>CAXAQU010000126.1:465000-1768019 GCA_963971155.1 Anthrax anthrax
CATTTTTTAATTTTACATGCCGGCTTTTTCCAATAAATTACAATCACGTACATACCAGAAAGAACAAGCAACCAGTTAAAATTTTATATATGTACAGTAAACAAATCGAAGAATCAGTACTGAAAATTTTAACCTCTTTGTCTTCGTCTAGATGAAGAATACTTCTTTGAGTTGGATCTATCTTTTCTTCGCACTGCTTTCTTGATCGAGATCGTCGTGGTGTTCTTGATCAACTCCTTCCTGTTGATCTACTCCTTTCTCTTGATCTACGACCTCTTCCTGGTTTTGTCTAAAATAAAGATATGTACATGCATGTTAGAAGATTTCCTTAAATTTGAATATACATTTTTTCCTCTTACTATGAACGAATTTTTTTTCTTTATCTTCATTATCATCCGAAGCCTATAATCATTTATCAATTTTTTTTATTTCATTTGGCCTTAATTTAAAGTTTAATTTAATAATATCATTCGTTTCTCTAGATATGTCATACTCTTTTCCTATATCAAGTGCTTCATTAATATCATTTTGTATAATTGTAGTTTTAATATTATCATTAAGATTTAAATTCTGAAGATTTTGTATCAAATTTTTTAGGTTCATTTTTGCATTTCAAAAAAAAAAAAAAATAATAATAAATAAATAAATAAATAATAAAAAAAAATCAAAATAAACTATTTCATTGAAGTTTCTTAAACATTATCTTTGCATGTACATATGTTCTTTACCTTGGTTTGGCGATTTATTCAAAAATGAAACTATTTAATCCAAATTTTTTTTGTTCGGGCATCTTGTTCAAGCTTAATAAACAATAAATTAAAAGTCAATTTAACAATAAATTTTAGTTACATAAAATATTTCAAATTATTCTATCAAATAATTTGACAAATCTTTCGATAAATCCGTTATTTTTCAACAAAAAAAAAAAAATCAGTCAATATTTTTCCGTTTTTTTAACCATTTTTTAATTTTACATGCCTGTTTTTTTCAATAAATTTTTATCAAGTACATACCAGAAAGTACCAGCAAACAGTAAAATTTTTATATATGTACAGTAAAAAAATCGAAGAATCAATACAGTAAATTTGAACCCTTTGTTTTCGTCTAGATGAATATCTCTTCTTTGAGTAGGATCTACCTTTTCTTCGCACTGCTTTCTTGATCGAGATCGTCGTCGTGTTCTTGATCAACTCCTTCCTGTTGATTTACTCCTTTCTCTTGATCTACGACCTCTTCCTAGTTTTGTCTAAAATAAAGATATGTACATGCATGTTATAAGATTTCCTTTAATTTCAATATACATTTTTTCCTCTTACTATGAACGAATTTTTTTTTTTTTATCTTCATTTTCATCTGAAGCCTATAATCATTTATCAAATTTTTTTATGTCATTTGGCCTTAATTTAAAGTTTAATTTAATTATATTATTCTTTTCTCTAGATATGTCATACTCTTTTCCTATATCAAGTGCTTCATTAATATCATTTTGTATAATTTTAATTTTAATTATATCATTAAGATTTAAACTCTGAAGATTTTGTCTCTAATTTTTTAGGTTCATTTCTGCATTTCAAAAAAAGAAATAATAATAATAATAAATAAATAAATAAATAATAAAAAAAAATCAACATAAACAATTTCAATGAAGTTTCTTTAAAATTATTTTTGCATGTACATATGTTCTTTACCTTGGTTTGGCGATTTATTCAATCTGGAAACTTTTTGACCCAAATATTTTTGTTCGGGCATCTTGTTCAAGCTTTAAAATCAATAAATTAAAAATCAATTTAACAATAAATTTTAATTACATAAAATATTTCAAATTATTCTATCAAATAATTTGACAAAAATTTCGATAAATCCGTTATTTAAAAAAAAAAAAAAAAAAAATAATCAGTTAATATTTTTTCGTTTTTTAAACCATTTTTTAATTTTATATGCCGGCTTTTTTAAATAAATTTTTATCACGTTCATACCAGAAAGTACCAGCAACCAGTTAAAATTTTATACATGTACAGTAAACAAATCGAGGAATCAGTACAGAAAATTTTAACCTCCTTGTCTTCGTCTAGATGAAGAACTCTTCTTTGAGTTGGATCTACCTTTTCTTCGCACTGCTTTCTTGATCGAGATCGTCGTCGTGTTCTTGATCAACTCCTTCCTGTTGATTTACTCCTTTCTCTTGATCTACGACCTCTTCCTAGTTTTGTCTAAAATAAAGATATGTACATGCATGTTATAAGATTTCCTTTAATTTCAATATACATTTTTTCCTCTTACTATGAACGAATTTTTTTTTTTTTTTCTTCATTTTCATCTGAAGCCTATAATCATTTAACAAATTTTTTTATTTCAGTTGGCCTTAATTTAAAGTTTAATTTAATTATGTCATTCTTTTCTCTAGATATGTCATACTCTTTTCCTATATCAAGTGCTTCATTAATATCATTTTGTATAATTTTAGTTTTAATAATATCATTAAGATTTAAACTCTGAAGATTTTGTCTCTAATTTTTTAGGTTCATTTCTGCATTTCAAAAAAAGAAATAATAATAATAATAAATAAATAAATAAATAATAAAAAAAAATCAACATAAACAATTTCAATGAAGTTTCTTTAAAATTATTATTGCATGTACATATGTTCTTTACCTTGGTTTGGCGATTTATTCAATCTGGAAACTTTTTGACCCAAATATTTTTGTTCGGGCATCTTGTTCAAGCTTTAAAATCAATAAATTAAAAATCAATTTAACAATAAATTTTAATTACATAAAATATTTCAAATTATTCTATCAAATAATTTGACAAAAATTTCGATAAATCCGTTATTTAAAAAAAAAAATAATAATAATCAGTTAATATTTTTCAGTTTTTTAAACCATTTTTTAATTTTACATGCCGGCTTTTTTAAATAAATTTTTATCACGTTCATACCAAAAAGTACCAGCAACCAGTTGAAATTTTATATATGTACTGTAAACAAATCGAGGAACCAGTACAGAAAATTTTAACCTCTTTGTCTTCTTCTAGATGAAGAACTCTTCTTTGAGTAGGATCTACCTTTTCTTCGCAGTGCTTTCTTGATCGAGATCGTCGTCGTGTTCTTGATCAACTCCTTCCTGTTGATTTACTCCTTTCTCTTGATCAACGACCTCTTCCTAGTTTTGTCTAAAATAAAGATATGTACATGCATGTTATAAGATTTCCTTTAATTTCAATATACATTTTTTCCTCTTACTATGAACGAATTTTTTTTTTTTTTTCTTCATTTTCATCTGAAGCCTATAATCATTTAACAAATTTTTTTATTTCAGTTGGCCTTAATTTAAAGTTTAATTTAATTATATCATTCTTTTCTCTAGATATGTCATACTCTTTTCCTATATCAAGTGCTTCATTAATATCATTTTGTATAATTTTAGTTTTAATAATATCATTAAGATTTAAACTCTGAAGATTTTGTCTCTAATTTTTTAGGTTCATTTCTGCATTTCAAAAAAAGAAATAATAATAATAATAAATAAATAAATAAATAATAAAAAAAAATCAACATAAACAATTTCAATGAAGTTTCTTTAAAATTATTTTTGCATGTACATATGTTCTTTACCTTGGTTTGGCGATTTATTCAATCTGGAAACTTTTTGACCCAAATATTTTTGTTCGGGCATCTTGTTCAAGCTTTAAAATCAATAAATTAAAAATCAATTTAACAATAAATTTTAATTACATAAAATATTTCAAATTATTCTATCAAATAATTTGACAAAAATTTCGATAAATCCGTTATTTAAAAAAAAAAAAAAAAAAATAATCAGTTAATATTTTTTCGTTTTTTAAACCATTTTTTAATTTTACATGCCGGCTTTTTTAAATAAATTTTTATCACGTTCATACCAGAAAGTACCAGCAACCAGTTAAAATTTTATACATGTACAGTAAACAAATCGAGGAATCAGTACAGAAAATTGTAACCTCCTTGTCTTCGTCTAGATGAAGAACTCTTCTTTGAGTTGGATCTACCTTTTCTTCGCACTGCTTTCTTGATCGAGATCGTCGTCGTGTTCTTGATCAACTCCTTCCTGTTGATTTACTCCTTTCTCTTGATCTACGACCTCTTCCTAGTTTTGTCTAAAATAAAGATATGTACATGCATGTTATAAGATTTCCTTTAATTTCAATATACATTTTTTCCTCTTACTATGAACGAATTATTTTTTTAATCTTCATTTTCATCTGAAGCCTATAATCATTTATCAAATTTTTTTATTTCAGTTGGCCTTAATTTAAAGTTTAATTTAATTATGTCATTCTTTTCTCTAGATATGTCATAATCTTTTCCTATATCAAGTGCTTCATTAATATCATTTTGTATAATTGTAGTTTTATTATTATCATTAAAATTTAAATTCTGAAAATTTTGTCTCTAATTTTTTAAGTTCATTTCTGAATTTAAAAAAAAAAAAAAAAAAAAAACAATATTTATAAATACATAAATAAATAATAAAAATAAATCAAATTAAACAATTTCATTGAAGTTTCTTTAAAATTATCTTTGCATGTACATATCTTCTTTACCTTGGTTTGGCGATTTATTCAAAAATGAAACTATTTAACCCAAATTTTTTTTTGTTAGGGCATCTTGTTCAAGCTTTAAAATCAATAAATTAAAAATCAATTTAACAATAAATTTTAATTACATAAATTATTCCACATTACTCCATCAAAAAATTTAACAAAACTTTCGATTAATTCGTTATTTTTTAAAAAAAAAAAAAAAATAATAAAAATAATCAGTTAATATTTTTTCGTTTTTTAAACCATTTTTTAATTTTACATGCCGGCTTTTTTAAATAAATTTTTATCACGTTCATACCAGAAAGTACCAGCAACCAGTTAAAATTTTATATATGTACTGTAAACAAATCGAGGAATCAGAACAGAAAATTTTAACCTCTTTGTCTTCTTCTAGATGAAGAACTCTTCTTTGAGTTGGATCTACCTTTTCTTCGCAGTGCTTTCTTGATCGAGATCGTCGTCGTGTTCTTGATCAACTCCTTCCTGTTGATTTACTCCTTTCTCTTGATCTACGACCTCTTCCTAGTTTTGTCTAAAATAAAGATATGTACATGCATGTTATAAGATTTCCTTTAATTTCAATATACATTTTTGCCTCTTACTATGAACGACTTTTTTTTTTATCTTCATTTTCATCTGAAGCCTATAATCATTTATCAATTTTTTTATTTCAATTGGCCTTAATGTAAAGTTTAATTTAATTATATCATTCTTTTCTCTAGATATGTCATACTCTTTTCCTATATCAAGTGCTTCATTAATATCATTTTGTATAATTTTAGTTTTAATATTATCATTAAGATTAAAATTCTGAAAATATTGTGTTAAATTTTTTAGGTTCATTTCTGCATTTCAAAAAAAAAAAAATAATAATTATAATAAATAAATAAATAAATAAATAATAAAAAAATATGAAAATAAACAATTTCATTGAAGTTTCTTTAAAATTATCTTTGCATGTACATATGTTCTTTACCTTGGTTTGGCGATTTATTCAAAAATGAAACTATTTAACCCAAATTTTTTTTTGTTAGGGCATCTTGTTCAAGCTTTAAAATCAATAAATTAAAAATCAATTTAACAATAAATTTTAATTACATAAAATATTTCAAATTATTCTATCAAATAATTTGACAAAAATTTCGATAAATCCGTTATTTAAAAAAAAAAAAAAAACAAAAAAAATCAGTCAATATTTTTTTGTTTTTTAATCCATTTTTTAATTTTACATGGCTGTTTTTTTCAATAAATTTTTATCAAGTACATACCAGAAAGTACCAGCAACCAGTTAAAATTTTATATATGTACAGTTAACAAATCGAAGAATCAGTACTGAAAATTTTAACCTCTTTGTCTTCGTCTAGATGAAGAACTCTTCTTTGAGTTGGATCTACCTTTTCTTCGCCCTGCTTTCTTGATCGAAATCGTCGTCGTGTTCTTGATCAACTCCTTCCTGTTGATCTACTCCTTTCTCTTGATCAACGACCTCTTCCTAGTTTTGTCTAAAATAAAGATGTGTACATGCATGTTATAAGATTTCCTTTAATTTCAATATACATTTTTGCCTCTTACTATGAACGAATTTTTTTTTTTTTTTTTTCTTCATTTTCATCTGAAGCCTATAATCATTTATCAATTTTTTTTATTTCATTTGGCCTTAATTTAAAGTTTAATTTAATTATATCATTCTTTTCTCTAGATATGTCATACTCTTTTCCTATATCAAGTGCTTCATTAATATCATTTTGTATAATTTTAGTTTTAATATTATCATTAGGATTAAAATTCTGAAAATATTGTGTCAAATTTTTTAGGTTCATTTCTGCATTTCAAAAAAAAAAAAAAATAATAATAATAATAAATAAATAAATATATAAATAATAAAAAATATGAAAATAAACAATTTCATTGAAGTTTCTTTAAAATTATCTTTGAATGTACATATGTTCTTTACCTTGGTTTGGCGATTTATTCAAAAATGAAACTTTTTAACCCAAATTTTTTTTTGTTAGGGCATCTTGTTCAAGCTTAATAATCAATAAATTAAAAATCAATTTAACAATAAATTTTAATTACATAAATTATTCCAAATTATTCTATCAAATAATTTGACAAAACTTTCGATAAATTCGTTATTTTGCAAAAAAAAAAAAAAAAAAAAAAAAAATCAGTCAATGTTTTTCCGTTTTTTAAACCATTTTTTAATTTTACATGCCGGCTTTTTTAAATAAATTTTTATCACGTTCATACCAGAAAGTACCAGCAACCAGTTAAAATTTTATATATGTACTGTAAACAAATCGAGGAATCAGTACAGAAAATTTTAACCTCTTTGTCTTCTTCTAGATGAAGAATACTTCTTTGAGTTGGATCTATCTTTTCTTCGCACTGCTTTCTTGATCGAGATCGTCGTAGTGTTCTTGATCAACTCCTTCCTGTTGATCTACTCCTTTCTCTTGATCTACGACCTATAATTGTTTTGTCTAAAATAAAGATATGTACATGCATGTTATAAATTTTCCTGAATTTCAATATACATTTTTTCCTCTTACTATGAACGTATTTTTTTTTTTTTTTTTTTATCTTCATTTTCATCTGAAGCCTATAATCATTTATCAAGTTTTTTTATTTCAATTGGCCTTAATTTAAAGTTTAATTTAATTATGTCATTCTTTTCTTTAGATATGTCATAATCTTTTCCTATATCAAGTGCTTCATTAATATCATTTTGTATAATTTTAGTTTTAATATTATCATTAAGATTTAAATTCTGAAAATTTTGTATCAAATTTTTTAGGTTCATATCTGCATTTCAAAAAAAAAGAAAGTAATAATAATAAATAAATAAAAAAATAATAAAAAAAAATCAAAATAAACCATTTCATTGAAGTTTCTTTAAAATTATCTTTGCATGTACATATGTTCTTTACCTTGGTTTGGCGATTTATTCAAAAATGAAACTATTTAACCCAAATTTTTTTTGTTCGGGCATCTTGTTCAAGCTTAAAAATCAATAAATTAAAAATCAATTTAACAATAAATTTAAATTACATAAAATATTTCAAATTATTCTATCAAATAATTTGACAAATCTTTCGATAAATCCGTTATTTTTCAAAAAAAAAAAAAAAATCAGTCAATATTGTTTCGTTTTTTAAACCATTTTTTAATTTTACATGCCAGCCTTTTTCAATAAATTTTTATCACGTACATACCAGAAAGTACCAGCAACCAGTTAAAATTTTATATATGTACAGTTAACAAATCGAAGAATCAGTACTGAAAATTTTAACCTCTTTGTCTTCGTCTAGATGAAGAACTCTTCTTTGAGTTGGATCTACCTTTTCTTCGCCCTGCTTTCTTGATCGAAATCGTCGTCGTGTTCTTGATCAACACCTTCCTGTTGATCTACTCCTTTCTCTTGATCAACGACCTCTTCCTAGTTTTGTCTAAAATAAAGATGTGTACATGCATGTTATAAGATTTCCTTTAATTTCAATATACATTTTTTCCTCTTACTATGAACGAATTTTTTTTTTTTTTCTTCATTTTCATCTGAAGCCTATAATAATTTATTAATTTTTTTTATTTCATTTGGCCTTAATTTAAAGTTTAATTTAATTATATCATACTTTTCTCTAGATATGTCATACTCTTTTCCTATATCAAGTGCTTCATTAATATCATTTTGTATAATTGTAGTTTTATTATTATCATTAAGATTTAAATTCTGAAGATTTTGTATCAAATTTGTTAGGTTCATTTTTGCATTTCAAAAAAAAAGAAAGTAATAATAATAAATAAATAAATAAATAATAAAAAAAAAATCAACATAAACCATTTCATTGAAGTTTCTTTAAAATTATCTTTGCATGTACATATGTTCTTTACCTTGGTTTGGCGATTTATTCAATAAGGAAACTATTTGACCCAAATATTTTTGTTCGGGCATCTTGTTCAAGCTTAATAATTAATATATAAAAAATCAATTTAACAATAAATTTTAATTACATAAAATATTTCAAATTATTCTATCAAATAATTTGACAAAAATTTCGATAAATCCGTTATTTAAAAAAAAAAAAAAAAAAAATCAGTCAATGTTTTTCCGTTTTTTAAACCATTTTTTAATTTTACATGCCGGCTTTTTAAATAAATTTTTATCACGTTCATACCAGAAAGTACCAGCAACCGGTTGAAATTTTATATATGTACTGTAAACAAATCGAGGAATCAGTACAGAAAATTTTATCCTCTTTGTCTTCTTCTAGATGAAGAACTCTTTTTTGAGTTGGATCTACCTATTCTTCGCAGTGCTTTCTTGATCGAGATCGTCGTCGTGTTCTTGATCAACTCCTTCCTGTTGATTTACTCCTTTCTCTTGATCTACGACCTCTTCCTAGTTTTGTCTAAAATAAAGATATGTACATGCATGTTAGAAGATTTCCTTTAATTTCAATATACATTTTTTCCTCTTACTATGAACGAATTTTTTTTTTTTTTTCTTCATTTTCATCTGAAGCCTATAATAATTTATTAATTTTTTTTATTTCATTTGGCCTTAATTTAAAGTTTAATTTAATTATATCATACTTTTCTCTAGATATGTCATACTCTTTTCCTATATCAAGTGCTTCATTAATATCATTTTGTATAAATGTAGTTTTATTATTATCATTAAGATTTAAATTCTGAAGATTTTGTATCAAATTTTTTAGGTTCATTTTTGCATTTCAAAAAAAAAAAAAAATAATAATAAATAAATAAATAAATAATAAAAAAAAACAAAATAAACTATTTCATTGAAGTTTCTTAAAAATTATCTTTGCATGTACATATCTTCTTTACCTTGGTTTGGCGATTTATTCAAAAATGAAACTATTTAACCCAAATTTTTTTTGTTCGAGCATCTTGTTCAAGCTTAATAAACAATAAATTAAAAATCAATTTAACAATACATTTTAATTACATAAATTATTCCACATTATTCTATCAAAAAATTTGACAAAAATTTCGATGAATCCGTTATTTTTCAAAAAAAAAAAAAAATCAGTCAATATTTTTCCGTTTTTTTAACCATTTTTTAATTTTACATGCCTGTTTTTTTCAATAAATTTTTATCAAGTACATACCAGAAAGTACCAGCAAACAGTAAAATTTTTATATATAGTATGTACAGTAAAAAAATCGAAGAATCAATACTGTAAATTTGAACCCCTTTGTTTTCGTCTAGATGAATATCTCTTCTTTGAGTTGGATCTACATTTTCTTCGCCCCGCTTTCTTGATCAAGATCGTCGTCGTGTTCTTGATCTATTCCTTCCTGTTGATCTACTCCTTTCTTTTGATCTACGACCTCTTCCTAGTTTTGTCTAAAATAAAGATATGTACATGCATGTTATAAGATTTCCTTTAATTTCAATATACATTTTTTCCTCTTACTATGAACGAATTTTTTTTTTTTTTTTTTCTTCATTTTCATCTGAAGCCTATAATAATTTATCAATTTTTTTTATTTCATTTGGCCCTAATTTAAAGTTTAATTTAATTATATCATTCTTTTCTCTAGATATGTCATACTCTTTTCCTATATCAAGTGCTTCATTAATATCATTTTGTATAATTGTAGTTTTATTATTATCATTAAGATTTAAATTCTGAAGATTTTGTATCAAATTTTTTAGGTTCATTTTTGCATTTCAAAAAAAAAAAAATAATAATAAATAAATAAATAAATAATAAAAAAAAAAACAAAATAAACTATTTCATTGAAGTTTCTTAAAAATTATCTTTGCATGTACATATCTTCTTTACCTTGGTTTGGCGATTTATTCAAAAATGAAACTATTTAACCCAAATATTTTTGTTCGGGCATCTTGTTCAAGCTTAATAATTAATATATAAAAAATCAATTTAACAATAAATTTTAATTACATAAAATATTTCAAATTATTCTATCAAATAATTTGACAAAAATTTCGATAAATCCGTTATTTAAAAAAAAAAATAATAATCAGTTAATATTTTTTCGTTTTTTAAACCATTTTTTAATTTTACATGCCGGCTTTTTCCAATAAATTACAATCACGTACATACCAGAAAGAACAAGCAACCAGTTAAAATTTTATATATGTACAGTAAACAAATCGAAGAATCAGTACTGAAAATTTTAACCTCTTTGTCTTCTTCTAGATGAAGAACTCTTCTTTGAGTAGGATCTACCTTTTCTTCGCACTGCTTTCTTGATCGAGATCGTCATCGTGTTCTTGATCAACTCCTTCCTGTTGATTTACTCCTTTCTCTTGATCTACGACCTCTTCCTAGTTTTGTCTAAAATAAAGATATGTACATGCATGTTATAAGATTTCCTTTAATTTCAATATACATTTTTTCCTCTTACTATGAACGAATTTTTTTTTTTTATCTTCATTTTCATCTGAAGCCTATAATCATTTATCAAGTTTTTTTATTTCAATTGGCCTTAATTTAAAGTTTAATTTAATTATGTCATTCTTTTCTCTAGATATGTCATAATCTTTTCCTATATCAAGTGCTTCATTAATATCATTTTGTATAATTTTAGTTTTAATAATATCATTAAGATTTAAACTCTGAAGATTTTGTCTCTAATTTTTTAGGTTCATTTCTGCATTTCAAAAAAAGAAATAATAATAATAATAAATAAATAAATAAATAATAAAAAAAAATCAAAATAAACAATTTCAATGAAGTTTCTTAAAAATTATCTTTGCATGTACATATGTTCTTTACCTTGGTTTGGCGATTTATTCAATAAGGAAACTATTTGACCCAAATATTTTTGTTCGGGCATCTTGTTCAAGCTTAATAATTAATATATAAAAAATCAATTTAACAATAAATTTTAATTACATAAATTATTCCAAATTATTCTATCAAATAATTTGACAAAACTTTCGATAAATTCGTTATTTTGCAAAAAAAAAAAAAAAAAAAAAAACAAAAAAAAAAAAAAAATCAGTCAATGTTTTTCCGTTTTTTAAACCATTTTTTAATTTTACATGCCGGCTTTTTTAAATAAATTTTTATCACGTTCATACCAGAAAGTACCAGCAACCAGTTAAAATTTTATATATGTACTGTAAACAAATCGAGGAATCAGTACAGAAAATTTTAACCTCTTTGTCTTCTTCTAGATGAAGAACTATTCTTTGAGTTGGATCTACCTTTTCTTCGCAGTGCTTTCTTGATCGAGATCGTCGTCGTGTTCTTGATCAACTCCTTCCTGTTGATTTACTCCTTTCTCTTGATCTACGACCTATAATTGTTTTGTCTAAAATAAAGATATGTACATGCATGTTATAAAATTTCCTGAATTTCAATATACATTTTTTCCTCTTACTATGAACGTATTTTTTTTTTTTTTTTATCTTCATTTTCATCTGAAGCCTATAATCATTTATCAAGTTTTTTTATTTCAATTGGCCTTAATTTAAAGTTTAATTTAATTATGTCATTCTTTTCTCTAGATATGTCATAATCTTTTCCTATATCAAGTGCTTCATTAATATCATTTTGTATAATTTTAGTTTTAATATTATCATTAAGATTTAAATTCTGAAGATTTTGTATCAAATTTTTTAGGTTCATATCTGCATTTCAAAAAAAAAGAAAGTAATAATAATAAATAAATAAATAAATAATAAAAAAAAAATCAACATAAACCATTTCATTGAAGTTTCTTTAAAATTATCTTTGCATGTACATATGTTCTTTACCTTGGTTTGGCGATTTATTCAATAAGGAAACTATTTGACCCAAATATTTTTGTTCGGGCATCTTGTTCAAGCTTAATAATTAATATATAAAAAATCAATTTAACAATAAATTTTAATTACATAAAATATTTCAAATTATTCTATCAAATAATTTGACAAATCTTTCGATAAATCCGTTATTTTTCAAAAAAAAAAAAAAAAATCAGTCAATATTGTTTCGTTTTTTAAACCATTTTTTAATTTTACATGCCAGCCTTTTTCAATAAATTTTTATCACGTACATACCAGAAAGTACCAGCAACCAGTTAAAATTTTATATATGTACAGTTAACAAATCGAAGAATCAGTACTGAAAATTTTAACCTCTTTGTCTTCGTCTAGATGAAGAACTCTTCTTTGAGTTGGATCTACCTTTTCTTCGCCCTGCTTTCTTGATCGAAATCGTCGTCGTGTTCTTGATCAACACCTTCCTGTTGATCTACTCCTTTCTCTTGATCAACGACCTCTTCCTAGTTTTGTCTAAAATAAAGATGTGTACATGCATGTTATAAGATTTCCTTTAATTTCAATATACATTTTTTCCTCTTACTATGAACGAATTTTTTTTTTTTATCTTCATTTTCATCTGAAGCCTATAATCATTTATCAATTTTTTTATTTCAATTGGCCTTAATTTAAAGTTTAATTTAATTATATCATTCTTTTCTCTAGATATGTCATACTCTTTTCCTATATCAAGTGCTTCATTAATATCATTTTGTATAATTTTAGTTTTAATATTATCATTAAGATTAAAATTCTGAAAATATTGTGTTAAATTTTTTAGGTTCATTTCTGCATTTCAAAAAAAAAAAAAATAATAATTATAATAAATAAATAAATAAATAAATAATAAAAAAATATGAAAATAAACAATTTCATTGAAGTTTCTTTAAAATTATCTTTGCATGTACATATGTTCTTTACCTTGGTTAGGCGATTTATTCAAAAATGAAACTATTTAACCCAAATATTTTTGTTCGGGCATCTTGTTCAAGCTTAATAATTAATAAATTAAAAATCAATTTAACAATAAATTTTAATTACATAAATTATTCCAAATTATTCTGTCAAATAATTTGACGAAAATTTCGATAAATCCGTTATTTTTCAAAAAAAAAAAAAAAAAAAAAAAAAAATCAGTCAATATTTTTTTGTTTTTTAATCCATTTTTTAATTTTACATGCCTGTTTTTTTAAATAAATTTTTATCAAGTACATACCAGAAAGTACCAGCAACCAGTTAAAATTTTATAACCTATATGTACAGTTAACAAATCGAAGAATCAGTACTGAAAATTTTAACCTCTTTGTCTTCGTCTAGATGAAGAACTCTTCTTTGAGTTGGATCTACCTTTTCTTCGCCCTGCTTTCTTGATCGAAATCGTCGTCGTGTTCTTGATCAACTCCTTCCTGTTGATCTACTCCTTTCTCTTGATCAACGACCTCTTCCTAGTTTTGTCTAAAATAAAGATGTGTACATGCATGTTATAAGATTTCCTTTAATTTCAATATACATTTTTTCCTCTTACTATGAACGAATTTTTTTTTTTTTTCTTCATTTTCATCTGAAGCCTATAATAATTTATTAATTTTTTTTATTTCATTTGGCCTTAATTTAAAGTTTAATTTAATTATATCATACTTTTCTCTAGATATGTCATACTCTTTTCCTATATCAAGTGCTTCATTAATATCATTTTGTATAATTGTAGTTTTATTATTATCATTAAGATTTAAATTCTGAAGATTTTGTATCAAATTTGTTAGGTTCATTTTTGCATTTCAAAAAAAAAAGAAAGTAATAATAATAAATAAATAAATAAATAATAAAAAAAAAATCAACATAAACCATTTCATTGAAGTTTCTTTAAAATTATCTTTGCATGTACATATGTTCTTTACCTTGGTTTGGCGATTTATTCAATAAGGAAACTATTTCACCCAAATATTTTTGTTCGGGCATCTTGTTCAAGCTTAATAATTAATATATAAAAAATCAATTTAACAATAAATTTTAATTACATAAAATATTTCAAATTATTCTATCAAATAATTTGACAAAAATTTCGATAAATCCGTTATTTAAAAAAAAAAAAAAAAAAAAAATCAGTCAATGTTTTTCCGTTTTTTAAACCATTTTTTAATTTTACATGCCGGCTTTTTAAATAAATTTTTATCACGTTCATACCAGAAAGTACCAGCAACCGGTTGAAATTTTATATATGTACTGTAAACAAATCGAGGAATCAGTACAGAAAATTTAATCCTCTTTGTCTTCTTCTAGATGAAGAACTCTTCTTTGAGTTGGATCTACCTTTTCTTCGCAGTGCTTTCTTGATCGAGATCGTCGTCGTGTTCTTGATCAACTCCTTCCTGTTGATTTACTCCTTTCTCTTGATCTACGACCTCTTCCTAGTTTTGTCTAAAATAAAGATATGTACATGCATGTTATAAGATTTCCTTTAATTTCAATATACATTTTTTCCTCTTACTATGAACGAATTTTTTTTTTTTTCTTCATTTTCATCTGAAGCCTATAATAATTTATTAATTTTTTTTATTTCATTTGGCCTTAATTTAAAGTTTAATTTAATTATATCATACTTTTCTCTAGATATGTCATACTCTTTTCCTATATCAAGTGCTTCATTAATATCATTTTGTATAAATGTAGTTTTATTATTATCATTAAGATTTAAATTCTGAAGATTTTGTATCAAATTTTTTAGGTTCATTTTTGCATTTCAAAAAAAAAAAAAATAATAATAATAAATAAATAAATAAATAATAAAAAAAAACAAACTAAACTATTTCATTGAAGTTTCTTAAAAATTATCTTTGCATGTACATATCTTCTTTACCTTGGTTTGGCGATTTATTCAAAAATGAAACTATTTAACCCAAATTTTTTTTGTTCGAGCATCTTGTTCAAGCTTAATAAACAATAAATTCAAAATCAATTTAACAATAAATTTTAATTACATAAATTATTCCACATTATTCTATCAAAAAATTTGACAAAAATTTCGATGAATCCGTTATTTTTCAAAAAAAAAAAAAATCAGTCAATATTTTTCCGTTTTTTTAACCATTTTTTAATTTTACATGCCTGTTTTTTTCAATAAATTTTTATCAAGTACATACCAGAAAGTACCAGCAAACAGTAAAATTTTTATATATAGTATGTACAGTAAAAAAATCGAAGAATCAATACAGTAAATTTGAACCCCTTTGTTTTCGTCTAGATGAATATCTCTTCTTTGAGTTGGATCTACATTTTCTTCGCCCCGCTTTCTTGATCAAGATCGTCGTCGTGTTCTTGATCTATTCCTTCCTGTTGATCTACTCCTTTCTTTTGATCTACGACCTCTTCCTAGTTTTGTCTAAAATAAAGATATGTACATGCATGTTATAAGATTTCCTTTAATTTCAATATACATTTTTTCCTCTTACTATGAACGAATTTTTTTTTTTTTTTTTTCTTCATTTTCATCTGAAGCCTATAATAATTTATCAATTTTTTTTATTTCATTTGGCCCTAATTTAAAGTTTAATTTAATTATATCATTCTTTTCTCTAGATATGTCATACTCTTTTCCTATATCAAGTGCTTCATTAATATCATTTTGTATAATTGTAGTTTTATTATTATCATTAAGATTTAAATTCTGAAGATTTTGTATCAAATTTTTTAGGTTCATTTTTGCATTTCAAAAAAAAAAAAAAATAATAATAATAAATAAATAAATAAATAAATAATAAAAAAAAACAAACTAAACTATTTCATTGAAGTTTCTTAAAAATTATCTTTGCATGTACATATCTTCTTTACCTTGGTTTGGCGATTTATTCAAAAATGAAACTATTTAACCCAAATTTTTTTTGTTCGAGCATCTTGTTCAAGCTTAATAAACAATAAATTCAAAATCAATTTAACAATAAATTTTAATTACATAAATTATTTCAAATTATTCTATCAAATAATTTGACAAATCTTTCGATAAATCCGTTATTTTTCAAAAAAAAAAAAAAATCATTCAATATTTTTCCGTTTTTTTAACCATTTTTTAATTTTACATGCCTGTTTTTTTCAATAAATTTTTATCAAGTACATACCAGAAAGTACCAGCAACCAGTTGAAATTTTATATATGTACTGTAAACAAATCGAGGAATCAGTACAGAAAATTTTAACCTCTTTGTCTTCTTCTAGATGAAGAACTCTTCTTTGAGTAGGATCTACCTTTTCTTCGCACTGCTTTCTTGATCGAGATCGTCATCGTGTTCTTGATCAACTCCTTCCTATTGATTTACTCCTTTCTCTTGATCTACGACCTCTTCCTAGTTTTGTCTAAAATAAAGATATGTACATGCATGTTATAAGATTTCCTTTAATTTCAATATACATTTTTTCCTCTTACTATGAACGAATTTTTTTTTTTTATCTTCATTTTCATCTGAAGGCTATATTCATTTATCAATTTTTTTTATTTCATTTGTCCTTAATTTAAAGTTTAATTTAATTATATCATACTTTTCTCTAGATATGTCATACTCTTTTCCTATATCAAGTGCTTCATTAATATCATTTTGTATAATTGTAGTTTTATTATTATCATTAAGATTTAAATTCTGAAGATTTTGTATCAAATTTTTTAGGTTCATTTCTGCATTTCAAAAAAAAAAAAAAAAATAATAATAATAATAAATAAATAAATAGTTAAATAATAAAAAAAAAATCAACATAAACCATTTCATTGAAGTTTCTTTAAAATTATCTTTGCATGTACATATGTTCTTTACCTTGGTTTGGCGATTTATTCAATCTGGAAACTTTTTGACCCAAATATTTTTGTTCGGGCATCTTGTTCAAGCTTTAAAATCAATAAATTAAAAATCAATTTAACAATAAATTTTAATTACATAAAATATTTCAAATTATTCTATCAAATAATTTGACAAAAATTTCGATAAATCCGTTATTTAAAAAAAAAAAAAAAAAAAATCAGTCAATATTTTTCCGTTTTTTAAACCATTTTTTAATTTTACATGCCTGCTTTTTTAAATAAATTTTTATCACGTTCATACCAGAAAGTACCAGCAACCAGTTAAAATTTTATACATGTACAGTAAACAAATCGAGGAATCAGTACAGAAAATTTTAACCTCCTTGTCTTCGTCTAGATGAAGAACTCTTCTTTGAGTTGGATCTACCTTTTCTTCGCAGTGCTTTCTTGATCGAGATCGTCCTCGTGTTCTTGATCAACTCCTTCCTGTTGATTTACTCCTTTCTCTTGATCTACGACCTCATCCTAGTTTTGTCTAAAATAAAGATATGTACATGCATGTTATAAGATTCCCTTTAATTTCAATATACATTTTTTCCTCTTACTATGAACGAATTTTTTTTTTTTTTTTCTTTATTTTCATCTGAAGCCTATAATAATTTATTAATTTTTTTTATTTCATTTGGCCTTAATTTAAAGTTTAATTTAATTATATCATACTTTTCTCTAGATATGTCATACTCTTTTCCTATATCAAGTGCTTCATTAATATCATTTTGTATAAATGTAGTTTTATTATTATCATTAAGATTTAAATTCTGAAGATTTTGTATCAAATTTTTTAGGTTCATTTTTGCATTTCAAAAAAAAAAAAAATAATAATAAATAAATAAATAAATAATAAAAAAAAACAAAATAAACTATTTCATTGAAGTTTCTTAAAAATTATCTTTGCATGTACATATCTTCTTTACCTTGGTTTGGCGATTTATTCAAAAATGAAACTATTTAACCCAAATTTTTTTTGTTCGAGCATCTTGTTCAAGCTTAATAAACAATAAATTAAAAATCAATTTAACAATACATTTTAATTACATAAATTATTCCACATTATTCTATCAAAAAATTTGACAAAAATTTCGATGAATCCGTTATTTTTCAAAAAAAAAAAAAAATCAGTCAATATTTTTCCGTTTTTTTAACCATTTTTTAATTTTACATGCCTGTTTTTTTCAATAAATTTTTATCAAGTACATACCAGAAAGTACCAGCAAACAGTAAAATTTTTATATATAGTATGTACAGTAAAAAAATCGAAGAATCAATACAGTAAATTTGAACCCCTTTGTTTTCGTCTAGATGAATATCTCTTCTTTGAGTTGGATCTACATTTTCTTCGCCCCGCTTTCTTGATCAAGATCGTCGTCGTGTTCTTGATCTATTCCTTCCTGTTGATCTACTCCTTTCTTTTGATCTACGACCTCTTCCTAGTTTTGTCTAAAATAAAGATATGTACATGCATGTTATAAGATTTCCTTTAATTTCAATATACATTTTTTCCTCTTACTATGAACGAATTTTTTTTTTTTTTTTCTTCATTTTCATCTGAAGCCTATAATAATTTATCAATTTTTTTTATTTCATTTGGCCCTAATTTAAAGTTTAATTTAATTATATCATACTTTTCTCTAGATATGTCATACTCTTTTCCTATATCAAGTGCTTCATTAATATCATTTTGTATAATTGTAGTTTTATTATTATCATTAAGATTTAAATTCTGAAGATTTTGTATCAAATTTTTTAGGTTCATTTTTGCATTTCAAAAAAAAATAAATAAATTAAAATAAATAAATAAATAAATAATAAAAAAAAAACAAAATAAACTATTTCATTGAAGTTTCTTAAAAATTATCTTTGCATGTACATATCTTCTTTACCTTGGTTTGGCGATTTATTCAAAAATGAAACTATTTAACCCAAATTTTTTTTGTTCGGGCATCTTGTTCAAGCTTAATAATTAATATATAAAAAATCAATTTAACAATAAATTTTAATTACATAAAATATTTCAAATTATTCTATCAAATAATTTGACAAAAATTTCGATAAATCCGTTATTTAAAAAAAAAAAAAAAAAAAAAAAATCAGTCAATGTTTTCCGTTTTTTAAACCATTTTTTAATTTTACATGCCGGCTTTTTTAAATAAATTTTTATCACGTTCATACCAGAAAGTACCAGCAACCGGTTGAAATTTTATATATGTACTGTAAACAAATCGAGGAATCAGTACAGAAAATTTTAACCTCTTTGTCTTCTTCTAGATGAAGAACTCTTCTTTGAGTTGGATCTACCTTTTCTTCGCAGTGCTTTCTTGATCGAGATCGTCGTCGTGTTCTTGATCAACTCCTTCCTGTTGATTTACTCCTTTCTCTTGATCTACGACCTATAATTGTTTTGTCTAAAATAAAGATATGTACATGCATGTTATAAGATTTCCTTTAATTTCAATATACATTTTTTCCTCTTACTATGAACGAATTTTTTTTTTTTATCTTCATTTTCATCTGAAGGCTATATTCATTTATCAATTTTTTTTATTTCATTTGTCCTTAATTTAAAGTTTAATTTAATTATATCATACTTTTCTCTAGATATGTCATACTCTTTTCCTATATCAAGTGCTTCATTAATATCATTTTGTATAATTGTAGTTTTATTATTATCATTAAGATTTAAATTCTGAAGATTTTGTATCAAATTTTTTAGGTTCATTTCTGCATTTCAAAAAAAAAAAAAAAATAATAATAATAATAAATAAATAAATAGTTAAATAATAAAAAAAAAATCAACATAAACCATTTCATTGAAGTTTCTTTAAAATTATCTTTGCATGTACATATGTTCTTTACCTTGGTTTGGCGATTTATTCAATCTGGAAACTTTTTGACCCAAATATTTTTGTTCGGGCATCTTGTTCAAGCTTTAAAATCAATAAATTAAAAATCAATTTAACAATAAATTTTAATTACATAAAATATTTCAAATTATTCTATCAAATAATTTGACAAAAATTTCGATAAATCCGTTATTTAAAAAAAAAAAAAAAAAATCAGTCAATATTTTTCCGTTTTTTAAACCATTTTTTAATTTTACATGCCTGCTTTTTTAAATAAATTTTTATCACGTTCATACCAGAAAGTACCAGCAACCAGTTAAAATTTTATACATGTACAGTAAACAAATCGAGGAATCAGTACAGAAAATTTTAACCTCCTTGTCTTCGTCTAGATGAAGAACTCTTCTTTGAGTTGGATCTACCTTTTCTTCGCAGTGCTTTCTTGATCGAGATCGTCCTCGTGTTCTTGATCAACTCCTTCCTGTTGATTTACTCCTTTCTCTTGATCTACGACCTCATCCTAGTTTTGTCTAAAATAAAGATATGTACATGCATGTTATAAGATTCCCTTTAATTTCAATATACATTTTTTCCTCTTACTATGAACGAATTTTTTTTTTTTTTTTTCTTAATTTTCATCTGAAGCCTATAATAATTTATCAATTTTTTTTATTTCATTTGGCCTTAATTTAAAGTTTAATTTAATTATATCATACTTTTCTCTAGATATGTCATACTCTTTTCCTATATCAAGTGCTTCATTAATATCATTTTGTATAAATGTAGTTTTATTATTATCATTAAGATTTAAATTCTGAAGATTTTGTATCAAATTTTTTAGGTTCATTTTTGCATTTCAAAAAAAAAAAAAATAATAATAAATAAATAAATAAATAATAAAAAAAAACAAAATAAACTATTTCATTGAAGTTTCTTAAAAATTATCTTTGCATGTACATATCTTCTTTACCTTGGTTTGGCGATTTATTCAAAAATGAAACTATTTAACCCAAATTTTTTTTGTTCGAGCATCTTGTTCAAGCTTAATAAACAATAAATTAAAAATCAATTTAACAATACATTTTAATTACATAAATTATTCCACATTATTCTATCAAAAAATTTGACAAAAATTTCGATGAATCCGTTATTTTTCAAAAAAAAAAAAAAATCAGTCAATATTTTTCCGTTTTTTTAACCATTTTTTAATTTTACATGCCTGTTTTTTTCAATAAATTTTTATCAAGTACATACCAGAAAGTACCAGCAAACAGTAAAATTTTTATATATAGTATGTACAGTAAAAAAATCGAAGAATCAATACAGTAAATTTGAACCCCTTTGTTTTCGTCTAGATGAATATCTCTTCTTTGAGTTGGATCTACATTTTCTTCGCCCCGCTTTCTTGATCAAGATCGTCGTCGTGTTCTTGATCTATTCCTTCCTGTTGATCTACTCCTTTCTTTTGATCTACGACCTCTTCCTAGTTTTGTCTAAAATAAAGATATGTACATGCATGTTATAAGATTTCCTTTAATTTCAATATACATTTTTTCCTCTTACTATGAACGAATTTTTTTTTTTTTTTTTCTTAATTTTCATCTGAAGCCTATAATAATTTATCAATTTTTTTTATTTCATTTGGCCCTAATTTAAAGTTTAATTTAATTATATCATACTTTTCTCTAGATATGTCATACTCTTTTCCTATATCAAGTGCTTCATTAATATCATTTTGTATAATTGTAGTTTTATTATTATCATTAAGATTTAAATTCTGAAGATTTTGTATCAAATTTTTTAGGTTCATTTTTGCATTTCAAAAAAAAATAAATAAATTAAAATAAATAAATAAATAAATAATAAAAAAAAAACAAAATAAACTATTTCATTGAAGTTTCTTAAAAATTATCTTTGCATGTACATATCTTCTTTACCTTGGTTTGGCGATTTATTCAAAAATGAAACTATTTAACCCAAATTTTTTTTGTTCGGGCATCTTGTTCAAGCTTAATAATTAATATATAAAAAATCAATTTAACAATAAATTTTAATTACATAAAATATTTCAAATTATTCTATCAAATAATTTGACAAAAATTTCGATAAATCCGTTATTTAAAAAAAAAAAAAAAAAAAAAAATCAGTCAATGTTTTCCGTTTTTTAAACCATTTTTTAATTTTACATGCCGGCTTTTTTAAATAAATTTTTATCACGTTCATACCAGAAAGTACCAGCAACCGGTTGAAATTTTATATATGTACTGTAAACAAATCGAGGAATCAGTACAGAAAATTTTAACCTCTTTGTCTTCTTCTAGATGAAGAACTCTTCTTTGAGTTGGATCTACCTTTTCTTCGCAGTGCTTTCTTGATCGAGATCGTCGTCGTGTTCTTGATCAACTCCTTCCTGTTGATTTACTCCTTTCTCTTGATCTACGACCTATAATTGTTTTGTCTAAAATAAAGATATGTACATGCATGTTATAAAATTTCCTGAATTTCAATATACATTTTTTCCTCTTACTATGAACGTATTTTTTTTTTTTTTTATCTTCATTTTCATCTGAAGCCTATAATCATTTATCAAGTTTTTTTATTTCAATTGGCCTTAATTTAAAGTTTAATTTAATTATGTCATTCTTTTCTCTAGATATGTCATAATCTTTTCCTATATCAAGTGCTTCATTAATATCATTTTGTATAATTTTAGTTTTAATATTATCATTTAGATTTAAATTCTGAAAATTTTGTATCAAATTTTTTAGGTTCATATCTGCATTTCAAAAAAAAAGAAAGTAATAATAATAAATAAATAAATAAATAATAAAAAAAAAATCAACATAAACCATTTCATTGAAGTTTCTTTAAAATTATCTTTGCATGTACATATGTTCTTTACCTTGGTTTGGCGATTTATTCAATAAGGAAACTATTTCACCCAAATATTTTTGTTCGGGCATCTTGTTCAAGCTTAATAATTAATATATAAAAAATCAATTAAACAATAAATTTTAATTACATAAAATATTTCAAATTATGCTATCAAATAATTTGACAAAAATTTCGATAAATCCGTTATTTAAAAAAAAAAAAAAAAAAAAAATCAGTCAATGTTTTTCCGTTTTTTAAACCATTTTTTAATTTTACATGCCGGCTTTTTAAATAAATTTTTATCACGTTCATACCAGAAAGTACCAGCAACCGGTTGAAATTTTATATATGTACTGTAAACAAATCGAGGAATCAGTACAGAAAATTTTAACCTCTTTGTCTTCTTCTAGATGAAGAACTCTTCTTTGAGTTGGATCTACCTTTTCTTCGCAGTGCTTTCTTGATCGAGATCGTCCTCGTGTTCTTGATCAACTCCTTCCTGTTGATTTACTCCTTTCTCTTGATCTACGACCTCATCCTAGTTTTGTCTAAAATAAAGATATGTACATGCATGTTATAAGATTCCCTTTAATTTCAATATACATTTTTTCCTCTTACTATGAACGAATTTTTTTTTTTTTTTTTCTTCATTTTCATCTGAAGCCTATAATAATTTATCAATTTTTTTTATTTCATTTGGCCCTAATTTAAAGTTTAATTTAATTATATCATACTTTTCTCTAGATATGTCATACTCTTTTCCTATATCAAGTGCTTCATTAATATCATTTTGTATAATTGTAGTTTTATTATTATCATTAAGATTTAAATTCTGAAGATTTTGTATCAAATTTTTTAGGTTCATTTTTGCATTTCAAAAAAAAAATAAATAAATTAAAATAAATAAATAAATAAATAATAAAAAAAAAACAAAATAAACTATTTCATTGAAGTTTCTTAAAAATTATCTTTGCATGTACATATGTTCTTTACCTTGGTTTGGCGATTTATTCAAAAATGAAACTATTTAACCCAAATTTTTTTTGTTCGGGCATCTTGTTCAAGCTTAATAATTAATATATAAAAAATCAATTTAACAATAAATTTTAATTACATGAAATATTTCAAATTATTCTATCAAATAATTTGACAAAAATTTCGATAAATCCGTTATTTAAAAAAAAAAAAAAAAAAAAAATCAGTCAATGTTTTTCCGTTTTTTAAACCATTTTTTAATTTTACATGCCGGCTTTTTAAATAAATTTTTATCACGTTCATACCAGAAAGTACCAGCAACCGGTTGAAATTTTATATATGTACTGTAAACAAATCGAGGAATCAGTACAGAAAATTTAATCCTCTTTGTCTTCGTCTAGATGAAGAACTCTTCTTTGAGTTGGATCTACCTTTTCTTCGCAGTGCTTTCTTGATCGAGATCGTCGTCGTGTTCTTGATCAACTCCTTCCTGTTGATTTACTCCTTTCTCTTGATCTACGACCTCTTCCTAGTTTTGTCTAAAATAAAGATATGTACATGCATGTTATAAGATTTCCTTTAATTTCAATATACATTTTTTCCTCTTACTATGAACGAATTTTTTTTTTTTTCTTCATTTTCATCTGAAGCCTATAATAATTTATTAATTTTTTTTATTTCATTTGGCCTTAATTTAAAGTTTAATTTAATTATATCATACTTTTCTCTAGATATGTCATACTCTTTTCCTATATCAAGTGCTTCATTAATATCATTTTGTATAAATGTAGTTTTATTATTATCATTAAGATTTAAATTCTGAAGATTTTGTATCAAATTTTTTAGGTTCATTTTTGCATTTCAAAAAAAAAAAAATAATAATAATAAATAAATAAATAAATAATAAAAAAAAACAAAATAAACTATTTCATTGAAGTTTCTTAAAAATTATCTTTGCATGTACATATCTTCTTTACCTTGGTTTGGCGATTTATTCAAAAATGAAACTATTTAACCCAAATTTTTTTTGTTCGAGCATCTTGTTCAAGCTTAATAAACAATAAATTCAAAATCAATTTAACAATAAATTTTAATTACATAAATTATTCCACATTATTCTATCAAAAAATTTGACAAAAATTTCGATGAATCCGTTATTTTTCAAAAAAAAAAAAAAATCAGTCAATATTTTTCCGTTTTTTTAACCATTTTTTAATTTTACATGCCTGTTTTTTTCAATAAATTTTTATCAAGTACATACCAGAAAGTACCAGCAAACAGTAAAATTTTTATATATAGTATGTACAGTAAAAAAATCGAAGAATCAATACAGTAAATTTGAACCCCTTTGTTTTCGTCTAGATGAATATCTCTTCTTTGAGTTGGATCTACATTTTCTTCGCCCCGCTTTCTTGATCAAGATCGTCGTCGTGTTCTTGATCTATTCCTTCCTGTTGATCTACTCCTTTCTTTTGATCTACGACCTCTTCCTAGTTTTGTCTAAAATAAAGATATGTACATGCATGTTATAAGATTTCCTTTAATTTCAATATACATTTTTTCCTCTTACTATGAACGAATTTTTTTTTTTTTTTTTTCTTCATTTTCATCTGAAGCCTATAATAATTTATCAATTTTTTTTATTTCATTTGGCCCTAATTTAAAGTTTAATTTAATTATATCATTCTTTTCTCTAGATATGTCATACTCTTTTCCTATATCAAGTGCTTCATTAATATCATTTTGTATAATTGTAGTTTTATTATTATCATTAAGATTTAAATTCTGAAGATTTTGTATCAAATTTTTTAGGTTCATTTTTGCATTTCAAAAAAAAAAAAAAATAATAATAAATAAATAAATAAATAATAAAAAAAAAAACAAAATAAACTATTTCATTGAAGTTTCTTAAAAATTATCTTTGCATGTACATATCTTCTTTACCTTGGTTTGGCGATTTATTCAAAAATGAAACTATTTAACCCAAATATTTTTGTTCGGGCATCTTGTTCAAGCTTAATAATTAATATATAAAAAATCAATTTAACAATAAATTTTAATTACATAAAATATTTCAAATTATTCTATCAAATAATTTGACAAATCTTTCGATAAATCCGTTATTTTTCAAAAAAAAAAAAATCAGTTAATATTTTTTCGTTTTTTAAACCATTTTTTAATTTTACATGCCGGCTTTTTCCAATAAATTTTAATCACGTACATACCAGAAAGTACCAGCAACCAGTTGAAATTTTATATATGTACTGTAAACAAATCGAGGAATCAGTACAGAAAATTTTAACCTCTTTGTCTTCTTCTAGATGAAGAACTCTTCTTTGAGTAGGATCTACCTTTTCTTCGCACTGCTTTCTTGATCGAGATCGTCATCGTGTTCTTGATCAACTCCTTCCTGTTGATTTACTCCTTTCTCTTGATCTACGACCTCTTCCTAGTTTTGTCTAAAATAAAGATATGTACATGCATGTTATAAGATTTCCTTTAATTTCAATATACATTTTTTCCTCTTACTATGAACGAATTTTTTTTTTTTATCTTCATTTTCATCTGAAGGCTATATTCATTTATCAATTTTTTTTATTTCATTTGTCCTTAATTTAAAGTTTAATTTAATTATATCATACTTTTCTCTAGATATGTCATACTCTTTTCCTATATCAAGTGCTTCATTAATATCATTTTGTATAATTGTAGTTTTATTATTATCATTAAGATTTAAATTCTGAAGATTTTGTATCAAATTTTTTAGGTTCATTTCTGCATTTCAAAAAAAAAAAAAAAAAAAATAATAATAATAAATAAATAAATAGTTAAATAATAAAAAAAAAATCAACATAAACCATTTCATTGAAGTTTCTTTAAAATTATCTTTGCATGTACATATGTTCTTTACCTTGGTTTGGCGATTTATTCAATCTGGAAACTTTTTGACCCAAATATTTTTGTTCGGGCATCTTGTTCAAGCTTTAAAATCAATAAATTAAAAATCAATTTAACAATAAATTTTAATTACATAAAATATTTCAAATTATTCTATCAAATAATTTGACAAAAATTTCGATAAATCCGTTATTTAAAAAAAAAAAAAAAAAAAATCAGTCAATATTTTTCCGTTTTTTAAACCATTTTTTAATTTTACATGCCTGCTTTTTTAAATAAATTTTTATCACGTTCATACCAGAAAGTACCAGCAACCAGTTAAAATTTTATACATGTACAGTAAACAAATCGAGGAATCAGTACAGAAAATTTTAACCTCCTTGTCTTCGTCTAGATGAAGAACTCTTCTTTGAGTTGGATCTACCTTTTCTTCGCAGTGCTTTCTTGATCGAGATCGTCCTCGTGTTCTTGATCAACTCCTTCCTGTTGATTTACTCCTTTCTCTTGATCTACGACCTCATCCTAGTTTTGTCTAAAATAAAGATATGTACATGCATGTTATAAGATTCCCTTTAATTTCAATATACATTTTTTCCTCTTACTATGAACGAATTTTTTTTTTTTTTTTCTTTATTTTCATCTGAAGCCTATAATAATTTATTAATTTTTTTTATTTCATTTGGCCTTAATTTAAAGTTTAATTTAATTATATCATACTTTTCTCTAGATATGTCATACTCTTTTCCTATATCAAGTGCTTCATTAATATCATTTTGTATAAATGTAGTTTTATTATTATCATTAAGATTTAAATTCTGAAGATTTTGTATCAAATTTTTTAGGTTCATTTTTGCATTTCAAAAAAAAAAAAAATAATAATAAATAAATAAATAAATAATAAAAAAAAACAAAATAAACTATTTCATTGAAGTTTCTTAAAAATTATCTTTGCATGTACATATCTTCTTTACCTTGGTTTGGCGATTTATTCAAAAATGAAACTATTTAACCCAAATTTTTTTTGTTCGAGCATCTTGTTCAAGCTTAATAAACAATAAATTAAAAATCAATTTAACAATACATTTTAATTACATAAATTATTCCACATTATTCTATCAAAAAATTTGACAAAAATTTCGATGAATCCGTTATTTTTCAAAAAAAAAAAAAAATCAGTCAATATTTTTCCGTTTTTTTAACCATTTTTTAATTTTACATGCCTGTTTTTTTCAATAAATTTTTATCAAGTACATACCAGAAAGTACCAGCAAACAGTAAAATTTTTATATATAGTATGTACAGTAAAAAAATCGAAGAATCAATACAGTAAATTTGAACCCCTTTGTTTTCGTCTAGATGAATATCTCTTCTTTGAGTTGGATCTACATTTTCTTCGCCCCGCTTTCTTGATCAAGATCGTCGTCGTGTTCTTGATCTATTCCTTCCTGTTGATCTACTCCTTTCTTTTGATCTACGACCTCTTCCTAGTTTTGTCTAAAATAAAGATATGTACATGCATGTTATAAGATTTCCTTTAATTTCAATATACATTTTTTCCTCTTACTATGAACGAATTTTTTTTTTTTTTTTCTTCATTTTCATCTGAAGCCTATAATAATTTATCAATTTTTTTATTTCATTTGGCCCTAATTTAAAGTTTAATTTAATTATATCATACTTTTCTCTAGATATGTCATACTCTTTTCCTATATCAAGTGCTTCATTAATATCATTTTGTATAATTGTAGTTTTATTATTATCATTAAGATTTAAATTCTGAAGATTTTGTATCAAATTTTTTAGGTTCATTTTTGCATTTCAAAAAAAAATAAATAAATTAAAATAAATAAATAAATAAATAATAAAAAAAAAACAAAATAAACTATTTCATTGAAGTTTCTTAAAAATTATCTTTGCATGTACATATCTTCTTTACCTTGGTTTGGCGATTTATTCAAAAATGAAACTATTTAACCCAAATTTTTTTTGTTCGGGCATCTTGTTCAAGCTTAATAATTAATATATAAAAAATCAATTTAACAATAAATTTTAATTACATAAAATATTTCAAATTATTCTATCAAATAATTTGACAAAAATTTCGATAAATCCGTTATTTAAAAAAAAAAAAAAAAAAAAAAATCAGTCAATGTTTTCCGTTTTTTAAACCATTTTTTAATTTTACATGCCGGCTTTTTTAAATAAATTTTTATCACGTTCATACCAGAAAGTACCAGCAACCGGTTGAAATTTTATATATGTACTGTAAACAAATCGAGGAATCAGTACAGAAAATTTTAACCTCTTTGTCTTCTTCTAGATGAAGAACTCTTCTTTGAGTTGGATCTACCTTTTCTTCGCAGTGCTTTCTTGATCGAGATCGTCGTCGTGTTCTTGATCAACTCCTTCCTGTTGATTTACTCCTTTCTCTTGATCTACGACCTATAATTGTTTTGTCTAAAATAAAGATATGTACATGCATGTTATAAGATTTCCTTTAATTTCAATATACATTTTTTCCTCTTACTATGAACGAATTTTTTTTTTTTATCTTCATTTTCATCTGAAGGCTATATTCATTTATCAATTTTTTTTATTTCATTTGTCCTTAATTTAAAGTTTAATTTAATTATATCATACTTTTCTCTAGATATGTCATACTCTTTTCCTATATCAAGTGCTTCATTAATATCATTTTGTATAATTGTAGTTTTATTATTATCATTAAGATTTAAATTCTGAAGATTTTGTATCAAATTTTTTAGGTTCATTTCTGCATTTCAAAAAAAAAAAAAAAATAATAATAATAATAAATAAATAAATAGTTAAATAATAAAAAAAAAATCAACATAAACCATTTCATTGAAGTTTCTTTAAAATTATCTTTGCATGTACATATGTTCTTTACCTTGGTTTGGCGATTTATTCAATCTGGAAACTTTTTGACCCAAATATTTTTGTTCGGGCATCTTGTTCAAGCTTTAAAATCAATAAATTAAAAATCAATTTAACAATAAATTTTAATTACATAAAATATTTCAAATTATTCTATCAAATAATTTGACAAAAATTTCGATAAATCCGTTATTTAAAAAAAAAAAAAAAAAATCAGTCAATATTTTTCCGTTTTTTAAACCATTTTTTAATTTTACATGCCTGCTTTTTTAAATAAATTTTTATCACGTTCATACCAGAAAGTACCAGCAACCAGTTAAAATTTTATACATGTACAGTAAACAAATCGAGGAATCAGTACAGAAAATTTTAACCTCCTTGTCTTCGTCTAGATGAAGAACTCTTCTTTGAGTTGGATCTACCTTTTCTTCGCAGTGCTTTCTTGATCGAGATCGTCCTCGTGTTCTTGATCAACTCCTTCCTGTTGATTTACTCCTTTCTCTTGATCTACGACCTCATCCTAGTTTTGTCTAAAATAAAGATATGTACATGCATGTTATAAGATTCCCTTTAATTTCAATATACATTTTTTCCTCTTACTATGAACGAATTTTTTTTTTTTTTTTCTTTATTTTCATCTGAAGCCTATAATAATTTATTAATTTTTTTTATTTCATTTGGCCTTAATTTAAAGTTTAATTTAATTATATCATACTTTTCTCTAGATATGTCATACTCTTTTCCTATATCAAGTGCTTCATTAATATCATTTTGTATAAATGTAGTTTTATTATTATCATTAAGATTTAAATTCTGAAGATTTTGTATCAAATTTTTTAGGTTCATTTTTGCATTTCAAAAAAAAAAAAAATAATAATAAATAAATAAATAAATAATAAAAAAAAACAAAATAAACTATTTCATTGAAGTTTCTTAAAAATTATCTTTGCATGTACATATCTTCTTTACCTTGGTTTGGCGATTTATTCAAAAATGAAACTATTTAACCCAAATTTTTTTTGTTCGAGCATCTTGTTCAAGCTTAATAAACAATAAATTAAAAATCAATTTAACAATACATTTTAATTACATAAATTATTCCACATTATTCTATCAAAAAATTTGACAAAAATTTCGATGAATCCGTTATTTTTCAAAAAAAAAAAAAAATCAGTCAATATTTTTCCGTTTTTTTAACCATTTTTTAATTTTACATGCCTGTTTTTTTCAATAAATTTTTATCAAGTACATACCAGAAAGTACCAGCAAACAGTAAAATTTTTATATATAGTATGTACAGTAAAAAAATCGAAGAATCAATACAGTAAATTTGAACCCCTTTGTTTTCGTCTAGATGAATATCTCTTCTTTGAGTTGGATCTACATTTTCTTCGCCCCGCTTTCTTGATCAAGATCGTCGTCGTGTTCTTGATCTATTCCTTCCTGTTGATCTACTCCTTTCTTTTGATCTACGACCTCTTCCTAGTTTTGTCTAAAATAAAGATATGTACATGCATGTTATAAGATTTCCTTTAATTTCAATATACATTTTTTCCTCTTACTATGAACGAATTTTTTTTTTTTTTTTCTTCATTTTCATCTGAAGCCTATAATAATTTATCAATTTTTTTTATTTCATTTGGCCCTAATTTAAAGTTTAATTTAATTATATCATACTTTTCTCTAGATATGTCATACTCTTTTCCTATATCAAGTGCTTCATTAATATCATTTTGTATAATTGTAGTTTTATTATTATCATTAAGATTTAAATTCTGAAGATTTTGTATCAAATTTTTTAGGTTCATTTTTGCATTTCAAAAAAAAATAAATAAATTAAAATAAATAAATAAATAAATAATAAAAAAAAAACAAAATAAACTATTTCATTGAAGTTTCTTAAAAATTATCTTTGCATGTACATATCTTCTTTACCTTGGTTTGGCGATTTATTCAAAAATGAAACTATTTAACCCAAATTTTTTTTGTTCGGGCATCTTGTTCAAGCTTAATAATTAATATATAAAAAATCAATTTAACAATAAATTTTAATTACATAAAATATTTCAAATTATTCTATCAAATAATTTGACAAAAATTTCGATAAATCCGTTATTTAAAAAAAAAAAAAAAAAAAAAAAATCAGTCAATGTTTTCCGTTTTTTAAACCATTTTTTAATTTTACATGCCGGCTTTTTTAAATAAATTTTTATCACGTTCATACCAGAAAGTACCAGCAACCGGTTGAAATTTTATATATGTACTGTAAACAAATCGAGGAATCAGTACAGAAAATTTTAACCTCTTTGTCTTCTTCTAGATGAAGAACTCTTCTTTGAGTTGGATCTACCTTTTCTTCGCAGTGCTTTCTTGATCGAGATCGTCGTCGTGTTCTTGATCAACTCCTTCCTGTTGATTTACTCCTTTCTCTTGATCTACGACCTATAATTGTTTTGTCTAAAATAAAGATATGTACATGCATGTTATAAAATTTCCTGAATTTCAATATACATTTTTTCCTCTTACTATGAACGTATTTTTTTTTTTTTTTTATCTTCATTTTCATCTGAAGCCTATAATCATTTATCAAGTTTTTTTATTTCAATTGGCCTTAATTTAAAGTTTAATTTAATTATGTCATTCTTTTCTCTAGATATGTCATAATCTTTTCCTATATCAAGTGCTTCATTAATATCATTTTGTATAATTTTAGTTTTAATATTATCATTTAGATTTAAATTCTGAAAATTTTGTATCAAATTTTTTAGGTTCATATCTGCATTTCAAAAAAAAAGAAAGTAATAATAATAAATAAATAAATAAATAATAAAAAAAAAATCAACATAAACCATTTCATTGAAGTTTCTTTAAAATTATCTTTGCATGTACATATGTTCTTTACCTTGGTTTGGCGATTTATTCAATAAGGAAACTATTTCACCCAAATATTTTTGTTCGGGCATCTTGTTCAAGCTTAATAATTAATATATAAAAAATCAATTAAACAATAAATTTTAATTACATAAAATATTTCAAATTATGCTATCAAATAATTTGACAAAAATTTCGATAAATCCGTTATTTAAAAAAAAAAAAAAAAAAAAAATCAGTCAATGTTTTTCCGTTTTTTAAACCATTTTTTAATTTTACATGCCGGCTTTTTAAATAAATTTTTATCACGTTCATACCAGAAAGTACCAGCAACCGGTTGAAATTTTATATATGTACTGTAAACAAATCGAGGAATCAGTACAGAAAATTTTAACCTCTTTGTCTTCTTCTAGATGAAGAACTCTTCTTTGAGTTGGATCTACCTTTTCTTCGCAGTGCTTTCTTGATCGAGATCGTCCTCGTGTTCTTGATCAACTCCTTCCTGTTGATTTACTCCTTTCTCTTGATCTACGACCTCATCCTAGTTTTGTCTAAAATAAAGATATGTACATGCATGTTATAAGATTCCCTTTAATTTCAATATACATTTTTTCCTCTTACTATGAACGAATTTTTTTTTTTTTTTTTCTTTATTTTCATCTGAAGCCTATAATAATTTATTAATTTTTTTTATTTCATTTGGCCTTAATTTAAAGTTTAATTTAATTATATCATACTTTTCTCTAGATATGTCATAATCTTTTCCTATATCAAGTGCTTCATTAATATCATTTTGTATAATTTTAGTTTTAATATTATCATTAAGATTTAAATTCTGAAGATTTTGTATCAAATTTTTTAGGTTCATTTTTGCATTTAAAAAAAAAAAAAAATAATAATAAATAAATAAATAAATAATAAAAAAAAAACAAAATAAACTATTTCATTGAAGTTTCTTAAAAATTATCTTTGCATGTACATATGTTCTTTACCTTGGTTTGGCGATTTATTCAAAAATGAAACTATTTAACCCAAATTTTTTTTGTTCGGGCATCTTGTTCAAGCTTAATAAACAATAAATTAAAAATCAATTTAACAATAAATTTTAATTACATAAAATATTTCAAATTATTCTATCAAATAATTTGACAAAAATTTCGATAAATCCGTTATTTAAAAAAAAAAAAAAAAAAAAAAAAAAATCAGTCAATGTTTTCCGTTTTTTAAACCATTTTTTAATTTTACATGCCGGCTTTTTTAAATAAATTTTTATCACGTTCATACCAGAAAGTACCAGCAACCAGTTAAAATTTTATATATGTACTGTAAACAAATCGAGGAATCAGAACAGAAAATTTTAACCTCTTTGTCTTCTTCTAGATGAAGAACTCTTCTTTGAGTTGGATCTACCTTTTCTTCGCAGTGCTTTCTTGATCAAGATCGTCGTCGTGTTCTTGATCTATTCCTTCCTGTTGATTTACTCCTTTCTCTTGATCTACGACCTATAATTGTTTTGTCTAAAATAAAGATATGTACATGCATGTTATAAAATTTCCTGAATTTCAATATACATTTTTTCCTCTTACTATGAACGTATTTTTTTTTTTTTTATCTTCATTTTCATCTGAAGCCTATAATCATTTATCAAGTTTTTTTATTTCAATTGGCCTTAATTTAAAGTTTAATTTAATTATGTCATTCTTTTCTCTAGATATGTCATAATCTTTTCCTATATCAAGTGCTTCATTAATATCATTTTGTATAATTTTAGTTTTAATATTATCATTAAGATTAAAATTCTGAAAATATTGTGTTAAATTTTTTAGGTTCATTTCTGCATTTCAAAAAAAAAAAAAAAATAATTATAATAAATAAATAAATAAATAAATAATAAAAAAATATGAAAATAAACAATTTCATTGAAGTTTCTTTAAAATTATCTTTGCATGTACATATGTTCTTTACCTTGGTTTGGCGATTTATTCAAAAATGAAACTATTTAACCCAAATTTTTTTTTGTTAGGGCATCTTGTTCAAGCTTAATAATCAATAAATTAAAAATCAATTTAACAATAAATTTTAATTACATAAAATATTTCAAATTATTCTATCAAATAATTTGACAAAAATTTCGATAAATCCGTTATTTAAAAAAAAAAAAAAAAAAAAAATCAGTCAATGTTTTCCGTTTTTTAAACCATTTTTTAATTTTACATGCCGGCTTTTTTAAATAAATTTTTATCACGTTCATACCAGAAAGTACCAGCAACCGGTTGAAATTTTATATATGTACTGTAAACAAATCGAGGAATCAGTACAGAAAATTTTAACCTCTTTGTCTTCTTCTAGATGAAGAACTCTTCTTTGAGTTGGATCTACCTTTTCTTCGCAGTGCTTTCTTGATCGAGATCGTCGTCGTGTTCTTGATCAACTCCTTCCTGTTGATTTACTCCTTTCTCTTGATCTACGACCTATAATTGTTTTGTCTAAAATAAAGATATGTACATGCATGTTATAAAATTTCCTGAATTTCAATATACATTTTTTCCTCTTACTATGAACGTATTTTTTTTTTTTTTTTATCTTCATTTTCATCTGAAGCCTATAATCATTTATCAAGTTTTTTTATTTCAATTGGCCTTAATTTAAAGTTTAATTTAATTATGTCATTCTTTTCTCTAGATATGTCATAATCTTTTCCTATATCAAGTGCTTCATTAATATCATTTTGTATAATTTTAGTTTTAATATTATCATTAAGATTTAAATTCTGAAAATTTTGTATCAAATTTTTTAGGTTCATATCTGCATTTCAAAAAAAAAGAAAGTAATAATAATAAATAAATAAATAAATAATAAAAAAAAAATCAACATAAACCATTTCATTGAAGTTTCTTTAAAATTATCTTTGCATGTACATATGTTCTTTACCTTGGTTTGGCGATTTATTCAATAAGGAAACTATTTCACCCAAATATTTTTGTTCGGGCATCTTGTTCAAGCTTAATAATTAATATATAAAAAATCAATTTAACAATAAATTTTAATTACATAAAATATTTCAAATTATGCTATCAAATAATTTGACAAAAATTTCGATAAATCCGTTATTTAAAAAAAAAAAAAAAAAAAAAAAATCAGTCAATGTTTTTCCGTTTTTTAAACCATTTTTTAATTTTACATGCCGGCTTTTTAAATAAATTTTTATCACGTTCATACCAGAAAGTACCAGCAACCGGTTGAAATTTTATATATGTACTGTAAACAAATCGAGGAATCAGTACAGAAAATTTTAACCTCTTTGTCTTCTTCTAGATGAAGAACTCTTCTTTGAGTTGGATCTACCTTTTCTTCGCAGTGCTTTCTTGATCGAGATCGTCGTCGTGTTCTTGATCTATTTCTTCCTGTTGATCTACTCCTTCCTGTTGATCTACTCCTTTCTCTTGATCTACGACCTCTTCCTAGTTTTGTCTAAAATAAAGATATGTACATGCATGTTAGAAGATTTCCTTTAATTTCAATATACATTTTTTCCTCTTACTATGAACGAATTTTTTTTTTTTTTTTCTTCATTTTCATCTGAAGCCTATAATAATTTATTAATTTTTTTTATTTCATTTGGCCTTAATTTAAAGTTTAATTTAATTATATCATTCTTTTCTCTAGATATGTCATACTCTTTTCCTATATCAAGTGCTTCATTAATATCATTTTGTATAATTGTAGTTTTATTATTATCATTAAGATTTAAATTCTGAAGATTTTGTATCAAATTTTTTAGGTTCATTTTTGCATTTCAAAAAAAAAAAAAAAAAATAATAAATAAATAAATAAATAATAAAAAAAAACAAAATAAACTATTTCATTGAAGTTTCTTAAAAATTATCTTTGCATGTACATATGTTCTTTACCTTGGTTTGGCGATTTATTCAAAAATGAAACTATTTAACCCAAATTTTTTTTGTTCGGGCATCTTGTTCAAGCTTAATAAACAATAAATTCAAAATCAATTTAACAATAAATTTTAATTACATAAATTATTCCACATTATTCTATCAAAAAATTTGACAAAAATTTCGATGAATCCGTTATTTTTCAAAAAAAAAAAAAAAAATCAGTCAATATTTTTCCGTTTTTTTAACCATTTTTTAATTTTACATGCCTGTTTTTTTCAATAAATTTTTATCAAGTACATACCAGAAAGTACCAGCAAACAGTAAAATTTTTATATATGTACAGTAAAAAAATCGAAGAATCAATACAGTAAATTTGAACCCCTTTCTTTTCGTCTAGATGAATATCTCTTCTTTGAGTTGGATCTACATTTTCTTCGCCCCGCTTTCTTGATCAAGATCGTCGTCGTGTTCTTGATCTATTCCTTCCTGTTGATCTACTCCTTTCTTTTGATCTACGACCTCTTCCTAGTTTTGTCTAAAATAAAGATATGTACATGCATGTTATAAGATTTCCTTTAATTTCAATATACATTTTTTCCTCTTACTATGAACGAATTTTTTTTTTTTTTTTTTTCTTCATTTTCATCTGAAGCCTATAATAATTTATCAATTTTTTTTATTTCATTTGGCCCTAATTTAAAGTTTAATTTAATTATATCATTCTTTTCTCTAGATATGTCATACTCTTTTCCTATATCAAGTGCTTCATTAATATCATTTTGTATAATTGTAGTTTTATTATTATCATTAAGATTTAAATTCTGAAGATTTTGTATCAAATTTTTTAGGTTCATTTTTGCATTTAAAAAAAAAAAAAAATAATAATAAATAAATAAATAAATAATAAAAAAAAAACAAAATAAACTATTTCATTGAAGTTTCTTAAAAATTATCTTTGCATGTACATATCTTCTTTACCTTGGTTTGGCGATTTATTCAAAAATGAAACTATTTAACCCAAATTTTTTTTGTTCGGGCTTAATAAACAATAAATTAAAAATCAATTTAACAATAAATTTTAATTACATAAATTATTCCACATTATTCTATCAAAAAATTTGACAAAAATTTCGATGAATCCGTTATTTTTCAAAAAAAAAAAAAAAAATCAGTCAATATTTTTCCGTTTTTTTAACCATTTTTTAATTTTATAGTACATGCCTGTTTTTTTCAATAAATTTTTATCAAGTACATACCAGAAAGTACCAGCAAACAGTAAAATTTTTATATATGTACAGTAAAAAAATCGAAGAATCAATTCAGTAAATTTGAACCCCTTTATTTTCGTCTAGATGAATATCTCTTCTTTGAGTAGGATCTACCTTTTCTTCGCACTGCTTTCTTGATCAAGATCGTCGTCGTGTTCTTGATCTATTCCTTCCTGTTGATCTACTCCTTTTTTTTGATCTACGACCTCTTCCTAGTTTTGTCTAAAATAAAGATATGTACATGCATGTTAGAAGATTTCCTTCAATTTCAATATACATTTTTTCCTCTTACTATGAACGAATTTTTTTTTTTTTTTCTTCATTTTCATCTGAAGCCTATAATAATTTATCAATTTTTTTTATTTCATTTGGCCCTAATTTAAAGTTGAATTTAATTATATCATTCTTTTCTCTAGATATGTCATACTCTTTTCCTATATCAAGTGCTTCATTAATATCATTTTGTATAATTGTAGTTTTATTATTATCATTAAGATTTAAATTCTGAAAATTTTGTATCAAATTTTTTAGGTTCATATCTGCATTTCAAAAAAAAAGAAAGTAATAATAATAAATAAATAAATAAATAATAAAAAAAAAATCAACATAAACCATTTCATTGAAGTTTCTTTAAAATTATCTTTGCATGTACATATGTTCTTTACCTTGGTTTGGCGATTTATTCAATAAGGAAACTATTTGACCCAAATATTTTTGTTCGGGCATCTTGTTCAAGCTTAATAATTAATATATAAAAAATCAATTTAACAATAAATTTTAATTACATAAAATATTTCAAATTATTCTATCAAATAATTTGACAAAAATTTCGATAAATCCGTTATTTAAAAAAAAAAAAAAAAAAATCAGTCAATGTTTTCCGTTTTTTAAACCATTTTTTAATTTTACATGCCGGCTTTTTTAAATAAATTTTTATCACGTTCATACCAGAAAGTACCAGCAACCAGTTAAAATTTTATATATGTACTGTAAACAAATCGAGGAATCAGAACAGAAAATTTTAACCTCTTTGTCTTCTTCTAGATGAAGAACTCTTCTTTGAGTTGGATCTACCTTTTCTTCGCAGTGCTTTCTTGATCGAGATCGTCGTCGTGTTCTTGATCAACTCCTTCCTGTTGATTTACTCCTTTCTCTTGATCTACGACCTATAATTGTTTTGTCTAAAATAAAGATATGTACATGCATGTTATAAAATTTCCTGAATTTCAATATACATTTTTTCCTCTTACTATGAACGTATTTTTTTTTTTTTTTATCTTCATTTTCATCTGAAGCCTATAATCATTTATCAAGTTTTTTTATTTCAATTGGCCTTAATTTAAAGTTTAATTTAATTATATCATTCTTTTCTCTAGATATGTCATAATCTTTTCCTATATCAAGTGCTTCATTAATATCATTTTGTATAATTTTAGTTTTAATATTATCATTAAGATTTAAATTCTGAAAATTTTGTATCAAATTTTTTAGGTTCATATCTGCATTTCAAAAAAAAAGAAAGTAATAATAATAAATAAATAAATAAATAATAAAAAAAAACCAACATAAACCATTTCATTGAAGTTTCTTTAAAATTATCTTTGCATGTACATATGTTCTTTACCTTGGTTTGGCGATTTATTCAATAAGGAAACTATTTCACCCAAATATTTTTGTTCGGGCATCTTGTTCAAGCTTAATAATTAATATATAAAAAATCAATTTAACAATAAATTTTAATTACATAAAATATTTCAAATTATGCTATCAAATAATTTGACAAAAATTTCGATAAATCCGTTATTTAAAAAAAAAAAAAAAAAAAAAATCAGTCAATATTTTTCCGTTTTTTAAAACATTTTTTAATTTTACATGCCGGCTTTTTAAATAAATTTTTATCACGTTCATACCAGAAAGTACCAGCAACCGGTTGAAATTTTATATATGTACTGTAAACAAATCGAGGAATCAGTACAGAAAATTTTACCCTCTTTGTCTTCTTCTAGATGAAGAACTCTTCTTTGAGTTGGATCTACCTTTTCTTCGCAGTGCTTTCTTGATCGAGATCGTCGTCGTGTTCTTGATCTATTCCTTCCTGTTGATCTACTCCTTCCTGTTGATCTACTCCTTTCTCTTGATCTACGACCTCTTCCTAGTTTTGTCTAAAATAAAGATATGTACATGCATGTTAGAAGATTTCCTTTAATTTCAATATACATTTTTTCCTCTTACTATGAACGAATTTTTTTTTTTTTTTCTTCATTTTCATCTGAAGCCTATAATAATTTATTAATTTTTTTTATTTCATTTGGCCTTAATTTAAAGTTTAGTTTAATTATATCATACTTTTCTCTAGATATGTCATACTCTTTTCCTATATCAAGTGCTTCATTAATATCATTTTGTATAATTGTAGTTTTATTATTATCATTAAGATTTAAATTCTGAAGATTTTGTATCAAATTTTTTAGGTTCATTTTTGCATTTCAAAAAAAAAAAAAATAATAATAATAAATAAATAAATAAATAATAAAAAAAAACAAAATAAACTATTTCATTGAAGTTTCTTAAAAATTATCTTTGCATGTACATATCTTCTTTACCTTGGTTTGGCGATTTATTCAAAAATGAAACTATTTAACCCAAATTTTTTTTGTTCGGGCATCTTGTTCAAGCTTAATAAACAATAAATTCAAAATCAATTTAACAATAAATTTTAATTACATAAATTATTCCACATTATTCTATCAAAAAATTTGACAAAAATTTCGATGAATCCGTTATTTTTCAAAAAAAAAAAAAAATCAGTCAATATTTTTCCGTTTTTTTAACCATTTTTTAATTTTACATGCCTGTTTTTTTCAATAAATTTTTATCAAGTACATACCAGAAAGTACCAGCAAACAGTAAAATTTTTATATATGTACAGTAAAAAAATCGAAGAATCAATACAGTAAATTTGAACCCCTTTCTTTTCGTCTAGATGAATATCTCTTCTTTGAGTTGGATCTACCTTTTCTTCGCCCCGCTTTCTTGATCAAGATCGTCGTCGTGTTCTTGATCTATTCCTTCCTGTTGATCTACTCCTTTTTTTTGATCTACGACCTCTTCCTAGTTTTGTCTAAAATAAAGATATGTACATGCATGTTAGAAGATTTCCTTCAATTTCAATATACATTTTTTCCTCTTACTATGAACGAATTTTTTTTTTTTTTTTTCTTCATTTTCATCTGAAGCCTATAATAATTTATCAATTTTTTTTATTTCATTTGGCCCTAATTTAAAGTTTAATTTAATTATATCATACTTTTCTCTAGATATGTCATACTCTTTTCCTATATCAAGTGCTTCATTAATATCATTTTGTATAATTGTAGTTTTATTATTATCATTAAGATTTAAATTCTGAAGATTTTGTATCAAATTTTTTAGGTTCATTTTTGCATTTCAAAAAAAAAATAATAATAATAAATAAATAAATAAATAATAAAAAAAAACAAAATAAACTATTTCATTGAAGTTTCTTAAAAATTATCTTTGCATGTACATATCTTCTTTACCTTGGTTTGGCGATTTATTCAAAAATGAAACTATTTAACCCAAATTTTTTTTGTTCGGGCTTAATAAACAATAAATTAAAAATCAATTTAACAATAAATTTTAATTACATAAATTATTCCACATTATTCTATCAAAAAATTTGACAAAAATTTCGATGAATCCGTTATTTTTCAAAAAAAAAAAAAAAAATCAGTCAATATTTTTCCGTTTTTTTAACCATTTTTTAATTTTATAGTACATGCCTGTTTTTTTAAATAAATTTTTATCAAGTACATACCAGAAAGTACCAGCAAACAGTAAAATTTTTATATATGTACAGTAAAAAAATCGAAGAATCAATTCAGTAAATTTGAACCCCTTTATTTTCGTCTAGATGAATATCTCTTCTTTGAGTAGGATCTACCTTTTCTTCGCCCCGCTTTCTTGATCAAGATCGTCGTCGTGTTCTTGATCTATTCCTTCCTGTTGATCTACTCCTTTTTTTTGATCTACGACCTCTTCCTAGTTTTGTCTAAAATAAAGATATGTACATGCATGTTAGAAGATTTCCTTCAATTTCAATATACATTTTTTCCTCTTACTATGAACGAATTTTTTTTTTTTTTTTTCTTCATTTTCATCTGAAGCCTATAATAATTTATCAATTTTTTTTATTTCATTTGGCCCTAATTTAAAGTTTAATTTAATTATATCATACTTTTCTCTAGATATGTCATACTCTTTTCCTATATCAAGTGCTTCATTAATATCATTTTGTATAATTGTAGTTTTATTATTATCATTAAGATTTAAATTCTGAAGATTTTGTATCAAATTTTTTAGGTTCATTTTTGCATTTCAAAAAAAAAATAATAATAATAAATAAATAAATAAATAATAAAAAAAAAACAAAATAAACTATTTCATTGAAGTTTCTTAAAAATTATCTTTGCATGTACATATCTTCTTTACCTTGGTTTGGCGATTTATTCAATCTGGAAACTTTTTGACCCAAATATTTTTGTTCGGGCATCTTGTTCAAGCTTAATAATTAATATATAAAAAATCAATTTAACAATAAATTTTAATTACATAAAATATTTCAAATTATTCTATCAAATAATTTGACAAAAATTTCGATAAATCCGTTATTTTAAAAAAAAAAAATAATAATCAGTTAATATTTTTTCGTTTTTTAAACCATTTTTTAATTTTACATGCCTGTTTTTTTCAATAAATTTTTATCAAGTACATACCAGAAAGTACCAGCAAACAGTAAAATTTTTATATATGTACAGTAAAAAAATCGAAGAATCAATACAGTAAATTTGAACCCCTTTCTTTTCGTCTAGATGAATATCTCTTCTTTGAGTTGGATCTACATTTTCTTCGCCCCGCTTTCTTGATCAAGATCGTCGTCGTGTTCTTGATCAACTCCTTCCTGTTGATTTACTCCTTTCTCTTGATCTACGACCTCTTCCTAGTTTTGTCTAAAATAAAGATATGTACATGCATGTTATAAGATTTCCTTTAATTTCAATATACATTTTTTCCTCTTACTATGAACGAATTTTTTTTTTTTATCTTCATTTTCATCTGAAGGCTATATTCATTTATCAATTTTTTTAATTTCATTTGTCCTTAATTTAAAGTTTAATTTAATTATATCATTCTTTTCTCTAGATATGTCATACTCTTTTCCTATATCAAGTGCTTCATTAATATCATTTTGTATAATTTTAGTTTTAATAATATCATTAAGATTTTAACTCTGAAGATTTTGTCTCTAATTTTTTAGGTTCATTTCTGCATTTCAAAAAAAGAAATAATAATAATAATAAATAAATAAATAAATAATAAAAAAAAATCAAAATAAACAATTTCAATGAAGTTTCTTAAAAATTATCTTTGCATGTACATATGTTCTTTACCTTGGTTTGGCAATTTATTCAATCTGGAAACTTTTTGACCCAAATATTTTTGTTCGGGCATCTTGTTCAAGCTTTAAAATCAATAAATTAAAAATCAATTTAACAATAAATTTTAATTACATAAAATATTTCAAATTATTCTATCAAATAATTTGACAAAAATTTCGATAAATCCGTTATTTAAAAAAAAAAAAAAAAAAAAAATCAGTCAATATTTTTCCGTTTTTTAAACCATTTTTTAATTTTACATGCCGGCTTTTTCCAATAAATTTTAATCACGTACATACCAGAAAGTACCAGCAACCAGTTGAAATTTTATATATGTACTGTAAACAAATCGAGGAATCAGTACAGAAAATTTTAACCTCTTTGTCTTCTTCTAGATGAAGAACTCTTCTTTGAGTAGGATCTACCTTTTCTTCGCACTGCTTTCTTGATCGAGATCGTCGTCGTGTTCTTGATCAACTCCTTCCTGTTGATTTACTCCTTTCTCTTGATCTACGACCTCTTCCTAGTTTTGTCTAAAATAAAGATATGTACATGCATGTTATAAGATTTCCTTTAATTTCAATATACATTTTTTCCTCTTACTATGAACGAATTTTTTTTTTTATCTTCATTTTCATCTGAAGCCTATAATAATTTATAATTTTTTTTTATTTCATTTGGCCTTAATTTAAAGTTTAATTTAATTATATCATACTTTTCTCTAGATATGTCATACTCTTTTCCTATATCAAGTGCTTCATTAATATCATTTTGTATAATTGTAGTTTTATTATTATCATTAGGATTTAAATTCTGAAAATTTTGTATCAAATTTTTTAGGTTCATATCTGCATTTAAAAAAAAAAAAAAATTAAAATAAATAAATAAAAAAATAATAAAAAAAAATCAACATAAACCATTTCATTGAAGTTTCTTTAAAATTATCTTTGCATGTACATATGTTCTTTACCTTGGTTTGGCGATTTATTCAATAAGGAAACTTTTTGACCCAAATATTTTTGTTCGGGCATCTTGTTCAAGCTTTAAAATCAATAAATTAAAAATCAATTTAACAATAAATTTTAATTACATAAAATATTTCAAATTATTCTATCAAATAATTTGACAAAAATTTCGATAAATCCGTTATTTAAAAAAAAAAAAAAAAATCAGTCAATATTTTTCCGTTTTTTAAACCATTTTTTAATTTTACATGCCTGCTTTTTTAAATAAATTTTTATCACGTTCATACCAGAAAGTACCAGCAACCGGTTGAAATTTTATATATGTACTGTAAACAAATCGAGGAATCAGTACAGAAAATTTTAACCTCTTTGTCTTCTTCTAGATGAAGAACTCTTCTTTGAGTAGGATCTACCTTTTCTTCGCACTGCTTTCTTGATCGAGATCGTCGTCGTGTTCTTGATCAACTCCTTCCTGTTGATTTACTCCTTTCTCTTGATCTACGACCTCTTCCTAGTTTTGTCTAAAATAAAGATATGTACATGCATGTTATAAGATTTCCTTTAATTTCAATATACATTTTTTCCTCTTACTATGAACGAATTTTTTTTTTTTTTTTTCTTCATTTTCATCTGAAGCCTATAATAATTTATTAATTTTTTTTATTTCATTTGGCCTTAATTTAAAGTTTAATTTAATTATATCATACTTTTCTCTAGATATGTCATACTCTTTTCCTATATCAAGTGCTTCATTAATATCATTTTGTATAATTGTAGTTTTATTATTATCATTAAGATTTAAATTCTGAAGATTTTGTATCAAATTTTTTAGGTTCATTTTTGCATTTAAAAAAAAAAAAAAATAATAATAAATAAATAAATAAATAATAAAAAAAAACAAAATAAACTATTTCATTGAAGTTTCTTAAAAATTATCTTTGCATGTACATATCTTCTTTACCTTGGTTTGGCGATTTATTCAAAAATGAAACTATTTAACCCAAATTTTTTTTGTTCGGGCATCTTGTTCAAGCTTAATAAACAATAAATTAAAAATCAATTTAACAATAAATTTTAATTACATAAATTATTCCACATTATTCTATCAAAAAATTTGACAAAAATTTCGATGAATCCGTTATTTTTCAAAAAAAAAAAAAAAAAATCAGTCAATATTTTTCCGTTTTTTTAACCATTTTTGAATTTTATAGTACATGCCTGTTTTTTTCAATAAATTTTTATCAAGTACATACCAGAAAGTACCAGTAAACAGTAAAATTTTTATATATGTACAGTAAAAAAATCGAAGAATCAATTCAGTAAATTTGAACCCCTTTATTTTCGTCTAGATGAATATCTCTTCTTTGAGTAGGATCTACCTTTTCTTCGCCCCGCTTTCTTGATCAAGATCGTCGTCGTGTTCTTGATCTATTCCTTCCTGTTGATCTACTCCTTTTTTTTGATCTACGACCTCTTCCTAGTTTTGTCTAAAATAAAGATATGTACATGCATGTTATAAGATTTCCTTTAATTTCAATATACATTTTTTCCTCTTACTATGAACGAATTTTTTTTTTTTTTTTTCTTCATTTTCATCTGAAGCCTATAATAATTTATCAATTTTTTTTATTTCATTTGGCCCTAATTTAAAGTTTAATTTAATTATATCATTCTTTTCTCTAGATATGTCATACTCTTTTCCTATATCAAGTGCTTCATTAATATCATTTTGTATAATTGTAGTTTTATTATTATCATTAAGATTTAAATTCTGAAGATTTTGTATCAAATTTTTTAGGTTCATTTTTGCATTTCAAAAAAAAAAATAATAATAATAAATAAATAAATAAATAATAAAAAAAAAACAAAATAAACTATTTCATTGAAGTTTCTTAAAAATTATCTTTGCATGTACATATCTTCTTTACCTTGGTTTGGCGATTTATTCAAAAATGAAACTATTTAACCCAAATATTTTTGTTCGGGCATCTTGTTCAAGCTTAATAATTAATATATAAAAAATCAATTTAACAATAAATTTTAATTACATAAAATATTTCAAATTATTCTATCAAATAATTTGACAAAAATTTCGATAAATCCGTTATTTAAAAAAAAAAAAATAATAATCAGTTATTATTTTTTCGTTTTTTAAACCATTTTTTAATTTTACATGCCGGCTTTTTCCAATAAATTTTAATCACGTACATACCAGAAAGTACCAGCAACCAGTTGAAATTTTATATATGTACTGTAAACAAATCGAGGAATCAGTACAGAAAATTTTAACCTCTTTGTCTTCTTCTAGATGAAGAACTCTTCTTTGAGTAGGATCTACCTTTTCTTCGCACTGCTTTCTTGATCGAGATCGTCGTCGTGTTCTTGATCAACTCCTTCCTGTTGATTTACTCCTTTCTCTTGATCTACGACCTCTTCCTAGTTTTGTCTAAAATAAAGATATGTACATGCATGTTATAAGATTTCCTTTAATTTCAATATACATTTTTTCCTCTTACTATGAACGAATTTTTTTTTTATCTTCATTTTCATCTGAAGGCTATATTCATTTATCAATTTTTTTAATTTCATTTGTCCTTAATTTAAAGTTTACTTTAATTATATCATTCTTTTCTCTAGATATGTCATACTCTTTTCCTATATCAAGTGCTTCATTAATATCATTTTGTATAATTTTAGTTTTAATAATATCATTAAGATTTAAACTCTGAAGATTTTGTCTCTAATTTTTTAGGTTCATTTCTGCATTTCAAAAAAAGAAATAATAATAATAATAAATAAATAAATAAATAATAAAAAAAAATCAAAATAAACAATTTCAATGAAGTTTCTTAAAAATTATCTTTGCATGTACATATGTTCTTTACCTTGGTTTGGCGATTTATTCAATCTGGAAACTTTTTGACCCAAATATTTTTGTTCGGGCATCTTGTTCAAGCTTTAAAATCAATAAATTAAAAATCAATTTAACAATAAATTTTAATTACATAAAATATTTCAAATTATTCTATCAAATAATTTGACAAAAATTTCGATAAATCCGTTATTTAAAAAAAAAAAAAAAATCAGTCAATATTTTTCCGTTTTTTAAACCATTTTTTAATTTTACATGCCTGCTTTTTTAAATAAATTTTTATCACGTTCATACCAGAAAGTACCAGCAACCAGTTAAAATTTATACATGTACAGTAAACAAATCGAGGAATCAATTCAGTAAATTTGAACCCCTTTATTTTCGTCTAGATGAATATCTCTTCTTTGAGTAGGATCTACCTTTTCTTCGCCCCGCTTTCTTGATCAAGATCGTCGTCGTGTTCTTGATCTATTCCTTCCTGTTGATCTACTCCTTTTTTTTGATCTACGACCTCTTCCTAGTTTTGTCTAAAATAAAGATATGTACATGCATGTTATAAGATTTCCTTTAATTTCAATATACATTTTTTCCTCTTACTATGAACGAATTTTTTTTTTTTTTTTTCTTCATTTTCATCTGAAGCCTATAATAATTTATTAATTTTTTTTATTTCATTTGGCCCTAATTTAAAGTTTAATTTAATTATATCATACTTTTCTCTAGATATGTCATACTCTTTTCCTATATCAAGTGCTTCATTAATATCATTTTGTATAATTGTAGTTTTATTATTATCATTAAGATTTAAATTCTGAAGATTTTGTATCAAATTTTTTAGGTTCATTTTTGCATTTAAAAAAAAAAAATAATAATAATAAATAAATAAATAAATAATAAAAAAAAACAAAATAAACTATTTCATTGAAGTTTCTTAAAAATTATCTTTGCATGTACATATCTTCTTTACCTTGGTTTGGCGATTTATTCAAAAATGAAACTATTTAACCCAAATTTTTTTTGTTCGGGCATCTTGTTCAAGCTTAATAAACAATAAATTAAAAATCAATTTAACAATAAATTTTAATTACATAAATTATTCCACATTATTCTATCAAAAAATTTGACAAAAATTTCGATGAATCCGTTATTTTTCAAAAAAAAAAAAAAAAAATCAGTCAATATTTTTCCGTTTTTTTAACCATTTTTTAATTTTATAGTACATGCCTGTTTTTTTCAATAAATTTTTATCAAGTACATACCAGAAAGTACCAGCAACCAGTTGAAATTTTATATATGTACTGTAAACAAATCGAGGAATCAGTACAGAAAATTTTAACCTCTTTGTCTTCTTCTAGATGAAGAACTCTTCTTTGAGTAGGATCTACCTTTTCTTCGCACTGCTTTCTTGACCGAGATCGTCCTCGTGTTCTTGATCAACTCCTTCCTGTTGATTTACTCCTTTCTCTTGATCTACGACCTCATCCTAGTTTTGTCTAAAATAAAGATATGTACATGCATGTTATAAGATTTCCTTTAATTTCAATATACATTTTTTCCTCTTACTATGAACGAATTTTTTTTTTTTTTTTCTTCATTTTCATCTGAAGCCTATAATAATTTATTAATTTTTTTTATTTCATTTGGCCCTAATTTAAAGTTTAATTTAATTATATCATACTTTTCTCTAGATATGTCATACTCTTTTCCTATATCAAGTGCTTCATTAATATCATTTTGTATAATTGTAGTTTTATTATTATCATTAAGATTTAAATTCTGAAGATTTTGTATCAAATTTTTTAGGTTCATTTTTGCATTTCAAAAAAAGAAATAATAATAATAATAAATAAATAAATAAATAATAAAAAAAAATCAAAATAAACAATTTCAATGAAGTTTCTTAAAAATTATCTTTGCATGTACATATGTTCTTTACCTTGGTTTGGCGATTTATTCAATCTGGAAACTTTTTGACCCAAATATTTTTGTTCGGGCATCTTGTTCAAGCTTTAAAATCAATAAATTAAAAATCAATTTAACAATAAATTTTAATTACATAAAATATTTCAAATTATTCTATCAAATAATTTGACAAAAATTTCGATAAATCCGTTATTTAAAAAAAAAAAAAAAATCAGTCAATATTTTTCCGTTTTTTAAACCATTTTTTAATTTTACATGCCTGCTTTTTTAAATAAATTTTTATCACGTTCATACCAGAAAGTACCAGCAACCAGTTAAAATTTATACATGTACAGTAAACAAATCGAGGAATCAATTCAGTAAATTTGAACCCCTTTATTTTCGTCTAGATGAATATCTCTTCTTTGAGTAGGATCTACCTTTTCTTCGCCCCGCTTTCTTGATCAAGATCGTCGTCGTGTTCTTGATCTATTCCTTCCTGTTGATCTACTCCTTTTTTTTGATCTACGACCTCTTCCTAGTTTTGTCTAAAATAAAGATATGTACATGCATGTTATAAGATTTCCTTTAATTTCAATATACATTTTTTCCTCTTACTATGAACGAATTTTTTTTTTTTTTTTCTTCATTTTCATCTGAAGCCTATAATAATTTATTAATTTTTTTTATTTCATTTGGCCCTAATTTAAAGTTTAATTTAATTATATCATACTTTTCTCTAGATATGTCATACTCTTTTCCTATATCAAGTGCTTCATTAATATCATTTTGTATAATTGTAGTTTTATTATTATCATTAAGATTTAAATTCTGAAGATTTTGTATCAAATTTTTTAGGTTCATTTTTGCATTTAAAAAAAAAAAATAATAATAATAAATAAATAAATAAATAATAAAAAAAAACAAAATAAACTATTTCATTGAAGTTTCTTAAAAATTATCTTTGCATGTACATATCTTCTTTACCTTGGTTTGGCGATTTATTCAAAAATGAAACTATTTAACCCAAATTTTTTTTGTTCGGGCATCTTGTTCAAGCTTAATAAACAATAAATTAAAAATCAATTTAACAATAAATTTTAATTACATAAATTATTCCACATTATTCTATCAAAAAATTTGACAAAAATTTCGATGAATCCGTTATTTTTCAAAAAAAAAAAAAAAAAATCAGTCAATATTTTTCCGTTTTTTTAACCATTTTTTAATTTTATAGTACATGCCTGTTTTTTTCAATAAATTTTTATCAAGTACATACCAGAAAGTACCAGCAACCAGTTGAAATTTTATATATGTACTGTAAACAAATCGAGGAATCAGTACAGAAAATTTTAACCTCTTTGTCTTCTTCTAGATGAAGAACTCTTCTTTGAGTAGGATCTACCTTTTCTTCGCACTGCTTTCTTGATCGAGATCGTCGTCGTGTTCTTGATCAACTCCTTCCTGTTGATTTACTCCTTTCTCTTGATCTACGACCTCTTCCTAGTTTTGTCTAAAATAAAGATATGTACATGCATGTTATAAGATTTCCTTTAATTTCAATATACATTTTTTCCTCTTACTATGAACGAATTTTTTTTTTTATCTTCATTTTCATCTGAAGGCTATATTCATTTATCAATTTTTTTAATTTCATTTGTCCTTAATTTAAAGTTTAATTTAATTATATCATTCTTTTCTCTAGATATGTCATACTCTTTTCCTATATCAAGTGCTTCATTAATATCATTTTGTATAATTTTAGTTTTAATAATATCATTAAGATTTAAACTCTGAAGATTTTGTCTCTAATTTTTTAGGTTCATTTTTGCATTTAAAAAAAAAAAAAAAAATAATAATAAATAAATAAATAAATAATAAAAAAAAATCCACATAAACAATTTCAATGAAGTTTCTTAAAAATTATCTTTGCATGTACATATCTTCTTTACCTTGGTTTGGCGATTTATTCAAAAATGAAACTATTTAACCCAAATTTTTTTTGTTCGGGCATCTTGTTCAAGCTTAATAAACAATAAATTAAAAATCAATTTAACAATAAATTTTAATTACATAAATTATTCCACATTATTCTATCAAAAAATTTGACAAAAATTTCGATGAATCCGTTATTTTTCAAAAAAAAAAAAAAAAAAAATCAGTCAATATTTTTCCGTTTTTTTAACCATTTTTTAATTTTATAGTACATGCCTGTTTTTTTCAATAAATTTTTATCAAGTACATACCAGAAAGTACCAGCAACCAGTTGAAATTTTATATATGTACTGTAAACAAATCGAGGAATCAGTACAGAAAATTTTAACCTCTTTGTCTTCTTCTAGATGAAGAACTCTTCTTTGAGTAGGATCTACCTTTTCTTCGCACTGCTTTCTTGATCGAGATCGTCGTCGTGTTCTTGATCAACTCCTTCCTGTTGATTTACTCCTTTCTCTTGATCTACGACCTCTTCCTAGTTTTGTCTAAAATAAAGATATGTACATGCATGTTATAAGATTTCCTTTAATTTCAATATACATTTTTTCCTCTTACTATGAACGAATTTTTTTTTTTATCTTCATTTTCATCTGAAGGCTATATTCATTTATCAATTTTTTTAATTTCATTTGTCCTTAATTTAAAGTTTAATTTAATTATATCATTCTTTTCTCTAGATATGTCATACTCTTTTCCTATATCAAGTGCTTCATTAATATCATTTTGTATAATTTTAGTTTTAATAATATCATTAAGATTTAAACTCTGAAGATTTTGTCTCTAATTTTTTAGGTTCATTTTTGCATTTAAAAAAAAAAAAAAAAAATAATAATAAATAAATAAATAAATAATAAAAAAAAATCCACATAAACAATTTCAATGAAGTTTCTTAAAAATTATCTTTGCATGTACATATGTTCTTTACCTTGGTTTGGCGATTTATTCAATCTGGAAACTTTTTGACCCAAATATTTTTGTTCGGGCATCTTGTTCAAGCTTTAAAATCAATAAATTGAAAATCAATTTAACAATAAATTTTAATTACATAAAATATTTCAAATTATTCTATCAAATAATTTGACAAAAATTTCGATAAATCCGTTATTTAAAAAAAAAAAAAAAAAATCAGTCAATATTTTTCCGTTTTTTAAACCATTTTTTAATTTTACATGCCGGCTTTTTTAAATAAATTTTTATCACGTACATACCAGAAAGTACCAGCAACCAGTTAAAATTTATACATGTACAGTAAACAAATCGAGGAATCAGTACAGAAAATTTTAACCTCCTTGTCTTCGTCTAGATGAAGAACTCTTCTTTGAGTTGGATCTACCTTTTCTTCGCACTGCTTTCTTGATCGAGATCGTCGTCGTGTTCTTGATCAACTCCTTCCTGTTGATTTACTCCTTTCTCTTGATCTACGACCTCTTCCTAGTTTTGTCTAAAATAAAGATATGTACATGCATGTTATAAGATTTCCTTTAATTTCAATATACATTTTTTCCTCTTACTATGAACGAATTTTTTTTTTTTATCTTCATTTTCATCTGAAGGCTATATTCATTTATCAATTTTTTTAATTTCATTTGTCCTTAATTTAAAGTTTAATTTAATTATATCATTCTTTTCTCTAGATATGTCATACTCTTTTCCTATATCAAGTGCTTCATTAATATCATTTTGTATAATTTTAGTTTTAATAATATCATTAAGATTTAAACTCTGAAGATTTTGTATCAAATTTTTTAGGTTCATTTTTGCATTTCAAAAAAAAAAAAAAAAATAATAATAAATAAATAAATAAATAATAAAAAAAAAACAAAATAAACTATTTCATTGAAGTTTCTTAAAAATTATCTTTGCATGTACATATCTTCTTTACCTTGGTTTGGCGATTTATTCAAAAATGAAACTATTTAACCCAAATATTTTTGTTCGGGCATCTTGTTCAAGCTTAATAATTAATATATAAAAAAACAATTTAACAATAAATTTTAATTACATAAAATATTTCAAATTATTCTATCAAATAATTTGACAAAAATTTCGATAAATCCGTTATTTAAAAAAAAAAAAAAAATAATAATCAGTTAATATTTTTTCGTTTTTTAAACCATTTTTTAATTTTACATGCCGGCTTTTTCCAATAAATTTTAATCACGTACATACCAGAAAGTACCAGCAACCAGTTGAAATTTTATATATGTACTGTAAACAAATCGAGGAATCAGTACAGAAAATTTTAACCTCTTTGTCTTCTTCTAGATGAAGAACTCTTCTTTGAGTAGGATCTACCTTTTCTTCGCACTGCTTTCTTGATCGAGATCGTCGTCGTGTTCTTGATCAACTCCTTCCTGTTGATTTACTCCTTTCTCTTGATCTACGACCTCTTCCTAGTTTTGTCTAAAATAAAGATATGTACATGCATGTTATAAGATTTCCTTTAATTTCAATATACATTTTTTCCTCTTACTATGAACGAATTTTTTTTTTTATCTTCATTTTCATCTGAAGGCTATATTCATTTATCAATTTTTTTTATTTCATTTGTTCTTAATTTAAAGTTTAATTTAATTATATCATTCTTTTCTCTAGATATGTCATACTCTTTTCCTATATCAAGTGCTTCATTAATATCATTTTGTATAATTTTAGTTTTAATAATATCATTAAGATTTAAACTCTGAAGATTTTGTCTCTAATTTTTTAGGTTCATTTCTGCATTTCAAAAAAAGAAATAATAATAATAATAAATAAATAAATAAATAATAAAAAAAAATCAAAATAAACAATTTCAATGAAGTTTCTTAAAAATTATCTTTGCATGTACATATGTTCTTTACCTTGGTTTGGCGATTTATTCAATCTGGAAACTTTTTGACCCAAATATTTTTGTTCGGGCATCTTGTTCAAGCTTTAAAATCAATAAATTAAAAATCAATTTAACAATAAATTTTAATTACATAAAATATTTCAAATTATTCTATCAAATAATTTGACAAAAATTTCGATAAATCCGTTATTTAAAAAAAAAAAAAATCAGTCAATATTTTTCCGTTTTTTAAACCATTTTTTAATTTTGCATGCCTGCTTTTTTAAATAAATTTTTATCACGTTCATACCAGAAAGTACCAGCAACCAGTTAAAATTTTATACATGTACAGTAAACAAATCGAGGAATCAGTACAGAAAATTTTAACCTCCTTGTCTTCGTCTAGATGAAGAACTCTTCTTTGAGTTGGATCTACCTTTTCTTCGCACTGCTTTCTTGATCGAGATCGTCCTCGTGTTCTTGATCAACTCCTTCCTGTTGATTTACTCCTTTCTCTTGATCTACGACCTCATCCTAGTTTTGTCTAAAATAAAGATATGTACATGCATGTTATAAGATTTCCTTTAATTTCAATATACATTTTTTCCTCTTACTATGAACGAATTTTTTTTTTTTTTTTCTTCATTTTCATCTGAAGCCTATAATAATTTATTAATTTTTTTTATTTCATTTGGCCTTAATTTAAAGTTTAATTTAATTATATCATACTTTTCTCTTGATATGTCATACTCTTTTCCTATATCAAGTGCTTCATTAATATCATTTTGTATAATTTTAGTTTTAATAATATCATTAAGATTTAAACTCTGAAGATTTTGTCTCTAATTTTTTAGGTTCATTTCTGCATTTCAAAAAAAGAAATAATAATAATAATAAATAAATAAATAAATAATAAAAAAAAATCAAAATAAACAATTTCAATGAAGTTTCTTAAAAATTATCTTTGCATGTACATATGTTCTTTACCTTGGTTTGGCGATTTATTCAATCTGGAAACTTTTTGACCCAAATATTTTTGTTCGGGCATCTTGTTCAAGCTTTAAAATCAATAAATTAAAAATCAATTTAACAATAAATTTTAATTACATAAAATATTTCAAATTATTCTATCAAATAATTTGACAAAAATTTCGATAAATCCGTTATTTAAAAAAAAAAAAAAAAATCAGTCAATATTTTTCCGTTTTTTAAACCATTTTTTAATTTTACATGCCTGCTTTTTTAAATAAATTTTTATCACGTTCATACCAGAAAGTACCAGCAACCGGTTGAAATTTTATATATGTACTGTAAACAAATCGAGGAATCAGTACAGAAAATTTTAACCTCTTTGTCTTCTTCTAGATGAAGAACTCTTCTTTGAGTTGGATCTACCTTTTCTTCGCACTGCTTTCTTGATCGAGATCGTCGTCGTGTTCTTGATCAACTCCTTCCTGTTGATTTACTCCTTTCTCTTGATCTACGACCTCTTCCTAGTTTTGTCTAAAATAAAGATATGTACATGCATGTTAGAAGATTTCCTTTAATTTCAATATACATTTTTTCCTCTTACTATGAACGAATTTTTTTTTTTTTTTTTTCTTCATTTTCATCTGAAGCCTATAATAATTTATTAATTTTTTTTATTTCATTTGGCCTTAATTTAAAGTTTAATTTAATTATATCATACTTTTCTCTAGATATGTCATACTCTTTTCCTATATCAAGTGCTTCATTAATATCATTTTGTATAATTGTAGTTTTATTATTATCATTAAGATTTAAATTCTGAAGATTTTGTATCAAATTTTTTAGGTTCATTTTTGCATTTAAAAAAAAAAAAATAATAATAATAAATAAATAAATAAATAATAAAAAAAAACAAAATAAACTATTTCATTGAAGTTTCTTAAAAATTATCTTTGCATGTACATATCTTCTTTACCTTGGTTTGGCGATTTATTCAAAAATGAAACTATTTAACCCAAATTTTTTTTGTTCGGGCATCTTGTTCAAGCTTAATAAACAATAAATTAAAAATCAATTTAACAATAAATTTTAATTACATAAATTATTCCACATTATTCTATCAAAAAATTTGACAAAAATTTCGATGAATCCGTTATTTTTCAAAAAAAAAAAAAAAAAAATCAGTCAATATTTTTCCGTTTTTTAAACCATTTTTTAATTTTGCATGCCTGCTTTTTTAAATAAATTTTTATCACGTTCATACCAGAAAGTACCAGCAAACAGTAAAATTTTTATATATGTACAGTAAAAAAATCGAAGAATCAATTCAGTAAATTTGAACCCCTTTATTTTCGTCTAGATGAATATCTCTTCTTTGAGTTGGATCTACCTTTTCTTCGCAGTGCTTTCTTGATCAAGATCGTCGTCGTGTTCTTGATCTATTCCTTCCTGTTGATCTACTCCTTTTTTTTGATCTACGACCTCTTCCTAGTTTTGTCTAAAATAAAGATATGTACATGCATGTTATAAGATTTCCTTTAATTTCAATATACATTTTTTCCTCTTACTATGAACGAATTTTTTTTTTTTTTTCTTCATTTTCATCTGAAGCCTATAATAATTTATCAATTTTTTTTATTTCATTTGGCCCTAATTTAAAGTTTAATTTAATTATATCATTCTTTTCTCTAGATATGTCATACTCTTTTCCTATATCAAGTGCTTCATTAATATCATTTTGTATAATTGTATTTTTTTATTATCATTAAGATTTAAATTCTGAAGATTTTGTATCAAATTTTTTAGGTTCATTTTTGCATTTCAAAAAAAAAATAATAATAATAAATAAATAAATAAATAATAAAAAAAAAACAAAATAAACTATTTCATTGAAGTTTCTTAAAAATTATCTTTGCATGTACATATCTTCTTTACCTTGGTTTGGCGATTTATTCAATAAGGAAACTATTTGACCCAAATATTTTTGTTCGGGTATCTTGTTCAAGCTTAATAATCAATAAATTAAAAATCAATTTAACAATAAATTTTAATTACATAAAATATTTCAAATTATTCTATCAAATAATTTGACAAAAATTTCGATAAATCCGTTATTTTTCAAAAAAAAAAAAAATCAGTCAATATTTTTCCGTTTTTTAAACCATTTTTTAATTTTACATGCCTGCTTTTTTAAATAAATTTTTATCACGTTCATACCAGAAAGTACCAGCAACCAGTTAAAATTTATACATGTACAGTAAACAAATCGAGGAATCAGTACAGAAAATTTTAACCTCCTTGTCTTCGTCTAGATGAAGAACTCTTCTTTGAGTTGGATCTACCTTTTCTTCGCAGTGCTTTCTTGATCGAGATCGTCGTCGTGTTCTTGATCAACTCCTTCCTGTTGATTTACTCCTTTCTCTTGATCTACGACCTCATCCTAGTTTTGTCTAAAATAAAGATATGTACATGCATGTTATAAGATTTCCTTTAATTTCAATATACATTTTTTCCTCTTACTATGAACGAATTTTTTTTTTTTTTTTCTTCATTTTCATCTGAAGCCTATAATCATTTAACAAATTTTTTTATTTCAGTTGGCCTTAATTTAAAGTTTAATTTAATTATGTCATTCTTTTCTCTAGATATGTCATAATCTTTTCCTATATCCAGTGCTTCATTAATATCATTTTGTATAATCGTAGTTTTATTATTATCATTAAGATTTAAATTCTGAAAATTTTGTCTCTAATTTTTTAGGTTCATTTCTGCATTTCAAAAAAAAAAAAAAAATAATAATAATAAATAAATAAATAATTAAATAATAAAAAAAAAATCAAAATAAACAATTTCATTGAAGTTTCTTTAAAATTATCTTTGCATGTACATATCTTCTTTACCTTGGTTTGGCGATTTATTCAAAAATGAAGCTATTTAACCCAAATTTTTTTTGTTCGGGCATCTTGTTCAAGCTTTAAAATCAATAAATTAAAAATCAATTTAACAATAAATTTTAATTACATAAAATATTTCAAATTATTCTATCAAATAATTTGACAAATCTTTCGATAAATCCGTTATTTTTCAAAAAAAAAAAAAAAAAAAAAAAAAATCAGCCAATATTGTTTCGTTTTTTAAACCATTTTTTAATTTTACATGCCTGCCTTTTTCAATAAATTTTTATCACGTACATACCAGAAAGTACCAGCAACCAGTTAAAATTTTATATATGTACTGTAAACAAATCGAGGAATCAGTACAGAAAATTTTAACCTCTTTGTCTTCTTCTAGATGAAGAACTCTTCTTTGAGTAGGATCTACCTTTTCTTCGCACTGCTTTCTTGATCGAGATCGTCCTCGTGTTCTTGATCAACTCCTTCCTCTTGATTTACTCCTTTCTCTTGATCTACGACCTCTTCCTAGTTTTGTCTAAAATAAAGATATGTACATGCATGTTAGAAGATTTCCTTTAATTTCAATATACATTTTTTCCTCTTACTATGAACGAATTTTTTTTTTTTTTTTTTTTCTTCATTTTCATCTGAAGCCTATAATAATTTATCAAATATTTTTATTTCAATTGGCCTTAATTTAAAGTTTAATTTAATTATGTCATTCTTTTCTCTAGATATGTCATACTCTTTTCCTATATCAAGTACTACATTAATATCATTTTGTATAATTTTAGTTTTAATATTATCATTAGGATTTAAATTCTGAAAATTTTGTATCAAATTTTTTAGGTTCATATCTGCATTTAAAAAAAAAAAAAAATTAAAATAAATAAATAAAAAAATAATAAAAAAAAATCAACATAAACCATTTCATTGAAGTTTCTTTAAAATTTTCTTTGCATGTACATATGTTCTTTACCTTGGTTTGGCGATTTATTCAATAAGGAAACTATTTGACCCAAATATTTTTGTTCGGGTATCTTGTTCAAGCTTAATAATCAATAAATTAAAAATCAATTTAACAATAAATTTTAGTTACATAAATTATTCCAAATTATTCTATCAAATAATTTGACGAAAATTTCGATAAATCCGTTATTTTTCAAAAAAAAAAAAAATCAGTCAATATTTTTCCGTTTTTAAACCATTTTTTAATTTTACATGCCGGCTTTTTTAAATAAATTTTTATCACGTACATACCAGAAAGTACCAGCAACCAGTTAAAATTTTATACATGTACTGTAAACAAATCGAGGAATCAGTACAGAAAATTTTAACCTCTTTGTCTTCTTCTAGATGAAGAACTCTTCTTTGAGTTGGATCTACCTTTTCTTCGCACTGCTTTCTTGATCGGGATCGTCGTCGTGTTCTTGATCAACTCCTTTCTGTTGATATACTCCTTTCTCTTGATCTACGACCTCTTCCTAGTTTTGTCTAAAATAAAGATATGTACATGCATGTTATAAGATTTCCTTTAATTTCAATATACATTTTTTCCTCTTACTATGAACGAATTTTTTTTTTTTATCTTCATTTTCATCTGAAGGCTATATTCATTTATCAATTTTTTTTATTTCATTTGTTCTTAATTTAAAGTTTAATTTAATTATATCATTCTTTTCTCTAGATATGTCATACTCTTTTCCTATATCAAGTGCTTCATTAATATCATTTTGTATAATTTTAGTTTTAATAATATCATTAAGATTTAAACTCTGAAGATTTTGTCTCTAATTTTTTAGGTTCATTTCTGCATTTCAAAAAAAGAAATAATAATAATAATAAATAAATAAATAAATAATAAAAAAAAATCAATATAAACAATTTCAATGAAGTTTCTTAAAAATTATCTTTGCATGTACATATGTTCTTTACCTTGGTTTGGCGATTTATTCAATCTGGAAACTTTTTGACCCAAATATTTTTGTTCGGGCATCTTGTTCAAGCTTTAAAATCAATAAATTAAAAATCAATTTAACAATAAATTTTAATTACATAAAATATTTCAAATTATTCTATCAAATAATTTGACAAAAATTTCGATAAATCCGTTATTTAAAAAAAAAAAAAAAAAAAAATCAGTCAATATTTTTCCGTTTTTTAAACCATTTTTTAATTTTACATGCCTGCTTTTTTAAATAAATTTTTATCACGTTCATACCAGAAAGTACCAGCAACCAGTTAAAATTTATACATGTACAGTAAACAAATCGAGGAATCAGTACAGAAAATTTTAACCTCCTTGTCTTCGTCTAGATGAAGAACTCTTCTTTGAGTTGGATCTACCTTTTCTTCGCAGTGCTTTCTTGATCGAGATCGTCCTCGTGTTCTTGATCAACTCCTTCCTGTTGATTTACTCCTTTCTCTTGATCTACGACCTCATCCTAGTTTTGTCTAAAATAAAGATATGTACATGCATGTTATAAGATTTCCTTTAATTTCAGTATACATTTTTTCCTCTTACTATGAACGAATTTTTTTTTTTTTTTCTTCATTTTCATCTGAAGCCTATAATCATTTAACAAATTTTTTTATTTCAGTTGGCCTTAATTTAAAGTTTAATTTAATTATATCATTCTTTTCTCTAGATATGTCATACTCTTTTCCTATATCAAGTGCTTCATTAATATCATTTTGTATAATTTTAGTTTTAATAATATCATTAAGATTTAAACTCTGAAGATTTTGTCTCTAATTTTTTAGGTTCATTTCTGCATTTCAAAAAAAGAAATAATAATAATAATAAATAAATAAATAAATAATAAAAAAAAATCAAAATAAACAATTTCAATGAAGTTTCTTAAAAATTATCTTTGCATGTACATATGTTCTTTACCTTGGTTTGGCGATTTATTCAATCTGGAAACTTTTTGACCCAAATATTTTTGTGCGGGCATCTTGTTCAAGCTTTAAAATCAATAAATTAAAAATCAATTTAACAATAAATTTTAATTACATAAAAAATTTCAAATTATTCTATCAAATAATTTGACAAAAATTTCGATAAATCCGTTATTTAAAAAAAAAAAAAAAAAATCAGTCAATATTTTTCCGTTTTTTAAACCATTTTTTAATTTTACATGCCTGCTTTTTTAAATAAATTTTTATCACGTTCATACCAGAAAGTACCAGCAACCAGTTGAAATTTTATACATGTACAGTAAACAAATCGAGGAATCAGTACAGAAAATTTTAACCTCCTTGTCTTCGTCTAGATGAAGAACTCTTTTTTGAGTTGGATCTACCTTTTCTTCGCAGTGCTTTCTTGACCGAGATCGTCCTCGTGTTCTTGATCAACTCCTTCCTGTTGATTTACTCCTTTCTCTTGATCTACGACCTCATCCTAGTTTTGTCTAAAATAAAGATATGTACATGCATGTTATAAGATTTCCTTTAATTTCAATATACATTTTTTCCTCTTACTATGAACGAATTTTTTTTTTTTTTCTTCATTTTCATCTGAAGCCTATAATCATTTAACAAATTTTTTTATTTCAGTTGGCCTTAATTTAAAGTTTATTTAATTATGTCATTCTTTTCTCTAGATATGTCATAATCTTTTCCTATATCAAGTGCTTCATTAATATCATTTTGTATAATTGTAGTTTTATTATTATCATTAAGATTTAAATTCTGAAAATTTTGTCTCTAATTTTTTAGGTTCATTTCTGCATTTCAAAAAAAAAAAAAAAATAATAATAATAATAAATAAATAAATAGTTAAATAATAAAAAAAAAATCAACATAAACCATTTCATTGAAGTTTCTTTAAAATTATCTTTGCATGTACATATCTTCTTTACCTTGGTTTGGCGATTTATTCAAAAATGAAGCTATTTAACCCAAATTTTTTTTGTTCGGGCATCTTGTTCAAGCTTTAAAATCAATAAATTAAAAATCAATTTAACAATAAATTTTAATTACATAAAATATTTCAAATTATTCTATCAAATAATTTGACAAAAATTTCGATAAATCCGTTATTTAAAAAACAAAAAAAAAAATCAGTCAATATTTTTTTGTTTTTTAAACCATTTTTTAATTTTACATGCCTGCTTTTTTAAATAAATTTTTATCACGTTCATACCAGAAAGTACCAGCAACCAGTTGAAATTTTATACATGTACAGTAAACAAATCGAGGAATCAGTACAGAAAATTTTAACCTCCTTGTCTTCTTCAAGATGAAGAACTCTTCTTTGAGTAGGATCTACCTTTTCTTCGCACTGCTTTCTTGACCGAGATCGTCCTCGTGTTCTTGATCAACTCCTTCCTGTTGATTTACTCCTTTCTCTTGATCTACGACCTCATCCTAGTTTTGTCTAAAATAAAGATATGTACATGCATGTTATAAGATTTCCTTTAATTTCAATATACATTTTTTCCTCTTACTATGAACGAATTTTTTTTTTTTTTCTTCATTTTCATCTGAAGCCTATAATCATTTAACAAATTTTTTTTTTTCAGTTGGCCTTAATTTAAAGTTTAATTTAATTATGTCATTCTTTTCTCTAGATATGTCATAATCTATTCCTATATCAAGTGCTTCATTAATATCATTTTGTATAATTGTAGTTTTATTATTATCATTAAGATTTAAATTCTGAAAATTTTGTCTCTAATTTTTTAGGTTCATTTCTGCATTTCAAAAAAAAAAAAATAATAATAATAATAATAAATAAATAAATAATTAAATAATAAAAAAAAAATCAACATAAACCATTTCATTGAAGTTTCTTTAAAATTATCTTTGCATGTACATATCTTCTTTACCTTGGTTTGGCGATTTATTCAAAAATGAAGCTATTTAACCCAAATTTTTTTTGTTCGGCATCTTGTTCAAGCTTTAAAATCAATAAATTAAAAATCAATTTAACAATAAATTTTAATTACATAAAATATTTCAAATTATTCTATCAAATAATTTGACAAATCTTTCGATAAATCCGTTATTTTTCAAAAAAAAAAAAAAAAAAAAAATCAGTCAATATTGTTTCGTTTTTTAAACCATTTTTTAATTTTACATGCCTGCCTTTTTCAATAAATTTTTATCACGTACATACCAGAAAGTACCAGCAACCAGTTAAAATTTTATATATGTACTGTAAACAAATCGAGGAATCAGTACAGAAAATTTTAACCTCTTTGTCTTCTTCTAGATGAAGAACTCTTCTTTGAGTAGGATCTACCTTTTCTTCGCACTGCTTTCTTGATCGAGATCGTCGTCGTGTTCTTGATCAACTCCTTCCTGTTGATTTACTCCTTTCTCTTGATCTACGACCTCTTCCTAGTTTTGTCTAAAATAAAGATATGTACATGCATGTTAGAAGATTTCCTTTAATTTCAATATACATTTTTTCCTCTTACTATGAACGAATTTTTTTTTTTTTTTTTTTTTTCTTCATTTTCATCTGAAGCCTATAATAATTTATCAAATATTTTTATTTCAATTGGCCTTAATTTAAAGTTTAATTTAATTATGTCATTCTTTTCTCTAGATATGTCATACTCTTTTCCTATATCAAGTGCTTCATTAATATCATTTTGTATAATTTTAGTTTTAATATTATCATTAGGATTTAAATTCTGAAAATTTTGTATCAAAGTTTTTAGGTTCATATCTGCATTAAAAAAAAAAAAAAAAATTTAAATAAATAAATAAAAAAATAATAAAAAAAAATCAACATAAACCATTTCATTGAAGTTTCTTTAAAATTATCTTTGCATGTACATATGTTCTTTACCTTGGTTTGGCGATTTATTCAATAAGGAAACTATTTGACCCAAATATTTTTGTTCGGGTATCTTGTTCAAGCTTAATAATCAATAAATTAAAAATCAATTTAACAATAAATTTTAGTTACATAAATTATTTCAAATTATTCTATCAAAAAATTTGACGAAAATTTCGATAAATCCGTTATTTTTCAAAAAAAAAAAAATCAGTCAATATTTTTCCGTTTTTAAACCATTTTTTAATTTTACATGCCGGCTTTTTTAAATAAATTTTTATCACGTACATACCAGAAAGTACCAGCAACCAGTTAAAATTTTATACATGTACTGTAAACAAATCGAGGAATCAGTACAGAAAATTTTAACCTCTTTGTCTTCTTCTAGATGAAGAACTCTTTTTTGAGTTGGATATACCTTTTCTTCGCACTGCTTTCTTGATCGGGATCGTCGTCGTGTTCTTGATCAACTCCTTTCTGTTGATATACTCCTTTCTCTTGATCTACGACCTCTTCCTAGTTTTGTCTAAAATAAAGATATGTACATGCATGTTATAAGATTTCCTTTAATTTCAATATACATTTTTTCCTCTTACTATGAACGAATTTTTTTTTTTTTATCTTCATTTTCATCTGAAGGCTATATTCATTTATCAATTTTTTTTATTTCATTTGTTCTTAATTTAAAGTTTAATTTAATTATATCATTCTTTTCTCTAGATATGTCATACTCTTTTCCTATATCAAGTGCTTCATTAATATCATTTTGTATAATTGTAGTTTTATTATTATCATTAAGATTTAAATTCTGAAAATTTTGTCTCTAATTTTTTAGGTTCATTTCTGCATTTCAAAAAAAAAAAAATAATAATAATAATAATAAATAAATAAATAATTAAATAATAAAAAAAAAATCAACATAAACCATTTCATTGAAGTTTCTTTAAAATTATCTTTGCATGTACATATCTTCTTTACCTTGGTTTGGCGATTTATTCAAAAATGAAGCTATTTAACCCAAATTTTTTTTGTTCGGGCATCTTGTTCAAGCTTTAAAATCAATAAATTAAAAATCAATTTAACAATAAATTTTAATTACATAAAATATTTCAAATTATTCTATCAAATAATTTGACAAAAATTTCGATAAATCCGTTATTTAAAAAAAAAAAAAAAAAATCAGTCAATATTTTTTTGTTTTTTAAACCATTTTTTAATTTTACATGCCTGCTTTTTTAAATAAATTTTTATCACGTTCATACCAGAAAGTACCAGCAACCAGTTAAAATTTTATACATGTACAGTAAACAAATCGAGGAATCAGTACAGAAAATTTTAACCTCCTTGTCTTCGTCTAGATGAAGAACTCTTTTTTGAGTTGGATCTACCTTTTCTTCGCAGTGCTTTCTTGATCGAGATCGTCCTCGTGTTCTTGATCAACTCCTTCCTGTTGATTTACTCCTTTCTCTTGATCTACGACCTCATCCTAGTTTTGTCTAAAATAAAGATATGTACATGCATGTTATAAGATTTCCTTTAATTTCAATATACATTTTTTCCTCTTACTATGAACGAATTTTTTTTTTTTATCTTCATTTTCATCTGAAGGCTATATTCATTTATCAATTTTTTTTATTTCATTTGTTCTTAATTTAAAGTTTAATTTAATTATATCATTCTTTTCTCTAGATATGTCATACTCTTTTCCTATATCAAGTGCTTCATTAATATCATTTTGTATAATTTTAGTTTTAATAATATCATTAAGATTTAAACTCTGAAGATTTTGTCTCTAATTTTTTAGGTTCATTTCTGCATTTCAAAAAAAGAAATAATAATAATAATAAATAAATAAATAAATAATAAAAAAAAATCAAAATAAACAATTTCAATGAAGTTTCTTAAAAATTATCTTTGCATGTACATATGTTCTTTACCTTGGTTTGGCAATTTATTCAATCTGGAAACTTTTTGACCCAAATATTTTTGTTCGGGCATCTTGTTCAAGCTTTAAAATCAATAAACTAAAAATCAATTTAACAATAAATTTTAATTACATAAAATATTTCAAATTATTCTATCAAATAATTTGACAAAAATTTCGATAAATCCGTTATTTAAAAAACAAAAAAAAAAATCAGTCAATATTTTTTTGTTTTTTAAACCATTTTTTAATTTTACATGCCTGCTTTTTTAAATAAATTTTTATCACGTTCATACCAGAAAGTACCAGCAACCAGTTGAAATTTTATACATGTACAGTAAACAAATCGAGGAATCAGTACAGAAAATTTTAACCTCCTTGTCTTCGTCTAGATGAAGAACTCTTCTTTGAGTTGGATCTACCTTTTCTTCGCAGTGCTTTCTTGATCGAGATCGTCCTCGTGTTCTTGATCAACTCCTTCCTGTTGATTTACTCCTTTCTCTTGATCTACGACCTCATCCTAGTTTTGTCTAAAATAAAGATATGTACATGCATGTTATAAGATTTCCTTTAATTTCAATATACATTTTTTCCTCTTACTATGAACGAATTTTTTTTTTTTTTTTTTTTTTTTCTTCATTTTCATCTGAAGCCTATAATAATTTATCAAATATTTTTATTTCAATTGGCCTTAATTTAAAGTTTAATTTAATTATGTCATTCTTTTCTCTAGATATGTCATACTCTTTTCCTATATCAAGTGCTTCATTAATATCATTTTGTATAATTGTAGTTTTATTATTATCATTAAGATTTAAATTCTGAAAATTTTGTCTCTAATTTTTTAGGTTCATTTTTGCATTTCAAAAAAAAAAAAAAAAACAATATTTATAAATACATAAATAAATAATAAAAATAAATCAAAATAAACAATTTCATTGAAGTTTCTTTAAAATTATCTTTGCATGTACATATCTTCTTTACCTTGGTTTGGCGATTTATTCAAAAATGAAACTATTTAACCCAAATTATTTTTGTTCAGGCATCTTGTTCAAGCTTAAAAATCAATAAATTATAAATCAATCTAACAATAAATTTTAATTACATAAAATATTTCAAATTATTCTATCAAATAATTTGACAAATCTTTCGATAAATCCGTTATTTTTCAAAAAAAAAAAAAAATCAGTCAATATTGTTTCGTTTTTTAAACCATTTTTTAATTTTACATGCCTGCCTTTTTCAATAAATTTTTATCACGTACATACCAGAAAGTACCAGCAACCAGTTAAAATTTTATATATGTACTGTAAACAAATCGAGGAATCAGTACAGAAAATTTTAACCTCTTTGTTTTCTTCTAGATGAAGAACTCTTCTTTGAGTAGGATCTACCGTTTCTTCGCACTGCTTTCTTGATCAAGATCGTCATCGTGATCTTGATCAACTCCTTCCTGTTGATCTACTCCTTTCACTTGATCAACGACCTCTTCCTAGTTTTGTCTAAAATAAAGATATGTACATGCATGTTATAAGAATTCCTTTAATTTCAATATACATTTTTTTCTCTTACTATGAACGAATTTTTTTTTTTTTTTTTCTTCATTTTCATCTGAAGCCTATAATAATTTATCAAATTTTTTTATTTCAATTGGCCTTAATTTAAAGTTTAATTTAATTATGTCATTCTTTTCTCTAGATATGTCATACTCTTTTCCTATATCAAGTGCTTCATTAATATCATTTTGTATAATTTTAGTTTTAATATTATCATTAAGATTTAAATTCTGAAGATTTTGTATCAAATTTTTTAGGTTCATTTTTGCATTTCAATAAAAAAAAAAAAAATAATAATAAATAAATAAATAAATAATAAAAAAAAATCAAAATAAACTATTTCATTGAAGTTTCTTAAAAATTATTTTTGCATGTACATATCTTCTTTACCTTGGTTTGGCGATTTATTCAAAAATGAAACTATTTAACCCAAATTTTTTTTGTTCGGGCATCTTGTTCAAGCTTAATAAACAATAAATTAAAAATCAATTTAACAATAAATTTTAATTACATAAATTATTCCACATTTTCTATCAAAAAATTTGACAAATCTTTCGCTAAATCCGTTATTTTTCAAAAAAAAAAAAAAAAAAAAAATCAGTCAATATTGTTTCGTTTTTAAAACCATTTTTTAATTTTACATGCCAGCCTTTTTCAATAAATTTTTATCACGTACATACCAGAAAGTACCAGCAACCAGTTAAAATTTTAAACATGTACAGTAAACAAATCGAAGAATCAGTACAGAAAATTTTAACCTCTTTGTCTTCTTCTAGATGATGAACTCTTCTTTGAGTTGGATCTACCTTTTCTTCGCACTGCTTTCTTGATCGAGATCGTCGTCGTGTTCTTGATCAACTCCTTCCTGTTGATTTACTCCTTTCTCTTGATCTACGACCTCTTCCTAGTTTTGTCTAAAATAAAGATATGTACATGCATGTTATAACATTTGATTTAATTTCAATATACATTTTTTCCTCTTACTATGAACGAATTTTTTTTTTTTTTTCTTCATTTTCATCTGAAGCCTATAATAATTTATCAATTTTTTTTATTTCATTCGGCCTTAATTTAAAGTTTAATTTAATTACATCATTCTTTTCTCTAGATATGTCATACTCTTTTCCTATATCAAGTGCTTCATTAATATCATTTTGTATAATTTTAGTTTTAATATTATCATTAAGATTTAAATTCTGAAAATTTTGTATCAAATTTTTTAGGTTCATATCTGCATTGCAAAAAAAAAGAAAATGATAATAATAAATATATAAATAAATATTAAAAAAAAATCAACATAAACCATTTCATTGAAGTTTCTTTAAAATTATCTTTGCATGTACATATGTTCTTTACCTTGGTTTGGCGATTTATTCAATAAGGAAACTATTTGACCCAAATATTTTTGTTCGGGTATCTTGTTCAAGCTTAATAATCAATAAATTAAAAATCAATTTAACAATAAATTTTAGTTACATAAATTATTTCAAATTATTCTATCAAAAAATTTGACGAAAATTTCGATAAATCCGTTATTTTTCAAAAAAAAAAAAATCAGTCAATATTTTTCCGTTTTTAAACCATTTTTTAATTTTACATGCCGGCTTTTTTAAATAAATTTTTATCACGTACATACCAGAAAGTACCAGCAACCAGTTAAAATTTTATACATGTACTGTAAACAAATCGAGGAATCAGTACAGAAAATTTTAACCTCTTTGTCTTCTTCTAGATGAAGAACTCTTTTTTGAGTTGGATATACCTTTTCTTCGCACTGCTTTCTTGATCGGGATCGTCGTCGTGTTCTTGATCAACTCCTTTCTGTTGATATACTCCTTTCTCTTGATCTACGACCTCTTCCTAGTTTTGTCTAAAATAAAGATATGTACATGCATGTTATAAGATTTCCTTTAATTTCAATATACATTTTTTCCTCTTACTATGAACGAATTTTTTTTTTTTTATCTTCATTTTCATCTGAAGGCTATATTCATTTATCAATTTTTTTTATTTCATTTGTTCTTAATTTAAAGTTTAATTTAATTATATCATTCTTTTCTCTAGATATGTCATACTCTTTTCCTATATCAAGTGCTTCATTAATATCATTTTGTATAATTTTAGTTTTAATAATATCATTAAGATTTAAACTCTGAAGATTTTGTCTCTAATTTTTTAGGTTCATTTCTGCATTTCAAAAAAAGAAATAATAATAATAATAAATAAATAAATAAATAATAAAAAAAAATCAAAATAAACAATTTCAATGAAGTTTCTTAAAAATTATCTTTGCATGTACATATGTTCTTTACCTTGGTTTGGCGATTTATTCAATCTGGAAACTTTTTGACCCAAATATTTTTGTTCGGGCATCTTGTTCAAGCTTTAAAATCAATAAATTAAAAATCAATTTAACAATAAATTTTAATTACATAAAATATTTCAAATTATTCTATCAAATAATTTGACAAAAATTTCGATAAATCCGTTATTTAAAAAAAAAAAAAAAAAAATCAGTCAATATTTTTTTGTTTTTTAAACCATTTTTTAATTTTACATGCCTGCTTTTTTAAATAAATTTTTATCACGTTCATACCAGAAAGTACCAGCAACCAGTTAAAATTTTATACATGTACAGTAAACAAATCGAGGAATCAGTACAGAAAATTTTAACCTCCTTGTCTTCGTCTAGATGAAGAACTCTTTTTTGAGTTGGATCTACCTTTTCTTCGCAGTGCTTTCTTGATCGAGATCGTCCTCGTGTTCTTGATCAACTCCTTCCTGTTGATTTACTCCTTTCTCTTGATCTACGACCTCATCCTAGTTTTGTCTAAAATAAAGATATGTACATGCATGTTATAAGATTTCCTTTAATTTCAATATACATTTTTTCCTCTTACTATGAACGAATTTTTTTTTTTTATCTTCATTTTCATCTGAAGGCTATATTCATTTATCAATTTTTTTTATTTCATTTGTTCTTAATTTAAAGTTTAATTTAATTATATCATTCTTTTCTCTAGATATGTCATACTCTTTTCCTATATCAAGTGCTTCATTAATATCATTTTGTATAATTTTAGTTTTAATAATATCATTAAGATTTAAACTCTGAAGATTTTGTCTCTAATTTTTTAGGTTCATTTCTGCATTTCAAAAAAAGAAATAATAATAATAATAAATAAATAAATAAATAATAAAAAAAAATCAAAATAAACAATTTCAATGAAGTTTCTTAAAAATTATCTTTGCATGTACATATGTTCTTTACCTTGGTTTGGCAATTTATTCAATCTGGAAACTTTTTGACCCAAATATTTTTGTTCGGGCATCTTGTTCAAGCTTTAAAATCAATAAACTAAAAATCAATTTAACAATAAATTTTAATTACATAAAATATTTCAAATTATTCTATCAAATAATTTGACAAAAATTTCGATAAATCCGTTATTTAAAAAACAAAAAAAAAAATCAGTCAATATTTTTTTGTTTTTTAAACCATTTTTTAATTTTACATGCCTGCTTTTTTAAATAAATTTTTATCACGTTCATACCAGAAAGTACCAGCAACCAGTTGAAATTTTATATATGTACTGTAAACAAATCGAGGAATCAGTACAGAAAATTTTAACCTCTTTGTTTTCTTCTAGATGAAGAACTCTTCTTTGAGTAGGATCTACCGTTTCTTCGCACTGCTTTCTTGATCAAGATCGTCATCGTGATCTTGATCAACTCCTTCCTGTTGATCTACTCCTTTCACTTGATCAACGACCTCTTCCTAGTTTTGTCTAAAATAAAGATATGTACATGCATGTTATAAGAATTCCTTTAATTTCAATATACATTTTTTTCTCTTACTATGAACGAATTTTTTTTTTTTTTTTTTCTTCATTTTCATCTGAAGCCTATAATAATTTATCAAATTTTTTTATTTCAATTGGCCTTAATTTAAAGTTTAATTTAATTATGTCATTCTTTTCTCTAGATATGTCATACTCTTTTCCTATATCAAGTGCTTCATTAATATCATTTTGTATAATTTTAGTTTTAATATTATCATTAAGATTTAAATTCTGAAGATTTTGTATCAAATTTTTTAGGTTCATTTTTGCATTTCAATAAAAAAAAAAAAATAATAATAAATAAATAAATAAATAATAAAAAAAAATCAAAATAAACTATTTCATTGAAGTTTCTTAAAAATTATTTTTGCATGTACATATCTTCTTTACCTTGGTTTGGCGATTTATTCAAAAATGAAACTATTTAACCCAAATTTTTTTTGTTCGGGCATCTTGTTCAAGCTTAATAAACAATAAATTAAAAATCAATTTAACAATAAATTTTAATTACATAAATTATTCCACATTTTCTATCAAAAAATTTGACAAATCTTTCGCTAAATCCGTTATTTTTCAAAAAAAAAAAAAAAAAAAAATCAGTCAATATTGTTTCGTTTTTTAAACCATTTTTTAATTTTACATGCCAGCCTTTTTCAATAAATTTTTATCACGTACATACCAGAAAGTACCAGCAACCAGTTAAAATTTTAAACATGTACAGTAAACAAATCGAAGAATCAGTACAGAAAATTTTAACCTCTTTGTCTTCTTCTAGATGATGAACTCTTCTTTGAGTTGGATCTACCTTTTCTTCGCACTGCTTTCTTGATCGAGATCGTCGTCGTGTTCTTGATCAACTCCTTCCTGTTGATTTACTCCTTTCTCTTGATCTACGACCTCTTCCTAGTTTTGTCTAAAATAAAGATATGTACATGCATGTTATAAGATTTGATTTAATTTCAATATACATTTTTTCCTCTTACTATGAACGAATTTTTTTTTTTTTTTCTTCATTTTCATCTGAAGCCTATAATAATTTATCAATTTTTTTTATTTCATTCGGCCTTAATTTAAAGTTTAATTTAATTACATCATTCTTTTCTCTAGATATGTCATACTCTTTTCCTATATCAAGTGCTTCATTAATATCATTTTGTATAATTTTAGTTTTAATATTATCATTAAGATTTAAATTCTGAAAATTTTGTATCAAATTTTTTAGGTTCATATCTGCATTGCAAAAAAAAAGAAAATGATAATAATAAATATATAAATAAATATTAAAAAAAAATCAACATAAACCATTTCATTGAAGTTTCTTTAAAATTATCTTTGCATGTACATATGTTCTTTACCTTGGTTTGGCGATTTATTCAAAAATGAAACTATTTGACCCAAATATTTTTGTTCGGGCATCTTGTTCAAGCTTAATCATTAATATATAAAAAATCAATTTAACAATAAATTTTAATTACATAAAATATTTCAAATTATTCTATAAAATAATTTGACAAATCTTTCGATAAATCCGTTATTTTTCAAAAAAAAAAAAAATCAGTCAATATTTTTCCGTTTTTAAACCATTTTTTAATTTTACATGCCGGCTTTTTTAAATAAATTTTTATCACGTACATACCAGAAAGTACCAGCAACCAGTTTAAATTTTATATATGTACAGTAAACAAATCGAGGAATCAGTACAGAAAATTTTAACCTCTTTGTTTTCTTCTAGATGAAGAACTCTTCTTTGAGTAGGATCTACCGTTTCTTCGCACTGCTTTCTTGATCAAGATCGTCATCGTGATCTTGATCAACTCCTTCCTGTTGATCTACTCCTTTCACTTGATCAACGACCTCTTCCTAGTTTTGTCTAAAATAAAGATATGTACATGCATGTTATAAGAATTCCTTTAATTTCAATATACATTTTTTTCTCTTACTATGAACGAATTTTTTTTTTTTTTTTTTCTTCATTTTCATCTGAAGCCTATAATAATTTATCAAATTTTTTTATTTCAATTGGCCTTAATTTAAAGTTTAATTTAATTATGTCATTCTTTTCTCTAGATATGTCATACTCTTTTCCTATATCAAGTGCTTCATTAATATCATTTTGTATAATTTTAGTTTTAATATTATCATTAAGATTTAAATTCTGAAGATTTTGTATCAAATTTTTTAGGTTCATTTTTGCATTTCAATAAAAAAAAAAAAATAATAATAAATAAATAAATAAATAATAAAAAAAAATCAAAATAAACTATTTCATTGAAGTTTCTTAAAAATTATTTTTGCATGTACATATCTTCTTTACCTTGGTTTGGCGATTTATTCAAAAATGAAACTATTTAACCCAAATTTTTTTTGTTTGGGCATCTTGTTCAAGCTTAATAAACAATAAATTAAAAATCAATTTAACAATAAATTTTAATTACATAAATTATTCCACATTTTCTATCAAAAAATTTGACAAATCTTTCGCTAAATCCGTTATTTTTCAAAAAAAAAAAAAAAAAAAAAATCAGTCAATATTGTTTCGTTTTTAAAACCATTTTTTAATTTTACATGCCAGCCTTTTTCAATAAATTTTTATCACGTACATACCAGAAAGTACCAGCAACCAGTTAAAATTTTAAACATGTACAGTAAACAAATCGAAGAATCAGTACAGAAAATTTTAACCTCTTTGTCTTCTTCTAGATGATGAACTCTTCTTTGAGTTGGATCTACCTTTTCTTCGCACTGCTTTCTTGATCGAGATCGTCGTCGTGTTCTTGATCAACTCCTTCCTGTTGATTTACTCCTTTCTCTTGATCTACGACCTCTTCCTAGTTTTGTCTAAAATAAAGATATGTACATGCATGTTATAAGATTTGATTTAATTTCAATATACATTTTTTCCTCTTACTATGAACGAATTTTTTTTTTTTTTTCTTCATTTTCATCTGAAGCCTATAATAATTTATCAATTTTTTTTATTTCATTCGGCCTTAATTTAAAGTTTAATTTAATTACATCATTCTTTTCTCTAGATATGTCATACTCTTTTCCTATATCAAGTGCTTCATTAATATCATTTTGTATAATTTTAGTTTTAATATTATCATTAAGATTTAAATTCTGAAAATTTTGTATCAAATTTTTTAGGTTCATATCTGCATTGCAAAAAAAAAGAAAATGATAATAATAAATATATAAATAAATATTAAAAAAAAATCAACATAAACCATTTCATTGAAGTTTCTTTAAAATTATCTTTGCATGTACATATGTTCTTTACCTTGGTTTGGCGATTTATTCAAAAATGAAACTATTTGACCCAAATATTTTTGTTCGGGCATCTTGTTCAAGCTTAATCATTAATATATAAAAAATCAATTTAACAATAAATTTTAATTACATAAAATATTTCAAATTATTCTATAAAATAATTTGACAAATCTTTCGATAAATCCGTTATTTTTCAAAAAAAAAAAAAATCAGTCAATATTTTTCCGTTTTTAAACCATTTTTTAATTTTACATGCCGGCTTTTTTAAATAAATTTTTATCACGTACATACCAGAAAGTACCAGCAACCAGTTTAAATTTTATATATGTACAGTAAACAAATAGAAGAATCAGTACAGAAAATTTTAACCTCCTTGTCTTCGTCTAGATGAAGAACTCTTCTTTGAATTGGATCTACCTTTTCTTCGCAGTGCTTTCTTGATCGAGATCGTCCTCGTGTTCTTGATCAACTCCTTCCTGTTGATTTACTCCTTTCTCTTGATCTACGACCTCATCCTAGTTTTGTCTAAAATAAAGATATGTACATGCATGTTATAACATTTCCTGAATTTCAATATACATTTTTTCCTCTTACTATGAACGAATTTTTTTTTTTTTTTTTCTTCATTTTCATCTGAAGCCTATAATAATTTATCAATTTTTTTTATTTCAATTGGCCTTAATTTAAAGTTTAATTTAATTATATCATTCTTTTCTCTAGATATGTCATACTCTCTTCCTATATCAAGTGCTTCATTAATATCATTTTGTATAATTTTAGTTTTAATATTATCATTAAGATTTAAATTCTGAAGATTTTGTCTCTAATTTTTTAGGTTCATTTCTGCATTTCAAAAAAAGAAATAATAATAATAATAAATAAATAAATAAATAATAAAAAAAAATCAAAATAAACAATTTCAATGAAGTTTCTTAAAAATTATCTTTGCATGTACATATGTTCTTTATCTTGGTTTGGCGATTTATTCAATAAGGAAACTATTTGACCCAAATATTTTTGTTCGGGCATCTTGTTCAAGCTTAATAATCAATAAATTAAAAATCAATTTAACAATAAATTTTAGTTACATAAATTATTCCAAATTATTCTATCAAAAAACTTGACAAAAATTTCGATAAATTAGTTATTTTTCAAAAAAAAAAAAAAAAAAATCAGTCAATATTTATTCGTACATACCAGAAAGTACCAGCAACCCGTTAAAATTTTACATATGTACAGTAAAAAAATCGAAGAATTAATACAGAAAATTTTAACCTATTTGTTTTCGTCTAGATGAAGAACTCTCCTTTGAGTAGGATCTCCCTTTTCTTCGCACTGCTTTCTTGATCGAGATCGTCCTCGTGTTCTTGATCAACTCCTTCCTGTTGATCTACTCCTTTCACTTGATCTACGACCTCTTCCTAGTTTTGTCTAAAATAAAGATATGTACATGCATGTTATAAGAATTCCTTTAATTTCAATATACATTTTTTCGTCTTACTATTAACGAATTATTTTTTTAATCTTCATTTTCATCTGAAGCCTATAATCATTTATCAAATTTTTTTATTTCAATTGGCCTTAATTTAAAGTTTAATTTAATTATATCATTCTTTTCTCTAGATATGTCATACTCTCTTCCTATATCAAGTGCTTCATTAACATCATTTTGTATAATTTTAGTTTTAATATTATCATTAAGATTTAAATTCTGAAGATTTTGTATCCAATTTTTTAGGTTCATATCTGCATTTCGAAAAAAATAAAAATAAATAAATAAATAAATAAAAAAAAATCAAAATAAACAATTTAATTGAAGTTTCTTTAAAATTATCTTAGCATGTACATATCTTCTTTACCTTGGTTTGGCGATTTATTCAATATGGAAACAATTTGACCCAAAAATTTTTGCTCGGGCATCTTGTTCAAGCTTAATAAGCAATAAATTAAAAATCAATTTAACAATAAATTTTAATTACATAAATTATTCCACATTACTCCATCAAAAAATTTGACAAAACTTTCGATAAATTCGTTATTTTTCAAAAAAAAAAAAAAAAAATAAAAATAAAAATAATCAGTTAATATTTTTTCAATTTTTAAACCATTTTTTAATTTTACATGCCGGCTTTTTCCAATAAATTTAAATCACGTACATACCAGAAAGAACAAGCAACCAGTTAAAATTTTATATATGTACAGTAAACAAATCGAAGAATCAGTTCAGAAAATTTTAACCTCTTTGTCTTCGTCTAGATAAAGAACTCTTCCTTGATTTGGATCTATCTTTTCTTCGCACTGCTTTCTTGATCGAGATCGTCGTAGTGTTCTTGATCAACTCCTTCCTGTTTATCTACTCCTTTCTCATGATCTACGACCTCTAATTGTTTTGTCTAAAATAAAGATATGTACATGCATGTTATAAAATTTCCTGAATTGCAATATACATTTTTTCCTCTTACTATGAACGATTTTTTTTTTTTTTTATCTTCATTTTCATCTGAAGCCTACAATAATTTATCAATTTTTTTTATTTCAATTGGCCTTAATTTAAAGTTTAATATAATTATATCATTCTTTTCTCTAGATATGTCATAATCTTTTCCTATATCAAGTGCTTCATTAATATCATTTTGTATAATTGTAGTTTTAATATTATCATTAAGATTTAAATTCTGAAGATTTTGTATCAAATTTTTTAGGTTCATATCTGCATTTAAAAAAAAAAAAATAAAAATAAATAAATAAAAAAAAAATAAAAAAAAAAAAAATAAATAAACCATTTCATTGAAGTTTCTTAAAAATTATCTTTGCATGTACATATGTTCTTTACCTTGGTTTGGTGATATATTCAATAATGAAACTATTTGACCCAAATATTTTTGTTCGGGCATCTTGTTCAAGCTTAATTATCAATAAATTAAAAATCAATTTGACAATAAATTATAATTACATAAATTATTTCAAATTATTCTATCAAATAATTTGACAAATCTTTCGATAAATCCGTTATTTTTCAAAAAAAAAAAAAATCAGACAATATTTTTTCGTTTTTTAAACCATTCTCGAATTTGACATGCCTGCTTTTTTCAATAAATTTTTATCCAGTACATACCAGAAAGTACCAGCAACCAGTTAAAATTTTATATATATACAGTAAACAAATAGAAGAATCAGTACAGAAAATTTTAACCTCTTTGTCTTCGTCTAGATGAAGAACTCTTCTTTGAGTTGGATTTACCTTTTCTTCGCAGTGCTTTCTTGATCGAGATCGTCGTAGTGTTCTTGATCAACTCCTTCCTGTTGATCTACTCCTTTCTCTTGATCAACGACCTCTTCCTAGTTTTGTCTAAAATAAAGATATATACATGCATGTTATAAGATTTCCTTTAATTTCAATGTACATTTTTTCCTCTTACTATGAACGAATTTTTTTTTTCTTCATTTTCATCTGAATCCTATAATCATTTATCAAATTTTTTTATTTCAATTGGCCTTAATTTAAAGTTTAATTTAATTATGTCATTCTTTTCTCTAGATATGTCATACTCTTTTCCTATATCAAGTGCTTCATTAATATCATTTTGTATAATTTTAGTTTTAATATTATCATTAAGATTTAAATTCTGAAGATTTTGTATCAAATTTTTTAGGTTCATATCTGCATTTCGAAAAAAATTAAAATATATAAATAAATAAATAATAAAAAAAAGTCAAAATAAACCATTTCATTGAAGTTTCTTTAAAATTATCTTTGCATGTACATATGTTCTTTACCTTGGTTTGGTGATTTATTCAAAAATGAAACTATTTAACCCAAAAATTTTTGCTCGGGCATCTTGTTCAAGCTTAATAATCAATAAATTAAAAATCAATTTAACAATAAATTTTAATTACATAAATTATTCCACTTTACTCCATCAAAAAATTTGACAAAAATTTCGATAAATTCGTTATTTTTCAAAAAAAAAAAAATAAAATAAAAATAATCAGTTAATATTTTTTCGTTTTTTAAACCATTTTTTAATTTTAATGCCGGCTTTTTAAATAAATTTTTATCACGTTCATACCAGAAAGTACCAGCAACCGGTTGAAATTTTATATATGTACTGTAAACAAATCGAGGAATCAGTACAGAAAATTTTAACCTCTTTGTCTTCTTCTAGATGAAGAACTCTTCTTTGAGTTTGATCTATCTTTTCTTCGCACTGCTTTCTTGATCGAGATCGTCGTAGTGTTCTTAATCATCTCCTTCCTGTTGATCTACTCCTTTCTCTTGATCTACGACCTCTAATTGTTTTGTCTAAAATAAAGATATGTACATGCATGTTATAAAATTACCTGAATTTCAATATACATTTTTTCCTCTTACTATGAACGATTTTTTTTTTTTTTTTATCTTCATTTTCATCTGAAGCCTATAATAATTTATCAATTTTTTTTATTTCAATTGGCCTTAATTTAAAGTTTAATATAATTATATCATTCTTTTCTCTAGATATGTCATAATCTTTTCCTATATCAAGTGCTTCATTAATATCGTTTTGTATAATTTTAGTTTTAATATTATCATTAAGATTTAAATTCTGAAGATTTTGTATCAAATTTTTTAGGTTCATATCTGCATTTAAAAAAAAAAATAAAAATAAATAAATAAAAAAATAATAAAAAAAAAATCAAAATAAACAATTTCATTGAAGTTTCTTTAAAATTATCTTTGCATGTACATATGTTCTTTACCTTGGTTTGGTGATTTATTCAATAATGAAACTATTTGACCCAAATATTTTTGTTCGGGCATCTTGTTCAATCTTAAGAATCAATAAATTAAAAATGAATCTAACAATAAATTTTAATTACATAAATTATTCCAAATTATGTAAAAAAAACTTCACATCATATGCCTTCAAACTTATCATAACATTCTAGTACGTTGCCTACATATGTACATATATAAAAGCGACAATATAGAAATCATTGAAGGACATTTTGAATGAATGTAAGTATATAACCATGAATTGTTAGTAAATTAAATCAATTGAATTGAATGTTACATCGTTTACATCGCTAGTGACTCATCTCATAAATTCATTGCATTATGTTTACTTGTAATATATAAATGTATGTATAAAAGCAGACTTTAATATTGAGATTTTCTTAAAGGAAAGTTTATGTTTGTATAATTTTTTTTTAGGAAATATTGAGATATTTTGCATTTATTAATAATTGTGGGCATACCCATACATTAATCTTAGTATTAATCTGACATTATTATGTTATCGACTCACCTTGTATGTATGTTTGTAACAAATAATGGTTTATAACTTCTAATCCATACGGAGATTCCGTTTTTATTCCATACTGTATTTTAATACAGTATTCAAATGTTCTGTATTTTAATACATTTTATTTTCACACTTTTCACTTTTAAAAAATTTATATAAATAAATTCTATCTTCCAAAATTTTTATGCTCATGAATTTTAGAACTTTAACTTTTATTGTCCTTACAATCATATTGTTAAACATACTGAACAATCGTACCGTTGATTGAACGTTGAACTTTTTTAACCGTCAACTTTGAACTATTTCGTTATTTACAGAATTTATATCATGAACAGAATCAACAGAATTTATATTGCACAATTAACTTGAATTCACTCTAGCCAGTCTAGGTGAATGCAGTGCAATCTTTTATGCTTGTGGTAAACTCTGAAAAAAAGAATTTGTATTTACTTGAGAGAATAGATTCTCAATATCCAATGCTGTTGGTACCATTGATGTCAAGATGATGATGTACAATTAGTTCTGTATTTTATATTAAAGAAAGTAAAAGAAAACATAGTGATTTATTACCAAATAGTATAAGAGCTATTATTGTTGGTCCTTCAAATTGTGGTAAAACTAATGTAATGTTAAGTTTACTTGAACATCCTAATGGATTATAATTCGAAAATATATATCTTTATTCAAAATCAATAAATCAACCACAATATGAATTATTGAAACGTATTTTAACACCTATAAAAGGATTAGGCTATTATACATTTTCAGAAAACAATGATGTTATACCTCCTGAAAAAGCTAAAAAAAAATCTATTTTTATATTCGATGACGTTGCATGTGAAAAACAGAATAATATGCGAGCGTATTTTTGCATGGGACGTCACAAAGATGTAGACAGCTTTTATTTATGTCAAACATATACGCACATACCAAAACACTTAATTAGAGATGATGCAAATTTCATAATTTTATTTAAACAAGATGGTCTGAATTTAAGACATATATACAATGATCATGTTAATACAGACAGGACTTTTGAAAAATTTCGTAGTCTGTGTGGAGAATGCTGGAAAGATGATTACGGATTTGTAGTAATTTATAAAGATTGTTCAATTAATCAAGGTCGCTATAGAAAAGGATTTGACACATTTATAACAATATGAGCTTTTCGATATAAAATTTACAATATAAAAGCAGTTATTAAGCAGTTTTTCCTCAGTTTCTCAGCAGTTATCTGGTTATTAAGCAGTTATTAAGCAGTTCATAATCAAATTATTAAAATGGATGCTGAGACTAAGATATTGGAAAATTTAATAAAATCAACAAATGATGTACGTAGAAAATTTAAAGCTATTAAAGCAGGTAAAATTGGCAAAGGAGTTTTTCTTGAAGAAACTTTTAAACCTATTAGTGAACCACTTAAAGAACTAGAAGAAAAATCAGAAGAAGAAATTGAAAGAAAAATTAAGAATGAAATAAAAAAAGAATTATCATCTGCTGAACCCTCATCGATAAAATTACTGAATAATAGATCTTATCAAACCCCAAAAGCTTTTCATCACTTTAAAACATCACCATATTTTTCTAGTTCTTCATTTGAAACAGCTCAAAAAACAATTATGCAAACAGAATCTCCATCAGCTATAAGCACTCCTAAGACACATATACAACGACCGTTTAATGAATCGTTTCAAGAAAGTACAAAAAACAATACTTTGATGGACATCATATAGATAAACCATTCGGACCAACATTTAATGAAAAAGAAGACGTATTTGAATTAGGAAGAAGCAAGTTAATATTTGATGATAATGTTATTACTGTAAATAATAAAGTAAAGTTCACTCAGCTTTGTATGAGGGTGTAAGCCCTATCATACAAAAATTGAGTTTAAGTCTCTACTACAACAAACTCAGTGGTTCGCAATCCACATTAAACTGTAGGCACATGTATGATAGAAAAATAGTTGTGAAACCTAAAAAGGAAGCCAAGGCTAATAAAAGGCTGTAGCGCTCAAGATGATGATGATGAATGTTATTACTGTAAATAATAACAGTTATGATGCGACTAGAGGCTTATATGAATTAATTTTCATGAAAAATCCTTCATTATATACAGAAGATGATCTTCAAAATTATCGTAATATTTTACTTAGTACTAATGTATACAGAAAAGATTATAATAATGACTTTAGTCAAATTAAAGGAAATAGTGGTAAAAAATATAAAGAAATTATAAGTCTATTAGTTAAAGAAAAAAGAAGAGAAGGGTTAAAAACTGTTGCACTTGATAAAATGTTCTAATAAATAAAAAACCGAATTAAATTTATTGGGATGATCCAAATGAGTTAGTAGAGAGATTACAGTTGCTTATAGCTTCACAGCAAGCTGGTCATACTAATCATAATAATGAAATAATTTCAATTATTGAAGAATTGCGTGAAGCAAATATTATTCTTTAAATAATTCATTCAAACATTTTTTATTATCATTACAAATATGAGTGTTGATAAGTTTGGTCGTTTCTCTCATATAAAAGGACGTAATTCACAAAGTGAACGAGGTCCTCCAGGTTAGCCTGGAATAGGTTTTAAATTATCGTCTGATGGACATTTTGATATTGAATATACACGTTTACAAAAAGTAGGAACGCCAGTAGACAGTTTTGATGCAGTTACAAAAGATTATTTTCAAATGTGTGAACGTTATATAGGTATTTCTGGTAACCACTTCATGCTGATCGCATTCATGAACTTATATAATTTGTTTCGTTGGAAATTATGATCAATCATGAGAAAAAACTCATTTACATAAAAGCAAGTTTATTTTTAAAATTCTCATTTATGACTTATGAAATAATTCATTATAAAATTGATGTATACATACATATAAAGGGTGTTACGAAAAATGTGGACTATATTTCAAGGGGTGAAAGTAAAGATAATTTTCAATCGAAAATGCCATATAACATTTTGCCCGTTTAAGGCTGGCTTTCGTTCTTGTGTTCTCAAATTTTTTGCTGCTGCCGTGATTTTTGACCTAAGATCTAGCAGATTACGTTGTGTTTTCGTACGTTTTTTTTTTACAATAACTTTTGACCCAGATGTCCTAGAACCATGAACCTGGAATTGTTGAAAAGGTAATCGATCAGCGAAATTATTTTTTGGAACCGAATCATACCTCTATCTGCATAATAAAGCATTTTTTGTTTTTCTCAACAAAGAAAGGAGTTATATTTTTTAAAAATCGGCGTCGTAGTCGTGAAGAAGTAATAACTCAAAAACGAGTGCCATTACAGCTAAACAGTAAAAAGATTTTGAGAGGTGAACTCTTTAGCGATATAATAAGTGCTTAAACATTATTCTAGGGCTGTTAGATGTTTGGATATAACAATTTCTAGACAGGAAAACGGTGAAAATAAAAACACAAACCTTTCAATATCTCATAAACAAAACCGAAACGGGAAAAATACCTAGGGCTAGGCTACCCCTAAAAAGCCTGTTTATTGCAGTGCTAGAGGTACTCCCCCCTTTTGCAAAAGAACTGGATAAATCCCATCTGGACCAGGACTTTGATATGGTCTGAAGGTATTTACAGCCCATATTGTCCCATCCAAAGTGGCTACTTTCTTGGCTATATCCCAGTCCTCTCTTCTCGCCCTCAGCTTAAGGTGCTGTAGAGTGTGACGGTCATTGGCCTCCTGTAACGTTTCACAGTTTGCAAAATGCGTGCGTAGCATAAGTTCCAGTGTGCCTCTTTCATTTTTTGTGTAGCTTCCCTCACCGGTCTTAATAAGGTCCAGTGGATTTTCAGGGGTTTTAGCAAGCGCTTTCTGGAGTCTAGCTCCCTCTAAAATATTATCTATCTCATTGCAGAAGTTCCTCCACGAATTACGCTTGGCTTCTCTAATTTTTTGTTGTACAGTGTCAGTGTTTGTCTATATTCAAACCACCGTCCTGTCTTTTTCGCTCTATAAAATTAGATGTACCAGGTATTGTTTCCTCACTCGTTTTAGGGGCTTGGTCAGGATCTGCCTCTTTTTGTTTGTTTCTTGAAGTATGTTCCATTTTGTTCTCACGAGTTTGGAGTAAGGAACGGTCACCATATGCAGTGACTCCTGTACATATGGAAGGCTAATTACTCTAGGAGGGCGCCTGGTACCCTAGAGGCTCCGTTAACGATATCAATTTCCCATGATATCATTCACTCCTCGGCACGGGTCGCATAACACCTTGAGTTAGGGTTTGGTTGCGTTTAGTTTCATTTTCTCCACGTTGCATCTCCCATCTTTTTACCAAGTGGTCTGATATCAACGCTTCATTGAAAACTACTCAGCCGCCCCACCATGACAATGCGCAACCTCCGGGGGGAGATTATCCATATAATCGACTGTGTGAAATATTCTCGAAGCCCCCAAACAAGTGAAAACTCTAAACACTGTGCTATAGTAATGGGTGGGCATGACGTGTGGTATAGATTTCGAGTCACATACTATATAGATGCTACATAGGCAGGCACTAGTTTCTGATAATCCTTACATTGATCTAGTATATCTACGCGATGTAAACATCGATGTAACTGCACATGCTAGAAAAGTAAAAAGTAAATTGATACAGTAATTGCATTGTGATTTGTGATAAAAGTGCATTGTGACTTAAATTTTTGTTTTTGTTTACAGACCATCTGATAAAAATTAGGAAAATCTCGTACATTGTGCGCGTATCTTATTTTCTAATACATTTTTTTAAAAAATTTCTTTAACTATTATTATTTTTTGTTGTTGTTCGTATACTAAAATTATTTTGCTTGGTCACCTGTTGATTGTTTATTTATTCGTTGGGCATGTCTATTGATTTTTTTTTTCTTTGTTGTTTAAAATAAAATGTCCTTTATCATAATTACAAACAATTACAAATTACAAACAACAAATTTTCTATTTTCCATACATTTAGAAATTGTGTTCTTCATATTTTGAGCAAAACGTTTTTTTTTCTTGATATTTTGTTCAAATGTGACTTTGAAGTACTTATCTACTTTTGTTTTATTTAATAATATTATATTTTAATAAGAAATTTTGTTCTTTTCATTTTCAATGAGTTATCAGATCCTGAATTATTGATAATAATAATGCCAATAACAGTAATAATAATAATAACAATAATAATAAAACGATATTAGCCTTAACACAAAAAAAATTGCTCAAATTATAATCGAGAATAAAGAGAAATTGTTAAAAGAAATTAATGATGATTTATTTATGAGAAGAAATGAATGGCTGTTGACAAATTCATCTGGTTGTAGCGTTAATAACACAAATGCTTTTCCAATTGGTAATGATAGTGAAAGCGGTGGTGGTAATACTGGCAATTTTGCAATCGATAATCATAATAATTAGAAATATTCTTGACTAATGTAATGAGTACCGCTGCCACTCATTTGTACACTATTTAATGTAATTAGTAATTATGTTTATTATTAGTAGGCTACCAGTGGTCAAGTAAAGATATAAAATATTTTTATCAATAAAACAACACTACATTCAATGATTTATACAAAACTAGGTTTTTTTTTGTGCAACAATATGTATGTAACATTCCTTGTAAATTTTATGAAATTTTTAAGTTTTAAAATCGTTAAAGTACATATTATAAATTTAAAATAAATTTATATAAATTTCAAATTTTTACTGTTCACCCCAAACATAAACGATAATATGACATCTGTTAGCATCTTTACATAACACATTGGATATACTATATATGTACATATAACGTTTGATTAATTTCAAATTTGAATTTCTTTGAAATAGTAATGCGCGAGTTAAGAGCGACGATCATTGTAATCATAATATATTATCACCATAATAATTGTGTTTTATCATTTTTATTCAACTTGTTTATAAATTCAAGATTCAGCATTTTCTTATAATTTTATTTAATTCAAATTGTTCATTATTTTCTTATAACTTTAAATTGTAATATCATATTTCAATATTCCAACGTCTAGTAAAATTATTGTCGTTCCCATTAAAATTCTTTACTTTGTTTTTCAAAAATATATATTTTTTTTTGTAATTTTGATTTGTTTGCATTTTATGTAAGGCACATGTATTATTTTTTTTTTTGACAAAAAGAAAAGAATAGAAATATTATCAAAATTAGCAATATACAAAAATTTGTAAATTTAAGTTAGTTCTGTTTTGAAATTTGTCGAAAAAAGTTGAAATAAATGTGAATTTAAAAATTAAGATTCGTTTTTAAAAGATAAAAATTTTATTGAAGTTCTTAATTGGCGCAGTCGGTAGGATAGGGAAAATCACCTATCCACGGGATTAATAAAATAGTTATTGTATCGTACAAAATTTTAACGACGGTTTACCGTTTTTAATTTTGTAATACCGACGGTTTATCGGTAGTGGTGGTGCAATAATTGAAATAAAAAAGGACACAAGGAAGAGAATTGTAATCCTGTACGACGGATCATCGCAAAATTACACGGAATCTTGCTTGTTGAGTTTCTACTCTTCAGTCCGAGGACCTACGACAAGGAAAATGAAAATAATTTTCGCACTAGGATTCATGTAAGTTGAGTTCAATTTATTTTCCTATATTTTTCTTTCCTATAAAAATCCCTATGTCCAATTTTTTCAAAAGAAAGAAAGGAAAATCAAGAATAGAACCATACAGTGTTAAACTTAATTTTCAAAATCCAGAAGATCGTAGTAAAAATTCAAGTGATAGTGATCTTGGTGAAAGTAATAATACCCCATTAAAGTCATTAAATAATCAAGAATTGGAGCAAAGTGATAAAGAAACGGGAAATTTACCAGATAGACGACTTTCTTTACAAAGTGATATTGATTTTATTGACCATTCAAATACTGAACAGAATAATATTGATCCCGCGAACACATCAAATAATTATTTCTCGGTGCAAAGTGGTTCGGATTCGTTTTCAAATCATTCAATTCAATCATTTTATCTAAACCCCTCGCAAATTTCAAATTCGCCTGAAAATCAATATATCGCAGCAATGAATAATCCAGATGATAATATAAATGTCGCATCAATTGAACAACAAAATATTCAACATCAATCAGTATCCATAAACGATGCGTTTAATTCTCTAAGAATACCTGACGCAATTAAAGATCTGCCAAAATTTACGGGAAACCCTAGATTATTGTATGACTTTATTAATAATGTTGAGGAAATAATTTCATTAATATTTGACGTCGTCGATAAATCATATGCAAAAATTTTATTAAGGGCAATACGTAATAAAATTGAAGGGCCTGCTAACGAAGTGTTGAATATGTACGGAACACCACTAATATGGGCCGAAATAAAAAATAACCTTATTTTACATTATTCTGATAAACGTAGCGAAACATCACTTATTAGAGACCTACATAACCTAAGACAAAACAACAAAACTATTGAACAATTTTATAGTGAAATTACAGAAATATTATCAACGATAAATAACCACCTTCAAATTCATGAAACTGATGTGAATGTAATTACGGCTAAGAGGAATTTATATTTAGAGATGTGTCTGAACGTCTTTCTAACTGGCTTAAGAGACCCCTTGGGATCAACAATAAGGTCTATGTAACCATTGTCGCTAGCACAAGCATTCGCCTATTGTATTAAAGAACAAAATATTTTCTATTTAAAATCATATAACCAACCAATTAATAAAAATTCCGTCCCTACGAATTCTTCGTTTGCACCTCGTCAACCAGTCGTCAAAATTCAGGGCCGAATAATTTCGCTAGGTTTGGTAGACCAAATCAAAACCATTCTTTTAACCATCCATTTGGTCAAAGGCAACCATTTTTCTACAGAAATTTCCAACAAACACCCTTTAATCGACCCTTCCATCAACAACCTTTCCGTCCACAACAACCCTCTCATCAACCTTCGAGATTACCCCCTCCAGAGCCAATGGATATTAGCTCAGGAAATTCAAGACAGGTTGCACATCATCCTCAGCAGCCAAAGCCTGTACCAAACAACTTTTTCCGTTCAACACGCCGACCAAATTTTGTAAGCGAAGAACTTTACAATGCTTCAGAACAAATTAAATATGATGATTTGTTAAATTTTAAACATCCGAATGACCATCACGACGAAATGATCCCAAAATTTAATTACCAACCAGAACTCGATTCTTATTACGACTATGGACAAAACATTAATCAAAGCCAAAGGAACGAAGTAGATGATACAAATTTTTGTACCAAAGCCTCGAAGAACCCATCGGATACCTAGACGTCAACAAACATGGTTTTGTTTTACCTTATATAGAAATATCATCTCCTTTTTATCGTTCACTAAAATTTTTAATAGATACAGGGGCCTCGTCTTCTTTCATTAATCCTGAATTTGTTCACCCTGATGATTCAACTACTATACAACCGACTTTTATAACCACAATATTACACACACATAAAATAGACAAACAGGTAGTTTTACCAATTTTTTCAGAATTTCATCAATCAGGATACATTAGATTTTTAATTTTCCGTTTCCATGGTTATTACGATGGTTTATTAGGTCTAGATGCTTTAACTACTCTTGGTGCTAAAGTTGATTTGGAAAATAAAACATTGATAACAAAAAATTCAATTTTATCGCTTCAGTTCAAACCAAATTTTACTTCGAGTAAATACACAATTCCAGCAAATTCTAAACAAATCGTTAAATTACCGGTTGATGTACAAAATGGTGATATTTTTGTTAAAACTACAAAGCTAAAACCAAATTTATATTTTTCAGAAGGTATATATCATGCTAAAGATTGGTATAGTACAATAGAAGTCATAAACGAATCAAATTTTGACCAAAATTTATTTCTAGAACAACCCCTTAAAGTTGAAAATTTCGACAAAACAAAATTTTGTGAACTAAATAATTTCAATATCCAATATGACAATAACCCTGACCCAATTTCATCAGAGGATATAACTAATCTCATAAGGGTGTCACATCTTAATTCCGAAGAAAGAAATGTTTTAATCAAAGTTTGTAAGGAATATGAAGATATATTCTTTAAAGAAGGCCAAAAGCTCACATTCACCAATCAAATCAAACATTCAATTAAAACTACTGATGATATACCAATATATACAAAGTCTTACCGATATCCATACATACATAAACAAGAAGTCAAAGATCAAATAAAAAAAATATTAGACCAGCAGATCATTCGTCCTAGCTATTCACCATGGAGCTCTCCAATATGGATGGTACCGAAGAAAAAGGATGACAGCGGTAAACAAAAATGGCGGCTGGTTATCGATTATAGGAAGCTCACGGAAAAACCTGTTAGTGATCGTTACCCCTTACCCAATATTAATGATATATTAGACAAACTCGTTAAATGCATGTATTTCAGCACCGTTGATTTAGCGAGTGGTTTCCATCAAATTGAAATGGACCCTCTAGATATTCCAAAAACTGCATTTACAGTAGAAGGAGGCCACTATGAATATGTTAGAATGCCCTTCGGCTAGAAAAATGCCCCATCTACATTTCAACGAGTGATGGATAATATCCTTAAAGACCTTCAAGGTAGAATTTGTCTAGTTTACCTGGACGATATAATCGTCTTCTCCACTTCGCTGCAAGAACATGCAGAAAATCTCAAGAAAACTTTCGACAAATTGCGACAAGCAAATCTCAAAATTCAATTGGATAAATCTGAATTTCTACACAAAGAAATTGCATTCCTAGGTCACATCGTCACTAGCCAAGGCGTTAAGCCTAATCCGGACAAAGTAAGGGCAATAAGAGAATTTCCAATCCCTAGTTCGCAAAAAGAAATAAAATCCTTTCTTGGGTTGCTAGGCTATTATAGAAAATTCATAAAGGACTTCGCAAAGCTAACAAAGCCACTCACTGAATGTTTGAAAAAGGGTAAAAAGGTAGAATTAACAGAAAATTATGTTGAAACTTTTGAAATGTGTAAACAAATATTAATGAACGACCCAATCCTTCAATATCCCGATTTGATAAGCCTTTCATCCTTACAACTGATGCGAGTAATTTCGCGATAGGCGCCGTACTATCGCAAGGCCCAATTGGTAGTGACAAACCAATCTGTTATGCAAGTAGGACTTTAACCGGTTCAGAAATAAACTATTCTACAATAGAAAAAGAATTACTTGCCATAGTATGGCCAACTAAATACTTTCGTCCTTATCTATTTGGCCATAAATTCAAAATTAATTAGAAGAATGTGACTATGAAGTAGTATATAAAAAAGGTACTCAGAATTCAAATGCAGATGCATTAAGTCGTATAAAATTGAATAATCCCACAAACATTGAATTGAATGTAGGCGAAAATTTCCCTCAAAAACCTATTTCCGAAAATTCAGATGTTGCCACTATCCATTCAGCCCAAGAAAATCTTGATGATCATATCGCTATTTCAGGAAGACCTCTCAACGAATTCAACATACAATTGATATTTGAAAAATCAAGCCTACAGCCAGAAACCATAGTTCAAATCATATTTAAAAATGAACAAAGACGTATAATTCGTTCTCAAAACTTTACAGAAGAAATTATAACCGATAAATTCAAAAGATTTGTTCCACCTAATAAACTACCAGCTATTTTTTCTGACGATGAAACCTTTAAAATCATTCTAAGTGTGTATTCAAAATTTTTCTCTCGAAATAAAACATTCAAAATTATACGTTGCACTGATCCGAACAAGATAAAATCATTAATGAATATCATATCAAAAGTAACCATAGGGGAATTAATGAAACGCTCCTCCATCTGAAAAGACAATACTACTTCCCGTTCATGAAACAAAAAATAACTCAAACTATTAATAACTGTGAGGATTGCCAGTTACTAAAATACGACAGGAAACCTCCCAAAATTCAATTTCAAAAAACAGAAGTCCCCTTAAAACCTCTTGACATTGTACACATTGACATTTACACTATTAACAATAATCAGGTTTTGACGATAATTGATTAATTTTCAAAATTCGCCACTGCATACACCCTTTCTACAAGGAGTAGCCTCAATGTAGTTAAGTCATTCAAACACTTCATAAGTCAACACGGTATTCCTAGGAAAGTAGTTGCCGATCAAGGTACTGAATTCATTGCAAATATCTTTAAAGACTTCTGTAAACAATACGACATACATTTACATATTACATCCTTCCAACAAAGTAGCAGTAATTCGCCTGTAGAACGTTTACATTCAACACTGACTGAAATATACAGAATCATATATAACAAACGCAAAGAAAAGGACCATGAAGATATACTCAATGAAACTTTAATTACATGCAATAATACCATTCACTCTACAACTAAGTTAACACCATACGAACTCTTTTACGGTAGAACAAATAAATTTCTTAACCAAATAAACTTTAGCGATGAACACGAATACTTACAAAAACTTAACGAATTTCAAAATGAACTATATCCATCAATAAAAAATAGAATTGAAAAAATAACGCATAGAAATATAGACAAATTAAATGTAGATAGGGAACTTCCCACAGACTTAAAGGAAAAGGAAATTATATATAGAAAAGAATGTAGACGAAATAAACTAACCCCTAGATTTACAAAGAATAGAGTTAAGAAAGATAAAAAAGTTGTAGTAATTACTGTAAATAATAAAAAATTACATAAAAGCAAAATAAAGAAAAGACGGAAATTTCAGGACACTACTGACACACGGACAGATAATGGAAATACTCGACCTGACCAACAACCGCGGACTGTTCCCGACGAAACTGGGACAAGCTAAAGAGATAATAGGATACAAAAAAGTAATACATATTATCAATTTGAAAAACTACGAAGAAAACATAAATAAAAAAGGTAATTCCATAGATATAGTAAGTAGTGGTAGTAACGAATACAAATTTCTAAAGATAAAATTTAAAGAACTAACTTAAAAGTTGCATACTCTCCTACCTAAAAAGAGAAATAAAAGAGGTTTAGTCAACGCTTTGGGTACTATTATAAAAGCTATTTCAGGTAATATGGATGCTGAAGATGCTGAAAACCTTAATAAAGCAATAGAATCAATCAAGGTAAACCAAGGTATTCTAAAAAACGAAGTTAATAATCAAGTAGTATTAAATGATAAAATGATTGAAAGATTTAATAACGTGTCTGACCATATTAACAAACAGCAAGATATTATAGAAAAATATTTAAAACATTTCCAAGAAAATTTACATAATAAAGTTAAAAATGAAGAAGAAATATTTAAACATTTCCAGTATATCAATAAAATCAATTTCAATATAGATCTGTTGAACGATCATTTAACAAATATCGCTGAAGCAGTAGTATTTGCCAAATTGAACATAATTTCTAAACACATCCTCAGTCAAACTGAACTAAATGAGATATATTGCTTTCTACAAGATCAAGATATTGAAGTTAAATCAGATGAAATAATATACGAATTTCTTGGTTTGCAAGCATACTACAATGATACAAATATTGTATTCAATATCCAAATCCCTGTAACTTCAAAAGAATCCTTTTCATTTTTTCATTTAATTCCACTACCTATTATTAACACCCGAATAATTCACACCCCACCTTACATTATCCTTAACGGACTCAACTCACGGTATTTCGATAAATCATGTCCTAATATAGAAGGGACGTATTATTGTGAAAGAAGTTTCAGCAGAATCCAAACGAATGAAGCATCATGTATACCCAATTTGATCAACAATAAACCAGCCAATTGCAAGTTATCAGAAGATACAGAATTCACCACCATCTACCAACCAGAACCAAATCATATCCTGCTTATTAACGTACATAATGTAACTATTAAATCAACCTGTGGAACTCCAACTCATAAAATAAATGGAACCGCTTTGATAAAATTCCAAAATTGTTTTGTAAAAATTAATCAAATTAGTTATGAAAGCAAAATTAATATATATTGGGACAGCATCGTATTGTATCCAGTTAGCTTTAATGATCTAAACATTTCATCAACAATAGAAAATTTAAGCTTAGAAAAATTAAAACACTATCATTTCAAAAATCGACAAGCCATCGAACTTCTTGAAGTAACATCAACACAGAAAAGCAATTTTACATTTGGCACTCTTTCACTATTTGGGTTAATAATAATGGCTATTATCATAAAAATCATTAGATGCAAAGATAAAGGTCATGCTACAATCAACATATCACATCAAGGCGAAGCTCCTGATGCACAGCATCACCGACTATCGCTTCATTCTAAGGGGGGAAGAGTTAAGAGCGACGATCATTGTAATCATAATATATTATCACCATAATAATTGTGTTTTATCATTTTTATTCAACTTGTTTATAAATTCAAGATTCAGCATTTTCTTATAATTTTATTTAATTCAAATTGTTCATTATTTTCTCATAACTTTAAATTGTAATATCATATTTCAATATTTCAACGTCTAGTAAAATTATTGTCGTTCCCATTAAAATTCTTTACTTTGTTTTTCAAAAATATATTTTTTTTGTAATTTTGATTTGTTTGCATTTTATGTAAGGCACATGTATTATTTTTTTTTGACAAAAAGAAAAGAATAGAAATATTATCAAAATTAGCAATATACAAAAATTTGTAAATTTAAGTTAGTTCTATTTTGAAATTTGTCAAAAAAAGTTGAAATAAATTTGAAATTTAAAATTAAGATTCTTTTTTAAAAGATAAAAATTTAATTGAAGTTCTTAATTCGTGCAACTAACGTGTAACATACATGTATGTATAACCACATATGTATCAGAATAACGAACTGTGCACAGTGTGCGTTACAAAAAATGCACGTCTATTACGTTGTTTTCAATCGATTTTAATTATCAACTTTTTAATAATCAAGTATTTTGAATTATGAGGAATGTTTAATGTTTATATACATTAACAATGACCCCTATAACACTCCTGTAATCCAATCATTTTTATAATTAAAACACTAATACTGTTAATTTATAATAAAATTTTAATCAATTCATAAAAGTTCAAAAAAAGGAACGATAATAATTCAAAACATAAAAATAAACAAAATAAGTATAATAAATAAAAAAAATAATTAAAAGATAATAATAATTCAAGTAATATAAATAAATATAAAAATTCTAATAATAATGATAATAATTCAAAATATAATACATACTATAATAACCTAATATAATACAAATAATATAATACTAATAACCTATAATATAATATAATACTGTATAACCTAATATAGTACATAATAACCTAACTAATGATACAAAAAATGATGATGATAAAGTCTGGAAAGAAATGTATTTATTAATAAAAATTAGTTTCCACATGGATCACAAAATATTTACCTTTTATTTCATATACTTTAGTGAGCCGATTACAATTGAATAATGTAAGGAACGTCTAAAAAAAAGAACGTTTTAAGTATGAATGAAAAAATTATAATAAAATTAAAATTACCTTTTTACACAACGTAATGTTGTTTTATGTCATCAAGAATGACCCGAAATATGTTCTTACCATTTCGGGTCCCATAATGTTGCCGGTACAAGAATTCATCCATATGGTCCAAGACGTATGGGCTTTGCATCACATTAACTTTTCGCATTGCAGTTTTGCAAATAAATTGCACAAATTGTGGTCTTAGAATGACCAGTATCTTTGTGGCACATATCCACTGATTTGCCGTTGGCCCAGTTGAAAATCACTATAAGATTTTCGTAAACCTTCAGGCGGGACCCTTCGAAAAAAATGCCTGAAACAAATGTAAATTTAAAGTTATAAAAACAATATAGTATATTATGTACATACATATGCAAATATCTCATAATAAATATTTCTTATCTTTTGCGAGGCTTACTTTTACTTCGCAAAGCCCGGTACCACTCTTATTTGGTCGCCTGCATCGCAGCACTTTTCCATAAGGCGCTCTGGTTTTATCCGATTCAATTTTCATCGGCATGCTTTGCTTTTTACATCTGTAAACAAAGAATTTTATATTTTAAAATATTTTAATGTACATATTTTCCCCATAATTAACGTATACATGCTAGTTACAATTCTTACAAATGTGTACTTTTCAACAAACCCTCCCTCTGCAAAAATTCCACAATCTGTCCTTTTTCTTTTAAATTTTTTAGAAAAAGGACCAACGAGGGTTTAGTCGTACAGTCACCTAATTCAATCTAAAATTGAAAGAGCAAAAAAATTAATAGGAAATAAACTAGCTTTATATTACGTTACTATAGAGTACTATATATATTATTCAAATAGTATTCTACGTTCTAAGTTTGACTTTGCCTAAATTGTTCCAACTTTATACGTATACTGAACTGTTCCCTGTGTGTACCCTGTCTACACTTGAGTTGCCCCCTTTTCAAGACGTGGTCACACCTCTTCACATTTCTCTCGCCTCTGGTATAGATGTTTGCCTCTCAGCCTCTTGCTCCCTTCCTAAGCAGCTGAGCGTACTTCCGACCCTGACCAGAGTGTCTGACGAGAGGGTGTTGGCTACAATTTGCAACCTGACCCCAAAGACAGTGATAGTTCCGAGGGACGTTCCCATTGCCCAAGCTGAGACAGGCCCAGTGGTCCTTTTTTGTCATCAAACACGAACAATGGTGAATGAGGTCCCCAAGGAACTAGAGGATCTTTTCGAATCTAGCAGTGAAGGTTTGTCGATATCTCAAAAAGCTTCACTGAAAAGGTTGCTGATAGAGTTTCAGTCCGTTTTCTCCCTGTCTAAGGACGATTTGGGAAGAACATCAATCCTAAAACACCAAAATGACACCGGTTTCGTCAAACCTATAAAACAACCCTCTAGACGCATCCCCTTTTCTAGGCGCAACGAAGCGAAACAAATGGTGTCTGAAATGAAGGATCAAGGTCTTATTCAGCCTTCCACTGGCCTTCGGAGCTCCTCTGTTGTTCTTGTTAAAAAGAAAAATGGCTCCTTGCGGTTTTGTGTTGATTACCGTCGGCTAAATGAAGTCACTAAAAAGGATTCCTACCCTTTACCTAGAATCGACATGACTTTAGAAGCCTTAGGTAAATCTAAGTGGTTCGCCTCTCTTGATCTCTTGTCTGGCTATTTCCAAGTGGAAATGCACCCTTCGGACAAAGAAAAGACCGCCTTTAGTATTGGTTCGGGACTGTACGAATTCAATGTCATGCCTTTTGGATTGGCCAATGCTCCTGCCACTTTTCAGCGGCTCATGGAGCTTGTCCTTCATGACATCTCTTACACAGTCACCCTGGGTTATCTGGATGATCTACTCGTTCATTCCGAGTCCTTCGAAGGTCTCGTGGTCAACCTAAGCGTCGTGTTCCAACGGCTGAAACAGACAGGTTCGAAATTGTCGCCTAAGAAGGGTCACCTTTGTCGCCGAGAAGTCAAATTCTTGGGACATGTCATTTCAGAACAGGGTTTAGCTACTGATCCAGAAAAGATCGAAGCTGTCAAGAACTGGCCTCTTCCTGCCAGTAAAAGAGCCGTTCAATCTTTTCTGGGCCTGTGCGCGTACTATAGGCGCTTTGTTTTAAACTTTTCGGCCATAGCAAAACCTTTAACTAGTTTGACAGAGAAAGGTGCCACATTTAAGTGGTCAGAGGCCTGTCAAGCTGACTTTCAAGCGTTAAAGGACAAGTTGACCTCCGCGCCAATACTCGCTCAACCTTCTGAAGATGGCATGTTTATTTTTGACACTGACGCAAGCCAATACGCTTGGGGAGCGATCCTGTCACAGCTCCAGGATGGCCAAGAAAGAGTGATCGAATACTACAGTAAGACCCTGAGTCGACCAGGAAGAAATTACTGCGTCACTGGTAAGAAACTTCTGGCAGTCGTTAAAGCTATCGCCCATTTCCAGCCCTACCTTCTGAGACGTCATTTTCTTCTTCGCACCGACCATGCGTCTCAGCGCTGGTTGATGAATTTTCGCGAACCAGAAGGCCAAATTGCAAGTTGGATTGAAAGATTGCAGGAGTTTGATTTCGAAATCCAACACCGTGCCGCCAAACTCCATGGAAATGCCGATGGTCTGTCCAGAAGGCCATGCGAGGCCTCGTCGTGTTCTTACTGTAGTAGGCTCGATGAAAGGAACGCTCTGGTAGTCCGCCTTTCCACCATACATGGTGAAGATATCCAAGAGCTTCAGGAAAACGACCCTTTATTAAGTGTGGTACGACGATGGTTGGAACAAGGTGAACGACCTCCTTTAGATTCGGTTAGTGCGGATCATCCTGACCTAAAGGCATACTGGTACATGTTCTCTTCCCTCTCCTTGAAAGATGGAATTGCCTGTCGCCGACGCGTCGGTACTCCCTCTTGCCTTCAGGTTCTAGCCTTCTAATGTCTGCAGTCCGAATTGTTGCGGCAAATGCACGATTGCCCTGCCGGTGGAAATTTGGGTGTTGATAAGACGTTGGCAAAATATTTCCCAGCGCTACTACTGGGTGGGACTTTCAGCCGACGTCCGTAATTATTGTCTTCGTTGCCAAATTTGTCAACAAAGAAAAGGTCCTGTCTCCCGGAAAAGGGCACCGTTGCAAATTCGAAATTCTGGTGCACCTTTCGAGCGAATAACTGTCAACATTTTGGGACCACTGCCTGAATCGCACCACGGCCACAAATACATTTTGGTGATGGTCGTTTACTTTACCAAGTGGTCGGAGGCGATTCCTCTTAAAGACCAGACCGCTAAATCGGTGGCGGATGCATTGATAGCCAATGTGTTCTCTCGATTCGGACTGTCTCGACAGTTACACTCCGACCAAGGGCGCAATTTTGAGTCCGAGGTGTTCACGGAAGTGTTGAAACGGTTCCGAATCGAGAAAACACGCACAACTCCGTTACACCCACAGAGTGACGGACTTGTGGAGAGATTCAACAGGACGATTCTTGACTATCTGGCGAAGTTCGTGTCGGAACACCAAAGGGACTGGGACAGTTACCTTCCCTTCCTTTTGTTGTCCTACCGTTCTTCTGTCCAGAAGTCCACTAAGAACACCCCTGCCCTGTTGAATCTCGGCCGCGAACTCCGTTTGCCTGTGGAGTTGTTGCCTGGCGAACCTCCAGACCGTCATCCCACTACGAAAATTGTCCACGAAAATTGTACGAAAATTAAAATAAAATTTTCATGTAAGGATATATACACCTTTTGATATACATACATATTGCTGCAAAATTGCTAACAGATGGCGCCACCCCTGTAACGTTTTTAAAGATTACAGAACGAATCCATCGTGTGCGATCGATTACGTAAAATTTCGAGTATCGGTTCGCACACAATGATTTTGAGTGATCTTGAAAAACGTGGGTGGTCGGCCATCATATTTTCCTTCTTCAAGTTTTTGACCTTGACCGAAAAAGTCGTGAATTAAAGTCGTTGAGTCGTGCGGTGCAGTTTTGTTTCGAAAGTTTTTAAAATTTGAAAATTCAAAAAAAAAATTTTTAAATTAAATTCGGAAAAAAAATAAACAAATTAAATGTTTACAATTAAAATGCGCGAAAATTTCACGTGGTTAGACATTTAATTATTTCGGTAAAAAATAAAGATAATAAAAATTAGCAAATAAAAAACAAATAAAGAAATAATAATAAAAAGACAAAGGAAAGTTAAAGGGTGGACATAAAGAAAATAGTGTTAAAGGGCGCCCATAGAACATAAATACAAGAAATAAATGTAAAAAAAAATAATAATAATAATAAAAGTGAGAAAAGTAAATTAAAAGGATCAATACAAAAGAAATAGGAGAACATAAGAAGTAAGTTAAAAACCAAATTAACAAGTGCAAGTTGAATAAAAAAAAAAAAAAAAAAAAAAAAACAAATAACTGTGTACAGTGAAAGTTTGTACAAAATAATAAAAGAAAATAAAAATAAAAAATAACCCTCTCTCGAACCGTCAGTCGCGTTTTCATTTAACTTCTTTTTAGTTAATTAATAATCGCAATTTTCTTTTATCACATTTAAATTTACAAGTGCCGGTAATTTTTATGCACGTTTATTTCGGGAACGTACCCCTAAATAAACATCGGTTAATTTTATAACAATATATTATATTATCAATGTGTATACCCTTATTTCAACACAAATTTCATACACGCTTATTCAAATTTTTTATTTTTAATATAAGTATAAAAATTTATATTTTTTTTATATAATATATAATGCAATATTATTTATCAAAGGCAAGAATAACATAAAATATATACAATAGTATATAAAGTACTTTTATAAGCAATATTCCACATAGGCCAAATTCCATATTCCATATATTTCCAGGTTCACCTACGGAAACCTTATTACGACTTTTACTTCCTCTAAATAATTAAGTTCTGATAACTTTTGCGAAACAACCATAACACAATAAAATGCGTCACAGTGATCACGTCCGGAGACCTCACTAAATAATTCAATCGGTAGTAGCGTCGGGCGATGTGTACAAAGGGCAGGGACGTAATCAATGCGAGTTAATGACTCGCACTTACTGGGAATTCCAGGTTCATGTGAACAGTTTCAGTTCACAATCCCAAGCATGAAATTTATTCAGCGGTTTACCCGGACCTTTCGGTCTAGGAAATACACGTTGATACTTTCATTGTAGCGCGCGTGCAGCCCAGGACATCTAAGGGCATCACAGACCTGTTATTGCTCAATCTCATTATTGCTAGACGCAATTTGTCCATTTAAGAAGCTAGTGTCCGTATTAATGGGACAAACAAACAGGTACGACTCCACCTTACATGAAACACATTCAAATACTCATTACATTTTACTGTAACTTATATATGAAGGCTATGTAAGGCTTCACAATCATAATCCTGAAAGCATCTATTTAATATATTTGAGTCTCGTTTGTTATCGGAATTAACCAGACAAATCACTCCACGAACTAAGAACGGCCATGCACCACCACCCATAGATTCGAGAAAGAGCTATCAATCTGTCTTACTCATTTATGTTCGGACCTGGTAAGTTTTCCCGTGTTGAGTCAAATTAAGCCGCAGGCTCCACTCCTGGTGGTGCCCTTCCGTCAATTCCTTTAAGTTTCAGCTTTGCAACCATACTTCCCCCGGAGCCCAAAAGCTTTGGTTTCCCGGGAAGCGACAGAGAAAGCCATAAAAGTAGCTACACCCAATTGCTAGCTGGCATTGTTTATGGTTAGAACTAGGGCGGTATCTTTAACGACGGTCCAAGAATTTCACCTCTCGCGTCGTAATACTAATGCCCCCAAGTGCTTCTATTAATCATTACCTCTTGATCTAAAAACCAATGAAAGTAGAACAGAGGTCTTATTCCATTATTCCATGCACAAAATATTCAGGCAATTTGAGCTTGCTTTAAGCACTCTAATTTAATCAAAGTAATTGTACCTGCCCACAACAACACTCGGTGAAGAGCACTGAAGCAGGTTTAAACAGGGGTTATATATAAAATTTCATATGAATGAATATATATTGAACTATATATACAGACCAATATATTAGGTATACTACCCGTATGAAGCACAAATTAAACTACGAGCGTTTTTAACTGCAACAACTTTAATATACGCTATTAGAGCTGGAATTACCGCGGCTGCTGTCACCAGACTTGCCCTCCAATAGGTCTTTGTTAAAGGATTTAAAGTGTACTCATTCCAATTACAGGGCCTCGGATATGAGTCCTGTATTGTTATTTTTCGTCACTACCTCCCCGTGCTGGGAGTGGGTAATTTACGCGCCTGCTGCCTTCCTTAGATGTGGTAGCCGTTTCTCAGGCTCCCTCTTCGGAATCGAACCCTTATTCCCCGTTACCCGTTGCAACCATGGTAGTCTAAGATCAATAGTTGATAGGACAGATATTTGAAAGATCTGTCCTCGGTACTAGACCGTACGATCTGCAAATTATCTATAGTTCAACCATAATAACGATACCTAATGGTATCGCTTGGTTTAAGCCTAATAAAAGCACACGTTCCAAAGGTTCGTGTTTACATTGCATGTATTAGCTCTAGAATTACCACAGTTATCCAAGTAACTGTTAACGATCTAAAGAACCATAACTGATATAATGAGCCTTTTGCGGTTTCACTGTAATTTCGTGTGTACTTAGACATGCATGGCTTAATCTTTGAGACAAGCATATAACTACTGGCAGGATCAACCAGAATTATATTTTATATTTTAAAATATTTTATAAGAACTATCTAGATAATACATTTTTTATTAATGCATTTGAATCTAGTAGTATCTAACACATATTCATGTAGATATACATAGAATAAATGGTATATTAAAATGGCTGGAGAAAAAATAATTTAATTTTTTTAGTTATAAAAAAAAAAGATTTTTTCAGGTTGGAAATTTTTGTTTTTAAAAAATAATAAAAAATGAAAAATAAAATAAAACAATGTAATTTATTTGTTTTATTAAATTATTTTTTTATGACATAATCCTATTTTCCCTTTCACTATCATATATTTGACAGATTACAAATTAAAAGTAGGGTTTATTCCATTTGTACCATCATCAGTCTAGGATTAAAAAGAATACGTTCTGTATATTCCGAATAAACAAAGAAACACGGAAAAGAACGTTCGGAATATACGAACAAAGAAATACACTCTATATATGTATTTAAAAAAATTTTAAAACAAATTGCATATTAATTTATATTATTAGTAGCCATATATGAAACTTACAAGAATTGAATATAAATACTCAATTCTAAATTATTCAATGCCTCACCTGGTATCAGACAAAAATACCTACATTAAGGTATTAAATGTCATTATAATAATATTTAGACGAATTATGAATACCATTCCCTAATGGTACCATAAACGACTATATATTTTTTTAGCGGTCGACACATATCTTTGACGTATGTCAATATTGTTGTGAACAATTGGTACAGCACCAATCATGTATATGTTTTGCAAAACCGAAATGCTCAGAAACTGTTAGAATTTTTTCATTTAAATGAACTTTTTTTTTTTATTAATACATTTATATTTAAAAAAATGTTCTTAATTATTATTACTAATCAGTTTGGCTCATAAATCATATTAACTTGTTTAATTATTTCAATTTATTTCAAATTATAAACATTTTTTTTTAAAAAATGTCTACTAGCCGAGTATGCATAACCCGATGGTACCATAAACGCCTATATATTTTTAGCGGCTTTTAATATGAACTTTTTTTTCATTAAAACATTTATATTAAAATAAATGTTATTAAATATTATTACTAATCAGTTTGACTTATAAAGCATAATTACTTGATTAATTAATTCAGTTTATTCTAAACTATATACATTTCTTGAAAATACAAATGCCATCATGAACGTTTGAGGTATTAAAATGAGGTATGAATTTATTATACACCATTTAACCATAATAATATACTTTTTATAATATACATATATAAGCTGATACCTATCTTTGAGGTATGGCTTGTGTACATACATATACACCCATATTTCGCTATACGGCCGCTTTTTAAACGGCATTTCGGTATAATGGCCCTCTTCAATTAAGGCACGTTTTAGATTTACGGCCTAAAATCGAAACGGAACGTTTCGCTATAACGGCATAAAGCGGCTGGTTTAGACTTGTCTGTGTCTGTGAGTGTGTTTTATGTACATATTTATTACTGATTGTTACACATTAACTGGAAAAAGTGGAAACAATTAGGGACCTTTTTGGTACGTAAGTACGTATGTATGTACAAATTAAAAATTAGCGAAAAATAATGACGAAAGTGATTTGCAGGTTACCAGGTTGTAGGTTTGCAGGCTAGTCGTCTTCATATTAAAGCCATTTTTAAAAAAATTATGTATGTGCATACATAATATATGTATATTTTGTTTTTTTTTTATATCGACGGAATTTTAAAATATATAATTTTATATACATATGTATATATAATATATTTTTATCTATCTTTTTATATGTATATATAGTGATAATATATACACTTATTAATATATTTAATATCTTGTTAAAACAATATATAATAATAATAATAATATTGCTTTAGCAAAATTTAAATAGAATCTGAGGCCAAACGAACGATATATATATATGTATACTATATCGTATATAGTACATATAATAAATCGATCTTTTTGACCTCTTCATCATATTATTGGATAAATTCAAATTAATATCTCGAATCATCAAGCAAAGGATGAGCTTCAGTGGATCGCAGTATGGCAGCTGCTCTACCACTTACAACACCTTGCCCGTTACCAAAGTCGTTTACAATTGATTCTAGGCATTGACATCGTATTTAATAAAATTTAGTCAAATTAACTAGCTTTTTGTATAGGCGCCATTAATACATCCCATACTAGCTATGCTAAATAACACATTGGCTTCAATTTATTCATCTCTTATAATTTTTACATTATAAGCTCTAAATGGTTTATTGCCATACAATTCAATTACCCCATTACTATTATTAGAGTCATAGCATTAGCATCATACCACTATTCGCTCGAATAAGTATTGTGCCATAGGTCCGTACCTGCGGTTCCTCTCGTACTACGCAGGAATTCTAGCAGTATAAATATAGCGGTTCTAGACCAAACGGGGTTTCGGGGCTATGACGTCATAGTTTGTGATTAAACTATCAAGAAATGTATACTATATTTTCTATTCAAAAAACTTCGTAATTCAATCACAATATTTTTTTAAGGAAAAAAAAAACGAATTTCACTAATAGAAATATTTAATCTGTTACTTAAAATGTTGTTTTGATGTTAAATAATTTATTCGTTGAGCAGTTCACTTATATACCTCAAATTTATCAAAAATTTAAATATCTACGTTTAAAACAAAGAAAACCTCAAAAAATTATTTAAAAAAATATAAAAATTTTGGTTAACCACTTTTTCGGTTAAGAAATTTAAAATATGAAAATTTTGGTTAACCACATTTTCGGTTAAGAAATTTAAAAATTAAATTTGATAAATCACGTTGTATCATATTTTTAAAAATATCGGTTAAAAAATGTACAAAAATTAAATTTGGTCAATCATTTTTTATCATATTTTAAAAAATATATCGGCTAAAAATTTAAAAATTCGTTATCACTTCCAAAATTATTTTGGTTAAAAATTAAAATTTATTTATCACAGAAAATTGGGGTTTTTAAATAAACTATTTCGTTTTGTTTTTTTTGTTTTTTTTCTTTATTCTCGCAAATGGTGATAAAACAGTGTAATATTTTTTAAATTTAGTTATTTTGTTAACAATATGTATGCTATTTGAATAGCTAAAAATAGAAATAATATGTCTTGATAAAAAATTAAAAACAAAGTAAATTTTAATTCATGAATATTCATAGAATTTGATGGTGTAATGGGTTAAGTGGTTGGCTTAATGATGACTCTGTCGTTATTTATTTGTAGGTTTTAAGTTCAAGTCTCTAATTAATATATATATATATAATATACAGCATCAAATTCTATTTTACTTTTTTTATTACTATTTCTTTATTTCAATCAATTTAATTTGTCAATTGATTGATTTAATGATGACTTTGTCGTTAATACTATAAGTTTTTAGGTTTCAGACACAAATTACAGCATCAAATTCTAACTACAATAAAACTAATATCATCATTATCATTCCTAAGGTTGTAATCATTATATATATATTATATTGAAATAATATAATAAAAGTAGGCTATATATTTTTTCATAAAGAAATTATTGCTCTTAAAATTAGACTTTTATTTATTTTTTTTTTTGTTAATTATTAATTGTCATATAAATAATAAAAATAACTCTTAACTACACGTATGATTGTAATGATTGTTGATTATAAAAAATTCTAAAGTCTAGTGATTTGAGTTCAAACCCTAGTCCTTTTATATAGCAGCTAAATTTTTGTTTTTTTTTTTTAAATTTTTTTAATTAATTGATTTTTTTTATTTTATTATTTTTTATATGCCTTTGAAACAAAGTATATAAACAAAACACATTTACGTTCAAAGATTAGTTATTCGTTTGGATTAATCTAATTAGGAACATTTTCAGCATATAAAAAATTATTAGCAATGTTTTGGGTTGAAACGAATAAAAATGGATGGAAGTTTTGTACTTGTGAAGGTGCATGGAATAATTTTAGAATAATCAATGTAGATGATTAACGGAAATCGTTGCTTAATACTTGCTAAACGCAACGGAGAGCCTTATCCACCTAAATTAGGGTATAATTTCGTATATAAACCATTTCAACATGTCCGTGTGGAAGTACATGGTGGTGACATTACTGTTGTTGGTGAATGATTTGATGGAGCTATGAGTCAGAAAAATGTAAATCATTTTCTACCAAATTGTCCTTTTGCTGACGAAGATGATTGGTATCGTATGGAAAGAAATGTAGTAAAAACGAATTCTAATGAACCCCCTAAACAAGAATTAAATATGAAGTTTCTTGGAGATTCTACTACTAAAAATCAGAGTTAAATATAAAACAACACAACAATATATTTTATTAGTTTTAAAAGATATTTCATTCAGTGTACATCTGCAAAAAATTATCATAAAAAAATGCGTATTTTTAATTCATTATTTTTTTCTGCATTATTAATTTATTTCGTGTTATATATTGAGGCTGGGGTTATACCAATAAAACTTGATAGTACAATTACCAAATAATGATACTGTTCAAATTGATTTATCGTTTCAATTATTAACTATAAGTGATAATACTAATAAAACTACAACTGATAAACCACAATCTGTTAGTCCTAGTAGTAGCGAAGAAAATGTAACAACAACAACAACAAACACACAACCAACAACAGAACCTAATATTACAAAACCTGAACCAAAATATGTAACTGTTGAAGAAGCTATTGAAGGATTAATGCAAGAATTAATTAAAAAAGAAAGTGAAATTGCTGGTATAATTGAAAATGATCATCCTTTTTATAGACATTTTAAATTAGCATTTGATGATGATGTTACATTAACTGTACGTTAAATTTATGATAGTAATTATAAAAAACGAACATTAAACATTTCATGTTATGAACATCATGAATTTGAAACTGAAAGAATTCTTAGTAACGGAGAAGTAGAAATAATACGATTACAAGACTCTAATTACAAAACTGATGTCGAAATGATAAATGTTAAAAACATGAAACAAGTTTATAGCATGAATATATCATAAATTTTTTCTAGTATACCTGTATACATAGTCAAATAATGACGTTCTTTTTTCTTCATACAATTAGATTTTTAATTTAAATTTAAAAGCGAATATATTAAACAAAAATAAAAAATAAAAAAAATAAATAAATCAAAACTAAAATAAAATGGATGATATAATTAAAACAATTGAAGAATTCTTAATTCAGTTTAAAAATGTAATAATTAAAGAGCATGAAATGGAATTATTATGATATTTAAAATTTTTACAAGCGTATGCAAATATTGAAAAAGTTATTTCTATACATGGAGTTCACTATGTTAATTGCCCGTGGTCTAAAAATAATGCAACTTCAGGACCTGATACATGTGGCTGTTGGAATATAACAAGGATAATACAAAAAGCTAAAAAACTAATAAATTTATATCATAAAATAAGAAGAATGTAATTAATAAAATAAAAATACATGTGTATATATTTTATTTCTAATGAATGCGTTTTATTTCAAGATTTATAAATACAACATAATTTTTTTACAATAATTGATTTTTATCTATCCATGAATTGTGTTCATTAGAAAATCCTAACCATTTAACAAAAACTTGATTTCCTTTCTTTTTTATGATTTTTTCAATTAAATAAATATGTGGATGCTTTGATTTTAATAATTTTTTTTTAAATCCTCCTTTGATTGGATTACATTGATAACCTTCTAAATTATATGTTACAGGATTTGTATTATTTATAGACACAATTTTGAAAATTTCTGTTGTCCACTTTGGTGTGTATCCTTTTTCGAAAACATGTTTATGCTTACTTATACGAACAAGATCTCCTACTTTATATTTAGGCATTGGAAATATTTTTAAATTACTTTAAACAGTTTTTATTAACAATTTTTCATTAGATACATTGACATCTTTAGGACTCATTTTGATAGTACGATGTTTTGTATTATTATATTTATCAACTCATTTCTGTACATTATCAATCCATTTAAAAGATCCTTGTAAACTGAATCCTTTCCACATTAGTCCTTTTAAAGTTCTATTAAAAGGTTCAACAATTGAAGCTTTCATTGTACTATATGTTGAATAATGGTTAATATTATATTTTTTCATTAAATTTTGAAAATGTTGATTATAAAACTCTTTGCCGAGATCACTTTGTAAATTACGAGGTATTCGATTCGATGAAGGAAATATTTTTTCCATTGCTTTAGTTACATCTACACCATTTTTAGTTTTAAGAGGAATTGCCCAAGCAAATTTTGAAAATGTATCGATTACAGTTAACAAAAAATGATGTCCTTTGTTATTAGCAAAATAAGTACCCATTTCAACTAAATCTATTTGCCAAAGATCATCTATTCCTTTTGTAATAACCTTTTTTCGAATAAATCCTCTACGAGCTGATTTATGTAATTCTTCAACTAGTTGTCTTTTACTCATTTTCTTAATAAATGATGTAATTTCAACATAAAAGATATATTAATTTATTCATTTACTGAATATTATGTTTTTTAAATATTGATGATTTTGCTTTAACAACGTATTCATCTTTATCTATCTTTTCAATGTATAGAGTGTCTTGTAAAAGCTTTTTATAATCAGCAAAATCTTTGTAATAATTATTTAAATCAATTTCTAATTTTTTTATTGTTTCTATAAAGTTTTTATTTTCACTTAAATTTTTATCATAACTTGTTATATTAATTTTTAAATTTTTAACTCTTTGTAAAATATTTTCAATTTCAAGAAAATGTGCCTGATAATTATTCACAAACATTTCTATTTTTTGTATTTTTTCAGTGAAAATTGTTTTAAATTCTTTTATCTTAAAGTTTAAATTTTCATCAAGATTACGTAGTTGTTCTACTAAGAGACTTCTACTAGCATCAATTTCATTTGAAAAATTTGTTGTTAAAGCTGTTATTTCATTTTGAAAGGATTCTTTTGTAACAGCATCAAAACTGTTTATTGGTGACCCTACGTTTTGTAATCATTTGTATTCTATATCAAAATGTCCTTCAGGAGTTAATTTAAATCCAATTTCAGGTTGACCTGGTGGACCACGTTCTTTTTGGGTATGACGTGTTTTAGTATGTGAAAAACGACCAAACTTATCAACACTCATATTTATAATGATGTTAAAAATGATATGAATGAATTATTTGAAGAATAATATTTGCTTCACGTAATTCTTCAGTAATTGAAATTATTTCATTATTATGATTATTATCACTAGCTTGTTGTGATGCTATAAGTAAGCGCAATCTATCAACTATTTCATTTGGATCATCCCAATAAATATAATTAGGTTTTCTTTTGTTAAGTAACATCTTATCAAATGCAACTGTTTTTAGCCCTTCTCTGGGTTTCCTTTAATTTGACTATGATCATCATTATAATCTTTTTTATATACATTGCTTATGAGTAAAATGTCATGATAATTTTGAAGATCTTTTTCTGTATATAATACAGAATTTTTCATAAAAATTAACTCGTATAATCCTTGTGTTGCATCAAAATTTTTATCATCTACTTTAATAATATTATTATCGAATATTAATTTGCTTCTACCTAATTCAAAATTTTTTTCATTTTCATTGAACTTTGGCCCGAACGCATTATCTATTTGATATTTATCAGAGTATTGTTTCATGTAAAATGAAGGAAATTGATAACTTTCTTGAGATGGTTCATCAAATGATTTCTGTACAATAGGAGTACTTATAGCTGATGGAGATGTTGTTTGTAAAATTGTATTTTGTAGCGTTTCAAATGTAGAACTAAAAAAATATGGAGATGTTTTTAACTGGCGAGAAGCTTTTGGAGTTTGAAATGATTTGTCATTTTCTAATTTTATCGATGAAGGTTCAGCAGATGACAATTCTTTTTTTATTTCATTTTTAATCTATTTTTCAATTTCTTCTTCCGATTTTTCTTTAAGTTCTTTAAGTGGTTTACTGATAGGTTTTAAAGTCTCCTCAAGAAAAACCTCTTGTTATGTATATAACATTTGTGTAGCGGTCAGAGGTTATTTATAAATATTGCTTTATTTTTTTGCTTTTTAATGAAATTTTAGGGAAGAAATATAGGTTTATTTAATAACAACTCATGTGGTTGAATTTTAAATATTTATTTCACTATTAACACTTAAAACTAAGTATGTTCACAAAATTCACTTAAGCTATATTTATCTTCTTTACAATATTTTATTTATTACCGAACCGAAACCAACTGTACGTTCGATACTTTATTTTCTATGTCCGGTTCGTTAGAATTTTACTAAGTCTAATTTACTTGTAAAAATCCTAAGTTTAAATTACTTTATATTTTCTAAACGCGATTTATAATCAAAGACGATTTGTAATTCCGCGGTAATTTACTTTTTACTGTTCTTTTTGAAATCCAAATTATAACTCACTGATAATCGTAATTATTCTTCAATAAATATAATTATCAATTTTTCCTACTTCATTTAATTTTGTTAATTGAGTCCGAAGTTCGTTATTTTGAAATTTATTTAAATATTATTTGAATATACGTTTAACTGAAATTGTCAATCGTAGGGAGAATGGGCGTTATCATTTCATATTCTTTTTCCGTTCATTCATAATGTTAATTATATGCTTAATTGTTTACTCGACACTTTTTACCTTTGATTAATGTAATATCACACATATGTGTTTAGTTGTATATTTTCAACTTAACTTTTACGCATGTACTTATGTGTGTTAAGCTCAATGGCTTAACTCTCCACTTTTTGTATGTGTGCAATTATTGCATTAATTATTATTGCACTTTATGCTGTTGTCGAATTTCGTTCTTTGATTTCCGCTTATTGTTACTGACCTAGTTATGAATTTTCTTTTACTTTATTTGTTTACAAGTAATTTAATATAATTTCGGTATATGAATTTAAGTATGTTAATATTATTAGGAAATCATATGGAATTTATATATTGGTAATAATATTGAAATTAGTGCATGGATATTTCCTATGTTGCATTAAATTTGGTATATTTAAAAAAGACGTTATGGACTTTAAATAAGTTCATAAAATATTTGTTCTAGGTACAATGGTGAAATATTGGAATTTGGTTTGTGGTTTTTTCCATAACTGAATATTGATATTTATTTAATCTACTTTTGAAAATTGCTTTACTGAAATTCTTTATATATTTAATTAGGTGACATTCCATTATTTTTTGCGTGTCTTTATTTGTATGAATTTTACATATAAAATGATTACCCAATTGACAAATCAATTCACAGACTATTATTCTTTTAAAAATTGTTCTACATTTAATTGTGAAATTATGTTAATTGTAGAATTGCGAAATTATATGAATTTAATTTTGTAATCAATTTTATCTTATGTTTTATTAAAAATGCATGAAATAATTCTTTAATTTAAAATTTTCTAATATTTTATCAAATTGTGTTACAATTTGATATTTTATATATAACATTTCCTCCCCCCTCGAAAAAATGGTTGGTAGGGTTTATTTAAATGGTTGGTTTCAGTTTCGGATGTATTTTTCTTTTTATCAAATTTTAATTTACAATTTTTTGTTTGTTTATTTGGTTATTTCTAATAAAATTTTTATTTACTTTTTATTAAATTTTTTTTTTCTTTATGTATCCCCATATTTCTTAAATTATGTATGTATTTTGTATTAAACCCTATGTTTTGTATTATTACTTTTTTTTTACAAAAATTTGTTTTTGTATATTATATGTTTTCGATATAACTTATTTCTAATCCCAACCTATCCTAATTATTTTTATTAATTTTATATGTATGTATGCATGTATATACCTATATATTTATTTATTTTTTTAATTACTTTTATTTCAAGTTCATTAACTTAATATTATATTTGAATTACATATATATATACATATTTTTTTTTTTTGTACGCATAGTACACTTTTTTCATTGCATAATTTTTATAACAAGAACCTTCTTTTTTTTTTTTTTTATCAAACTGCCTTGACAATGACCATACATATGCTATTGTTTTTGTTGATATTAAATTTCATTTTGATAATAATTGCATTTGCATTATATTTGTACATTGACTTAATAATAATATTTTTGAGATATGTATGTGTTTGCAGAACTTGTAGGTTTTATTTATTAATGTTTTATTAATATGACACTTTTCTATGTGTTTGTTACATTTTTGTTTTTATTTTCTCTCTTTTTTTTTATATATTTCATTCATTAAATTTTTATTTTTATTTCAATGTATATGTTTATATACGTGTTTATGTATTTATTAATCATTATTCTTATATGTATTTAAAAGGCACATTTCTTATATTGGAAATTCATTAATATTTTTTTCTTATAAATATAGTAAATGTGTGTATAACTACACATTTAAGTTTTTTTTTTTTTTTTTTTTTTTTTGGAAATTTATATCGTGGCAAAAGAAATTTTTTTTTTAATTTTTTTTTTTATATTTATTATTTGGTATGTTTGTATATTTCCATATATATCTTAAGTTCTAATATATTTATATGGGCAATGTTCCTATATGCATTCTTAGATACAGGTTGTAATTTGATATGCTGTTTACATGGTTATTTATTGTTTTTTTTTTTGCAATGCATTTGTTGTTGCTTAATTGTTGATATCTATATAGTCTTATGTGTAAGCATGAGTAAATTGTGTAATTGTATTAAAATAAATTCTACTATTTTTTGTTGTTGTTCATATTGTTAAAATCATTGTATGTATGTGTGTGTGTGTTGATACACATATAGCAATTGTTTCAAAATTTTTAATGGCCGCGAATTATTTGAAATTTGATATAATTTTGGGTGTTAACAATTTGAATGAGTAATTTTATTATATGTATGTTTATAATTTATATATATTATATGTTTTCATGAGTGAAATTTTTTAGCATTTTACCGTCGGTAAAATGCATGCCGTGATTTAATTTTATCACTTGAGTGATAATTTGAAATATATAGCTTTTATTTAATAATTATGTACTACCTAAAAAGAAAATTTTCCGAAATTTAGTATTTTATTTCTCATTCTTACTACTATTTTATAATGCGATACTTGTTTTACCTTGTAAAAAAAACTTAACTTGTAAAAAAAAACTTTGAATTTTTAATTTTGTGTGAATTTTGACAGTATTTACGTTTTTCGTTATATTTTTAAAATCATTAACCTTTATCTTATTTTTAACATTATTAACTTCTGTCTTAATTATTTCATCAATTTTCTCTTCTTTAAATAAGTAAAATCTTGTATTTTTATTATGCTTTAAACACTCAATATTTGTAATTTCTGTTTTATTTTTATTCTTATGATTTTTATTTATTTCTTCAATTTTCAATTTATATATTTTCTTTTTTATTTCATCTATATTTCCATTTTCTTTTCTTAATCTTTTATTGTTTTTTATTATACTTTCTTTATCTTTTTTTAACGTTTCTTTATTTATTTTTATATTATTCTTTTCATTTCTTAGATTTTCTTTAACTTCATTTAGATTTCTTTTAATTTTGCGATATTTTTCTTCAATTTCTTTTAAAATTAATTTTTTATCATACTCTTTATTTTTTTCATTATGTATTTGAGCTTTTACTTTTATTCTCGTATTTATTCCTTTCTCATTTATATTTTTTGGTCTACTTATGTCGTTATTTAAGAAAAATTTTAGAATAAATTCAATAAACAGAAGATTCCATAATATTTCAAAAAATTTTTTTATTACTATATCATACGTTTTGATTTCGTTTTCTACACTTTGATTCTCTCCCTTTACATATGTTTCGTACGAAGAAGCTAAGACAGGTATATCATTTTTTACCCGTTCTTCCCTACATTTTTTCATATGAGGATGAATCTGAAAATTTGCATTATTTTCTGAACCAATTTTGTCGTCAGTGTTTTTCACAAAATTTTTTCGAGATAGCTCTTGATTTTTAACAGAAGTATTAACATGATTTTGATTTGAAAAAGCCAAGACAGTCGAATCAATTTTTGACTGTACTTTTCCAACATCATTCTCATAATTCGAAATTTGTGCTTCAGAAAAACGTTTTTTTTTCATACCAGCAACCTTCGATAAATCAGTATTTACGAGACACTGTGTCGATGGTTGTATACCAATGATATGGAATTTGTTTCCTTTCACTTTAAATTTCTTATCTTCGTTAACTTTCAAAGCTACTGACTCTTTTTTATTTTGTGTTTTTACCAACATTTTTCGCTCAGAAGGGTCTTGTAATTTAATTACTAAAACCTCTTCACTAGTTTCCTTGCGAGGGAAACGTAATTGTTTATTTGGACCATCAATAACACAATTTTGTGACAAAAAATCAAAACCTAATATACCATCTTCTTCTACATTTTTCATATCTTTTATTATACGAAATTCACATTTTTTCGGTTTTTTGAATTCAATTTTAGCCGAACAAGTTCCTATAGTTTCGCCTTGTCCGCATACTGTATTAATTTTTAATTTATTATTTGTATTTATAATTGTATCATATTTTAATATTTTTTCTTTTAATAGGCTTATTTCTGCACTTGTATCAACTAATAATTCTGTTTGAATAATAATTTCAATATTTTCTAATTTATTAATTAAGTCTTTTAAATTATTTTTATCTTCATTTGCCGCTAATAATCTATATGTTGAATTTATTAGCCCAGTCTTGAATGAGAATGCAGCAATTTCCTGCAAATCCGTTTTAATTGCGTCATTATCTTCTGTATGACGTTCTTCAGCCTTTTTTTCACAAATTTTTAAAATTTTTTGTACTCGATTACCAAATGTTTTAACGGATTCACCTGGAATTTGCCTGACCATTCTTAATTCATTTAATAGTGTAAGGTATGATTTATTATTGACTAACGTGTTATGTAAAACCGTTTTAAATTTTTCAAATTTATCACATACTAAACCATTTAACAATCTAGCAGCCCTACCTCTAAATTTAACAGGTAACATTGCAAAAAACAAGTCTTTATCTTCATCTTTAGTCAAACATTTGTACATATTATCATAGCATTTTATAAAGGTATTCACTTCTATATTAACATCTTCTGTATCTACAGCGTACAATACAGGAACATTACCTAACAATTGATTTACTAATTCTATATTTGCCATTTTAAATATCTTATCTAATTCCTTAACAAATTCTTCTGAAAAACTAATATTATTTTCACTACGTTGTTCTTCACTTTCTGTGCCTAAGGATGTTCTTGGTTTATAGACCCTTGCTCCTGATCTTAGCTGAATATAATGTAACACTTGCTTTTCCTCTTCTCTTGTTAATGCTATACTTGGATGAATAGTTTTTCGTGACTTACCCGCTGCTGATGTTGATGCTGGTGATTGAATTTCTGTATTACTGGTCTCCAGTGTGTTGATTTGCCTTAATAAATGTTGCTCTTGTTGTACTGGATCGTTGCTTTCCTCTGACGCCTCGCTTGTGCTGAATATTGGACTTAGATTTTCAAAAGTGAAAGAATCAACTTTTTCTTCAAATCTCACTTTTCTTTTTTGATTTATTAAAGGTGTCGAACTCGTTTGATCAGTCGACATATAATTCAACTTATACTCAAAATTTTATTTTCAAAAATTATATATATACTTTTTTTTTAATTTACACCACATAAAAAATATTTATTTATGCACATATATATTATTTTTATTTATTACAAAAACCACTTTAATTCAGCTTTAAAAATAATTTCTTCCCTTTTAATGATTATCGCTTGAATTTAATTAATTTTTATTGTATTAAATTTTATTTTAAAAATTCGGTTATTTTTACAGAAAAATGTAAAATTTACTTTTATTTTTTAATTTTTTCCAGAAAATTTTTCTAGTTTTTTACACTTTTTAATTTATTTTATTTTTAAATTAATGTTTTATTCAGCGACATCAATATTTTAGGTGAATTTTATTTTTATTTAATTTTGAAACTTCGTTAGATTATTTTATTTATTAGTATTTATTTAAAATTTTTGCTGAATTTATTTTAAAATTTTAGTGTAATTATTTTCAGAATTTAAAATATTATTTTTTATAAATTTATTTTAAAATTCTAATTTTATCGATGAAGGTTCAGCAGATGACAATTCTTTTTTTATTTCATTTTTAATCTATTTTTCAATTTCTTCTTCCGATTTTTCTTTAAGTTCTTTAAGTGGTTTACTGATAGGTTTTCAAGAAAAACCTCAAGAAAAACCTCTTGTTATGTATATAACATTTGTGTAGCGGTCAGAGGTTATTTATAAATATTGCTTTATTTTTTTGCTTTTTAATGAAATTTTAGGGAAGAAATATAGGTTTATTTAATAACAACTCATGTGGTTGAATTTTAAATATTTATTTCACTATTAACACTTAAAACTATGTTCACAAAATTCACTTAAGCTATATTTATCTTCTTTACAATATTTTATTTATTACCGAACCGAAACCAACTGTACGTTCGATACTTTATTTTCTATGTCCGGTTCGTTAGAATTTTACTAAGTCTAATTTACTTGTAAAAATCCTAAGTTTAAATTACTTTATATTTTCTAAACGCGATTTATAATCAAAGACGATTTGTAATTCCGCGGTAATTTACTTTTTACTGTTCTTTTTGAAATCCAAATTATAACTCACTGATAATCGTAATTATTCTTCAATAAATATAATTATCAATTTTTCCTACTTCATTTAATTTTGTTAATTGAGTCCGAAGTTCGTTATTTTGAAATTTATTTAAATATTATTTGAATATACGTTTAACTGAAATTGTCAATCGTAGGGAGAATGGGCGTTATCATTTCATATTCTTTTTCCGTTCATTCATAATGTTAATTATATGCTTAATTGTTTACTCGACACTTTTTACCTTTGATTAATGTAATATCACACATATGTGTTTAGTTGTATATTTTCAACTTAACTTTTACGCATGTACTTATGTGTGTTAAGCTCAATGGCTTAACTCTCCACTTTTTGTATGTGTGCAATTATTGCATTAATTATTATTGCACTTTATGCTGTTGTCGAATTTCGTTCTTTGATTTCCGCTTATTGTTACTGACCTAGTTATGAATTTTCTTTTACTTTATTTGTTTACAAGTAATTTAATATAATTTCGGTATATGAATTTAAGTATGTTAATATTATTAGGAAATCATATGGAATTTATATATTGGTAATAATATTGAAATTAGTGCATGGATATTTCCTATGTTGCATTAAATTTGGTATATTTAAAAAAGACGTTATGGACTTTAAATAAGTTCATAAAATATTTGTTCTAGGTACAATGGTGAAATATTGGAATTTGGTTTGTGGTTTTTTCCATAACTGAATATTGATATTTATTTAATCTACTTTTGAAAATTGCTTTACTGAAATTCTTTATATATTTAATTAGGTGACATTTTTTGTATGAATTTTACATATAAAATGATTACCCAATTGACAAATCAATTCACAGACTATTATTCTTTTAAAAATTGTTCTACATTTAATTGTGAAATTATGTTAATTGTAGAATTGCGAAATTATATGAATTTAATTTTGTAATCAATTTTATCTTATGTTTTATTAAAAATGCATGAAATAATTCTTTAATTTAAAATTTTCTAATATTTTATCAAATTGTGTTACAATTTGATATTTTATATATAACATTTCCTCCCCCCTCTAAAAAATGGTTGGTAGGGTTTATTTAAATGCTTGGTTTCAGTTTCGGATGTATTTTTCTTTTTATCAAATTTTAATTTACAATTTTTTGTTTGTTTATTTGGTTATTTCTAATAAAATTTTTATTTACTTTTTATTAAATTTTTTTTTTCTTTATGTATCCCCATATTTCTTAAATTATGTATGTATTTTGTATTAAACCCTATGTTTTGTATTATTACTTTTTTTTTACAAAAATTTGTTTTTGTATATTATATGTTTTCGATATAACTTATTTCTAATCCCAACCTATCCTAATTATTTTTATTAATTTTATATGTATGTATGCATGTATATACCTATATATTTATTTATTTTTTTAATTACTTTTATTTCAAGTTCATTAACTTAATATTATATTTGAATTACATATATATATACATATGTATTTTTTTTTGTACGCATAGTACACTTTTTTCATTGCATAATTTTTATAACAAGAACCTTCTTTTTTTTTTTTTTTATCAAACTGCCTTGACAATGACCATACATATGCTATTGTTTTTGTTGATATTAAATTTCATTTTGATAATAATTGCATTTGCATTATATTTGTACATTGACTTAATAATAATATTTTTGAGATATGTATGTGTTTGCAGAACTTGTAGGTTTTATTTATTAATGTTTTATTAATATGACACTTTTCTATGTGTTTGTTACATTTTTGTTTTTATTTTCTCTCTTTTTTTTTATATATTTCATTCATTAAATTTTTATTTTTATTTCAATGTATATGTTTATATACGTGTTTATGTATTTATTAATCATTATTCTTATATGTATTTAAAAGGCACATTTCTTATATTGGAAATTCATTAATATTTTTTTCTTATAAATATAGTAAATGTGTGTATAACTACACATTTAAGTTTTTTTTTTTTTTTTTTTTTTTGGAAATTTATATCGTGGCAAAAGAAATTTTTTTTTTAATTTTTTTTTTTTATATTTATTATTTGGTATGTTTGTATATTTCCATATATATCTTAAGTTCTAATATATTTATATGGGCAATGTTCCTATATGCATTCTTAGATACAGGTTGTAATTTGATATGCTGTTTACATGGTTATTTATTGTTTTTTTTTTTGCAATGCATTTGTTGTTGCTTAATTGTTGATATCTATATAGTCTTATGTGTAAGCATGAGTAAATTGTGTAATTGTATTAAAATAAATTCTACTATTTTTTGTTGTTGTTCATATTGTTAAAATCATTGTATGTATGTGTGTGTGTGTTGATACACATATAGCAATTGTTTCAAAATTTTTAATGGCCGCGAATTATTTGAAATTTGATATAATTTTGGGTGTTAACAATTTGAATGAGTAATTTTATTATATGTATGTTTATAATTTATATATATGTATTATATGTTTTCATGAGTGAAATTTTTTAGCATTTTACCGTCGGTAAAATGCATGCCGTGATTTAATTTTATCACTTGAGTGATAATTTGAAATATATAGCTTTTATTTAATAATTATGTACTACCTAAAAAGAAAATTTTCCGAAATTTAGTATTTTATTTCTCATTCTTACTACTATTTTATAATGCGATACTTGTTTTACCTTGTAAAAAAAACTTAACTTGTAAAAAAAAACTTTGAATTTTTAATTTTGTGTGAATTTTGACAGTATTTACGTTTTTCGTTATATTTTTAAAATCATTAACCTTTATCTTATTTTTAACATTATTAACTTCTGTCTTAATTATTTCATCAATTTTCTCTTCTTTAAATAAGTAAAATCTTGTATTTTTATTATGCTTTAAACACTCAATATTTGTAATTTCTGTTTTATTTTTATATTTGTTATTTTTATTCTTATGATTTTTATTTATTTCTTCAATTTTCAATTTATATATTTTCTTTTTTATTTCATCTATATTTCCATTTTCTTTTCTTAATCTTTTATTGTTTTTTATTATACTTTCTTTATCTTTTTTTAACGTTTCTTTATTTATTTTTATATTATTCTTTTCATTTCTTAGATTTTCTTTAACTTCATTTAGATTTCTTTTAATTTTGCGATATTTTTCTTCAATTTCTTTTAAAATTAATTTTTTATCATACTCTTTATTTTTTTCATTATGTATTTGAGCTTTTACTTTTATTCTCGTATTTATTCCTTTCTCATTTATATTTTTTGGTCTACTTATGTCGTTATTTAAGAAAAATTTTAGAATAAATTCAATAAACAGAAGATTCCATAATATTTCAAAAATTTTTTTTATTACTATATCATACGTTTTGATTTCGTTTTCTACACTTTGATTCTCTCCCTTTACATATGTTTCGTACGAAGAAGCTAAGACAGGTATATCATTTTTTACCCGTTCTTCCCTACATTTTTTCATATGAGGATGAATCTGAAAATTTGCATTATTTTCTGAACCAATTTTGTCGTCAGTGTTTTTCACAAAATTTTTTCGAGATAGCTCTTGATTTTTAACAGAAGTATTAACATGATTTTGATTTGAAAAAGCCAAGACAGTCGAATCAATTTTTGACTGTACTTTTCCAACATCATTCTCATAATTCGAAATTTGTGCTTCAGAAAAACGTTTTTTTTTCATACCAGCAACCTTCGATAAATCAGTATTTACGAGACACTGTGTCGATGGTTGTATACCAATGATATGGAATTTGTTTCCTTTCACTTTAAATTTCTTATCTTCGTTAACTTTCAAAGCTACTGACTCTTTTTTATTTTGTGTTTTTACCAACATTTTTCGCTCAGAAGGGTCTTGTAATTTAATTACTAAAACCTCTTCACTAGTTTCCTTGCGAGGGAAACGTAATTGTTTATTTGGACCATCAATAACACAATTTTGTGACAAAAAATCAAAACCTAATATACCATCTTCTTCTACATTTTTCATATCTTTTATTATACGAAATTCACATTTTTTCGGTTTTTTGAATTCAATTTTAGCCGAACAAGTTCCTATAGTTTCGCCTTGTCCGCATACTGTATTAATTTTTAATTTATTATTTGTATTTATAATTGTATCATATTTTAATATTTTTTCTTTTAATAGGCTTATTTCTGCACTTGTATCAACTAATAATTCTGTTTGAATAATAATTTCAATATTTTCTAATTTATTAATTAAGTCTTTTAAATTATTTTTATCTTCATTTGCCGCTAATAATCTATATGTTGAATTTATTAGCCCAGTCTTGAATGAGAATGCAGCAATTTCCTGCAAATCCGTTTTAATTGCGTCATTATCTTCTGTATGACGTTCTTCAGCCTTTTTTTCACAAATTTTTAAAATTTTTTGTACTCGATTACCAAATGTTTTAACGGATTCACCTGGAATTTGCCTGACCATTCTTAATTCATTTAATAGTGTAAGGTATGATTTATTATTGACTAACGTGTTATGTAAAACCGTTTTAAATTTTTCAAATTTATCACATACTAAACCATCTAACAATCTAGCAGCCCTACCTCTAAATTTAACAGGTAACATTGCAAAAAACAAGTCTTTATCTTCATCTTTAGTCAAACATTTGTACATATTATCATAGCATTTTATAAAGGTATTCACTTCTATATTAACATCTTCTGTATCTACAGCGTACAATACAGGAACATTACCTAACAATTGATTTACTAATTCTATATTTGCCATTTTAAATATCTTATCTAATTCCTTAACAAATTCTTCTGAAAAACTAATATTATTTTCACTACGTTGTTCTTCACTTTCTGTGCCTAAGGATGTTCTTGGTTTATAGACCCTTGCTTCTGATCTTAGCTGAATATAATGTAACACTTGCTTTTCCTCTTCTCTTGTTAATGCTATACTTGGATGAATAGTTTTTCGTGACTTACCCGCTGCTGATGTTGATGCTGGTGATTGAATTTCTGTATTACTGGTCTCCAGTGTGTTGATTTGCCTTAATAAATGTTGCTCTTGTTGTACTGGATCGTTGCTTTCCTCTGACGCCTCGCTTGTGCTGAATATTGGACTTAGATTTTCAAAAGTGAAAGAATCAACTTTTTCTTCAAATCTCACTTTTCTTTTTTGATTTATTAAAGGTGTCGAACTCGTTTGATCAGTCGACATATAATTCAACTTATACTCAAAATTTTATTTTCAAAAATCATATATATACTTTTTTTTTAATTTACACCACATAAAAAATATTTATTTATGCACATATATATTATTTTTATTTATTACAAAAACCACTTTAATTCAGCTTTAAAAATAATTTCTTCCCTTTTAATGATTATCGCTTGAATTTAATTAATTTTTATTGTATTAAATTTTATTTTAAAAATTCGGTTATTTTTACAGAAAAATGTAAAATTTACTTTTATTTTTTAATTTTTTCCAGAAAATTTTTCTAGTTTTTTACACTTTTTAATTTATTTTATTTTTAAATAAATGTTTTATTCAGCGACATCAATATTTTAGGTGAATTTTATTTTTATTTAATTTTGAAACTTCGTTAGATTATTTTATTTATTAGTATTTATTTAAAATTTTTGCTGAATTTATTTTAAAATTTTAGTGTAATTATTTTCAGAATTTAAAATATTATTTTTTATAAATTTATTTTAAAATTCTAATTTTATCGATGAAGGTTCAGCAGATGACAATTCTTTTTTTATTTCATTTTTAATCTATTTTTCAATTTCTTCTTCCGATTTTTCTTTAAGTTCTTTAAGTGGTTTACTGATAGGTTTTAAAGTCTCCTCAAGAAAAACCTCTTGTTATGTATATAACATTTGTGTAGCGGTCAGAGGTTATTTATAAATATTGCTTTATTTTTTTGCTTTTTAATGAAATTTTAGAGAAGAAATATAGGTTTATTTAATAACAACTCATGTGGTTTAATTTTAAATATTTATTTCACTATTAACACTTAAAACTATGTTCACAAAATTCACTTAAGCTAGATTTATCTTCTTTACAATATTTTATTTATTACCGAACCGAAACTAACTGTACGTTCGATACTTTATTTTCTATGTCCGGTTCGTTAGAATTTTACTAAGTCTAATTTACTTGTAAAAATCCTAAGTTTAAATTACTTTATATTTTCCAAACGCGATTTATAATCAAAGACGATTTGTAATTCCGCGGTAATTTACTTTTTACTGTTCTTTTTGAAATCCAAATTATAACTCACTGATAATCGTAATTATTCTTCAATAAATATAATTATCAATTTTTCCTACTTCATTTAATTTTGTTAATTGAGTCCGAAGTTCGTTATTTTGAAATTTATTTAAATATTATTTGAATATACGTTTAACTGAAATTGTCAATCGTAGGGAGAATGGGCGTTATCATTTCATATTCTTTTTCCGTTCATTCATAATGTTAATTACTATATATGCTTAATTGTTTACTCGACACTTTTTACCTTTGATTAATGTAATATCACACATATGTGTTTAGTTGTATATTTTCAACTTAACTTTTACGCATGTACTTATGTGTGTTAAGCTCAATGGCTTAACTCTCCACTTTTTGTATGTGTGCAATTATTGCATTAATTATTATTGCACTTTATGCTGTTGTCGAATTTCGTTCTTTGATTTCCGCTTATTGTTACTGACCTAGTTATGAATTTTCTTTTACTTTATTTGTTTACAAGTAATTTAATATAATTTCGGTATATGAATTTAAGTATGTTAATATTATTAGGAAATCATATGGAATTTATATATTGGTAATAATATTGAAATTAGTGCATGGATATTTCCTATGTTGCATTAAATTTGGTATATTTAAAAAAGACGTTATGGACTTTAAATAAGTTCATAAAATATTTGTTCTAGGTACAATGGTGAAATATTGGAATTTGGTTTGTGGTTTTTTCCATAACTGAATATTGATATTTATTTAATCTACTTTTGAAAATTGCTTTACTGAAATTCTTTATATATTTAATTAGGTGACATTTTTTGTATGAATTTTACATATAAAATGATTACCCAATTGACAAATCAATTCACAGACTATTATTCTTTTAAAAATTGTTCTACATTTAATTGTGAAATTATGTTAATTGTAGAATTGCGAAATTATATGAATTTAATTTTGTAATCAATTTTATCTTATGTTTTATTAAAAATGCATGAAATAATTCTTTAATTTAAAATTTTCTAATATTTTATCAAATTGTGTTACAATTTGATATTTTATATATAACATTTCCTCCCCCCTCGAAAAAATGGGTGGTAGGGTTTATTTAAATGGTTGGTTTCAGTTTCGGATGTATTTTTCTTTTTATCAAATTTTAATTTACAATTTTTTGTTTGTTTATTTGGTTATTTCTAATAAAATTTTTATTTACTTTTTATTAAATTTTTTTTTTCTTTATGTATCCCCATATTTCTTAAATTATGTATGTATTTTGTATTAAACCCTATGTTTTGTATTATTACTTTTTTTTTACAAAAATTTGTTTTTGTATATTATATGTTTTCGATATAACTTATTTCTAATCCCAACCTATCCTAATTATTTTTATTAATTTTATATGTATGTATGCATGTATATACCTATAGATTTATTTATTTTTTTAATTACTTTTATTTCAAGTTCATTAACTTAATATTATATTTGAATTACATATGTATATATATACATTTTTTTTTTTTTGTACGCATAGTACACTTTTTTCATTGCATAATTTTTATAACAAGAACCTTCTTTTTTTTATTTTTATCAAACTGCCTTGACAATGACCATACATATGCTATTGTTTTTGTTGATATTAAATTTCATTTTGATAATAATTGCATTTGCATTATATTTGTACATTGACTTAATAATAATATTTTTGAGATATGTATGTGTTTGCAGAACTTGTAGGTTTTATTTATTAATGTTTTATTAATATGACACTTTTCTATGTGTTTGTTATATTTTTGTTTTTATTTTCTCTCTTTTTTTTATATATTTCATTCATTAAATTTTTATTTTTATTTCAATGTATATGTTTATATACGTGTTTATGTATTTATTAATCATTATTCTTATATGTATTTAAAAGGCACATTTCTTATATTGGAAATTCATTAATATTTTTTTCTTATAAATATAGTAAATGTGTGTATAACTACACATTTAAGTTTTTTTTTTTTTTTTTTTTTTTTTGGAAATTTATATCGTGGCAAAAGAAATTTTTTTTTTAATTTTTTTTTTTTTATATTTACTATTTGGTATGTTTGTATATTTCCATATATATCTTAAGTTCTAATATATTTATATGGGCAATGTTCCTATATGCATTCTTAGATACAGGTTGTAATTTGATATGCTGTTTACATGGTTATTTATTGTTTTTTGCAATGCATTTGTTGTTGCTTAATTGTTGATATCTATATAGTCTTATGTGTAAGCATGAGTAAATTGTGTAATTGTATTAAAATAAATTCTACTATTTTTTGTTGTTGTTCATATTGTTAAAATCATTGTATGTATGTGTGTGTGTGTTGATACACATATAGCAATTGTTTCAAAATTTTTAATGGCCGCGAATTATTTGAAATTTGATATAATTTTGGGTGTTAACAATTTGAATGAGTAATTTTATTATATGTATGTTTATAATTTATATATATTATATGTTTTCATGAGTGAAATTTTTTAGCATTTTGCCGTCGGTAAAATGCATGCCGTGATTTAATTTTATCACTTGAGTGATAATTTGAAATATATAGCTTTTATTTAATAATTATGTACTACCTAAAAAGAAAATTTTCCGAAATTTAGTATTTTATTTCTCATTCTTACTACTATTTTATAATGCGATACTTTTACCTTGTAAAAAAAACTTAACTTGTAAAAAAAAACTTTGAATTTTTAATTTTGTGTGAATTTTGACAGTATTTACGTTTTTCGTTATATTTTTAAAATCATTAACCTTTATCTTATTTTTAACATTATTAACTTCTGTCTTAATTATTTCATCAATTTTCTCTTCTTTAAATAAGTAAAATCTTGTATTTTTATTATGCTTTAAACACTCAATATTTGTAATTTCTGTTTTATTTTTATTCTTATGATTTTTATTTATTTCTTCAATTTTCAATTTATATATTTTCTTTTTTATTTCATCTATATTTCCATTTTCTTTTCTTAATCTTTTATTGTTTTTTATTATACTTTCTTTATCTTTTTTTAACGTTTCTTTATTTATTTTTATATTATTCTTTTCATTTCTTAGATTTTCTTTAACTTCATTTAGATTTCTTTTAATTTTGCGATATTTTTCTTCAATTTCTTTTAAAATTAATTTTTTATCATACTCTTTATTTTTTTCATTATGTATTTGAGCTTTTACTTTTATTCTCGTATTTATTCCTTTCTCATTTATATTTTTTGGTCTACTTATGTCGTTATTTAAGAAAAATTTTAGAATAAATTCAATAAACAGAAGATTCCATAATATTTCAAAAATTTTTTTTATTACTATATCATACGTTTTGATTTCGTTTTCTACACTTTGATTCTCTCCCTTTACATATGTTTCGTACGAAGAAGCTAAGACAGGTATATCATTTTTTACCCGTTCTTCCCTACATTTTTTCATATGAGGATGAATCTGAAAATTTGCATTATTTTCTGAACCAATTTTGTCGTCAGTGTTTTTCACAAAATTTTTTCGAGATAGCTCTTGATTTTTAACAGAAGTATTAACATGATTTTGATTTGAAAAAGCCAAGACAGTCGAATCAATTTTTGACTGTACTTTTCCAACATCATTCTCATAATTCGAAATTTGTGCTTCAGAAAAACGTTTTTTTTTCATACCAGCAACCTTCGATAAATCAGTATTTACGAGACACTGTGTCGATGGTTGTATACCAATGATATGGAATTTGTTTCCTTTCACTTTAAATTTCTTATCTTCGTTAACTTTCAAAGCTACTGACTCTTTTTTATTTTGTGTTTTTACCAACATTTTTCGCTCAGAAGGGTCTTGTAATTTAATTACTAAAACCTCTTCACTAGTTTCCTTGCGAGGGAAACGTAATTGTTTATTTGGACCATCAATAACACAATTTTGTGACAAAAAATCAAAACCTAATATACCATCTTCTTCTACATTTTTCATATCTTTTATTATACGAAATTCACATTTTTTCGGTTTTTTGAATTCAATTTTAGCCGAACAAGTTCCTATAGTTTCGCCTTGTCCGCATACTGTATTAATTTTTAATTTATTATTTGTATTTATAATTGTATCATTTTTTAATATTTTTTCTTTTAATAGGCTTATTTCTGCACTTGTATCAACTAATAATTCTGTTTGAATAATAATTTCAATATTTTCTAATTTATTAATTAAGTCTTCTAAAATTATTTTTATCTTCATTTGCCGCTAATAATCTATATGTTGAATTTATTAGCCCAGTCTTGAATGAGAATGCAGCAATTTCCTGCAAATCCGTTTTAATTGCGTCATTATCTTCTGTATGACGTTCTTCAGCCTTTTCTTCACAAATTTTTAAAATTTTTTGTACTCGATTACCAAATGTTTTAACGGATTCACCTGGAATTTGCCTGACCATTCTTAATTCATTTAATAGTGTAAGGTATGATTTATTATTGACTAACGTGTTATGTAAAACCGTTTTAAATTTTTCAAATTTATCACATACTAAACCATCTAACAATCTATCAGCCCTACCTCTAAATTTAACAGGTAACATTGCAAAAAACAAGTCTTTATCTTCATCTTTAGTCAAACATTTGTACATATTATCATAGCATTTTATAAAGGTATTCACTTCTATATTAACATCTTCTGTATCTACAGCGTACAATACAGGAACATTACCTAACAATTGATTTACTAATTCTATATTTGCCATTTTAAATATCTTATCTAATTCCTTAACAAATTCTTCTGAAAAACTAATATTATTTTCACTACGTTGTTCTTCACTTTCTGTGCCTAAGGATGTTCTTGGTTTATAGACCCTTGCTCCTGATCTTAGCTGAATATAATGTAACACTTGCTTTTCCTCTTCTCTTGTTAATGCTATACTTGGATGAATAGTTTTTCGTGACTTACCCGCTGCTGATGTTGATGCTGGTGATTGAATTTCTGTATTACTGGTCTCCAGTGTGTTGATTTGCCTTAATAAATGTTGCTCTTGTTGTACTGGATCGTTGCTTTCCTCTGACGCCTCGCTTGTGCTGAATATTGGACTTAGATTTTCAAAAGTGAAAGAATCAACTTTTTCTTCAAATCTCACTTTTCTTTTTTGATTTATTAAAGGTGTCGAACTCGTTTGATCAGTCGACATATAATTCAACTTATACTCAAAATTTTATTTTCAAAAATTATATATATACTTTTTTTTTAATTTACACCACATAAAAAATATTTATTTATGCACATATATATTATTTTTATTTATTACAAAAACCACTTTAATTCAGCTTTAAAAATAATTTCTTCCCTTTTAATGATTATCGCTTGAATTTAATTAATTTTTATTGTATTAAATTTTATTTTAAAAATTCGGTTATTTTTACAGAAAAATGTAAAATTTACTTTTATTTTTTAATTTTTTCCAGAAAATTTTTCTAGTTTTTTACACGTTTTAATTTATTTTATTTTTAAATAAATGTTTTATTCAGCGACATCAATATTTTAGGTGAATTTTATTTTTATTTAATTTTGAAACTTCGTTAGATTATTTTATTTATTAGTATTTATTTAAAATTTTTGCTGAATTTATTTTAAAATTTTAGTGTAATTATTTTCAGAATTTAAAATATTATTTTTTATAAATTTATTTTAAAATTCTAATTTTATCGATGAAGGTTCAGCAGATGACAATTCTTTTTTTATTTCATTTTTAATCTATTTTTCAATTTCTTCTTCCGATTTTTCTTTAAGTTCTTTAAGTGGTTTACTGATAGGTTTTAAAGTCTCCTCAAGAAAAACCTCTTGTTATGTATATAACATTTGTGTAGCGGTCAGAGGTTATTTATAAATATTGCTTTATTTTTTTGCTTTTTAATGAAATTTTAGAGAAGAAATATAGGTTTATTTAATAACAACTCATGTGGTTTAATTTTAAATATTTATTTCACTATTAACACTTAAAACTATGTTCACAAAATTCACTTAAGCTATATTTATCTTCTTTACAATATTTTATTTATTACCGAACCGAAACTAACTGTACGTTCGATACTTTATTTTCTATGTCCGGTTCGTTAGAATTTTACTAAGTCTAATTTACTTGTAAAAATCCTAAGTTTAAATTACTTTATATTTTCCAAACGCGATTTATAATCAAAGACGATTTGTAATTCCGCGGTAATTTACTTTTTACTGTTCTTTTTGAAATCCAAATTATAACTCACTGATAATCGTAATTATTCTTCAATAAATATAATTATCAATTTTTCCTACTTCATTTAATTTTGTTAATTGAGTCCGAAGTTCGTTATTTTGAAATTTATTTAAATATTATTTGAATATACGTTTAACTGAAATTGTCAATCGTAGGGAGAATGGGCGTTATCATTTCATATTCTTTTTCCGTTCATTCATAATGTTAATTATATGCTTAATTGTTTACTCGACACTTTTTACCTTTGATTAATGTAATATCACACATATGTGTTTAGTTGTATATTTTCAACTTAACTTTTACGCATGTACTTATGTGTGTTAAGCTCAATGGCTTAACTCTCCACTTTTTGTATGTGTGCAATTATTGCATTAATTATTATTGCACTTTATGCTGTTGTCGAATTTCGTTCTTTGATTTCCGCTTATTGTTACTGACCTAGTTATGAATTTTCTTTTACTTTATTTGTTTACAAGTAATTTAATATAATTTCGGTATATGAATTTAAGTATGTTAATATTATTAGGAAATCATATGGAATTTATATATTGGTAATAATATTGAAATTAGTGCATGGATATTTCCTATGTTGCATTAAATTTGGTATATTTAAAAAAGACGTTATGGACTTTAAATAAGTTCATAAAATATTTGTTCTAGGTACAATGGTGAAATATTGGAATTTGGTTTGTGGTTTTTTCCATAACTGAATATTGATATTTATTTAATCTACTTTTGAAAATTGCTTTACTGAAATTCTTTATATATTTAATTAGGTGACATTTTTTGTATGAATTTTACATATAAAATGATTACCCAATTGACAAATCAATTCACAGACTATTATTCTTTTAAAAATTGTTCTACATTTAATTGTGAAATTATGTTAATTGTAGAATTGCGAAATTATATGAATTTAATTTTGTAATCAATTTTATCTTATGTTTTATTAAAAATGCATGAAATAATTCTTTAATTTAAAATTTTCTAATATTTTATCAAATTGTGTTACAATTTGATATTTTATATATAACATTTCCTCCCCCCTCGAAAAAATGGGTGGTAGGGTTTATTTAAATGGTTGGTTTCAGTTTCGGATGTATTTTTCTTTTTATCAAATTTTAATTTACAATTTTTTGTTTGTTTATTTGGTTATTTCTAATAAAATTTTTATTTACTTTTTATTAAATTTTTTTTTTCTTTATGTATCCCCATATTTCTTAAATTATGTATGTATTTTGTATTAAACCCTATGTTTTGTATTATTACTTTTTTTTTACAAAAATTTGTTTTTGTATATTATATGTTTTCGATATAACTTATTTCTAATCCCAACCTATCCTAATTATTTTTATTAATTTTATATGTATGTATGCATGTATATACCTATAGATTTATTTATTTTTTTAATTACTTTTATTTCAAGTTCATTAACTTAATATTATATTTGAATTACATATGTATATATATACATTTTTTTTTTTTTGTACGCATAGTACACTTTTTTCATTGCATAATTTTTATAACAAGAACCTTCTTTTTTTTATTTTTATCAAACTGCCTTGACAATGACCATACATATGCTATTGTTTTTGTTGATATTAAATTTCATTTTGATAATAATTGCATTTGCATTATATTTGTACATTGACTTAATAATAATATTTTTGAGATATGTATGTGTTTGCAGAACTTGTAGGTTTTATTTATTAATGTTTTATTAATATGACACTTTTCTATGTGTTTGTTATATTTTTGTTTTTATTTTCTCTCTTTTTTTTATATATTTCATTCATTAAATTTTTATTTTTATTTCAATGTATATGTTTATATACGTGTTTATGTATTTATTAATCATTATTCTTATATGTATTTAAAAGGCACATTTCTTATATTGGAAATTCATTAATATTTTTTTCTTATAAATATAGTAAATGTGTGTATAACTACACATTTAAGTTTTTTTTTTTTTTTTTTTTTTTTTGGAAATTTATATCGTGGCAAAAGAAATTTTTTTTTTAATTTTTTTTTTTTTATATTTACTATTTGGTATGTTTGTATATTTCCATATATATCTTAAGTTCTAATATATTTATATGGGCAATGTTCCTATATGCATTCTTAGATACAGGTTGTAATTTGATATGCTGTTTACATGGTTATTTATTGTTTTTTGCAATGCATTTGTTGTTGCTTAATTGTTGATATCTATATAGTCTTATGTGTAAGCATGAGTAAATTGTGTAATTGTATTAAAATAAATTCTACTATTTTTTGTTGTTGTTCATATTGTTAAAATCATTGTATGTATGTGTGTGTGTGTTGATACACATATAGCAATTGTTTCAAAATTTTTAATGGCCGCGAATTATTTGAAATTTGATATAATTTTGGGTGTTAACAATTTGAATGAGTAATTTTATTATATGTATGTTTATAATTTATATATATTATATGTTTTCATGAGTGAAATTTTTTAGCATTTTGCCGTCGGTAAAATGCATGCCGTGATTTAATTTTATCACTTGAGTGATAATTTGAAATATATAGCTTTTATTTAATAATTATGTACTACCTAAAAAGAAAATTTTCCGAAATTTAGTATTTTATTTCTCATTCTTACTACTATTTTATAATGCGATACTTTTACCTTGTAAAAAAAACTTAACTTGTAAAAAAAAACTTTGAATTTTTAATTTTGTGTGAATTTTGACAGTATTTACGTTTTTCGTTATATTTTTAAAATCATTAACCTTTATCTTATTTTTAACATTATTAACTTCTGTCTTAATTATTTCATCAATTTTCTCTTCTTTAAATAAGTAAAATCTTGTATTTTTATTATGCTTTAAACACTCAATATTTGTAATTTCTGTTTTATTTTTATTCTTATGATTTTTATTTATTTCTTCAATTTTCAATTTATATATTTTCTTTTTTATTTCATCTATATTTCCATTTTCTTTTCTTAATCTTTTATTGTTTTTTATTATACTTTCTTTATCTTTTTTTAACGTTTCTTTATTTATTTTTATATTATTCTTTTCATTTCTTAGATTTTCTTTAACTTCATTTAGATTTCTTTTAATTTTGCGATATTTTTCTTCAATTTCTTTTAAAATTAATTTTTTATCATACTCTTTATTTTTTTCATTATGTATTTGAGCTTTTACTTTTATTCTCGTATTTATTCCTTTCTCATTTATATTTTTTGGTCTACTTATGTCGTTATTTAAGAAAAATTTTAGAATAAATTCAATAAACAGAAGATTCCATAATATTTCAAAAATTTTTTTTATTACTATATCATACGTTTTGATTTCGTTTTCTACACTTTGATTCTCTCCCTTTACATATGTTTCGTACGAAGAAGCTAAGACAGGTATATCATTTTTTACCCGTTCTTCCCTACATTTTTTCATATGAGGATGAATCTGAAAATTTGCATTATTTTCTGAACCAATTTTGTCGTCAGTGTTTTTCACAAAATTTTTTCGAGATAGCTCTTGATTTTTAACAGAAGTATTAACATGATTTTGATTTGAAAAAGCCAAGACAGTCGAATCAATTTTTGACTGTACTTTTCCAACATCATTCTCATAATTCGAAATTTGTGCTTCAGAAAAACGTTTTTTTTTCATACCAGCAACCTTCGATAAATCAGTATTTACGAGACACTGTGTCGATGGTTGTATACCAATGATATGGAATTTGTTTCCTTTCACTTTAAATTTCTTATCTTCGTTAACTTTCAAAGCTACTGACTCTTTTTTATTTTGTGTTTTTACCAACATTTTTCGCTCAGAAGGGTCTTGTAATTTAATTACTAAAACCTCTTCACTAGTTTCCTTGCGAGGGAAACGTAATTGTTTATTTGGACCATCAATAACACAATTTTGTGACAAAAAATCAAAACCTAATATACCATCTTCTTCTACATTTTTCATATCTTTTATTATACGAAATTCACATTTTTTCGGTTTTTTGAATTCAATTTTAGCCGAACAAGTTCCTATAGTTTCGCCTTGTCCGCATACTGTATTAATTTTTAATTTATTATTTGTATTTATAATTGTATCATTTTTTAATATTTTTTCTTTTAATAGGCTTATTTCTGCACTTGTATCAACTAATAATTCTGTTTGAATAATAATTTCAATATTTTCTAATTTATTAATTAAGTCTTCTAAAATTATTTTTATCTTCATTTGCCGCTAATAATCTATATGTTGAATTTATTAGCCCAGTCTTGAATGAGAATGCAGCAATTTCCTGCAAATCCGTTTTAATTGCGTCATTATCTTCTGTATGACGTTCTTCAGCCTTTTCTTCACAAATTTTTAAAATTTTTTGTACTCGATTACCAAATGTTTTAACGGATTCACCTGGAATTTGCCTGACCATTCTTAATTCATTTAATAGTGTAAGGTATGATTTATTATTGACTAACGTGTTATGTAAAACCGTTTTAAATTTTTCAAATTTATCACATACTAAACCATCTAACAATCTATCAGCCCTACCTCTAAATTTAACAGGTAACATTGCAAAAAACAAGTCTTTATCTTCATCTTTAGTCAAACATTTGTACATATTATCATAGCATTTTATAAAGGTATTCACTTCTATATTAACATCTTCTGTATCTACAGCGTACAATACAGGAACATTACCTAACAATTGATTTACTAATTCTATATTTGCCATTTTAAATATCTTATCTAATTCCTTAACAAATTCTTCTGAAAAACTAATATTATTTTCACTACGTTGTTCTTCACTTTCTGTGCCTAAGGATGTTCTTGGTTTATAGACCCTTGCTCCTGATCTTAGCTGAATATAATGTAACACTTGCTTTTCCTCTTCTCTTGTTAATGCTATACTTGGATGAATAGTTTTTCGTGACTTACCCGCTGCTGATGTTGATGCTGGTGATTGAATTTCTGTATTACTGGTCTCCAGTGTGTTGATTTGCCTTAATAAATGTTGCTCTTGTTGTACTGGATCGTTGCTTTCCTCTGACGCCTCGCTTGTGCTGAATATTGGACTTAGATTTTCAAAAGTGAAAGAATCAACTTTTTCTTCAAATCTCACTTTTCTTTTTTGATTTATTAAAGGTGTCGAACTCGTTTGATCAGTCGACATATAATTCAACTTATACTCAAAATTTTATTTTCAAAAATTATATATATACTTTTTTTTTAATTTACACCACATAAAAAATATTTATTTATGCACATATATATTATTTTTATTTATTACAAAAACCACTTTAATTCAGCTTTAAAAATAATTTCTTCCCTTTTAATGATTATCGCTTGAATTTAATTAATTTTTATTGTATTAAATTTTATTTTAAAAATTCGGTTATTTTTACAGAAAAATGTAAAATTTACTTTTATTTTTTAATTTTTTCCAGAAAATTTTTCTAGTTTTTTACACGTTTTAATTTATTTTATTTTTAAATAAATGTTTTATTCAGCGACATCAATATTTTAGGTGAATTTTATTTTTATTTAATTTTGAAACTTCGTTAGATTATTTTATTTATTAGTATTTATTTAAAATTTTTGCTGAATTTATTTTAAAATTTTAGTGTAATTATTTTCAGAATTTAAAATATTATTTTTTATAAATTTATTTTAAAATTCTAATTTTATCGATGAAGGTTCAGCAGATGACAATTCTTTTTTTATTTCATTTTTAATCTATTTTTCAATTTCTTCTTCCGATTTTTCTTTAAGTTCTTTAAGTGGTTTACTGATAGGTTTTAAAGTCTCCTCAAGAAAAACCTCTTGTTATGTATATAACATTTGTGTAGCGGTCAGAGGTTATTTATAAATATTGCTTTATTTTTTTGCTTTTTAATGAAATTTTAGAGAAGAAATATAGGTTTATTTAATAACAACTCATGTGGTTTAATTTTAAATATTTATTTCACTATTAACACTTAAAACTATGTTCACAAAATTCACTTAAGCTATATTTATCTTCTTTACAATATTTTATTTATTACCGAACCGAAACTAACTGTACGTTCGATACTTTATTTTCTATGTCCGGTTCGTTAGAATTTTACTAAGTCTAATTTACTTGTAAAAATCCTAAGTTTAAATTACTTTATATTTTCCAAACGCGATTTATAATCAAAGACGATTTGTAATTCCGCGGTAATTTACTTTTTACTGTTCTTTTTGAAATCCAAATTATAACTCACTGATAATCGTAATTATTCTTCAATAAATATAATTATCAATTTTTCCTACTTCATTTAATTTTGTTAATTGAGTCCGAAGTTCGTTATTTTGAAATTTATTTAAATATTATTTGAATATACGTTTAACTGAAATTGTCAATCGTAGGGAGAATGGGCGTTATCATTTCATATTCTTTTTCCGTTCATTCATAATGTTAATTATATGCTTAATTGTTTACTCGACACTTTTTACCTTTGATTAATGTAATATCACACATATGTGTTTAGTTGTATATTTTCAACTTAACTTTTACGCATGTACTTATGTGTGTTAAGCTCAATGGCTTAACTCTCCACTTTTTGTATGTGTGCAATTATTGCATTAATTATTATTGCACTTTATGCTGTTGTCGAATTTCGTTCTTTGATTTCCGCTTATTGTTACTGACCTAGTTATGAATTTTCTTTTACTTTATTTGTTTACAAGTAATTTAATATAATTTCGGTATATGAATTTAAGTATGTTAATATTATTAGGAAATCATATGGAATTTATATATTGGTAATAATATTGAAATTAGTGCATGGATATTTCCTATGTTGCATTAAATTTGGTATATTTAAAAAAGACGTTATGGACTTTAAATAAGTTCATAAAATATTTGTTCTAGGTACAATGGTGAAATATTGGAATTTGGTTTGTGGTTTTTTCCATAACTGAATATTGATATTTATTTAATCTACTTTTGAAAATTGCTTTACTGAAATTCTTTATATATTTAATTAGGTGACATTCCATTATTTTTTGCGTGTCTTTATTTGTATGAATTTTACTTATAAAATGATTACCCAATTGACAAATCAATTCACAGACTATTATTCTTTTAAAAATTGTTCTACATTTAATTGTGAAATTATGTTAATTGTAGAATTGCGAAATTATATGAATTTAATTTTGTAATCAATTTTATCTTATGTTTTATTAAAAATGCATGAAATAATTCTTTAATTTAAAATTTTCTAATATTTTATCAAATTGTGTTACAATTTGATATTTTATATATAACATTTCCTCCCCCCTCGAAAAAATGGGTGGTAGGGTTTATTTAAATGGTTGGTTTCAGTTTCGGATGTATTTTTCTTTTTATCAAATTTTAATTTACAATTTTTTGTTTGTTTATTTGGTTATTTCTAATAAAATTTTTATTTACTTTTTATTAAATTTTTTTTTTCTTTATGTATCCCCATATTTCTTAAATTATGTATGTATTTTGTATTAAACCCTATGTTTTGTATTATTACTTTTTTTTTACAAAAATTTGTTTTTGTATATTATATGTTTTCGATATAACTTATTTCTAATCCCAACCTATCCTAATTATTTTTATTAATTTTATATGTATGTATGCATGTATATACCTATAGATTTATTTATTTTTTTAATTACTTTTATTTCAAGTTCATTAACTTAATATTATATTTGAATTACATATGTATATATATACATTTTTTTTTTTTTGTACGCATAGTACACTTTTTTCATTGCATAATTTTTATAACAAGAACCTTCTTTTTTTTATTTTTATCAAACTGCCTTGACAATGACCATACATATGCTATTGTTTTTGTTGATATTAAATTTCATTTTGATAATAATTGCATTTGCATTATATTTGTACATTGACTTAATAATAATATTTTTGAGATATGTATGTGTTTGCAGAACTTGTAGGTTTTATTTATTAATGTTTTATTAATATGACACTTTTCTATGTGTTTGTTATATTTTTGTTTTTATTTTCTCTCTTTTTTTTATATATTTCATTCATTAAATTTTTATTTTTATTTCAATGTATATGTTTATATACGTGTTTATGTATTTATTAATCATTATTCTTATATGTATTTAAAAGGCACATTTCTTATATTGGAAATTCATTAATATTTTTTTCTTATAAATATAGTAAATGTGTGTATAACTACACATTTAAGTTTTTTTTTTTTTTTTTTTTTTTTTGGAAATTTATATCGTGGCAAAAGAAATTTTTTTTTTAATTTTTTTTTTTTTATATTTACTATTTGGTATGTTTGTATATTTCCATATATATCTTAAGTTCTAATATATTTATATGGGCAATGTTCCTATATGCATTCTTAGATACAGGTTGTAATTTGATATGCTGTTTACATGGTTATTTATTGTTTTTTGCAATGCATTTGTTGTTGCTTAATTGTTGATATCTATATAGTCTTATGTGTAAGCATGAGTAAATTGTGTAATTGTATTAAAATAAATTCTACTATTTTTTGTTGTTGTTCATATTGTTAAAATCATTGTATGTATGTGTGTGTGTGTTGATACACATATAGCAATTGTTTCAAAATTTTTAATGGCCGCGAATTATTTGAAATTTGATATAATTTTGGGTGTTAACAATTTGAATGAGTAATTTTATTATATGTATGTTTATAATTTATATATATTATATGTTTTCATGAGTGAAATTTTTTAGCATTTTGCCGTCGGTAAAATGCATGCCGTGATTTAATTTTATCACTTGAGTGATAATTTGAAATATATAGCTTTTATTTAATAATTATGTACTACCTAAAAAGAAAATTTTCCGAAATTTAGTATTTTATTTCTCATTCTTACTACTATTTTATAATGCGATACTTTTACCTTGTAAAAAAAACTTAACTTGTAAAAAAAAACTTTGAATTTTTAATTTTGTGTGAATTTTGACAGTATTTACGTTTTTCGTTATATTTTTAAAATCATTAACCTTTATCTTATTTTTAACATTATTAACTTCTGTCTTAATTATTTCATCAATTTTCTCTTCTTTAAATAAGTAAAATCTTGTATTTTTATTATGCTTTAAACACTCAATATTTGTAATTTCTGTTTTATTTTTATTCTTATGATTTTTATTTATTTCTTCAATTTTCAATTTATATATTTTCTTTTTTATTTCATCTATATTTCCATTTTCTTTTCTTAATCTTTTATTGTTTTTTATTATACTTTCTTTATCTTTTTTTAACGTTTCTTTATTTATTTTTATATTATTCTTTTCATTTCTTAGATTTTCTTTAACTTCATTTAGATTTCTTTTAATTTTGCGATATTTTTCTTCAATTTCTTTTAAAATTAATTTTTTATCATACTCTTTATTTTTTTCATTATGTATTTGAGCTTTTACTTTTATTCTCGTATTTATTCCTTTCTCATTTATATTTTTTGGTCTACTTATGTCGTTATTTAAGAAAAATTTTAGAATAAATTCAATAAACAGAAGATTCCATAATATTTCAAAAATTTTTTTTATTACTATATCATACGTTTTGATTTCGTTTTCTACACTTTGATTCTCTCCCTTTACATATGTTTCGTACGAAGAAGCTAAGACAGGTATATCATTTTTTACCCGTTCTTCCCTACATTTTTTCATATGAGGATGAATCTGAAAATTTGCATTATTTTCTGAACCAATTTTGTCGTCAGTGTTTTTCACAAAATTTTTTCGAGATAGCTCTTGATTTTTAACAGAAGTATTAACATGATTTTGATTTGAAAAAGCCAAGACAGTCGAATCAATTTTTGACTGTACTTTTCCAACATCATTCTCATAATTCGAAATTTGTGCTTCAGAAAAACGTTTTTTTTTCATACCAGCAACCTTCGATAAATCAGTATTTACGAGACACTGTGTCGATGGTTGTATACCAATGATATGGAATTTGTTTCCTTTCACTTTAAATTTCTTATCTTCGTTAACTTTCAAAGCTACTGACTCTTTTTTATTTTGTGTTTTTACCAACATTTTTCGCTCAGAAGGGTCTTGTAATTTAATTACTAAAACCTCTTCACTAGTTTCCTTGCGAGGGAAACGTAATTGTTTATTTGGACCATCAATAACACAATTTTGTGACAAAAAATCAAAACCTAATATACCATCTTCTTCTACATTTTTCATATCTTTTATTATACGAAATTCACATTTTTTCGGTTTTTTGAATTCAATTTTAGCCGAACAAGTTCCTATAGTTTCGCCTTGTCCGCATACTGTATTAATTTTTAATTTATTATTTGTATTTATAATTGTATCATTTTTTAATATTTTTTCTTTTAATAGGCTTATTTCTGCACTTGTATCAACTAATAATTCTGTTTGAATAATAATTTCAATATTTTCTAATTTATTAATTAAGTCTTCTAAAATTATTTTTATCTTCATTTGCCGCTAATAATCTATATGTTGAATTTATTAGCCCAGTCTTGAATGAGAATGCAGCAATTTCCTGCAAATCCGTTTTAATTGCGTCATTATCTTCTGTATGACGTTCTTCAGCCTTTTCTTCACAAATTTTTAAAATTTTTTGTACTCGATTACCAAATGTTTTAACGGATTCACCTGGAATTTGCCTGACCATTCTTAATTCATTTAATAGTGTAAGGTATGATTTATTATTGACTAACGTGTTATGTAAAACCGTTTTAAATTTTTCAAATTTATCACATACTAAACCATCTAACAATCTATCAGCCCTACCTCTAAATTTAACAGGTAACATTGCAAAAAACAAGTCTTTATCTTCATCTTTAGTCAAACATTTGTACATATTATCATAGCATTTTATAAAGGTATTCACTTCTATATTAACATCTTCTGTATCTACAGCGTACAATACAGGAACATTACCTAACAATTGATTTACTAATTCTATATTTGCCATTTTAAATATCTTATCTAATTCCTTAACAAATTCTTCTGAAAAACTAATATTATTTTCACTACGTTGTTCTTCACTTTCTGTGCCTAAGGATGTTCTTGGTTTATAGACCCTTGCTCCTGATCTTAGCTGAATATAATGTAACACTTGCTTTTCCTCTTCTCTTGTTAATGCTATACTTGGATGAATAGTTTTTCGTGACTTACCCGCTGCTGATGTTGATGCTGGTGATTGAATTTCTGTATTACTGGTCTCCAGTGTGTTGATTTGCCTTAATAAATGTTGCTCTTGTTGTACTGGATCGTTGCTTTCCTCTGACGCCTCGCTTGTGCTGAATATTGGACTTAGATTTTCAAAAGTGAAAGAATCAACTTTTTCTTCAAATCTCACTTTTCTTTTTTGATTTATTAAAGGTGTCGAACTCGTTTGATCAGTCGACATATAATTCAACTTATACTCAAAATTTTATTTTCAAAAATTATATATATACTTTTTTTTTAATTTACACCACATAAAAAATATTTATTTATGCACATATATATTATTTTTATTTATTACAAAAACCACTTTAATTCAGCTTTAAAAATAATTTCTTCCCTTTTAATGATTATCGCTTGAATTTAATTAATTTTTATTGTATTAAATTTTATTTTAAAAATTCGGTTATTTTTACAGAAAAATGTAAAATTTACTTTTATTTTTTAATTTTTTCCAGAAAATTTTTCTAGTTTTTTACACGTTTTAATTTATTTTATTTTTAAATAAATGTTTTATTCAGCGACATCAATATTTTAGGTGAATTTTATTTTTATTTAATTTTGAAACTTCGTTAGATTATTTTATTTATTAGTATTTATTTAAAATTTTTGCTGAATTTATTTTAAAATTTTAGTGTAATTATTTTCAGAATTTAAAATATTATTTTTTATAAATTTATTTTAAAATTCTAATTTTATCGATGAAGGTTCAGCAGATGACAATTCTTTTTTTATTTCATTTTTAATCTATTTTTCAATTTCTTCTTCCGATTTTTCTTTAAGTTCTTTAAGTGGTTTACTGATAGGTTTTAAAGTCTCCTCAAGAAAAACCTCTTGTTATGTATATAACATTTGTGTAGCGGTCAGAGGTTATTTATAAATATTGCTTTATTTTTTTGCTTTTTAATGAAATTTTAGAGAAGAAATATAGGTTTATTTAATAACAACTCATGTGGTTTAATTTTAAATATTTATTTCACTATTAACACTTAAAACTATGTTCACAAAATTCACTTAAGCTATATTTATCTTCTTTACAATATTTTATTTATTACCGAACCGAAACTAACTGTACGTTCGATACTTTATTTTCTATGTCCGGTTCGTTAGAATTTTACTAAGTCTAATTTACTTGTAAAAATCCTAAGTTTAAATTACTTTATATTTTCCAAACGCGATTTATAATCAAAGACGATTTGTAATTCCGCGGTAATTTACTTTTTACTGTTCTTTTTGAAATCCAAATTATAACTCACTGATAATCGTAATTATTCTTCAATAAATATAATTATCAATTTTTCCTACTTCATTTAATTTTGTTAATTGAGTCCGAAGTTCGTTATTTTGAAATTTATTTAAATATTATTTGAATATACGTTTAACTGAAATTGTCAATCGTAGGGAGAATGGGCGTTATCATTTCATATTCTTTTTCCGTTCATTCATAATGTTAATTATATGCTTAATTGTTTACTCGACACTTTTTACCTTTGATTAATGTAATATCACACATATGTGTTTAGTTGTATATTTTCAACTTAACTTTTACGCATGTACTTATGTGTGTTAAGCTCAATGGCTTAACTCTCCACTTTTTGTATGTGTGCAATTATTGCATTAATTATTATTGCACTTTATGCTGTTGTCGAATTTCGTTCTTTGATTTCCGCTTATTGTTACTGACCTAGTTATGAATTTTCTTTTACTTTATTTGTTTACAAGTAATTTAATATAATTTCGGTATATGAATTTAAGTATGTTAATATTATTAGGAAATCATATGGAATTTATATATTGGTAATAATATTGAAATTAGTGCATGGATATTTCCTATGTTGCATTAAATTTGGTATATTTAAAAAAGACGTTATGGACTTTAAATAAGTTCATAAAATATTTGTTCTAGGTACAATGGTGAAATATTGGAATTTGGTTTGTGGTTTTTTCCATAACTGAATATTGATATTTATTTAATCTACTTTTGAAAATTGCTTTACTGAAATTCTTTATATATTTAATTAGGTGACATTCCATTATTTTTTGCGTGTCTTTATTTGTATGAATTTTACTTATAAAATGATTACCCAATTGACAAATCAATTCACAGACTATTATTCTTTTAAAAATTGTTCTACATTTAATTGTGAAATTATGTTAATTGTAGAATTGCGAAATTATATGAATTTAATTTTGTAATCAATTTTATCTTATGTTTTATTAAAAATGCATGAAATAATTCTTTAATTTAAAATTTTCTAATATTTTATCAAATTGTGTTACAATTTGATATTTTATATATAACATTTCCTCCCCCCTCGAAAAAATGGGTGGTAGGGTTTATTTAAATGGTTGGTTTCAGTTTCGGATGTATTTTTCTTTTTATCAAATTTTAATTTACAATTTTTTGTTTGTTTATTTGGTTATTTCTAATAAAATTTTTATTTACTTTTTATTAAATTTTTTTTTTCTTTATGTATCCCCATATTTCTTAAATTATGTATGTATTTTGTATTAAACCCTATGTTTTGTATTATTACTTTTTTTTTTACAAAAATTTGTTTTTGTATATTATATGTTTTCGATATAACTTATTTCTAATCCCAACCTATCCTAATTATTTTTATTAATTTTATATGTATGTATGCATGTATATACCTATATATTTATTTATTTTTTTAATTACTTTTATTTCAAGTTCATTAACTTAATATTATATTTGAATTACATATATATATACATATTTTTTTTTTTGTACGCATAGTACACTTTTTTCATTGCATAATTTTTATAACAAGAACCTTCTTTTTTTTATTTTTATCAAACTGCCTTGACAATGACCATACATATGCTATTGTTTTTGTTGATATTAAATTTCATTTTGATAATAATTGCATTTGCATTATATTTGTACATTGACTTAATAATAATATTTTTGAGATATGTATGTGTTTGCAGAACTTGTAGGTTTTATTTATTAATGTTTTATTAATATGACACTTTTCTATGTGTTTGTTACATTTTTGTTTTTATTTTCTCTCTTTTTTTTTATATATTTCATTCATTAAATTTTTATTTTTATTTCAATGTATATGTTTATATACGTGTTTATGTATTTATTAATCATTATTCTTATATGTATTTAAAAGGCACATTTCTTATATTGGAAATTCATTAATATTTTTTTCTTATAAATATAGTAAATGTGTGTATAACTACACATTTAAGTTTTTTTTTTTTTTTTTTTTTTTTTTTTGGAAATTTATATCGTGGCAAAAGAAATTTTTTTTTTAATTTTTTTTTTTTTATATTTACTATTTGGTATGTTTGTATATTTCCATATATATCTTAAGTTCTAATATATTTATATGGGCAATGTTCCTATATGCATTCTTAGACACAGGTTGTAATTTGATATGCTGTTTACATGGTTATTTATTGTTTTTTGCAATGCATTTGTTGTTGCTTAATTGTTGATATCTATATAGTCTTATGTGTAAGCATGAGTAAATTGTGTAATTGTATTAAAATAAATTCTACTATTTTTTGTTGTTGTTCATATTGTTAAAATCATTGTATGTATGTGTGTGTGTGTTGATACACATATAGCAATTGTTTCAAAATTTTTAATGGCCGCGAATTATTTGAAATTTGATATAATTTTGGGTGTTAACAATTTGAATGAGTAATTTTATTATATGTATGTTTATAATTTATATATATTATATGTTTTCATGAGTGAAATTTTTTAGCATTTTGCCGTCGGTAAAATGCATGCCGTGATTTAATTTTATCACTTGAGTGATAATTTGAAATATATAGCTTTTATTTAATAATTATGTACTACCTAAAAAGAAAATTTTCCGAAATTTAGTATTTTATTTCTCATTCTTACTACTATTTTATAATGCGATACTTGTTTTACCTTGTAAAAAAAACTTAACTTGTAAAAAAAAACTTTGAATTTTTAATTTTGTGTGAATTTTGACAGTATTTACGTTTTTCGTTATATTTTTAAAATCATTAACCTTTATCTTATTTTTAACATTATTAACTTCTGTCTTAATTATTTCATCAATTTTCTCTTCTTTAAATAAGTAAAATCTTGTATTTTTATTATGCTTTAAACACTCAATATTTGTAATTTCTGTTTTATTTTTATATTTGTTATTTTTATTCTTATGATTTTTATTTATTTCTTCAATTTTCAATTTATATATTTTCTTTTTTATTTCATCTATATTTCCATTTTCTTTTCTTAATCTTTTATTGTTTTTTATTATACTTTCTTTATCTTTTTTTAACGTTTCTTTATTTATTTTTATATTATTCTTTTCATTTCTTAGATTTTCTTTAACTTCATTTAGATTTCTTTTAATTTTGCGATATTTTCCTTCAATTTCTTTTAAAATTAATTTTTTATCATACTCTTTATTTTTTTCATTATGTATTTGAGCTTTTACTTTTATTCTCGTATTTATTCCTTTCTCATTTATATTTTTTGGTCTACTTATGTCGTTATTTAAGAAAAATTTTAGAATAAATTCAATAAACAGAAGATTCCATAATATTTCAAAAATTTTTTTTATTACTATATCATACGTTTTGATTTCGTTTTCTACACTTTGATTCTCTCCCTTTACATATGTTTCGTACGAAGAAGCTAAGACAGGTATATCATTTTTTACCCGTTCTTCCCTACATTTTTTCATATGAGGATGAATCTGAAAATTTGCATTATTTTCTGAACCAATTTTGTCGTCAGTGTTTTTCACAAAATTTTTTCGAGATAGCTCTTGATTTTTAACAGAAGTATTAACATGATTTTGATTTGAAAAAGCCAAGACAATCGAATCAATTTTTGACTGTACTTTTCCAACATCATTCTCATAATTCGAAATTTGTGCTTCAGAAAAACGTTTTTTTTTCATACCAGCAACCTTCGATAAATCAGTATTTACGAGACACTGTGTCGATGGTTGTATACCAATGATATGGAATTTGTTTCCTTTCACTTTAAATTTCTTATCTTCGTTAACTTTCAAAGCTACTGACTCTTTTTTATTTTGTGTTTTTACCAACATTTTTCGCTCAGAAGGGTCTTGTAATTTAATTACTAAAACCTCTTCACTAGTTTCCTTGCGAGGGAAACGTAATTGTTTATTTGGACCATCAATAACACAATTTTGTGACAAAAAATCAAAACCTAATATACCATCTTCTTCTACATTTTTCATATCTTTTATTATACGAAATTCACATTTTTTCGGTTTTTTGAATTCAATTTTAGCCGAACAAGTTCCTATAGTTTCGCCTTGTCCGCATACTGTATTAATTTTTAATTTATTATTTGTATTTATAATTGTATCATATTTTAATATTTTTTCTTTTAATAGGCTTATTTCTGCACTTGTATCAACTAATAATTCTGTTTGAATAATAATTTCAATATTTTCTAATTTATTAATTAAGTCTTTTAAATTATTTTTATCTTCATTTGCCGCTAATAATCTATATGTTGAATTTATTAGCCCAGTCTTGAATGAGAATGCAGCAATTTCCTGCAAATCCGTTTTAATTGCGTCATTATCTTCTGTATGACGTTCTTCAGCCTTTTTTTCACAAATTTTTAAAATTTTTTGTACTCGATTACCAAATGTTTTAACGGATTCACCTGGAATTTGCCTGACCATTCTTAATTCATTTAATAGTGTAAGGTATGATTTATTATTGACTAACGTGTTATGTAAAACCGTTTTAAATTTTTCAAATTTATCACATACTAAACCATCTAACAATCTAGCAGCCCTACCTCTAAATTTAACAGGTAACATTGCAAAAAACAAGTCTTTATCTTCATCTTTAGTCAAACATTTGTACATATTATCATAGCATTTTATAAAGGTATTCACTTCTATATTAACATCTTCTGTATCTACAGCGTACAATACAGGAACATTACCTAACAATTGATTTACTAATTCTATATTTGCCATTTTAAATATCTTATCTAATTCCTTAACAAATTCTTCTGAAAAACTAATATTATTTTCACTACGTTGTTCTTCACTTTCTGTGCCTAAGGATGTTCTTGGTTTATAGACCCTTGCTCCTGATCTTAGCTGAATATAATGTAACACTTGCTTTTCCTCTTCTCTTGTTAATGCTATACTTGGATGAATAGTTTTTCGTGACTTACCCGCTGCTGATGTTGATGCTGGTGATTGAATTTCTGTATTACTGGTCTCCAGTGTGTTGATTTGCCTTAATAAATGTTGCTCTTGTTGTACTGGATCGTTGCTTTCCTCTGACGCCTCGCTTGTGCTGAATATTGGACTTAGATTTTCAAAAGTGAAAGAATCAACTTTTTCTTCAAATCTCACTTTTCTTTTTTGATTTATTAAAGGTGTCGAACTCGTTTGATCAGTCGACATATAATTCAACTTATACTCAAAATTTTATTTTCAAAAATTATATATATACTTTTTTTTTTAATTTACACCACATAAAAAATATTTATTTATGCACATATATATTATTTTTATTTATTACAAAAACCACTTTAATTCAGCTTTAAAAATAATTTCTTCCCTTTTAATGATTATCGCTTGAATTTAATTAATTTTTATTGTATTAAATTTTATTTTAAAAATTCGGTTATTTTTACAGAAAAATGTAAAATTTACTTTTATTTTTTAATTTTTTCCAGAAAATTTTTCTAGTTTTTTACACTTTTTAATTTATTTTATTTTTAAATTAATGTTTTATTCAGCGACATCAATATTTTAGGTGAATTTTATTTTTATTTAATTTTGAAACTTCGTTAGATTATTTTATTTATTAGTATTTATTTAAAATTTTTGCTGAATTTATTTTAAAATTTTAGTGTAATTATTTTCAGAATTTAAAATATTATTTTTTATAAATTTATTTTAAAATTCTAATTTTATCGATGAAGGTTCAGCAGATGACAATTCTTTTTTTATTTCATTTTTAATCTATTTTTCAATTTCTTCTTCCGATTTTTCTTTAAGTTCTTTAAGTGGTTTACTGATAGGTTTTAAAGTCTCCTCAAGAAAAACCTCTTGTTATGTATATAACATTTGTGTAGCGGTCAGAGGTTATTTATAAATATTGCTTTATTTTTTTGCTTTTTAATGAAATTTTAGAGAAGAAATATAGGTTTATTTAATAACAACTCATGTGGTTTAATTTTAAATATTTATTTCACTATTAACACTTAAAACTATGTTCACAAAATTCACTTAAGCTATATTTATCTTCTTTACAATATTTTATTTATTACCGAACCGAAACTAACTGTACGTTCGATACTTTATTTTCTATGTCCGGTTCGTTAGAATTTTACTAAGTCTAATTTACTTGTAAAAATTCTAAGTTTTAAATACTTTATATTTTCCAAACGCGATTTATAATCAAAGACGATTTGTAATTCCGCGGTAATTTACTTTTTACTGTTCTTTTTGAAATCCAAATTATAACTCACTGATAATCGTAATTATTCTTCAATAAATATGATTATCAATTTTCCCTACTTCATTTAATTTTGTTAATTGAGTCCGAAGTTCGTTATTTTGAAATTTATTTAAATATTATTTGAATATACGTTTAACTGAAATTGTCAATCGTAGGGAGAATGGGCGTTATCATTTCATATTCTTTTTCCGTTCATTCATAATGTTAATTGAATGCTTAATTGTTTACTCGACACTTTTTACCTTTGATTAATGTAATGTCACTCATATGTGTTTAGTTGTATATTTTCAACTTAACTTTTACGCATGTACTTATGTGTGTTAAGCTCAATGGCTTAACTCTCCACTTTTTGTATGTGTGCAATTATTGCATTAATTATTATTGCACTTTATGCTGTTGTCGAATTTCGTTCTTTGATTTCCGCTTATTGTTACTGACCTAGTTATGAATTTTCTTTTACTTTATTTGTTTACAAGTAATTTAATATAATTTCGGTATATGAATTTAAGTATGTTAATATTATTAGGAAATCATATGGAATTTATATATTGGTAATAATATTGAAATTAGTGCATGGATATTTCCTATGTTGCATTAAATTTGGTATATTTAAAAAAGACGTTATGGACTTTAAATAAGTTCATAAAATATTTGTTCTAGGTACAATGGTGAAATATTGGAATTTGGTTTGTGGTTTTTTCCATAACTGAATATTGATATTTATTTAATCTACTTTTGAAAATTGCTTTACTGAAATTCTTTATATATTTAATTAGGTGACATTCCATTATTTTTTGCGTGTCTTTATTTGTATGAATTTTACATATAAAATGATTACCCAATTGACAAATCAATTCACAGACTATTATTCTTTTAAAAATTGTTCTACATTTAATTGTGAAATTATGTTAATTGTAGAATTGCGAAATTATATGAATTTAATTTTGTAATCAATTTTATCTTATGTTTTATTAAAAATGCATGAAATAATTCTTTAATTTAAAATTTTCTAATATTTTATCAAATTGTGTTACAATTTGATATTTTATATATAACACTCTTTATCAATTTGACCAGTTTTAATAGCTTTGAATTTTCTACGTACATCATTTGTAGATTTTATTATATCCTTCAATAACTTTGATTTAGTATTAAATGTTTTGGTATATGTGTGTATGTTTGACATAAATAAAAGCTATCTATATCTTTATGTCGTCCCATACAAAAATACGATCTCATATTATTTTGTTTTTCACAAGCGACGTCATCAAAAATGAAATTATTAAAAATCGGTCTGTTTTACACTTACGTGAGAAAATAATCAAAATATTGCATTATTTCACAACTCCGCGTTTAGTCGTAATGGATAATGAAAGAAGTTTTATTAGTCCGATCATCACTGACTATATAAAAACTCTTGGAATTGATATCTATCTTGCACCATCCCAGAAGAGTGAGGTTAATGGTACAGTCGAAAGAGTTCATTCAACGATCATTGAGATTGTCCGTTGTATTCAAAATGAATACAAAGACCTCACCTTAAAAGAACTTATAAATATAGCAGTAGATAGGTACAACAATAGCATCCATTCGGTTACGAAACTAAAGCCTTCTGACATTTTTCTTGGTAGGGCTCAAAAAATCAACTAACAAAGTCTTCTTGAATATAAGAATAGGGTAAATGAAGACGTTATGGAACGAATAAAAAGAAATCAAAAGAATAGGATAAATAAAGAAAATTCTAAGAAGAATGAGACCAAAGTATATCAACCGGGAGACACAATTTACACAGCTATTAAACAAATCAAAGGAAAGGACAAGCCTAAATTTAAGAAAGAAACAGTCGCTAGACACAACAAAGTCACTGTTGAGGCGTCATCAGGAAGAAGGATACACAAGTCGCACATAAAAAACTTAACATAATTTTTTCTTCTCTTTACTATGGACTGCAAAATCGTACTTCAACGTATACACCTGTAACACACCGATAATATTGCTAAAACAGGGAAATGGGAAAATTATCAATGGAAATTTTAAGCTAGTTCACCTCATCAGCTTAAAGGATTACGAGGAAGCAATAACCGCTATTCTATCAAAACTTCAACCGATAGACGCACAAAACTCCATTAAATCACAGTCGTTATATCTGGCACAACAAATTAAAAAATTGATAACAGAACTCAAAGCACAACCTTCAAAGAACAAACGATCAATAAACTGGATAGGTTCAGCATGGAAATGGATTGCTGGTAACCCAGACGCGACAGATTGGGAAGAAGTTCTTAAAAGCCAAAATGAAATAGTTGAGAATAATAATCAACAGTACAAAATTAATCAGGCACTAACCAACACAACAGAACAGATTTTACAGGAATACAACAAAATTGTGAGACATATAGATGAAAATTCAAAGGGAGAATACGTTCAGGGAATATTTAACAAACTCAGTATCATTAAAGAAGAGATAAAAGAAATAGTACGGGCAGCACAATTGGCTAAAAAAAGGAATAATAAACACCAATCTGCTAGACAACCAAGAAATTTCAAAGTTAGTAATGGAAATAGAAACCTTACCATATTCAAATGAAATAGAAGCAATAGAGTATGCGGAACCAACCATGCTAGTAAAAGATTCGGTAATCTTGTATGCTATATCCACCCCCAAAACCAGTAAAACAGACTACAATCATGTATTATTACGATCAACAATAAATAACAGGAAGCAAGTACATCTGGAGTACAAAGAGCTATTGATGAACCAAAAAGAAATATTTGGAATCATAAAGAACTGTAAAAACTTCAAAGATACCATAATATGTACACAAGAACAACTATTAGAATTGAAAGAAGATCATTGTATAAACCAACTTATAAAAGGGACTAATGCTACGTGCGACTATCAATTCAACACTGATATGGAGTTAGAGGCATTAAATGAAAACACCATTTTCCTTAATAATTTCAACGGTGAATTAGAATGCGACAATAAAACAAAACATTTAGAAGGCAATCTTTTAATACAATTCCACAATGAAACAATTAAAATCAATGAAAGGATATTTACTAATAGGGAATTGAAAACATCCGAAATACTACCTCCGATACTACATCCCAATATAACAGAAAAAAGCACAAAATTGGACCTGACATTCCTTCATAACTTACATCTGAATAATGTTGAAAAACTACGGAAACTATTTACACAACAGACCATAGGGACAACAGTAGATATTGGACTCATGACAATAATATTGTTGACTGTTGCTATCTTCTTGATACGATTTTTCAAAAGAGAACAAGCGACAATGACGATACTACCTAGACCGACACTATATACAGAAACGACTAATCAAACAGGAACAGGACTACAACCTATCTCTTTAAACCTTTGATCCACGGGACGTGGATATTCAAAGGGGGAGGAGTTAATGCAAGCGAATGCACCTATGCACGCGCATCCTTTTAAACATAATAATCATCAAATTCTATATTTGCACACGCATCCGGTCTAATTAAGACACGTCTAAACATGTTTTGTCAATCAATTTATTATTTACTTATTATTACAAATAATTAAAAGTAAATTATAGCAACAAATATAATATTAACATTACATAGGTAAAATCGCTGACACTTCAATAATTTTCCTAAATCAAAATTGTAATGATAGAATTAAGTAAAAAATTTTCATTCATTGTAAATTTAGACGTGAATAAAGAAAGTAGAAAGAATTTTCGTCTGTCAATTACCCAATTACCTTAATTTGCATGTGTTTATCGGCAGAGTACGAAAAAATTCGATTCGCGAGTCGAAAAATTCAAATCTTTCGCATTTAAATCGTTCGCGAGTCGAATTTTATTTTTAAAACTCGCGAATAGATTTTTATAAAAAATTTTATTTTTTTAAATCGTTCGCGAACGTATTAAAACCGGTTTTCAACGATTTAATTCGTTCACGAATGATTTAAAAAATCTTTAGATAAAAATTTTTGGTTCGCGAGCGAATTTAACTCAAAAAGAATCATTCTTTTAAATATTACGTCGTACATATGTACTTAGTAAAAGTGAAGAAACGAAGAAAGGCTTTGTTTAACAAATGAGGCAGGTAGAGTAAAATGAAATTTTTCAATCTTTAGGTGTAAATGTAAAACAGAAATAGTTGTAAGGAATTTACATGCATATGTTACGGTAAAAGTTGTGCACATTTGCCTCCTCGTTTGGGTAATGTGCATTCAACTAACATTTACAATTTCAAAAAAGGGAAATGTACATTGAATTCACAATAACCATGTTGTTTTGGTAAATGTGAGCATACAAAATACGAAATCATATGTATATTGATATTAATATATATAGACATATATATATTAATATATTAATTATTAAATATTCAATATCTTAATTATTAATTATTAATATATTAATTATTAATACATGCAAAGAAAAGAAATATTATTATTTAATATAAATATTTTATTATTTTATTATTTTATATTTAATTAAAACTTATTTATTATTTAATATAATATTATTATTTAAATAAACATTTTTTTAACTTTTCTTAAAACATAAAGGTAAGAGTATACATTTACCAAAACGTGAAGGCAAGAGTACACATTTGCCAGGAAATGTACATATACATTATATTCAATTCACATATACCTAACTTTTTGGGAAATGTACACATTTTACGGTAAAAGTGAACATTTACCAAGAGTGTACATTTACCGTAACACATATACATATATGATATAATAAGAATTCTCTTAGGACATTTATATGATATTAAAACAAATATAAATTTAAAAAAAAAATTTAATATAAAAAAAATTGTTTTAATTCTAAAATTTAAATATTATAAAATTTTTTGGTTGGTTGTCAGTTTTGTTCACTTTGAAAAAATAAATTTATTGTTTATTTTATTTATTTTTTTTTTTTCGATTCCGAATCATTCTTTTTAATTCGATTCGCGAGCGAATTAAATTTTTCAGTTCTCGTAAAATAAAATTCGATTCGCGAACGAAATTTTTATTTTCGAAGAACCGAAAAGTAAATCCCGCGAACAAATTAAAAATTTAATTCTTCAGAAGATTTAAATCTTGCGAGCGATTTAAATTTTTCGATTCTTCTTACCCTGTTCATCGGTGAATCGCGTACATGGTAATATTGCAATTACCAAATTAGAACATTATGACAATAATTGCGAAATAATAGTGAAATAATTACGATTACGCTAATTGAGGTTGAACAATTTCCGTATATGAAGACACCTGGCTTAATAATATTATTCGTGTTCTTATACCCGCATTCTTTATGTGTTCGATAACATAAGTGGGGAACATCGAAATTAACTTTAAAAGTAAAAGTAATAAGTTTGGTAAGTTGAGTTTTACTGTTCAAAGAATAAAGTTGTTTTACTCTAAAAAACCTCTAACCAAAAATCCTAAAACACACAACAGATACACCTTTCGTTATCAAACACTAACTTCTTCATTTTTCCAAGGAACTGTATCCATCCCCTAATGCAGATAGAATAGAGACCCATGTCCGATCATTTAGTTTATGTATAGTTGCATATTTTGTAAACTTCTCAATTGTAGTCAAATACATTACATTTCTGTACGGGAACCAAATGTCGATGTGAACTATTTCATTAAAGTTTTTTTCAATTTCAGTTCCTTTGTACGGAATTTTTATTGGGTGGCGATCGTGCTTAGCAAGTAAGCAAATCTCACAGTTATTAATGAATTTGGCTATAATTTCTAATAAATTAGGGTAGTAATATTTTTCCTTTATTTCGTTAAAAACTTCAGTCGTGCCTCTGTGATTATTTTTCAAATGTTCTTCCTTAATAATACCTAATAGTTCTTCTTTATCTGTAATATCCATCAGTTTTGTATAAGATCTTAAAATTTTAAGGCCTGAATTATTCGCAAAATTTTTAACGTAATTGTCTTGAAATTTTATGAAGAGCGCATTATTTTCGCAATAAATGTACATTATTCCATTGTCTATTATAAATTTCTTCATAATTTCAACCAAATCACTATTTTCGCCAACAGTGATGTGATTTTGAATTTTCTTGTTTACTATTTTTGTGAAGGATCTTTCATTAGAGCCAGAATTCAAGTAAATTTAATTTTTATACAAATTAATGGGTTTTTTCGGTGATATAAATGTACTGTGTTACGTCTTCGGGCCCACTATGTACTGTTGCATCTGTTGACCTAGCTTCGTCGCATTGGTCGTTACAACCATGATGCAAAATACCACGCGAAAACGTTTCAGGACTTCTCTCCTGTTTGCAGTCTATGAACCTGCTTAACCCATCCGCGACATTATTTTTTTTGCCTTTAACGTATGTTATTTCGAAGTCGTACTCATTCAGAAGTATTTTCCATCTTTGTAATTTCATGTTAGGTTCCTTAATACTGTTCAACCAAACTAGGGGTTTATGGTCTGTACGGATAGCAAATTTTCTTCCATAGAGATAAGTTCTAAAGTATTTTACTGACCAAACTATAGCCAACAATTCTTTCTCTATTGTGGAATACTTTATTTCGTGATCATTTAATATGCGAGAGGCATAAGATATCGGATGGTTATTTTGACTTATAACGGCACCAATTGCGTAATTCGATGCGTCTGTTGTAAGGACAAAAGGTTTTTCGAAATCAGGACTTTTTAAAATAGGGTCACTCTAGATAGAAGATAAGAATGTCATCCATGTATACAACACAGATCTTACCAATGTCATCTCTGAGTACATGGTTCATCAACCTTTAAAAGGTTGACAGAGCATTTTTTAGACCGAAAGGCATTCGAATGAATTCGTAGTGCGCATTGGCAGTTGAGAACGCTGTTTTAGGTCGGTCTTTAGGTAGGACTTCTATTTGGTGAAACCCTTTAGCGAGATCGATAGTGGAAAAATAATTGCATTTCCCTAATTTATCGAACAGTTCGTCTATATTCGGGATTGGAAATTTGTCATCAACAGTTTGTTCATTTAACTTTCTATAGTCGATGACTATTCTCCATTTTTGTTTTCCCGTATTATCAATTTTTTTTGGAACTACCCAGATGGGCGAGTTGTATGGGCTATTACTATGTTGAATAATTCCTTGGTCTAACATTTCTTGGATTTGCCGGTCTACCTCATTTCTATGAATTGCGGAGTATCTGTAAAATGTACTGTAAATCGGGGTTTCTGTTTTTGTCTTAATTTCATGTTTAATGTCGTTAGTGAAAGATAATTTGTCGCCTTCTTTAAAAAACAAGTTTTGATAAGAAAGTAAAAGTTTTTGCAATCTTTGCAAATCAGGTTTGTTAAAATGTTTTGAAAAACTTTCTAATGGTATTTTATTACGATAGGGTCCGCTACCAAAAACAACAACTGAATCGTCAACGTGACAATTTAGAGCATAGAGTTCTTCTTCTCTATTTAGAAACATCTGTATTGTCGTATTTCTAGTATGCAACAATCTCTCTTTGTAATCTATTGTAGCTTCTAAATCTACTAAAATATTGTTGCCTATGAGACCGTCAATTTCTTTATGGAATTCAAACTCTAAGAAAGAAACATATTAATTGTCTGGCTCAATAAATTCTTTGAAAATTGGGAAATTGTAACAAACATTTGTTCTTATCGTTTAAAGTTTTATTGTTTCCTTGGTTTAATTTCCATTTTGGATTACAGATTCCTGGGTTAATCATACTATTTTCGGCTCCGCTGTCTATAATGAATCTCATATTACGAATTTTATTTTTCACTACTATATAAGGAAGTCGCTTTTCGGAACTTCGCGAAAATTTTCTTTGACTAGATAAAGTGCGTTAGATGTTACATTTTCATTGGTAGAGATGTCCATTGGTTCCACTTGATTGTCCCGATTTCCATTTCTTGGGTAATTTGATCGACGAGACTGACCGCTGTTGGCATAATTTCTTCCAAAATCATTGTTCTGTCTTTGGTGATTGCCACGATTACCATTTTGATGATGACCATCCTGTTCATTAGGGTTTTAATGACTGCGGGAATTGTGGTAGGCATTTCCATAATTCCTATCCCAATTAAAATTGTAATTCCTAGCTTGGTTATAGTTTCTATTATTATGCGCCCTGAAATTTTCAGATTTTGTTTTTTTCTGTTTCCTTTCTTTGGAAAACGTGAGGGACAGATAACCGTGTTGAGTTAGTAAATCATATTACTAGTTGATTAGTAAATCAACTAGTGTTTCTGGGTCTTTGCAAGCGACTAAATTTTTTGCGAGTGCTGGGAGGCCATTTGTAAAGTATTTCAGAGCAAGTCGCTGATTAGAAGCAATTTTTTCTGCTGTCGCTTCCTGCTGTAGAATTTATTTTATTGTGAAAATTTTCAAGAGTAGATTCGCACCTACATAGTCGTAATTCATCGATTAATTCAGAAACTGGAGTACGCTCCCCGTGGTTTTTTATTAACACTCTTTGCAGGTCAGGCCAGGTGTTATAAGTGCCATTTCTAATAAGACTTTCTTTTACTTTTCCTACAATTTTATCAATAATGTAACCTAAAACAATAGCTTTTAACTGGTTGCTCAATGCCTCAATCAAAGGAAGGACTCAACACGAGTGATAACACCGATCAACGCAAATTTTTCACCTGAATATGGTGTGATATAGCTTATATTTTTAGCAATGTATGAAAGTGTCTCTCTCTCTGCAGCATCCATTGTTCTGATTTAATTTTTTTTTATTTGTTCTTTTTTTCTTTTTACTTTTAATTTATTTGTTTTATTTTTCTTAACTATGTGTTTATTATTTGTGTACAATCTTTCTTATAACCAAGAACAAAAACCAAAGACAATGCAAAAAAAAAGGTAAAAAAAAAATTGATTCTAATTGCGCTTTTTGTTGTTCCTTGTTGGTAAACGATGTTCTTTTTTTCTTTTGTTACTGTCCTTTTCTTCCTTTTGTTTTGTTTATTTGGTTGTTTATATTATTTTTTCCTTCTTTTTTTTTCTACTTCTTTTATGTTTTGTTTATAATTTTATTATTTATTTGTCAGTACATTTATTAAAATTCTTGTTTTTATTTATTATTATTGTTATTATTTATTATTATTATTATTGTTATTGTTACAAATACTATTAGTTTTTTTTTGTTTAACGTTCGTATTTCACTTTATCAATTTCTCTTTTATTTTCACTTTATTTATACCACTTCTTGATTATTCCTTTGTTTTTCCTCAAATTTTTTCGTAATTTCAGTAATCTTTCGACTTCGTCCACTCTTCCTCTAGCGATGAGATCTTCGAAAAAATCTACCGTATCCTCGTCTTCTATAGGTATGGTTGCTTTTTCGGGACGTGCTGGCGATCCTGGAGAAGTATCACACTCTGATTCGTAATCACAATCAGTAGGTAGTACCATTGAATTTCACTTTTTTTTATGATTATTATTATTCGTTATTTTTATTTTTATTTTACTTTTTTTTTATTATTCAACTTAAAAATTTTTTTGTGTTATTTCACCGACTACGCCAATTATAACTTTAATATTTCACTTCGTTGTGAAAAAAAGGTATTTAATAAAGGACTTTTTTTATAATTTTTTATTCACTTCTTCGTGAATAATTATTTTTATTTCTAGTCTTTCTTGTTTGAATTCAAAAACTGAACTGAACTATCTACCTTAATCTGATTAATAATTACACTTTCTATTTCTATTCTAATTCTTTATTTAACCTAGCCGTGGGATAAAACGAAAAGTGGGAGTTGCAGGTGTTTTTTAATAAAGGTCAGAAATTTTTGTGGGAATTTAGTGTGAGAGAAGAAAATGTCACACCAAATGTATTATTCTATTTATTGATTCCCATAATAGCATTCTATTAAATACTGATTCTCATAATAATCAGCATTTTGTATTACTTTTATATTACTATATTATAAAAATACCATTGAATGAAAATCCATACAAGCTTTGAATCCTTTGGATTTTCAGCATCTAATGCATGAAATAATTTAAAACATATATCTAAACATTTTTGGAAGCTGTTTTTAATCCAGTTGCTATGATGAACGGCTGAACTGTCAAATTTCTTTCCTTACAAGCGTTTGAATATTTGGTAGTTTCCTCGTGTATTTTATTTTTATCCTTAAATTGAGAAAAAATTAAGTACTTAAAACAAAATAGTTGTGGAAAATGTAAAAACTTTTGACCTACTTCAACAAATAAAATGAAACTTTGAATAGTTTCAACTATAGAAGGTTTGCAGTTTCCTATTTTAGTTTTTAATGGCAAAAGAGACCCTAAAAGAGACGCCAAAATGCAGTCTGTAGATTCTAAAGAAAGAATATTTAGTAATTCAAAGTAAATTTTATACACAGTTCAGTTTTATATAACTAGAATTAATAATTTCAGACAGAAAAATCTATCCACTTAGTAAACAGTAATAGCTCCTTGCCACCGTATAATTGTTTAAAATCAATATCAATCTATAAAATTTGTTGTATTAATTGTTTTAAAAAAATTATAAATTAAAATAAAATAAAAATTTTGTTAGCTTCGATTTTTCAGATATATTTGAAGAAACAAACGAAAACGAAAAAAAAATGGACTACAAAACAATCAAAATTATTGATGGAAAAAAGATTAAAACTAGAGTCAGACTTTAAGAGCAATAAGAGAAAGAAAAGTGTGCTGTGGGGAATAGTTTTTGTTAATATTAAAAAAATTGATATGAATTTTCCATTTACTCATGAAGAAATACAAAAAAAATTTAATAACATGTTTACGACATATCAACGAATAAAAAAACGTAATAATCAAACTGGAAGAAGTGCTACACTTTGCCAATATTTCAAATTTTTTGATGAAGTGCATGGTTCTTCATACACTTTAAATCCACCAACAAACACCATTATGCAGAGTTTCAATGTAGAGGACAATATTATTGAAAAAAATTTTTGTGATGAAATAACACCAAAAAAAAAAAAAAGGAAATGAAATTGTAGAATTTTTGAAGGAAGAATCTACAAAGGATGACGAACGGATGGAAAAACTTTTCGAAGTAGAAAAAGCACACATTAAATTAGAAAAAGTAAAAATCAAGGAATTACGAGAATTGAAAGACTTGTTGAGACAGCTATTGGAGAGAAATTAATTATGTACGTATGTATGTACATACATATGTGTTAAATAACCTGTGAATTATTTTATTTAAAGTACAAAATGAAAAAAGTGCAACTGAATTATTTTATGCAATGTTTTTTATTTTATTTTTTATTTTTTTGTTTATTTCGTTAATTAATACATAATTAAAAAATTTAATGAAAGAGAAAAATATGTTTAATTATATTTTATATATCTTGTGTACGTGTTTCTATTTGTAAACATATATAATCACGTTTTAGCTTTGCTTCGTCGGACACATTTATTTCAGTTTCATCTGCGTGTATAAGATCATCAATAATTTCCAGAGTACGAAAAAATTCGATTCGCGAGTTGAAAAATTCAAATCTTTCGCATTTAAATCGTTCGCGAATCGAATTTTATTTTTAAAACTCGCGAATAGATTTTTATAAAAAATTTTATTTTTTTAAATCGTTCGCGAACGAATTAAAACCGGTTTTCAACGATTTAATTCGTTCACGAATGATTTAAAAAATCTTTAGATATAAATTTTTGGTTCGCGAGCGAATTTAACTCAAAAAGAATCATTCTTTTAAATATTACGTCGTACATATGTACTTAGTAAAAGTGAAGAAACGAAGAAAGGCTTTGTTTAACAAATGAGGCAGGTAAAGTAAAATGAAATTTTTCAATCTTTAGGTGTAAATGTAAAACAGAAATAGTTGTAAGGAATTTACATGCATATGTTACGGTAAAAGTTGTGCACATTTGCCTCCTCGTTTGGGTAATGTGCATTCAACTAACATTTACAATTTCAAAAAAGGGAAATGTACATTGAATTCACAATAACCATGTTGTTTTGGTAAATGTGAGCATACAAAATACGAAATCATATGTATATTGATATTAATATATATAGACATATATATATTAATATATTAATTATTAAATATTCAATATCTTAATTATTAATTATTAATATATTAATTATTAATACATGCAAAGAAAAGAAATATTATTATTTAATATAAATATTTTATTATTTTATTATTTTATATTTAATTAAAACTTATTTATTATTTAATATAATATTATTATTTAAATAAACATTTTTTTAACTTTTCTTAAAACATAAAGGTAAGAGTATACATTTACCAAAACGTGAAGGCAAGAGTACACATTTGCCAGGAAATGTACATATACATTATATTCAATTCACATATACCTAACTTTTTGGGAAATGTACACATTTTACGGTAAAAGTGAACATTTACCAAGAGTGTACATTTACCGTAACACATATACATATATGATATAATAAGAATTCTCTTAGGACATTTATATGATATTAAAACAAATATAAATTTAAAAAAAAAATTTAATATAAAAAAAATTGTTTTAATTCTAAAATTTAAATATTATAAAATTTTTTGGTTGGTTGTCAGTTTTGTTCACTTTGAAAAAATAAATTTATTGTTTATTTTATTTATTTATTTTTTTTTCGATTCCGAATCATTCTTTTTAATTCGATTCGCGAGCGAATTAAATTTTTCAGTTCTCGTAAAATAAAATTCGATTCGCGAACGAAATTTTTATTTTCGAAGAACCGAAAAGTAAATCCCGCGAACAAATTAAAAATTTAATTCTTCAGAAGATTTAAATCTTGCGAACGATTTAAATTTTTCGATTCTATTTACCCTGTTAATTTCTTCTTCAAGTATATTATTGTTTTCCATGGAGAAGTCATTTTTAATTTCTTCTTATAAAATTGTATAAACAAACACATGTTATTGTGACATATTTGATCTGACAAATATTTTGCATTTGAATGCCTTTTAAAATTCTAAATTTAGCCTTTAGCATTCCAAAAGTTTGCTCTATACAGACTCGAGACGAGTTTTACTGTTCAAAGAATAAAGTTGTTTTATTCTAAAAAACCTCTAAGCAAAAATCCTAAAAAACACAACATTTGTGTACATGCGTATATAAACAAGATCCTTCTCTTCTCCTTAAATGATTCATACTACAGTGTAAACTCTTTATAACGAAACTCGTTATAAGGGAAAACTCTCTATAACGTAAAAATTACTTGAGTTTGTTTGGTTTGATTTAAAACCCATGCATTGATACACTCTATATAACGTTAAAGTCATCCTTTATAACGAGATAATTTTTCTTTATTTAGACTGTTTAAATGGGTTGAAATTCAGTCCAGGTATCAACATTCGGACATTTCATTTGTCACATACACATTTTTAAAGAAACTATGAATCTTATAATTTATGCTCTTTAAAAGTGCAAAATTGAGCATTCTTTTGAAAATTTTTTACATTATTATGTATGAAAATGATCTCGCTATATGCCAAAACATGGATAAAATACGAACACAATATTAGCATTCAAAAAATTTGAGGCAAAAATATCAGATATTATTGAAAAAATGTAATTTTCTGTAATTTAATACTAGATGTAACGATTACAAAATATAATAAATTATGTATAATGTATGAAACTATGTATTTATGAACTTTTTGGTGTGTTTTTTCTCCTCTCTATACAACGAAAACTCTCTATAACGTACAAAAATGGTCGGTCCCTTGAATTTCGTTATAGAGAGTTTACACTGTATATGGTTTCTAAATGCTTTTGTATTATATACAAAAAGCAAAAGCTTTCTTTATGGCAAAAGCAGAAGATTTTGTTTTTTTTTAATTTAAAAAAAGATTTTTTAAATGAGCTTTGTTTTCGTGACCTAAAATTTTGAGTCATTGTCAAAAATTGAGTCATTTTGCCTCTTTTTTCTGTGCTCGATGGTTTACCTTAATTTTTAGTGAAATTTTTAAAAAATATCCAATTAGTTTTAGTCAAAACCAAAAAACAAAAAATCATTATTAATAAAATAAAACAAATGCGAAACCATAAGCAAACAAAAATACACAAATAACAAAACGTTTGAGAAAAGAAAAGTAAATAGAAAGTTAATAAAAATATTACCATCGTTAGCATATTTAAATCTCGTATTTCATGTTACCTAATTTTACAGCTAAAAATGTTTGTGCACGATTTAGTTAACACCCATACAACAATTTATATGCTCTATTTTTCTTGCCAAAAAAATTGCATGAAAATTTTATGGCGTGATATACGTATGTATGTATGTCATTAATATTAGATATACAAATGACGTGACATTTAGGTTCATTAAAAAATAAAATAAAATAAAACTTAATCACTTTAGTTGAATGATAACTTTATTTATAAAAATTGGTTTACCATATTCGCAATCTTAAGATTACGATGCTAACTCTTCGAAATCGAAATTACGAACTAACTAGATTTCTTAAAATTATTTATTGACCAAAATTTTATTTACTTATATTGTAAACACAAAAATTACCAAATCAATTAAAGGAAATTACATTTCCTTTCTTTTACTTACTCTGCAAAAATTTGTTAAAAAATATATTTTTCTTTTGAATTAAATTGAATTATGTTTTCACATTAATCGTAATTTTTTAACAGCAATTGCTGATTTAGCTAAAAAAAAAAATAAATCGAATTAATAAATTTATGAATTTTGAATCGGATTTCGATTTGATGATTATTGTATTTTTAAAGGAAATGTCATAACCCCCGGATCAAAAATAATTCGGACTTGGTCAATAAAACACAAAGTACAAGTCTATTCATTAATATTTATTTTTTCCCCTTCAAAGTATTCTCCGTCTGATGCAATGCACTTGTGCCACCGTTTAATCCAATCCTGGAAACATTTTTCGTACTCACTTTTTGGGATCGCCATAAGTTCCTTCTTCGATTTGTCTTTAATTGCTTCTATGCTGTCAAAGCGGGTTCCCCGAAGTGGTTTTTTTAAGCGACTGAACAAAAAAAAGTCGCACGGTGCGAGATCCGGTGAATATGGTGGTTGATGAATAGTGTTTGTTGAGTTTTTAGTCAAAAACTCACGAATAACCACGGCTGTGTTAGAAGGTGCGTTATCGTGGTGTAAAATCCACGAATTATTTTGCCACAAATCGGGTCTTTTTAGACGAACTGCTTCTCGTAAACGCTTCATTACGCTTAAATAATAATCCTTATTAACTGTTTGACCTGTTGGTAAAAATTCATGATGCACAACACCACGATAATCGATGAAAACGGTAAGCAAAATCTTTTTCTTTGATTGAGTACGACGAATTTTTCTGGGTCTTGGTTCTTCTGAAGCGCGCCATTCACTTGATTGTTGCTTTGTTAACGCATCAAACTCGTACACCCACGTCTCATCACCAGTAATGATCCGTTGAATGAATGCAGGATCAGCATTTACTCTGGAAAGCATCTCTTCAGCAACAATAACACGTTCTTGTTTTTGTAAAAAATTCAATGATTTAGGAACCAATTTCGCTGCAAGTCGTGTCAAGCCCAAATCATCACTTAAAATGCTTTGAATTGTACCAAATGAAATTCCTGTTTCAGTAACCATCTCTCTGATCGTTAATCTTCTGTTTTCCAAAACCATTGATTTAATCAGATCAACATTTTCTTTGGTTTTTGATGTTGAAGGACGCCCATGATGAATGTCATCCTTCACTGATTCACGACCATTTTTAAAACGACTATGCCATTCAAATGTTGTTGTTTTCGATAGAGAACTATCACCATAACATTTTTGCAACATTTTTAGCGTTTCAGTAGCATTAATTTCATTTTTTACGCAAAATTTAATACAAATTCTTTGTTCAATTATTTTTTCCATCGCAAAATCGAAAGTAAGCAAAAACTTGACCTAAACAAAGTGCTGTCAAAAAACAACTGATTGACATATATAGCTCGAATTTGGAGGAAATGTAAAAAACAGGTATACAAACATAAATACTAAAAGAAATGCATCTTAAAATATTGGCGGGGGTTGTACATGAACGAGTCCGGGTTATTTTTGATCAGAGTAGTATGATATGAATTATCAAATATTATAATTATAATATTGATTTGTTTGTTCTTTTTCTGGTTTTTTTATGTTTTAAGGGTTACTGCCATAACATACATACACCTACATTTCGACTTTCCTGCTTTGGTTCTGTAGGACATTCCATCCTCCCAACGATGGAGAATGGCTAACCTGAATGATGGAGTACAACTTTTCCGTTTACTCATGTCCCAATTTGAAAATACTTCTGAAATATAATCTAAAATGATGTACTTGCTTTATTTTATTAAATTATAAAAGATTCCACTTTATTAATTTGCCCTAATAAAATTTTGGATCACTTATAAAACCCAAAGGAGTACTGTGTTTTATTATCTGTCCACTTACAATTAGCAAATTTTTGGCATTTTACACTACCTCTTGAGCAAATTAAAAACTTTTTGGAATTTATGAATGGGATTTCCAACGTCACATATCAGGCAATAAGTGACCAAAATTTCAGGACTCTAGGTATAATAGAAGGGTAAAAAAATGTCGGTTATATTCTTAAACCAAAAATGTTTCTAATTGTAAGTCCGTGGCTGTATTTATACATATGTACATATATAATTTTAAATGTTTTAATATGGTTAATATATAATATATTCTAGTTAACAGGTATTATAATGATTAATGATGTATAACGTAATACGTCGTAATATACATACATATAATATGTATACACATTACAATTTCTTATTATTTATCTATCTGAAAATTTTTTAAATCATATTATCATATATACTTATATGATCATTTGTGTAGATGTATGCGTATATAAGTAAGAATCTTCTCTTCTCCTTAAATGATTTAAATCATATGGTTTCTATGTGCTCTTGTTTTATATACAAAACACAAAAGCAAAATTTTTTTTTCCTTAAATTTAAAAATTGTTTTTGTAAAAGAATGTTTCTTTCATGATCTGAAATTTTGAGTAATTTCTCAAAACATGAGTGATTTGCTCTCTACATATTGCCGTTGCTTTCTGATTCGTATCATATTACATATCATTCATTGGACAGTGGCATTACTATAATGCTAATAAAGAATGAAAAAACAAAATGTAATGTGGTAATATGGATAATATACTCATATACATATTATATAAACATATTTCTATATCATATACACATATACATATGTAAATAAATATATGATTATATACATGGTTGGGCGCGTAAACTATTTACAGCGTTTACAACCACAATTTACACGTAAAAACAACGTACGTAAAGAGTTTTCTGTTTACCGTAAAGACGTAAAGAGTGTAAACGTAAACAAATTTATTAAAAATTAAATTTTATTCATAAAAATAAAAAAAAAACAAAATATTTTGTTTAAAATTAACTTCAATATTTATTTTGTGAATAAAAATTATAAAAACTGTACATAAGTTTGGTATTTTCAAAGATCAAAATCACCCGACTTATGTTTTTTTAATGTGTTAATTTTTAAAAGTGACAGACAATTTACACAGAGCTGTTTTATATTTATGCATTTACGTCTATTTACGCTATTTACGCAGTCTTTACGGTATTTACACTCTTTACTCTCTTTACCAAGTAAACGTAAACTCCGGCTGTTTACGCGTAAATGCCCAACCCTGATTATATATATACATATATTCTACATGCTTCTATTTAATAGACCTATGACATAGAGTAAAGAGATATAGAGAAAAATGTTCCATATAAAACTTTATTTACATTAATTATAAAAATTTCCTATACGAGTTATAAGGTGCGAATGAAAAATAAAAATTATAGGGCTGGAAAAGTCGAAGGCAATATTAATGGCCATAAGGATGCTTGAGAAAGACAAAGACATCAATAGAAAGAGGGGCATGACATTTTATGATTTTTGTTTTATTTTTTTACAAATAAATTCTCTAAATTTCCATTGCTTACAAAATTCAGCAGTTTATTTCTATACCGGTGTGAATCACTAACGTTGTTACACCATCGGGCCCCATTTTAAAAAAAAGTGTTCATAAAACATTTTTAACCAAACAAATATTACCCATACTTACCCGAAATTCTGTGCTGAGTTTAAGAAAGTGTTATGTGGTCCCTTTTCATATAAAGGTGTTTTTTAATAGCTTTATAAATTATAAAACTTTATAACCTTATAACTTTTGTTAAGTAACAAAAATAAGGTCTTGTTACTTCTGTGACGTCGGACATTGAGTAAAAACCAAAACTATAGAGTGAAAATGACTCAATATTTGACATTTGCCAGGTTTTGAACGATCATAGATGGCGACACCAGCTTTTGTGTACTAAGCTTTTGTTTTGGTTTCTAGTATTCAAAGCTCTAACCAAGTATATAAGTATTATCATATCCCAGCAAGACATTGGTAACCGGTTACATCGAAATCGAAAATGTTATCGATTTTAAAATAGTTACTATAACTAAAATGTAATAAAAATTTTTAAAAAAGACAATTTTAATGAAGTAAATAACTTTAAAACTAGTTTAGGGTCGATGACTAAAATTTATTTAATATTAACTCCGCTTTTTTACACTAAGTTTCGATACAAAATCGATTCCATTTCGATTAAATATTATAATCGCATTTAATAAACAAAGCAATTATTTAGAAATAGGGAACTACCTTATTCCTATTAGAATAAATGTCATGAAAACGATTAATTAACACACCTAGGAATCAATTCTGAATAGGTATTTGGAATTAATTCCTAATCGGTGGTAGTAATAAAGAATTTACCAATTACAAGAATAGATTTTGAAGTGATTTCGAATCAATTAGTTTGAACTCATTTTTTGTTGGCTATGATTCAAACCAATAGCAATGCAAAAAAAGCGGATATCGTTCACACAAAGTAATCACATTTTCACCCAAAAAGAATTGATTTTTGTGATTACAAAAATTGATTAAGAATAAATGCAAAACCGAATTTTGTCTGCTGGGATGTTATTATGTATTATATACTTTCTTTACATATTGTATACATGATAAAACATAAAACATGAGGGGAGATAATTAATGATAATTTAATTTGATCTCCCTATAGACTTATGGTGTTTTTTTGTGTTATATACATATAAATATTGTCTTATCATATGCTCTTCTCCTCTTTATATATACGTATATAGGTACATTTAAACAATAATTCAGTATATGTATATGCTAGCCATGTATGTTTTCTTATGCGTAAATACATATGTAAATATGTACATATGTACGTATGTTGCATATAAAACTGAAATTAATTGCCACTTGTGCCGGTAATACGCTATAATTTTATTTGCACGTATATGATGCTATATTTACGTTTACACAAAAAATTAAAATACATTATACATTCTGTAATTCATATGTATACACCATACACTAATTCAATGCAGTCAAGGTCTTATGGGAGTATATGTGACCTTTGTCTTTTCTCATAATTTCTAATAAGTTCATCTCACGAATAGTGTTACCACGATCTGTAAGTTATCATATAATACGAGATGCATTTTTTAAAGATCAATATACAGCGACGTAAAGTGGTACTACCTTTTGCCATTTCCATAAGACTTTAACTGCATCGAATAAGTGTATGAAGTATAGCACCACCGTTGCCACTTTGATGTATTTATATTTAATATGATGTACACATTATTTTACGCCTGTTGCAAAATTTCTTGTCTGGAGTCTGTACAATAAATTTCTAATAGTTGTACAAGTAATCCCCGTGTAACATGACACTTCTATGGCACGGACTCACTTTAACACGGTTCGGAAAATGAGAAAAACCTTCGTAAAACATTGAATAGACATATGTTTAAGCAGTGCTACAAATTTTAGATCGGTTTAAAAAGGGCGAAAATATATCGTATGTCGTCAACTCATTGGATACAAATGAAGCGACAATATATGTAATTATGAAAACATAATAAGATGTTTTTAAATTTTTCGAACCTACCCCTTCTCTTCGTACTAGTTTTTTGTTTTGAATAAAACGGAAATTTTTTGGAAACGCAACTCCCGTGTTATACGAGGGTTACCTGTACTTTCAAACTATTTCCATGTACGCATAAATATGTGGCAGTAATGAAGTAGACGTGAATTATTTTGAAAATTTAAGCGCAATATGGTAGTCTGTATTTTTGGCTATTAACTCTTTTAGGATTAGGTTCAGGATGTTGCCATGCCCGTAAAATCTGGGTTGCCAAAATCCCAATTCCCTGAGTCTAAGCGCACTGCATGTCGCCGTGTATTTGACCGAGAGGTCAGGGTGGAACAGGCATAGAATAGCGTTTAGGGCCTCCGTGGGCCACGATCTAATGACCCCAGTAGCCTCCAACCCCACCGTCCTCTGAATCCTTCCTAACCTCTGTTGGTTGTATCTCCCCTCCATCGCAGCAGTCAGGATCGGGCGAATGACATCCGTAAGTCAGGATCGTGCGAATGACTGGAGGGTTAGCGAGGAATTTTCTTTCTCAGACCACAGGTATTTACTTTTTAGTTTAGTTATAGGAAGGGTGGTTAAGGAGTAGTGTTTTAGGAACAGGAAAAGGATGGTCTGGGGGAGATACAGGGAAGCAGTAAGGAAACTACTTCCGAGGGCCCCTCCGTACGTTATGACCTGTTCCGAGCAGTTAGACAAGGCTGTAGAAAGGTTAACTGAAGCCTTGAATAGGGCAACAGTTGAGTCTTGTCCAATTTCTATACCCAGAGGTAAGTTCCAACCTCCGTGGTGGTCTGCTGAGCTTGCCGAGTTAAGGAAGTTAAGTAGTTAAGAAGTAGTCGGAAGCTGAAGCCAAATTTACTAAGGCTGAATCAGACTGGAAACTTTACAAAGGAAAGCTGAAGGTTTACAAGAAGGAGCTGAGAAAGTCTCCGCGGCTCTCGTAGAAGACCTTCTGCAGCTCCGTAAATGAGCTGCTCTACATAATTTAGGGGGGAGATTGAAAAATCTCTTACCTTCAAAGAATACACTCTGGCGTCTTTCTTAGACATAGAAGCGCCTTTAACAATGCTGTACGGCAAGCGATTACTGCGGCGCTCACTGATCTGAGGGTGAACGGCTCCTTGGTGGTATGGATATAAGTCTGTTGAGAAAACGGACTGTCAATGCCTTGCTAAGGGGTTGTGCCATCAGAAGACAGGTGAGTTGGGGTACGCCTCAAGGGGGCGTTCTCTCACCTTTCCTCTAGAACGTGGTGGTCGATAGACTGCTGAGATGTTTGGAGGGGACTGGTTGCAAGATGATTGCCTATGCGGACGACCTAGTCATTGCTTTATCTGCCAAATTTCCATCAACTCTGATGGATATTTTGCAGGCCGCCTTAACAAGCTGGATAAATGGGCTTGTGAAAGTAGATTAAAAGCGAATCCACAAAAAACGGACCTTGTTCTATTCACGAGCAGGTACAAGGTGCCGAATCTTAATATTGTGGTCATATCGGGCACTCCTCTAGCGCTTTCTAAGGAGGTAAAGTACCTTGGACTAATTCTTGATTCCAAGTTCAGCTGGCGCAGAATAATAGGGAACGTGTGAGGAAGGCTATGGTGGCCATGTACTCATGCAAGAAATGAATTGGTAGAAAAAGGAGGCTTGAACATCGAGTTACTCACTGGCTCTACATTGCGGTAGTGAGACCTATTTTGCCATTTGGGTCGTATGTGTTGTGGATGGCCCTACGGACGCCCACCACGAGTAATCTTTTAGGGAAATTTAAAAGAGCGGCCGCACTTCTTATCTGCGGAGCTCTCAGGACCATTTCGACGGGGGCATTGGAAGCTTTAACGAATCTGGTGCCTCTGGATCTTTACGCCATAGAACTCGCAAATAATATTGCATTTAGGTTAATGGTTAGCGGACAGTGGTCGCGCTTTCGGTTACATGTTTGGATATAACAATTTCTAGACAGGAAAACATGGTGAAATTAAAAAAAAACACAAAACTTTCAATATCTCAAAAACAAAACCGAAACAAAAAAAATGTAATATGGCATTTTCGACTGGAAATTATCTCTACTTTTACCCCTTGAAATATACTTCACGTTTTTCGGAACACCCTGTATACATTTGTATGTTTATATAGTCTATTTGTTTTAACGAAAAAAGACTTGTAAAATTAGATTCCAAAATCTACTGCCAGTTCGAAAAATCTACTGCGATTTTACAAGACGTTTACTGCACTTTTTATTTAATGGGATCTCAACAATAATGCTGTCAACTCAAGTGTCAAGTGTCAGTTTCAGTTTAGTTTTGTTTTGTGTAGTTTTAGATTTTAATTCGTTTAAATTATTTGAATGAAAGAATTTATGAGGAATGTTATTTTGAAAATATTGATTTTAAATATTTAAAACCATGATTTAAATTCGAAAGTAAATTATGATGTAGTGCAGTTGTGATTTTAAACACTTTTGTTTTGTTAATATTTTATTTTGATTGATGCCTGGTCAATAATAATAAAAGTATAAAATAAGAATAAATGGAAACTTCTGGCAGAAAATCGGAACAGATGAAAATGGCATTAAAATGCCCGTTTTGTAAAACATTTCAAGCTGAATTAAATACGTTAACATACTTATGCAGAATCAAATTAAAATTACAAAATGTAAAAAACGTGTAATCTGGTTTTAACAAAAATCTATTTTCATATTGCATTTTATTTTCTCTAATTTTCAGATGCCAGATGAATTTTGTACAAAGTGTCGTGATAAAATCAAATCACATTTACACAAAACATCTGATAAGTGCACAACAAGAAGTCAAGTCAGTTCTGCAAATCGTTCTTTATTAATAATAATACATGTGCAAGATAGTACATCAATGTCAGTTCAAATCAATGAAAGTCAAAGTGCAGTTAGTTCCCAAACAGAACCATTAAAGACAATATTAATATAAAATTCAGAACTAATTTTACATCATCATCTTGACATTAAGGGTACGAACAGCATTGGATACTGAGATTCCATTCTCTCCAGTAAATACAAATTCATTTTTTCAAAGTTTACCACAAGCATAAATGATTGCACTGCATTCACCTAGACTGACTAGAGTGAATCTAGGTTCATTGTGGAATATAAATTCCGTTGATTCTGTTCATGAGATAAAATCTGTAAGTAACGAAATAGTTCAAAGTTGACGGAACAGAAAGTGCATTATTACATTATTTTTACAATATCTTCGTTTCAAGTGCCTGGATCTGATGAGATTAAAAAAGTTCAACGTTCAATTAACGGTACGACTGTTCAGTATGTTTAACAATATGATTGTAAGGACAATAAAAGTAAAATTTCCAAAATATATGATCATAACAATTTTGGAAGATAGAATTTATTTATATAAATTTTTTAAAAGTGAAAAGTGTGAAAATAAAATGTATTAAAATACAGAACATTTGAATACTGTATTAAACTATAGTATGGAATAAAAACGTTAGCTCCGTATGGACAAAGAATATAGTATGTATTACCAAAGAAGTTTAATCTAAAAAGAAGAATCAATTTTGAATTTCACGCTAAAATTTTAAAAAACCAGTGCGAAAGATCATAATGAAGTTGAAGCTGGGTAAAGTTCAGCATTTACCAGCTTCAAAGTTCTATCCATATGATCTTTCTATTAAGAAACAAGACTATATTACAGCCATATGATAAGTCACGATTTTACATACGTTTGATTGTGTGTATATTTAAATATATGACTTCAATTAGTTACGCATGAATGATCACTGGGTCTTTCGTTTTGTGCAATACATTTTGTTTGTGTATTCCTAGAATTATGATCGGATCTAAATTTTTTTTTTTTTTATTAAAATTTGCAGGCATATATTTTGTTTGTGTAATTTCATTACACACAATTTTTTTAATTCCGAACTATTTAATTGTTCATGATCATGTATATATTTTGTTTGCGTATTCTTTAAAGTTTGAATACAAAATTTTAAGAACCAAAAATTGAATATTGTGTTTATGAAATTTTGTATTGCATAATTATAATTCGCATGGCGTATATTTTGTTTGTGTAATTTCATGACCAAAAAATTTTCTGATTCTAGTTTTTGATTATGAAAATGAATAATTTTTGATTGTTCTTTTTAGATTAAACTTCTTTGGTATTACAGAGAATTCAACTTCTTATGGGAGAAATTGTCATCGTTTGAAAACCTCCACGATAGAAAGTCAACCTCCACGCTAAAAATTTTTTTCGTAAAGAGAATTATTCTCACGTAGGTTAAAAAAAAAATCAAAAAAAAAATCGTGTGCATGTACGAAAGAAATACTCATTTTCATGAATGTATGTGTAAGAATCTTACCACCACCCAAAACTAGTTATTTGTTTAGGATTTTTTCTTTTTTCTTAAAGACTACCAGATTTTTTACGCATTTGACCGGTTTTAAGCATTTTAATTTTACATGTACTTCCATTTAAAATGTACGTGTTTGTGTCACAGTATATCAATTAACTACAATACACTTGTACGAATAATTCTAGAACCATATAATAAAATAATGTGCTGTAAAGTAAAGTATTACACATTCATTGTACTTGTGCTTAGGTAATCTAAACCTAAACAAGTATTACTTGACTGTAGCTACGTCTTAATTTTGGTCAGACTATATAATAAAAACAAATATGTACAAGTTACATATTGCACTGATCGTATATTTTGTAATACTAATAAAAAAAAATCATGAACTTCAAATGTTTTTACGCATTTGACCGATTTTAAACATTTTAATTTTACATGTACTTACATTTAAAATACACGTGTTTGTATCGCAGTATATCAATTACCACATGTTCGTACATGTATTGTTCGTACATGCATGTTTTCTAATAAAAATAAAAGGTTTTTTACATTTCATATATGTATGTATGTATGGATACACATCATATACAAACATTCATATGATCTAAAAAGTGTGAAAAAAAAAACAATGTATGAAGATCATTTTTTTTATTGTACCGAAGTATTAAGGATAATTAAATCTATACACAAACAAACATGTACTATTATTATGATGATCGTTTATTTTGTAATACACATGGGGTGGAGTTTAATTTCCTATGATAAAAAAAAAATTTCATGAACTTCAAATTTTTTACGCATTTGATCGTTTTTAAACATTTTAATTTGACATGTACTTCCATTTAAAATGTACGTGTTTGTATCGCAGTATATCAATTAGCTAATATGTACTATACCAAACTATACTGTACGGCTCTTTAATACATGTTTGTATGTATGTGTATTCATTTGCCGCAATATTAAAATATGCTTTATGCCCTATTCACATTATACTCTAGCCATCTGATGTAACTATGTAGCAAGAAGAAATACCATGTAAGCATAATGTGTACACCAATGCTGGTCGAATAGCATACTTTGTAATATAACACGAAAAAGTTGGTAGTAGCACAGCTGATAACATTTTCAAAATGGCCGAAACTATAAAATAGTTTACATGTCAAAGTAAATAGACGATTTAAATAATAAATGATAAAAACTAATTTAATGTATTTAATTTTTACGTTTAAATTAAATTAACAATAATTAGAATGTAAAAAAAAATAATTGTAATATATTCTGTTATATTATATACTAGTTATATTAATTATTAATTTTGATTTATATTAATTTCTCAAATAAAATTTTTCAGTTTCCGCCGTTTTGTATCGTAAAAAATAGCATGCTTTTTCTTGTTTAAATGTGAAGAGATGGTAACCATTATGTCGTTATGCTACTGCGAAACAGCATAATGTGAATAGGCCATCACAAAAAGATCTGTTTACTTACACATTTACATCGACATGCGCATGTGCACAAATAATTATAATAAAGTAATTTATGAATTTATATCCCAACATACGTAATGTTAAATGAGTAACATTAAAAGTACAATGCAATTTCCATAATTTCGACTTTAAAAAATTAAGACTGGATTTACACATATATTATTTTTCTTTGGAATTTAAATTCATAAAATTTAAACATTAGAACTGTAATCATAATTTTTATTTATTTATAAAACACTAACGCTCTGAAAATTGTATTTACATATATGTCCATATCCTATCTATTTGACTGTAATGTTTATCAATATGTATGTTACTAATTTGTTTATCTTATTACCTATAAGAGACCAATTTTGCCCTTTTTACCTTTTTTCTGAGAAATTATAAAAATTTTACCTTAAAGATAAAGAATTTGAAATTTCATAATTTGAGTTTGTAATAAATGTTTTAATCCTTCGTAACAAACATTTATACACTCGTTTTTTTTTTTGTTTTTTTTGTTTTTGTATTTTACAAAATGTTATGTACGAATAAGTTCTTCTCGAAATAGGAAAATTAGTACGTTAGTACATCAATACATTGCCGGTTTTAAATGATTTAAATATATTTTTGAAAAATTGAAAATCGAAATTAAAGTTTTGTAAATTGAAATAATTTTGTTTGGTTGTGTTTACAATTTTGTAATTATTAAGTGAGTGGAAGAACTACTTGTAATATTTAAGTGCGTTAAGTTAATTAATTTTTTCAAATATTATTGTGAATTAATTTTAAAAATACTTTCCTTTTTTTGTGATATTTGTAAAATCATATTACAATTTTATATTAAATTTATAGTGTCTAATAATTTAATAAAATTATTTTAATTTGTAATCCAAATTTTATTTAAGTGTATAAAATATAAAAATTTATAAGGTAATATTTAAGAACATAATATTTTTTGAATAGTATTATTGCAAGTTTGTAAACCAGTTTGCATTTAAAAAAAATTATTATGCCGTCCAATAAAAGGAAATGTAATTTACTTAATTGTGGTAACAAAGGAACCAACTTTAGGTATTTTAAATTTCCTAGACGTGGTTCCGAAAAATGGAATCAGTGGTTCTCGGCTTGTTTTGAGTCGTATGATCATTTAGTCAATTTAAAAGTCCCCTTAATATGTTCAGTTCATTTTGAACCAAAATATTTTGGGAAAAAAATATTTGCGATCTAATGCAATTCCTACAATTAACTTGACTTCTGATTCTCAAAACTCGTCAAACTCTGATATACTTTTAGCTAGACGTAATGATAGACACTTTGATAACAATTTTTCTGCACAGGAAAATATTGCCTGTAATAGTAGTGAAAATAATAAAAATTCAATTCAGTATTATAAAGAAGAATTGAAAAAAATTAAAAACCGGAATCGAAAACTTGTACAAAGAAATAAATATTTGAAACAGCAAAATTTATTACTCACAAGAAAATTGAAATATTTAAAATTTATTAAACGTAAGCAATTACAATCGCGAATTTCGAAAGTAAATCAAAGGATAATCGATGCAAAAATATCTGAAGACGCAAAAGTTTTCTGTTTAATGTTGACTAATAATTCGCGTTTCTTCACTCGCGAAGAAAAAGAACTTAGTCAAGCAATTTATTATAAATCGGCATCAACATATAGATTTTTGAAAGACAAAATAAATTAAGGCTACCTAGTATTACTTCTTTGTACAAGTGGATTTCGATTAAAAATTTAAATACTGGTTTACAAACTGATTTTATTAATGTAGTGCATAACATAGTTAGTAAATTTGATGCAAAATCTCGTCAGGTTATTTTAATTTTTGATGAAATGACTATTAAACGAGATTTGCAATATAACGAAAAATTTGATAAAATTGATGGATTTGTCGATTACGGTTTTGGGTCTCAGACACGAGAAAAAAAGTTGGCTAAGTCGGTATGCCTTTTTTTAGTACGTAGTTTGTGCGGACGATGGAAACAGATCATCAGTTACGCTGTTTCTGAAAAAAGTTTACCTGTAGAAAAGCTTGAATTAAGTTAGTTTGAAAACCTCAAGATATGTAGTCACCTTTCTCTTGATGTCAAAGCCATTTGTTGAGAAATGGATCTAATATCATTGTATTACATTTGCTACTCTACTATATACTACACCACTTATGTACTATACTACTCTACTACATTGTACTACATATATGGATTTAGTATTATTTAGTATTATATTGTATTATAGCTATTGTATTATATTTACATTTACTCTCTCATATTTATTTGATTGTATTCTCTCTCTAGTTCTCATATTGCCTGTTAATCATAATTGATAAAGTGTAAATTTCTACCTAACTAAAATTGTATATTGCTTGATTTGTAACATAACTTATGTACATTGCATAGCTTAAAATATTGAACATTGTACTGTAATCTCATACGATTTGTTTGAATACCAATTACACATACACATACACGCACTCTTTGATAATTTGGTGTAATGGTATATCTCATTGTAATTCTCATCTAACAGCATTTTGAATAATTGATACTTGCACTATTAATTTTAATTTTTGAATCGTTCTTCTCGTTTTGACGGTCATCGGATGAGGTTGCATCAATTCAATAAAAAATTGTAAAATAAACACATTGTAATTTGTACATCATAACAATTAAAAACTTGTAAATTAAATCACATTTTTTTGTTTATTGAAATTATTACAACATTTTTTGGTCCTTCGAGCCGGATCCTACAGGATATTATTTAAGATAAGTATTTTTCTTTAATATTTTTGATTTTTTTCGAAATTACTTTCTAAAGTGTGAAATAAAATTGTAAGCCGGTAAGAAACACGTGTCATTGTGCTGTGATTGGTCTTGAACATTTTTTTAATTTTTTTTGATTTAAATTTCTATTGATATAAAAAAAGGAGGAAAGTGAATTTATATTTTAAATATTGGTTAAAATAATTGTTTGAAATTATACAAAAAAAAAAAAAAAAAAAATCAGTGATTGTGATTATCATAGGGTGTGCCTCATATATTGATGCCGGTGACTATTTTTTCATATTGTAATACATACGCATACGTTCAACTGCATTGTATTTGCATTGTACTTTATTTGAAATTGTGTTCCATAAATTGCAATCTTGTAACCTTTTGAATCAACTTTACTTTTGTCATAACCCCGATTTTTTGTACCATTGTTGTTTGTAATTATAATAAAAAAAATGGACGCATTGAAAAAGAAACGTGGCACTATTAAGGCTACAGTCACACGTCTCGGTACATTTTGTGAAACGATAGGGCCGAATACCACTCTCGAAGCGTTACAGGCTCGTTTACAAAAGCTCAATGAATGTTGGACTGAATTCCTTTCTATACAATGTGATATATGTGAATTATTGTCTGATTCTGAATTTAGTGAACATAACATAGAAAGTGAACAATTTGAAGACAAATATTTTAAAGTGCATGAGTTGTTATCCATAGCTATAAAGTCACGTGTTACATCAAATTCAGATAACGATGTTACTGTTATTGATAAACTTGTTTCACAACAAGCCAGCTTCTTAGAGAAATTTTCAAGTACCTGCATAAACAATACTCCTGAAGCTAGTTCAAAATTACCGAAAATTCACATACCTCCATTTTCTGGAAATTTTAAAGAATGGATTTCTTTCCGTGATATGTTCAACGGAACAATCCATGCAAATACAAGATTGACAAAAACTCAGAAATTTCACTACTTGAAAGGGTTATTAACTGGAGAAGCAGAGTCCTTGCTGCGCCACATTCCCATTTCAGAAGATAATTATGAAGAAGCGTGGTCAAGGTTGAACAGCCGGTATAACCGAAGGGCTCCAATAGTATCATCATTCATCAAGGTGTTGCTGAATCTTCCTTCGATCGCGGTCACATCATCAGTGGGTTTACGACGCATTTCAGATGGCTGCGATGAGGTTATACGTGGATTGAGAGCTCTTGGAGAGGAGGCTGAGCAACGTGATCCATGGATCATCTATCTTATACTCAATAAGGTCGATCCAGTTACCAAACATGAATGGGCAGAAGCGAACATCAACAAGGACTTTCCAACGGTAAATGAACTATTGACTTTCCTCGACAATCGATGTGTTGCATTGGAAGCATCTCAACCATCACATAAATCACATGTACAAACCAAACAAATAAGGGCTAACACATCAGTTACTCAATCATATCAGCCGAATGCTACTACTTGCCCCAACTGTAAGGGACAACATAATCTATTTGCGTGTGAAAATTTTAAATCCTTAAACATTGAAGCTAAACGAAAATTTGTAAAAGATAACAAATTATGTTATAATTGCTTACGAAATGGTCATGTTTCTAAGTCTTGTCAATCCAAACATTCTTGTCATCATTGTAATCGTAAGCATCACACTCTTGTTCATATCGATGATGACCAAAATCAAAACCATGACGCGCAACTCAATTCAATTGCAAAACCAATGATTAACACTCATTCTATTCGTAGCGGGTCACCTAAGATCACGTCGTTATTGCCAACTGCACTTGTTCATGTTTCAGATGTTCATGGAACCATACATCCTTGTAGAGTTCTCCTTGATTCGGGCTCTCAAGCCTCATTTATTACTGAGTCGTTTGCGAAAAAACTTGGTCTTCGGCGTCGACATGCTAGACTGTCTGTCAGTGGGTTGTCAGCAACTCATACAGGAGTTACAAGGGGAGTTGTCACAGTTACCCTAAAATCAATTTATTCAGCTGATTCAATTGTCATCAACGCGTTTATTCTAAACAAATTAACATCACCACTACCTAGCGAAGAATTAGACATAAATACCAACATCATCAGTACGCTTCAATTAGCTGATCCTAAGTTTAATCAACCAAGGGAAATTGATATCTTGTTAGGTGCAGACGGAGTATTCCAATGTTTTCGAGATGGCCACATTAATACTCACCCAGTTGCACAGTTTACAATTTTTGGTTGGGTTCTTGCTGGGGAAATACCTACTAGTGAGAACATTGATGCGCATTCAACACTAATAATGTCTCATTTTACAGAGTTTGATATTGATAAAACATTGCAACGTTTTTGGGAAATTGAACACATTTGTCACCAGCCTTCACTGTCATCAGATGAGCAACAGGCTGAAGCATCATACACACACACGACCGTTCGAACAACTGATGGTAAATATGTTGTCAATTTACCTCTCAAGGAGTCTGTATTTTTAGGTGATACCTTCCATGCTGCATTACGTAGATTATATTCACTAGAACGATCACTTAATCGCAACAGAGACCTAAGGAACGCTTATATTCATTTCTTAAAGGAATATCTAGATCTAGGTCATATGGAACGCGTACCTGCCACTGAAATCAACGCCAGAAATGTTTACTATTTACCACATCATGCTGTATTTAAACCTGACAGCTCCACGACAAAGGTACGTGTAGTTTTTGATGGAAGCTCCAAATCTACAAATGGTACTTCTTTGAATGACGCATTACTTCTTGGACCTAACATTCAGCCTGATTTATTCACAATTTGTTTACGCTTTCGTTGTCATCGGTACGTTTTTTCTGCTGATATTGAGAAAATGTATAGGCAAATTTGGATCAGCAAATGTCATCGCGATCTGCAACGCATATTGTGGCGTGAATCACCTGATAAACCGGTTGAACATTATCGTTTATGCACAGTAACTTATGGCACTGCTAGCGCACCCTTTTTAGCAACACGCACCTTGAAGCAATTGGCTTTGGATTACAAGACTCGTTTTCCTAAAGCATCGCAAGTCCTTTTGAACGATTTTTACGTTGACGATGTCTTAACTGGCGCTGACTCAATTGATGATCTTTTAACACTCAAGGACGATTTGACCACTCTACTCAACCTTGGTGGATTCAAGCTGCACAAATGGAGTTCTAATTGTTGTAGGTTGTTAAAGGATATTCCAAATACCTCTTGTGAATTATCTGCTAAGGATCTTGATGACAAATCAAAATCCATAAAAACTCTTGGTCTTCAATGGTCGCCATCAGCTGATACATTTTCATTCAAGGTTAATTTGCCACAAGCAGCTAAAACCACCAAAAGACAAATTTTATCAGACGCCTCCAAGACATTTGACCCACTTGGCTTCCTAACTCCTGTAACTGTATCAATAAAAATTTTATTTCAACAACTCTGGTTGCTCAATTTAAATTGGGATGATTCTGTACCCAAGAAGGTAGAAGAAAATTGGTTACATATTCGAAATACATTGCATCATTTGAATGATATTAAGGTTCCGCGTCTAATGATACCAGACTCACATATTGAATACCACGGTTTTGCTGATGCATCAGAATCAGCATATGCTGCTGTTTTGTACTGTCGAAGCATTGATCAAAATGGTCATATTACTGTTCGTCTCGTCGCTGCAAAAAGTAAGGTTGCACCGTTGAAGCAAATAAACGTTCCTCGTCTCGAACTATGTGCGTCAGTGTTGCTTACACGCCTCATACGAAAGGTTAACAATTCAATCAAGATTATTGATAAACCGATTTTTGCTTGGACTGATTCACAAATAGTTTTACATTGGTTGTCATCGATTCCACGACGCTGGAAACCTTTTGTTGCTAATAGAACCAGTGAAATTCTCGAAACACTTCCTCGTAATTGTTGGCATCATATAAGTTCGAAGCAGAATCCTGCAGATTGTGCATCACGTGGTATTCGTCCGGAAGAATTGATTCGACATAAACTCTGGTGGTGTGGACCAGATTGGTTAGGCAAACCGGAAACCACTTGGCCCAAGACTGTATATGAATTCATGCCTTCAATAAATGTTAACAGTGAAGAAAGAAAGGTTGTGTTAAAATCTATGCTTGTTGAAAGTACACAGCCATTGTTAGATATCATTTTCTCACGAAGATCTTCATGGCATACAATTTTAAGGATTTTGGCTTTTTGTTATCGATTTATTAATAATGCTCGTTCTCCTCCTTCATCCCGTACCATTGGAAATATTCAAGTTCATGAACTTAAATTTGTTAAGTTTATTTGTATTAGACATGCTCAAGATAGCGCTTTCCAATTTGAGAAACGACTTATAAAACAAAACAAGTGCCTTTCTCCCAGTAGCAAACTGTTTATGTTATCACCATTCATTGATGAGAATGAAATACTTCGTGTGGGAGGTCGCTTAAGACATACTGAACTCTCATATCAGACAAAACATCCTATCATTCTACCCAAGGGACACATTGTAACTACTTTGATCATCACGCATACACACACAACACATTTACATGCTGGAATATCTGAAATGTTCTTCATTCTACGTCAAGAATACTGGATTTTAGGATGCAGAAATATGATCAAAAAGATTATTCATACATGCATACCATGCTTTAGACAAAGAGCTGTTCATAATCATCAACGGATGGCTGATCTACCAAAACATCGTGTTACATACGCGCGCCCGTTCGTAAACGTCGGATGTGACTACGCCGGTCCAATAACACTTCGGTTATCACGCGGTCGAAATCCTAAATACGTCAAGGGATACATCGTACTTTTTGTGTGCTGTTCTATAAAAGCGATACATTTAGAGCTCGCTAGTGACTTATCAACAGATTGTTTCATTTTAGCATTAAAAAGATTCATCTCCCGTAGGGGAAAATGTTTACATATTTTTTCAGATAATGGCACGAATTTTAAAGGCGCCAGTAGAACACTCTCTACTATGTATCAGTTGTTGCAGTCAAGGGAACATAACAACAAGGTTGAAAATTACTTATGCAATGAAGGTATATCTTGGTCCTTCATACCTCCAGCAGCGCCACATTTTGGTGGACTTTGGGAAGCCGGAGTGAAATCAGTCAAACAGCACCTCAGGCGAATGATTGGAAACAACATACTTACGTACGAGGAGATGTATTCTGTCTTAACCCAAATTGAAGCATTGTTGAACTCACGGCCAATGTGCGCCATGTCTGATAATGACATCGACGCTCTAACACCTGCTCATTTCTTGGTTGGACATCCTCATACAACCTTACCAGACGCAAATTACAACATTTCAACGTCTCATTTAAAAAATTGGGAATTATTGCAAAGCATGGTCCGTGGATTTTGGAAAAGATGGCATCGTGACTACCTCACGTCTCTACAGCACCGAACGAAATGGCAGACTCAACAACCTAACTTAAGGAAGGATGATCTTGTAGTTATAAGAGACACTAATCAACCACCAGCATCATGGGTTCTAGGACGGGTGATTGAGTTGCATCCGGGTGACGATGGCTTAATTCGTGTGGCCACAGTTCGTACCAAATCTGGTCTATTAAAACGTCCAACGGTAAAACTTGTACCTTTACCTATATCTTAGCTGGATTCTCCAGCGAGGGGGCGGGATGTTGAGAAATGGATCTAATATCATTGTATTACATTTGCTACTCTACTATATACTACACCACTTATGTACTATACTACTCTACTACATTGTACTACATATATGGATTTAGTATTATTTAGTATTATATTGTATTATAGCTATTGTATTATATTTACATTTACTCTCTCATATTTATTTGATTGTATTCTCTCTCTAGTTCTCATATTGCCTGTTAATCATAATTGATAAAGTGTAAATTTCTACCTAACTAAAATTGTATATTGCTTGATTTGTAACATAACTTATGTACATTGCATAGCTTAAAATATTGAACATTGTACTGTAATCTCATACGATTTGTTTGAATACCAATTACACATACACATACACGCACTCTTTGATAATTTGGTGTAATGGTATATCTCATTGTAATTCTCATCTAACAGCATTTTGAATAATTGATACTTGCACTATTAATTTTAATTTTTGAATCGTTCTTCTCGTTTTGACGGTCATCGGATGAGGTTGCATCAATTCAATAAAAAATTGTAAAATAAACACATTGTAATTTGTACATCATAACAATTAAAAACTTGTAAATTAAATCACATTTTTTTGTTTATTGAAATTATTACAACACCATTGTTTGCGATCAATCGACAACTAACCGATCGCTTTTTAAAAAATTAAAGACAGATAAAAATAAAATGAATAAAATGGATAAAAATCCATTTTTCATTTATGAAAATAAAAAGATTTTCACTCTTTTCGACGTACCCCATTTATTTAAATCGATTCGAAATAATCTTATTTCTTATCCACTGAAGATTGGTGACACGGGCTATGCACGGTGGAAAGTTCTGGAAGAAGTGTACAGGATAGATTCTTTGTCAAGTACGAGAATCTGTCCTCGTTTAACTCACAAACATTTGCACCCAAATACTTTCCAAAAAATGAATGTCAGATTAGCTGTACAAGCTGTTAGCAATTCCTCAGCTGCAAAGTTAGAAATTTTTGATGAAAATTGGAAGCTCGATGCTGAAAATACAGCCAATTTATTTCAAAAATTAAACAATTTATTTGACTATTTAAATAGTAAGTCAAAGTTTTGTAGAAATCCATACGCTCGAGCAATTGAAAAAGACAATTTCACATGGAATTATTTATTATAAATGAAAGAATTTATATCTTCTCTCTCTTTCTGCACATCAAATAAGAGAGTAAACATTAATTGCCTAAATGGCCTTATTCATTCTATTAGTGCAATATTGGGTATTGCAGACCAACTTTTTTGTACTTTCAATGATTGGTTTTATCTCTGCACAAATAAGTTGAATCAAGATCCAATTGAGAATTTGTTTAGCCGTATTCGTGCTAAAAAAAGAAATCCATCAATTTTTGAATTTAATCAAATTATAGGAAGAATAATATCTATGCATATATTATACACTTCCAAAATTACTAACTGTGAGGAAGACGACGACGAATTAATCAATATAGACTGGGAAACAATCGTACATGAAAAGGATGAGAGCGATAATGAAAATGAAGAAGATAATTTGTCTTGTATCGATGTAAGTGATTTTGAAACCGATGATTTTGATGCAAATACAGATAACATTGTTGCTCTTGAAAATAACGAAACTGCAGAATCTGATGTAAAAATAACAAAAATGTCAAATAATGCGACCAGATACTTTGCTGGATATGTTATTTTCAAGACATCAAAAAAACTGAAAATTAATAAATGTGAAATATGCAAGAGCCAAATAATTAAGCCAAATGAAATTTTAAGTAACTCTAGTGAGTGGCTCTTACATTTTAAAAATTTTGCTAAAACTTCTGACTTTGGAGCTCTTCAAGCACCGTCAGACCAGTTTTATTCAATTACTAAAACTTGTATTCAAATTTTTGAAGACATATTTTTAAAAGAACCACATTTAGAAAAAATTAAAGAAACGCTTGTTAGCAACTGTAAACAAAGATTATGTATGTGGTTTGACGAAGACGACAGTTGCTATGAACATAAAATTGCTTTTCTAAATTTTACTATCCTTGTAGTTTTAAGGAAAAATTGCAAATGGTATATGGATAATTCAACAGCAGAAAGTAGAGATTATTGCGCACGAAGGTTAAGAATTTTAACAGAATAAATGTTATCAAAAAAATCAGTTTCAAAGTCATAATTAAATAAATAGTAAAATTTTGTTAAATTAACTTAGAAATAAATTTGTATAGAATTAGGTACTGTAATTTTATAACTGTGGAGTACTTGTCACGAATATGGAAAAGGGAGAGGGGGGGGTCCTCTTCAATGATTGTCTCCTTGTCGTGGTGAAGAGGCTCAGTAATTCCTGTTTAGTAAAATAAGTGGAATGAAGCAAAGTACAATCACAATACGATCCCTAACAACAATTCGTTTAAGTTGAAATAATCGACATTGTACTATACGTTTCATGTTACTCTTTGCAAATCATGTATGCTGGGATACAAAATTCATGTCCATACATATTACTTTATTATGAATATTATTGACATATGAAACTCCTCCCCTATATGTGTTACAAAATATACGATCATCATAATAATAGTACATGTTTGTTTGTGTATAGATTTAATTATCCTTAATACTTCGGTACAATAAAAAAAAATGATCTTCATACATTGTTTTTTTTTCACACTTTTTAGATCATATGAATGTTTGTATAAGATGTGTATCCATACATATATGAAAAGTAAAGAACCTTTTTTTTCTATTAGAAAGCATGCATTCCATATTGAGATAAATGAATACATGTACGAACATGTGGTAATTGATATACTGCGATACAAACACATGTATTTTAAATGTAAGTACATGTAAAATTAAAATGTTTAAAATCGGACAAATACGTAAAAAATTTGAATGATATCATAAAGAAATTAAACTCCACCCCATGTGAATTTCAAAATCAATGCAATACAATAGTACAGTCGGCGATTAAGAAAAAAACCTTAATTGTATGAAAATATTTCTATGAAATTTGAAATTTTTTCACAATTAAAAAGAATGATGTAATGATAAATATTGGAAAAGGTAGCACATTTTCTGAGACTCCACTGTACTTTTAGGTATTTTCCTTATGTGTAAATAGAATTCACACATACATTTAAAGAATGAAAAATTGAAATTTAGTGATTCTCAATGAAGAGAAATACATTTTACCCCTATCTATTCTGCCCGCACAACACCTGTTTCGATCAAAATTTTGTGACCAAACTAAAAGCATTTAAGTTTAAATATATTGTAATAGTTTATATATGGTATGGATTTGAAGTTATAAACCATTATTTGTTACAAACATACAAGGTGAGTCGATAACATAATAATGTCAGATTAATACTAAGATTAATGTGTGGGTATGCCCACAATTATCATTAAATGCAATTTATCTCAATATTTCCTAAAAAAATTATACAAACAAAAACTTTCCTTTAAGAAAATCTCAATATTAAAGTCTGGTTTTATACATACATTTATATTACAAGTAAACATACATATATCGTAATGCAATGAATTTATGAGATGAATTACTAGCGATGTAAACGATGTAACGTTCAATTCAATTGATTTAATTTACTAACAATTCATGGTTATATACTTACATTCATTCAAAGTGATCTTCAATGATTTCTATATTGTCGCTTTTATATATGTATGTGGGCAACGTACTAGGATGTTATGATAAGTTTGAAGACATATGATTTGAAGTTTTTTACATAAATTAATTAAGAGTAGCTAGCAACAGCTGATTGAAATCGAAATCAGCTCAGTCAAAAACGTAAAAATTAAAAATCCGTTGAATCCGTTAATAATTAGAAAACAACAAATAAATATGTACATATGTCACGTATGAATTCAAATGTATATCATTTCATGCATAAGTAATTATGTACATACATATCTACATATGTACATATATGAACATTGAACACACAATTTGCGTGCAGGTGCACTTCCTATACATACGCATCAAAATTGATATAAAATATATGTATGTACATACATCTCTAATGGTCTTATTCATCATACACATGTATATGTATGTACATACTATATATTGTATATTGTAATCCAAAACAAATGATCATTTGGCTTGATAAAAACGAATTGAAAAAAAAATTCCGAAGAAAAATATGTACACACAAAAATGTGAACATGTCCACATTCACGTTGCTGTATGAATGTATACTCCAAAGAAATTCTGTAGAAAAAAAAAATTTTTTTTCTTCTAATTGCTTTTTTCTCACACTCAATGTTCTATGCGTATACATACACACATGTACATCAAATACTATATAACACATGATCATATGCATATCGTATATACCTACGTTTACGTGTATATATATTATATGCATGTACATATGAAATACAAAAATCGTTTATTGACTATACAGTGCAAATTAAAACATTTGTAACCAAATTATGAATTCATTTACATTGAAAATGAACTCATATTATTCTGAAATAAATAACAATTACAATACAAACATTACTATGATTTTCAATTATTTTATTAGTAATAATTTAAAACCAAGTATCACGTTTCGTTCTTGTTCTCAAATTTTTTGCTGCTGCCGTGATTTCTGACCTAAGATCTAACAGATTACGTTGTGTTTTCGTACGTTTTTTTTTTTTACAATAACTTTTGACCCAGATGGCCTAGAACCATGAACCTGGAATTGTTGAAAAGGTAATCGATCAGAGAAATTATTTTTTGAAACCGAATCATACCTTTATCTGCGTAATAAAGCATTTTATTTTCTCAACAAAGAAAGGAGTTATATTTTTTAAAAATCGGCATCGTAGTCGTGAAGAAGTAATAACTCAAAAACGAGTGCCATTACAGCTAAACGGTAAAAATATTTTGAGAAGTGAACTCTTTAGCGATATAATAAGTGCTTAAACATTATTCTAGGGCTGTTAGATGTTTGCATATAACAATTTCTAGACAGGAAAACATGGTGAAAATAAAAAAAACACAAAACTTTCAATTTCTCATAAACAAAACCGAAACGGGAAAAATGTAATATGGCATTTTCGACTGGAAATTATCTCTACTTTTACCCCTTGAAATATATTTCACGTTTTTCGGAACACCCTGTATACATTTGTATGTTTATATAGTCTATTTGTTTTAACGAAAAAAGACTTGTAAAATTAGATTCCAAAATCTACTGCCAGTTCGAAAAATCTACTGCGATTTTACAAGACGTTTACTGCACTTTTTATTTACTGGGATCTCAGTAGTATGTTTATGCCGTTTCTGAATCAGCGGCTCTGCCGGTTCATGACGTCACAAAGGCATTGATCTTGTCTTGTCTTGTCTAAGCGAAGGGTGTGCGTGTGTTGTTGTAGTGAAAATGATAAACTGGTTACAGGTGTTACTTAAGGGTACATATTTAAGCATATGTTTTATGTTGATTATTACTAAGAGCAGTGTGTGTGGGTATATGCGTGTGGTGTGTGCGATAAAATAAATAAATTATTACCCCTATTTAATAACATTGTGAAATTAGTAAAGAGTACTATTAATAGAAAAAAGGATTTTAAAATTTAAAAAATTTAAATGGATCCAGGATTTAATTTTTTTCCCATGACTGTTGACGGTCCTAATAAAATTGTGTAATTTATGACTTGTGAATCAATAGATTTCTTTTTAGAAAATATCCTGATTAATAATCTAAAAGAATTTAAATGGATTCAGGATTTAAATTTTTTCCCATGACTATTGACGGTCCTAATAAAATAGTGTAATTTATGGCTTGTAAATCAATAGATTTCTTTTTAGAAAATATCCTTATTATGAAATTTTTAGGAATTAAATAGGATTCAAGACTGCGTAATTGATGAGAAAATGTTTGTCATCAAAAACTAAGAATAATGTAAAATTAAGTAAAAGTTTTTGTGTTCCTATTTTTTTTAGGCAATCTTGAAGTGTAAAAGTGAGTGAAAAATAAAAATATTTCACAGTTTCAATTTAAATTTTACCAAATAATAAGGTAGAATTAAATTTTCAAATGGCATACATATACATAAGCAGTGAAGAAGAAGATGACGTGATGCATATAGGCATGATTGCCCAATTTGTTTGGATAAGTTACAAATTTCAACTAAAAATTCATTTTACAATCACAAATATTGTTGTGGTTGCATAACTGAATGGGCAAAAAGGGCCCCTACCTGTCCTATATGTAGGACAGAATTAATAGAGTTATGTTTTTATGTTAAAGACAAAATGTAATATAATCATAAATAAATATGTGAAATAAAAATAATCAAATATATTATATGGTCTAAATCACAAAACAAAAAAAAAAAAAAACAAAAAAAAAAAAAGAATAAAATAATGAATTAAAACTGTTAACACAATAAAAAAAATAGGAAATACAAAAAAAAAAAAAAACAATTTTCCTAATTTCACTGATCTTGATCTTTTTGGTCCTGATCAATTGTTACAATTGTTGAAATTGATGATGTTGGTGATTGGTTGTTGTGATGTTTCGTCGCCCATGATATCTTGTTAACCAACTTGTTTCTTTAGTATGATTTCTATAACACTAAATATCATTTTTAAAACAAAAAAAAAAAAAAAAAAAAAAAATGAATGAAAAGGAAAAACAAAAAAGAACATCAACACCTCTATGAACTTAAAAAGTACAGACATTCATATTCAGACATTCAGAACATTCATTTATGTACAGACAATTTGTATTATTATTTTTTTTTCTTTTTTAAACTTTATTGCTTATTTCACCTCGATTTAAAAGAAAAATCAAAGTGCACATAATTTTTTATCATAACCAATACATATGTATATGTACATACCATATCACAATATACTTTGATCATACAATTATAATCTGTCTAAAACAAAAAAAAAGACAACGATTTTTTGGTGAATCCTCACTTTTCACCTTGAATGTACAGTCCCAGTCACTTTTAAATATTCTCGTCAATGGGACTTTGCTCTTCACTCGTCAACATCGATTCCAAATTATGGACTTTGTGACACGACAGGTGACAATTGTCAATAGGTGACGTGAGTTTGGCTACAAAGGCCAATGTTTTATTCTTAAATATTCATAATTTTCATTTTATTTCATTAACGGACATCCATCGAAGTTGAAAGGTGAATAGGGCAAAGAAATCATCTTTCTATTATTTGATTTCATCTTTTTCAATCAGATTTAAAGTTTTTGCTTTTTCCTATATTTTTGAAAAATTATTTTCTAATTTTAATTGTTTATTGTTTATTTTAATACACTTTTTTTAGATTTTTTCTCTATTTATTAATTTTTAAATTATTCATTATTTAAAATTTGGTTTTGAGTTTTTCTATTAAAATTTTATATAACGTTTATAACGTAAAATAGTCCTTCACACACTACCCAACTCCCTAATACTGACTTGAAAGCAAGGGCACTTGTACTAGTTTTATATATTACGTTTGTTAAAATAAAAGGATTATTCATTCTGTGTTGTTAATCTCTGTAGCTTGTAGGTAATAGCAGAACAGAGACGCAACACATTTTTTGATTCCTCAATGTTAGATGTAGTCAGAATGGGACGTGGTAGTAAAATGGTGGAAGCTCCTACAATCGTAAAGTCTCAAACGTATTTATGAGCAACTTACACGATCGGCAAAAAATTTTGACAGGAATTCAAGCAACAAGTTCAGTGTTATGTTTTAAAGCAACACTATAATGCCTTGAAGTATTAAAAAACTCCAAAACGTGAAATGCAAAGAAACATTAAAATTATGTGAAAAAGAAAGAAAACCTAAAAATTGAAATAATTCGCAATTGGAATCAGACCACATTGAAAAAGAGAAAAAAATCTAAAGAATAAATAAATTAATTAATATACCTATAACGATTAATTTTAAGAAATTTGTTAGCGACTCTGCTAAAATTAAATTGTAAAATATCTAAAGCACGTCGTCGTATTTCCCGCTTTGTTCCATTATGCCGTATGTTAAATGAATATAATAAATATTGTAACTGGGAAACTTGAAAAGAAGTTATCATATTCTGTAAAACAAAAATAGAAAAGGAAAAATGTAATTAAATTTTCTTCATTTTTGGTCTAAAACGTCAAATTTTGTGTGGCGATTAACTTTTTCTGATCTACTCGATAGACACATTTTGTGATATAAACTGTAAGTGTGGGACAACTGTACAAACAAAGGTGAATTTTTACAATGTCAGAATATTTTTTTGACTCATTCCAGATCCCATAAGGCATTCATCAAATTTTGGGTAAAACTACAGATAATAACAACTGATAACTAATAATGATGATGATACCTCTTACATTACTATATATTTTTAAATAAAACGAATTACTTAATTATGACTTACCTTAATTTCTCGAACTGTTCTCTGAGTTTGTAAACGGGCGTTTCTCAACATTCTATCTTCAAAAATTATTTAAAGTAATATAATGTGACTCTTGCTAAATTAATTCACTTACTTTTAATTTAGATAAACACAAGAAATCGGTATTAAAGGAACTAAGGAATTACTTTTTTTTGCCCTTACTCCTTAACCTAACAAAATAAAAAAAAATGTTGACTGAGCAGGTTTCTCAAACAAAAGATAACAAAACATCTGCTGGCTGGTTAGCCACTTTTCTTCGCTTATCGAATAAAGATAATAATTAAATTTGATAATAATTGTCCAATATGTTTTAAAAATTTTGTAAATACCCATATATTAAGACGTCACTTAACGTTATTCACGTAGCAAGAGGGGATGTTTTAAAAGAGATGTAAGAAAAAAACTTAAAAATAATGTATTGTACGTTTCTTTCGTAATGATGTTCTATTTAATTTTTGTTTTCAGTTTAATTATGTTCAATATTGAAAAGCCAGGCATACAAATACAGTTAGCGTCAAAAGTGAGTGTACACCTAAAAATTTCGACTTTAACCTTTAATTAAAAAAAAAAAAAATGAAGCTATTTTAATGAAACTTAACACAAATTGAAGCTTTATTTGTACTCTTTAAAGTTTAATAAATTTGGTTCAAAAAAGTCAAAAGCACCTACTTTTCGAAATATCAAAATTAATCACTAAACTGTTCTACAGGTAAAATACCAAGTAGTGTATATATGCGGGTTCTGAACCAGCGGCTCTGCCGGTTCATGACATCACAAAGGCATTGATCTTGTCTTGTCTTGTCTAGACGAAGGGTGTGCGTGTGTTGTTGTAGTGATAATGAGAAACTAGTTGCAGGTGTTATTTAAGGATTCATATTTAAGCAGGTGCTTTATGTTGATTATTAGTAAGATCAATAACTGTCAATGGATTTAATAAAAATAGTGTAATTTATGGCTTGTGAAACAATAGATTTCTTTCTAGAAACTATCCTGAGTTTTAATTTCAAAGGAATTTAAATGGATTCAGAATTTCAATTTTTACCCAAAACTGTCAATGGATTTAATAAAATTGTGTAATTTATGGCTTGTGAAACAATAGATTTCTTTCTAGAAACTATCCTGAGTTTTAATTTCAAAGGAATTTAAATGGATTTAGGATTTTAATTTTTTCCCAAAACTGTCAATGGATTTAATATAATAGTATAATTTATGGCTTGCGTTAATATTAGATTATTCTATATAGAAATTATTCTGATTGGTTAATTTTTAGAGTGGGGGGTGAACTGATTATTCTAGAAACTGTTGTGATTGGTAATAGAGTTTTACATTTTCACTAAAGTTTGAAATTTTCTGGTATAAATTCACCCTAGTTTTGGTAAAAATTCACAGTTCAGTTTTACTAGTTACAAAATTTAACAAGTACAGTGAAATCTTTTAAAAAGTTATTATTTATTTTGTTGAGTGAAGTTAAAGGTGAAAATAATTCAAAATGAAAAGTTTTATTTGTGAAGTTTGTGGAAGCAGTTTTGCTTTTAAAAATAGTTTAAAAAGGCATATTTCATCAGTGCACGGAGAGCGAGTTAATTGTGACATTTGTAAAAAAAGTTATTTACGCAGAGATGATTTAATAAGACACATGAGAAATATGCATACAGTGAATTCTAATTTAATTGTTGAACATGAAGTAATCAATCAACCTTCATCATCAAAAAAACAGTGTCTGAATGAAATAACAGACAATGAGTTGTGTATGCTGTGTATTGCGTGTAAAAAAAAAACATTTTAGTTAAAGATTGGAGTTATCACTTAAGAACAAACGCTCATAAACAAAATACAGCACAACCAATCAATGATGAGTTAAAGGTTGTAAAAAGTGGTTTTGAAGAAAGAATAGAGACACTTCTGTACGAAAAGAAAAATGAATCAAACTTGGAGCCACTTAAATTTTTCGAATCATCGAAACAAACGATTTTACAATGTTTAGGAAATCAGTTGAATAAGCATGGATCGTTTAAATTTAATTTTGAATTGTTTGCAGAATATGTTAAAATTACTAAAGCAAATGATGAGGAGGAAGAAGATATGATGTTATCAGTAAAATCTTTTCAATCTAAAATGGAAATTCTACATGATGAAACCGAAGCACAATCAGTCGTCAACAATATGATTGATAACATTCACACAAAGATGCAAGAATTCCAAGAACGTGATAGTGGTTGGACATTGATAAGAATAAGTCATATTGAAATTAACATTAACCAGTACAAACTGATTAAGGGGTCACAGAATTTACCATTACCACCATACATTCAACAAAAACATGCTTGCATCAATGTTAACAATTCAGATGAATATTGTTTTAAGTGGGCAGTTATATCAGCTCTATATCCAGTTGACAACCAACACCATAACCGACCATCATCTTACTTTATTCATGATATTACTGCTACTACTATTATTCTACGAAACAATATTAGATTAGAGTTTGGGAACCTCGAATTTCCGTTAAAAATAACAGACATCAAAAAATTTGAAGAAATGAATCCTGATATTAGCGTAAACGTATTTGGTTACGAAGAAATAAATCAAAACAACTGTAAAGTAGTGAGTCCGTTCTATTGTACAAAACAAGAAAAAACAAACACATCAATCTACTACTTATTCAAAATAATGATAAAAGTCATTATGTATGGATTAAAAATATATCGAGATTGATTACAAGCCAATTATCAAAAAACAAAAGTATGTTATATTTGTGCAACTCTTGCTTACAACATTTTTATAGTAAAGATGCTTATGAAACACACAAAAACGAATGCAGCAAGATTGTTACTTTGATGCCATCACCTGGAAAATGTGAACTAAAATTTGAAAAATACGAACGTCAGTTGGAAGTCCCATTCACAGTTTATGCAGATTTTGAATGCATTCTTCATGATGTAAATTCTTGTCTACCTTATCCATCAGCGTCATCTACAACAAATATTCAGCAACATGTTCCTTGTGCATTCGCATACTATATAAAATGCTCTTATGACAATAGTTTAAATAAATTGAAAGTGTATAAGGGAAAAGACTCACCATCAAAATTTGTACAATCATTGGTTGAAGACATACTTCACATTTATCATAACTACATTATGAATCCAAAGTCTATGAATCCTTTAACACCATATCAACTTAAAATACAAGAACAAAGCAAACTGTGCCACATATGCAAAAAGTTTTTAGGAAATATTAGAGTTGCTGATCATTATCATTTAACGGGCAAATACAGAGGTCCAGCTCACAATGAATGTAATTTGCGCTTCCGAGTACCAAAATTTTTCCCTATTTTGTTTCATAATTTCTCTGGATACGACTGTCATTTGTTTGTCAAAGAACTTTCAAACATTGATGGAGATATAAATTTAATACCACTAAATAAAGAATTATATGTATCCTTATCAAAACGTATTCACGTAAATGATACAGATACAATTGAGCTAAGATTTTTAGATTCTGCCAGGTTCATGCAATCTAGCTTAGATTCTTTGGTTAGAAATTTAACACCACAAGATTTTGAAGTTGTCAAATCAATGTATCCAGAAGAGGAAGCATTTAAGATGGTAACAAGAAAAGGAGTATTTCCATACGAATACATTAACTCGTGGGAACGTTTGGAAGAGTCTTCTTTACCTGCACCAGAAAATTTCAACAATAAGTTGACAAATAGCAAATGTAATGACGCAGATTATTTACATGCTTTGACGATTTGGAAAAAATTCAACTGCAAAAGTCTTTGGGATTATTTAGAGCTTTATTTGATAACAGATGTGCTACTTTTAACCGATGTTTTCGAAAACTTTAGAAAAGTATGCAAAAATATATATTCATTAAACCCTTGTCAATACTATACAACACCTGGATTATCGTGGGACGCTATGCTTAAACTAACAGGAATAAATCTTCAACTTTTAACAGACATTAATACGTATAACTTTATCAAGAAAGGTATTAGAGGAGGTATAACACAATGTTCACATAGACATTCAGTGGCAAACAATAAGTATATGCAAGGCTTTGATAATACTAAACCTTCAAAGTACTTGGCATACGTGGATGCAAACAACTTGTATGGATGGGCCATGTCTCAAGCTTTACCTTATTCAGACTTTAAATGGGTTGAAAATCTCGAAGAAATAAATCTTACATCAATAGCAGATAATTCTAACATTGGATACATTCTTGAAGTTGATTTGGAATATCCAAAAGAAATACATGATGAACACAATGATCTACCATTTTGTGCAGAAAATAAAAAGAGTCCAGGATCAAAATTTTCAAAATTGATAACAGATGTAACAAACAAACAAAATTATATAATACATTATAGAAATTTACAACAATGTGTTAAACATGGATTAAAAATAGTTAAAATTCATAGAGCCTTACAGTTAAGACAATCTTGCTGGCTAAAAACATATATTGACCTAAACACTCATCACCGTACACTAGCTAAGAATGCTTTTGAGAAGAACTTTTTCAAGTTATTAAATAATGCAGTGTATGGAAAAACAATGGAAAACGTTGATAACCGTAAAGATGTGAAAATTGTAACTAACTGGGAAAACTGCGGAAAACGTTTAGGCGTTCGAGCATTAGTGTCAAAACCAAATTTTCATAGCTTAGCCCAATTTACACAAAATATGGTAGCTGTTCAGATGAAACGAGTGCGAACATGCTACATTAAACCGATTTATTTAGGATTCGCTGTACTGGAATTATCAAAATGGAAAATGTACAAATTCCACTACGACTACATGAAACCTAAATATGGTACAAATGTTTTATTGAATTATATGGATACAGACTCTTTCGTTTACACTATACAAACTGAAGATTTTTACGATGATATTAAAGATGATATTAATAACAGATTTGACACATCAGAATATGCTCGAGATGATCCATACAACATCCCATTAAGAAATAAAAAAGTATTAGGATTAATGAAAGATGAAAACAATGGTAGAATAATGAAAGAATTTATAGGTCTCAAGTCAAAAATGTATTCAATAGATGTAGAAAATAGTAAAGTAGTTAAAAAAGCTAAAGGTGTTAAGAAAACAACTGTTGATAATTTAAGTTTAGAAAATTATAGGGACTGCTTGTATAGAAATAAAATATTTTATAGTAGTATGTTAGTTTTTAGGTCTCATATACAGACATTATATACTCAAAATGTACATAAGATATCATTAAGTTATATAGATGATAAGCGGCATGTAAATGAAGATGGTATAAGTACGTATGCTTGGGGTCATTATAGGTTAAGTGAAAAATAAAAAGAGTAGTATAACTTTATATTTAATTTTAATAAATTTTATTGAAAACAAAAAAGAATTACAATGTTTCATTTAAATTTGCATCTACATAATGTCTTAAAATAAACATATTTTGCAAAGCACAACAATCGCCATGTATAACACATCGTAGAACATTAGGATGGTTTTGTTGTAAAGTATGTAAACTTGGACATCCGAATTCATCTAAATCATGAACTACAATTTTTTTCCTGAGTGTTTCGCTTATAAATAATCTTTTTTCTCTACCTTTCACGTAAATTATGGCGTCTTTCAGGTTTTTTAATAAAAAAACTATCAAGCTTCTAAAAGAAATTGAACCTTCACCCCAATTTACTCCGTGATAATTTCTTGTTAGCCAATTTACTTGTTTTTGTTCTTTTACTGTTAAAGATAAATACTCGTATGGCGGTTTAATTAAAAAATGTTGAAACTCTCGTACATTATATGATATTGCTAATTCTTTTACAATGAATTTATTATTTTGAGTTTTAAATCCTTGTATAACTACGACGACAATATTTTTCATTTTGTAACATGTTTTATCTCCGTTGCCAAACTAAGAACTAATTTGCAAATGCTCATGCTTCTTCTTTTATTGTACTAATTTTCGTACATCACCATTAAGTGGGTTGTATTCAATTATTCTATCATGTAAAAGTAAACAGTATGCATTTGTATTTGCTGGAATATTACCATCTGTTTGCAGTTCTATTCTCACATCTACTGGACCAGATTTAACAATTTCATTTTGATGTGAACAGTCAATAACAGCAATTGGTGCTATTTCTTTAAATTCACTCTATTTCAGTAATGGATGGTTTTCTTTACCATAGTATGATACTTGGAATTTCATATACATATCATACAGTAAAGCATACCGATTACGGTCATACATAATATTTAAGTTATCATACGGATATGTTTCAGAATTTAAATAAACTTTTATGTTAGTAAGTTTACAATGATCGAATTTACTAGCATCCTTCTCTTTTCTATTTTGTTTGTCTGTTTGTAGAGCAACAATCACAAATCGGGGTTTTTCTAATTGTGGTGTAGTCTTAACAGTCCAAACAAGATGATCTGTTTGCGGCGCGCTAGGATAGTCATGCATGTCCCAGCTTCGAAAACTTATACGAGATGATTTTCCATTTTGAACAAATTTAAGTAAACGAAGTCTTTCTTCATCTGACACACTAATATGTGGTATTTTCCACATCACTTTTGTAACTGTAAGTTTAGAACCGTCGGCTGTTGTTTGAATTGCATTTAAGTCTGTTCTTGCACGAATTAAAATCAAGTCGTGTCTTGCATTTGTGATGATTTTTTTATAATCTTCTGCGAAACCTTATAACATTTTCAGAGGAATACAAAAACTAAAATTTCCAGATGTAGGATTTATAGTTTCGTTTGGTGACCATCCTGCATTATGAAGCATAGAACTTTCGTTTTGATTTAATGATATATAATTTTTTATTGAAGTAGTAATTCCAACATTTTTAGTACGATCAATTTCCACACCATTTAACTCATAACGTATTTCATCAAATAAATATGATGTACAATTATTGTTAAATTTATAGTCAGCTAAATCTGTACCATCAGTTTTTTTCAGTGTACCTTCAATGTAAATAATGCTTTCACTTGGAAGTACATAAAGATCTTGATTTTGTATTGAAATCCGTATTTCATCATTATTTTTAAAAGAGTCTACAAAAGGAGAGTAAGTATGATACTCTTTTTTTGTTTTTCGTTCATCAAAATAAGGTTGTTGTGAAATATTCAGTATATCACTCATTATAAGTTTTTAAAAGAAATCCCAGAGATTCAAGAAACTTTCTGTTTTCAATAGTTAATTTAGTTCTCGATTTCGATGTTTCTCCTTTAAGAGTTGAACTAGAACTAGTAAAATTTCTGCGATGTATTGGACTTACATATATTTATATTTTTGTTATAAAGAATCATTTCTTTTTTTATTCTGGTTTTAAATGTAATCTGACTGTAATATTTTCGTCTCTGAAATTTATTAAATTTCCGTCTTGATCAACAATTCTAATTACGATCGATCTGATTTGTTTAACGTTAACTGGTAAATAAATTACATTTTTAGGAACCTCTGTTATTTTATATCCTGGACCAACATCTGGTGAAAACTCATGAAGAGTATATATTACACAGGTATATTATTACAGTACGAACCTGTTACTAAATTACATTCAATTCGTATAGCATTTACTTTAGTGATGTTTACTGGTAAATCAGATACATGTAATACATTTGCAGATAATTCTGTTTTAGTAAATCCTAGAAGTTGACCAATAGATCGCTTCCTGCTGAAGTAAATGTTTTCTGTACTTTTAATTTCTGTTTTGAGTGTGTTGTTGTTTGCATGAATTTCGACTGTAGGTTTACTTTCTGTTTTTGCCAGCTCTTTCTGCAAGTAATTGGCAATGTCATCAACTTCATAAGACCCCACAGGTATTGTAATAACTTCATTGCCCATATGAAATAAATTATTTTTACGATCAACGTTGGGAATTGAATTATAAGTATGAAAGTCAACTAGTCCGCAAACATAGTTGATTGGTAAATCTATAGGAGGGAAATATTCTGAGGTAAGAACTGAAGTATTTCCAGTAAGAGTTAATGTAATTGACATTTTGAAAGATGTCAGTTGAGTGATTAATTTTGTGTTGTGAACCTTCTATTTAAAACGTTGATCATATACTTTTTGTCGATGAGCAGACGTAAGAATTGGATTTAGAACTTCGCTAGTTTGAACAATTCGTCTATTAAACCTTTCGCGATCGCATGCGATTATTTCCCAATATCTTTTGCGATTTTGACGAAAAGCGTAGTTCCACTTATGTAAAAAAAAAATTTGTACTTGAGGATTAAAACACACCTTTTTCGCCATATGATAAAAAATATACTGAACAAATTTATAAAAATTCACTTTATTTATATATATTCTTTATATTTGCTGCACAGAAACTTTAAACACAAATGTCCGCAGTTAACTGAATTATAATTTTGTTGTCTCTTGTAATTATACCTTATATTACTACCTAAATATTCTATTACTTCTAAAGGAGGTTTTAAATTCCCAAAGCTGTCAAAATATTCAGCATAGTTATTGTTTTTGTAATAAGCTACCCAATGCGTACCTGGCCCACTTGCATCATCTAAATTTATAACTCCACATTCTTTTTTTCAAGGCTTTTTTGGTAATTTATTACGCATAAAAACACCTCGAAAATATGGAATAAATTTTGAATATTTATTTAAATCAAGTTCGTTAAGAGGTCTATTAGGCAGCTTATTTAAAAGTTTTTTGGATAAGGTCTTAAGAAGAGTCCAAATTCTTTTCTGTATGGTTTCAAATATAATCCTTTCCCCATTGCTATTGCTTTCATTGTTTTGTTATGTCTTTGATTTTCTGTCAACTGATCTCTCACATTCTTGGCTTCCTTGATTACTTTTGCGATTTGCGCTGCTCCACCAGATAGTGCTCCTACAGCTGATAGTCCCGCAAAAAGTGGAACAAGAAACGGTAAAACACCTCCAGTTTTAGGTACTGGTATAACTCGTGGTATTTCAATTGATGATTTTTTTTCTTTAAAATATCTTTGGTTGCTGTTAGAGCAAATTTTATTGCATCTTGCAGATTATTAGGCCTATGTACTTTTATAATTGTACGGGCATTTTGAATAGCCTGATGAAAGAGTTTTTTTTCTTTTAATTTGACTATTTGTTTTTTAGTTTTCGTTTTAACACCCATTCCAAGTTTTACTTTTGTCTTCATTGCGTTCGTCACAAACAAAGCGTTTGTAGGCTCACCAATACTAGCGTCTTTAGACTTTACTCTTTCCCAAGCCTTTTCTGCTAAAAGGCGATCAGCTGTATGTCGATTGTCGTTTTCAAGATGTTTTGAATAAAATATATCGTGCTCCTTACAGGCCCTGTCTAGCGAATTTATCCCTGGGTCTCCTCTTTCTAATCGTTTTCCTAGTTTTGTACCAGGACCGCAATATTGATAGCCAGGAAGATGTAATTCAAATGGGAGTTTGTTTATTAATGAGTTAGGTAATCCTTTTCCTTTGTGCGTTGGACAACGACTAACAAATTTATTTTTATGATTAATCATTTTATATCGTTTCATGCAAAGACTAAAGTGAAATGATGACAATTAAGCTATAAATACAGTATTTATAGAAAATTTCGTTCAGTTGCTATCCAGAATGCGACTAATTAAACAACGTGACACGTTAGCAGTAAAAAACGTAGACTTTAAAACAACAATAACAGCAGTAAAATTAGACACAGTACATTACTACCGAACAGTATTAGAGCTTTTGTTTTAGGTCCATCTAACTGTGGTAAAACAAATGTTATGATTAGTTTACTCGAACATCCACACGGTCTTCAATTTGAAAACATATATATTTATTCGAAATCTCTATATCAACCTAAATACGAATATTTAAAACGCATATTAGCACCTATAAAGGGACTTGGTTATTACACATTCACTGAAAATAACAATGATATACCTCCAAATGAAGCTAAAAGTAATTCTATATTTGTATTTGACGATGTTGCATGTGAAAAACAAAACAATATACGAGAATGTTTTTGTATGGGTCGACATAGAGATGTAGACAGTTTTTATTTATGTCAGACATACACACGTATTCCAAAACACCTGATACGAGATAATGCAAATTTAATAATAGCTTTTAAACAAGATGATGTAAACTTAAAACATATATATACTGATCATGTTAACACGGATATGTCATATGAAAAATTTCGTGAAGTATGCTCCGAATGTTGGAAGGATAAATATGGATTCTTACTAATTAGTAAAGATAATGAACTAAACAGAGGAAGATATAGAAAAGGATTTGACATCTTTATTCAAGTATAAAAACAGAGTAATAAGAAAGTTTTAGTCATTTATGTAAGTGAACTACAAAGAAACTGATCATCACGAACAAAAAACGCAATAATTAATTTAAAATCTGTTTTGTAGCTGTTTCATAGCTGTTTAAAGCTGTTTCAATAGCTGTTTTAAGCTGTTTCATAGCTGGTTAAAGCTGTTTCATAGCTGTTTAATAGCTGTTTCATAGCTGTTTACAACTGCTTCATATATACCTGTTTAAAACTATTCCGTGCATTAGCTGTTTAAAATGGATGAAAATTTGATTAAGGATATAATCAAAACAAGAAAAGAAATTAGGAAAAAATATCTAACACTAACAAGAGGAAAAGCAGAAACTGATTTCCAACTTGAAAATACATTTAAACCAATTACACAACCTCTCAAAGAAATACTTAATGCAAAACTTAAAGAAAAAACAAAGAATAATTTTGAAGGTGATTATGAAAATGAAACACCATGCCAAAATAAGAAAATAAAACCTAAAAAAACTAGAATACCGTTTGACAATTCAAAATTTTTAAACGATAATTTCAACACACCGTTTTCTACACCAAAAGGTATTCTACAACCGAGAGTTATTGATTTACAAGCTTCAGGTTCAGATAAATTTGATGATTACACAATAAGTACACCTCTTGCGTTTACAAATTCACCTGACAGTATTATAAAGAGTTTAAATTTGAAAGATAATGAAATTGATTACAAGTATGGTCCTCACTTAGATCACGATTCAAATACTTGGAAAATAGGTGATTCAGCATTTGTAATAGATGATGAAAATATTGTTATAAATAACAAATCTTATAAACTTACACCTGGTTTAATACAGTTAATATTTACAAAAAGTCCACGTAAAGGAGTATATACTATTGAAGACATAGGGATCTATGTACAAATCTTAAATAGTACATATGCTATGAAACGTGATTACGATGCAAACAAACAAATCTCAGGAACTCGAAGTAAAACATATCAGTTTATTAAAAGATTTTTAAATCCACATAAGGGATCTGGTTTAATGAAGTTTTCAAGAAACAAAACTGATTATATTTATTGGGATGATCCAAACGAGCTAGTAGACAGATTAAGATTATTGTTAGCCTCACAGAATGCAGGTCACAATAATCATGGAAATGAAATAATTTCAATTATTGAAGAGCTCAAAGAAGCTGACATTATCGTATAAAAACCATATTTAACAAACAGAGTGCGTCATTTACGAAATGAGTGTTGATAAGTTTGGACGTTTCTTACTGAATTGTAAAAGAAATAATGAACGAGGCCCTCCAGGTCAACCTGGAATTGGATTTAAATTAACCCCTAATGGAAATTTTGATATAGAATATAAACGTTTACAAAACATAGGATTACCAGTTGACAATTTTGATGCTGTTACAAAAGCAATCTTTGAAAATGAAATAACAGCTTTAAGAACAAATCTTTCACAGGAAATTGATAGCAACAGAAATCTTTTAGTAGAAAAACTGCATAGTCTCGATAAAAGTGTAACCTATACGATAAATGAATTTAAAACAACTTCTAATGAAAAATTACAAAAAATAGAAGCATTTGAAAATAATCATCAAGCACATTTTCTTAAAATTGAAAATATTTTACAGAGAGTTAACCAGTTAGAACTTATAACAAACAATTATAATAAAGATTTAAGCGCAAATAAAAACTTTCTACAAGCAATAAAAAAATTAGAAACTGATTTAATTAATTATCATAAAGATTTTACTGCTTACAAACAGCTTATACAAAATGCACTGTATATCGAAAAAGACAAAAATACAGGTGAATACATGGTTAAAGCAAGATCAGCGCTATTTAAAAAACATGGTCTTCATTAAATAATAAATACATACATCTCTTATGTTAACATTACGTCATTTGTTAAAAAAATGAGCAAATGACAACTAGTTGAGGAATTACATAAATCAGCTCGTAGAAGATTTATTTGAAGAAAGGTTATTACAAAAGGAATAAATGATTTTTGGCAAATAGATTTAGTTGAAATGGGTACGTATTCTGCTAATAATAAAGGTTATCGCTTTTTGTTAACTGTAATTGACACCTTTTCAAAATTTGCCTGGGCCATTCCTCTTAAAAGTAAAAATGGCATAGATGTAACCAAAGCAATGGAGAAGATATTTACTTCGTCAAATAGAATACCACATAATTTACAAAGCGATCTCGGCAAAGAGTTTTATAATCAACATTTTCAAAATTTAATGAATAAATATAATATTAACCATTATTCAACGTACAGCACAATGAAAGCCTCAATTGTTGAACGTTTCAACAGAACTTTGAAGTCAATGATGTGGAAAGAATTTAGTATGCATGGTACTTATCGATGGATTGATAAAATAAACGAGTTAGTAAAATTATACAATAACACAAAACACAGGACTATTCAAATGAAACCAGTTGATGTTGATTCCAAAAACGAAAAAACATTGTTAAAAACAGTATATGCTAATTTAAAAGTTTTTCGTAAACCAAAGTATAAAGTTGGCGATCAAGTTCGCATTAGTAAATTTAAACATTTGTTTGAAAAAGGTTACACACCTAACTGGACAACTGAAGTTTTTAAAATCAAAAAAAATTCAAAACACAAACCCTGTTACGTATATTTTAGAAGATTATCAAGGAAATCCAATAAAAGGTGGATTTTATGAACAAGAACTAATTCGAACAAAGTATCCAGATACATTTCTCATTGAAAAAATCATAAAACAAAAGAATAATAAAGCTTTTGTAAAATGGTTGGGTTTTACAAATGAACATAATGCATGGATTGATAAAAAAGATTTATTCTAATGTATTCTAATGTATTAAATATTCAAATGGACAAAATTCGTGGGTAAATAATGATCAATAATTGTAAAATGTTTATGTGTACGTATACTGTATATTAAGTAAAACATGTATTTTGATTTTAACAAATGTGTTTTTCTTTATTTATTCATTTATAAATTTAATTCCTCTTATTCTATAATACAAATTCATTAATTTTTCTGCTTTTTGCTGTATCCTTGGTACATTCCAACAACTGCATGTGTCAGGTCCAGAAGTAGTAGTACTTTTGGACCAAAGACAATCAGCATAATGGAGTCCATAGATTGAAATAATTTTTGCCTTTTTACCATAAAATTTCAGTAATTCCAAATATCGTAATAATTCTTCTTTATGTTCATCAAGTATGACATAAAGTTTTCTATTTTGTCAGCAGTCATATTCGTTAAATTTAATGAATTTCTTTAATATAAACTATATTAATAATTTTTTAACCTGCACACTTGTATAGCTAATTTAAAACTAACTTATTGAAATTTTTTGTTCAATAATTTATACTCTAAAATTACTATTTCTAATTTACATTATGTTATAATCTACAAGTTAAAATGCATTATAAAAATTAGGTAGTTTATGTTGTGAGTAAATATTGTAGTCATCATAGTGGAACGTTTCGTCATCATTTTTTAAAAGTTCTTGTTCTTTAAAAATCAAATCGTATCCCTTTCCAATTTGTCCATTGTTGATAATAAGTAGTTTTCCTTCGTTCATATTCTTTTCAAAATGCTTGTATAACGAGCTATATTTTTCAGGTAAAAACAGTTTCATATTATCCTCCAAATCCAATAAAATTCTATTGCCGTAAGTTGTTGATAACATGACGGATTTTAGTATTCTGTATGGTTTTTTTATTTCCATGCTTGATAAGTTCAAATATATTCTACAAGCAGAATTAAGTGCTTCAACTGAAGAAGCAAACTTTTTTTCAGGAACTTCTTCTTCTTTATCTTTCCAAGATAGTTTCTTCCGTTTTGGTAATTTTTCTGCTCTTGCTATTGACTCAGCAATATTAGTTTCAATTTGATTCTTTTCCATTTTGTTTTGAATTAAAAATTTTTGACTCTACTTGTTAAACTTTTAACTAGTAAAACTGAACTGTGAATTTTAACCAAAACTCGGGTGAATTTATACCAGAAAATTTCAAACTTTAGTGAAAATGTAAAACTCTATAACCAATCACAACAGTTTCTAGAATAATCAGTTCACCCCCCACTCTAAAAATTAACCAATCAGAATAATTTCTATATAGAATAATCTAATATTAACGCAAGCCATAAATTATACTATTATATTAAATCCATTGACAGTTTTGGGAAAAAATTAAAATCCTAAATCCATTTAAATTCCTTTGAAATTAAAACTCAGGATAGTTTCTAGAAAGAAATCTATTGTTTCACAAGCCATAAATTACACAATTTTATTAAATCTATTGACAGTTTTGGGAAAAAATTGAAATTCTGAATCCATTTAAATTCCTTTGAAATTAAAACTCAGGATAGTTTCTAGAAAGAAATCTATTGTTTCATAAGGCATAAATTACACTATTTTATTAAATCCATTGACAGTTATTGATCTTACTAATAATCAACATAAAGCACCTGCTTAAATATGAATCCTTAAATAACACCTGCAACTAGTTTCTCATTATCACTACAACAACACACGCACACCCTTCGTCTAGACAAGACAAGACAAGATCAATGCCTTTGTGACGTCATGAACCGGCAGAGCCGCTGGTTCAGAACCCGCATATATACACTACTACACCAATATTACAATCAAAAGATAAAACCACAATGAAGGTACATCATGAAAAAACTTCGAATAAAAAATTAAAAAAATCTGGTGAACTCCGTCAATTAATTATAAATATGAATTCACCATTTGGAAAAAGATTTCGAATAATTTATTCAATAAATGATGCTGGAAGAATTCAATTAAGAAGTCAAAGACCTCAATCATTGTCAAAATCAAATAAACCACCTAAAAAAGTCAGTAGAAAAAGACAGAATAATAATAATTGAATGGACATAAATTTGTAATTAATCCATATAGTAGTAGAACCGAACAATATCCACAGTAACAAAATAAAGTGCGAACAAGAACAAAGAAGAAAATATTCAACAATGAGATGAATGTTATAATTTAATAAAATACGTAAATTACACTACCTATTTTTTTTTATTTTTTAGCATTTTTTAAACACAAAAATTTCCAACCTCTCCAATCCCAATTTTTCATTATATCGTTTCATACAGAGCATTTATACGGGGTGTCCCAGTGTAAAAATCACAAAATATATCTAACATAAAATTCAGACTATGTAGATGAAAGTCGACAATTTTGAACGCTAATAACTTTAGAATTGTTCAGTCGATTACGATGAGACAAAATATGTTGTAAAGATCTAAATAAGTCTTAGCTTTCATCTGGCCTAAAGATAATTCTAATGCATATTATGCCATGTACTTGTTTCAAATTTTTAAATCCCCTTTATCATGGAAAAGATGAAATTTAAAAGAAAAACGAATCTATATTCCATACATTAATTCGATGCAGTTAAGGTCTTATGGAAATGACATAAAATAGTACCACTTATATTGATAATAAAAGAATTCATCTCGTATTATATGATAACTTTACAGATTGTGGTAACACTACTGGTGAGATGATCTTATTAGAAATTATTGAAAGAAGTAAAACGACCCATTGTCCCATAATAAGGTCTTAACTGCGTCGAATTAGTGTATGTAGTATTAAAGTTAATATTTACAAAAAGTCCACGTAAAGAAGTACATACTATTGAAGACATAGGACCTATGTAAAAATCTTAAAGAGTACAAATGCTATAAACGTGACTTCGAAGCAAACAAGCAAATCTCAGGAACTCGAAGTAATAAATATCAGTTTATAAAAGATTTAAAAATCGACCTAAAGGATCTGGTTTATTGAAGTTTTCAAGAAACAAAACTGATTATGTTTACTGGGATGATCCAAACGAGCTTCCATAATAAGGTCTTAACTGCATCGAATTAGTGTACGGAGTATAGGACGATAAACACATTTTACGATCTTTATTTTATACATACATTTATATTCAACATTTATTTATACTAATGCATAGTACAAAGACTATAAAGGATTCCCGTACTCTTCTTCTTCCGTGTTCTTTATATGACGTCATTACGTGTATTGGTATTAAGTAGTATGGAAAAATAACATGATATGCAAGGAAAAAATAATTAATAATTGTTTATATTCGTTTATGTAATTTTTTGTAATTGTATACTTAATTATAACTTGTTGTGTGGCTTTGGAAAAATATGCATATGTTTCCACAAACAAATTTTAAATCACCTTTTACAAAATTCACAAGAAATAGATGTAAATAGCAGCAAAAAAAAAAAACACCTAGTAATTTTCTATCACATTTCAGTATTAGTTCAGAGATCGCCCTATCTGGCTCTTTAATGAGCCTTCCCGAGCGCTTCATTCCTCCATTGGAATTCCAGTGCAATTTGTGTTGGTTTTGTATCCAATCACTCACCGTTTTCCTAATGGAAGTTTTCGTAACTCCCAGGGCAGGCTCCGGTTCCAACAGGGGTTTGCTGGAGCCCATCCTGGCTAGTTCGTCTGCTTTCGCATTTCCAATAATACCTTTATGACCCGGCACCCATCTCAATAACATGTCATTATTGTTTCGTGCCAGTTCAATGAGGATCTTCTTATTCTTATATCTTCTTCTCAAATTCTCCAGGACGCACAGGTTTATTGCGTAGACTTCGGCTTGGAATACAGTGGCGTGTTTCCCCAGTGGGGAAATCATATCCCATCTGGGCTTGACACCGTGTACTCCAGCTCCAGTTCCTACATCTGTCTTTGACCCATCCGTATATCAGACGAGGTCACTATCCAGATGTGTGTCTTGCCATTCCTCTCGATTTGAAATATCTGTGAGGAAAAGTTTTTCGAAATTCATGGAAGTTTTGATGAAGTCACTCCTCATTTCAAATTTTCGAAGTTTAATGGTGTTAACTATGTTGGCATGCCCCTCGTTTACAACGGGTTTCCAATTCTCATTAAGATTCAGTCTATAGGCCGCTATTATAGCCTGCCCATTGATGAAAATTTCAAGGGGTGGGGCGGTCATATACAGTAGTTTTCAGGGCCGTTGTCGGTGTGCTTCTGAACGCTCCCGTAATACAAAGAAGCGCTAATCTGGATTTTTTCCAATTCCTTCTTAGTCTTTCTCTGCTCAGTTTTAGGCCACCATACTAGTGAGCCATAAGTTATCATTGGTTTCAGTATCACATTGTGTATCCAGTGTACCATGTGAGGTTTGATTCCCCATGTTATCCCAATTGCTCTCTTTAGATTAAAAAGAGTGGTTTTGGTTCTTTTTATGATATCACTCAGTTGTTCATTCCATGTAAGTTTCCTATCTAGGGTTAGGCCCAAATATTTAACCTTACTGTTGGGAATACAATGGGGAATATCCAACTGTTTATTGAAAAAGGTTAGAGGTTTTAGATCCCTCAGATGCCTTTTTCTCGTGACGGGAATAAGTGTTGTTTTGGCTGGGTTTACCCTTAGGTTTTCCCTGCCGCACCATTCCTCAACTATTTTTAGAGCTTCTTGCATTAGCTCTGAGAGTGTACTAAGAAATTTCCCCCGAGTTATGATGACATTGTCGTCCGCATAACCCTGGGTGTAAAATCCTTTGTTGTTCAGTTCAACGATAAGGTCATCCACTACAAGATCTCATAGGAGTGGCGATAGAACACCTCCCTGTTTGGTCCCTCTTTGTGAAGTCTAGCTCCCTCTGAGATATTACCTATCTCATTTCAGAAGTTCCTCCACGAATTACGCTTGGCTTCTCTAATTTTTTGTTGTACAGTGTCAGTGTTTGTCTATATTCAAACCACCGTCCTGTCTTTTCCGCTCTATTAAATTAGATGTACCAGGTATTGTTTCCTTACTCGTTTAAGAGGCTTGGTCAGGATCTGCTCCTTTTTGTTTGTTTTTTGAAGTATGTTCCAGTTTGGTCCAACGAGTTTGGAGTAAGGAACGGTCACCATATGCAGTGACTCCTGTACATATGGAAGGCTAATTACTGTAGGGGGGCGCCTGGTACCCTAGAGGCTCCGTTAACGGTATCAATTTCCCCTGATATCGTTCACTCCTCGGCACGGGTCGCATAACACCTTGAGTTAGGGGTTTGGTTGCGTTTAGTTTAATTTTCTCTACGTTGCATCTCCCATCTTGTTACCAAGTGGTCTGATATCAACGCTTCATTGAAAACTACTCAGCCGCCCCACCACGACAATGCGCAACCTCCGGGGGGTGATTATCCAGATGTCATATTATCGTTTATGTTTGGGGTGAACCGTAAAAATTTGAAATTTATTCAAAATGTATTAACGGAATTTACTTTAACGATTTTAAAATTTAAAAATTTCATAAAATTTACAAGGAATGTTACATACATATTTTATCAGGAAAGAAAAACGGAAAATGTAGTTGTGATGCTCGTATATTCCGCCTCAGCATGCTTGAACCGGCGTGCTGTGCTCGCTCAGTCTGAGTCAGAGAGTCTTTTGATGCTTTACAATTTTGAATTGTATAAAATAAGAAAATATTAAAGCAATATAATGGGTGCTATTCGACATGGCACTGATTACAGATTCTGTAATATTTTTTCGAACAAATTTTGACAACAGAAAAAAAAATCTGTAATCTCTCGAATTCGTATTCAACATGGCAATCTTTTATGAAAATCTGTAGACTTGACAACTATAAATCTGTAATCGTAAAAGAAACAACTTCATGTACTTTTATCTTTCCAATTATTCTGTAATTTCTTGTTGGATTCAATTAATTGTCAATTTGGTTGCCATTTTTTGTGTTTTGTTTTGTATAGATTTTTAATGTTTTTATTAAATTGGTAATTTTTAATGTTTTTAATAAATTGGTGATTTTTAGTTAAAAGTGAGTTGAAAAAATTAAATTAAAAAATTTAATATCAGTTTTTCTTTAAATAAAGGAAACTAAATAAATTAGGAATAAGAAGATAAATAAAAATGGATGGGTTGAATATTGTGATATACTTGAGAGTAGGAAATATTCATAGGAGACGAGCAATGTGAGTTAATGCAGTGGAATTAATTTATATTTTTGTTTCATACATTCTTAATATAAAAACTGAAATTTCAATCGAAGACATAGAGCAACACTTCTGGAGTTAAGACTTCGTAGTAGTCCATTCGAATTACCTGATTTCCGTTTCAAGAAATTATTTAGGCTGAAAAGGTCTGCAGTCCGCTCATTGATATCAAAACTTGAGAACCATTGTGAGATAACATCTATTCCATTTACTATTCAGGTATATATTTATTTTTTATCACATGAGCAGCTTACATATTGAATTTTCTGTTTATTATTTTTTTAAGGTACTTACTGCTTTGCATTTTTATGCCCATGGTTCATACCAAGCATCCATTGGAAGTAATCATTTACTTGGTTTGTCACAACCAAGTGTTTCAAGAGTTACGGAACATATTACTTCTTTAATAAATCGACATTTATGCGACGAAGTAATAAATTTCCCTTATAATTCCTTAAAAAAGGCAGAGATAAAGGAAGGGTAAGATTTTAAGCAATAATTTGTGCTCTGTTTTATTAAATTACAAGCATGTTAAGTTTAAGTTCAAGTTTAAGTTTAATTCACAAGGGTAAGAAGAGGTTGGGTTGCCTCGACACTGCAGCTTAAGAAAGCTTATTGTATCCCTCACCCTTTGTTTGTCTACATAAAGGCATTTATCCTTTTGGCCAGGAGAATAACGTACTTTATGTAGTCTAGATTTGAAAGATCTTCGAGATTTCTGCCCTCAGTGGTCTTCCATCTCCATCTTTCTAGTGCCACACATTCCTTCAGGATGTGTGTAGCTGTTTCTTCCTCTTCAAGACATAGCCTACAGTCTAGGTTATTCATATTGAAGCCTAGTTTTTGTAGGTGTACTTTAAACTTGTAATGTCCTGTTATTAGTCCAATTGCAAGTCTAATAACTTTCCTTTCACATTTCAGTGTCAGGTCTGAAATCGCTCTGTTCGGTTCTTTTATAAGACCCCCAGAGCGTCTTTTTCCTCAATCAGAAATCCAGTGAATTTTATGCTGGTTTTGTACCCAATCATTCACCTTTTTCCTAATGAAGTTTTTAGTGATTCCCAGGGCGGGCTCTGGCCCTATCAGGGGTGTACTGGATCCCTTCCTGGCCAACTCGTCTGCTTTTTCGTTACCAGCTATTCCTTTATGACCTGGCACCCACTTCACCAAAATATTGTTGTGGTTGTTTGCCAGTTCATTAAGGTTAATTTTGCACTCTAGTACTACCCTAGAGTTGATTTTAACACTTTCCAGTGCTTCAATCGCCGCCTGGCTGTCCGTGAGAATGAGGATCGTTTTATTTCTATATCTCCTTAAATTCTCTAGGACGCACAGGTTTATGGTGCATACTTCAGCCTGGAACACAGTGGCATATTCCCCGAGTGGGATTATTATATCCCTTCTAGGTCTTATCCCATGTATTCCGGCTCCCGTTCCTTCACCTGTCTTTGATCCATCCGTATACCAGATCAGATCTCCCTCCAGGTGACTGTCACGCGTTTCCTCCCAGCTTGTTATCTGGGTGAGAAATCTCTTTTCAAAGTTCATAGAAGTTCCAATGAAATCATGTCTCATTTCGAAACTTCTATCTTTGATTTTTTGTAGAATACTGGCATGCCTGGCTTCCACCAGGGGCTTCCAGTGTCTGTTCATATACAGCCTATACGCCGCTATCCTAGCTTGCCCCTTGATGACGAATTCAAGGGGAGGTACGTTTAGTATAGCTTCTAAGGCTGCCGTCGGGGTGCTTCTGAATGCTCCCGTTGTACACAGAAGGGCCAATCTTTGAATTCGTTCCAATTCAATTTTGGCCTTTTTCTGTTCTGTTTTGGGCCACCACACCAGTGACCCATAGCTTATCATAGGTTTTAGGATCACGTCGTACATCCAAAGTACCATATGTGGCCTAATTCCCCATGTATTACCGAGTGCCCTTTTAAGATTGAAAAGGGAGGTTTTTGCCTTTCTCGTAATTTCAGTCAGCTGCTCATTCCAGGTCAGTTTACTATCTAGGATGAGTCCTAAATATTTAACTTGTTTGGAAATCTCTAACAGACTGTTGAAAAAGACAAGAGGTTTTAGACCCTCCAACGTCTTTTTCCTCGTGAAGGGAACAAGGGCGGTTTTAGCTGGGTTTACCTTCAGGTTTTCCCTGCTACACCATTGCTCCACTAATTTCAGAGCCTTCTGCATTAACTCTGATATCGTATTTAGGAATTTTCCCCGGGTTATGATGACTATGTCATCCGCATAGCCCTGGGTGTAAAATCCTTTATTGTTTAGTTCGGTAATCAGGTCATCCACTACTAGATCCCACAGAAGTGGTGATAAGACACCTCCTTGTGGGGTCCCTCTGGTGACCGACATCCGTATGTCCACTCCTGTCAGAGTGGCTTGTACTATTCTGCTTCTTAACATGTGGCTTATCCACCTGCATATGGTGTTGCTTACCCCATGTTTTTGAGCAGAACTTATGATGGAGTTATAAGAGGTGTTATCAAACGCCCCCTCTATATCAAGGAAAATCCCCAGAGTGGTTTCCTTGTTATGTAAACTATGCTCTATTTTTGCAACCAGTTGGTGCAGAGCAGTTTCACATGATTTACCTGGCTGATAGGCATGCTGATTGGAGCTCAAGGGTCTCTCAATCAGACAGGTTTCCCTGATATGCCTTTCGACCAGTCTCTCCAACGTCTTCAAGATGAAGGACGATAGACTAATTGGTCTATACGACTTTGCCTGGGAGCAATCCTTCCCAGGTTTGTGTATAAATACCACATTAGCCTTCCTCCAGGCTTTGGGTATGTAGCCTAGTGCTAGGCTGCCCCTGAAAAGCCTGATTAGTTCCAGTGCTACAGCTTCTCCTCCTTTCTGTAGTAGTACTGGATAAATTCCGTCTGTACCAGGACTTTTATATGGTTCAAAAGTATTGACAGCCCATATTGTCCTGTTCAGCGTGACCACTCTTTTAGCCAACTCCCAATCTACCTTCTTCGCCCTTAGATGGAGCTCATCGAAAGCAGATTGGTCATCGGTTTCCAGAAAGGTTTCACATTCTGGAAAGTGCGTATGTAACAGTACCTCCAGTGTGTCCCTTTCGTTTTTCGTGTAAATCCCATCCTTGGTCTTTAATAGGCCCAAGGGATTGGTGGGATTTTTGGTCAAAGCCCTGTGGAGTCTGGCTCCTTCTGAGATTGAGGTTATCTCCCCACAGAAGGATTTCCACGAGTTACTTTTGGCTTCACGGATCTTTTTATTATAATGAGTCAGTGTTTGTCTATAGACATCCCACTGTCCTGTCTTCTTCGCTTTATTGAAGAATTTTCTTACTTTTGTCCTTAAGGCATCAAGTTCTTTGGTCCACCCGTTTATTGGCTTCCTGCTGGACCGCCTTGATATAGGACAGCTTTCTTGATAAGAGGCGAGAATAACCTCCGTTAGTTGTTCTGAGGCTACCTCTAAGTCAAGTGTATCCTCAATGGACTTTTTAAGGTTTTTTACCCCCTCGTTCACTTTTTCACTATACAAGACCCAATTAGTTCTGCGCGGGTTACGATACATAATGTTTGGTCTATCTATGCCCTCGATAGCCATCATTATGTACCTATGGTCAGAGAGAGACGGTTCTCTAGAGACCTCCCACTTACAGATATTGGGCTCTACTTTACTTGACGACAGGGTTATGTCGATTACTTCTTCGCGTATCGCGTTTATAAAAGTGGGTTCGTTACCTTTGTTAATTATACTTATATTATGAGTAATAATAAAGTCTAAAAGGTACTCACCTCTTCTATTTGTATTGGAGCTCCCCCAAATGGTGTGGTGTGCATTGGCATCTGCTCCAATCAGTTACTGGAGGTTATTGTCCTCACAGTACTCAACCAGACTCTCCAGCTCTTTGGTTGGTGGAGGGTCTGTCGAATCGTACGGAAGGTAGGCGGATGCTAGGGTAATTGTCCTACATCCTCCCTCCGTAACGATAGTCAGATTCCCTGCAATCAGGTCCCTGTAAAAGAGATTTTGCAAAGTTAAAATCTGTAAGCCATTCTTGACAAATATGCAAGACCTTGGCTTGTCTGCATGTAAGTCGTAAATAACCTTACCTGCTAGTGTTCCGAGCCCCATAACCCTGTTCTTCACTATCCAGTGTTCCTGGATTAGGGCCACGTCTATTCCCTCTGCAGTAATCAGCCTGCAGAAAGACGCTGTAGCAGCCCTACTATGCTGAAGGTTTATTTGCACAACCTTCAACATGTATAGGCTTTGACAGCACTCGGAAGTTTAGTTGAGAGAAACCGAGGTACGCTTTGTATCCCGTTTCTCTCAACGCTTCCGCAGACTTCTCGTCAAGGTAGAGGACCAGGTTCATGCCATGTTCCTCTTCCCTGGAGCTGCAAATGCTCCAGTCTTCTGTGTTCAGCCCCATGTTCTGGGTCTTCAGAAGCTGGAGTATTTTCTGGGGTGATTTCTCCCCTAAAAGATCCGTATTCGGGATTGTTACCAGGACTTTGGTTGTCCTTACAATCTCCTTGGCTTCCCCAACTCGGAGGATCGCGCCCTCCCATGGGGTGATCAAAGGGACTGTAAGTTTCAACCAGTCCTTGGCAGCCTGGTTGGCACAGGTTACGAATAGCACGCCCTTATCAAAGAAGCTATTCGTGAACTGAGGCCCTTTGGAGGGTTCACACCTCCAGACCTCTGCCAGAATAGCTCTCTGAACCAGGCGCGCCTTCTCCTGGTCCAACTTAGCTTCTGGGTAGCCTTCTAAGACTACCGCCATTTTCAAAGCAGACACCACCTGCCTGTAGGTGAGCCCCGTCTCCACCTCCGAGGAGGGGCCGGGTTGTCCTACCGCAGGTGGAACCTGCTTTGTCTTTTTGACAGGGGGTTTCGGTGGTCCCCCCTGATTCGGAGAGGTAGAGCTCTCCGACCTCGCCCGCTTCAGAATTTTGCCGGTCTGTTGCTTCCCAGCACCCTGAGCGGCTTGATTTCTTTTGCGAGGTATGTAAGCCTCGCCTCTTGCCCGCGCAGCCTCTCTGGCGAGTTTTCGCCTTTGCGCCCCGGACAGTTTTTTGTCTGCTAGCTTGAGCTTGCTCAAGCCAGCAGTAGTCGTTTGTACATCGGAAACTACTGGTCGTGTGGGTGATCCACTTCCCTGTAGACCCGATGTACTCGCGATCACCTGATTAGTTTTAGGGGTGTGATCAGGTTCTCCCCCTTTAATAATTTTGTTTTTAAAATTGGTTTCCATGTATGGTCCCACGAGTTTGGAGTAAAAACGGTCGCCATATGCAGTGACTCCTGTACATATGGAAGGCTAATTACTCTAGGGGGTCGCCTGGTACCCTAGAGGCTCCGTAAGCGGTATCATTTGCCCCTGATACCATTCACTCCTCGGCACGGATCGCATAACACCTTGAGTTAGGGGTTTTTGGTTGCGTTTGGTTTCATTCCCTCCACGTTTATATCTTCCACTTTTTCAAGTAGATTAATACAAACGTCTCATTGGGAACTACTCAGCCGCCTCACCACGACAAGGCGCAACCTCCACGACAAGGCGCAAGCATGTTAATCTATACTTATTATTTTCCCTCAGGTTTAGCCGAAAATTCAATATGCCATCTATTATTGGAGCAATAGACAGTTGCCATGTTGCTGTAATAAGTCCACCAGAAAAAGATGAATATTTGCGTGGCAACTTGTATATAAATCGAAAAGGTTTTCATAGCATAAATGTCCTGGTTGTACGTATTTTTAATGTTTGATTTGCATATACTGTTGTACGAGTTATTGCTTTCGCAAGAAGTACACTGTGAAGCAAATGACTACGTATAAATTACCTAAAATATCTACCATAACTTTATTAACAGTGCTGTGATTCCAATATGCGGATTACCTATGCTGATGCACGGTTTCCTGGATCAGTTCATGATTCAGCAATTTGGCTTACGACAACCGCAAGAAGACATTTGCGAAATTTATTTACAAGTGTGCAGAATTAAAATTCTTTTTTGATTGGTAAATATTTTTTACATTAAAATAGTATAATAAATAAATATATAAAATTGTAGGTGATTCTGGATTTCCATTGGAGCCATGGTTATTAACTCCTTTTTCGACAACATCAGAAGGGACTCTAGAACATGCTTATAACGAAAAACTTATAAAAGCAAGGAATATAATTGAAAAATGTTTTGGCGTCGTTAAAGGTCGTTTTAGATGTTTATCGCGACATAGAGTTTTTCACTACAGTCCAGCAACTGCAGCTCGCATAATTTTTTCAGTTTTTACATTACACAATATGTGTTTAAATGACGATTCTTACCATGCAGAAGATATCGATAATCACGAAAACGACGACGAAAACATTTCAGACGGTGCAAACGCAGGTGAACAAGGACAAATTCACACATTAGGCTCACAAGCAAGACGATTATATATTCAACGAAATTTCAATTAATCCAAAAAAAAAATTTTTTTTAATTGTATGAGTGGGTGTTATTGATAAACTTTTTATTTAAGAAAAATTGGGAAAATTTAATTGCGTTTGTAAAGTAATATCAAAATAAATAAATTTTTCAAGATGTGTGTTATGTAACTAATGTCTGTTTTTATAGAAGTACTAAGATAGGATATGAAACTATCTCCTTCATTTTATATTACCAACAGGGAAATTACAAATTTAATTAGAAGATTGTTGTCCATGGCCGGTCAACATTAAATTTTTATTCATTATAAATGATAGGTTTGTTGTTGATTGAAATCAATTTGCAAGACAAATTTCAACGGAATATTTTTTTCACGGCTTTGATTTTAATAAAAGATGATGTAAAGAATTTATGACGCGTTTGAGGATAAGGCTATAATATTTTGTTTTAAAAATTGTAAAATTGCATCCTGTTCATAATGCCATTCACTTTGTACCCAGTTTTAAAAATATTTTGACACAATTTGAAATACATTTGATAAAAACTTTGAATAAAATCTGTTTTTTCTTTTTGTTCTCTGATTTATTATTTAAAATACATTTTAGTGGAACAAAAAAGAAGCATAAGCAAGCATAACTTTTTGGCCAATCACTACCCTCTTCTACACAAATATAAGCAAAGTAACTATAAGTAAGAATGCAAAGAGAAAAAAAAATGTTGAATAAAAGAATTCATAAACACCCCAAGAGATACTAAAAAGTATTTAAATAAGGACAAAAACCTTAAATTTTAATTGCATTTTATTTTTTCATATTTAAACACTTAAATTATTTTAATTACTATATTACATATATACTTATATCTATACTGCTGCATATATACTTAAGCCTATACATTATTCTACACATACAAAATGTTTCACATGCTTTTTTAATCATTGCTTAAATTTCTTAATTACATTTATTACTTAAATGGTAATCTAAATCTATAAACTAATTTAAATTATACATATGTATGTATGTATGTATATTTAATTCTTAGACTGTTTTAAAGCGGCTGCGATGCTATTCATTTCAGAAGCTACTTCTTGTTGTGCGTCAGCAAGTCGTCCGATTCCTTCGGCTATGCTGGTCAACGCGTCCTTTATTTCTATTAACACTTCTGTGTTCGCTTTATTACTGTCTCGTATTATATTAAGGACATCTTCATCTGTAAATAAAAACTATTTTTATTTTTATTTTTTAATATTATTAAAAAAGCATATTTCAAATTACTGTAAAATACCTGCTTTTTTGCTGGAACTTACAGTTCTTATTCTCTTCCTCTGTGACGGTTCGGGCATGCTTTCTGTAAAAAAAATTGTTCATAATGTAGGTATATACATATATGTATATCTTCTTGCTTTAAAGCAATAAATTTATTATTAAAACTTACGGTTATCTGGTGCAGCAGAGGTATCCATCGCATCCTCCTGATACTCCGTCCACACACAGTCGGGCACGTCAATTTTATTCTCTAAATTGCACGCTCCGGCTATGTCAACATCTTCGTGTCCTTGGATTGCAATCTTGCCCCAGCACTGGCAAGCTCTTTCCTCAAGATTACTTAGTTTCACGTTGCTTGACGGTCCTCCTCCTGTCTGATCTTGTTGCATTTTCATGATCCTTTGTTTTCTATTGGTCATATATTTCCAATTATCAAATGCCTAAAAAAATATGTAAATATTATGTAAATAATACAAATAAATACGAACATGACATATATGTATGGAATTTTACTCACTTTTTTCCATTCCTCTTTTGTTTTTTTAGGACCTCCCGTACTGTTGAGAAGCCCAGATAATTCATCCCATATATTCTGAACTGAATTATCTGAGCTTTTTTTGAACTTCATCGCATCATGGTTTTCGATGAAGGATACGTAGATTTCTTTTTGTTCCGCAGTTATTTTTGCTTCTCTTTTTTTTCTTAAAAATAAAAAAAGAATACATATACATATGTATGTAAAAAACTATTTATTTTAAACTACAACTAAAATTAAAAATAGCTATATACTTTTTTATCACTTGTTTGAATTACTTACTTTGTTGGTCCATATTTTTCCGCTTTTTTTAATCACCAAAAATTTGTTTGTATGAAATTTTATTATTTTAATAAATTCACTACTCGTTTATTTTAATTACACTGCTCAGCAACAAATTACGTGCTCAAATTTAAATTTGATTTAAAAATAACGATTTTCATGATTTATATATTTAAATAAGTGCAAAAAGGATAGATATATATATAACGATATATATATATCTATCCTTTTTTATTTATGTCAAATATCAAAGTTCTGACAACAGATTCCAGTTTCGAAATTAAAAATTATGGAAAGTGAAAAGATCAGTAAGTTGTGTACATCTTGAATTACCGATTCGTACAGATCTGTAAAAATCATAATCTGTAGCAATTCGTTACAGATTTTATTACAGATTTTGAAAAAGTGACTGAATAGCACCCAATATTTTATAATTTAAAAATTTTCTTTTTCTTAATTTAGATATAATTACAAATTACGTGCTTACATCACGAAAACAATTGCAAACTTTGTTATAGAATAATAATAACGAATAGCATTAGAGATTTTACAAGAATTTGCCACGTTTGTATGTCAGATGGTTCCCGCGATATTTTCTGCAGGATAGCACCAAGTCCAACTCCAAGTACAAGTAGTGGTTGTAAATCACCATTGGATAGAGTATCAGAAAAATTAAAATACATAACAATAATGAAGGTGAGTCCAATATAAAAATAAAGCAAACAAAGTGCATAATCAATAAGAATAAACAAATTTGATTAAAATTTAATTAAAAAATAAACTGAAAATGCAAACATCTGTTGCCGTATGTATTGTTATTTATGTGTAATTTTTGTTGTATATTTTATATATTGAAGAAAATGATGATTTACCAATATTACTAGATTGTTAGTTGCAAATGAAGATAAAAGTAATTTAACGGAAATAATTACAAAATTAGAAAATATAGAGTTAGCAGATATACAATCGGCAAATACAGTTAATGAATTTCAAAATTTATCAAATTATAATACACCACATACACAAACAATAAATACACAAAATATTGATTCAGCACGTAAAATGTTATTAATGAAATACCATTTAACAATATATATAGAAATAATTATAATAATAATAGTGCAAAATTTAGAACACATATGGCGCAAGTGCCACAGTTTAATTACCAAAATATAGAACAAAGAAATTTTAAGTACAACAATAACCGAAATTTCCCTAATTCAAATCCACGATTTAATTACAACAACAATTATAACTTCCGTTACGAGAATCGAAATTTCTCTAACTTTAAACATCCAAATAATCAAAGACAAGAGTTCAAGATTTGTAATTTCTGCGGTAAAAACAATCATACGTTTGAAGAATGTCGAATTAAAAAATCTACACCCTTCTGTATAAACTGTAAAATGTATGGGCATGTAACACAAAATTGTAAGGAAAAAAATATTAATTCAAGATCAGTTACGTATGTAGAAAGAAACGGGTTCAATAACAACAATAATAGTAATAATAATGGTAACAGAAATGAAAGTAAAAATAAAAATTCTGAAATAAAATGCAATTTTTGTCAAAGAATAGGGCATATGACGAAGAATTGTAACGCAAAGAGATTGTGGGGCAATCAGAATTAAAATAAGGGAAACTAGAAAAGAGCTGTCACCCAGCCAGAGAAAATGAACATAACGAGTGCCAGCCCCAAGACATATGCAAAAATTTTGATAAATTCATAGTAAAACTACCCATAGATATTAGTACCAAAAATAAAACAGAATTATTAATAGACACAGGTGCAGAAATTAGTTTATTAAAAGAGAAAATATTGAAAGATAACGTAAAAATAAATACAAAAAATAAATTAAAAATCAATTCGGTATGCGGACAAGGAGAAACGATAGGTACTTGTTCGGCTAAAATTCAATTTAAAAAACCCAAAAAATATGAATTTCATATAATAAAAGATATAAAAAATGTAGAAAGAGACGGTATACTAGGTTTTGATTTTTTGTCTCAAAATTGTGTTATTGATGGACCAAATAAACAATTACGTTTCCCTCGCAAGGAAACGAGTGTAGAGGATTTAGTAATTAAATTACAGGATCCTTCTGAACAGAAAGAGTTGGTGAAAAAACTAGATAAAAAGGAGTCAGTAGCGTTGAAAGTTAATAAAATTAAGAAATCGAATGTGAAAGAAAACAAATCTCGCATCATTGGTACACAACAATCGACACAGTGTCTCGCAAACACTGATTTGTCGGGGGTTGCTGATATGAACAAAGTACGTTTTTCTGAAGCACAAGGTTCTGATCATGAAAATGATGTTGTAAAAGTACAGTCAAAAATGGATTCGACTGTCTTTGCTTTTTCAAATCAGGATTATGATAATAGTTTTGTTAACGATCAAATGCTATCTCCAAAATATTCTGTTAAGTTCACTGACAACAAAATTGGTACAAAAAAAACACAAATTTTCAGATTCCTCCTCATATGAATAAATGTAGGGAAGTACGGGTAAAAAATAAAATACCTGTCTTTGCTTCTTTATATAAAAAATATGTACAAGGAGAGGGTCATAATGCAGAAAATGAAATCAAAACGCTAAGTACAGAAACTAATAAACAAAAATACACAGAAAGAAAAAAAGTAGGTTCAAAAATAAAAGTAAAACTACAAGTACATGACGAAAAAATTAAAAAGAAAGAAAAAGTTAAAAAATTAAATATAGAAAAAATAAAAGTAAAATATGAAAAAATTAGAAAGAGATTAAATGAAATTAAAGAAAATATAAGAGAAGAGAAAAATAATATAAAAATAAATAAAGAAAAATTCAATACAGATAAGGAAAGTGTAATAAAATATAATGAAAGATTGAATAAAGAAATTAAAAATATTAAAGAAATGGGTAAAGAATTAGAGAAATTTAAAATTAAAGGAATTAATAAAAAATATACAAAAGGCAGATAAAAAATATAAGAATAATAAACCAGAGATTATAAATCTTGAATCTTTAAAACATAATAATGATGATAAGTTAGGGAAATTTATTGGTAAAAAAAAAAAATACGTTAACAATTATATGAATAATCAGTCAAATAAAAATATATTAAAAATAAATGAAATAATTAAAATACCTGCACGAACAGAAAAATTGGTAAAAATTAAAGTAAATTTTAAAGAAGAAAAAATTAATGAATCACAAGCAATCAGGTCAGAAGTGTTCCTGGCGAGTTCAATAACAAAACCTTATAATAATGAAATAACCGTTGCAATTTTAAATAGTAATGAAAACGATGTATGTATTAAAAATTTTGAATTAATTTTTTATCGGTTAAAAGATTTTGATATTTATAACTTTACAGATATTAATTATGAATTTAATAAATTACATAGGTTTTATGCAAATGAGAAGTCGGCAAAAAATAAAATAACAAATAATAAAAATCTTAACAATGAAAATATTAGACAAATACATAAACTTACATTAAGTGAAAGTATAAACTCAGATAAAAATAGATTAAAATTATTAAATGAAAATTTGTCAATACCAGAAAATTTAAATTATGAAGAATCTGAGAGTATTAAGTCAATCTGTGAATCATTTAATGACATTTTTTATTTACCAGGGGATAAATTAAGTTATACGACAGCTATTACACATTCAATTCCTTTACAACCAGGGAAAGGACCAATAAATCAGAAAATGTATAGACTACCACAGGTTCAGAAAGAAATCGTAGAAGAACAGGTTAAAGATATGTTAGAAAATGATATAATTACGTCAAGTAAAAGTCCATTTAACTCTCCTTTATTAGTTGTACCGAAAAAACCAGGTCCTTCAGGAGAAAAACGTTGGAGAGTAGTTGTAGATTTTAGGAAGTTAAATGAAATTACTGTAAAGGATATGTATCCATTACCTAGAATTGACGAAATTTTATATCAATTAGGTCATTCTAGATATTTTACAACCTTAGATTTAGCTAACGGTTATCATCAAGTGTTAGTTGATAAAAAAGATAGAGAAAAAACTGCTTTCAGTACATATCAGGGACATTATGAGTTTAAAAGAATGCCTTTTGGACTTACAGGGGCACCAGCAACTTTCCAACGCTTGATGAATAATATTTTAACAGGACAGAATGGATTAAAAGTTCTAGTATACTTAGATGATGTAGTTATATACCGCAGAAATTTAGAAGATCACAATAAAAAATTAATTGAAGTCTTTCAAAGATTAAGGGAAAATAATTTGAAATTACAACATGAAAAATGTAACTTTCTGAGAAAAGAAGTAGTGTATTTAGGTCATAAATGTTCAGAAAAAGGAATACAACCGGATCCCGGAAAAGTAAAATGTGTAGTAAATTTTCCTAGGCCAAAAACAGTTAAACAAGTACAGTCATTCTTAGGTCTAGCTAATTATTATAGAAAATTTATCCCGAATTTTTAAAAAATAGCAGAACCGATAACAAAATTATTAAGAAAAGATAATAAATTTCAATGGAACGAAAAATGTGGAAAATCATTTGAGAATTAAAATTCGCATTAACGAATCCACCATTATTAGTATATCCAGATTATGAAAAACCATTTCATTTAACAATTGATGCTAGCGGAGAAGCATTAGGTGCCATATTGTCACAGGGTGAATTAGGGAATGAAAAACCAATAGCCTATGCGAGTAGGATATTAAATGATGCAGAAAGAAGATATTCAACAATAGAACGCGAAATGTTAGCAATAGTTTGGGCAACAAAAATTTTAGATGTTACTTATATGGCAGAAATTTTACAGTATATACAGACCACAAACCATTAGCAGGTATTTTAAAATTAAAAGATACAACCACAAGATTAGCCAGATTCCAAATTAAATTAGCAGATTATGATTTAAAAATTGAATATAAAGCAGGAAAATGCAACCAAAATGCAGATGCGTTAAGTAGAATACCTGAAAATAAGATAGAGAATAATAAAGAAAAATTAGACAATAATAATAATTGTAATATAATCACTAGAGCTAGGCATCGTATAAATAAAGAAAATGAGGTTGAAAATCACCCGAACAAGATAACAATGTTAACCAAGAAGAAATTCAAAATGTAAATTCAGAAAATTTAAACAGTAATATAAAAGATAATGCAAAAATATTAAGAGATGAGAAAGATATTAAAACAATATGAATATCATGACACTCCGTTAGGTGGACATCAAGGCGTTTTAAAAACATATAAAAGAATCAGACCTTTTTATAAATGGAAAAACATGTTGAGGGATATACAGAAATACATTAAAAAATGTGAAAAATGTCAGAAAAACAAATCCGGTAAACAGAATAAAATGCCAATGATAATCACAGATACTCCAGATCAACCTTTCGAAAAAGTTTATTTAGATATTGTAGGACCTTTACCAGAAACATATAATAGAAATAAATACATATTAACTTTTCAAGATGATTTAACAAAATTTTTAGATTGCGTACCCTAACAAGATTGTGAAGCTACAACGGTAGCAGAAAAATTTTATAAAAATTTAATTTTAAAATATTCAGTTATTCCTAAGAAAGTAATAACAGATCAGGGATCAAATTTTTTGAGTGAAACTATGAGAGAATTATGTAAACTGTTAACAATTACAAACAAGTGCATACCACCCCCAATCGAACGCTTCATTAGAGAGAACAAATGGACCATTAGTTGAATATTTAAGAACAATAGTTGTTAATAATCCGACAGAATGGGATGAATGGTTAGCAGAAGCAATGTTGGTACATAACCATTCACCACACACAGGTAGCAAATTCACACCAATAAATGCATTATACGGAATTGATAGGCCATTACCAACTGCATTAAATAAATCTCTAGAACCGATTTATAATTTTGATAAATATTGTAATCAAGTAAAATACAAAATGCAGAAAATTCGCGAGATTGTAAAACAAAATTTAATTTCCCAAAAACAAAAATCGAAAAATTATTACGACAAAAGTACGAGAATAGAAAAATTTCATATTGGTGGTCAAGTCTTAAAACGAAATAATGCAAGAAAACATAAATTATCACCTGTGTGGAAGGGTCCATACCAAGTCATTAGGGTAAACTCTGACGTTAACACAACTATTAAAATAGGTAGAAAATTAAAAGTTGTCCATAATAATCGTCTGAAAAAGTTTTAGAGTTTCATAACATTTATAAAATTAAATTAATATGTAGAAAAATTCATTTATTATGGGTATTGCATTATAACCGATAAATAACAATAAATTAATAATACAAAACAATTTCAAGCAAATATTTGTTTCTTTTGGCTAAAATAAAGGGTACGCAAAGAAAATCAATAATCAATAAAATTATACAAAAAACGTAATTATAAAATAATATTAAAAATAATTAACAATTTTTATCAATAGGTCCTTATATGAAAAATTTTCAAAAATGCATTTTACCGACGGCAAAATCGAAAAAAATTTTTACTAATAAAATAATATACGTGCACACAAACATTAGTTGAATTATTCATATAAATTGTTAACATCCAGAATCAGGTCAAGTTTCAAAACAAATCACGGCCATTAAAATTAAGAGATTAGGAATTACTATAGGTACTCACACACACATACATACACAAAAAACATATTAGTAGAATAACCAGTACAACAACAATACAACTTCATTCAATAAATATACAACAATAAATTCATTCATTTAAAATAAATTACAATTACATACACTTTACACATAAGAATATAAAATCAACATATCAAAAGAATAACAACAAAAATAACATTGCAAAAAGTAAACAAAAAATAAACAATGGTGTGAAAATGAAGTATACTATAGATCATATTGCACCTGTATCTTTAGCGTATATATAGAGTCATTATTATTAGGGAACAGTATAATACATTAAGTTACATACATATACATAAGTAAAAAGTATAGCAAATAAAATTTTTTTTTAGCACATGTAAACAAATATTTTTTTTTTATATAAACAAATCATAACTATAAAGAAAGAATAAAATTTATTATACATACTTTAGAACACAGTTGCATGAATCATTAATGTATAAAAGAAATAACACGATATTCATAATTTCGAAATTCTCTCATATGTTATTAAATAAATAAAGCAAATACACATTAAAAAAAAAGAAGAAAAGTATAATACAGTAATATATGTAACGAATCAAAAATAATTAAATAGTAAACATACGAAAAAGAACGCCAATACTTAGATATCATAGGTAACATGTATTGTCAACCATATAATGAATTCGAAATTAACAAAGACAATTAAAACAAATTGCATTAATGTAGTATGTATAATAATAAAGATAATGTAAACATAAACAGTAATTCAATTTAATTTTCAAGGTTGTATAACAATTAAATGCATATATGAAATATAGGTCAATTATTAAGCCAGGTCAGAAACATAAGATGTAGAAAAATTAAAAAGAAAAATAAATAAAAAACAAAAAAAAAATAAAAATGAAAAAAAAAAAATACATCTATATGTATTAATTAGGAATAAAAACAAAAATAAATGGATATTAAATACTATATATAGTATGTGAATAAATAATGAAATTTTTTTTTTTAAGATATACTGGGGAATAAAAATATACGTATAAAATAAGTAAAGCTAAAAAATAAATAAAAAAAAAAAAAAAAAACCAAAAATGTAAACCAACCGAAACTGAAATCAACCCTACACACCCTCCAACCATTTTTCCGAGGGGGGAGGAAATGTTATATAAAAAATATCAAATTGTAACACAATTTGATAAAACATTAGATAAATTCAATAATTTCATATATTTTAAAATTATTTAAATAATTCATATAGAAAATTCAAGGTTATTTCATATATTGATTAATTCTTTGAAACATTTAATTTAAAAGGAAATTCGGGCATTCAACTCAAATCCGTTAATTGTATTAACAAAGAAAAATAATTATCAAAAAATATATATTTCGATGACTCCCCAATTGGGCAATCATTTCATTCATTATTAAAGTTCAACATGTCCAATATGTTTCAATATAAATTCCTTAGCAACATAGTTCAAAATTATATTTAACCCTTTTTATCAGTAATTTTCCATATTGCAAAATAACATGAAAAAAATTCATATGAAATACAAAAACAAGAACTAGCAAATTAACGATTTTAACCAAAGTACATAGGTAAATCATAATTAGGACGGAAATATAAAAAACAACAAATATATTAACATATGCAAATTCATTTACATTAAGCTCATAGTAACAATGGTATACATTGATAAGTGCACTGCACTGGCATACAAAGTTCATATTGCACATAATTGTATACCAGCTAATAAGTGCTATAAACTTGCGTACATTAGGAAAAGCCTTAAAGAAAAACGAACAACAATACCAAATAAAGAATATGCAAATAAAGAATTGAAATGTACCGCCCATTTCCCCTACGATTGGTACAGTCATTTATGGTAAATTATATTAATATTAAAATAACGAACTTTGGATTTAATTAGCAAAAACAAAATTTAAGTAGGGAAAATTGATAATTGTAATTATTGATAAAATAGTTACGATTATCGAAGTTATAATTTGGGTTTGAAACAGTAAAGTTGAAAAAGTAAATTACCGCGGAATTACAAATCATTTTTGATCTAAAATAAATTATTCAACTTAAAATATTTTTTGAAAATAATTAATAAATTTAAACTTAGAAAAAATTCAATTAAATTTATCATAGTAAAAATTCGCCCGAAAATTATTCAGAATAAACCGTAAAGTTATATGTTAAAGATTTTATATTCGACGTTGATTTCAGTATTACAGTATTTCGGTTCGGTATAAATTATTGATATAAAATAAATAGTTAATATTTCAGTTAATCTAAGTTAATATTGTGAATATTAGTGATATTTTTAGTGAATAAAGTTTAAACAACTAAACCACAATCTTTTCAATTGAAAAAAACCTTAATTTCTCCCCTATATTTAAAAGACCCTTTTACGTATGTATAAAAAGGAGAAGAGCATATGATAAGACTATATTCATATGTATGTATATAACACAAAAAAACACCACAAGTCTATATGGACATTAAATTAAATGATCATGTAACAATCTCCCCTCATGTTTTATATATTACATGTATGAAATTTATTTACATGCGTCATATTATATATATGCGTATATCATACGATCATGTATACAAAATATAAAGAAAGTATATAACACATAATAACATCCCAGCAGACAAAATTCGGTTTTGCATTTATTCTTAATCAATTTTTGTAATCACAAAAATCAATTCTTTTGGGGTGAAAATGTAATTACTTTGTGTGAACGATATCCGCTTTTTTTGCATTGCTATTGGTTTGAATCATAGCCAACAAAAAATGAGTTCAAACTAATTGATTCGAAATCACTTCAAAATCTATTCTTGTAATTGGTAAATTCTTTATTACTACCACCGATTAGGAATTAATTCCAAATACCGATTCAGAATTGATTCCTAGCTGTGTTAATTAATCGTTTGCATGACATTAATTCACATAGAAATAAGGTAGTTCCCTATTTCTAAATAATTGCTTTGTTTATTTAATGCGATTATAATATGTAATCGAAAAGAAATCGATTTTGTATCGAAACTTTGCGTAAAGAGGCGGAGTTAATATTAAATAAATTTTGGTCATCGATCCTAAACTTGATTTAAAGCAAAAAGAATAAAAATAAGAGCTAACATCAGTTTTCTCAACATCATTTAGGGGATGGAATGGTTCGGGCGATGAAAAAGGGGACGGTGTAATTGAGTCAGTAATTGAATGCATAGGAACATGAAATAATTTTATCGTATAATAACGTACAAAATGAACTCGAAAAATTTTGAGCCAAGTACTTATTATATACATATGCATACATATGTATATATATACATATACTTATGTATATGCAAGTTATGAAAATTATAATACAATTGTCATTAAAAAAAAAAATTTATTTCTTCTTTAACACCAAGAATTACAAAATTAGACTGAACCTTAATTCTACTTTACATGATTATTATATATTCTTTAACTTAATTATGGAATTTTCCTAATTCTAGAAATAGTGGGCAAAAATGCTGAACATATCATAATACAATAAATCAATTGGTAACAAATACAAATAAGTACATTTGGCCAAAAATTATTGTTAAACAGGAAATGCATGCGTTAGCATATTTGATATTGAACTTATTGATATTAATTATGAATAAACAGGAAACGCATGCGTTTGCAGTTTACTCAACATTACATTTAATTTGTAATTTATTTAATCCAATATTTAATACAATATTTAATATAATTACAAAGAAAGTTGAATAACCTATTGACACGTGTAATCGTGGTGTAATAACTTGCATATAGGTATATGTAATAATATATTACATACGAGTGTTTGTAAATATTTTCATACGAATTTGGTATCTTAACTATAAATACCGTCATCCTAAACAAACATAATTTTCTTTCATAAGAACATTAGAGCACAATTTTGTAATGGTTCGATCATATATATGAACGTGAATTAAAGATCAGAGACTAGGATAGTAGTAAAAAATGTGTAATTTCAGATTAACATACATACATACATATAGTATATCGTACAATATTTCATATACGTACATTACTTTTTTTTTTTTTTGTCGATTTTTGTTCATATTTTACACTTTTCCTTTACTTTTTATATCAGACAAGAAAATATATACAAGTACGATCTATAAACCCATAAATTTGTATACGGTCGAAAGATGAGTACGGAATATTGCACGTATGTATGTATATATTGTATTTATAATTAACAAAATCAAGTCATTAAGTTTATGGTACAATTTTGTATAGGGACATATATGACTCCGCGTGGAGTGTATACTTAAATTACATACTTACGTATACGATATATAATGCATTCATACGATCATATTTTTATTTATTATTACCTAAAAAGTATGAATTTTGAATACCCAAAAAATCAAAATTTAACATTAAACCGATCGTATTCAAAATATATTGTATTTCCCATACAATACATTACAATTTGAATTTACATTTTGTATTTCTATCCTCGTTTCTGATGTAATGAAATTTATGACCCATATGATCGTACAATTATGAAAAAATTATATTTGTTTAGGACGATAATTTGTTTGTTTAGGACAGAAGTTTTACACACGAATATATACGATAAATACGTACATTACAAAATATTCTTATAAATATTGCGCATAATATGTACACTTAAATTACATACGCACGTATGTGATAAATATGCATACATATTCACATTCTATGCTGATTCATGGGTATTTTAGTGGGTACTGAATGATTTCTTCTGAAATAATATGTACACTTAAATTACATACGCACGTATGTGATAAATATGCATACATATTCACATTCTATGCTGATTCATGGGTATTTTAGTTTTTTTACATGGGTATTTTATTCTGAAAATTGCTTGCTTTTTTTATACATTTCAATACATTTGTTATATATAAAATATCAAATTGTAACACAATTTGATAAAATATTAGAAAATTTTAAATTAAAGAATTATTTCATGCATTTTTAATAAAACATAAGATAAAATTGATTACAAAATTAAATTCATATAATTTCGCAATTCTACAATTAACATAATTTCACAATTAAATGTAGAACAATTTTTAAAAGAATCATAGTCTGTTAATTGATTTGTCAATTGGGTAATCATTTTATATGTAAAATTCATACAAATAAAGACACGAAAAAATAATGGAATGTCATTAAATTAAATATATAAAGAATTTCAATAAAGCAATTTTCAAAAGTAGATTAAATAAATATCAATATTCAGTTATGGAAAAAACCACAAACCAAATTCCAATATTTCACCATTGTACCTAGAACAAATATTTTATGAACTTATTTAAAGTCCATAACGTCTTTTTTAAATATACCAAATTTAATGCAACATAGGAAATATCCATGCACTAATTTCAATATTATTACCAATATATAAATTCCATATGATTTCCTAATAATATTAAAATACTTAAATTCATATACCGAAATTATATTAAATTACTTGTAAACAAATAAAGTAAAAGAAAATTCATAACTAGGTCAGTAACAATAAGCGGAAATCAAAGAACGAAATTCGACAACAGTATAAAGTGCAATAATAATTAATGCAATAAATGCACACATACAAAAAGTGGAGAGTTAAGCCATTGAGCTTAACACACATAAGTACATGCGTAAAAGTTAAGTTGAAAATATACAACTAAACACATATGAGTGACATTACATTAATCAAAGGTAAAAAGTGTCGAGTAAACAATTAAGCATTTAATTAACATTATGAATGAACGGAAAAAGAATATGAAATGATAACGCCCATTCTCCCTACGATTGACAATTTCAGTTAAACGTATATTCAAATAATATTTAAATAAATTTCAAAATAACGAACTTCGGACTCAATTAACAAAATTAAATTAAGTAGGGAAAATTGATAATTGTATTTATTGAAGAATAATTACGATTATCAGAGAGTTATAATTTGGATTTTACAAGGAACAGCAAGAAATAAATTACCGCGGAATTACAAATCGTCTTTGATTATAAATCGCGTTTAGAAAATATAAAGTATTTAAAACTTAGAATTTTTACAAGTAAATTAGACTTAGTGAAATTCTAACGAACCGGACGTAGAAAATAAAGTAACGAACGTACAGTTGGTTTCGGTTCGGAATAAATAAAATATTGTAAAGAAAATAAATAATTGAATTAGTTTAAGTAAATTTTGTGAACATAGTTTTAAGTGTTATTAGTGAAATAAATATTTAAAATTAAACCACAAGACTTGTTATTAAATAAACCTAAATTTCTTCCCTAAAAATTCAGAAAAAAGCAAAAAATAAATCAATACTTTAAAAACCTCTGACCGCTTCACAAATGTTATATACATAACATTAAAATTTGGCGCAGCCGGTAGACGTTTTAAATAAAACATTTTAAACGCTTCCATTCATTTTTGAAAAAATTTTAATAAAATAAATTTATAAAAAATAATATTTTAAATTCAGAAAATAATTACACTAAAATTTTGAAATAAATTCAGCAAAAATTTTAAATAAATACTAATAAATAAAATAATCTAACGAAGTTTCAAAATTAAATAAAAATAAAATTCAGCAAAAATATTGATGTCGCTGAATAAAACATTAATTTAAAAATAAAATAAATTAAAAAGTGTAAAAAACTAGAAAAATTTTCTGGAAAAAATTAAAAAATAAAAGTAAATTTTACATTTTTCTGTAAAAATAACAGAATTTTTAAAATAAAATTTAATACAATAAAAATTAATTAAATTCAAGCGATATTTATTAAAAGGGAAGAAATTATTTTTAAAGCTGAATTAAAGTGGTTTTTGTAATAAATAAAAATAATATATATGTGCATAAATAAATATTTTTTATGTGGTGTAAATTAAAACAAAAGTATATATATAGTATAATTTTTGAAAATAAAATTTTGAGTATAAGTTGAATTATATGTCGACTGTTCAAACGAGTTCGACACCTTTAATAAATCAAAAAAGAAAAGTGAGATTTGAAGAAAAAGTTGATTCTTTCACTTTTGAAAATCTAAGTCCAATATTCAGCACAAGCGAGGCGTCAGAGGAAAGCAACGATCCAGTACAACAAGAGCAACATTTATTAAGGCAAATCAACACACTGGAGACCAGTAATACAGAAATTCAATCACCAGCATCAACATCAGCAGCGGGTAAGTCACGAAAAACTATTCATCCAAGTATAGCATTAACAAGAGAAGAGGAAAAGCAAGTGTTACATTATATTCAGCTAAGATCAGGAGCAAGGGTCTATAAACCAAGAACATCCTTAGGCACAGAAAGTGAAGAACAACGTAGTGAAAATAATATTAGTTTTTCAGAAGAATTTGTTAAGGAATTAGATAAGATATTTAAAATGGCAAATATAGAATTAGTAAATCAATTGTTAGGTAATGTTCCTGTATTGTACGCTGAAGATACAGAAGATGTTAATATAGAAGTGAATACCTTTATAAAATGCTATGAAAATATGTACAAATGTTTGACTAAAGATGAAGATAAAGACTTGTTTTTTGCAATGTTACCTGTTAAATTTAGAGGTAGGGCTGCTAGATTGTTAGATGGTTTAGTATGTGATAAATTTGAAAAATTTAAAACGGTTTTACATAACACGTTAGTCAATAATAAATCATACCTTACACTATTAAATGAATTAAGAATGGTCAGGCAAATTCCAGGTGAATCCGTTAAAACATTTGGTAATCGAGTACAAAAAATTTTAAAAATTTGTGAAAAAAAGGCTGAAGAACGTCATACAGAAGATAATGACGCAATTAAAACGGATTTGCAGGAAATTGCTGCATTCTCATTCAAGACTGGGCTAATAAATTCAACATATAGATTATTAGCGGCAAATGAAGATAAAAATAATTTAAAAGACTTAATTAATAAATTAGAAAATATTGAATTAACAGATATTCAGTCTACTAATACAATAAATGAATATCAGAATTTAACAAATAATTTAATACACATACCACACACACAAACTTATATTACACATAATAGCAATTTATTAAATTCAGCACATATGAATATAAATAATGAAATACCATTTAATTACAATAACAATAAAAATAATTATACTAATAATAACGCGAAATTTAGAGCACAGATGGCGCAAGTGCCTCAATTTAATTATCAAAATAAAGATCATAGAAATTTTAATTATAATAATAACCGAAATTATCCAAACTCAAATCCAAGATTTAGCAACAACAACAATTATAGCTCCCGTTACGAGAATAGGAATTTCTCTAACTTTAAACATCAAAATAATCAAAGACAAGATTTCAAAATTTGTAATTTCTGCGGTAAAAATAATCACACGTTTGAAGAATGTCGACTAAGAAAATCGACACCTTTTTGTATTAATTGTAAAATGTATGGGCATGTAACCCAGCATTGTAAAGAAAAAAATAATAATTCAAAATCGGTTACATACATTCAAGGAAACGGTTACAACAATAATAATGATAATAATAATACTTTTAATAGAAATGAAAATAATAGGAAAAATTCAGAAATAAAATGTAAATTTTGTCAAAGAGAAGGACACATAATGAAGGATTGTAACGCAAAAAGATTGTGGGACAATCAAAATAAGAATAAGGGAAACTAGAAAAGGGCTGCCACCCAGCCAGAGAAAATAAAGAAAACGAGTGCCAGCCCCAAAAAATATCCAAAAAATTAGATAAATGTATAGTTAAATTACCCTTAAATATTAGTAAGAAAAATCAAACAGAATTATTAGTTGATACAGGTGCAGAAATAAGCCTATTAAAAGAAAAAATATTAAAAAATGATACAATTATAAATACAAATAATAAATTAAAAATTAATACAGTATGCGGACAAGGCGAAACTATAGGAACTTGTTCGGCTAAAATTGAATTCAAAAAACCGAAAAAATGTGAATTTCGTATAATAAAAGATATGAAAAATGTAGAAGAAGATGGTATATTAGGTTTTGATTTTTTGTCACAAAATTGTGTTATTGATGGTCCAAATAAACAATTACGTTTCCCTCGCAAGGAAACTAGTGAAGAGGATTTAGTAATTAAATTACAAGATCCTTCTGAGCGAAAAATGTTGGTAAAAACACAAAATAAAAAAGAGTCAGTGGCTTTGAAAGTTAACGAAGATAAGAAATTTAAAGTGGAAGGAAACAAATTCCATATCATTGATATACAACCATCGACACAGTGTCTCGTAAATACTGATTTATCGAAGGTTGCTGGTATGAAAAAAATACGTTTTTCTGAAGCACAAATTTCTAATTATGAGAATGATGTTGGAAAAGTACAGTCAAAAATTGATTCGACTGTCTTTGCTTTTTCAAATCAGGATTATGATAATAGTTTTGTTAACGATCAAATGCTATCTCCAAAATATTCTGTTAAGTTCACTGACAACAAAATTGGTACAAAAAAAAACACAAATTTTCAGATTCCTCCTCATATGAAAAAATGTAGGGAAGTACGGGTAAAAAATGAAACACCTGTCTTAGCTTCTTCGTACGAAACATATGTAAAGGGAGGGAATCAAAGTGTAGAAAACAAAATCAAAACGCATGATATAGTAATAAAGAAAGTTTTTGAAATGTTATGGAATCTTCTGTTTATTGAATTTATTCTAAAATTTTTCTTAAATAACGACATAAGTAGACCAAAAAATATAAATGAGAAAGGAATAAATACGAGAATAAAAGTAAAAGCTCAAATACATAATGAAAAAAATAAAGAATATGATAAAAAATTAAATTTAAAAGAAATTAAAGAAAAATATCACAAAATTAAAAGAAATCTAAATGAAGTTAAAGAAAATCTAAGAAATGAAAAGAATAATATAAAAATAAATAAAGAAACGTTAAAAAAAGATAAAGAAAGTATAATAAAAAACAATAAAAGATTAAGAAAAGAAAATGGAAATATAAATGAAATAAAAAAGAAAATATATAAATTGAAAATTGAAGAAATAAATAAAAATCATAAGAATAAAAATATCAAATATAAAAATAAAACAGAAATTACAAATATTGAACGTTTAAAGCAAAATAAAAATAAAAAGTTAGAGAAAATTTTCGAGAGAGATAAAAAATATGTTAACAATTTTATGAGTAAAGAAATGAACAAAAATATATTAGAGATTAATGAAACAATTAAAATACCTGCGCGTACCGAAAAATTAGTAAAGATTAAAGTTAATTTTAATAAAGAAATAATTTGCGAATCTCAAGAAATTACGTCAGGAGTGTACCTGGCAGGTTCAATAATTAAACCCTGTAATAATCAAATAACAATAGCAATTTTAAACAATAATGAAAAAGAAGTGAACATTAAAAATTTTAAGTTAATTTATTACCCTTTAAAAGATTTTGAAATTTATAAGTTTGAAAATAACGATTATGAATTTAATAAAATATACAGATTTTATGAAGACATTAAAAATAAGAATTCAAATAATAAAAATTTTAACAATACAAATAGTAGAAAAATATATAAACTTTCCGTAAATAAAAATAATAACTCGAATGAAAATAGAATAAAATTATTGAATGAAAATTTATTAATACCTGAATATTTAAATGATGAAGAATCTGAAAGTATAAAATCAATCTGTGAATCCTTTAATGATATTTTTCACCTACCAGGGGATAAATTAAGTTATACAACGGCCATTACACATTCCATTCCATTACAACCAGGTAAAGGGCCAATTAATCAAAAGATGTATAGATTACCACAAGTACAGAAAGAAATAGTTGAAGATCAGGTTAAAGAAATGCTAGACAATGACATAATTACACCAAGTAAAAGTCCATTCAATTCTCCTTTATTAGTTGTACCGAAAAAACCGGGTCCTTCAGGAGAAAAACGTTGGAGGGTAGTTGTGGATTTCAGGAAATTAAATGAAATTACTGTAAAAGATATGTACCCATTACCTAGAATTGACGAAATTTTAGATCAGTTAGGACATTCTAGATATTTTACAACGTTAGATTTAGCTAGTGGATATCATCAAGTGCTGGTTGACAAAAAAGATAGAGAAAAAACAGCATTCAGTACATCTCAGGGACATTATGAGTTTAAAAGAATGCCTTTTGGACTTACAGGGGCACCAGCAACTTTTCAACGATTAATGAACAATATTTTAACTGGCCAAAACGGATTAAAAGTTTTAGTTTACTTAGATGATGTAGTTATATATGGCAGGAATTTGGAAGATCATAATAAAAAATTAATTGAAGTATTTCAAAGATTAAGAGAAAACAATTTAAAATTACAACCTGAAAAATGCAATTTTTTAAGAAAAGAAGTGGTTTATCTAGGCCATAAATGCTCAGAAAATGGAATTAAGCCAGATCCAGAAAAGGTGAAATGTGTAATCAATTTTCCTAGACCAAAAACAGTCAAACAAGTTCAATCTTTTTGAGGTCTAGCAAATTATTATAGAAAATTTATTCCAAATTTTTCAAAAATAGCTGAACCCATTACAAAATTATTAAGAAAAGACATAAAATTTCAATGGAATGAAAAATGTGAAAAAGCATTTGAAGAATTAAAATTTGCATTAACAAATCCACCATTATTAGTATATCCAGATTATGGAAAACCATTTTATTTAACAACTGATGCTAGCGGAGAGGCATTAGGAGCAATATTGTCACAGGGTGAGTTAGGAAATGAACAACCGATAGCCTATGCAAGTAGAACATTGAACGATGCAGAAAGGAGGTATTCAACCATTGAGAGAGAAATGTTGGCCATAGTATGGGCTACAAAAAATTTTAGATGTTATTTATATGGTAGGCATTTTACAGTTTATACAGATCATAAGCCATTAGTAGGCATTTTAAAATTAAAAGATACAACGACAAGATTAGCTAGATTTCAAATAAAATTAGCAGATTATGACGTAAAAATTGAGTACAAAGCAGGAAAATTAAATCAAAATGCAGACGCCTTAAGTAGAATACCTGAGGATAATAACCAAAAAAATGACGAAAATTTAGATAAAAATAATATTTGTAACGTAATTACTAGAGCTAGGCATCGTGTTAATATTGAAAAGAAACAAGAATATTCATCCAAAAACAGTATTAATGAAAATCAACATGAAAATGAACAAGAAATATCAGAAAATGTACAAACAAGAAGAAAAGACAGTGCAAAAATATTAACTGATGAAAAAGATATTAAAACAATATTGCATGAGTATCATGACACTCCATTAGGTGGACATCAAGGTGTGTTAAAAACATATAAAAGAATAAGACCATTTTATAAATGGAAGAATATGTTAAGAGATATACAAAAATATATTAAGAAATGCGAAAAATGTCAAAAGAATAAAGCAGGAAAACAGAATAAAATGCCCATGGTAATCACAGATACCGCAGATCAACCCTTTGAAAAAGTTTATTTAGATATCGTAGGACCCTTACCCGAAACAAATAATCGTAACAAATATATTTTAACCTTTCAAGATGACTTGACAAAATTTTTAGACTGCGTTCCATTACAAGATTGTGAAGCTACAACAGTAGCAGAAAAATTTTACAAAAATATAATTTTAAAATATTCAGTAATACCTAAAAAATTAATAACAGATCAGGGATCAAATTTTTTGAGTGAAACGATGAAAGAATTATGTAAATTATTAAAAATTAAGAAATTACAAACTAGTGCATACCACCCCCAGTCAAATGGTTCATTAGAGAGAACACATGGACCATTGGTTGAATATTTGAGAACAATTGTTGATAAAAATCCATCAGAATGGGATGAATGGTTAGCTGAAGCAATGTTAGTACATAACCATTCACCTCATACAGGTAGTAAATTTACCCCAATACACGCGTTATATGGAATAGACAGACCATTACCATCCGTATTAAATAAATCACCAGAACCCATTTATAATTTTGACAAATACTGCAATCAAGTAAAATACAAAATGCAAAAAATTCGTGAAGTAATAAAACAAAATTTAATTTCACAGAAGCAACAATCAAAAAATTATTATGATAAGAACACAAGAATAGAAAAGTTTCATATCGGTGATAAGGTATTAATACGAAATAATGCAAGAAAGCATAAATTGTCGTCAATGTGGAATGGTCCATATGAGGTAATTAGAGTGAATTCTGATGTTAATACAACAATTAAAATTGGTAGAAAATTAAAAGTAGTACACAATAATCGTTTGAAAAAATTTTAAAGAAACTTAATAATACAAAATTTTTTTTTTTTTAAAAACTCCAATATAAAATAGAATAACATGGGTATCGCATTATAAAATAGTAGTAAGAATGAGAAATAAAATACTAAATTTCAGAAATTTTTTTTATATGTAGTACTTAATTATTAAATAATAAGCTATAAATTTCAAATTTTCACTTGAAGTGATAAAAGTAAATCACGACATGCATTTTACCGACGGCAAAATGCTAAAAAATTTCACTCATAAAATCAAATAAATGTATATAAACATATAATAAAATTACTCATTCAAATTGTTAACACCCAAAATTATATCAAATTTCAAATAATTCGCGGCCATTAAAAATTTTGAAACAATTGCTATATGTGTATCAACACACACACACATACATACAATGTTTTTAACAATATGAACAACAACAAAAAATAGTAGAATTTATTTTAATATAATTAGACAATTAATCCATTCTTACACATAAAACCATATAAGATATCAACAATTAAGCAACAACAAATGCATTGCAAAAAACAATAATAAACCATGTAAACAACATATCAAATTACAACTTATGGCTCAGAATGCATATGAGAACATTGTCCATATAATATATTAGAACTTAAGATATATATGGAAATATACAAACATATACAAATAGTAAATATTAAAAAAAAAAAAAATTAAAAAAATTTCTTTTGCCATGATTTAAATTTTCAAAAAAAAAAAAAAACCCAAATGTATAGTTATACACACATTTACTATATTTATAAGAAAAAATTATTAATGAATTTCCAATATAAGAAATATACCTTTTAAATACATATAAGAATAATAATTAATAAATACATACACACGTATATAAACATATATTGAAGTAAAAATAAAAAATTTAATGAATGAAATATATAAAAAAAAATATAAAAAAAAAGAGAGAAAATAAAAATAAAAATGTAGCAAACACATACAAAAGTGTTATATTAATAAAGCAATAATAAATAAATCCTATAAGTTCTGCAAACACATACATATCTTAAAAATATTATTATTAAGTCAATGTACATATATAATGCAAATGCAATTATTATCAAAATGAAATTTAATATCAACAAAAACAATATCATATGTATGGTCATTGTCAAGGCAGATTGGTAAAAATATAAATAAAAAAAAAAGAAGGTACTTGTTATAAGAATTATGCAATGTAAAAAGTGTACTATGCATACAAAAAAAAAATATGTAATTCAAATATAATATTAAGTTAATGAACTTGAAATAAAAGTAATTAAAAAAATAAATAAATCTATAGGTATATACATGCATACATACATATAAAATTAATAAAAATAATTAGGATAGGTTGGGATTAGAAATAAGTTATATCGAAAACATATAATATACAAAAACAAATTTTTGTAGAAAAAAAGTAATAATACAAAACACAGGGTTTAATACAAAATACATACATAATTTAAGAAATATGGGGATACATAAAGAAAAAAAAAAAAATTAAAAATTTTATTAGGAATAACCGAATAAACAAACAAAAAATTGAAAATTAAAATTTGATAAAAAGAAAAATACATCCGAAACTGAAACCAACCATTTAAATAAACCCTACCACCCATTTTTTCGAGGGGGGAGGAAATGTTATATATAAAATATCAAATTGTAACACAATTTGATAAAATATTAGAAAATTTTAAATTAAAGAATTATTTCATGCATTTTTAATAAAACATAAGATAAAATTGATTACAAAATTAAATTCATATAATTTCGCAATTCTACAATTAACATAATTTCACAATTAAATGTAGAACAATTTTTAAAAGAATCATAGTCTGTTAATTGATTTGTCAATTGGGTAATCATTTTATATGTAAAATTCATACAAATAAAGACACGAAAAAATAATGGAATGTCACCAAATTAAATATATAAAGAATTTCAATAAAGCAATTTTCAAAAGTAGATTAAATAAATATCAATATTCAGTTATGGAAAAAACCACAAACCAAATTCCAATATTTCACCATTGTACCTAGAACAAATATTTTATGAACTTATTTAAAGTCCATAACGTCTTTTTTAAATATACCAAATTTAATGCAACATAGGAAATATCCATGCACTAATTTCAATATTATTACCAATATATAAATTCCATATGATTTCCTAATAATATTAAAATACTTAAATTCATATACCGAAATTATATTAAATTACTTGTAAACAAATAAAGTAAAAGAAAATTCATAACTAGGTCAGTAACAATAAGCGGAAATCAAAGAACGAAATTCGACAACAGTATAAAGTGCAATAATAATTAATGCAATAAATGCACACATACAAAAAGTGGAGAGTTAAGCCATTGAGCTTAACACACATAAGTACATGCGTAAAAGTTAAGTTGAAAATATACAACTAAACACATATGAGTGACATTACATTAATCAAAGGTAAAAAGTGTCGAGTAAACAATTAAGCATTCAATTAACATTATGAATGAACGGAAAAAGAATATGAAATGATAACGCCCATTCTCCCTACGATTGACAATTTCAGTTAAACGTATATTCAAATAATATTTAAATAAATTTCAAAATAACGAACTTCGGACTCAATTAACAAAATTAAATTAAGTAGGGAAAATTGATAATTGTATTTATTGAAGAATAATTACGATTATCAGAGAGTTATAATTTGGATTTTACAAGGAACAGCAAGAAATAAATTACCGCGGAATTACAAATCGTCTTTGATTATAAATCGCGTTTGGAAAATATAAAGTATTTAAAACTTAGAATTTTTACAAGTAAATTAGACTTAGTGAAATTCTAACGAACCGGACGTAGAAAATAAAGTAACGAACGTACAGTTGGTTTCGGTTCGGAATAAATAAAATATTGTAAAGAAAATAAATAATTGAATTAGTTTAAGTAAATTTTGTGAACATAGTTTTAAGTGTTATTAGTGAAATAAATATTTAAAATTAAACCACAAGACTTGTTATTAAATAAACCTAAATTTCTTCCCTAAAAATTCAGAAAAAAGCAAAAAATAAATCAATACTTTAAAAACCTCTGACCGCTTCACAAATGTTATATACATAACACATTTTCTTATTTTACACCTTATTTTTTGAATAAAACGGTAGCACTGGGTACTGATGTCAGTACCCAGGAAGAAAAATTTTTGAACGTCGAATTTGCACTGCTTGCAGTATCTCCTAGTTTTGGATTTCTGATGATAGCCATTATAAAGAGTATGACTATAATTATAGTTATTGTTGTAGAATTGACTATGGTTGTTATCTCGTGATTGTCTCGTAATTTTTGGAGTTTCCCAACATTTTCTAGGTGCAGGTGATGTAGGTACTTCAAATCTGGTCTTATTTGTCCCTCTGTAATGTTTGCCTGGAGAACAGGTGGTAATATATGCGATGATTTAGCCTCAGAGTTAACGAAGGTTATGTTGTTTATTGCAATAGACTCGTTTACATAATGGATCACAAAGTTCCCTTTAAGTTGATTGGTAGTGTTTTTGCTATTGACCCATCCTCGAAAGTTCAACAACAGAATGACATTTTCATTTAATGATTCTATGATTTCTTCATCGTTGAAACGGTAATCACATGTAGCGTTGAGTCCTCTTAATAGCTGGCTTATACAGTTATTATCCTTAAGTTTCTTTATTTGATTGGTCTCACAGATGGTGGTTTCTCCAAGCGAGCGGCATTTTTCTTTAATTCCCCATAATTCTTCTTGATTAACAAGCAAATCTTGATACTCCAAGTACACTTGTTTATTACTTCTTATGGTTGGTCGAATCGAAATATGATTAAATTCTTTTTTGCTCGTTTTAGGAATTGATACCACATATAGGATGATAGGATTTTTAATGACAATAATAGGTTCGGTATATTCCATTGCTTCGATCTCATTAGAATACGGTAGAGTTGTTATTTCCAGAAGTGCAGACCTTATCTCTTCTCTTTGTAGTAAGTTGGTATTAATTATCCCCGCTTTTGCTAGTTGAATGCCACGGATTATCTCCTTAATTTCCTCCTTGATAATTGCTAGCTTGTTGAAAATGACTAGATTCATCATATCTTGGGACCCTTGCGCTAGTACCTTATTATATTCTTGAATAATTTCATTTGTTGTAGTCATCAGTGCCTCGTTGACCTTGTATTGATCATTGTTTTTCTCAATTAATCTGTCGGTAACTTTGGTGATTTTTTCCCAATCCGTCGCATCAGGATTCCCAGCGATCCATTTCCAAGCAGATCCTATCCAGTCTATCGATCTTTTACTCTTGGGATGTTGATTCTTCAATTCTTCTAGTAGTTTTTGTATGTGTTGAACTTGATGACTTATCTGTTGTTTGAATGGATCTGTAGATTTGATTTTGTTGATTGTAGGCATCATTCTATTAATAATTTTACTATAACTGCTGAGGTTGATTATGTGAACCAATTTGAATTTTCCATTTATGATTTGTCCGCTTCCTTGTCTTACACTTATTCTTGGAGTAGTATATTCGTAGACTTGAAATGATGTGCTGCTATGCCACAGCATCAACCTGTAATAGAATCAAATTGTATTAAGATTTAATATTTTTTAATTGTGCTTTATGGATTCTTCTCCCAGATTCGGTTATGACTGTAACTTTATTATCTTTTTTGACAATCTCTTTCTTAAATTTTGGTTTGTTTTTGCCCTGGATTTGTTTTATTGCGACGTAGACAACATCTCCTGGTTGATACTTCTTCGGTTTGGTTCTTTTAATATTTTCTCTTTGAAGGGTGCTGTTTTGATTTCTCTGAATTCTACCAACTAAATCTTCGTTAACCCTCTGTTTGAAGTTGACAAGATTTTGATAATTGAGTCGTTGAGTGCGTCCAAAAAATATGTCGCTAGGCTTATACTTTGTTACTGAATGTATGGTATTGTTGTATCTATCGACGGCAATATTGATTAATTCTTTCAGTGTAATGTCTTTATACTCTTCTTGCAAACAGCGAACTATTTCTACCACTGTACTATGAACCCTTTCAATAGCTCCATTCACTTCGCTCGGGGTGAAGTAGATTTCAATTCCGAGTGTTTTCAGATAATCAGTTACAATTGGGCTGATAAAAGATGTTTCATTATCCATTACCACCATCCTTGGTACTGTGAAGTAATGCAGAGCCTTTATAATTTTGTCTCGAATGTGAAGCACAGATTTGTCTCTGATGCGAAAAAATTTTGCAAATTTTGAGAATTTATCAACGCAGGTAATAAATTTTTCCTTGTGCATCTCGATGATGTCAATGTGAATTATTTCTGAAGGATACGTTGGTACTGGTGTTTCTTGTAGCTCAGGTTTGTTAGGATGTCGATCATATTTGCTGCTGTTACAAGTTTCGCATTTCTGAACGTAACTTTTTACTAACTTCGCCATTTGAGGAAAATAAAATTTTTCCAATATCTGTTCTTTGTTTTCTCTCCAATTCCGGTGTGCTCTTTTGTGTTCCTCTTCTATTATTAGTCTCTTCCTTTCATCATTTGAGACGTCTTCCACAAGCCTTTGTGTAATTCGTATCTTGTAGTTGGTGAGATGTTCAATGTACAAATCTTGTATTAATTGTATATACTCTTCGGGAATTTTCAGACCGTTCAGTATGTTTGGTTGAATTTTCTCTTTCAGCACTCTTAACAATGTTTCTTTCTCTACCTTCGCCAAACTGATATAATGTCGATGGAAATTGGGATGAGGTTCCTCAAATGCGGTGATGTCTTTTCCCGCACTTATGATGAGTTGATTTCTGAACACATTTATAGGTGACTCACAATGTGGAATCAAGTTTGTGCTGTCCTCTTCTGCACTATGAACTATGTTTTGGTCGGATGAATTTTCTTCATGTTTATTCGTTGTGTTTGACTGCGATGTCGAGGGTATAAGATTGTTAAGTTCACCATCTAATCTGGAAAGTCCATCAGCAACTTGGTTGGTACACCCAGGTTTGTAGATTAATTCATAGTTATATTCTTCTAGACGCGCTTTCCACCTCTTGAGTTTCGTATTATTATTTCGGTTACTTAAGGTAAAGGTGAGTGGTTGGTGATCAGTAACTATTTTTATTTTTTTTGCGCCATACAGGTAGTTTCTTAAGCTGTCTAAGGCCCAAATTATTGCTAGTAGTTCTTTTTCGTTGGTAGCGTAGTTTTCTTCCGTCCGATTTAATGATCGTGATATGAATGCAATAGGACGATCCTTTCCAACCTCGCCCTGTGAAAGTACAGCGCCAATAGCGTAATTCGATGCGTCTGTTGTCAAAATGAAGGGTTTATCAAAATCTGGAAAGGCTAGTAGTTCTGCTGAGCTTATTGCTTCCTTTAATGCCTTGAAACTTTTTAATTCCTGTTCGTTCAGCTGTATCCTGACTTTTTTTGATTGATTTGATTTCACTTGTGCCCATTTTCCTCTGGTGAGATTAGTTAGTGGTTTCGCTATTTTTGCGTAGTCTCTGATGAATCTTCTATAGTAAGATGTTATGCCTAAAAATCCTTTTAACTGCTTCAAGTTTTCTGGTGGTTGTATCTTTGATATAGCTTCGACCTTTTTTGGATCTGTTCGAATGCCCTGATTTGTTATCAAAAACCCCAAGAACTCCGTCTGTGTTCTCAAAAATTCGGTTTTGTCGAGATTTACCCGAAGATTTGCTGCTTCCAATTTTCGAAATACTTTTTCAACATTACGTAGGTGTTCTGCTTCTGATTTGCCCCCGAAGACTATTATATCGTCTATATATACATAGCAGATTTTGCCTATGTATTCTTTGAGTACGTCATCGATCATTCGCTGGAAAATGGTCGGAGCATTCTTGAGCCCAAAAGGAAGTCTGGTAAACTAGTACTTTCCATTCATCGTAGAAAATGCAGTCTAAGGGATGTCTTCCTTCTTCATCTTTATTTGGTGAAAACCAGACGTTAGATCAAGCGTCGTGAAGTACTTTGAATTTCCTAAATTTGCTATTGTGTTGGAAATATCTGGAATCGGGTATGTATCGGATATAGTTACAGCGTTCAGTTTTTTGAAGTCCACAACCATTCTGTATTTTTTAATGCCAGAGGCATCCATTTTCTTCTCGACAACCCAAATAGGTGCATTGTAAGGACTTTTTGAAGGGCGTATTATTCCGTCGTTCAATAATTTCTGAATCTGTTTTTCCACTTCATTTCTCATGCTAACGGGATAGGGATACGATTTTGCGTAAACGGGTTCATCAGTTGTAGTTTTAATCTCAGCTTGGACGTTTGTTTGTATCAATTCTTGGTCGATTAATGGACCGAATAAATGCTTGAATTTCTTTACTAAAGTTCTTACCAATTTTTTTGACTGTTCAGGAAGGTGATCATCTCTTATTTCAATATTGTTTACTTGAGCAGACATTTTTTCTTTTAGCGGTATTTTTATGTTTGGTGCTATTTTTAAGATTTTATTCTTTCTGTCTATAACGGCTTCAACCTGTTTCAACGTGTCATCACCTATAATCCCGTCGAAAGTTTGTAAACCTGGTAGGACGCAAAATTCTGTATATGTTTTATTCCCTATATTCTCAAAAAATCTCCCGCAAATCTTTCTTGTTATTAAGATATCACCCCCCGCTGATTTGATTTTAAATGATTTATTGACTGGTCGCGAATTTGTTGCATATTCTGATTTTATAAAATTTTTATTGGCACCTGTGTCGATCAGGAACTTAAGTATCTTTCCAGTTTTTATTTTGTACTCTATATAGGGAATACTGGAGAGGCTCCCATCATAAAATTTAGTTCTGGGTTATCCTCTAGTTCTTCCTCTATAAAATCTTCTACGTCACTGCTTTGACCAATATATTCTTCATATGTCATGTCTTCGTTGCAAGTATCTAAATTGAATATTCTTTGTTGCTTTCGTATTTGCGATTCTGTACCATTTTAACGTTCTCTTTTACCGGCTGGATATTGTGTTGGACGGTTCATATAATTCACTTGTGTAGTTTGGACAGAACTATCTACATCCATGGGCATTGGTGGCTTTGGTTGACTTGGATTCTGTTGATGCTGAATATTGTATGCGAGGTTCCTTTTTTGTAATGGTATTTGCATCGGTGGTTTATGTGGTCGATGTTGCAGAGTTGCCATCTGGTTAATTGGAGCCACTATTTTGTTGTAATTCTTACCATGAATTGGTAGATTTCTAAAGTTGATATTTTGCATCTCTAAGCACGACGTGTAAGCCTCAGGAAGTGTTGCTGGTCTTTGAATCATAAGCATCTTTGACATTTCACCATTAAGTCCTTTTATAAAGATGTCCAGAGCTCTGTTTCTGTAAGTCTCGACAAGAACATTCATTGTTTCAAAACTGTACTCCTCCGTTTTAATCTTGTTAACAATCAGTGAGAAATGGTGATTGACTGTAGCTTAGAATTCGTCAACGGTCATATTTTTCTGTGTTAGGGTAGACAACTGATGCTCTAAAGTCCGCAAGTCTCTTTTATCCGCATAATGTAACGAGAGACATTTTTTAATTGCACTCCAGTCTTCATTGAAGATGTTGTATGCTACTAATGCTGCATCTGCGCTGCCCCTTATTTTATGCCTAATGCTTTGTAGGATTGCTCGATAAATTGGTTTATGTTTAACTATCTCATAATCTTTCAATATACTCTCAACATTGTGTATCCATGAAATGTATTGCGTTGGATCTCCATCGAAGACTTGTAATTCTTTTACACAGTCCGGAAGTTTGCTTATTTCTTGTAATTCTTGTTCGGTTTTTGGGGCGAAAAGATTTCTTTGATATTCATCTTGGACAGTAACACCCCTCCCCTCTAAATTTTGTATTCTCAATTCTAACTTTTTATTTAATTCAATCTGGGCATTGACAGCCCCTGTTAATTGTTTGATTGCTTCTAGCTCTGACATTTTATTAATATTTCGCAGTATTTGTATTTATGTTACAATATTTATTATTTATTTTCTTTACAAAATTACAGAAAAATTTCGCAAATTATGTTACAATATTTATTATTTTATTTCCTTTACAAAATTACAGAAAAATTTCGCGAATTATGTTACAATATTTATTATTTTATTTTCTTTACAAAATTATGCAAATTATGTTGCAATGGTCGTTATTTTATTTTATTATTTCTATTATTTATTTTATTTTGATTTTTTTCTTCAAATTATCTTTATTTCATTAAATTGGAATTTTTATTATTACTTACAAATAAATGATTATCTTCATTTGTTAAAACGGCAAGGATTTGCGTTTCCTCGTCTAATGGGAAGTATGAACAGGTCGCTTTGCACTGGATATGACGTATTGTTCCCGTTTAGCAGTAATCGTTGATGATTGAAAACTGCCTACTAATGGTACGTTCACTATCACGATACAATATTTTTAGCACAGGATATGTTTATAATGCCTTGCGCTAAATATCAATTGCACAAAAATGTGTTTTTTATGCGTGTCTCGGAATACATTACGTATTATTCGTGTCTACCGATATTTTCGCGGCGTTTTTAATTACGCACTCACGCACCTTTTGTTTGTGTTCGTTACGTTTTATGCGTGCTCGGTATATACTACGTATTATTCGTATTTACCGATTTTTCGTGACGTTTTTTTAAATATGCACTCAAGCACTTTAATGTTCACTACGTATTTTTCGTGTTCACTACTATATTTTTCAAACACACACACCTCAGTGTTCACTACATATAATTCGTGTTCACTGTTGTTGTTTTTGTGCACTTCACTCGCGACACTTGTTCAAAAACCTTTTTGTTCGGGCGCCAGTTATGAAAATTATAATACAATTTTCATTAAAAAAAAAAATTATTTCTTCTTTAACACCAAGAATTACAAAATTAAACTGAACCTTAATTCTACTTTACATGATTATTATATATTCTTTAACTTAATTATGGAATTTTCCTAATTCTAAAAATAGTGGGCAAAAATGCTGAACAAATCATAATACAATAAATCAATTGGTAACAAATACAAATAAGTACATTTGGCCAAAAATTATTGGTAAACAGGAAATGCATGCGTTAGCATATTTGATATTGAACTTATTGATATTAATTATGAATAAACAGGAAACGCATGCGTTTGCAGTTTACTCAACATTACATTTAATTTGTAATTTATTTAATCCAAAATTTAATACAATATTTAATATAATTACAAAGAAAGTTGAATAACCTATTGACACGTGTAATCGTGGTGTAATAACTTGCATATAGGTATATGTAATAATATATTACATACGTGTGTTTGTAAATATTTTAATACGAATTTGGTATCTTACCTATAAATACCGTCATCCTAAACAAGCACAACTTTCGTTCATAAGAACATTAGAACACAAATTTTGTAATGGTTTGATCATATAAATGAACGTAAATTACAGATCAGAGACTAGGATAATAGTAAAAAATATGTAATTTCAGGTTTTTAGTCATATTCTACACTTTTCTTTCACTTTTCAATTCAGGCAAGAAAATATATACAAGTACGATCTACGAACCCATAAATTTGTGTACAGTTGAAAAATGTGTACAGAATATTGCACGCATGTATGTATGTATGTATATGTATATTATATACATATATTTAATTAACAAAATCAAGTCATTAAGTTTCTGGTACAATATTTGTACAGGGACATATAGGATTCCACGTGGATTGTGTACTTAAATTAAATACCTACGTATACGATATATAATGCATTCATACGATAATATTTTTATTTATCATTACCAAAAAAGTATGAATATTAAATACCAAAAAATCAAAATTTAATATTAAACCGATCATATTCAAAATATATTGTTTTTCCCATACAATACATTACAATTTGAATTTACTATCCTCGTTTCTGATGTGATAAAATTTATGACCCTTCATATTATCGTACAATTACCAAGTAGTATTCTAATGAAATAAAAAAAAATTATATTAGTTTAGGACGATAATTTGTTTATTAAGGACAGTAGTATTACACACGCATATATACGATAAATACGCACATAACAAAATATTCCAACAACACGTACTACATATAAGTACGTACACTTCAATCTATTCACAGGCATGTTTAACTATATACACATTTGAACCGGTTTTGCTTTGAGTGATATGTATATGGGGTTGCATGGGGTTCTGACTCATTTCTTATAAAAAATTTTTCTTTATCTTCATATATTTTTCTTCATACAAGCAAAAGAAAAATAATACTGAGTGCGTTGTTATTTGAGTGAAATGGGGTCGTGTTGGATAGACCCCAGAAGAAAATTTTTTAATGTGTGTTTTCCACCTGATAGTGATTCTCATATATAGGGTTTTCTGTTTAAAGTTATTTACTTCATTAAAATTGTCTTTTTTTAGAATTTGTGATTACATTTTAGTTAAAGTAACCATTATAAAATCGATGACATTTTCGATTTCGATGTAACCGGTTACCAATGTCCTGCTGGGATATAATAATACTTATATACTTGCTCAGTGCTTTGGATACTAAGTACACGAAAGCTGGCGTCGCCATCTATTATCGTTCAAAATCTGGCAAATGTCAAATTGTGTTCCATTTGCTTTCTTGTCTAATTGCCTTTGTTTTATGCCTGACGGCATTAGCAGACTTCCGAAGACTTTCCACCATGCCACCAATATTCCCCAATGATTTCATTATAGGATCATTATTGTCAATGAACTTTAAACCTGTTTTTAATGTAGTCGATACCACTAAAATTTCCAACCTAGGAAGCCCCAATCCACCACCTCTTTTAGCACAATATAACAAACCATCAGCAGTTGATTGTGCAAGGTGGAGAATACCTTTATACACTAATTGGTGGTATCGCGATTACTAGTGCATACAAGTAGTGCGGTATTGAATACGTACATATTAATTTAATTTTCTGATGAGGCTTCAGGGGAAGACGCATTACACGCTGCAGAGAGGCAAACAAAGATTGTTCAACCTCTATCAATGCAATGCCAGCCCAAGGAGATATTTTTACTCCTAAATATTGTAATTATGACTCCTCATTGGCAAAAGTAATCGTCTCCCCCGTACTAAGTTTTTTGTCGGGATTCACAATGCACCAGCAGTCTTTAGTTTTCTTAATTTGGAAACACATGCTCTTTTGCGGTGCAAGCTGCATTCCTAGCTCCTTTAGGAATTTTTCCGTACAAGACAGAAGCTCAGCTGCCTTACTCGGGTGGGTGGCCACGAGTGCTAAATCATCGGCAAATGCTAATAATGATATGTATGTGTTTCCATCGCATTGGAATTCCGTCAATTCCTCTAGCTTAATGAGGAGCGGTTCGAACACGAGGTTGAAGATAAACGGGAAAAGTGGGTCGCCCTGTTTTATACCTCTTTTTAATTGCACCATAGGAGTGTTTGAACCTTTACCAACATTTGTGTACATATCCTCATAGGAGTCTACCACGTGTCGGACCGCATATTCAGGTAGACCCTTGCGGCGCAGTGCCCATTTAATTGCTTCATGCGGCACCGTATCGAATGCCTTGGTAATGTCCAACTGCACCGCAACCAGACCTTCTTTTGCTTTACCAACCCTCAGCAATTCATTGAGGATATGTACATTATTATAACAACCAGACTCAGCCGTAAACCCTTTCTGTCTTGGTGTCATTTGAATAGTTTTTCTAATTTTAGAGTCAATATGTGAGCAATATAGCCGACTGATAATCGAATTAATCGTTATCGGCCGGTAATTGAAAATATTAGCACTATCCTAGTTTGGTTTTAATATCAATGTAGTGCGGTTGTTCCTCCAAGCGGATGGCTGCACTCCGCCTAATAAAATGAGATTGAAGCAATATTGGAGGACCACTGGAACATACTTGCCTTTCAAATGACTTTTTATAATACCAGAAGTTCCAGTCGACACGGTATTTCTACATATATTGACTCTGTTCTTAATTTCTTTCACCTGAAATGGAGGGAAAATGTTCTCCATGGGATCAGAACTTCGCGATCCACAGCCTGCAGTGTCACACTACGAACTTCAACCCACAGATTCCGATAAAACTTTTCAATGTCATTAGCATTTGGCATAAAATTGCTATCTGATACCTCCATATAGTTTGTTCCTTCTCTAATATGCTTAGCAAGAAGGCCTGCATTTTCACTAAATAGCTCTTGGTACGAGCGTAGTCATATTGTCTTCTACTTCTACGCGACTGGTTTAGACTACTTGGAGGAGATTTCCTTGGGTTCAATTGCTAATTCATTCTTTTCCCATCTTTGGCATATGCTGGGGACTTCTTACATATATAATCTACCACCTTGTAGCAAGAGTCTATTAAGGAACAAACTGTTTGCTTATTACTATAATCTGAGGTAGCCAGTCATAAGAGAGTCATAGTTACTCCCACCGTTTACCCGCGCTTACTTGAATTTCTTCACTTTCACATTCAGAGCACTAGGCAGAAATCACATTGTGTCAACCCCCGTTAGGGCCGTCACAATGCTCTGTTTTAATTAGACAGTCGGATTCCCCAAGTCCATGCCAGTTCTGAATTGATTGTTAATTGATAGCCGTTATAAATGTAGCAGAAATTTAAAAAATTTCTATAAATTATTAGCAAGAATGTTCCACAATTGGTTACGTAAACTTCTATCCGGGGAACAGATAAAATATAATTTTTAATAAAAAAATATATATATATATCCTATTTACCCAGAACGAGTACATAAACCATATTATTGTTTCCCAATCAAGCCCGACTATCTCAATCTTTAAAGCCAATTCTTATCCCGAAGTTACGGATCTAATTTGTCGACTTCCCTTACCTACATGATTCTATCGACTAGAGACTCTTCACCTTGGAGACCAGCTGTGGATATCGGTACGGCCTATTGAGCAGTTTGCGTGACCCTTAGATTTTCAAGGTCCGAGGAGAAAATATCGACACAGCAGTAAATGCCATACTATTCTAGTCCATCTACCATATCTCTCTTCGAAAGACTTCCATGGTAGTACGACTATAAAACAGAAAAGAAAACTCTTTCGATATCTCTCGACGGCTTCTCTATGGTTGTTTCTGTTACCAGGATGAGCATAAAAGCCCATATTTAATAACAAACGTATACTCAACAGGTTACTGAATTGGAACCGTATTCCCTTTCGTTCATATAAATTTATGAACGCCTTGAACTTAGGACCGACTAACTCGTGATCAACCACTGTTCACACGAAACCCTTCTCCACTTCAGCTCTTTTTGCATCTCCATGAATAACAACTATTATTGGGATTTTGTATTCCGAGGCTCTTTGAAAAAATTTACGTCATTATCTTCGTATAAATTTCCAATTTCCATGGGTTCAGGGGGAAGATTTTGTCTCAGAGTTTTGCCTTGATTGGTATGAATTAAAGTTACGATACTGACCAGAATTATTTTTAAAATTCTGATTAAAATTATTATTATTGTTTCTATAATTGGGGTTATTGTGTGTATTTCTATAATTATCAATTTGATTTTGACTTCATATTATTTGAATTATACTGAACATAATTATTTTTATATCCATTTTCATTTTTATTATTATTTTGACTTTTACTAAAATTTGATTTATTATATCTTTTACTCTCACAATCTACAGCATCTTCATTATCGAGTAATTTTAAATTTTCAAATTTATTGTAAATTTCAACAATTGTACCATTTTCTGGTAAATTACCACGTAAAAAATCATGAACTTTATTACTTATAATGTCACGTAAATATTTGTCATTATTATCTGGGTGGTATGTTATAGGTTTGGATTCGTCAAATTCATACAACTCATTAAGCTTATAATTTATTTCTCTAACACTATCAAATAGTTCTCTTAATGTACTTACTTTTAATCCCCTACACTGGTTCAATAATTCAGAGTAGTCATACCGTGGTCTGAAATGTAATTTAAGTTCTCTTTTTACACTGTCCCAATTATTTTGAGCGTTGAATCCCAATCGTTGTATGGCTCTTTTTGCATCTCCCTGAATTTTGTCGTTAATTATGGTTCGCAATGCAAATTCTCTGAGTCCGGTAATTTGACACAGCGACAAAGTCCTTTCGACAGATGAGATGAATTCTTGAACTGTGAATTCATCTTTTCCGTTGAAACTTCTCAATTTTCCCACATAATTAAGGAATTGATCCGCTGACAGAAAAAAATCGATTTCTGACAAATCGATTGTCAGAATTGGGTATAGGGGCGAAAGACCAATCGAACCATCTAGTAGCTGGTTCCCTCCGAAGTTTCTCTCAGGATAGCTGGTGCAATTAAATATTATTAAAAATAATCTTGTCTGGTAAAGCGAATGATTAGGGCCGAAACGACCTTAACCTATTCCTAAACTGTAAATGGGTAAGAACCTAACCTTACTTGAAATGAAGGTTGAGGTTATGATATATTGTGTCCAGTAGGCCACTTTTAGTAAGCAGAACTGGCGCTGTGGGATGAACCAAACGTAATGTAACGGCGCCCAAATTAACAACTCATACTGATACCATGAAAGGCGTTGCTTGCTTAAAACAGCAGGACGGTGGACAAGGAAGTCGTAATCCGCTAAGGAGTGTGTAACAACTCACCTGCCGAAGCAACTAACCCTTAAAACGGATGGCGCTCAAGTTGTATGCCTATACATTACCGCTAAAGCATGTGATTTATATACATAATATATATAAGCCATTGGTACAGATCTTGGTGGTAGTACCAAATAATCGAATGAGACCTTGGAGGACTGAAGTGAAGAAGGGTTTCTGGCATGGACTTGGGGAATCCGACTGTCTAATTAAAACAGAGCATTGTGACGGCCCTAACGGGGGTTGACACAATATGATTTCTACCCAGTGCTCTGAATGTGAAAGTGAAGAAATTCAAGTAAGCGCGGGTAAACGGCGGAAGTAACTATGACTGGGATCTCAACACTGATGCTGTCAACTCAAGTGTCAAGTATCAGTTTCAGTTTACTTTTGTTTTGTGTAGTTTTAGATTTTAATTCGTTTAAATTATTTAAATGAAAAAATTTATGAGCCATGTTATTTTGAAAATATTGATTTTAATTATTTAAAACCATGATTTAAATTCGAAAGTAAATTATGATGTAGTGCAGTTGTGATTTTAAACACTTTTGTTTTGTTAATATTTTATTCTGATTGATGCCTGGTCAATAATAATAAAAGTATAAAATAAGAATAAATGGAAACTTCTGGCAGAAAATCGGAACAGGTGAAAATGGCATTAAAATGCCCGTTTTGTAAAACATTTAAAGCTGAATTAAATACGTTAACATACTTATGTTGAATCAAATTAAAATTACAAAATGTAAAAAACGTAATCTGGTTTTAACAAAAATCCATTTTCATATTGCATTTTATTTTCTTTAATTTTCAGATGCCAGATGAATTTTGTAAAAAGTGTCGTGATAAAATCAAATCACATTTACACAAAACATCTGATAAGTGCACAACAAGAAGTCAAGTCAGTTCTGCAAATCGTTCTTTATTAATAATAATACATGTGCAAGATAGTACATCAATGTCACTTCAAATCAATGAAAGTCAAAGTGCAGTTAGTTCCCAAACAGAACCATTAAAGACAATATTAATATAGAATTCAGAACTAATTTTACATCATCATCTTGACATTAAGGGTACGAACAGCATTGGATACTGAGATTCTATTCTCTCAAGTAAATACAAATTCATTTTTTCAGAGTTTACCACAAGCATAAATGATTGCACTGCATTCACCTAGACTGACTAGAGTGAATCCAGGTTCATTGTGGAATATAAATTCCGTTGATTCTGTTCATGAGATAAAATCTGTAAGTAACGAAATAGTTCAAAGTTGACGGAACAGAAAGTGCATTATTACATTATTTTTACAATATCTTCGTTTCAAGTGCCTGGATCTGATGAGATTAAAAAAGTTCAACGTTCAATTAACGGTACGAATGTTCAGTATGTTTAACAATATGATTGTAAGGACAATAAAAGTTAAATTTCCAAAATACATGATCATAACAATTTTGGAAGATAGAATTTATTTATATAAATTTTTTAAAAGTGAAAAGTGTGAAAATAAAATGTATTAAAATACAGAACATTTGAATACTGTATTAAAATATAGTATGGAATAAAAACGTTAGCTCCGTATTGATTTGAAGTTATAAACCATTATTTGTTACAAACATACAAGGTGAGTCGATAACATAATAATGTCTGATTAATACTAAGATTAATGTGTGGGTATGCCCACAATTATCATTAAATGCAATGTATCTCAGTATTTCCAAAAAAAATTATACAAACATAAACTTTCCTTTAAGAAAATCTCAATATTGAAGTCTGGTTTTATACATACATTTATATTACAAGTAAACATACATATATCGTAATGCAATGAATTTATGATATGAATCACTTGCATAGTAAACGATGTAACATTCATTTCAATTGATTTAATTTACTAATAATTCATGGTTATATACTTACAATTATTCAAAGTGATCTTCAATGATTTCTATATTGTCGCTTTTATATATAACCTACCTATAACGTATATTTTAAAGGACTTTGTTAGCGACTCTGCTAAAATTAAATTGTAAAATATCTAAAGCACGTCGTTGTAATTCCCGCTTTGTTCCATTATGCCGTATGTTAAATGAATATAATAAATATTGTAACTGGAAAACTTGAAAAGATGTTATCATACTCTGTAAAACAAAAAAAAAATAGAATAGAAAAAATGTAAATAATTTTTTTCAGTTTTTTGGTCTAAAACGTCAGATTTTGTGTGGGCATAAACTTTTACTGATCTACACGAAAGACACATTTTGTGATAAAAACTGTAAGTGTGGGACAACTGTACAAACATAGGTGAATTTTTACAATGTCAGAATATTTTTTTGACTCATTTCAGATCCCATAAGACATTCATAAAATTTTGGGTAAAACTACAGATAATAACAACTGATAATTAATAATGATGATGATACCTCTTACATTACTATATATTTTTAAATAAAACGAATTACTTAATTATGACTTACCTTAATTTTTTGAACTGTTGCTCGAGTTTGCAATCGGGCGTTTCTCAACATTCTATCTTTAACAATTTTTTAAAGTATTATAATGTGACTCTTGCTAAATTAATTCACTTAATTTTAATTAAGATAAACACAAGGAATCGGTATTAAAGGAATTAAGGAATTACTTTTTTTTGCCCTTACTTGTTAACTCAACAAAATAAAAAAAAGTGTTGACTGAGCAGGTTTCTCAAACAAAAGATAACAAAATATGTGCTGGTTGGTTAGCCAATGTGCTTCGCTTATTGAATATAGATAATAATTAAATTTGATTATAAATGTCCAATATGTTTTAAAAATTTTGTAAATACCCATATATTAAGACGTCACATACACGTTATTCACGTAGCAAGAGGGGATGTTTTAAAAGAGAAGTAAGAAAAAAACTTAAAAACAATGTATTTTACAATTCTTTCGTAATGATGTTCTATTTAATTTTTGTTTTCAGTTTGATTATGGACAATATTGAAAAGCAAGGCATACAATTATGTTATGATCAATGTACAATAATTTTACATTCATATATAAGTTTAAAATTCACAAAACAGTCAATCACGATGATAAAAAACAAACTGAAATGTTAAATAAACGTTTTATCATATCAGCATATATTTTATTTAATTGTATTATTTTTGTGTTTTAAGACAATGGTATCAATGTCGTACATGTAAAAAAAGATTCTTATTAAAATCAAATTTTGAATCACATTTAAAAATTCATAAATCTACAAAGAATCAACAAAAACAGCAACGAGAAAGAAAAGATAATGAGACGGAGGATTAAGATTTGAGTGTGCCAAAATTGTCAGAAGTTAATTCGAATTCAACAAGTGAAGTAAATAGTCTAGATGAAATCTGCTTTCCTTAGATGTGGTAGCCGTTTCTCAGGCTCCCTCTCCGGACTCGAACCCTGATTCCCCGTTACCCGTTGCAACCATGGTAGTCTAAGATACTACCATCAATAGTTGATACGGCAGACATTTGAAAGATCTGTCGTCGGTACTAGACCGTACGATCTGCAAATTATCTAGAGTTCAATCATTATAACGATACCTAATGGTATCGCTTGGGTTTAGCCTAATAAAAGCACACGTTCAAAAGTTCGTCTTTACATTGCATGTATTAGCTCTAGAATTATCACAGTTATCCAAGTAACTGTCAACGATCTAAGGAACTACTATATAATTGATACAATGAGCCTTTTGCGGTTTCACTGTAATTTCGTGTGTACTTAGACATGCATGGCTTAATCTTTGAGACAAGCATATATACTTACTGGCAGGATCAACCAGAATTATATTTTATATTTTAAAATATATAAAGGACAAATATGAATTTTAATCATATATCCCTCATAAATACGTATATTTTATACGTTTTCTTTCATTTATTAGGCATTTTATTATATTATTATATATAAAAGCCTTTCGACTATTTTATTAAATTATAAATGTATTTAAAAAATTTTTAAAACAAATTTCATATCAATTTATATTACCAGTAGCAATATTTGAAATTTACAAAATTGAATATAAATACTCAATTCTGAATTATTCATGCCTTCACCTGGTATTGGACACAAATACCTACATTAAGGCATTAAATGTCATATATATTTTTTTAGCGTCGACACATATCTTTGAAGTATGTCAAAATTAGTGTGAACAATCGCAACAGCACCAATCATGTATATGTTTTGCAATACCGAAATGCTCAGAAACTGTAAAAATTTGTTAATTTATAAGAACTTTTTTTTATTATTACATTTATATTAAAGTAAATGTTATTAATTATTATTACTTATCAGTTTGACTCATAAAGCATATTTACTTGTTTAATTAATTCAATTTTTTTCGAATTATTAAAATTTTTTTAAAAAAATATCTTCTACCTGAGTATGCATAACCCGATGGTACCATAAACGCCTACATATTTTTAGCGTCTCTTTATATGAACATTTTTTTATAATACATTTATATTAAAAAAAATAAAATTAATTATTATTACTAATCAGTTGGACTCATAAAGCATATTCACTTGATTAATTAATTCAATTTTTTTAAAATTACTATCATTTCTTGAAAATGGAAGAGCCGACACCAAAAAATATACACAAATGCTATCATGTACGTTTGAGGTATTAAAATGAGGTATGAAATATTATATACCATTTAACCACAATTATATACTTTTTATAATATACATATATAAGCTGATACCTATCTTTGAGGTATGGCTTGTGTACATACATATACTCTACAAGTTTCCCAAGCCATAGAGATTTTAAACGTTAATATGTACACTCTGAAGGTTTTCCAAGCCTTAGAAGAGTTCATTTAATTTATATCAAAATAAATGTTTTAAAAATAATTATTACGTAAATTGTAATTAAATGATGTATTTTATACAATATTTATAATATGTATATTTTTTTATATCGACGGCATGTTAAAAAATGTAATTTTATTATATGTATATATAAGACAAATATTTTATCTATCTTTTTATATGTATATAGTGATAATATATACACTATTAATGTATTTAATATCTTGTTGAAACAATATATAATAATAATATTGCTTCAGCAAAATTTAAATAGAATCTGAGGCCAAGCGAACGATATATATATATGTACATATGTATACGTATATAGTACATATAATAAATCGATCTTTTTGACCTCTTCATCATATCATTGGATAAATTCAAATTAATATCTCGAATCATCAAGCAAAGGTGAAAGGATGAGCTTCAGCGGATCGCAGTATGGCAGCTGTTCTACCACTTACAACACCTTGCCCGTTACCAAAGTCGTTTACAATTGATTCTAGGCATTGACGGCGTATTTAATAAAATTTAGTCAAATTAACTAGCTTTTTGTATAGGCGCTATTAATACATCCCATACTAGCTATGTTAAATGACACATTGGCTTTATTTTATTTATCTCTTATAATTCTTATATTATAAGCTTTAAATGGTTTATTGCCATACAATTCAATTACCTCATTAGCTCGAATACGACCTTAGAGGCGTTCAGGCATAATCCAACGGACGTAGCATCATACCACTTTTCGCTCGAATAAGTATTGTGCCTACCTCAAACTCCCTACCTGGCAATGTCCTTGAATTGGATCATACCAGAGTGTAAGAGTTATAACATATTCAACTTACTTTAATGAATGCATATATAAATCCACAATAAAGTGAATATAATGTACATCATTATTTCATTGAAATTTGTTGGTTTATATAACAAACTCTAAATACTTTGATCAAGAAGCTTGAATCAAAACAAAATACCATAAAATATATAGAATATATCCGTATTATGGCTATGTTAATGATGCGTGTTCCATTTTATCAAGTAAGTAAGGAAACAATATTTAGTATTGGTATTTTATTGTTGACATATAGCCTAAACTGTATAACTCAAACTTATGCTATACCCCTTATGTCTCCTTACACTGCCAGACTAAAGTCAAGCTCAACAGGATCTTCTTTCCATTTTTCCAAGCCCGTTCCCTTGGCTGTGGTTCCGCTAGTAGATTGGGACAGTAGGAATCTCCTTAATCCATCCATGCGCATGTTGCTATTTTCTACATGGTTAATCACCATGCACTTACCACCTTTTCTTGAGGCGTGGTTACCTCTCTAATATAAAATATTAGTCAATCATAGGCTAGCAGCAATCGACCAAACGGTGTAAAATATCCCAAATGGACACGTTCGCTAACTGACCACTTATCTCCTACAATCTCATATCTACTAGCTATTGTCAGTAGATGGGATCTTGGTGTTTATGTTGTCTAATATCAAATCAAATACATTAAAAATAATCAAAAGAAGGACAAGCACTTCTAAAAAAATAAAGAAATAAATAACACAAAATATAGTAACAAAATTCGTTACTATAAAATAAATAATTAAAATAAAATAATAATAATAAATTAGGACTTCCAGTCCATTTATCATTAACACTATGTGTTGTATCACAGTTCTTAGCTCACAGCCTGTATATCACCTTGATCGTATTATAATATTATGACTTGTGTATATTAAGATAATAATAATAAATAAATAAATAATTAAATAAATCCCTAATAAATATCACAGATAATTCAGTAGAGGTGTAAAGAGCCTCTACTATATTTAAATATTGGTTAAACCAGTTATCACAGAACCTAGATCATGAGCACCATGCTTGTCATATTAATTAAACTAAAAGTATAATAGTCAGCATACACTATAATAAAATAAATAATTATTCATATAATACTTAAAAACACATTTCCGCCATAACATATTACTTGTGTAATAAAATGCCAACAACATTATTTCATACCAAGCCCATATGTAGACGTCTGAACTATTGGCAATTTAGTACATGCAGCCGATAGGAATAATTTGTAGCACTATTATGAATGACCACTAAGTGGGTATGATCTTGCCCAAGAGTCGCATACACCACCACGCTTCACTCATTATTACCTAATAAATAATAAACGTAATTTCAACTTTTCTCAGATATCTCCTTCATACTTGAAGTTTATGCACTGTTAACCTACAAGCCGTAATAGGTTAACGTTTTCGAATACCCTGATGATACATAATTGGTATGTATCTTGCCAAGGTATTGCCTATATTTGTTAAGCATATTACTAGTCACACATATAGCTAGTATGCCAACATTCATTATCAACATTGAATTACACAATGCCATAGTATTAGTTACGGCAAATGTGTATATGATGATTCGATCGTCAGTTCATAATATATATAATATATTTATCTAATACAAATTGGAACAAAAAGCCATAAACACCAAGACCCAGTGATCCTGATAAATCAGAACCGTTATTCCCGTGGATCATCTTAGTCCATGAATTTATGATAAATCTCAATGGAACTACGTAGCGATATAAGGCTGATGGTCCTTAATGTCTTACGGTCTTCAATACCAAGCTTCTTCAAGCAACTGACCGTCTCCTTGGGCATAGCCCCCTGGGTGCCTACTACTATAGCTAAGACTTCACCGCAAGTCTTCCGGAACCTTTGTTTGAGCAGTGGTAATTTCCGTCTTAATGGCGGACTGTTCCATCGACCACAAAGACCCCTTCCTGGTTCTGAATCACCAGGTCAGGTTTGAGGACCTCTCCAGAAGTTAGCCGGATTGAAGGTTCCTTCGAAGATGCAAATTGTTGATTTCTTTGCACTACATCGTCTCTTACTTGATTATGTCGCATGATTCTAGCAGACTTATTTTTAATGCATTGACCGAGAATGTGCGCCAGAGTCTCAGGCTGGGCACTACATTGTTTGCACATCATGCTAGGCACCTCACGTTTAATTCTGCGCAATGTTGTTCTATTTGCAGCAGTGTCAGTTCTTCATTTGAGGGCCGTTATATACCTGCATGGCTTGAGCAATTCGGGTTTATAAAGCCAGCAATTACCGATATGATCATCAACTAGAAAGTCCACTGCTTTCCCTTGACAATGAAGATTACTCCATTTGACAAGTTCTTGTTTCTTGGCTCTAATTTTGTAATCGTCCACCTCTCTAGCCGAAGTAGGCCAGTTTAACCTGACGGCATTAGCAGACTTCGGAACGCGTTCCACCATGTCGCCAATATTCGCCAACGATTTAATTACAGGGTCAATATAAATAATGAACTTTAAACCTGTCTTCAATGTAGTCGATACCACTAAAATTTACAGACCAGGACAATCAGGACGAAAATACAGAAACTGAAAATAATCCTACTGTGGACAATACTAACGCTACTGACAATACCAACACAAACTGAGCAAACGATGACGATAGAAAGGATAGAATCTGAAACAGGATATGCTGAAATCAAAATAAGTACAGTTGAATTAGCCGATAGATTTGACATAGTTCTGCATAGGATATATCCAGATGAAATATTTAGCTTAATTACAAACTTAGAATTGACATTTAATACTTTGGAATTAGATAATCATAAAGAAATTATCAATAAAAGAATAATCCGAATCAAGAACAAATTAAAAACGCTTTTACCTTATAGACAGAAAAGAGGTCTTATTAATTTAGGAGGTACAATATTAAACTGGGCTTTTGGTACAATGGACAATCAAGATAGAGAGGAAATCGAAAAACACCTTAACATAATCGATCAAAATAATCATAATCTCATAAAAACTTCCAATAATCAAATAAAAATTAATGAAAATTTCAATAAAACTTTTATACAAATCAAAGATATTATAGAAGCAGATCGAAAGAAAATCTTGCTCAAATTTAGTAAACTTAATGAAACAGAGATGAAAATAATTTCAAAATATAGCTACTAAAAACAGATGTTTAAATTAGATTTCATAGAAAGACAAATAGAATATATTCAGAATAATATATCATCTGCCAGATTAGGATTCTTACACCCAAATATATTAACAGATGAGGAAATTAATTCATACAACATCGATTTTAATAAATAATCTAATATACGTTTAGCTGTCGCCAAACATATAGATAACTCCATAATTTTTGCAATTAAAATACCAACTCATACCATTAAAGTTAACAAAATCCTCCGAGTACAAATAGCAACTTCAATTAAAACTCAGATAATAGCAGAACTCGAATATATTATTCGAAACAATGACAAATATTGACATATGTTGAAGGTAATACTTTAAAAGAATTAAAACCAAGTTAAAGCTGTATTAATTTTAAAAATTGTAAATCGATTAGAAAAGATGAACATGAGATTTTGCATATCGACGATAACACCCTAATTGTCAATAATATTGAAACAAGTAAATTAAAAAGTACTTGTGATGAAAGAATTATAATATTAAAAGGAAATTATATGATAAATTTCAATAATTGTACTATCAAAATCAATAATACAGAATTTCGCAATAGCCAAAAAGTATTCACTGAAAAATTTGTTATACCAAATTTAGAAAATGTAACCAAAGTAAATAATGATTTAGAATTTGAAGAAATAAAATTAAAATTTTAAAACAATATTGAAAAAATAAATGAAATCAAAAATCATAAAATTATAAACTATAGTTTAAGCTCAATTACATTAATTGTATTGTTTGTAATAATTATATATGTATATTGAAACCTAAATAAAATAAAAATTGTAAACGGGATTCAGGAGAATCCAAAGACAAAAGGTGGTGGAGTTACATCATTAGATGATAACATAAATTAAAAAAAAATCAATAATTGAAATTATTGAAAAATACAAAAAGTAAGAAGAAGAATAAAATAAAATTAGAAATATATAAAAACTTTATATATATAAAAAATGTATAATAATACATACATACATATATAAATTTAAATAATAAATGTGCATAATAAATTTAATAACAATTAAAATGCATAGTCAACATTTTTATATAGTAATTTTATTTCAAAAAATCCTTTATTTTATCACAAATAAAAACAGGAAACTTCGAACAAGATTTCTTTAAACTTTGTTTGTTTACTTTTAAATTAAAACACAATTTAGGATTCAAACGAATTAAACTTTATTGATATTTGACAAATTACAACTTACACAATTTAAGATTAAAACAAATTAAACAACTTGTACTTTGATGTAAACTAGATCACGGTTAAGAACGAACTAAACTTGTCTTAAAAATTAAATTCTTTCAATAATTACTAGCTTTGTTTTCTAGAATTTTTCTTTAAAAGAAAAAGTGAGAATTTTTATTTTGCGATTTTTCCCATAAAAATGAAAAGTTGCAAGATGCGTTGTCAGCAATTTTTGCTAAGACAAAAATTGTGTTATTTGATAATTTTGTTTGTCGAATTTTATGAGAAAATTTTCAAGACATTTGATAATTTTGTTTTTCAAAAATTTTATGTGAACGGAAATGAATTTATTTTCTTAAAATTTGTTGAACTTTGCGCTTTATATTACTCCTCCACCCCCAAGAGCATTCGCAGCCTCTGCGAATGGAGCAATCTGAGGAATGGAGCAACTTGAGCCAAATTGGTCACTTTTACGAAAATTAACCGGAGTATGTGGTTCTTTATTAACTAATTCGATTTTTGTTATGGTCTCACTTTTTCTTCCAAATATTCCGTTAAATTTTAAGATTACAACAATAATTCCAATTAGTATTACAATAATGATTGAATTTATACCAATAAAGCTATAGTGTGCTACTTTACTTTTAAATTGTACATAATTTATTTTTTCTCTATTTTGAATGTTTTCAACATTTAATTTTTCCAAAGTAATATTATTGATTAATTTTGTAAAATTTACATGAATTATTGGAATTATACTACTGCTAGTAAAATTTTCGACTTTGTTCTTAAATTCAAGATCATTAATTCTTATATAGCAGTTGCTAAATTTTATTATGTTATTATTCTTGATACTTAATTTGTGTTGGGTACAATTATGTTGTATTTCCGAAAGAGGCAAATTTTTCGTTATTATAAGGCCATCATAGACCTCTTCAATAGAACTAATGTTGTTGATTTTCAATCTACACATATTTTGGGATTCTAATGCGTTGCGGACACAATCGTTTTTATGAGGTTTTAATTTTTTCTTCAGGACTACGTCTTGATCATTTGGGTAAACTACGTTGCCCCTAACAATTACTCTTTCTATTTCATGATCAAATTCTTCGTATTGTTCTGTAGGGAACGGAATTATAAGGCCGTTGTAGTATGTCTCCTTTGTAAATTGTGGAATGCTAATAACCAAAATAAGAAATTCGTTTTTTATAAACATGGAATTTTGAATAAAAGGTAGTGTATTGGCTGAAATATTGTATTTATCTATTTCTTCATCCGTCATTATGTCGTGAGGTAGAACGTTGAGTTTACTCATTAGTATGATATCAGTCAACTTTTCTAATTGTCTGTTTATTAGATTTATGTCTGCGTATATTTGTAGTGTGAATCTTTCCTTGTCTACGAGTAAGGTTATTTCCTTAGCTTTGTCAGTAATGTTTCCGAGAAATTCGTTGAGCTTTTCTTGTTGTGTTTTTACGTGATTGGTTACTTCGTCTAGATTTTTAATTAAATTGTTATTAATTATTACTTGTTTGTTTATTTCGTCAGTTATTTGTTGTGTGTTTAGGTCTAGGTTTTTCAGGTGGTTGTAAATTTCCGTCGCGTCGTCATCATCCATCGTACCTGCTATAAATTTTAAACCTGTTCCAATAATGTTTATTAAACCTCTTTTTTGCCTATTTGGTTTAAATACATGGGGTACTATTGTATTAAAATTATGCTTGGCTAACATTAGTTCTCTGTTTAATAGGTGGTGTTCTTGAGATAATACACTTAAATTTAATGACCTTATATTTATTTCGATCGAGTCTATGACTTCTTTATACTGATTTAAATTGATGATGTGTAGAATTTTTGTGTATGATTCTATGACTTGTTTTTCGTCAAGTTTCAGTAAAGTAAAACCGTTTTCATTGTTTATTTTTGTTATTTCAATTGATTGCCCTTTTGTTTCTAGGGTTAAACACGAAAGGAATATTAAAAGAAACATCTGGAAGTAAAAGAAACAAAAGAATAAAATTTTAATTTTCTTCTTGGTATTTAAATTTTCTTTTTTGCTGAGTTTTGTTATATTTGATTTTTCGTTTATTACTAGTATCGATAATGTAGTCGCCTTGTTTTTCATATTTCTTTAACTTTTTGTATTTCGGTTTATTTTTCTGTATGTTGCGATTTATGACGACGTTTTTGAGCAGTTCGTAATCGTTATTTCGCGTTTGATTTATCTTTTCAATTTTGTTAATTTTGTTTTTCTCGAATTCACGCGCTAAATTTTTGATATCACTCTGATCTAAGGACTTTTGGATAAAATCAATTGGACGAAGTTTTGTTGTCGAATGCAGCGTGTTGTTATAAATAGTTATTATTTTAAAAATTTTATCATCTAAATCGTCTTGTGTTTTTTCTACTTCTAATATACGAAGGTGTTCGTTAAACGTCCCGTGCAATCTTTCGATATCTGCGTTTCCAGTTTTGTTGCCTGCGGTAGTAACGTGAAATTCGATTTGATTTTCTCTCAGGAAAAGTTCGACCGAGTTATGTATAATACAACGTTCGTTATCGAATATGATTTTTTTCATTTTACCCAGAAATCTGATTCGTTCTTTTAGTGCGTTTAGAATTGAAATCCACGTTCTATCGGCTAGCTTATGAATCGTCGCGTATTTGCTAAACTTGTCTATAGTAGTCAAATACATAATATTACGATAAGGGTACCAGATATCCACATGAACAATTTCGTTGAAACTGCAGGGAGTCTCTGTTACCTTAAAGGGAATCTTAACGGGGTGGCGGTCATGTTTCGCTAATAAACATACCTCACAATTATTAATGAGTTTCGTTATCATTTCCATTAAGTTTGGATAGTAATATTTTTGTTTGATCTCATTAAAAACCTCATTTATACCGCGATGATTTTTACTCAAATGTTCGTCTTTAATTAATGAAAGTATCTTTTCTTTGTCTGTTATGTCTATTAGTCTAGTATTTGATTTAAGTAATTTCAAGTTTTTATTGCCGGAGAAATATTTAACATACGTGTTTTGGAATTTTATAAATAATGGATCATCATTACAATAGATACACATCAACCCTTTGTCTAATAATAGTTTTTTCATTATTTCAAGGAGATCACTGCTTTCCTCAACAGTAATGAAATTTTGAATTTTTTTATTTAAAATCTTAATGGAGAGTTTCTCTTTATCACCTTTTTGTAAGTAAATTTGATTCTTATACAGGTTTACCGGCTTTTCGGTAATGTAAATAAAATCAGACCCGTCTTCTAAAGCACTATGGACTGTAGCTTCGGTTGACTTGACTTCCTCGTCAGAGTCTTCACTATTGAACAGGACCATTTTGTCCTCATAATCAGTATACCTACTTAGTCCGTCGGCTACTTTATTCTCTTTACCCTTTAAATACGAAATTTTGAAATTGTACTCGTTCAGTTGAATTTTCCACCTTTGGAGTTTCATATTTGGTTCTTTTATATTGCTCAACCATGCCAATGGCTTATGGTCCGTGCAAATTGTAAATTCGCGTCCGTATAAGTACATTCTAAAATACTTCACAGCCCAAACTATGGCCAAAAGTTCCTTTTCGATCGTGGAGTACTTTTGTTCATGGTCGTTAAGGGTACGAGAGGCATAACAAATAGGGTGCGATGCCTGACTCAATACTGCTCCTATTGCAATGTTTGAGGCATCTGTAGTTAGGGTAAAATGTTTTTCGAAATCCGGTGGTTTTAACATCGGGTCACTAATTAAAAGTTTCTTTAATTTATTAAATGAGTTGATGTAATCTTGGTCTTTAGGGTTTATTTTTGCGTTCTTTTTCAGACACTTAATCATTGGATATGCGATCTTCGCATAATCCTTGATAAATTTACGATAATATCCGGTAATACCGAGAAATTGTCGAATCCCCTTAATTGCGGTAGGTAGTGCCATTTTCTCAATGGCTTCTACCTTTGATTTGTCAGGTTTAATACCATGATTTGTGACGATGTGACCTAAATATTTTGTAGAATCACTTGCGAACTGACATTTATCGATCTGCAATTTTAAATTAGCTTCTCTCAATCTTTGTAGTATTTTCTTTAACGACAAAAGGTGTTCTTCGAAGCTGGTGGAAAAAATCAATACGTCATCGAGATACACGACACAGATTCTATTAATAAAGTCCTTCAAAACATTATTCATGAGACGTTGAAACGTCGATGGCGCGTTCTTCAAGCCAAAAGGCATGCGTAAAAATTCAAAGTGACCATCAGCTGTTGAAAATGCTGTCTTAGGTTGGTCCTTCGCTGATACCTCGATCTGGTGGAACCCTTTCGCCAAGTCCAATGTACTGAAATAATTACATTTACCAAGTTTGTCGAATATGTTCTCAATATTCGGCATTGGAAACTTGTCGTCGATGGTGACTTCGTTGAGTTTCCTGTAATCGACGACAATTCTCCATTTTTGGACATTGGAATTATCAAGTTTTTTTGGGACCACCCAGATTGGAGAATTGTACGGACTATTACTGTGCTTAATGATTTTCTGTTCTAACATTTCTTTTATTTGCCTATCAACCTCTTTTCTATGTATTTCAGGGTACCGATAGAGTTTGCTGTAAATTGGTACATCATTTATTGTTTTTATCTCATGCTTTATTTCGTTCGTAAATGATAAATTATCACCCTCTTTAAAAAAAACGTCCCTGAACGATTTCAAGAGAATTTCTAACCTTTTCGCATCATTTCTGTTTAAATTTTTTGAAAAACATTGTATAGGAATTTCATTATGATTTTCATTGCTAAATATGTAGATGGAATCGTCGCAGTAACGTTTCTTTGCATTAATTTCTTCTTCTATGTTGAGGAAAAGTGGTATTTCTGAATTTCGAGTTTTTAATTTCCTATCTTTATAATTGATTACGGCATCTAAGTCAAAAAGGATGTTATTGCCTATAAGACCATCGTAAAATGCGTGAAAATCGTATTCCACGAACTCAATTAGATAATCGTTGGATTCGTTAAATTCTCTGAAAATTGGGAATTTAAAACAGGTGCGTGGTTGGATAATTCTATTAAGGACTTTTATGGATTTGATATGAGGGGTTATTTTCCATTTTGGACTACAAATTTTTGAGTTAATGATGCTTGTTTCAGCACCACTATCAATCAAAAATCTCATATCACGCACCTCGTTTCTTATCACTATATAAGGTAATTGCTTTGAGTATCGAACCGAAAATTTTTAAGTTGGGGATTATTTGTGTCAACCCGACTTTCATTTGTTGTGATATCCATTGGTTCTGGACTATTTGCGTATATATTAGGCCTATTATAATTTGTTCTACGCGACTGTTCACTCGTTTGATTATTGTGTTGGTAATTTCGATTGTTATAGTTATTAAATTTATTATTAAAATTGTTTCGATTATAATTATTATTATGTCTATAGTCATTTCTGTTTTGATTATTGTCTCGTCTATGGTTATTGTAATTCTGCCTATTTGTACCGTTTGTAGTAGATTCTTGATTATTGGTGTAGTTGCGATTGTCTGACCTTTTAAAATTTGAAATATTTTTTTGATAGTTTGTGTAGTTGTGTTTATTTTGAATTGGGTGACTTTTATTTGAAATAGACAGGTACCCAAATTTATTTAAGAGTTCAAATGCTTCATCTAAATTTTGTGGATCTTGACACCCTATAAGGTTTTTTGCTAAAGGAGGTAGATTTTCTGTGAAATGTTTAAGGACTATCCTTTGATTTTCTGCAATTTGTTCTACTGTACCTTCGTTTCTTAAAATGTAAGCGTTGTTTAGTTTACAGAGGATGGAGCACATTTTGTTATAAAAATTTTCAATAGTGGAGTCACATCGACTAAATTTTAGTTCATCGACTATGTTCACTATTGGAGTTCGTTCGCCGTGATTACGTATTAGGGCTTGTTTTAATTCTGCCCATGAGGTGATGATTCCTTGTTTCAACAGATTCTCCTTTGCTTTACCGATTACCCTATCGCATATGAGCCCTAAAACAACCGATTTGTATTGTACAGGCAGTGTTTCCATTGTGGGTAAAAAAGCTTCAACCCTACTTATAAAACCAGACAGACTAAATTTATCACCATTGAATGGGGTAATATAGTTGATGTGTTTAGATAGAAATTCAACAACTTGTAATGTATCGTGATCCATTTTTTTTTTCTTAAAAAAAAAGGTTTTACTAATCAAGAATAATAACTTATTATTGTTATAATTATTTATTTATTTATTATAATTTTTATTTAAATGATTCAAACCAATATTTCTTTTACATTTAATAAAAAAAAATTATTCAGTTAACTTATTTATTAATTCTCTTTTATTTATTTGTTTTATTAAAATGTTTTCTTTCTTTTTTCACAATTAATTTCTCAATTAAAATAAATTTGAATTATTCTATGAATAAATTTGATAAAACAAAAAAAATAAAATAAAAATAAAATTCCTTCTACTACTTGCTTTTGTTTAAATTTTCCGCCTTTTGTTTTGTGTCGTCGCTGTTTGCCTTTGAAGTCTTCGTATCCTTTGTTCACTTATTTGCGTCGTCGCTGTTTGCCTTTGAAGTCTTCGTATCCTTTGTTCACTTATTTATTTATGTATTTATTTATTTATTATTATTATTTTTTTCTTCTTTTATTTTATTTATTAATTTATTTACTTTCATTAATTTATTCACAAACTGAGATAAAGTTTATTTCCACACAAAAAAAAATTGCTCTACTGAACAAAATGATGGCATAAACGTATTTATTTAAAAATAAATTTTTCGACAAAATTATTTATTTATTATTATTTATTTATTTTTTTTTTTTTTTTTTTTTTTTTTTTTTTTTTTTTTTTTTTTTAAATTTATAAAACAAACTGTTTTGCTTCATGTTTTGTTTCACTGGTAAAATAATCTTTCTTCTCCTTTTTTCTTTCAACAAAATTATTTATCTCTTTTTTTTTTTTCAAAATTTTATTAAACAGATTGTTTGTTTCACTGATAAAATAATTTCTTCAACAAAATTATTTATAATTTCTTCAACAAAATTATTATTAATCTTCTTCCTCTCATAAAATCATTTCTTCGACGAAATTATTATTATTTTTTTCTGATTCGCGAATATACGAATCCTACCGACTGCGCCAGTAATTTTATTTCAAAAAATCCTTTATTTTATCACAAATAAAAACAGGAAACTTCGAACAAGATTTCTTTAAACTTTGTTTGTTTACTTTTAAATTAAAACACAATTTAGGATTCAAACGAATTAAACTTTATTGATATTTGACAAATTACAACTTACACAATTTAAGATTAAAACAAATTAAACAACTTGTACTTTGATGTAAACTAGATCACGGTTAAGAACGAACTAAACTTGTCTTAAAAATTAAATTCTTTCAATAATTACTAGCTTTGTTTTCTAGAATTTTTCTTTAAAAGAAAAAGTGAGAATTTTTATTTTGCGATTTTTCCCATAAAAATGAAAAGTTGCAAGATGCGTTGTCAGCAATTTTTGCTAAGACAAAAATTGTGTTATTTGATAATTTTGTTTGTCGAATTTTATGAGAAAATTTTCAAGACATTTGATAATTTTGTTTTTCAAAAATTTTATGTGAACGGAAATGAATTTATTTTCTTAAAATTTGTTGAACTTTGCGCTTTATATTACTATATATTTTCTCATATAGTTACTATGTACATATTTTCACATACAAAATTGCTTATTAAGATTATATATATCAGTCAGCAACGGAAATGTTGTTTTTTTTTATAAGAAGTAAACAAAAAGATTATGTTACAAAGAATGTAAAAATAATAATTTTGTATAATAATTTTATATCAGTTTCAAATCAAAATTTGAAATCATAAGTTCGGTCTTCTTTTTAAAATAAAGAATTTAAAAAGTAAATTTTGGTGTTTTTCTTTTAAAAGAAATTAAACGTTGAAAAAAATTGAAAAAGAATAGTGAATTTTACTCGCGTGCAGCCCAGGACATCTAAGGGCATCACAGACCTGTTATTGCTCAATCTCATTATTGCTAGACGCAATTTGTTCATTTAAGAAGCTAGTGTTCGTATTAATGGAACAAACAAACAGGTTCGACTCCACCTTACATAAACCACATTCAAATACTCATTACATTTTACTGTAATTTATATATGAAGGTTATGTGAGGCTTCACAATCATAATCCTGAAAGCATCTATTTAATAAATTTGAGTCTCGTTCGTTAATGGAATTAACCAGACAAATCACTGCACGAACTAAGAACGGCCATGCACCACCACCCATAGATTCGAGAAAGAGCTATCAAACTGTCTTACTCATTTATGTTCGGACCTGGTAAGTTTTCCCATTTTGAGTCAAATTAAGCCGCAGGCTCCACTCCTCGTGGTGCCCTTCCGTCAATTCTTTTAAGTTTCAGCTTTGCAACCATGCTTCTCCCGGAGCCCAAAAGCTTTCAATCATTCACGGCCAAATACTCAATTCTGAATTATTCATTCCTTCACCTGGTATTGGACACAAATACCTACATTAAGGTATTAAATGTCATTATAATTATATTTAGAGGAAGTATGAATACCATACCCTAATGGTACCATAAACGACTACATATTTTATTAGCGTCGACACATATCTTTGACGTATGTCAAAATTGGTGTGTACAATTGCAACAGCACCAATCATGTATATGTTTTGCAAAACCGAAATGCTCAGAAACTGTAGAAATATGTTCATTTATATGAACATTTTTTTAATTAAATAAATGTTATTAATTAATATTACTAATCAGCTTGACTCATAAAGCATATTCACTTGAGATTAATTAATTCAATTTTTTTTAAATTGAAGAGCCGACATGAAAAAAAATATGCACAAATGTCATCATGTATGTACGTTTGAGGTATTAAAATGAGGTATGAATTTATTATATACCATTTAACCATAATGATATACTTTTTATAATATACATATTGATTGCATTCTTCCCACAGTTGCGTGTTGCTGCATCTTTTCGGCCAGAATATTTTCAAAATTCTTGTGAGGCTTTTATTGATGAAAACTTGTATTTTATTAATGATAGGTTTACTTAATTTCCATGTTTCACACCCATACAAGAGTACTGTCTTGACACATGAGTTAAATATTTTTTGCTTACATATTCTATTCATTGAGTTCGAGGTCCAGATTTTGTTCAATGTTCTCATAACGTTTTTTGCTTTGTTTATTCGTTTGTCAATATCTTTTTCGGTTCCACCTGTTTTTGTAACTGTACAGCCCAAATATTTAATTTCTTCTACCTCCTCGATTACTTCGTTGTCCAGTAAGAGTGGATATGTATTCTTGGCGTTGATCCTCATCAGTTTGGTTTTTCGGACATTTATTTTAAAGCCTACTACTGACGCAACTTCTTTCAGAGACTGCAATTTCGCATTAATATCTTCAAATCGGTGCGCTAAGAGACAGCTATCGTCAGCGTAGTCTAAGTCATTTAGTTTAATCGACAAATTCCATTGTATCCCATTAGGAGTTCTCGTATTCACTTCATTCATTATGTCATCTAGAACAATGAGAAATAATATTCATGACATTACACATCCCTGTCTAACTCCTCTTTCGATTTTTAGATCTTCGCTTACTTTTCCCTTGAAGAGGACTTTGTATTCTGTGTCATTATACATTTCCTGTATAATTTTAATAATTTTATCATTTATTCCTCTTTTCTTCAACGCCTTCCAGATGTAATCACGATTCATAGTGTCGAAGGCTCTAGCGCAGTCAACGAATAATAGATATAACGGTGAGTTCCACTCAACTGATTGTTCGATGATTATTCTTAAAGTTGATATTTGGTCAGCACACGATCTTCCGGGACGAAACCCAGCTTGCTCGGCTCTAATCGATGCATTTAAAAATAGACATTATTCGCTCGAGGATGATTAATGACAGGATCTTATATATTGAGTTAAGAAGTGTTATGCCACGCCAGTTTTCACATTTTCCTAACTTGCCTGTTTTTGGAATTGTCACTATTATTGCTTGCTTCCATTCTTTCGGAACTTTATTTTCTTTCCATATCTTGACAATTATTGGTTCTATTACCGTTGCCATGTCCTCAGGATCAGTTTTATAAATCTCGTTGGGTATTTCATCAACGCCAGCTGCTTTCTTGTTCTTGAGCTTCGTGATTGCTTCTTTAATCTCTCTTATTGTTGGTGGTTGCATAGATGCATTTGTCGGGTCAGTGTGATTCTGCGAGTTGTCAGTATCGGTTCTTATTTCTATTTGTTCTTAAAAAAATATTCTTTCCACCGTTTTAATTCTTCATAAACAGTTGTAAGTATTTGTCCGTTTTTGTCTTATATTTGTGGCCTGTTAATGTATTGACGCACTGGTAAGTTTTCCTTAGATCGTTGTTGTATGCAGCCTCTTCTGCTTCTTTGATAAGATCTTCGTAGTAGCTTCTTTTGTCTTTTCTGGCTTGTTTTTTGACTTTTTTGTTCAGCTCTTTGTACTTACTCATAAGTACATTTGCGCTATTACTAACGTTAGTATGGTTTAACAAGTCAATTTTCGCTTGTTTTTTGTCTTCAATTGCTTGCCAGGTTTCACCTTTGATGTAAGGCTTATGTTTCTTATTTACATATCCAATATGGTTTTCAGCAGCAGCTACATATTATATCTTGTCTGTCTTGTCTTTGATGTGTTGCAGTTATTGTAATTTTGCAGTTGTCGTGTTTTTGATGGTATTTCTCTAACAAATGCATCTTTGCACAGCGGTTGGTTCAGTGTCGTGGTATAATTATTTTTAATTTTTGCCAGATCAAACTTTTTTTCGAGTGATATTCTTCTTCTGTTGTACGCATTTTGGTTTTAAGTTAACTTTAAAAACGAGCAGTAAGTGATCAGAATATACATCAGCCCCTCTTTTTGTACGCACGTCTAGGCGACATTTAAGATGTTTGCTACTGATTAGAATGTGATCCATCTGGTGTTTAACTATTCCATTAGGCGATGTTCATGTGTATTTATGTATATCTTTATGTATAAATTTTGTACCTTCACCACGCTTTACTCATGGATACTTATTAAATAGTAAATAAATAATGTCTTACGGTCCTCAATACCAAGCTTCTTCAAGCAACTGACCGTCTCCTTGGGCATAGCCCCCCGGGTGCCTACTACTATAACTAAGACTTCACCGCAAGTCTTCTGGAACCTTTGTTTGAACAGTGGAATAAGTGGCTCATATTTTATAATCTTTTCCAACCTTCCCCTTTCGAGGTAATCCCCGTCTTCATGGCGGACTGTTACATCGACCACAAAGACCCCTTCCTGGTTCTGAATCACCAGGTCAGGTTAGAGGACCTTTCCAGAAGTTAGCCGGATTGAAGGTTCCTTCGAAGATGCAAATTGTTGGTTTCTTTGCACTACATCGTTTTCGATCATATCTCTTACTTGATTATGTCGCATGATTCTAGCAGACTTATTTTTAATGCATTGACCGAGTATGTGCGCCAGAGTCTCAGGCTGGGCACTATGATCATCAACTAGAGAGTCCACTGCTTTACCTTGACAATGGAGATTACTCCATTTGACAAGTTCATGTTTCTTGACTCGTATTTTATATTCGTCCACCTCTCTAGCCGAAGTAGGCCAGTTCTACCTGACGCATAGAAAAAAGACAATTACAATGAAGGTTAATGGAACAGAACGTTCCCCTTTGATAACTTCCAATAAATACTTCCGTTCACGAAAATAAAAGTTCATTAAAAAAAAAATTTGGTTTTTATATAAGTTAAAAGACTTTTTCTTCTTTTCACGATTTATTTTGTTGAACTCTTGATTACAACTGAACTTATTTCTAAACTTAAAATTAAACGAAATACAAATTAATAATTTGCTTAAATCTACAGGTTACAAAGTGCGATCGTTCACCTGCATACCTTTGATCGCAAGCATAATTTAATTGAAAGAAATAAATAGCTAAATCATCAATTTACAAATATTGAACAGAAATTGAGAAATTTTTAAAATGAATTATAATAAATAGTGAAAATGAATTATAATTACGAAATATAATGAATTATATTAATATGGAAAAATGAACTTAAATTAATTTCGTAACTCTTCCCCTCTTAAAACAAATGTCCTCATTTGTTAAAAGTCGAAAAATTTGCGTCTTGTTTGCGGTGGAATTGTGGTCAATTTCATGTTTATTGTTGAGGCTGTGTTTAGAACTGATTCATCTCTGGTTTCATGAGTTTCATCTGAATTGGCATTGTTAGCTCCCGGTTGCAAAATTATGGTTGGCTGTTTATCCGTGGGTGCATTAACTATTTTTAACTGTTTCTGCATTTTATTATTAAAACGATTATTATAAAAAGAACCATGAATGTTGTTAAACTAAAGTTGATAACTTGGTGAATATTCTTTTGAGTTTTAATTAGCTCGATTTGCTGAGTGTTATTAATATGAATCTCCTTCATCATTTCCAAATTCCATATGCTGTTATTTTCATGCGATTCTTGCTGTAATATGGCTGGCAGTGCTTGAACATTTGATCTTTCTTTTGAATGAATAAATCTGTCGTTGATTATTATAGTGGTGTTGTGAAATTTTATAAGATAGGTGCCACTCAGAGGACTCATCTCATTATTAATAGTAACATTACCAAGAAACTCATTTAGTAATACTAACCCTTCCGTAATTTCGTCTATTGTCGGTACGCCTTGTTGGTTTATTTTGTTGTATTTGTATTTTCGGCCTTTCAATAAATTTGGTAAACAGCTTGAATTACTGATGTCTACGATATTATTTTCATTGCAGATGGACAAGGATTCAATATTTTTGCATTTGCTGATCAGTCCAAAAATTTTATCTTCATTTCGTATGACTTTATCGAATTTTATTTCATTAATCAAATTATTGTGCTTCACAGGTTTTATTAGTAGTCTTTCAAAAATTTCATTCTTCGTTATTGGTATGTAGATGATTTAGAGCAAACAGGAGTTGTCACTAAGAATTTTTACATTTGCGAAATCTAGCGCTTCTTCTGGTGTAGAGTACGGTAAATTTTCATTTTCTAAAGTTTCAGTTGCCAGTTTTACCTCCGCATTTGATAATATCAGAGAATTAATTACTCCTACTCTAGCCCAATGTATTGCATAATTTATATTTTCAAGTTCATCTTTTATAATTTTTAATTTAAATTGCATGTTTGTGCCTATCATTTTATTTTCATGTAAGAGGGCAGTATTTATTTCATTAAACAATTTTGTAATGTTATTTATTCTCTCATTATACAATTGATTAATTATAATCTTTTTATTATTATTTTCTAATAAATTATTCATTTTACTTTAAATTATTTCAAAATCATCATGATCAGGATTTCCTGCAATCCATTTCCATGCGCTACCAATAAAATCCAATGATCGTTTCGCTTCATGACGTTTCAAACTATTAATTAAGGATTTCATTTGTTCGACCTCATGATGCAGATATGGAAATAAAGGATGAGCAATTGTAATTTCTGTATTTAGTGTTTTTTCGAATTGATCTATAAAGTCTTGATATTGGGTGATTTCTACTACTTGTATCAATTTAAAATTGCCGTCTTGGATTTTGGCTCTACCGACACTTATTGAGACTATTTGTGATTTGGAGTAATCTAATATTTGGACCCTACAAAGTAATGTGCTTACAGCACACCTAGAAATAAGAATATGAAAATTTATGTCAGTTTTTGATATTACTTTTGTGAACAATTTTGCCTGAAACTACTATGATTATTTTCTTTAACCACTTCTGGTTTATACATAACTATTAGTTTTGAACCTATTCTTTTATTATGTTTTACATAAATTATTTGCCCTGCTTCGTAATTTTTGATCGGTTTTCTATTTTTATTACGATATTTGAGATCTTTGTTTTGCTTTTCTTTCAGTTTTGTTATATTGTTTTGGCGAACTTTTTCAAAGTCTTCAGGTTTAATATTGGGGATTCTACCATAAAACAATTCAATAGGTTTTTTCCTAGTTGTAGAATGAATTGTGTGATTGTATTCATTAACGGATCTTTCTAATAATTCTTCAAATGTTCTTTCAAGACCGTCTGATTTTAAACATCTCATAATTTCAGAAAGGGTTGAATGAAATCTCTCGACTTGACCGTTAACCTCACTCTTGTACGGCGGAGTCTTGAATATTTTTATTCTTAACCCATCTTCCATCATTGACGTTATTGATGTAGAGTTTAACGACTTTTCGTTGTCAATAACTACTACTTCAGGGACATTGAAAAAAATAAAATATCTCGTAAGGGTTGTCGTATGTCTTCAATGGCTCTTGATTTTATTGGTTTGCAAAATGCTGATTTAGTTAACTTGTCAATAGCTGTCAAAACGAGTCTGTTTTCTGTCGAATAAATGTCTATGTGGAGAATACTTATGTCCGGGATAGGCGGGAATAGGTGTTTGATTTATTATTTGATTGTTTGGATGGCGGTCGTATTTATTTTCTTTACAAGTTACACACCGTTTTACTTGGTAGTTTATTTTTTACTCATTTTTGGAAAATAAAATTTTTCGAGTACTTGTTCTCTATTTTCTGCAGCGTTACGATGAGCTCTACGATGAATATTCAAAATTATCTCATCTTGTTGTGTTGCATCGGAAATATCTTCAACAATTCTTTGAGTGTAACGTATTTTGAAATCAGTAAAATGCAACGGATAAATTTCCTGAATTTTTCCTATTATTGATTCGTCTGTTTTGAGACCATTTATTGTGTGGGGACTTAAATACCTTTTGAGGATATCTTTGAGCTCTGATTCAGTATACGATTTCTGTGTGAGAATATATCTGGTGTAACCAGGAAATGGATTAATTATTTCACACTTGTTTTCATTACCTATTTCTAGAATAATTTGATTACGGAAAACATTAATTAGAACTTCGACTGAAGGTATCAAATTTTGAGATGAGCTATCACTGCTGTGTTAAGTTGTAGTTAATGCATTTATTTGACTTGTTTTTGGAATTCGAGATAAAGAGTCTGCAACTACGTTAGTGTGACCCGGTTGGTTTTTTAAAACATAATTATATTCTTCTAAAATCGCTTTCCAACGTTTCATCTTTGTATTAGTATTTTTATTGCTTAAAGCGTACGTAAGCGGTTGATGATCTGTAAATATTTTAATTCTTTTCGAACCATAAAGAAAGTTTCTTAATGGATATAAAGCCCAAATAATCGCAAGCATTTCTTTTTCGTTTGTTGCGTAATTTTCTTCGGTCTTGTTTAGAATTCGAGATATAAAGGTTATTGGCCTACGATTTTGAGAAAGAACTGCGCCGATTGCAAAGTCAGAAGCATCTGTCGTAAGTTCGAAGTCTTTATTGAAATCAGGGTATGAAAGAATGACATCTTCCGAAACAAGAGAATTTTTGATTTTATTGAATGCTTCAATTGAAGTTTCGTCTTCATGAATAGGGGTTTTTCTCGATTTTTCTTTGGACACATGTCCATCTTCCCCTCTTAAAAGGGATGTGAGTGGTTTTGAAATTTTTTCAAAATCTTTTATGAAACGGCGATAATGACCTGCCATTCCTAAGAATGCTCTAAGATCTTTCACAGTTTTGGGAATAGGAAAGTTGACTATGGATTTAACTTCTTTTGGATTTGTTTTAATACCATCTTTTAAGATTATTAAACCTAAAAATTCAACTGAATCCTGAAGAAATTCACTTTTGTCTAGTTGCACCTTCATATTGCATTCTTCTAGGGTTTTGAAAACGAGTTCTAAATTTTTAAAATGCTTTTCTTCCGTTCTCCCAAAGATAATAATATCATCAATGTAAACATAGCATCTTTTACCAATATGGTTTCGAAGAATGTCATCTAAAGTTCTTTGGAAAATGGATGGTGCGTTTCTCAAACCAAACGGAAGACGAGTGAACTCATACTTTCCATTATTTACTGCGAAAGCAGTCTTTTCAATGTCAGATATTTTTTAATAAAATATGATGAAAACCACTTTTCAGATCTTCAGAAAAATTTATTTTTACCTAGTTTGGGTAATACTTCATTTATTTTAGGGATGGGGTACCTGTCGGGAACCGTAACCGCATTCAATTTACGGTAATCAACAACCAATCGATATTTCTTTTCTCCAGAAGCATCCTCTTTCTTCGGCACTATCCAGACTGGTGAATTATACGGTGATTTGGATGGTCTTATAATTCCATCGTCCAGTAATTTTTTAATTTGCTTTTCGACCTCATCTTTCAAACACATGAGATATGGTTAAGTCTTTGAATACACTGGTTCGTTATATGTTGTTCTTATTTCCCCCCTTACGGTAGTGGTATAGGTCAGTTTTTCGTCAGGGTCAGAGAACAAATTTGGACAGCTTTTTATCAATTCATTTAATTTTTGTTTTTGACTATCGTTGAGATGAGAAATTCGCAGATTGGTGTGGTTTACTGTATTTGAAACTTGCTTTTTAAGAGGAATTTTTAAATTGGGATAAATTGTCGTAAAATTTTGATCTGCATGTATTGTCGCACGTAATTGTTTTAAACTGTCATTGCCTATTATTCCATCGAAAGATTCAAGAGTTGGCAGAATAAAAAATTTTAGCTTTCTATCAGGGCCAAAAAGATCGATAAGTGCATGATAAGTAATTTTAATATTACCATCTAATTTTAATATTACCAGAGTGAGCGAGAAAATTTTTTTCATTAGGGATTGGATTTCTAACATATTGTAGAAGAATGTAATTTTTATTTGAACGTGTGTCTATCAAAAATTTGAATATTTTTCCGCTCTTCGCAACATGTTCTAAGTAAGGCACCGAAGAGCACCTTAGTCTAAAAAATTAGTATTTTCATATTGTTCAATTTCTTCTTGAGAGGTAGAATATTCTTCGAATGTTTGTTCGTTGTCAGAATTTTTTTCGATTTGTTCGGTATGATAAATTTTTTGAGAATTTGTTGGTTGGTGAATTTGATTCGAATTTTGTCGCTTATTTATAAAATTTTGAACTGAAGGCTTCCTATTCATATAATCGACCTGTTTAGTACGCATCGAATAATCGATGTCCATTAGTTCGGTTTTTTGAAAATTATTTTTATTATTATATTTGAAACCTGGTTGAAATTGTGGTAATTGAGACTTTGGTGCAGTTGGTCTTGTTGGAGCTTGTTGAAAGTCTGGAATATGAGCTAACTCTGGATAGAATTCTTGTTTATACAAAGGTTGTTTAAATGAACGTATTATTCTGGGCGGGGGTGAGGTACGTGGTTGGTGAAAAACAGATTGGCTTTTATGGCTGTGATGAATGCGATAATGAACATTTTCCGTAATATTCCGTAATATTTGGGTGTACCTTTTAAATTTTCGTAAATTCTTAAAATTCTGTCAACGCTTTTTTTCCAGGACCCAAACTCTCCTGGGTTTCCTGAAAATTCCCTCAAACTTTTAACTACATCTGGAATTTTATCCATATCTCTTAGATTTTCTGCGCTAGCATCGTTAATCACCTGATCGCTACCATCACTCATGTCTAAATTTGGGTTCGAAATTTGTTGTAAAATTTTTTGGGTTTCTCTTTGAACTATTTCTGAAATTATTTGAGTTAATTGATTGAAGTCAAGAGTTTGAGTATTGGTATTTTGAGCCTGAGGAACAAAAGCAGAAGGTTTAAGTATAGGGTTTTGATTTTCGTTTTGCATTTTATTACGATTTTTTTATTTCAATCAGAGATGAACAAAAATTTTCAATTAGGTCAAAAAATTTAACTTATATGTCAAAGTTCAGACACCGATAAATTTTAATATCAAAATTTTATTCGATAGCACACGCAAATTTAAAATCGTTGATACAAATTGTGTTCGAAAATTAGATGTTTATACGAAATTTAATTACTTATTCTATATTTGATTTTACATTGAAAGTCTTAACTCTATTTCACAATTATTTATTTGGTTTTTTCTTTGCAGTTGTTATAACAGTGAAATAATTAAAATTATATTACTTTTATTTTATTTGTTTTCACAACTATCTTTTTCTTTTTTTTTAATTTTATTTCTTTTATCTCTATTCACTATTTCAAATCTGTAATTTTTTCATTCAATAATATTTAAAATAAAATAATAATAATTTTATATTTATTTATTATTAGTAGGTATTAGGACGGTTGAGACCATCCCCACCACTATTTTTAAGAAATTGAAAATTGGTAGTAAGAGTGAGGGAAGTGGGCGGAGCTTAAAAGATGATTGGTGGAGGGGGTGAATTTTTGCGTGAGAAATTTGATTTAAGTGATTACGTAGATTAAGGGTAATTGATTGATAATCGATCAATAATTTCAAGGTCAAGGGGGATTTTTGGGTGATTGTAAATTAAAAAATCGAATTTTATTTTTGTTTGTGATTATTGAGAAATTTTTGTTGTTGTTTGTATTTTTAAGATTAGGAACTACTCTGTGTGTGTGAAATTGTTTAATAATAATTTTGAGTCTTATCAGAAAAACGAAAAAAAGTCCAACTAGTAACTTCTCTGTGTGAAACATTTTGTTAATAGAAATTGTTAATCTTTATCATGTTATGTATATAACATTAAAATAAAAAGGGGGTGTCTTTCAAATATTGGGAAGAAAATTAAGGTTTATTAATTAAAAATATTCGTGGTTTAATTTTTAGACTTTATTTCACTAAAAATAGCATTAAAACTAAGTTCACAATATTAACTTTAAATTTACTGAAATATTTATTATTTATTTAATCTTAAATGTTTAACACCGAACCGAAACTCTGTAATCAATTTAGCGCCGAAATAGAAAATCTTTTATTTGAAATTTTACAATTTATTCTGAATACATTTTGGGCGAATTTTACTATGTTAAATTTAATTGGAATTTTTTCTAAGTTTTATTTAATATTTATTTTTTTCAAAAAAATATTTTAAGTTGAATAATTTATTTTAAATCAAAGACGATTTCTGCGGTAATTTACTTTTACGACTTTACTGTTTCAAATCCAAATTATAACTCTTAGATAATCGTAATTATTCTTCAATAATTACAATTATCACTTTTCCCTACTTAAATTTTGTCTTTGTTAATTGAATCCAAAGTTCGTTATTACAATATTAATATAATTTACTACCATAAATGACTGTACCAATCGTAGGGGAAAATGGGCGGTACATTTCAGTTCTTGTTTGAAAATGCGTACATTAATTAAGAACGTGATCGGACAATTTTCGGTGAGAATTCTTTTGCGCGTGTAAATAACGTAAATTTGATACCATGAAAAATAGTCTCTTCTATGGAATTAATGTAGCCAAAGTTATATGGGAAATTAGGTAGCAGAATTGTATGGGAATGTAATTTTGCTGATTTAAAGAATTTCATGTGAATTTTGAAAAGAATTTTAATAATTATCAAATGTACGTATGGGAATCCAAATTTTAATTTTATAATGTTAAATTCATATTTGTAAATTAAAAGCAATAAATGCATGATTATATGTACATATATGTATGCATTATGTTATATTATATTATATTATTTTTATGGGCTGTTATTATGTCTGATGTTATAACACTTAATGTTAATGAATTGCAGGTGTTAATATATTTGTTGTTTTCTTATATATCCGCTCTAAATATGCATTATGTACTTTGTTTAAAATTGTTAATTCTTGTTTGTGCATGTTATTCTGAAATATGGAAAATTGCTGATAAAAGGTAAAATAATATGATTTTGAACTATGTTGCTAACGAAAATTCTTATGCATACTTGTCTTTTAAACAAAGGATGAAATGATTGCCCAATTGTCGAGTCATCAAAATATTTATTATTCTTTTGTTAATTACATATTTTTCTTTGTTAATAATTTTAAAATTTAGGAATTTTTGAATTTATCTAATGTTTTATCAAATTGCGTTACAATTTGATATTTTTTATATAAAATTTCCTCCCCCATCGGAAAAATGGGTGGTAGGGTGTGAAAGATTGATTTCAGTTTCGGTTGGTTTACATTTTAATTTTTTTTTACGTTTGTTTAGTTTCTAATGTATAAAAGAAAGATTTCATTGTTTGTCTACAAATATTTAATATTCATTTACATTTTTATATTTTTTATGTATACTATATATAATCATTTAATATTTTTTTTTTGTGTCTTTTTTTTTTACTTACATTTTTTTTGTATTTTTGTTTTTGAATTTTCTATATCTTATGTTTCTTACCTAACTTAATAATTGACCTATATTTTATATATGCATTTATTTGTTATAAACCTTGACAATGATATTGAATTATTGTTTTTGTTTACATTATATATATATAGTATATATATATTTTTTTTTTTTTCTACACATACTACATTAATGCATTTTGTTTAATGGTTTTTGTTAATTTCGAATTCATTATGGTTGACAAAATATGATACATACATATCTAAGTGTTAGCATTCTTTTTGTATGTTTATTATTGAATTATTTTTGGTTCATTACATATATTAATATATGATGTTTTTCTTCTCCTTTTTATTTGTATTTGTATTTACTTTAAATATTTTTTATAATATATGAAAGAATTTCGAAATTATGAATGTCATGTTATTTCTTTTGTACATTAATGATTTATGCAACTGCGTTCTAAAGTATGTATATTAAATTTTATTTCTTGTCTACTCGTACAATAGAAAAAAAAATTTTCTTCACTTATACTATTAATAATAAAAAAAAATTGAACTTGTTTTACTTTTTATCTATGTATATGTACTTAAGTATTATGTTCTTCTCTAATAATAATGTCCCTATATATATGCGCTTAAAGATACAGGTGCAATATGATCTAGTTTATTATTTGTTTACTTTTTGCAATGTTAATTTTGTCGTTGTTGTTTTTTTTTTTTTTGTTTTTTATTTGTTAATTCTTATCTAATGTGTGGGAGTGTGTGTAATTATATTTTACTACTGCAATTGAATGAATTAATAACTGTATGTGTTTTTGTGTTGAGTAATGTATAATATTGTTTTTTAAGTGTATGTGTGTATCTATAGTAATTCTTAATATTTTTATTTTAATTGCCATGAATTGTTTTTAATTTTGACCTAATTCTGGGTGTTACCGATTTATACGAATAGTTCAACTAACTGTTTGTATGCACGTATATTATTTTATTAGTAAAAAATTTTTCTTAATTTTGCCGTCTGTAAATGCAACTTTTTGAAAACTTTTGATTGAGGACCTATCGATAGAGTTTAAATTTTTATTATAATTAACGTCGTCAGTAGTATGTTTATGCGGGTTCTGAATCAAGGGATGTGGTGGAAGCTGACGTCACAAAGGCATTGATCTTGTCTTGTCTTGTCTAGACGAAGGGTGTGCGTGTGTTGTTGTAGTGATAATGAGAAACTAGTTGCAGGTGTTATTTAAGGATTCATATTTAAGCAGGTGCTTTATGTTGATTATTAGTAAGATCAATAACTGTCAATGGATTTAATGAAAATAGTGTAATTTATGGCTTGTGAAACAATAGATTTCTTTCTAGAAACTATCCTGAGTTTTAATTTCAAAGGAATTTAAATGGATTCAGGATTTAAATTTTTACTCAAAACTGTCAATGGATTTAATGAAAATAGTGTAATGTATGGCTTGTACAACAATAGATTTCTTTCTAGAAACTATCCTGAGTTTTAATTTCAAAGGAATTTAAATGGATTCAGGATTTAAATTTTTTCCCAAAACTGTCAATGGATTTAATAAAAATAGTGTAATTTATGGCTTGTGAAACAATAGATTTCTTTCTAGACACTATCCTGAGTTTTAATTTCAAAGGAATTTAAATGGATTCAGAATTTCAATTTTTTCCCAAAACTGTCAATGGATTTAATAAAATTGTGTAATTTATGTCTTATGAAACAATAGATTTCTTTCTAGAAACTATCCTGAGTTTTAATTTTAAAGGAATTTAAATGCATTTAGGATTTTAATTTTTTCCCAAAAACTGTCAATGGATTTAATATAATAGTATAATTTATGGCTTGCGTTAATATTAGATTATTCCAGAAATTGTTCTGATTGGTTAATTTTTTAGAGTGGGGGTGAACTGATTATTCTAAAAATTGTTGTGATTGGTTATAGAGTTTTACATTTTCACTAAAGTTTGAAATTTTCTGGTATAAATTCACCCGAGTTTTGGTAAAAATTCACAGTTCAGTTTTACTAGTTAAAAGTTTAACAAGTAGAGTCAAAAATTTTTAATTCAAAACAAAATGGAAAAGAATCAAATTGAGACTAATATTGCTGAGTCAACAGCAAAAGCAGAAAAATTACCAAGACGGAAGAAACTATCTTGGAAAGATAAAGAAGAAGAAGTTCCTGAAAAAAAGTTTGCTTCTTCAGTTGAAGCACTTAATTCTGCTCGTAGAATATATTTGAACTTATCAAGCATGGAAATAAAAAAACCATACAGAATACTAAAATCCGTCATGTTATCAACAACTTACGGCAATAGAATTTTATTGGATTTGGAGGATAATATGAAACTGTTTTTACCTGAAAAATATAGCTCGTTATACAAGCATTTTGAAAAGTATATGAACGAAGGAAAACTACTTATTATCAACAATGGACAAATTGGAAAGGGATACGATTTGATTTTTAAAGAACAAGAACTTTTAAAAAATGATGACGAAACGTTCCACTATGATGACTACAATATTTACTCACAACATAAACTACCTAATTTTTATAATGCATTTTAACTTGTGGATTATAACATAGTGTAATTTAGAAATAGTAATTTTAGAGTATAAATTATTGAACAAAAAATTTCAATAAGTTAGTTTTAAATTAGCTATACAAGTGTGCAGGTTAAAAAATTATTAATATAGTTTATATTAAAGAAATTCTTAAAATTTAACGAATATGACTGCTGACAAAATAGAAAACTTTATACTTGATTTCAATGATGTCATACTTGATGAACATAAAGAAGAATTATTACGATATTTGGAATTTTTGAAATTTTATGGTAAAAAGGCAAAAATTATTTCAATCTATGGACTCCATTATGCTGATTGTCCTTGGTCTAAAAGTACTACTACTTCTGGACCTGACACATGCAGTTGTTGGAATGTACCAAGGATACAGCAAAAAGCAGAAAAATTAATGAATTTGTATTATAGAATAAGAGGAATTAAATTTATAAATGAATAAATAAAGAAAAACACATTTGTTAAAATCAAAATACATGTTTTATTTAATATACAGTATACGTACACATAAACATTTTACAATTATTGATCATTATTTACCCACGAATTTTGTCCATTTGAATATTTAATACATTAGAATACATTAGAATACATTTTTGAAAATTTTCAATTAACTAAATATTAAACTAAATCTTTTTTATCAATCCATGCATTATGTTCATTTGTAAAACCCAACCATTTTACAAAAGCTTTATTATTCTTTTGTTTTATGATTTTTTCAATGAGAAATGTATCTGGATACTTTGTTCGAATTAGTTCTTGTTCATAAAATCCACCTTTTATTGGATTTCCTTGATAATCTTCTAAAATATACGTAACAGGGTTTGTGTTTTGAATTTTTTTGATTTTAAAAACTTCAGTTGTCCAGTTAGGTGTGTAACCTTTTTCAAACAAATGTTTAAATTTACTAATGCGAACTTGATCGCCAACTTTATACTTTGGTTTACGAAAAACTTTTAAATTAGCATATACTGTTTTTAACAATGTTTTTTCGTTTTTGGAATCAACATCAACTGGTTTCATTTGAATAGTCCTGTGTTTTGTGTTATTGTATAATTTTACTAATTCGTTTATTTTATCAATCCATCGATAAGTACCATGCATACTAAATTCTTTCCACATCATTGACTTCAAAGTTCTGTTGAAACGTTCAACAATTGAGGCTTTCATTGTGCTGTACGTTGAATAATGGTTAATATTATATTTATTCATTAAATTTTGAAAATGTTGATTATAAAACTCTTTGCCGAGATCGCTTTGTAAATTATGTGGTATTCTATTTGACGAAGTAAATATCTTCTCCATTGCTTTGGTTACATCTATGCCATTTTTACTTTTAAGAGGAATGGCCCAGGCAAATTTTGAAAAGGTGTCAATTACAGTTAACAAAAAGCGATATCCTTTATTATTAGCAGAATAAGTACCCATTTCAACTAAATCTATTTGCCAAAGATCATTTATTCCTTTTGTAATAACCTTTCTTCGAATAAATCTTCTACGAGCTGATTTATGTAATTCCTCAACTAGTTGTCTTTTGCTCATTTTTTTAACAAATGACGTAATGTTAACATAAGAGATGTATGTATGTATTTATTATTTAATGAAGACCATGTTTTTTAAATAGCGATGATCTTGCTTTAACCATGTATTCACCTGTATTTTTGTCTTTTTCGATATACAGTGCATTTTGTATAAGCCGTTTGTAATCAGTAAAATCTTTATGATAATTAATTAAATCAGTTTCTAATTTTTTTATTGCTTGTAGAAAGTTTTTATTTGCGCTTAAATCTTTATTATAATTGTTTGTAATAAGTTCTAACTGGTTAACTCTCTGTAAAATATTTTCAATTTTAAGAAAATGTGCTTGATGATTATTTTCAAATGCTTCTATTTTTTGTAATTTTTCATTATAAGTTGTTTTAAATTCATTTATCGTATAGGTTACACTTTTATCGAGACTATGCAGTTTTTCTACTAAAAGATTTCTGTTGCTATCAATTTCTTGTGAAAGATTTGTTCTTAAAGCTGTTATTTCATTTTCAAAGATTGCTTTTGTAACAGCATCAAAATTGTCAACTGGTAATCCTATGTTTTGTAAACGTTTATATTCTATATCAAAATTTCCATTAGGGGTTAATTTAAATCCAATTCCAGGTTGACCTGGAGGGCCTCGTTCATTATTTCTTTTACAATTCAGTAAGAAACGTCCAAACTTATCAACACTCATTTCGTAAATGACGCACTCTGTTTGTTAAATATGGTTTTTATACGATAATGTCAGCTTCTTTGAGCTCTTCAATAATTGAAATTATTTCATTTCCATGATTATTGTGACCTGCATTCTGTAAGGCTAACAATAATCTTAATCTGTCTACTAGCTCGTTTGGATCATCCCAATAAATATAATCAGTTTTGTTTCTTGAAAACTTCATTAAACCAGATCCCTTATGTGGATTTAAAAATCTTTTAATAAACTGATATTTTTTACTTCGAGTTCCTGAGATTTGTTTGTTTGCATCGTAATCACGTTTCATAGCATTTGTACTATTTAAGATTTGTACATAGATCCCTATGTCTTCAATAGTATATACTCCTTTACGGGGACTTTTTGTAAATATTAACTGTATTAAACCAGGTGTAAGTTTATAAGATTTGTTATTTATAACAATATTTTCATCATCTATTACAAATGCTGAATCACCTATTTTCCAAGTATTTGTATCGTGATCTAAGTGAGGACCATACTTGTAATCAATTTCATTATCTTTCAAATTTAAACTCTTTATAATACTGTTAGGTGAATTTGTAAACGCAAGAGGTGTACTTATTGTGTAATCATCAAATTTATCTGAACCCGAAGCTTGTAAATCAATAACTCTCGGTTGTAGAATACCTTTTGGTGTAGAAAACGGTGTGTTGAAATTATCGTTTAAAATTTTTGAATTGTCAAACGGTATTCTAGTTTTTTCAGGTTTTATTTTCTTATTTTGGCATGGTGTTTCATTTTCATAATCACCTTCAAAATTATTCTTTGTTTTTTCTTTAAGTTTTGCATTAAGTATTTCTTTGAGAGGTTGTGTAATTGGTTTAAATGTATTTTCAAGTTGGAAATCAGTTTCTGCTTTTCCTCTTGTTAGTGTTAGATATTTTTTCCTAATTTCTTTTCTTGTTTTGATTATATCCTTAATCAAATTTTCATCCATTTTAAACAGCTAATGCACGGAATAGTTTTAAACAGGTATATATGAAGCAGTTGTAAACAGCTATGAAACAGCTATTAAACAGCTTTAAACAGCACAGCTATGAAATAGCTCTAAACAGCTATGAAACAGCTCTAAACAGCTATGAAACAGCTTTAACCAGCTATGAAACAGCTTTAACCAGCTATGAAACAGCTTTAACCAGCTATGAAACAGCTTTAAACAGCTATGAAACAGCTATGAAACAGCTATGAAACAGGTTGAAACAGCTACAAAACAGATTTTAAACTAATTATAAACGTTTTTTGTTCGTGATGATCAGTTTCTTCGTAGTTCACTTACATAAATGACTAAAACTTTCTTATTACTCTGTTTTTATACTTGAATAAAGATGTCAAATCCTTTTCTATATCTTCCTCTGTTTAGTTCATTATCTTTACTAATTACTAAGAATCCATATTTATCCTTCCAACATTCGGAGCATACTTCACGAAATTTTTCATATGACATATCCGTGTTAACATGATCAGTATATATATGTTTTAAGTTTACATCATCTTGTTTAAAAGCTATTATTAAATTTGCATTATCTCGTATCAGATGTTTTGGAATACGTGTGTATGTCTGACATAAATAAAAACTGTCTACATCCCTATGTCGACCCATACAAAAATATTCTCGTATATTGTTTTGTTTTTCACATGCAACATCGTCAAATACAAATATAGAATTACTTTTAGCTTCATTTGGAGGTATAACATCGTTATTTTCAGTGAATGTGTAATAACCAAGTCCCTTTATAGGTGCTAATATGCGTTTTAAAAATTCATATTTAGGTTGATATAGAGATTTCGAATAAATATATATGTTTTCAAATTTAAGACCGTGTGGATGTTCGAGTAAACTAATCATAACATTTGTTTTACCACAGTTAGATGGACCTACAACAATAGCTCTAATACTGTTCGGTAGTAACGTACTGTGTCTAATTCTACTGCTGTTATTGTTTGTTTTAAAGTCTAGGTTTTTTACTGCTAACGTGTCACGTTGTTTAATTAGTCGCATTCTGGATAGCAACTGAACGAAATTTTCTATAAATACTGTATTTATAGCTTAATTGTCATCATTTCACTTTAGTCTTTGCATGAAACGATATAAAATGATTAATCATAAAAATAAATTTGTTAGTCGTTGTCCAACGCACAAAGGAAAAGGAGTACTTAACTCATTAATAAACAAACTCCCATTTGAATTACATCTTCCTGGCTATCAATATTGCGGTCCTGGTACAAAACTAAGAAAACGATTAGAAAGAGGAGATATAGGGGTAAATCCACTAGACGCTGCCTGTAAAGAGCACGATATATTTTATTCAAAACATCTTGATAACGACAGTCGACATACAGCTGATCGCCTTTTAGCAGAAAAGGCTTGGGAAAGAGTAAAGTCTAAAGACGCTAGTATTGGTGAGCGTGCAAACGCTTTGTTTGTGACGAACGCAATGAAGACAAAAGTAAAACTTGGAATGGGTGTTAAAACGAAAACTAAAAAACAAATAGTCAAATTAAAAGAAAAAAAACTCTTTCATCAGGCTATTCAAAATGCCCGTACAATTATAAAAGTACATAGGCCTAATAAGCTGCAAGATGCAATAAAATTGGCTCTAACAGCAACCAAAGATATTTTAAAGAAAAAAAAATCATCAATTGAAATACCACGAGTTATACCCGTACCTAAAACTGGAGGTGTTTTACCGTTTCTTGTTCCACTTTTTGCGGGACTATCAGCTGTAGGAGCACGGAAGGAAGCCAAGAATGCGAGAGATCAGTTGACAGAAAATCAAAGACATAACAAAACAATGGAAGCATTAGCAATGGGGAAAGGATTATATTTGAAACCATTCAGAAAAGGATTTGGACTCTTCTTAAGACCTTATCCAAAAAATTTTTAAATAAGCTACCTAATAGACCTCTTAACGAACTTGATTTAAATAAATATTCAAAATTTATTCCATATTTTCGAGGTGTTTTTATGCGTAATAAATTACCAAAAAAGCCTTGGAAAAAAGAATGTGGAGTTATAAATTTAGATGATGCAAGTGGACCAGGTACGCATTGGGTAGCTTATTACAAAAACAATAACTATGCTGAATATTTTGACAGCTTTGGAAATTTAAAACCTCCTTTAGAAGTAATAGAATATTTAGGTAGTAATATAAGGTATAATTACAAGAGACAACAAAATTATAATTCAGTTAACTGCGGACATTTGTGTTTAAAGTTTCTGTGCAGCAAATATAAAGAATATATATAAATAAAGTGAATTTTTATAAATTTGTTCAGTGTATTTTTTATCATATGGCGAAAAAGGTGTGTTTTAATCCTCAAGTACAAATTTTTTTTTACATAAGTGGAACTACGCTTATCGTCAAAATCGCAAAAGATATTGGGAAATAATCGCATGCGATCGCGAAAGATTTAATAGACGAATTGTTCAAACTAGCGAAGTTCTAAATCCAATTCTTACGTCTGCTCATCGACAAAAAGTATATGATCAACGGTTTAAATAGAAGGTTCACAACACAAAATTAATCACTCAACTGACATCTTTCAAAATGTCAATTACATTAACTCTTACTGGAAATACTTCAGTTCTTACCTCAGAATATTTCCCTCCTATAGATTTACCAATCAACTATGTTTGCGGACTAGTTGACTTTCATACTTATAATTCAATTCCCAACGTTGATCGTAACAATAATTTATTTCATATAGGCAATGAAGTTATTACAATACCTGTGGGGTCTTATGAAGTTGATGACATTGCCAATTACTTGCAGAAAGAGCTGGCAAAAACAGAAAGTAAACCTAAAGTCGAAATTCATGCAAACAACAACACACTCAAAACAGAAATTAAAAGTACAGAAAACATTTACTTCAACAGGAAGCGATCTATTGGTCAACTTGTAGGATTTACTAAAACAGAATTATCTGCAAATGTATTACATGTATCTGATTTACCAGTAAACGTCACTAAAGTAAATGCTATACGAATTGAATGTAATTTAGTAACAGGTTCGTACTGTAATAATATACCTGTGCATACTCTTCATGAGTTTTCACCAGATGTTGGTCCAGGGTATAAAATAACAGAGGTTCCTAAAAATGTAATTTATTTGCCAGTTAACGTTAAACAAATCAGATCGGTCGTAATTAGAATTGTTGATCAAGACGGAAATTTAATAAATTTCAGAGACGAAAATATTACAGTCAGATTACATTTAAAACCAGAATAAAAAAAGAAATGATTCTTTATAACAAAAATGTAAATATAAATCCAATACATCGCAGAAATTTTGCTAGTTCTAGTTCAACTCTTAAAGGAGTAACAACGAAATCGAGAGCTAAATTAACTATTGAAAACAGAAAGTTTCTTGAATCTCTGGGATTTGTTTTAAAAACTCATAATGAGTGATATACTGAATATTTCACAACAACCTTATTTTGATGAACGAATAACAAAATAGGAGTATCATACTTACTCTCCATTTGTAGACTCTTTTAATAATAATGATGAAATACGGATTTCAATACAAAATCAAGATCTTTATGTACTTCCAAGTGAAAGCATTATTTACATTGAAGGTACACTGAAAAAAACTGATGGTACAGATTTAGCTGACTATAAACTTAACAATAATTTTACATCATATTTATTTGATGAAATACGTTATGAGTTAAATGCTGTCGAAATTGATCGTACTAAAAATGTTGGAATTACTACTTCATTAAAAAATTATATATCATTAAATCAAAACGAAAGTTCTATGCTTCATAATGCAGGATGGTCACCAAACGAAACTATAAATCCTACATCTGGAAATTTTAGTTTTTGTATTCCTCTGAAAATGTTATTAGGATTCGCAGAAGATTATAAAAAAATCATCACAAATGCAAGACACGACTTGATTTTAATTCGTGCAAGAACAGACTTAAATGCAATTCAAACAACAGCCGACGGTTCTAAACTTACAGTTACAAAAGTGATGTGGAAAATACCACATGTTAGTGTGTCAGATGAAGAAAGACTTCGTTTACTTAAATTTGTTCAAAATGGAAAATCATCTCGTATAAGTTTTCGAAGCTGGGACTTGCATGAATATCCTAGCGCGCCGCAAACAGATCATCTTGTTTGGACTGTTAAGACTACACCACAATTAGAAAAACCCCGATTTGTGATTGTTGCTCTACAAACAGACAAACAAAATAGAAAAGAGAAGGATGCTAGTAAATTCGATCATTGTAAACTTACTAACATAAAAGTTTATTTAAATTCTGAAACATATCCGTATGATAACTTAAATATTATGTATGACCGTAATCGGTATGCTTTACTGTATCATATGTATATGAAATTCCAAGAATCATACTATGGTAAAGAAAACCATCCATTACTGAAATAGAGTGAATTTAAAGAAATAGCACCAATTGCTGTTATTGACTGTTCACATCAAAATGAAATTGTTAAATATGGTCCAGTAGATGTGAGAATAGAACTGCAAACAGATGGTAATACTATATTCCAGCAAATACAAATGCATACTGTTTACTTTTACATGATAGAATAATTGAATACAACCCACTTAATGGTGATGTACGAAAATTAGTACAATAAAAGAAGAAGCATGAGCATTTGCAAATTAGTTATTAGTTTGTCAACGGAGATAAAACATCTTATAAAATGAAAAATATTGTCGTCATAGATATACAAGGATTTAAAACTCAAAATAATAAATTCATTGTAAAAGAATTAGCAATATCATATAGTATAATGTACGAGAGTTTCAACATTTTTTAATTAAACCGCCATACGAGTATTCATCTTTAACAGTAAAAGAACAAAAACAAGTTAATTGGTTAACAAGAAATTATCACGGATTGAATTGGGATGAAGGTTCAATTTCTTTTAGAAGTTTGATAGTTTTTTTATTAAAAAACCTGAAAGACGCAATAATTTACGTTAAGGGTAGAGAAAAAACATTATTTATAAGCGAAACACTCAGGAAAAAAATTGTAGTTCATGATTTAGATGAATTAGGATGTCCAAGTTTACATACTTTACATCAAAACCATCCTAATGTTCTAAGATGTGTTGTACATGGCGGTTGTTGTGCTTTGCAAAATATGTTTATTTTGAGACATTATGTAAATGCAAATTTACATGAAACATTGTAATTTTTTTTGTTTTCAATAAAATTTATTAAAATTAAATATAAACTTATACTACTCTTTTTATTTTTCACTTAACCTATAATGACCCCAAGCATAAGTGCTTATACCATCTTCATTCACATGTCGCTTATCATCTATATAACTTAATGATATCTTATGCACATTTTGAGTATATAACGTATGTATATGAGACCTAAAAACTAACATGCTACCATAAAATATTTTTTTTCTATATAAACAGTCCCTATAATTTTCTAAACTTAAATTATCTACAATTGTTTTCTTAACACCTTTTGCTTTCTTAATTACATTACTATTTTCTACATCTATTGAATACATCTTTGCCTTAAGACCTATAAATTCTTTCATTATTCTACCATTATTTTCATCTTTCATTAATCCTAATACTTTTTTGTTTTTTAATGGGATATTATATGGATTATCTGGAGCATATTCTGATGTATCAAATCTGCCATCAATGTCGTCTTTAATATCGTTATAGAAATCTTCAGTTTGTATAGTGTAAACAAAAGAGTCTGTGTCCATGTAGTTTAACAAAATATTCTTGTCATATTTAGGTTTCATATAATTATAGTGAAATTCGTACATTTTCCATTTTGATAATTCTAATACGGTAAATCCTAAATAAATCGGTTTGTTGTAATACGTTTGTACTCGGTTCATTTGAATTGCTACCATGTTTTGTGTAAATTGAGCTAAGCTATGAAAATTTGGTTTTGATACTAATGCTCGAACGCCTAAACGTTTACCGCAGTTTTCCCAGTTAGTTACAATTTTTACATCCTTACGCTTATCAACATTTTCCATTGTTTTTCCGTACACTGCATTATTTAACAACTTGAAAAAGTTCTTCTCAAAAGCATTCTTAGCTAGTGTACGGTGATGAGTGTTTAGGTCAATATATGTTTTTAGCCAGCATGATTGCTTAAACTGTAAGGCTCTATGAATTTTAACTATTTTTAATCCATGTTTAACACATTGTTGTAAATTTCTATAATGTATTATATAATTTTGTTTGTTTGTTACATCTGTTATCAATTTTGAAAATTTTGATCCTGGACTCTTTTTATTTTCTGCACAAAATGGTAGATCATTGTGTTCATCATGTATTTCTTTTGGATATTCCAAATCAACTTCAAGAATGTATCCAATGTTAGAATTATCTGCTATTGATGTAAGATTTATTTCTTCTGGATTTTCAACCCATTTAAAGTCAGAATAAGGTAAAGCTTGAGACATGGCCCATCCATACAAGTTGTTTGCATCCACGTATGCCAAGTACTTTGAAGGTTTAGTATTATCAAAGCCTTGCATATACTTATTGTTTGCCACTGAATGTCTATGTGAACATTGTGTTATACCTCCTCTAATACCTTTCTTGATAAAGTTATACATATTAATGTCTGTTAAAAGTTGAAGATTTATGCCTGTTAGTTTAAGCATAGCGTCCCACGATAATCCAGGTGTTGTATAGTATTGACAAGGGTCTAATGAATATATATTTTTGCATACTTTTCTAAAGTTTTCGAAAACATCGGTTAAAAGTAGCACATCTGTTATCAAATACAGCTCTAAATAATCCCAAAGACTTTTGCAGTTGAATTTTTTCCAAATCGTGAAGGCATGTAAATAATCTGCATCATTACATTTGCTGTTTGTCAATTTGTTGTTGAAATTTTCTTGTGAAGGTAAAGAAGTCTCATCCAAACGTTCCCACGAATTAATATATTCATATGGAAATACTCCTTTTCTTGTTATCATATTAAATGCTTCTTCTTCTGGATACATTGATTTGACAACTTCAAAATCTTGTGGCGTTAAATTTCTAACCAAAGAATCTAAGCTAGATTGCATGAACCTGGCAGAATCTAAAAATCTTAGCTCAATTGTATCTGTATCATTTACGTGAATACGTTTTGATAAGGATACATATAATTCTTTATTTAGTGGTATTAAATTTATATCTCCATCAATATTTGAAAGTTCTTTGACAAACAAATGACAGTCGTACCCAGAGAAATTATGAAACAAAATAGGAATAAATTTTGGTACTTGATAGCGCAAATTACATTCATTGTGAGCTGGACCTCTATATTCTCCTGTTAGGTGACAATGGTCAGCAACTCTAATGTTTCCCAAAAACTTCTTGCATATATGACACAGTTTGCTTTGTTCTTGTATTTTAAGTTGATATGGTGTTAAAGGATTCATAGACTTTGGATTCATAATGTAGTTATGATAAATGTGAAGTATGTCTTCAACCAATGATTGTACAAATTTTGATGGTGAGTCTTTTCCCTTATACACTTTCAATTTATTTAAACTATTGTCATATGAGCATTTTATATAGTATGCGAATGCACAAGGAACATGTTGCTGAATATTTGTTGTAGATGACCCTGATGGATTAGGTAGACAAGAATTTACATCATGAAGAATGCATTCAAAATCTGCATAAACTGTGAATGGGACTTCCAACTGACGTTCGTATTTTTCAAATTTTAGTTCACATTTTTCAGGTGATGGCATCAAAGTAACAATCTTGCTGCATTCGTTTTTGTGTGTTTCATAAGCATCTTTACTATAAAAATGTTGTAAGCAAGAGTTGCATAAATATAACATACTTTTGTTTTTTGATAATTGGCTTGTAATCAATCTCGATATATTTTTAATCCATACATAATGACTTTTATCATTATTTTGAATCAGTAGTAGATTGATGTGTTTGTTTTTTTCTTGTTATGTACAATAGAACGGACCCACTATTTTACAGTTGTTTTGATTTATTTCTTCGTAACCAAATACGTTTACGCTAATATCAGGATTCATTTCTTCAAATTTTTTGATGTCTGTTATTTTTAACGGAAATTCGAGGTTCGCAAACTCTAATCTAATATTGTTTCGTAGAATAATAGTAGTAGCAGTAATATCATGAATAAAGTAAGATGATGGTCGGTTGTTATTGTGTTGGTTGTCAACTGGATATAGAGCTGATATAATTGGCCACTTAAAACAATATTCATCTGAATTATTAACATTGATGCAAGCATGTTTTTGTTGAATGTATGGTGGTAGTGGCAAGTACTGTGACCCTTTAATCGGTTTGTACTGGTTAATGTTAATTTCAATATGACTTATTCTTATCAACGTCCAACCGCTATCACGTTCTTGGAATTCTTGCATCTTTGTGTGAATGTTATCAATCATATTGTTGACGACTGATAGTGCTTCGGTTTCATCACGTAGAATTTCCATCTTAGATTGAAAAGATTTTACTGATAATACCATATCTTCTTCTTCATCGTTATTTGCTTTAGTAATTTTAATGTATTCTGCAAACAGTTCAAAATTAAATTTAAACGATTCATGTTTACTTAACTGATTTCTTAAACATTGTAAAATCGTTTGTTTGGCTGATTCGAAAAACTTAAGTGGGTCCAGGTTTGATTCATTTTTATTTTCGTACAGAAGTGTCTCTATTCTTTCTTCAAAACCACTTTTTACAACCTTTACCTCATCATTGATTGGTTGTGCTGTATTTTGTTTATGAGCGTTTGTTCTTAAATGATAACTCCAATCTTTAACTAAAATGTTTTTTTTACATGCAGTGCATAGCTTACTCAACTCATTGTCTGTTGTTTCATTCAGACCCTGTTTTTTTGATGATGAAGGTTGATTGATTACTTCATGTTCAACAATTAAATTAGAATTCACTGTATGCACTGTATATTTCTCATATGTATTAACAATTTGTCTTTGCGAGAATAACTTCTATTACAAATTTTACAGTATAATCGATCACCATGTACTGATAAAACATGTCTTTTCAAATTATCTTTTAGAGTAACTCCGTTTCCACAAACTTCACAAATAAAACTTTTCATTTTGAAAGATTTTCAGCTTTAACTTTACTCAACTAAATAAATAATAATCTATTAAAAGATTTCACTCTAGTTGTTGAGTTTTGTAACTAGTAAAACTGAACTGTGAATTTTTACCAAAACTCGGGTGAATTTATACCAGAAAATTTCAAACTTTAGTGAAAATGTAAAACTCTATAACCAATCACAACAATTTTTAGAATAATCAGTTCACCCCCACTCTAAAAAATTAACCAATCAGAACAATTTCTGGAATAATCTAATATTAACGCAAGCCATAAATTATACTATTATATTAAATCCATTGACAGTTTTGGGAAAAAATTAAAATCCTAAATGCATTTAAATTCCTTTAAAATTAAAACTCAGGATAGTTTCTAGAAAGAAATCTATTGTTTCATAAGACATAAATTACACAATTTTTATTAAATCCATTGACAGTTTTGGGAAAAAATTGAAATTCTGAATCCATTTAAATTCCTTTGAAATTAAAACTCAGGATAGTGTCTAGAAAGAAATCTATTGTTTCACAAGCCATAAATTACACTATTTTTATTAAATCCATTGACAGTTTTGGGAAAAAATTGAAATTCTGAATCCATTTAAATTCCTTTGAAATTAAAACTCAGGATAGTTTCTAGAAAGAAATCTATTGTTGTACAAGCCATAAATTACACTATTTTCATTAAATCCATTGACAGTTTTGGGTAAAAATTTAAATCCTGAATCCATTTAAATTCCTTTGAAATTAAAACTCAGGATAGTTTCTAGAAAGAAATCTATTGTTTCACAAGCCATAAATTACACTATTTTTATTAAATCCATTGACAGTTATTGATCTTACTAATAATCAACATAAAGCACCTGCTTAAATATGAATCCTTAAATAACACCTGCAACTAGTTTCTCATTATCACTACAACAACACACGCACACCCTTCGTCTAGACAAGACAAGCCAAGATCAATGCCTTTGTGACGTCAGCTTCCACCACATCCCTTGATTCAGAACCCGCATAAACATACTACTGTCGTCTTGTATTTACTCTTTTTCTTTTTTTTTTTTTTTTTTTTTTAATTTGTTGACCCTTTTGCGTACCCCTTATTTTTAGCCAATTCTATTATAGTGCAATAGTGATATTTTCCCCTTTTGGGGTCCTTGGTGACAAGGTGGTCGGTGTTTCCCTAGTTCTTTCCTGTGTCTTTTCGTTTATTATTTGTAGTTGTACTGCCTCAATTTGTGATTGTTCTATTGGCTCTTTATTTCTTTCTTTATTTTTTATAGTCTTACAACAGGTGAACTTGATTTTCTTACTTATTTTTGCTATTATTATGCAACTTATTATGAATGCTATAATTGTCAATATTCCACTGTTTACATTAGTTTGGAGTGTCAATCTTTCAGCGGTTCTTTTTTGTTCTACCATTATTATTTCATTTTGGAGTTCTTCAATATCTTTTCCTTGTTCTAGTAATGGGGCATTATCATTGGTAAGGTGTTGTATTAGATTAGTATCTAGCCCTTTGGTCATCTTTTGTGGTAGCGTGATTTTAAATGAACTCAGATTGAATTTTAAGTCGTGTTCCGTATCTATCTGTTGGAAAACCACTGTACTTTCTTTGTTTCCATCGTAGGGCAGATCTTTTCCGTTGATTGTAAATTTGCAAGGTTCAGTTAGTGACATTACCCCGGTACCCACTAGTTGCTGTGTGAGTTGCGTAGACGTACACTGTATTTTTAATGCATGTTTGTTTTGAAATAGGAATAACCAAGAATCTTTTTCATATAATTTTACTATGGAATCTGTGAATTTTGTTAAAATTTTTTGTTGACAGTGGGACCTAATTTTTTCAGTTTTTCTTGTTAATACGGCTGTTAAACAAGTCTCATCATTTTCACCATTTACCCTTATCTGATCTTGTTTACAGATGGTTACTGTAGAATGGACCCCTGTATTGCATTTTTTACAATTTTGTTTGAATTCGTTGTTGTTGTACTCAATGTAGTTGTTATTTGTTGTGTTCAGTATAAAATTGGCATTCATATTTATTATTGTTGGTGGCTGTTCGTTTGTAAATTGTGGTAAAGGATGTATTTTGTTTAACTCGTAATTTTCTTTGAAAATTAAGGGTATCTCTATCTTTACTATTATCCCATCGGTGTCTTCTATGGATTGTACTTTTACCACTTGTTTGATTAATGGAAACTTAGCTGACGTAACGTACTTGTTGTTGTTGGCTGTTATTTCGCTGTACGTTTTGTTCAGTAATTTAGCTGAAATTAATAATGGATGCAGTTCATGCTCGTGTAAAGCATTTATTACAATGAATTGTTCGCTCAGATGGTTATAAATCATTTGCAATTTCGTCCATACGAATAACAAAATTTGGTTTACATCAATTTGTGATTGCAAATGCGTTACCTTTGTTTTTACTTCCATGATGTTGTCTGTTATTTTTTGTGTGAACTTGTTTATTACGTCAGCGAGGTGATTTTGATGTATTGTTAGGTTTCTTATGTAGGCTGTTGTCTTATCGAAACTAGATTTTAATACTGTCACCTGTTTTTTCATTAAATGCATATTTTCATCATCATGTTTTTCTAGGTTCTGTATTCTACTGTATATGTTCTGTGCGTCACTAGCATCCATTGTTCCGAATAAGTATTTGCTAAGTTTGCCTACTCCATCGAATAATTCTCTTTTTGCCGGTTATTTTGTTTCCCTAAGTAAAATTCAATTTATTCTGTTTGTGTTTTTATTCGATTGATAATTGATGTTATTTCATTATGCCAATAATCGCAATTTTCTCGATGCTTTCCTAGATGTTTACAGGTGTTATAAGCTATTTCCTCACAATTCTTTACAAATTCTAACGTTTTTTCAGGGTGCATGGAGGTGAGTTTTGTGTATATTATCCAGCTACTTTGATAAATAAAGGTTGTTCCTAGGGATTCCAGCATTATTCCATTTGAATTAAATTCAATTAATTTAATCTGCCCTTGTACCATGGTGGTAAAAATAATTGCAATTAATAATGTGATAGCCATTTGTCCTACAAGAAAATGAGTAGCCGGTTAATTTTCTTTATCAGTGTACTTCTTAATATAGATGTGTTGGTGGTTAGTTTGACCTATTATATTTATTCTCTCCTTAACTTATTCGTTAGTGTTGGTTTTAATACTATTATTATTTTTTATAATTCCTATTTTGGGCGGGGTTGCCAGTTCTACAATTTTTTTTTTGAAATTTCAATGTTTGTGTTTTCTCATATTTGTAATTAGTTTTTGTATCTGCAAACGGTCTGTTTTTTGTTTTTTTTTTTTCATTTCTTTTTACGTAACCCTTATAATGCTACCCTAATATGATTTTTTTTTTTTTTACGCTTTTCATCAGTTTGTTTTATATATATATATATATATATATATATATATATATATATATATATATATATATATTTTTTTTTTTTTTTTTGTTCTAATAAATGGATTATTTGGAATTGTACATTAGAATTTACTTTTTTGCATAACGGTAGTACTGAATTTTGGTGCCTGTATGGGTGATATACTTAAATTTTGCATAATTGCATTTTTTTTCTACCTTTACAATAATTTCGGTAATTCTCATACAAGATTTTCAAAGTTAGAATGGACAATTATTACATTTTTGATTGTTAAGTTCAGTTTTTTATCGAGTTCGCGGCAATTAGTACGCTCAGTGTTGTTTTTTGTTGTTAGCCATTTTCGGTGATATATACGTTATTAAGGTGAAAATAAAAACCAAATTTGTGTAAAATAAGTTATCATGGTAAGTATTCTTTTGATGGTTTTATTTTGAATATTTGTATCCATCGTTTTTAAATTGTGTTTTTTTTTTTATAATTATATTGTGTATATAATTACATACTATAGTATATGTATATTTTTATAATTAAATCGTTATATTTTTTTTTGTTTTTTGTTTTGCTTTTTTTTGAATATTCGTTATGTTATTTCTAGGAATTCTCAATAATAATTGAAGTGATTGAAGACATGTTGCGGGCTCCCCGACGGGCTCCGGCGGGAGTGTCTTGGCCCAGCATGGAGGACGATTTGCAGTGGCTGACGTCAGTCACTCCAGGTTTAGAAGTTGTAGTTTATCCTGATAGGGAGAACTATTTTTTGTCTTTTGGTGCGGTTTCAGGGGCTTGTGTGGTAAGTATTTTGTTTCTTTTTCTTAGACGATGGGTGAATTTTTAAACCATTTTTGACTCTTTTGGTTTTTATTTTTATTTTATTTTCAGGTTGAACATGAGTTTAGGACGAATGGATACACTGCCCTCGTCCGATGGAAGGACTATCATGCGGCGTACATGAGAATTTTGCGTCACCGAGGGTACTTGCCTCATCGTTTTTACCACTAGGGTAATTACCGTGGCTGTGGTTTAGTTTAGTTTATAAGTACATACATAATAAAAAAAAAGTTTGTATTAGTTAATATTTATTTGTTTATATTTTATTTCCCTTAATTTTCCCCTATCCCTTGGGACTTTCAGTTGCTTAAATTTTTCGGTTGCCCTTTTATTTCTGTGGAGCATTTGTTTCTGTTTTTGGTTGTTGTATTTTAAATTTCAAGATTCGCTACTTAAATTTCGTAATGCCTATGTGTTTGTTTTTATTAGGTGATTACTGTATTGTTGCTATGTTTTGACTTATAATATAGGAATGTGACCCATCTTTTCATTATACACATATATGTATTTCATTTATGCACATGTGTGTAAAAATAAAAAAAAATGTATTTATTTTTTATCGTTTATGAACGGAAAACTATGTACATATTTCTAATTTCGTTAGACATTTGTTTTCTGCTTCTTAGTTTATTATTTGTTAACTAAGCATTTTTTTTTATAAAGAAAAAACAAATTTTACTTTAAATGTTGGTTTCTCTATTTTCATCTATTTTTTTTTTTTTAATTTGGTTTGGAATAATCTCATATTGTAAAAAAAAAATTATGGTGTATTTGTAAAAAGAAAATTGCATTTTTTCTCGGTATTGCTCAAACCTATTTGCTCGCAAAGCTAACGTATTTAGTTATCCCACCAATATATTTTTGTTACGATTTCCTGTTTCCGTATTTTAACAGTTTTTGTAATAGTTTGTTAATTTCTAAATGAGTCGATTGTTGGATTTAAATGCTATAAAATTTCAACGGATATTGTATATATTGTAAAAAAAAAATATATGAAATTTTTGAGGGAGTAAATTATTTTATAGATGTTTTGATAACTTAAAATTTTTTCAAGCGATTATTATGAACCACTTTTAATTTCCTACCGATTTTAACAGTTGTATTGACATCTGAGTTTACCCTAATTATTTGGTAGGGACCCTTCCACACAGGTGATAATTTATGTTGTCTTGCATTATTTCGTATTAAAACCTGATCTCCAATATGGAATTTTTCTACTCTAGTATTTTTATCATAATAGTTTTTTGATTTTTGTTTTTGAGTGATTAAATTTTGCTTAACAATTTCGTGAATATTTTGCATTTTATATTTCACTTGATTACAATATTTATCAAAATTGTAAATCGGTTCTGGAGATTTGATTAATGCTGTTGGTAATGGCCTTTCAATTCCATATAATGCATTTATTGGTGTGAATTTGCTACCTGTGTGCGGTGAATGGTTATGTACCAACATTGCTTCTGCTATCCATTCATCCCATTCTGATGGATTATTGTCAACTATTGTTCGTAAATATTCTACTAATGGTCCATGTGTCCTTTCTAATGAACCGTTCGATTGGGGATGGTATGCACTTGTTTGTAATTTTTTAATTTTTAACAATTTACATAATTCTTTCATGGTTTCACTCAAAAAATTTGAACCCTGGTCTGTAATCAGTTTTTTAGGAATTACTGAATATTTTAAAATTATATTTTTGTAAAATTTTTCTGCTACCGTTGTAGCCTCACAATCTTGTAAGGGTACGCAATCTAAAAATTTTGTTAAATCATCTTGAAAGGTTAAAATATATTTATTTCGCTTATATGTTTCAGGCAAGGGTCCTACAATATCTAAATAAACCTTTTCGAATGGTTGATCTGGAGTATCTGTGATTATCATTGGCATTTTATTCTGTTTGCCTGTTTTGTTTTTCTGACATTTTTCGCATTTTTTAATATATTTCTGTATATCCCTCAACATATTTTTCCATTTATAAAAAGGTCTTATTCTTTTATATGTTTTTAAAACGCCTTGATGTCCACCTAACGGATTGTCATGATATTCATGTAAAATTGTTTTAATTTCTTTTTCGTCAGTTAATATTTTTGCACTGTCTTTTCTTCTTATTTGCAAATTTTCTGATATTTCTTGTATAATTTCATTTTGATCTTCATTAACACTATATTCGGATGAATTTTCCTGTTTCTTTTCATTATTAACTCGATGCCTAGCTCTAGTGATTATATTACAATTATTAATGTTATCTGAAATTTAATTGTTGTCTTCTATCTTATTTTCAAGTATTCTGCTTAACGCATCTGCATTTTGATTAAGCTTCCCTGCTTTATATTCAATTTTTAAATCATAATCTGCTAATTTAATTTGGAATCTAGCTAATCTAGTGGTTGTATCTTTTAATTTTAAAATACCTACTAATGGTTTATGGTCTGTATATACTGTGAAATTTCTGCCATATAAATAACATCTAAAATTTTTTGTTGCCCAAACTATTGCTAACATTTCTCGTTCTATTGTTGAATACCTTCTTTCAGCATCATTTAACGTCCTACTTGCATAGGCTATTGGTTTTTCATTCCCGAATTCACCCTGTGACAATATGGCACCTAATGCTTCTCCGCTAGCATCAGTTGTTAAATAAAATGGTTTTTCGTAATCTGGATATACTAATAATGGTGGGTTCGTTAATGCGAATTTTAATTCTCAAATGATTTTCCACATTTTTCGTTCCATTGAAATTTATTATCTTTTCTTAATAATTTTGTTTTCGGTTCTGCTATTTTTTGAAAAATTTGGGATAAATTTCCTATAATAGTTTGCTAGACCTAAGAACGACTGTACTTGTTTAACTGTTTTTGGCCTAGGAAAATTTACTACACATTTTACTTTTTCGGGATCTGGCTTTATTCCTTTGTCAGAACATTTATGACCTAAATAAACTACTTCTTTTCTCAGAAAGTTACATTTTTCAGGTTGTAATTTCAAATTATTTTCCCTTAATCTTTGAAAGACTTCAATTAATTTTTTATTGTGATCTTCTAAATTTCTGCGGTATATAACTACATCATCTAAGTATACTAGAACTTTTAATCCATTCTGTCCTGTTAAAATATTATTCATCAAGCGTTGGAAAGTTGCTGGTGCCCCTGTAAGTCCAAAAGGCATTCTTTTAAACTCATAATGTCCCTGAGATGTACTGAAAGCAGTTTTTTCTCTATCTTTTTTATCAACTAACACTTGATGATAACCGTTAGCTAAATCTAAGGTTGTAAAATATCTAGAATGACCTAATTGATCTAAAATTTCGTCAATTCTAGGTAATGGATACATACCCTTTACAGTAATTTCATTTAACTTCCTAAAATCTACAACTACTCTCCAACGTTTTTCTCCTGAAGGACCTGGTTTTTTCGGTACAACTAATAAAGGAGAGTTAAATGGACTTTTACTTGACGTAATTATATCATTTTCTAACATATCTTTAACTTGTTCTTCTACGATTTCTTTCTGAACCTGTGGTAGTCTATACATTTTCTGATTTATTGGTCCTTTCCCTGGTTGTAAAGGAATTGAATGTGTAATAGCTGTCGTATAACTTAATTTATCCCCTGGTAAATAAAAAATGTCATTAAATGATTCACAGATTGACTTAATACTCTCAGATTCTTCATAATTTAAATTTTCTGGTATTGACAAATTTTCATTTGATAATTTTAATCTATTTTTATCTGAGTTTATACTTTCACTTAATGTAAGTTTATTTATTTGTCTAATATTTTCATTGTTAAGATTTTTGTTATTTGTTATTTTATTTTTTGCCGACTTCTCATTTGCATAAAACCTATGTAATTTATTAAATTCATAATTAATATCCGTAAATTTATAAATATCAAAATCTTTTAACTGATAAAAAATTAATTCAAAATTTTCAATATAAACATCTTTTTCGTTACTATTTAAAATTGCTAAAGTTATTTCAATATTATAAGGTTTTATTATTGAACTTGCCAGGAACACTCCTGACCTAATTTCTTGTGATTCGCAAATTATATCTTCTTTAAAATTTACTTTAATTTTTACCAATTTCTCTGTACGTGCAGGTATTTTAATTATTTCATTTATTTTTAATATATTTTTATTAGACTGATTATTCGTATAATTGTTAACATATTTTTTATTTTTGTCAATAAATTTCTCTGACTTACGATCATTATTTTGCTTTAAAAATTCAACATTTGTAATTTCTGATTTATTATTTTTATATTTTTTAATAACTTCTTTAATTTTCAATTTGTCTAATTCTTTACCCATTTCTTTAATATCTTTAATTTCTTTATTCAATCTTTTATTATATTTCATTACACTGTCTTTATTTGTATTTAAGTTTTCTTTATTTATTTTTATACTAATTTTCTCTTCTCTTATATTTTCTTTAATTTTATTTAATCTCATTCTAATTTTTTCATATTTTTCTTTTATTTCTTCTAAATTTAATTTTTCTATTATTTCTTTCTTTTCAATTTTTTCTTTATGTACTTGAACTTGTACCTTTATTTTTGAATCTTCTTTTTTGTTTTCGTTATATTTTTGTTTATTAATTTCAGTAGTTAACGTTTTGATTTGATTTTCTGCCTTCTGACCCTCTCCCTGTACATATTTTTCATATAAAGAAGCTAAGACAGGTATTTTATTTTTTACCCGTACTTCCCTACATTTATTCATATGAGGAGGAATCTGAAAATTTGTGTTATCTTTTGTACCAATTTTGTTGTTAGTGAACTTAACAGAATATTTTGGAGATAGCATTTGATCGCTAACGAAACCATTATCATAATCCTGATTCGAAAAAGCAAAGACAGTCGAATCCTTTTTTGACTGTACTTCTTCGACATCATTTTTACGATCAGAATCTTGTGCTTCAGAAAAACGTATTTTTTTCATATCAGCAACCTTCGATAAATCAGTATTTACGAGACACTGTTTCGATGGTTGTATACCAATGATATGAGATTTGTTTACTTCCACATTCGATTTCTTAATTTTATCAACTTTCAATGCTACTGTCTCTTTTTTAACTCGTTTGTTCACCATCATTTTTCGTTCAAAAGGATCTTGTAATTCGATTACTAAATCCTCTTCACTCGTTTCCTTGCGAGGGAAACGTATTTGTTTATTTGGACCATCAATAACACAATATTTGGACAAAAAATCAAAACCTTATATACCGTCTTCGTTTACATTTTTCATATCTTTTATTATATGAAATTCACATTTTTTGGGATTCTTAAATTGAATTTTAGCCGAACAAGTACCTATCGTTTCTCCTTGTCCGCATACCGTATTAATTTTTAATTTATTATCATTATTTATAATTACATCATTTTTCAATATATTTTCTTTTAATAAGCTAATTTCTGCACCTGTGTCTATTAATAATTCTGTTTTATTTTTCTTACTAATGTCTATGGGTAATTTTACTATAAATTTATCAAAATTTTTGCATACGTTTTGGGGCTGGCACTCGTTGTATTCATTTTCTCTGGCTGGGTGACAGCCCTTTTCTAGTTTTCCTTATTTTTATTTTGATTGTCCCACAATCTCTTTGCGTTACAATCCTTCATCATATGCAATATTCTTTGACAAAAATTACATTTTATTTCAGAATTTTTATTTTTATTTTCGTACTTTGTATTATCATTGTAGGCATTGATATTATTCAACCCATTTCTTTGAACATACGTAACTGATCTTGAATTATTATATTTCTCTCTACAATTTTGTGTTACGTGCCCGTACATTTTACAATTTATACAAAAGGGTGTAGATTTTCTAATTCGACATTCTTCAAAGGTATGATTATTCTTACCGCAGAAATTACAAATCTTGAATTCTTGTCTTTGATTATTAGGATGTTTATAGTTAGAGAAATTTCGATTCTCGTAACGGAAGTTATAATTGTTGTTGTTAAATCTTGGATTTGAATTAGAAAAATTTCGGTTATTGTTATAATTAAGATTTCTATGTTCCTTATTTTGGTAATTATACTGTGGCACTTGCGCCATCTGTGTTCTAAATTTCGTGTTATTATTGTTATAATAATTTTTATTGTTATTGTAATTAAATGGCATTTCATTTATAATATTTTTACGTGTTGAATTACTATAAGGTGTATTTATTGTTTGTATAAATGGTGTATTTAAAGTATTATTATTTGGTAAATTTTGAAATTCATTGATTGTATTTGTAGATTGAATGTCCGGTAATTCTATATTTTCTAATTTTGTAATTATTTCTTTTAAATTACTTTTATCTTCGTTTGCTGCTAATAACCTATATGTCGGATTAATTGAACCTGTTCTAAATGAAAATGCGGCAATTTCTTGTAAATCTGTTTTCACAGCATCATTATCCTCTGTATGCCGTTCCTCAGCTTTCTTTTCACAAGATTTTAAAATTTTTTGAACTCTAGTGCCAAATGTTTTAACAGATTCTCCCGGAAATTGCCGTACCATTCTTAATTCGTTTAATAATGTGAGATATGTTTTATTGTTTACTAGTGTATTGTGTAAAATTGTTTTTAACTTATCTAGTTTAGGACAAATTATACCATCTAATAACCTAGCAGCTCTACCCCTAAATTTAACCGGTAACATTGCAAAAAATAAATCTTTATCTTCTTTTGTTAAACATTCATACATATTTTCATAACATTTTATAAACGTATTAACTTCTACGCTGACGTCATCTGTATCTTCAGCGCTCAATACAGGTACATTATTTAACAATTGATTAACTAATTCAAGATTTGCCATTCTGAATATTTTATCTAATTCTTTAGTAAATTCTTCTGAAAAACTAAAACTATTTTCTTCACTTTCTGTTGTACCTAACGATGTTCTTGGTTTGTAAACTCGTGTACCTGATCTCAGCTGAATATAGTGTAATACGTGTTTTTCCTCTTCTCTTGTTAATGTTACACTTGGGTGGATGATTTTTCGTGACTTACCCTTTGGTGTGGATGCTGCTGGTGAATTAGCCGTGTTGCTGTTATCCTCCAGTGCGATATCTTCACTTGTTGATTGTTGTTGTTCTAATGGCACCAAATCGTTGCTTTCTTCTGATGTACTGAATACTGGACTTAAATTTTCGAATGTGAAGGAATTAACTTTTTCTTCGAATCTCACTTTCCTTTTTGGATCTTTGAATGGAGTTGAACTTGTTTGTTCACTCGACATATATAGTAATTTAAATTATTTTAAACTTTCTTTTCAAAAAAAAAAATTTTTTTTTTTAAATTATACTTCAATAAAAATATATTTTTATCTTTTTTAAAACCACTTTTTATTTTGCTTTTATAATAATTTCTTCCCAATTAATAAATGTTACTTGTATTTAATTAAATTTTTATTATATTAAATATTATTTCAAACAATTAACGATTTGCACAGAAAAATACACAATTTTTGTATTTATTTTAATAGAAAAAATTTTCAGATTTTTCAGATTTTTCTTTTATTCAATTATTGAGTTAATGTTTCGTTCAACGGATTAAATATATTTGCTGAATTTAATTTTTATTCTAGATTTATTTCTGAACAAATTTATAAATTTTTTTGTTTATTATTAATTGAATTTTTATTGTAAAACCGAGTTGAAGCGTTTTAAGTGTTTTCAATTAACACGGTTTATCGGCTGCGCCAAAATTTAATGTTACGCAGCAAAATTTTATTATAAAAAATTTATATAACTAAATATAAAATTTTTTTTAAGCCAAATTTTAATTGTATGTTGCACAAATTTGTTAGATTAAAACGGAAGCGTTTATAATGTTTTCATGAAAACGTTTACCGGCTGCGCCAAAATTAATATGTTATGTATATAACATTAAAATAAAAAGGGGTGTCTTTCAAATATTGGGAAGAAAATTAAGGTTTATTAATTAATAAGATTCGTGGTTTAATTTTAAAACTTTATTCACTAAAAATAGCACTAAAACTAAGTTCACAATATTAACTTTAAATTTACTGAAATATTTATTATTTATTTTATCTTAAATGTTTAACACCGAACCGAAATTCTGTAATCAACTTAGCGCCGAAATAGAAAATCTTTTATTTGAAATTTTACAATTTATTCTGAATACTTTTTGGGCGAATTTTACTATGTTAAATTTAATTGGAATTTTTTCTAAGTTTTATTTAATATTTATTTTTTTCAAAAAAATATTTTAAGTTGAATAATTTATTTTAAATCAAAGACGATTTCTTCGGTAATTTACTTTTACGACTTTACTGTTTCAAATCCAAATTATAACTCTTCGATAATCGTAATTATTCTTCAATAATTACAATTATCACTTTTCCCTACTTAAATTTTGTCTTTGTTAATTGAATCCAAAGTTCGTTATTTTTATATTAATATAATTTATTACCATAAATGACTGTACCAATCGTAGGGGAAAATGGGCGGTACATTTCAGTTCTTTGTTTGAAAATGCGTACATTAATTAAGAACGTGATCGGACAATTCTAGGTGAGAATTCTTTTTGCGCGTGTAAATAACGTAAATTTGATACCATGAAAAATAGTTTCTTGTAGCCAAAGTTATATGGGAAATTAGGTAGCAGAATTGTATGGGAATGCAATTTTGCTGATTTAAAGAATTTCATGTGAATTTTGAAAAGAATTTTAATAATTATCAAATGTACGTATGGGAATCCAAATTTTAATTTTATAATGTTAAATTCATGTTTGTAAATTAAAAGCAATAAATGCATGATTATATGTACATATATGTATGCATTATGTTATATTTTATTATATTATTTTTATGGGCTGTTATTATGTCTGATGTTATAACACTTAATGTTAATGAATTGCAGGTGTTAATATATTTGTTGTTTTCTTATATATCCGCTCTAAATATGCATTATGTACTTTGTTTAAAATTGTTAATTCTTGTTTGTGCATGTTATTCTGAAATATGGAAAATTGCTGATAAAAGGTAAAATGATATGATTTTGAACTATGTTGCTAACGAAAATTCTTATGCATATTTGTCTTTTAAACAAAGGATGAAATGATTGCCCAATTGTCGAGTCATCAAAATATTTATTATTTTTTTTGTTAATTACATATTTTTCTTTGTTAATAATTTTAAAATTTAGGTATTTTTGAATTTATCTAATGTTTTATCAAATTGCGTTGCAATTTGATATTTTTTATATAACAGAACTTATTTATAGAATACGAATATGAGGACAACGACCGTATTGTATTCAAAATAAAATATTGATAATATATTTTTCTGATATTGTTAAGAAATGAAAAAGTTAAAACAAAAAACAAAAGCTCATGAAATTAATCTTTTCTGCTATAGTATATTTCTTTTTTGTTCTTTGATCAACTTACATATGTGATATGTACCTTTTTCTTCGAACCTTTGATTTTTATGTCTCATATAGCACATTCGTACGTACATATATGTATGTATATGCATAACATGTAGAAAATACTTTTTATCTTTGTATAAACAAAAAAAAAAGCTCTCGATACGATTTAATAAAAAAATAATTGTATGGGTACATATGTGTAGCATGCAGAAAAATATAAATACTCAATACAATATTAATATGAAATAATTTTACGACTTTTTCTTTTTGAAGGTCAACATTTTCACACTGTAGTCAGTGATTTTTGTATGTTATTGATTTTAATGTATTGCTAAAAGCTAAGACAGTATTAAACATGATTTTTGAGATAGAAATTTTTTCTAATTTTACCTTCATCAGCACTTTTGATCTTTTTAAAGTTTGAAAAGTCTGCACTAAAAATTATTCAGTTATTTTATTAACTGTGGTGAGTTTACTTCAGGCGAGATTTAAAATAATTTAACAAATATCATTTTGATATTACATAAATTTTCTGTGTTGAATTAAAAAGTACTAGGTACAATGAATTCTAAAAAATATAGTGATACAAGAAGTCTTCTTTCTGGAGACAATATGGAGACAACTCTAATTCAAATAACGGAATTTGTGAAGAAAATAAATACAAAAAGTTAAAAAATGTAAAATAATATATTGATAATATTTGAAAATGTGAAATAAAAATTTAAAAAAAAAAATCAAATATTGATTTGTTGTTTTTTTGTGATATTATTTTAATATAATAATGAAAAATGTGGGTCATATTGATGTGACATACTTTTTTAAAAAATTTTTGACCATATATTTATTTTTGTATTATCATGTGTAATTTTCGAGTTCATTGTACTTTGCATTTTTAAAAATGTCAAATTGTACTTTTTTGTATTATCAAATATGAGGACAAAAAAATTTGTGTTATATTTTTTAAATTACAATATACCATATTACTTTCCAAGTTTTGGGGCTATTTATATTTATCTAATTCTTATCATTTGTACATTCAAGTTTATAACACATTATATGTAAATATATGAGAGAAGTGAATATTGTATATTAAAAGAAAAAACAAACAACAACAACACGAGTCGTATATATTTTTCAATTGTACTGATATGATGTAATTTGCTACGATTTGTTTATACCATTTTTTGGGCATAACCTGTACAAAATACTTTTTATTTTTGTATGAACAAAAAAACTCTCGATACGATTTAATAAAAAATATGTATATTTATTTGACATTTTTTTTTTATACATTTGTTTATACATTTATTTTTTAAATTTTTAATAATACCAGAGCATCGTCTTCCGATATTTCAATCTATAAGAAAAAAAGTAGAATAGAATGGTGAGCATGTGTAAAAGTGTAAAAAAAATAAGGTGATTACCCAAATTTTAAATCCGGCAGTTGTTCTTTCTTGTTCACAGAAAGAATAATCCTCCCATTCCTCTCATAATGCTGACCTATACTTACGGTGAGCACTCTCTCTCCTCGCTATCTCCTTCAATTCTTCTTCTTTTAACGGCAGCGTAACGTGTGCCGTTATCGCATAATGGGCTATCCACTTCTTAATTTCTGTTGCTACTTCTTGCATTTTTTTATTTGTACGTTTATATGTCATTATTATATGAGAGAAGTGAATATTGTATATTAAAAGAAAAAACAAACAAAAACAACACGAGTCGTATATATTTTTCAATTGTACTGATATGATATAATTTGCTACGATATGTTTATACGTGTATGTAAGGTGTGTACATATTTATCATTGCAGTCTGTATTTTTTGTTTCACTTACTAGTACTGATATACCGTAATTTTAAAAGGGCTACTATTTTTTCTAGAATAAATTGCACTTATTTCCATTACACATTTTTTTTTTCCTTTTTAATTTATATTACGTACATTGTATTTTACGTACATATATCAACTTATATTTGTTATCAGTTATTAGAATATTATGTATACATTTTTTAAAATCTGTCGCATTTACATGCAATTACATAAATTAATTTTAACACAGGAGGAAAATGTGGTTTTTAAAAGTTTTTTTAAATTTTTAAAAAGTAAATTTGGTTGTAATGCTAGCTATTTGCATTGTATGTATAAGTATGTGTTATGAAATAAAAATAATTATCATTTGTTTGTATATAGGTAAAAGAGAAAAATAATGTTTGAAGTGTTTGAAGTCTACGTTATGAATTATAAAAATAGGGCGTTTGTTTTTTTTCACACCTTTTTTAATTTTTAACAAAAGGAGGAAATTGTGGTTTTTAAAAATAATTATCATTTGTTTGTATATAGGTAAAAGAGAAAAATAATGTTTGAAGTCTTGTTGCACAAAAGAAGAAAATCACAATATTTCACTGAATGTTTTATTGATTTCAACTTAACCACTGATAGCTTACTAATGATAAAACTTAATTACTAATTACATTAAGTAGTATAATAATAAGTGGTAGCGGTACTCATTGCATTAGTCAAGAATATTTCTAATCTCTTGTTATATACAAGAGAGATTGAGATGATGTTGATTGTATGTATATGTACATGCATTATGTAAAGTAGTACCTACACAAGGTTATCTTGTAGGTAGACTTGTAGTGGGTGATAGTAAATACAATGAGTGTCGCTACATCACTCCCCCTATGAAAAAGAAGTTATACTATACATATATATTAACTTATTTTAAAATTCTTAAATTGAAATTTAAACTTAAAATTTGACATAAAATAATGTTTCTAGTTAAACATATGTACATTTAACTTACATTTAAGATTAACAATTTATTACAATCTAAAATGAACTTTTTTGGCTTGTGAAGATCTAGTAGGTGGATAAGAATTTGAAACATCTGGGTTCAAAAGAAATGCAGGTTTTAATCTGTCTATGTTTATCATTTCTTCTTTGTCGTTAATCAGAATTTTGAAAATTTTATCATTTCTTTCTAATACTTTATACGGTCCGCTGTACGGTGGATTCAAACTACCTTTGTATATTGCATCTTTGATAAATACATGCGTACATTTTTGAATATCTTGCGGTACGAAAATATGACATTGTTTTCTAGATCGTTGAGTATGTACTTTAGCTTTTTGACAAGAGATGCAAGTTTTGGACCAAAGGTTGCGTGGTAGCTTGCGTGTGTTCGCTGCCGTAGGCGCAACAGATACATTCCGTTTTTTTTGTGGATTTTCTTTTGCAACATAAGAACAAGAAGAGATGCATTTTTGAGCCATGGAACCATAACGTTTATGATACCAGCACAGCTGTTTCTTTTCAGTGGTACGTGCAGAACTTTTGGATGGCAAACAGGTATTTGATCTGGAACGCTGTCTTGATCGACGATTGAAGTTTCAAGTTTCCAATCGTTTACTACGTTCAGTCAATTCTGAAATAGTATCATAAATGTTACTAGAAAAATTTTTGTCGTAGTGAAGAGCAGAAATATTGGTAGAGGTCGTTGAATTTTGTCAGCTATAGTGAGAATGTCATTTAACGTATGAGAATTCTCTATAACTATGATGTAGGCTTGTAGAGAAGAAGGGAGTTTACTAATCCAAAGTTGTTTTAGCAAAGAAGGGCTAACCAAACTGTTTCCATTGGTTAAAAATTCCATGTGCCTGTATAACTCTGAAGGTTTGTAATCGCCTAATTCAACTTTTGTAAGAGTGTGTCAAGTCTACGACCTTCTGAATATGTGCTACGAGAGAGGAGATGCTTTTTCAAATTTTCATATCTTTCCTGTTGTGGTGGGTTCAGAACAATATCAGAAAAAATTTCCATAGTTTCGAGTGGCAAAGAAGCAACAAGATAGTCGTATTTTGTATTAGAAGACGTTATACCTTTTATTCGGAACTGTGTCTCGACCTGTATAAACCATAAATCGGGTCAATTTTTCCAGAAGGGTGGTATCTTCATGCAACCGATAAAAGCGTCATATGTAATTGACTGCTGATAATCATAACTAGAGTTCTGTGAAAGACAATGTTTTCTAGTGTTGGGATAATTCTTGGCATTTAGATTTTCTGTGTCGTCTTTTAGCAACGTGAAATCACTTAATTTAAACTAAATGAAAGGATGTAACGAAGTTACATATTTTCCCCTAGAAAATAATAATAAATAAAAAATAATAATAACAAGAAAAAAATATATTTGCCTCCGACGGGGTTCGAACCTGGTCCTCTGGTATAGAAAACCAGTATTCACCCATTGCGCTAGGCTTCGTATTGAATACCCATGCGCTAAGAGACTATGTATAACAAAGCACGTTGAAAGTTTATAGGGAATATGTAAAGCTTATATAACGTAAAGCTCTACAACATAAGTAAAGTGTATTTCTGACCTATATATGGAAAATTTGTTTAGGGTACATAATTCGTCGGCATAGGTAAAAATCAATATTGATTAATTTCTGTCGATTTCTGTATCGGCGGTCAGATTGACTTGTGCGGGTTGTATATAAAGCTTATACGATTCTTAAGCTTTCGCTCAAAACAAGGCTGACTCGTTAGGGTTTCACTGATTACAAGTGTGATCAGTATTGCCATTCCATAGGCACTAGACGTTACGAGAGACGTAAAGACGAAGACTTACCTTGTCCTCAAATTTACTCTCCTTGTTGGGTACGATCGGTGGGTGCACACACTGAGAAGTACTGTTCCCTCAGTTCATATACTTTGTGCGAGACCTCTACAGTATATAAACTGGTATTCCTTAGCAAGTATATGCTGTGCGTGTCTACCACCGTATACTTCACCTGATCCAACCAACTCAGGGTATACTTTGTACGAGACCACTACAGTATACTCCTCCACTCCCCGGTGTATTAGTGTGCACGAGACCCCTACGACTTTTACACCGTCCGCGTGACTAAGTGAATATATATTGTGAGACACCGCCACTGTATATTCACTGGACAGGTTAGGTCTGAATATATATTGTGAGTAACTGCCGCTGTATATTCAGAAGACAGACAGACAGGTTAGTAATTATTAGGGAACTTAGGCCCTCACGGTCCTGCAACGTTGATCATTATTAGGGAACTTGGGCCCTCACGGTCCTGCAACGTTGATCATTATTAGGGAACTTAGGTCCTCACGGTCCTGCAACATTGTTAATTAATATATAGACCTATTGGAGGTCTTATACTGTTATTAGAGTTATTATTTACAGGTTGGGTTTGTATACAGTGATACAAGGAAATCATCGTTGGTAAAGTGAGTATTGGAGCTCACTGGGTAATTTGATTGTTTGATTATAAGGGATTGTATTTTGAAGAATTTGTTGTGAGTGTTATTGGAACCTCACTGATCAAATTCGAATTGGTTCATAGGGTTCATATACATAGGTTTTCTTCTTTAAAATTCTTAAGAGTGTGGTATTATTCAAAGGTCGACCATTATATAGAAGTCTGAATATTAGAGAAAGAGGCAAATATATAATAAAAGAGTAAAGATATTGTAGTAAAGATATATACGTAAGATTGTACACATAGTAAATAACATTAATAATAGCATAGGGCCAAACATTGTTAAGCATAGGATATTTAGTAGTAAATAAATCATCTATAAGTTTAATAATCAACACCGGCCTTATCATTTAAAAGTAACAGACGACGTGGGAATCAACCGACCCTGGACAGACTGTCCTATCCGTGCTACAAGCACCACATCGTCACACCCCGAACAAACATCGTTACAAAATTTTGGCGCCCGAACAGGGACTCAAGTTGAAAATCACCATTGCTCAAAAGGAGTAGTGATTCAACGGTCCGAATAATACGACTCAAGTTGAATAACACCAGTGCTCAGAAGGGATAGTGATTCAACGGTCCGAACAACAAGAACCTCAGCTTGTAGGTTCACCAGTACTAAAATATAGTAGTGACTCAACAGTTTATAGTAGAGTGATGGCGACCACAGAAAACTCCACTGCGAGTACACCTACTAATACCACCAGTTGGATTTACGCCCTTCGAAAAGATGATCTTATCGAAGAAGTAAATAAAAGAGGGTTACCTACCACGGGAACGGTAGAGGAGCTTAGAAAGAGATTGATAGATTATCTTAGAAAACATTATACTGCGGTAGAGCAATACTTGTCGAGATCAAGTAGTGTACCTAACAGAACTGACCCGAGTACCATGAACTCAATTAGAATTGAAAACGCAACCACGACTACTGTAGCACAAGAAATTTCTACCATCGCGAACCAAATCGTTATTCCTAGTATACCACCCATAATGAGTAATGTCCATACTGAAACAACGTGCACATATACGACGATACCACAATTTACTATGATAAGCAACATCTGTACGCCAGTAGTAACAAGTAACCCACACTATAGTATACCATATGTGTATCCAGCAAACTTGTTAACGACACCACCGTACTGTGTTCCATCATCGCCGTTCTGGACAGCCTATACACCACCAGCAAACCATCAGACAGCGTGTAAACCAGAAAACACCGGTTTATCAGATGCAGATGTAATGGATAAGGTTAGAAAATGGAATCTTAAATTCGATCAAGGACAGGACGCACTAAATTTCCTAGAACGAGTCGAGGAAATGGCCGAGTGTTATACTATACCAACATCACGCTTATTGAAAGCATTACCTGAGTTGCTTACGAAGACAGCACTCATTTGGTATAGAAATAACAAGCAAAGTTGGACTAGTTGGTAAGAATTTGTAGAAGATTTCAAAAGTTTCCATTTACCATCGCGATACCATGTAAAACTAGAAGACGATATCAGAAATCGTACACAAAAATTCAACGAACGAGTCAAAGACTACGTCACAGCAATACAAGCCTTTCAGCGTTGGCAGTCAAAAGCAACAAAAGAAGAAAAATTAGAAAGAATATATGAGAATCTATTGCCAGAATATAAATTATACATCAGACCAAGGGACTTCACTAATCTGAATGAATTGATAAGGTTAGGGGAAGAATATGAACGAGTGAGATCAGAAAATAATAAGGTCCAAAAGAGTAAGACAACTACAGAAAACAGAATGAAGCCGAAGATAGCAAATGTCTTTCCCATCAATAACAAGAAGTGTTGGAATTGCGGTGAGCCTGGTCATATTCAAATGAATTGTAAGAAAAGGAAAAGGCGATGCAACCAATGTAAAGAACAAACATGCAAATGCCAGTCGGGAAAAGCCAGAGGGATGTTAGGACAGTGAGGCAGACCTACATCCCAGAAGAACACGCCTCATCACGTAAAGCCAAATGTAGATATATGTTGAATATGAATATTTTTGGTACGAATTACAGTGCTCTAATAGATACAGGAGCAGGATTAACGTTCATAGGTGATAAGGTACGCAACATGTTAAAAGCCAGAAAACATCCTACACAACGTTGTAAACTAGAAACATATATGGCTGATGGTAAGAAAGTTCTCGTAAATGAATGCTATGAGTTTAAAATGACTTGGGAAAATAAATCGACAGAACATATTCTATACTATCTCCCAAAATTAACTGAAGAAGTCATTCTGGGGATTGATTTTCTGTATGCATTGGAAGCTAAGCTGATCATTAGCGGAAAAGAGTTAACATTGCATGAAATTCATGAAGATTACTCGGATATTCACTATATAACATCAGAGCAAGACAGAATTAAGAACTTCCTAAGCAACCAATTAACAAGGTTTGATGCAGTAAAGGAAACTACCCAGTTATCTGAACATAGTATTCGCATGAAGAATGACAAACCATTCAAACAACGATACTACCCTCGCAATCCGGCTATGCAAGAGGTTATCAATAATGAAATTGATGAATTGTTAAGACAAGATCGTATCGAACCATCGAATAGTCCATATAGTTCACCTATAGTTCTGGTACGGAAGAAACAAGGAGGATGGAGATTGTGTATAGATTACAGAGTACTAAATGAACAATCCATCAAAGATGCATATCCGTTACCACAAAGTAATCACATCCTGGACAAACTTCAAGGCGCACAATACATCTCAACGATTGACTTGAAAAATGGATACTGGCAGATTCCTCTAGAAACATCCAGCAGGGCATATACAGCTTTCACTGTCCCCGGCAGAGGATTATACCAATGGAAAGTAATGCCATTTGGTCACCATTCTGCGCCAGCCACTTTTCAACGAGTTCTAGACCAAGTGATTGGTCCCGAAATGGAACCACATGCATTCGCTTACTTAGATGATATCATAGTAGTGAGTAAGAGCTTCGATCAACATATTCAACATCTTCAACAAGTCTTTGACCGCCTGATAACAGCCAACTTAAAAATAAATGCAGAAAAATGTGAATTTTTCAAGACTTAAATCAAGTATTTAGGCCATGTAGTCACACGTAATGGTATCGGCACTGATCCAGATAAGGTACGAGCTATTCAAGAATTGAAAGCACCGACCTGTGTGAAAGAATTAAGAAGATTCTTAGGGATAGTCTCCTGGTATCGACGTTTCGTCCCTTCGTTTTCCTCTCTAGCTGCACCTTTAAATAAACTTCTACGTAAGAATAAAAAGTGGAAGTGGGAGGAAAGTCAACAGCAAGCTTTTGAAGAAATCAAAAGACAATTGACAGAAGCACCAGTTTTATCGTGCCCAGACTTCACAAAAATGTTCATCTTGCAAACCGATGCAAGTGATGACGGATTGGGAGTTGTGTTGTATCAACTCCTAGAAAAACAAGAAAAGGTTATCGCATATGCGAGCAGAACGCTCAACGATACCGAGAAGAAGTACAGCGTAACTGAAAAAGAATGTTTAGCTGTGATATGGGGAATAAGGAAAATGAGACCTTATTTAGAAGGGTATCATTTCATGGTGATAACGGATCACCAATCACTGAAATGGTTACATTCGATGGAGAATCCATCTGGAAGATTGGCACGATGGGCACTAGAATTACAACAATATGATTTTGAAATCAAATATAGGAAAGGTAAATACAACATAGTAGCTGATGCTCTATCCAGACAACCACTACCAGAGATCAATGAAGCTGATCTATGCAACATTGACAGTAAAAATCCAAAATCATGGTATATCCGTAAGATGAAAGACGTCGAAGAACGACCAAAGGATCATCCGGATTATGTGATACAAGACGGTACATTGTACAGACATTTTCATGGATCTAGTATAGATGATACTGGACCTGAATGGAAACGGTGCATCGACAGACATGAAATAAAGAAAATTTTATACGAGAATCACGACGAAGTAACTTCTGGACACTTAGGTATTCGGAAAACTATAGCACGAATAGCTAGACTATATTATTGGCCCGGTATGTTCCGCGATATAGCAAAGTATGTAAGATCTTGTAATTCTTGTGCACAGTAAAAATCAAGTCAGAAAGCCCCTGCGGGAAAAATGTATAGTACGGTTGCAAATTACCCTTGGCAGGTCGTAAATTCAGATTTCATAGGTCCACTACCCAGGTCGAAGAAAGGGAATACTATGATACTAGTATTTCACGACAAGTTTACTAAATGGACAGAGTTCGTTGCTGTAAGAGATGCAACAACTCCGATATTAATCAAACAATTTAAAGACAGAATCATAGCCAGAAATGGGATTCCAGAGGTCTTCATCTCAGAAAATGGACATCAATACACCAGTCATAAATTTAAGAAGATGCTAGAGGATTATGGTAAACAACATAGATTGACACCACCATATACTCCACAAGCGAATCCCACAGAACGAATGAATCGGGTGATAAAAACGATGATATCTCAATACATACGTCAAGATCAACGAGAATGGGATGAAAATCTCCCAGAACTAATGCTAGCTTTAAACACCAGTCAAAAAGAATCAACAGGATACACACCAGTTTTCTTAAACTATGGTCGGGAAATAGTATTACCAACAACTGTATATGGTAAAAGTACGTCATCTAATGCTGAACATAATGCTGAACAAAGTCACCAGCGGCTTCAAGAGGTCTTCAAGTTAGTCCGCATCAACATGAACAAAGCGCTGACAACGCAAAGTCATCATTACAACCTTAGAAGACGAAGCTGGACACCGAAGCCTGGAGATTTGATCATGAAGAGGGAAAGGGTACTCTCCACCAAGATAAAAAACTTCAATGCCAAACTTAACAACAAGTACAGCGGTCCTCTTAAGGTTATAAAAATGGTGTCACCTGTTATAGCTGAAATCGAAAACGTGCGTAATAATAAGGAAGAACGCATTCATGTAAAAGATATGAAGGAGTACTATGTACGCGTAAATTTGGTGAACGCCACCAAAATTTCCTATAAAAAGGGAGTCAGTCAACAGAAATCATCAGTCGTTAGAATGGAGCCAAGCGATCAACACCTTGTAAAAATCACCAAACAGATTAAAGAGAAAAATCACCAAAGAAAAACTCAAAGACGAACCAGCATTATGGTATCTCCATCACGAAACGAACCATGTGTAAGGAGAAGGACGAAACCAATAAGACTTGGTGCTTTCAAAGCCGTCCTCGCGAACATCAGCGAAGAATCCTTGGATAAACCAAGGATACCGCCATCCACGAGTAGACAAGCAGATATCATCTTGACGGACTGGCGAGAAGTAACTCCAAGGTGGTACAAGAGGCCAGTCAAGCCTACCAAAAACACAAAGAAAGATCGGATAACAACACCAGCAACAATAACACCAACCACAACACCAACAATAACACCAACAATAACACCAACCACAACACCAACAATAACACCAACAATAACACCAACCACAACACCAAAAATAACACCAACAATGACACCAACAGCAACACCAAAAACAGCAAATAAGAAATCGAAGATTAAAATCATCGAAAATATCCAATTGAGACTACCAACCATCAAGAAAACCAACAAAACAACAACAGCAAAAACCGAAAAGCCCGATGAACTACCAAACTACACATCGGAGAAGCCGTTGACTACAGGTCAGAAGGAAGAACTGAGGGAGGTCTGGCGGAGGATGAAGCTACAGAAAAAAGAACGGACGGTTCTTTTTATAATAAACGACAAGCCAGTTCGAGTCCGGCAAAGAGCCTCATACACCACCATCAAGGGACCGGAATGGGCGGTGAAAATAAATAAGCAATAAGGTAGAGAAAATACAAATGTAATGTATGTATATGCATGCATATTGACAAAATAAAACGAAAATGAAATTAATTAAAACAACATCAATATACACATGCATATACATACAACATATTATAGATAAATAAGTTATGTATATAAGAAATTAGTAAATGAACTGATAAAACAAGCCAATGAATTAAATAGAAGTAAACAAAAAAAATTAATGAACTCATAAACTTAAGAAAATATAATGAAATGTACAAATTAGATAGGTTTAAAGAAATAAAGAATTTTTGAAATAATGAAATGTACAAAATAAATGAAATATAAATAATAAAAAAAATCAATCACGAATTAAAAACACAAATGAAATAATATGAAATAAAATAATTAAGAATTAATTTTTGCCTCTTTAATATATATTTTGCCTCATAGGGGTATTGAAAAAAAATAAATAAGATTCATTTTTTTTTTTAGGAAGTAAAGGGGGGATGTAACGAAGTTACATATTTTCCCCTAGAAAATAATAATAAATAAAAAATAATAATAACAAGAAAAAAATATATTTGCCTCCGACGGGGTTCGAACCTGGTCCTCTCGTATGGAAGACCAGTATTCACCCATTGCGCTAGGCTTCGTATTGAATACCCATGCGCTAAGAGACTATGTATAACAAAGCACGTTGAAAGTTTATAGGGAATATGTAAAGCTTATATAACGTAAAGCTCTACAACATAAGTAAAGTGTATTTCTGACCTATATATGGAAAATTTGTTTAGGGTACATAATTCGTCGGCATAGATAAAAATCGATATTGATTAATTTCTGTCGATTTCTGTATCGGCGGTCAGGTAAAGCTTATACGATTCTTAAGCTTTCGCTCAAAACAAGGCTGACTCGTTAGGGTTTCACTGATTACAAGTGTGATCAGTATTGCCATTCCATAGACACTAGACGGTACGAGAGACGTAAAGACGAAGACTTACCTTGTCCTCAAATTTACTCTCCTTGTTGGGTACGATCGGTGGGTGCACACACTGAGAAGTACTGTTCCCTCAGTTCATATACTTTGTGCGAGACCTCTACAGTATATAAACTGGAATTCCTTAGCAAGTATATGCTGTGCGTGTCTACCACCGTATACTTCACCTGATCCAACCAACTCAGGGTATACTTTGTACGAGACCACTACAGTATACTCCTCCACTCCCCGGTGTATTAGTGTGTACGAGACCCCTACGACTTTTACACCGTCCGCGTGACTAAGTGAATATATATTGTGAGGCACCGCCACTGTATATTCACTGGACAGGTTAGGTCTGAATATACTATATATTGTGAGTAACTGCCGCTGTATATTCAGAAGACAGACAGACAGGTTAGTAAGTATTAGGGAACTTAGGCCCTTACGGTCCTGCAACGTTGATCATTATTAGGGAGCTTAGGCCCTCACGGTCCTGCAACGTTGTTAATTAATATATAGACCTATTGGAGGTCTTATACAGTTATTAGAGTTATTATTTACAGGTTGGATTTGTATACAGTGATACAAGGAAATCATCGTTGGTAAAGTGAGTATTGGAGCTCACTGGGTAATTTGATTGTTTGATTATAAGGGATTGTATTTTGAAGAATTTGTTGTGAGTGTTATTGGAACCTCACTGATCAAATTCGAATTGGTTCATAGGGTTCATATACATAGGTTTTCCCCTGTAAAATTCTTAAGAGTGTGGTATTATTCAAAGGTCGACCATTATATAGAAGTCTGAATATTAGAGAAAGAGGCAAATATATAATAAAAGAGTAAAGATATATACGTAAGATTGTACACATAGTAAATAACATTAATAATAGCATAGGGCCAAACATTGTTAAGCATAGGATATTTAGTAGTAAATAAATCATCTATAAGTTTAATAATCAACACCGGCCTTATCATTTAAAAGTAACAGACGACGTGGGAATCAACCGACCCTGGACAGACTGTCCTATCCGTGCTACAAGCACCACATCGTCACACCCCGAACAAACATCGTTACAAGGATTAACACATATTTGGAAAATATTGAACAACATGACATATATATGGAATGTAACATGGTTATACATGGTTCGAATTAATGACTTGAGTACAAAAGTTGTGCTATGGAGCTTTTCTAGTTCAAAATACATTATTAGAAAATGTTTTACTTGATAAACTATACGTTCTCGAAAACAATTTACCGCATGTACCGATATTTAGGAAAAAATATTTGTCATACTATATATAGTATGTATGTAATATTGAATGTAAAGATAATTACACGTATTTATTACAAAGGGAGTTTGAATAAAAGTGAAACTTTGAATGAAACTTTACTTACTGCGATTCCGTTGTAATGTATTCGTAATAATATGTATGTATGTACTCGTATATGTATGTTTTTTTTATGTTTAAATTGTCTGCATTTATTGAATGTCCAAATGATTCCAATTTTATGCCTTTCCTTTGTTTTGTATATATGTATGAATAATTTGTTAAAGTGCTAATAACCTAAAAAATATGAATATTTATGTAAATTTAATTTTTGTTTTAAAAAATTTACAAAATATAATAGTTATGATTAAATTAATTGTATAATAAACCCATTCCAAGACAAAAATGTAATGTGTTGCGTAACATATGTACGTAGTAACGTATGTTGACATGCCGGTACCAGGAAAATGTGGAAAAGTAATCTTGAAAAATCCGTGAAAATTTTAATCATCCGCATGCAAAATGTCCTGATTTTGATTTCCCTTGTTGTGATCCTTTTATGTTGAATAATATTTAATCATAGGATCGTTAATTTCCTCGTGGTATGATGCAAATATCTGATGAGGCACGTGCAATTAAAATTGCAAATTTTATGCAAAATATTTTCACTTTTTGGAAATAAATTTATTATTTCCAATATTTTTAATTAATTTTTTAGCAAAATTTATAATATTTATTTTAAAAAAATTGCACTATGTAAAAATTTTAGAAAAAGGTGTGGTGCGTACTATGTGTGATATGTAACCGTGTATGTAATGTGTGTGATATGTAACCGTGTATGCAATGTGTGTGATATGATATGTATAATATGTGGAAAATGCACGTGTGTACTATATTATGTGATATGTGTAATTTTGAATTGTATATGATGTGTGAAAAATAGAAAACTTGCACGTGATATGTGTAAAATGTGTGATGAGCACTAGGTTAATTTTCACTTTCACACGTGTTCACTGTACATAAAAAAATTTTTTTTTTTTTTTTTAAATTTTTCACGATCACTTGTATCACAGAATTGTTTTAATTAATCAATTTTTTTTTTTTAAATTTTTTATTATTTTCTTTTTCAAAATGCACTTGAAATAATTTTTTTAATATTTTTGAAAAAATTTTAATTTTGTCCGTTGTCGGAGTCACCATTTGTTGCACAAAAGAAGAAAATTACAATATTTCACTGAATGTTTTATTGATATCAACTTAACCACTGATAGCTTACTAATGATAAAACTTAATTACTAATTACATTAAGTAGTATAATAATAAGTGGTAGCGGTACTCATTGCATTAGTCAAGAATATTTCTAATCTCTTGTTATATACAAGAGAGATTGAGATGATGTTGATTGTATGTATATGTACATGCATTATGTAAAGTAGTACCTACACAAGGTTATCTTGTAGGTAGACTTGTAGTGGGTGATAGTAAATGCAATGAGTGTCGCTAAAAGTCTACGTTATGAATAATTTAAATAGGGTGTTTGTCTTTTTCACACCTTCTTAATTCGTGATTACCTACTTCGTTTAGTCGAAGATTACTTCGTAGTAGTTGAAGCTTGTATTTTAAACGATTAATTAAACGATTTTATTTACGTGGGCGTAAAGTTGAATTTAAAATTAACACTCCACCAAAGAATAGTAAAAGAAAACGGTCACATATACTCCCATAAGACCTTAACTGCATTGAATTAGTGTATGGTGTATACATATGAATTACAGAATGTATAATGTATTTTAATTTTTTATGTAAACATAAATACAGCATCATGTACGTGCAAATAAATTAAAATCGTATTACCGGCACAAGTGGCTTTTAATTTCAGTTCTATATGCAACATACGTACATATGTACATACATACATCCATATATATATACGCATAAGAAAACATACATGGCTGGCACATATGTACATATATTGAATTATTATTTAAATGTACCTATATACGTATGTATAAAAAGGAGAAGAGCATATGATAAGACTATATTCATATGTATGTATATAACACAAAAAAACACCACAAGTCTATATGGACATTAAATTAAATGATCATGTAACAATCTCCCCTCATGTTTTATATATTACATGTATGAAATTTATTTACATGCGTCATATTATATACTATATATGCGTATATCATACGATCATGTATACAAAATATAAAGAAAGTATACTATATAACACATAATTACATCCCAGCAGACAAAATTCGGTTTTGCATTTATTCTTAATCAATTTTTAATAAAATAACTTTCTGTGGAGAAAGTTTTAAAGAAAAAGGGCCTGGATGGATAAATTTTAGGGCTGCTTCTGAAGTAAAGGTGGAAGATATTTGGGAAATGATCACAAAAATTTTTCAAAGCAATTCTCAAGGTTTTTTGCATTTCACTTTTGTATTGTAAAGTTTATCTTGGGGGTTCGTTTTGTTCATTATCGTTTCACATATAGGAATAAACACGGATACATTTTGCTTGGGAGTAACGTCAGTGCGTATACCACAAGGTAAAGGGAATGATCGGTCAAGGAAATATAATACATTTGAGGAGGAATGCAGTATGAGAAGAGGTATTGTTACGGTGGACAATAAACACAATTTATGTTTACCACGTGCGTTAATTATTGCAAAAGCTCACGTTGATAAGGACCCTAAATATAATAAAATAAGAAGAAATATTGGAAAAGTACAAACTCAAAACGTTGAACAGCTCTTAGTAAATTCAAATGTAAAAGTACCTGCTGAGGGTGCAGGAATATGGATATAAAGGGCGAGATATTCTTTTTGAAGGTCTAAACGAGGGGAAACGACTAAATTTATTATATCATAAAGGCCATTATAATGTTATAACATCTCTTACTGCTGCATTTTGTTGTGGTTACTATTGCGAAATTTGTAACATTCCTTACAATGCGAAGAATGATCACAGATGTGGTGGAACGTGTTCATGTTGTCAACAATCTCCAGCATGCACTAAAAATAATAATGAGGATATTTTATGTAAAAATTGTAATCGTAATTTTAAAGGAGAAAGATGCTATCAAAATCATTTAGATTTTGGAATAAAAGGAAAAACGAATATCTGCAATCAGATTAAAAGATGTATTGACTGTTTGAAGACCTATAGTTCAAATAGATCTCATATATGTGGTGAAGAATTTTGTAAAATATGTGGTAAACATGTAGAACAAAGTCATTTTTGCTTCATTCAGCCTGATTTTCGTAAAACATGCGCGAAAGACATTCTTTTTATTTTTTATGATTTAGAAACACGTCAAGAAAAGGTTCAGCAACAAAAACATACAAAAGAAGATTTAATCAATGAAGTAAAATTGCATGAACCGAATTTATGTGTATTTCAACAAAGATGCGATAGTTGTTTAGACTTAGACCAAAAAACAACTATTTGTGCAAAATGTGATGTTAGACTACAAATTGTAAAAAGTGATTGTATTAAGTCATTCATGCATCATATTTTATTTATCAGAAAAAAATTTAAAAAGATTGTTGTAATAGCACATAACGGTCAGGCTTTTGACCATCAATTTATATTAAATTATGTACTTCATAACACAGACTTAAAACCTGAATTAATAATGCGAGGAACAAAAATTATAATGATGCAGATTAATAACGTAAAGTTTATAGATTCATTAAACTATTTTCCAATGGCACTTTCAAAACTACCAAAAGCATTTGATTTACCAGCTATCTATAAAAAGGGGTACTTTCCTTATCTCTTTAATACTGTTGAAAATGAGAACTACATTGATCCACTCCCAGAAATAGAATATTATAGTCCGAATAGTATGAAAATTGAAGAACGTGAAATTTTTCTAAAATGGTACAATGAGCAAAAACATAACGAATTTGATATGCAGCGTGACATAGTTGATTACTGTGTTTCTGATGTGCAAATTTTAACTGAGGCCTGCTTCAAATTCAGAAACTTGATGATAAGCGAATGTTCTGTTGATCCGTTTCTTGAAGCTGTCTTCTCTTTTTATTGTATTATTTTTCACTAAAACAAAAACATGCCGAAGTGTACAATATGCAACAAAGTTTTTACTCGTAGCGATAACCTTTTAAGACATATGAAATGTGTTCATGGTACAGAAATGGTTAATTCCAGTCGGAATGTGAACAGTCATCACTATGAAAAAAAACAAAAAGCTTCTGATTGCCTTCAAGTGTCATTTAATAAAAGTGATCAAAATATAAGAAACATAATAAAAGACAAATTAAATGCTTTGAAAAATTACTCATTGAAAGAAAGGAAAAAAAACCTTATATCAAAGATTCACTAAATGAAACTGAATTTGATAAATATGAACTAAAGAATGATAATTTCTATAAAAGTCTTGTTAGCATGCAGCAAAAAAAAATTAAATTCAGAATATCAGTGCGCTAAAGAAACATCTGATTTTTACAGAGAAGAAAAACCTCATGTAATAGAACATCATTACCAACGTGAAAACAAAAAGAATTTTAAATCAAATAATTGCGATAAAGAGGGTGACATTTACGACAATTCAGACTATGATACAGAAATGGAATGTGAAGAAAACGATACAAAATTCTTTGAAAAAAAAGCAATTTACAAAAACAAAACAAGAATACAATTATTGGATGATGACGATCCAAATGTAATTGTAGAATATTTGAGAAAATTAGCAGAAACAAGTGAAGGAAAAGAGATATTTCTAATAATTGAAGAATTGAGAAAAAGAAACATAATTGTATAAAAACGTTTATATTATTAAAAAATAAAACACAAAAATTATAATAGAAAATGTCATTGTGTTAACTGCAATTTTTATATATGCTATTAATAAAAGTAATTTTAATAAAAAAACTTCTGATTTTTTCTTCACTTTTTCTTCACTTTTTCTTAATAATATTATATGTTACTCATTTTTTTTTTTTTAGTATGTCGAAGTCTCAGCTTTTCTACCCAGTTTCTCATTCTCCTTTGTTCTTCATTTGGGTCACATAATTTTCGTTTTATTATTTTTGAGTTATTTGAGGTTATGACATCAGTTTGATTCATTTTATATATTGATGAACTATTTGCGCCTTTGTCAACTATATATTGAAATGACAAATCAATTTTTACCATCGTGTTATTAGGCAGAGGTATTATTAATTTTAAATCCGTTTGATTTCCTTCAACAACATCTAACGTGATCGGTAACATATACATTTCAGTACAAATAGTATTTAAAAGAACGAAAAACATAAATATTTTATTCATTTTTTGTTTTTTTCTTTTAACAGCCTGTAAAAAGTTGTTGTTCTCTACAATGCTTAAGAACTTAATGTGTGAAAAAAATACCTACGTGTTTCATTTTAAATACATTTTGTTCTGTAATATACTCCTAATTCTCTTTTTACACGATAGACATGTTCCCAAAAATCATGTAAAAAGAGAAATTTTTTTCTTTTTAACTCGTGTTATATCAAATTCGTGTAAAAAACATTCGTGTAAAAAAAATAGTGTGTTATATGTATTATGTACAAAACGCACTATAGAACTTATTTATACAAATACGAAGGCGGTGAGATTACTTTAGATTTCAAGAAAAAACAACAAACACAAGTCATATTTTTTCAATTGTGCCGATTGTTACGTATTACGTAATTTGCTACGATTTGTTTATATGTGTATGTAAGGTGTGTACATATCTATCACTGCACTCTCTGTAATTTTAGAAGGACTAATGTTTTTAGAATATTTGTATTTTCTTTCATTACACATTTTCTTTTTTATTTCAATAAAAACACGCACATATACACAATTACATAAATAAATTTATTTAAAAGAAAAGAAATTGAAGCTATTTTTGAGTATGTTGGTAAAATATCATAAATAAATTCAAATTACATTTAAAACCACACAGAATTTAAAAACACACTATATATCTTCACAACTTAATTCGCATACATATAAATATATTATATGTATGTACGAGCATATAATGAACCTTACTGAGAAAGTTTTTATGTTTTGAATAAGTTAAAAAAGTTTTTTACTTTTAAAATCAAAAGAAAAACCTATTAATTTATTGATTTATAAAATTTATAATTTGAACCTTTATTAGAATAAGTATAATTGTAATATCCGTCTTTACAGTTTAAAAAATTTACTTTATCAAGTAACGTAATTTTTACACTGCATAAAACAAAGTGTTCTAAAATGCATCCTGTAAACTGCATAACCAGTAGCAATCACATAAAGTATAAAAAACAAACCCTGCTGTTATGTTAATGTAAAGTTCAACTCCGTTTTTTATTCCTGAAATTTTCCCGTGAAAAGTAAGAGTAATATTAGGTGGTCTACAATCTGTTTTCTTCTTTTGAATGAAATGTAGATTTTTATCCTAAGATTTATGAAAATTATTTAAAAAAAAAAGCACGAAATATTGAAAAATCCTTACTCTCAAAAACGTCCATTTCTGAATTAGAAAACTAAGAATTCTTTGTCGAATTTGTTTGTTACTTCACATGATTGTTTTGTACAACTAAAATACGATTTATTACAAAATATTAATTTGCAAAAAAAAATAAGTTTGTCTGTAGCACATGAACGGAAATTTTACATATTTTTGCGGTTTTTTTCTAAATTTATGATAAAAGTTTTTGAAATACATGGCTCTGATAACTTAAGAGTCAAAAAATTTTTCTTTCAATTCGACAAAAAGTTCAGGGTATTTCACGCGAAAAAGTAAAAAAGGAAATAGATACATTTAAAAATGATAAAAGAAGAAATAAGAAGAATATTAAGTTTAAACAATCGTAATATATATATTTCAATAGAAGATCAATTGGCCAATTTAGTGTCGATTTCAATCATACCTTTGAAAATAATTCATAAAATCTTTGGTGAAGATTGGGAAGAATTTGAAAATGATTCTTTTCAAAGATGTCGAGTTTATATATCTGTAAGTATGAATTAAAAAATATATTTAGAAAACTGATTTTAATTTTGTTATTTTTGTAAAGGAATACTTTTATGAAAATGGGCATGAGGTTATACTGCTAACAGCTGCATGCGAGTAGGATCCTACAATTTCATCAACAATAGCAGAATAAAAAGTAGATACGTTTTCAATGGCAAAAAATATGACTGTATTTCGAATTTTTTTCTTAAGCATATATTTTTTATTGCAATATATAACACAAAAAGAATAAATCTCATACTATACATTTTTGTGTTTTTGTTCTATTGTTTTGAAATAAGATAAATAAAATTAAAAATTAAATATGGGCATTTACGTTACATTAAAATAAAATTTTTTCTTCAATCAAATATATACATAACAGTAGATAATAGTTTTTAATTTTTTTCTACTCTATTCTACTCTATTGCTAAATATATATAGTGTTAAATAACTCATATATGAAATTTTATTTTTTTCTAATAATTTTTTAAAAATAATAACACAAGTTTCCTGTTTAAAGGTAAAATTATTTAGGCATTTTTTGTAAAAAGCTTTACTTTCAAAATTATAGTTCTGAAAATTTTTCATTCAATTCATATTCATTGTATATTCTGTATAGTGAACTGTGAAGTATGTAGAGAAAAAATATTTGAATAAAATTTAATAAAAACAAAAATATGGATAACCAAGAAAATGTAAGTATATCTACGTAGTACGGTCCAATGAAACAATTTCAAAAAATTTTGACTGTGTATTTTATTAATTTTAAAAATTGAATATAAAAACTAACAAATTGTGATATTTTTTAGATGCAAAAAATGCAAGAAGTAGCAACAGAAATTAAGAAGTGGATAGCCCATTATGCGGTAACTACACATTTCAAATTTACCTTATTTAGTAGCTTAGTAGTGGATTCTATGACGTGCATCTCCATACTTACCGTTGTATGATATGTAACCCGTACTTACTATTGTATGACATGCACCCTTAAAACATTAAATTTCCACCATGAGAATGTGTTATAGACTCAATTATCCTTTTTTTTCGTTTTGTACATTTCTGGGGTACAAGGATAAATGCCCTCACAATAAATAACAGTGGATGCAGACTCATCAATACACAAAATATTATGTCATATAATGCTAAGTATGGAGATGCATGTCATAGAATCCATTACTATGCTACTAAATAAGGTAAATTAACAACACTGTTCGAAAATTTTAGAAGAAGTTGGTTCACCAGCTGGACACTGGTTGATAAACACCAATTTGACCCTCCAGCATGATGATGCACCTAGCCATACGGCAGAATTCAGAGAAAAGTACTTGTATTCTTTATCTGTTGTCTTCCTTTTTTCACTCGTCCTTTAGCTGTTTTCTAACATCCTTTGGTTTTTTTTGTTGTTTACTTGATAGTGAACAGTTTTTTTTTGAATACCATATTTTTTGGCGATTTCTGATGAAAAAATCCCATTCTGCAACAATAGCTGCTCTAATTTCAACTGTTAACCCATCTTTAGGAGCCATTTTATGCTATGTAGCTCATTGGTGACTATTGAAAACCACATTAAAGTGATTACATTTTATCAACATGACCGTAAACATAAAAAAAATTTGGAAACACATGCTCTTTTGCGGTGCAAGCTGCATTCCTAGCTCCTTTAGGAATTTTTCCGTACAAGACAGAAGCTCAGCTGCCTTACTCGGGTGGGTGGCCACGAGTGCTAAATCATCGGCAAATGCTAATAATGATATGTATGTGTTTCCATCGCATTGGAATTCCGTCAATTCCTCTAGCTTAATGAGGAGCGGTTCGAACACGAGGTTGAAGATAAACGGGAAAAGTGGGTCGCCCTGTTTTATACCTCTTTTTAATTGCACCATAGGAGTGTTTGAACCTTTACCAACATTTGTGTACATATCCTCATAGGAGTCTACCACGTGTCGGACCGCATATTCAGGTAGACCCTTGCGGCGCAGTGCCCATTTAATTGCTTCATGCGGCACCGTATCGAATGCCTTGGTAATGTCCAACTGCACCGCAACCAGACCTTCTTTTGCTTTACCAACCCTCAGCAATTCATTGAGTATATGTACATTATTATAACAACCAGACTCAGCCGTAAACCCTTTTTGTCTTGGTGTTATTTGAATAGTTTTTCTAATTTTAGAGTCGATAAGTGAGCAATATAGCCGACTGATAATCGAATTAATCGTTATCGGCCGGTAATTGAAAATATTAGCACTATCCCAGTTTGGTCTTAATATCAATGTAGTGCTGTTGGTCCTCCAAGCGGATGGCTGACCACCATAATGAAAGAGATGATAGTAATTCCGGAGGAATTCCTCGCGACGCACAATCTGCTGATGGAACATAGCGCCATTCTTCTGTTGGGACATTATCTTGGATTTCTACGACACGGTTTGCTATGTATGTTTTCCATTTTGATGGTGATCCTTTAATCCAAGCTAATGTTATTTCAGAGTCAGACCAGGTGTATTTTTGGATATTTTTGAGATCCATATCGGTTTGTATTTGTTTCATAAGTTTGGACAATAAAACTGCTGCACATATTTCAAGTCTAGGTAATGTAATGGACATGATAGGAGGAACTTTGGTTTTTGCAGCTATAAGGGAACTAGTTTTGACTTTATTTTGAAAAATAACTAAATATACTACTGCTGCATATGCTGTAGTATATGTGTTGATGCATCACAGAATCCATGAAGTTCTGTTCTATGGTATGAGTGGAATCCTGTCCATCTAGGAATTTTGATAGTTTGGAGTTGGGTAATTTGATTTCGGAAACCTAACCATTCATCTGATAGATAATTGTTGAGATGTTCATCTCAGCTACAGCCTGATATTCAGAGTTTTTGAAATAATATTGTAGCTATAATTATATATGGTGCTAACCACCCGAAGGGATCAAATAAACACACTACTTCAGACAGAATGGTTCTTTTTGTATAATTTGTTTTTTGTTCGTGCAATTCAATTTTAAATTGGAAAACATCTTCACCTGGATACCAATGGAGACCTAAAGTTTTGAATGACTCTTGTGAAGTAAGTTCTAATGAGGTTTTCATTTCCCTATCTTCGTATGGAATGTTGATTAACAAGTCTTGTGAATTTGAGGTCCATTTTCTCAAATGAAAACCTGCTGTTTTAACATGTCTATCATCTGAGATTGTAATTCCAATGCTTCGCTCTTATCATTGGATCCCAGACAACAGTCATCTACATAGCAACAAGTTGATAAAGCCTTAGCTGCTTTTGGAAAATTCTTAGCTTCGTCTTTTGCTAATTCTTGCATTGTTCGTATTGCAAGGAATGGTGCTGGTGTGGTTCCGAAGGTGACGGTTGTTAAAGCATAGTCTTTTATTTTATGATGGGGTGATTCTCTCCAAACAATTCGTTGGTAATTGTGATGTTTTTCAGAGAATTTCAGAATGAACAGAGACACTTTCAAGCAATGAGTGAAAGATTTTAGTTTTTTGGAGAAGAAAGATACAAATTATAGAATATCTATTCAACTTCCCACAAGAATTGCTATTGCAATTTATTGCCTCACATCCTCCGCAGAAAATAGAACAGTAGCCAATTGATTTAGTGTCGGGAGGTCAACCGTCAGGGAGTTAATGATAGAATTTTGTGACGCTGTTTGTGAAAATCTGCAAACAAAATATATCAATTTTTATCCTCCTACAGCTGCACAAATTTCTGAGAATACCTCAGAATTTAAGAAAAGATGGGGATTTCCACAAACATTTGCTGCAGTTGGTAAATATCTATACGTGTATTATTAACTAATTTATATTTGTAATAATAAGTGTAATACTTATTTATTTAGATGGATGTCATATAGAAATTAGACAACCAATGGACCAAGCAGTAGACTATTGCAATTATAAAGGATGGTATTCCATTATATTGATGGTTGTGGTTGACTATAAGTAAGTTACTATTTTGTTTTTTTTTTTTTAAATAAATAAATATATAATGTATTCCATTTAGATATCGTTTTATGTATAATAATGTCGGCTCACCAGGAAGAAATAACGACTCTTATATACATATTTGAAAAATCAAAATTAAAGTGTCAACACGAAAATAATGAAATATTTTATGAACACAGCAAGAGGATTGAAAACATGTTAGTGCCTGTTTTACTGGTGGGCGATCGAGCGTTTCGGCTTAGTAAATTCTTGATGAAGCCATATCAAGGTACAGATTTTACAGAAGCCGAAAAAAATTACAACAAATATTTATCAAGAATACGACGAGTTGCTGAAAACTTATTTGGTCATTTTAAAGCTAGATTCAGAACGATTGGAAAAGGCATGGATGCTAACATCAATAATGCAACAAAAATCATTAAAGCCTGTTGCATTATTCACAACTTCCTTATATGCAAAAATGACAATGTCAGGAAGGAATGGATCATGAAGGTGTCAAATTTAAACACCAATTGTAACAACGACAAGCAGAACATTCAACAGCAATAGGCAATGTTGACGAGTATGCAAATAAAATAAGAAATGCCATCAAAGAATATTTACATAAAAATCTTAATGAAACAAGTAAGTTATTGCACACTTATATCTTTATTTCAACAACATAATATATGGTGTTAATCAGTTTTACGCTATTATCCAGAATCGTTACTTTTGGATGCTAAAAACAATAACTTTTGCAATTCTAGCATTACTTTTGCAATATCATTTACTTTTTCAGCCATAGAATATGACTTTTGTAATAAATCATTAGATGTATTTAAAGTTTTTCCAAACATTTCGTTTGCTCTTCTTATTTCCTTCAGCAAATCTTGTATTTCATTAATTTTTCGTTTATTTTGCCTTACAGTTGAAGATGATAATGATGATGATAATGGTCTATCAATAGCACCTGTCGATGTTGACGGCAACAATGACGACGATGATGACGGTGATGGTAATGGTGGCGATAGTGGTTAAAGTGGCAATTCAAAATCATCAATGTATTCAGAGTTTATAAACACTGAAAATAATTAAATGATTAAAATTTTATTGATGTAAATAATAGAATAAATAATTTTGTTCATTAAAACTTTAAATAAACGTTATTTTCACTTACATTCTTCTTGTAGTATACTTTCGTCCAATAAGGTTCCGATTTACCAGCTGATCGACAAAATTTTCAATCTATTCAAAAAAACGTCAAAAACATAAATATGTATACATTACACATCTCCATACATCCATAATATATCAATATGTATGTATGTGCTTTATTCTAGACAATATTCTTCAAAGCCACAACATATACATACATATATGTGTGTAAGTACATACATTGTATGTACATATGTACATACTAAACTTATCTAATTGTTTGCAATTCTAATTTTTTCCAAGAATTTCATTGCCGAATTTTTATTTTTTTATTATCGGTACAGAAATGGAATATATTGAACGTGCATATGTATGTATATACGTACACAGTGTACTATATGTATATGTATGTACATATATAACCCCCGGATCAAAAATAATTCGGACTTGGTCAATAAAACACAAAGTACAAGTCTATTCATTAATATTTATTTTTTCCCCTTCAAAGTATTCTCCGTCTGATGCAATGCACTTGTGCCACCGTTTAATCCAATCCTGGAAACATTTTTCGTACTCACTTTTTGGGATCGCCATAAGTTCCTTCTTCGATTTGTCTTTAATTGCTTCTATGCTGTCAAAGCGGGTTCCCCGAAGTGGTTTTTTTAAGCGACTGAACAAAAAAAAGTCGCACGGTGCGAGATCCGGTGAATATGGTGGTTGATGAATAGTGTTTGTTGAGTTTTTAGTCAAAAACTCACGAATAACCACGGCTGTGTTAGAAGGTGCGTTATCGTGGTGTAAAATCCACGAATTATTTTGCCACAAATCGGGTCTTTTTAGACGAACTGCTTCTCGTAAACGCTTCATTACGCTTAAATAATAATCCTTATTAACTGTTTGACCTGTTGGTAAAAATTCATGATGCACAACACCACGATAATCGATGAAAACGGTAAGCAAAATCTTTTTCTTTGATTGAGTACGACGAATTTTTCTGGGTCTTGGTTCTTCTGAAGCGCGCCATTCACTTGATTGTTGCTTTGTTAACGCATCAAACTCGTACACCCACGTCTCATCACCAGTAATGATCCGTTGAATGAATGCAGGATCAGCATTTACTCTGGAAAGCATCTCTTCAGCAACAATAACACGTTCTTGTTTTTGTAAAAAATTCAATGATTTAGGAACCAATTTCGCTGCAAGTCGTGTCAAGCCCAAATCATCACTTAAAATGCTTTGAATTGTACCAAATGAAATTCCTGTTTCAGTAACCATCTCTCTGATCGTTAATCTTCTGTTTTCCAAAACCATTGATTTAATCAGATCAACATTTTCTTTGGTTTTTGATGTTGAAGGACGCCCATGATGAATGTCATCCTTCACTGATTCACGACCATTTTTAAAACGACTATGCCATTCAAATGTTGTTGTTTTCGATAGAGAACTATCACCATAACATTTTTGCAACATTTTTAGCGTTTCAGTAGCATTAATTTCATTTTTTACGCAAAATTTAATACAAATTCTTTGTTCAATTATTTTTTCCATCGCAAAATCGAAAGTAAGCAAAAACTTGACCTAAACAAAGTGCTGTCAAAAAACAACTGATTGACATATATAGCTCGAATTTGGAGGAAATGTAAAAAACAGGTATACAAACATAAATACTAAAAGAAATGCATCTTAAAATATTGGCGGGGGTTGTACATGAACGAGTCCGGGTTATTTTTGATCAGAGTAGTATATCATGTGCTTATACATATGTGCATCAAGTCAAATGTAGAAAAAAAAATTTAAATTTTTGTGTTTCTGTTGAAGCAATTATAAATACATGTAACATAAAAAATTTCTGGATGTTACACGGTATATACTATATAGCACCTGTACATATTTATATTTTGTATGAACGTTTTACAATGCGTCTTGAACCCTGATGATATCCGAACGCATACACATAATTTAAATTATACACACATGTGTATATTACCATCCCGTCTATACGATAATATGATGTACATACATATGTTGAATATAATATACCTACGCTTATATTAGGTGTAAAATTTTTATTCAATATAGTAGTTATATATTTTTCATATAAATATGTACATACATATGTATGTATGTAAATGTACATGTGTATGAAGTATGCACATACTTACATATGTATGTACATTGTCTGCGGTATCAATATTCAATAATCTTTTTTCTTCATTCAATTACCAAAAAACTAAAAAAACATAGTTTGTCTTATAGTAATAGATACGTATACTACACAATGCTCATACACATATACTACGTGCATAAATTCATTTGCGCTGATATGTACATACATATATCATATATCATATTTATTTAAATATGTACATATCTTACATCTCCATGTACAGTTTATTAATTGATGCACATGTTTACATAATTATAATGATATTTTCCGTCCATCATGTATCATGTATAACCTTGATATATTGGTAATATATGCGCTGATACATTGTAATGATATCATATCAGCTGTGATTTACAAAACGTTTAAAAATTTTGATTTTATACGCATAAAAAATTTAAAGCCAAAAACAATTTTCCTTTCCATATATAGTACATATTATACTATATATACTGTACGCACATAAACTATATGTAAATGTACATATAGTATGTACGTATACATGTGTATATGCAAATCATATATTATACGTGAAAAGTTATATTCTCTACTAACATGTAGTACGTTTGCGTACCAATACATAGAGTGAATTAGGCAGAGACATCTGTCTCAATTTGCCTGAACCCTTTTAATAGATTTCACAGGAAAAAAAATTTAAAATAAAAAAAATAGCAAAAGTTCGGTAATTTTCATGCAAAAATTGTAATTTTTTTTGCTTATATCATCAAAACCACATTAGATTTTCACTTGATTTTTTTAATAAATGATCAAGGAGAATTTAAATTTTATCCCCCAATTTTTAAAACCATAAAAATATGTTTTTTTTATAAGAGATATGTTGAAGCAAAGTCAAAGGACTTTTTCATAAAACATGCTTAGACTTTTTTTCAATATCTAAGGACTACAAGCTGAAATTTGAAAATTTCTACTTAAGGAACATAATTTAGTTGGGACTATGCTTGTGGAAATCGGTCCATAAATGGCTGAGAAACTAGGTATCGAAGTAATCGATTTACGAAGATCTTCGCCTTAACGAATCACCCTTGGAGGGAAGTCTTCCTATTTTATGTATTGGATCAAAAAATTTCCATTCTGAAGGAGAGCTTCCCGAATAAGCGCATTTGATGATGTATAAATACGTATTACAGCTAACTGATATACTGCGATACAAACACGTGTATTTTAAATGTAAGTACATGTAAAATTAAAATGTTTAAAATCGGTCAAATGCGTAAAAAGATTTGAAATTCATGATATCATATGAAATTAAACTCCACCCCATATGTATTACAAAATATACGATCATCATAATAATAGTACATGTTTGTTTGTATTGTAACATCCACGCAAGTAAATTTACCATTTTCATAAAATTAGCTGACACTCAAAAAATAAAGAACAAAGAACAAGTCATAGAACTTTTTCTTGCAATTCAGCATTGCATTGACCGTATGTTTTTTAAAATAAAAATTGCAAAGATAAGAAGTCACATTCTTGTTACGCGTAAGATTTAATTAATAAATTTTTGTACTTAGATTTTTTTAAGAGAATTATTTTAGAGTTAGTTATTTTGAGTGTCTCTACCGGTTAGGTTCGAATTGTGAAAAATCATAAAATAAAGTTGTATTCTATGAATAAGAATTGTTTTTTTATTAATCTTTATGTTGACAAAGTTTAATGTATGTATATATATTTAATTATCCCTAATACAATAAAAAAAAATGATCTTCATACATTGTTTTTTTTCACACTTTTTATGATCATATGAATGTTTGTATATGATGTGTATACATACATATATGAAAAGTAAAGAACCTTTTTTTTTCTATTAGAAAGCATGCATTTCATATTGAGATAAATGAATACATGTACGAACTAGTGATGGGGAAAATAGTTACTTTGAGTTATAGTTAGTTACTAGTTACTTTGTGAGTAACTAACTAGTTATTTTAGTTAGTTACTTGTTATTTTGAGTAACTATTTTCGGATGTGAGTAACTAGTTAGTTACTAGTTACTTTACTATATCTTTTGGTGAAATTTTTATTAAAAGACTTTTTTTTATGGTCAAAATAAGCAAAACAAAAATTTTTTGCAATAAATTAAAAAACAAAAACGTAACAAAAAGTAAATAAAAATAATCAAATTACAAAATAATTGAAACAGAAAGTAAATAGAAAAATATATAATACCATCATTATATTCAAATCACGTATCATCTATCAATATTGCCTATTTTTACACCAAAAGATGTTCATGCGGCACAGATTAGGTAAAACCTATACTTACAATTCATATATGTACTCTATTTTTATTGCCTTCAAAATTGCATGAAAATCTTCTGGTGTAAAAATGGGCTTTAATTGTTTTGATATATATATGTATTCACGTGATGTACTTTTGATTACCATGTAGAAAAAAATTTTTTTGTACATTTTGAGGCTTAAGCCTGCTACGTCGATCTGAAATTACTTGTCTTGCTTTAGGAAATAGACGTTCACTGGCGACAGACGTTGCTTGAATTGCTAAGTATTTTTTTAGCAAGGTTTGATAAATGAGGGTAGATATTTTAACGTTGCTTTCAAAATGTCAAAGGATCCTCACTTCTACTTAATAAAGATTCTTCAATATACTGTCGAACTTCAATTACTGCCGTTGAAGAACAAGTTGCTTTATTGCTTGAGTTAGCCGTTTTATTTTCAAATGATTACCATATATTACAATAATCTTTGTTGTTTTCAATTTGATGTTCGATAATAATTTTCAATTCAGTGATATAGGAGTATAAGGGTTAGGGTAGGTTCAATAATAAGTTTTTCGTTTAAGTCCATATATATAAATGTTTGTATAATATCTTGTTCAAGTAGAGTCGTATTAAAATTGTCTTGATGAGACTTATATAATATATTGTAATATATATTATATTTATTATATTATTTTACTTATAAAATATATTATTAATAATTTCACAGAGTAGTAACACAAATCCAAATGTCAAATTCTCGAGTAACTAAAAAGTAACTAGTAACTAACTATAATATTTTCAAGTAAGTAGTTAGTTACTTTTCTGTTGTATCTAGTTAGTTACTAGTTAGTTAGTTACTTTTTCCCCATCACTACTTCCAATTCACTTATTATGTTACGAAAAGCATCGTGCCTTTTGCTTTTATTTGTATAATCCTTGTGTTGTACATTATACAAAATTTCATATTTTTGATAAGAACTAATTAATGCCTCCGTCAATTCCATGGATCTCTTATTTTCCTTTTCCATTTACCTTTTATTTTGTTAATGTTGTAATTTATTTTTGTTTAATTTAATTTAAAAAATCACTTTTTGCTTAATTTAATTTAAAAAATCACTTTCTGTTTAATATACTTTAAAAAACCACTTTTTGTTTAATATAAAAAATCACTTTTTGTTTAATTTACTTAAAAATTCACTTTCACTTTACAAAAACCTTTTGTACTCTAAGACACAATGTCAGTTAATAATTTCATACAATTTTTCAATTTAAGCCGAATGTAAAATAAAGTAACCAAAATAAAAAAATTTATTAATAAGGACTACCTGAAGATACGTGTAACACATCTCAATAATTGGGGTATACATTTGTAATTTTCAACATGTACAAATAATTTTTATCACTCAATAAAACAATGAAAACTATGTACCTAAATATGAAGTATAGATAAAATAAAAATTATTTGATATTATGACAAAGAGTACATAGTAAATTTTACATCATGCATATGTATGTAAGGTGCTGCAATGTATTAAAAATATTTCTTTGTGGATGTGGAAAAACACATTACATAAATTGATAACAGATGTTGAATTTACCTGAAACAAAAGAATTTAACTGAAGATGGTAAGATATTTATTCATTTAAAATTAGTTAAATTTTTTTTAGGGTTTATTACTAACCTTCTTCCACTAAGTGTATGACCTAAATATTTAAGAAATATAATAAGGGTAGCCTCTGAATTGAATTAAATCTATGGACCTTTAATATGTACATATATTTGCATATTAAAAACAATTGAATAGGTTCAGATATATACATTTGTAATTTCTTTCGTCTTATTTAATTACTTACATTGTAGTTTACCATATAGAAAAATAAAAATTCAAGCATTCAAGTACCAAATTAGTTATTTAAAAATTAAAAAAAAAAACTTATGTACATACATGCAATATAGTACATATATATATAGTATATATAAATCAAAATAATCAAAATAATATATGTATAATTTGTATATGTTTTTTTTAAATACTGTATATTTATAATATTTAAAATATAGTATTTATAAAATTGTTTAAATGTAGATTCAACAATATCATGAAAGATTTCACATGGTTCTTCATCTGTTTTTTATTTATTCACATAAACACAACATAAAGCAAGTTTAGCTTGTTTTGGTGTACCAATTAATGCGAAATCTTTACAGATTGGTACCTTACAGATCTAAAATTTTTCAATTTAATTCACATTACTCGTATAAGGCCCTAAATGAGTAAATTATTTTAATATACATATATGGAGCTACTTGTTCATCACCAAAACTTAATAATACAATCATGCGACATAATATAGATTAATGTTGTAAATAAATACAAAATACGTATGCTGATACCTATAAATTGAAAAGATAAAATCAGAATTAAATTAAAAAGAACAGAAGTTTAAACAATTTTTAGATTTTTATAATAATTTTAAACATACACATAGCAAATTTAAGCCTCTTTCACAGGCTGTTTTTCGCTGTGAACCAGTCTCTTCTATAACTGTACAACCTCTCATACAATCTTCAATTAATCTATAATTAAAAAAAAAAAAAATCAGAAAAGAAATTCACAGACAAGTATTCTTTATTTACCCGTCAAGTATTTCAATTGAATTTTTATCAAGCACTACAGATGCAATGCGTTCCAATAACATTTTAATAGTGTTATAATACAAATTTTTCGTCATCGGTTATCCAAGTTTTTTTTAGTACATTTTCCATTGTATCGACACATTCTTGATATAACGTAACATAACGTTTTAAAATTGTTTCCAAACCACGTAAGAATGCTGGATCTTTTCTCATATATGTACTTTATTTATTTGAAAACTCCAAGGTTTTTATTGGTCCCGGTAATTGTCTGTAAGAAAAAATTATTTATTTTTATTTTTTGTAAAAACGAAAATAAATGGTTTTGTAATGTAAAGATTATAAAGAATTGAATCAATATTTACTTTGATATTAATATACATTTAGCATTCATTTCTTTTTGTAATTTTGTTGTCATGTCACGCATTCAATGTAATTCAACCCAATCTGATACATATTTACGTACTTTCAATTTATTCGTTTGTAATTCAATAAATGCTTTCATTGCACTCATCAACTAGTATACTATAATAGTACCCAATAATTAAAAATTGTCTGCATAATTTTGATTTTTTTGATAAACTTGAATTTTTTTCAGAAAATATTCTAGCCAGAAGTGATACAGCTTCTAAGAAAATAAGAAAGTTAAATTAATGTGATTCCAATGTTCAATAATTCTGTTTTTGTAACTTACTTAATCGTTATGTTTCGCTAGATGATTTCAATATATATTCTCATTGTGGCAATACAGAACAAAGTATGTATTCTTGATCAATGAAGTCATGTACTTTGCTTGATATTGCATAAATATTATTCGCTTGATCCATAATGAATGCCTGATCCGAAAACTAAAATAATATTCAAAAAAAATAAAACTAGAGACAATTTTTGTTTTTCTCAACTTAAAAAGTTCGTTTAGTTTAATATTTTTTTTTACCAATTTGATATATGCTTCCAATGTGTCACTGGTTTTAACAATTAAATCTCTAGCCAATTGCTAAGCATTCTTTTTTTATGTTTTATTTAATTCAACAATATTTATTATATTATGTATGTATCTAATAAATTAAGTTGATACATTATCTGATTCACTTATTAATGGACATAATACATATGTACATCTAATATGAAATTTTTAACTTTTGCACTATGTTCACCACTTCAAAAATAAAAATATATTAAATAATAAATATTACAATTTATATATAGTATGAAATATCTACAATAAAATTGGGAATTAAATAAACTAAATCAAAAATAATAAAACCAATATTTAATATTGCTGTATTGCCGTCTCTGTTTTTCTAATACTTAGAAATGGCAGAGATTGACAATACAATGTTAATTTCAATAACAAGTACAAGTGCCGCTGGTTCGTATACCAGAATTAGGGAGTTGGGCAGTAAAATGAAAAAGTCTTATTTTAATCGTTATGAAACTTACTTTTTATTAAAAACTTAAAATTAGGAAAACAATAAATAAATAAAAATAAAAAAAAATTCAAGCAAATAATAGAATATTAAGCAAAAAATATAAAATTCAAAGCAACATAAAAATAAGTAAATAAATAAAAAAAAATTAAATAAAATTCAAATAATAAGTTATAAAAATAAGAGATGAATAAATAAAAAAAGAGTTAGCAATATGTAATCAATTTATTCCCTATTCCACCTTTCGACTTCTAAGGCGGTCTATGAAAGAAAGAAGAAGAAAAAAAAATAAAAGAATTAAAAAAATTATAAATTATATGTGTAATTTGTGTTAGTTAACAAAAAAATTTGTGTTAGTTAATAAAATTACTGAAGTTGTCTAGGTTGAAAATTATTATACCGGATCTTCAGTTAAAATTCACTGAAGATCGGTTTAAATGTATATGATATTCAAGTTAAGATTCGTTTGAGATATCACTACGAAAGTACTTTGGATTCTAGTTAAGATTCGCTAGAATCCGGATTAGTATAAAAATATTTTTTTTGATTTAATGATCCAGTTTAGATTCGCTGTCACGTTAAATCGGGGGTACCTTTTAGTTAAGATTCGCTAAAAGGCTCTAGAGGTTCGAAGGATTAAGATTCGTCCTTCTTGATTCTCAGTTAAGATTCGCCGGGACTGAATAAGCAGACATGGAATTAGTGAAGTGTTCACTTTGAAAATTTGATCAAAAATGATGATTTCTGTTGAATTTCGTCTCGTTTAAATACGATCTGGGTAAACTGTATTTTTATTGTTTCCCAGTGTAAACAATGAAACAATGTAAACAATAAATTCTGTTTATTGCACTTGTCAAATAATGAAAATAAATAGTTTGACAAGTGCCGTAGTGTTGTGTAATGTGTGTGTAAATAAATATTTAAATAAATATTGAAATAAAATATGATAGTGAAAAATAAAAAAATATGAGAAAATAATAAATGTGAAAAGTGTGAAAAATAATAAATGTGAAAGGTGAAAAATTAACATGTGAAAAGTTAAATGTGAAAAGGTGATGAAAAATAATAATAATATAATGTGTTAGTGTAAATAGAAAAAGGGGTTATGTTTTGCTTTTTGGGCAAAACATTTTCCCGCCTCCGAAGAGACTGTACTTACTACTTCTTTGGTTTGTAAGCGAATTTTTATTCGCCCATTACCCTTAGTGATCCGCAACCACCCTTTGTTGAGTACTGGCATCCTGAATTCCTTTGTGGCTGCGGTGACTGCCAACCAAGGTATATTGATTTGTGCCAGTTCCTCTCGGCTAATGTAAGTTAACTCTACAATAGCCGGAATTTTTGAAGAAGGAACTGGCATTGGCAGTTCCGGTATTGGCGATATTACCCTTATATTTTCTATTAAATGCCACGGCAGGAATGTGATGACCTTCGGTGGTTGCGGCTCGTATTCGGCCTGAAGTTGTAGTGGCTGTTGTTGTTGTTGCTGTTGTTGTTGTCGCTGCTGAAGTTGTTTTTGCAGCTTCTGCTGCTCTGGCAGTTTAGGTGTCTTTTTGGTGGCTGCTAACGGCCTCTTAAACGTAGTTCGTAGACTACGTTTTTTGGTGGCTGTTAGCTGCTGCCTTATCTTTTCCTTCAATTTTTGTTTTAAGATGTCCGTGGGGGTCTTATCCATTGTGTGTAGCTAGTCTTTGGTGAAAGGGTTTTGTTTATTAATATTTTATGTTTTTAATTTTAATTTTTTTTAATTTCTTAAAAATTTTTTAGAGTATGTACTTACTAATTGCTGATCGAAATTTAATGATGAAAAATTAAAATTTTGCCTCGTATTTATATGAAAAAAATATATAGAAAATTTTTATGGACAAAGGAAAAGAAAAACTGTTTTAATCAACTGAAATTTTGAAAGGAAAGAAATTTGAAAATTTGACATAACGTCTAGACTACATTTGCATTATGGCAGTTTGCAAATCTTTGTGATTGGTCGCTGCAATATGCTATTTGAAGTTTAGATTGTTACAACTCTGCATAAATTGTCATTGCCTGGATGTAATTGTATAACCTTACCTAAGGGCCATTGTGTGGGAGGATATCGTTCATCCTTTATTATTACGATATCATTTTCTTGAATGTGAGTATTATTTTTATTCCATTTGCTACGTTGTTGTAATGTATGCAGATATTCATTTGACCATTTTTTCCAGAAATGATTTGTCAGCTGTTGTATATATTTCCATCTGTTGATGTGTAAAGCTTGTTCTGGATGGGATGGTTCTGGAGTAGTCAGTAAATGTCGCCCTGTTAAAAAATGGCCTGGAGTTATTAATGAATGATCGTCAGGATTATTAGTCAGTGGTATTAAAGGTCTGGAATTAACGCAGGCTTCTATTTGGCATAGTAAAGTGGTTAATTCTTCGTAAGTTAAATTGGCTGCTGAAATAATCCGCTTCATATGTGTCTTCACTGATTTTACTCCTGCCTCCCATAAGCCGCCAAAGTGTGGAGCTGATGGTGGGTTAAAATGCGATTTTATATTTAAATTTGTTGAAATGGTATTAATACTGTTTTTGAATTCTTTTAGGTATTTTTTGAATTCGTTATCCAGAACCTTGTTAGCGCCTACAAATGTTGTGCCTTGGTAAGAGTAAACATATGTGCATAAGCCTCGTCTGCTGACAAATCTTCTGAAGGCTGCTAAGAAAGCGTTTGTTGTTAATTCGGTGACCAACTCGATATGTATGGCTTTGGTAACCATGCAAATGAATATGGCAATGTAGCCTTTTAAGGTTTTTGCGTTTCGGATCTTTGATGTTTTTATATTGATTGGCCCTGCATAATCTATACCGACGTGTTGAAATGGTAATGAAATGTTGACTCTACATTCAGGCAAGTCACCCATAATTTGTTGTGATGTTTTTGGTCGTGTTTTATAGCATTGTATACAATTATGCAAATGTAGTCTTATAGTATTTCGTGCATTTAGTAGCCAATATTTATGTCGTAAAGTGTTTAGAACTAATTGTGTTCCACCATGTAGTGTAGTTTTGTGATAATGATTAATTATTAGTGTTGTGACATGGTGTTTATTTGGAATAATGATTGGGTGCTTAGTATTGATAGGTTAATTGGTATTGGACAGACGACCACCTACTCTTAATATACCCTTTTCGCAGATAAAGGGGCGAAGGTTAATAATATGGCTTTTACTTGGTATAGGTTTATTATTTTTAATGTGTTCAATTTCTTGTCTGAAATTGTTGTGTTGAATTAGTGATATTATACGTAATTCTGCCGTATTTAGTTCTTCTAATGTAAGATGATTTTTTCTTTTGTTTTTAGGGTATTTGCAATTGTGAAAGAATCGAAGACAACAGGCTACAACTCGTATTAATTTTGAAAAGGATGAGTATTTAAATAATAATGATGGTTCTTGTATATTTAAAAATGTCGTTAATGTTTTAACTTCTATTTTAGGTTCGACAATTTTGGGCTGTATTGGCCATATATTTTGAGTGTTAATTAACCAGTTGGGACCTGACCACAATAATGTAAGGGATGACAGTAATTCCGGAGGAATTCCTCGCGACGCACAATCAGCTGGATTGTCTGCTGATGGAACATATCGCCATTCTTCTGGTGGGACATTATCTTGGATTTCTGCAACACGGTTTGCTATGTATGTTTTCAATTTTGATGGAGATCCTTTAATCCAAGCTAATGTTGTTTCAGAATCAGACCAGGTGTATTTTTGGATATTTTGAAGATCCATATCGTTTTGTATTTGTTTCATGAGTTTGGACAATAAGACTGCTGCACATAATTCATGTCTAGGTAATGTAATTGGCTTGATAGGGGCAACTTTGGTTTTAGCAGCTATAAGGGAACTAATTTTTACGTTATTTTGATAGATTACTAAATATACTACTGCTGCATATGCTGTAGTATATGTGTTGATGCATCACAGAATCCATGAAGTTCTGTTCTATGGTATGAGTGGAATCCTGTCCATCTAGGAATTTTGATAGTTTGGAGTTGGGTAATTTGATTTCGGAAACCTAACCATTCATCTGATAGATAATTGTTGAGATGTTCATCTCAGCTACAGCCTGATATTCAGAGTTTTTGAAATAATATTGTAGCTATAATTATATATGGTGCTAACCACCCGAAGGGATCAAATAAAGACACTACTTCAGACAGAATGGTTCTTTTTGTATAATTTGTTTTTTGTTCGTGCAATTCAATTTTAAATTGGAAAACATCTTCACCTGGATACCAATGGAGACCTAAAGTTTTGAATGACTCTTGTGAAGTAAGTTCTAATGAGGTTTTCATTTCCCTATCTTCGTATGGAATGTTGATTAACAAGTCTTGTGAATTTGAGGTCCATTTTCTCAAATGAAAACCTGCTGTTTTTAACATGTCTATCATCTGAGATTGTAATTCCAATGCTTCGCTCTTATCATTGGATCCCAGACAACAGTCATCTACATAGAAACAAGTTGGTAAGACTTTGGCTGCTCTTGGAAAATTCTTAGCTTCGCCTTTTGCTAACTGTTGCAATGTTCGTATTGCAAGGAATGATGCTGATGTGGTTCCGAAGGTGACGGTTGTTAAGGTTGGCCTTTTCGTAAATCGACAACTTCTCGACCTCAACAACAGAAATGTGGTGTGGTTTAGATTTTAAAAGCAAAAGAAAATTACATGTTTTCCATTGAAATTTTCGAATTTTTGCTATTTTTTTTTATTTTAAATTTTTTTCCTATGAAATCTATTAAAAGGGTTCAGGCAAATTGAGGCAGATGTCTCTGCCTAATTCACTCTATGTATTGGTACGCAAACGTACTACATGTTAGTAGAGAATATAAATTTTCACGTATAATATATGATTTGCATATACACATGTATACGTACATATGTACATATAGTATATGTACGTACAGTATATATAGTATAGTACGTACTATATATGGAAAGGAAAATGTTTTTTGTTTTTAAAATTTTTATGCGTATAAAATCAAAATTTTTAAACGTTTTGTAAATCACAGCTGATATGATATCTTTACATTAGAATTACACACATGCGTACATATGTATATGATTTATCAGCGCATATATTATCAATATAACAAGGTGCAATACATGATGCAGGGAAAAAATTATAATAATTATGTAAACATGTGCATCAATTAATAAACTGTACATGGAGATGTAAGATATGTATATATATAGTATGTAGGTATATCAGCGCAAATGAATTTATGCATGTAGTATATCTGTACTTATGGCATTGTGTAGTATACGTACCTATTACTATAACACATATGCTATGTTTTTTTAGTTTTTTGGTAATTGAATGAAGAAAAAAGATTATTGAATATTGATACCGCAGACAATGTACATACATATGTAAGTATATTCATACTTCATACACATGTACATTTACATACATATGTATATACATATATACATATTTATACTGAACACATAAAAAAAAAACAATTGGTCAGTATAAATTGTGTTGAAAATGGACTACTTACATTCTAGCTATATATAGATGTATGTACATATTATTTATATAGTTGTACTTTGTATGTACATTATACATATGTATGTACATATTTATATGAAAAATATATAACTACTATATTGAATAAAAATTTTACACCTAATATAAGCGTAGGTATATTATATTCAACATATGTACTATATGTACATCATATTAACGTATAGACGGGATGGTAATATACACATGTGTGTATAATTTAAATTATGTGTATGCGTTCGGATATCATCAGGGTTCAAGACGCATTGTAAAACGTTCATACAAAATATAAATATGTACAGGTGCTATATAGTATATACCGTGTAACATCCAGAAATTTTTTATGTTACATGTATTTATAATTGCTTCAACAGAAACACAAAAATTTAAATTTTTTTTTCTACATTTGACTTGATGCACATATGTATAAGCACATGATATATATATGTACATACATACTATATACATATAGTACATTGTGTACCTATATACATATGAACGTTCAATATATTCCATTTCTGTACCGATAATAAAAAAATAAAAATTCGGCAATGAAATTCTTGGAAAAAATTAGAATTGTAAACAATTAGATAAGTTTAGTATGTACATACAATGTATGTACTTACATATATGTATATGATATAGCTTTGAAGAATATTGTCTAGAATAAAGCACATACATACATATTGATATATAATGGATGTATGGAGATGTGTAATGTATACATATTTATGTTTTTGACTTTTTTTTCAATAGATTGAAAATTTTTTCGATCAGCTTGTAAATCGGAACCTTAAGGCATAGTCTTTTATTTTATGATGGGGTGATTCTCTCCAAACAATTCGTTGGTAATTGTGATGTTTTTCAGATATCCAGATCATCCTGTACATCTTTTCTATATCTGCTGTCATCACATATTGGAATTGTCTCCATCTCATTGATGTTGACCATAATGTTGGTTGTATTGTTGGACCAGTGAGCATTTGTTCATTTAATGCTTTACCAATTGTGGTTTTGCTAGATGCATTGAAGACTACTCTTAATTTGGTTGTTGTACTGTCTTTTATGACAGCGTGATGTGGTAAGTAGTAATGTTGTATCTGTTTATCGTTACTGTTTGCAAAGATCATAAATATTACAAATAGATTTTCGAAGTAATAAAACTGTTAAAATCCAGAACGCATAAATGCACATATATACATTGGGGAAAAATGTCTTCGAAAAATATCTTCGAAAAATTGTTAGTGTGTACACATGGAGCAGGGTTAAGAGGTATTACCTGTACAAACTGAAACTATACAAATTACAAGTTTGTGTGTTGATGCATATGGTTAATGTATTCTTTCAGTAATAAGAAAAAAAGAGAAAAGTAATATAAAAATTATGAATCTGTAAAGATGTTACAAACATGTAAATACAGCGATAATTCATATGCGGTCATTATAAGCCATGTAAATTTTTATTTGTTATTATGTAACATACATATGTATCTATTCAATATAATCTCATGGTATTTGTATGTAGTATTTAGGATATCAGATTTTCCATGTTTTTTATATGCGACAAGAAATAATCATAATATATGTATATGCATGTATGTATATATGTAATATATAGTATTTGTACATATAGCGAATGTAGGTTATCAGACTTATCATGCGCTTATCGTTCAACATATATATATGTATATATTAAACATGTTAAATGCATAATTTAATATATAAAATATATATGTACCTATATAATAAAATATATTTCTATTTTATAATATGTATGTATATTGTATAATTGTTGTACAATATATTATATTGTATATGTATTTTATAGTTTAATATAAAAAAGTTTTCTGGACAAAAAATGTCCAACAAAAATGAATTACATTCATACTCTTTATTAAAAACATGAACTACATACATATATACATATATGTATATATATATGTATATACATTTTATATGTGGTGTGCACTCGTGGGCGTTTCAGATATGGACATATGTACGTATTATCTGTAATTTGCCATTAATATATAAGATAAAAGCAACCCATTGTTGTCAAAATTCCAAAAAATTCTAAAATTTTTTGGACAAAAAATACCTAGCAAAAATGAATTACATACACGTATTCAAAACATGAACTAAAATTGTGTAGTATATGTATGTACAATTATATGTGCATACATGTGAATATAAAATACATATTACTTTTCATTTTCCATTCATAAATATACATATGTAGTACAAAAGCAAAGCATTGTTGTCAAAATTCCAAAAAACACAAACAAAAAGTATGCAGCACGTGTAAATTTCTTTTTCAAAACAAAATTTAGAATCATCAAAATTCTTACGATCAAGTTAAGTCCAATATATGCGCTATTCACATTATGCCAGTAGCCATTTAATGGTAACTACCAAGTGAAAATAGCATGCAAAAAGCATAATGTCGCCAATGCTGGTGGAATATCATGCTTTTAAAAATAGTTTTAAAAAGTTCAAAATGCTGAAGCTGAAAAACAGAGTAAATATCAAATTGAATTGGTGATTTATCACATAAAAATTGATTTAATATATTTAAATTAATTAAAAATAATTAGACATAATTGAAATGTAACAAAATTATTGTAATATATACGCAATTATATTAATTATCTTAAATAAAATTTATGCAGATTTCACCATATTGTATCGTAAAAAATAGCATGTTTTTCTGTTTTAAATGTTAATAGAAAAAGCATGCTATTTTACCAGCAGATAGTTACTCTTACTAGTATAATGTGAATAGGCCAATAAGTTTGAATGTTTATTATACTATTATGATGTATGTGATCATACAATGTAGAAGCATAAATATATATGTACATAGTAAAAATTATATATTGGATGTGTATATGATCCTTTCTATACAATATTTATATACACGATCTTATAAAGTAGTACCTACGAGTTTAAGAAGAAAAATATGTAGGTATATTGCATACGCTATATTGCTATATATGAGTATACATATAATTGCTAGAGAATGATTTGTTTATTTGTTCAAATAATATACATTATACATATGCTTTTATTTAACACATGTAAACAATGTTTGAAGTGGATACGACATACGTAATAACAAAACAGGATTTTGAACATACATATATAGGTATATTAAACAAAACGTAAAATATAACTGGATGTCCTATAATAGGAATAATATATACAAATACATACTTCACTGCAACACACATTAAATAATTCATTTTGTATAGTCTATAATATTGTTGCAAAATTGCTAACAGATGGCGCCACCCCGTCTGTAACGTTTTTCAAGATTATCGAACGAATCCATCGTGTGCGATCGATTAAACAAATTTTCGAATATCGATTCGCACACCATGATCTTGAGTGATCTTGAAAAACGTGAGTGGTCGGCCATCATTTTTTCCTTCTTCTGACGGTAGACATTGACCTAGTTAGACGTGTGTTAAAGTCATTCGTGCGGTGCGATTCCTTTTTTTTGTTTTTAAAAATTTTAGAAGCTCGAAAATTTAAAATTTCAAATTTCAAATCGGGGTGTAAAAAAAAAAATAGATAAATTTAATTTTAAAATTTAATTCGCAAAATTCGTGATTTTTTTTTTTAAACTAAAATAAAGAACAAAAAATTTATAAAAAAAATAAAAAATTGATAAAGACAAAAGAAAAAAGAGTAAAGTTGTGCAGTGGAATAGGGCGCCCATAAAATAAAAAAAAAAATAAAAAAAATAAAATAAAAAAAAAACTATCAAAAGTGGACATTCGGAAAGGACGAAAAATTAAAAAGGACCATAAAAGGAAATAAATAAAAAAAGGGTAAGTACAAGAACCAACAAAATAGTGAAAATAAAAAAAAATAAAAAAATAATAAAAATAAAAATAAAGATCCTCTCGGGAACCATAATCGCGTGTGTTTGTCCATTTCTGCTTTACGCTAATAAATCCGCGATTAATTTTTTTTATTTTTTTATTTTCGTGAAATTTACAAGTGACGGTAAATTGTATCCACGTGTATTTCGGGAACGTACCCCTATACAAAAAACAAACAATCTTGTAAATTTGTTAACATTGGTGTCAGGTGTGGGGTACGTTCAGTTCTCGTAGAACTTAGATCACGCGCAGTGAAAACTTTCACGTTTAAAGTGATTTTTGCTCTTGCCCCTTTCTGTTTATTTATTTGCAATTTTCAAATAAGAGTGAGTCGCTCTCGTTATTTTTTCATAATGTCCAACCACGAAGAAAACAATTTGAGTGGCCATGCCTCCCCTGTTCGTCCTCTGTCACCAACCTCTTCTCATAGTGATTTAAAGGAAGTGTTGACGAACATCACAACACAAATGGGTGTGCAGGCAGGGATGATTACGGAGTTAACTTCCACCATGAAAACTTTCATGGAGTTGCTAATAACAACTAGGGAGCAACCCCGTTCCTCGGCGGAGCATTTTGTGCCACCGTCTCTTAATTGTCCTGTCGCCTCTTCTTACGAACAAGACCGCCGTAATTTTTCAAGTTTAATTAATCAATTTAACTTTTCGGCGCCTTCTGTTCCGGTTGATCGGCCTCAAGTTGAATGCCAAACTCCGGACTCTTTGGTGAGTGTGGCCAATTCCAGCCGGCAAGACCCTTTGGGAGTAACCCTATCCGCAGGAGCGCTTCACAGGCGCCAGGATGCCTTCGGTGCTGCCCCGTCTGCCCCTTATGAGCCATTCGTACCGGTAAGTGACCCCGACGCGAGTCCGATTACTCCGGGCCACAACGCGACGACCCTTTTACCTGCCTCACCGCGCCTTTCTAATATTCCACCGCCATCTGCCTGTGCCCCGCGTGTGAACACGGTAACGTTTACCGGACTGCCTTCGTCAACGCACCGCAGCATCGCTACGAATAATGCGATCCCGCTTTCAATACCGCGTATTAAAGTCGCCCCGCGAGAGTTCGATGGCAAAGAACCGTGGTCCGCGTATAAACGCCATTTCTTAACCGTCGCCAGAGCCAACGGATGGCCGCATGAATTTCAAGCCGTGTTTTTAGCACCTTACTTAAGAGGTACGGCCCTGACCTTTTTCGAGACACTACCCGGTTCAACGCAAGATGACTTTGGTTTGTTGGATCGCGCATTCGAACGCCGTTTCAGCCTACAGTACCACCAGTCTGTGGCGCATTCACAGCTTCGTGGCCGGGTACAGCGCGACAAAGAAACCCTAGCGGATTTCGCGACTGACGTGCAGCGCTTAGTCAATTTAGCATTTCCGGACTGCCCCGAATCAGCGCGTGACCGTATAGCGTTAGGTCAATTTATCGACGGCCTCTTAGACTTTGACGTTCAACAACGCGTCCGCGATGCCGCCCCTTCGAGCGTTGAAATCGCCCTGGCCTTGGCGATCCGGTTGGAAGCCAGTCGCGACGCCACGCGAAGCGGACGTAGAGGTGCACGCGTCTATCAAGCCACCGTACGTGAACGCGAAAGAGATTCGCACGATTAAAAACAACAGCCGTCGGGAAAAGCCAACCGCCTTGCTTGAAGGAGCACAAGCATGGCGACGCTTTAGCACAAGCTCCAACTCGTAGACCTGCGAAATTTTCGCCGAAGCCTCCTGCCGACGAACATAAGGATCGGAAAATCGGGACGATTAAATTCTTTCACCGTAAAAAGGGCTACGGTTTTATAAAGCGTCGGGACAATGGACAGGAAGTGTTCGTCCTTCGCGGGGATTTCCGTACGTCCGGGAATGAACGACGTGTTTTACGCGATGGCGACGTCGTTTCGTTTCAAATCGTAGACACGGATCGTTCGCCCCGAGCCGTGAACGTACGACGTGATCCATCGACACCGCGAAAAAGTCTGCCGCGCACTTCGCCTTCCGCCAATTCAATAAATCAAACCGCCGCGTCAGCCCGTAATAGCCCTACACGCGCAGCACCTTCCGGGACTCCCTTTGTACGCGCCACGTCTATCAAAGGCTGTGCACCGAAGGCCTCTATCGCTGCGACGACTCCGACGAAGCCCCCTGCCACTGCCTCGAGTCCACCAACGTCAGCTGCCTGTGGAACTAGTCCATCAAGCGCCTCTGTTAAAGAGAACGCATCACCGTCAAACTGACGTCCACTGACCCCATTGGGCAGGAGTCAGTGGAGGAATTAGGCCCACTCATCATCCCTATTACCGTCATGACCACCGGCCCTAACCTGCATATCTGCGGTTCGGTCAATGACACCCCTTGCAGGATGATATTAGATACAGGAGCCACGCGAACAATTGTTCACCCCCGAATATTGCGTGATAACTCTTGTATGGCGAGAATTCAACCTTCTTCCGCCTGTATCCAAAGCGTCACTGGCGAAACTCTGCCCGTTAAAGGAAAGGTTTTGATCGAATTTCGGCTGGAAATTTTCTTATTGAACACCCTGCCTTTGTAGCCGAAATATTCGACGACTGTATCCTTGGGATGGATTTCTTAAAAAACAACCGCTGCGTTTTAGATTTGGAAAGAAATTTGTTATACATAGGTGAAGAACTGGTTCCTCTGTCGAGCCCTGAACTGTTCCCTTTGTATACTCTGTCTACACTTGAGTTGCCTCCTTTTCAAGACGTGGTCACACCTCTTCACATTTCTCTCGCCTCTGGTACAGATGTTTGCCTCTCAGCCTCTTGCTCACTTCCTAAGCAGCTGAGCGTGCTTCCGACCCTGACCAGAGTGTCTGATGAGAGGGTGTTAGCCACAATTTGCAACCTGACCCCAGAGACAGTGATCGTTCCGACGGACGTTCCCATTGCCCAGGCTGAGGCAGGCCCAATGATCCTTCCTTGTCATCAAACACGAACAATGGTGAATGAGCTCCCCAAGGAACTAGAGGACCTTTTCGAATCTAGCAGTGAAGGTTTGTCGATATCTCAAAAAGCTTCACTGAAAAGTTTGCTGATTGAGTATCAGTTCGTTTTCTCCCTGTCTAAGGACGATTTGGGAAGAACATCCATCCTAAAACACCAAATCGATACCGGTTTCGCCAAACCTATAAAACAACCCCCTAGACGCATCCTTTTTTCTAGGCGCAATGAAGCGCAACAAATGGTGTCTGAAATGAAAGATCAAGGTCTTATTCAGCCTTCCACTAGCCCTTGGAGCTCCCCTGTTGTTCTTGTTAAAAAGAAAGATGGCTCCTTGCGGTTTTGTGTTGATTATCGGCGGCTGAATGAAGTCACTAAGAAGGATTCCTACCCTTTACCTAGGATCGATATGACTTTAGAAGCCTTAGATAAATCTAAGTGGTTTGCCTCCCTTGATCTCTTGTCTGGCTATTTCCAAGTGGAAATGCATCCTTCGGACAAAGAAAAGACCGCCTTTAGTATTGGTTCAGGACTGTACGAATTCAATGTCATGCCTTTTGGATTGACCAATGCTCCTGCCACTTTTCAGCGGCTCATGGAGCTTGTCCTTCATGACGTCCCTTACACAGTCACCCTGGGTTATCTGGATGATCTACTCGTTCATTCCGAGTCCTTCGAAGGTCTCCTGGTCAACCTAAGCGTCGTGTTCCAACGGCTAAAACAAGCTGGTTTGAAGTTGTCGCCTAAGAAGTGTCACCTTTGTCGCCGAGAAGTCAAATTCTTGGGACATGTCATTTCAGAACAGGGTTTAGCTACTGATCCAGAAAAGATCGAAGCTGTCAAGAACTGGCCTCTTCCCGCCAGTAAAAGAGACGTTCAATCTTTTCTGGGCCTGTGCGCGTACTATAGGCGCTTTGTTTTCAACTTTTCTTCCATAGCAAAACCTTTAACCAGTTTGACAGAGAAAGGTGCCACATTTAAGTGGTCAGAGGCCTGTCAAGCTGCTTTTCAAGCGTTAAAGGACAAGTTGACCTCCGCGCCTATACTCGCTCAACCTTCTGAAGATGGCATGTTTATTTTGGACACTGACGCAAGCCAATACGCTTGGGGAGCGATCCTGTCACAGCTCCAGGATGGCCAAGAAAGAGTGATCGAATACTACAGTAAGACCCTGAGTCGACCAGAAAGAAATTACTGCGTCACTCGTAAGGAACTTCTGGCAGTTGTTAAAGCTATCGCCCATTTCCAGCCCTACCTTCTGGGACGCCATTTTCTTCTTCGCACCGACCATGCGTCTCTGCGCTGGTTGATGAATTTTCGCGAACCAGAAGGTCAAATTGCACGTTGGATTGGAAGATTGCAGGAGTTTGATTTCGAAATCCAACATCGTGCCGGCAAACTCCATGGAAATGCCGATGGTCTGTCCAGAAGGCCATGCGAGGCCACGTCGTGTTCTTACTGTAGTAGGCTCGATGAAAGGAACACTCTGGTAGTCCACCTTTCCACCATACATGGTGTAGATATTCAAGAGCTTCAGGGAAACGACCCTTTATTAAGTGTGGTACGACGATGGTTGGAACAAGGTGAACGACCTCCTTTAGATTCGATTAGTGCGGATCATCCTGACCTAAAGGCGTACTGGTCCATGTTCTCTTCCCTCTCCTTGGAAGATGGAATTGCCTGTCGCCGACGCGTTGGTACCCCCTCTTGCCTTCAGGTTCTGGCCTACTAATGTCTGCAGTCCGAATTGTTGCGGCAAATGCACGATTGCCCTGCCGGTAGACATTTGGGTGTTGATAAGACGTTGGCAAAAATTTCCCAGCGCTATTACTGGGTGGGACTTTCAGCCGACGTCCGTAACTATTGTCTTCGTTGCCAAATTTGTCAACAAAGAAAAGGTCCTGTCCCCCGGAAAAGGGCACCATTGCAAATTCGAAATTCTGGTGCACCTTTCGAGCGAATAGCTGTCGACATTTTGGGACCACTGCCTGAATCGCACCACGGCCACAAATACATTTTGGTGATGGTCGATTATTTTACCAAGTGGCCAGAGGCGATTCCTCTTAAAGACCAGACCGCTGAATCGGTGGCGGATGCATTGATAGCCAATGTGTTCTCTCGATTCGGACTGTGCCGACAGTTACACTCCGACCAAGGGCGCAATTTTGAGTCCGAGGTGTTCACGGAAGTGTTGAAACGGTTCCGAATCGAGAAAACACGCACAACTCCGTTACACCCACAGAGTGACGGACTTGTGGAGAGATTCAACAGGACGATTCTTGACTATCTGGCGAAGTTCGTGTCGGAACACCAAGGGGACTGGGACAGTTACCTTCCCTTCCTTTTGTTGTCCTACCGTTCTTCTGTCCAGAAGTCCACTAAGAACACCCCTGCCCTGTTGAATCTCGGCCGCGAACTCCGTTTGCCTGTGGAGTTGTTGACTGGCGAACCTCCGGACCGTCACCCCACTACAGTCCCTGAGTACATCCAGACCCTGCAAGACCGGCTGGCCTCCGTCCACGACTTCAATCGTAGGCAGCTTTCTGAAGCGAGCCGCGCGATGAAAGATCGTTACGATCTCTCTGCCAAGGCCAACCCTTTCAAACCTGGTGACTTGGTCTGGTTGTATAATCCCAAGCGGAGGAAAGGTCGTTGTCCTAAGCTGCAAAGAGACTGGGATGGCCCTTACAGGATTATAGAGTGTATTTCTGATGTCGTATATCGTATCAGACACCAGGATTCTCGCCGTACGACCGTTGTTCACCGCGATCGACTGGCTCCTGCCTATCTATGATCCGCCAGCTTACCGCCTTATCTGCAACCTCACACCCTATAGTCCCGCTGATGCATTAAGCTCGGTTGGAACTTCGAGCTTTTAACGGGGGGGCAATGCTGCAAAATTGCTAACAGATGGCGCCACCCCGTCTGTAACGTTTTTCAAGATTATCGAACGAATCCATCGTGTGCGATCGATTAAACAAATTTTCGAATATCGATTCGCACACCATGATCTTGAGTGATCTTGAAAAACGTGAGTGGTCGGCCATCATTTTTTCCTTCTTCTGACGGTAGACATTGACCTAGTTAGACGTGTGTTAAAGTCATTCGTGCGGTGCGATTCCTTTTTTTTTTTTTAAAAATTTTAGAAGCTCGAAAATTTAAAATTTAAAATTTCAAATCGGGGTGGGGTGTAAAAAAAAAAATAGATAAATTAAATTTTAAAATTTAATTCGCAAAATTCGTGATTTTTTTTTTTAAACTAAAATAAAGAACAAAAAATTTATAAAAAAAATAAAAAATTGATAAAGACAAAAGAAAAAAGAGTAAAGTTGTGCAGTGGAATAGGGCGCCCATAAAATAAAAAAAAAAAATAAAAAAAATAAAATAAAAAAAAAACTATCAAAAGTGGACATTCGGAAAGGACGAAAAATTAAAAAGGACCATAAAAGGAAATAAATAAAAAAAGGGTAAGTACAAGAACCAACAAAATAGTGAAAATAAAAAAAAATAAAAAAATAATAAAAATAAAAATAAAGATCCTCTCGGGAACCATAATCGCGTGTGTTTGTCCATTTCTGCTTTACGCTAATAAATCCACGATTAATTTTTTTTATTGTTTTATTTTCGTGAAATTTACAAGTGACGGTAAATTGTATCCACGTGTATTTCGGGAACGTACCCCTATACAAAAAATAAACAATCTTGTAAATTTGCTAACAATATATACATACATACTATATAAGGTAAATGTACGTGTATTGCATTAACCACATATGAATAATTGTTATGCGTATATAAACTGTACATATATTACAACCAGGTAGACTTCAAATATCTGTAATAACATGAGCCGATTTTTTTGAAAGTGGAACAAGTTTATTTTTCAAATTTCTAGATACATACATATGTTAAATTTTACTTTTATAATTACTAGTAAATTTAATGGGAAAAAAACTTGGACTTCTACAAAATCCGCATTGTTTTTTTTGTAAATCTCCAAGGATAAATAAATATATTTTCTTGTGCGATAATTTATTTAGAATTTTGATAAAAAAATTCTAAATATGTTGACAATTTTGAACTTATACCGCTTTAAAATAAAAGAGATCATATATTTGAAAAGAAAATATGAAATATATAAGGACATTAATATAAAGGATTTAAGAAAAGAATTTCTTAGCACCATCACACAAACTTGTGTATATGATTCCGCCTACAACTGGTTTTTATTTCCCCTTAGCATGTTTTCATATTTACGTTTTGCAAATGTATTACTTTTTCTCTTTTATATTTATTTCATGCTATACATTATCACACAAACTACGTGTAAAGTTCTACGCCTATAGTAGTTTCCCACTTTAATTTTTTCGAAGACATTTCGAAGATATTTCGAAGACATTTTTTGCAAACATACAGACAAGCGGAAACTCTATATATATGCTCTTTCCTGTTTGGTTCTTTTACTTCCCTCATATGACCCATTATTAAGTATTCATTTATACATTCTCTGTATAAATGAAAATAATGCTGGTCTGTAGCAAATCTTTTTTCTAGACTTAATAGTTGACTTATGGCTTTTGACCTTGATTGTCCTAATTCAGGGCCTTCTTTGGATTTAAAGGGGAATTCCACTTTGTATGTTCCATCGCTTTTTCTTGTGTGGGTTGTTTGAAAATTGTCTTCACATAGTATGTCCTCCTTTTTTAGTGGTTTTGAAGTGTGAATTCCTTCTATTTCCCAGAACTTTCGTAATTGTTCATTTCAATTTTCTGTTGGTGATGTTACCGTATGAAACGTTTTTGTATTACTGTCTGATATGGCAGATCCAAATAAAATCCATCCTAACAAGGTTAATTGGGCTGTAGGTGTTGTTTTATTCCCTCTTATTACATTATTTTGTAATATTTTCGCATAGATATCAGCACCTAATAAGAGGTCTATTGGACCCGGTTCAAAAAATCTTTCATCTGCTAGTTTTAATTCTAACAAATGTTTGCAGTTTTCGATGTTGATTATGGTATTAGGTGTTTTACCAGTAATCTGATTGATGACGAAAACTTCAACATTTGTTTTGAAATTGGTATGAATTGATTTCATACATACTTTTGTTTTATATTGTACATGTGCTGTTTGTGTTTTTCCTAAACCTGATATTTGTGTATCAGTTGGAACGCAATTTAATTTTAATTTTTTACATGCAGTCTTTGAGATGAAAGATGTCTGTGAACCCGTGTCCAATAACGCTCTTAATTGAGTCGTTCTGCCATTGTTATCCTTTACGTTTACTAGTGCTGGGGCTAGTAAAGCAAGTTTTGTGCTTTGTCTATGGCTTTGTACTGTTAAATTTGTAGAAGTACTTGTTGTGGATTCATTTGGTGTTTTTTGTACATGTAATAATGTATTGTGTTTTTTGTTACATATTGCACAAGTGTTTTTGCTTGAACATTTTTCTATACTATGTGAATCATTCAAGCAATTTTTACATAGGTTATGTTGTGTGGCAAATTCTATTTTTTGTTTGGTAGTTAATTTTCTGAATATAGGACACCTGAACAGAATGTGATTTTGATTGCATTTTTTACATTTGAGTGTGTTCAAAAAGTTGTTTGTATTTTTTGACGTCGACTGTGTTTGGAAAGAAGTTCTTGGTTTGTTAATTTCTTGAATGGATTCAAGAGTACGGAAGCGCACTTCTAGAAATTCTTTGAATTGAGAGTACGTAGGTATCTCTGTGTTATTTCCTTGTTGCTGTTCCCATAATGCATGAGTCTCAGGAGGAAGTTTTTGTACAAGTGTATGTACTAGTATGGCGTCCCAATGGTTTGTTGGGAGCTCTAATGCCGTGAGTTCGTGTAGAACTTCTTCAGTTTGATCTAACAAGTGTTTGATCGAATTTAAGGTTTCGATTTTGATGGCTGGTTGGCCAAACAAGGTTTCGAGATGGGTATTTACTAGCACACGTTTGTTATTGTATCGTTTTTGTAGTAATTCCCATGCTATGGTGTAGTTTGAGGCAGTGACGTCAAACTGTCTAAGCAATTTTTCAGCTTCACCAGTTACTGAAGCTTTAAGGTAATGTAATTTCTGAACACTTGCAAGATTTGCTTTTTTATGTATTAAATAAAATTAAATAAAATTCAAATAATAAGTTATAAAAATAAAAGATGAATAAATAAAAAAAGAGTTAGCAAAATGCAATCAATGTTTAGCCCTATTCCACCTTTCGACTTCTAGGGCGGTCTATGAAAGAAAGAAGAATAAAAAAAATTATAAATTATATGTGTAATTTGTGTTAGTACAGACTTAGTAAAATTACTGAAGTTGTCTAGGTTGAAAATTATTATACCGGATCTTCAGTTAAAATTCGCTGAAGCTTCGAAGGATTAAGATTCGTCCTTCTTGATTCTCAGTTAAGATTCGCCGAGACTGAATAAGCAGACATGGAATTAGTGAAGTGTTCACTTTGAAAATTTGATCAAAAATGATGATTTCTGTTGAATTTCGTCTCGTTTATATACGATCTGGGTAAACTGTATTTCTATTGTTTCCCAGTGTAAACAATGAAACAATGTAAACAATAAATTCTGTTTATTGCACTTGTCAAATAATGAAAATAAATAGTTTGACAAGTGCAGTAGTGTTGTGTAATGTGTGTGTAAATAAATATTAAAATAAATATTTAAATAAATATTGAAATAAAAAATGATGGTGAAAAATAAAAAATATGAGAAAATAATAAATGTGAAAAGTGTGAAAAATAATAAATGTCAAAAATAAATGTGAAAAAGTGATGAAAAAAAATAATAAAATAATGTGTTAGTGTAAATAGAAAAAAAGGGGTTTTGTTTTGCTTTTTGGGCGAAACAATTACAGACAGTACACAACACACATCCAAAACTTTATGAGGTTATGATTTTCTGTCAAATTATCTTCTATTCTTTTTTATATCATTTTCTCTTTGGTTATGTTATGAAACGAAGTAAAAATTAAAAAAAAGATAAAAATACTCCGGAATTTATTATTTATTATTTACATTTGATTTATTTTATTTTTAAAATATTTTTGGTAATTTTTTCACCATTTAAATTAACTCATATTTCGATTTTATTCAATGTTCACTGCTCCGTGACGAAAGAAGATAAAACAGGTTGAAACAGCTATGAAACAGCTATGAAACAGCTATGAAACAGCTTTAAACTGCTTTGAAACAGCTATAAAACAGCTATGAAACAGCTATGAAACAGCTACAAAACAGATTTTAAACTAATTATAGCGTTTTTTGTTCGTGATGGTCAGTTTCTTTGTAGTTCACTTACATAAATGACTAAAACTTTCTTATTACTCTGTTTTTATACTTGAATAAATATGAAATAAAATTTTCATATGACATATCCGTGTTAACATGATCAGTATATATACATATGTTTTAAGTTTACATCATCTTGTTTAAAAGCTATTATTAAATTTGCATTATCTCGTACCAGGTGTTTTGGAAACGTGTTATGTCTGACGTAAATAAAAACTTTCTACAACCCTATGTCGGCTCATACAAAAATATTCTCGTATCTATTTTGTTTTTTTTTTTCACATGCAACATCGTCAAATACAAATACAGAATTACTTTTAGCTTCATTTGGAGATGTAACATCGTTGTTTTCAGTGAGTGTGTAATAACCAAGTCCCTTTATAGGTGTTAATATGCGTTTTAAATATTCATATTTAGGTTGATATAGAGATTTCGAATAAATATATATGTTTTCAAATTTAAGACCGTGTGGATGTTCGAGTCAACTAATCATAACCACAGTTAGATGGACCTAAAACAAAAGCTCTAATACTGTTCGGTAGTAATGTACTGTGTCTAATTTTACTGCTGTTATTGTTTGTTTTAGAGTATACGTTTTTTACGGCTAACGTGTCACGTTGTTTAATAAGTCGCATTCTGGATAGTAACTGAACGAAATTTTCTATAAATACTGTATTTATAGCTTAATTGTCATCATTTCACTTTAGTCTTTGCATGAAACGATAAAAAATGAATAATCATAAAAATAAATTTGTTAATCGATGTCCAACGCACAAAGGAAAAGGATTACTTAATTCATTTATAAATAAATTCTCATTCTCTGGTACAAAACTTTAAAAACGATTAGAAAGGAGAGACCCAGGGATAAATCCACTAGACGGTGCCTGTAAAGAGCACGATATATTTTATTCAAAACATCTTGATAACGATAGTCGACATACAGCTGATCGCCTTTTAGCAGAAAAGGCTTGGGAAAGAGTAAAGTCTAAAGACGCTAGTATTGGTGAGCGTGCAAACGCTTTGCTTGTGACGAACGCAATGAAGACAAAAGTAAAACTTAAAATGGGTGTTAAAACTAAAAGTAAAACTAAAACTAACAAACAAATAGTCAAATCAAAAAAAAAAAAACTTTCATCAGGCTAATCAAAATGCCCGTAAAATTATAAAAGTACATAGACCTAATAAGCTGCAAGATGCAATAAAATTTGCTCTAACAGCAACCAAAGATATTTTAAAGAAAAAAAAAATCATCAATTGAAATACTACGAGTTATACCCGTACCTAACACTGGAGGTGTTTTACCGTTTCTTGTTTCACTTTTTGCGGGATTATCAGCTGTAGGAGCACTATCTGGTGGAGCGGAGCAGCGCAAATCGCAAAAGTAATCAAAGAAGCCAAGAATGTGAGAGATCAGTTGACAGAAAATCAAAGACATAACAAAACAATGGAAGCAATAGCAATGGGGAAAGGATTATATTTGAAACCATTCAGAAAAGGATTTGGACTCTTCTTAAGACCTTATCCAAAAAACTTTTAAATAAGCTGCCTAATAGACCTCTTAACAAAATTGATTTAAATAAATATTCAAAATTTATTCCATATTTTGGTGCTTTTATGCGTAATAAATTACTGAAAAAAGCCTTGGAAAAAAGAATGTGGAATTATAAATTTATATAATTCAAGTGAACCAGGTACGCATTGGGTAGCTTATTACAAAAACAATAATTATGCTGAGTATTTTGACAGCTTTGGGAATTTAAAACCTCCTTTAGAGGTTATAAAATATTTAGGGAGTAATATAAGATATAATTACAAGAGACAACAAAATTATAATTCAGTTAACTGCGGACATTTGTGTTTAAAGTTTCTGTCCAGCAAATATAAAGAATATATGTATATAAATAAAGTGATCTTTTTTAAATTTGTTCAGTATATTTTTTTATCATATGGCGAAAAAGGTGTGTTTTAATTTTCAAGTACAAATTGTTTTTTTACATAAGTGGAACTACGCTGATCGTCAAAATCGCAAAAGATATTGGGAAATAATCGCATGCGATCGCGAAAGATTTAATAGACGAATTGCTCAAACTAGTGAAGTTCTAAATCCAATTCTTACGTCTGCTCATCGACAAAAAGTATATGATCAACGGTTTAAATAGAAGGTTCACAACACAAAATTAATCACTCAACTGATATCATGTCATGTCAATGACATTAACTCTTACTGGAAATACTTCAGTTCTTACCTCAGAATATTTCCCTCCTATAGATTTACAAATCAACTATGTTTGCGGAACGTTGATCGTAACAATAATTTATTTCATATGAAGTTATTATGAACAATGAAGTTATTACAATACCTGTCGGGTCTTATGAAGTTGATGACATTGCCAATTACTTGCAGAAAGAGATAACAAAAACAGAAAATAAACCTACAGTCGAAATTCATGCAAACAACAACACACTCAAAACAAAAATTAAAAGTACAGAAAACATTTACTTCAGCAGGAAGCGATCTATTGGTCAACTTGTAGGATTTACTAAAACAGAATTATCTGCAAATGTATTACATGTATCTGATTTACCAGTAAACATCACTAAAGTAAATGCTATACGAATTGAATGTAATTTAGTAGCAGTAATTTAGTACTGTAATAATATACCTGTGCATACTCTTCATGAGTTTTCACCGGATGTTGTAAAATGATGTAAAATACCGGATGATGTAAAATAACAGAGGTTCCTAAAAATGTAATTTATTTACCAGTTAACGTGAAACAAATCAGATCGATCGTAATTAGAATTGTTGATCAAGACGGAAATTTAATAAATTTTAGAGGCGAAAATATTACAGTCAGATTACATTTAAAACCAGAATAAAAAAAAAAAAATGATTCTTTATAACAAAAATATAAATATAAATCCAATACATCGTAGAAATGTTGCTAGTTCTAGTTCTACTCTTAAAGGAGTAACATCGAAATCGAGAGCTAAATTAACTATTGAAAACAGAAAGTTTCTTGAATCTCTGGGATTTGTTTTAAAAACTCATAATGAGTGATATACTGAATATTTCACAACAACCTTATTTTGACGAACGAATAACAAAATAGGAGTATCATTCTTACTCTCCATTTGTAGACTCTTTTAATAATAATGATGAAATACGGATTTCAATACAAAATCAAGATCTTTATGTACTTCCAAGTGAAAGCATTATTTACATTGAAGGTACACTGAAAAAAACTGATGGTACAGATTTAGCTGACTATAAACTTAACAATAATTTTACATCATATTTATTTGATGAAATACGTTATGAGTTAAATGGTGTCGAAATTGATCGTACTAAAAATGTCGGAATTACTACTTCATTAAAAAATTATATATCATTAAATCAAAACGAAAGTTCTATGCTTCATAATGCAGGATGGTCACCAAACGAAACTATAAATCCTACATCTGGAAATTTTAGTTTTTGTATTCCTCTGAAAATGTTATAAGGTTTCGCAGAAGATTATAAAAAAATCATCACAAATGCAAGACACGACTTGATTTTAATTCGTTTTTTGCAAGAACAGACTTAAATGCAAATCAAACAATAGTCGAGGGTTCTAAACTTACAGTTACAAAAGTGATGTGGAAAATACCACATGTTAGTGTATCAGATGAAGAAAGACTTCGTTTACTTAAATTTGTTCAAAATGGAAAATCATCTCGTATAAGTTTTCGAAGCTGGGACTTGCATAAATATCCTAGCGCACCGCAAACAGGTCATCTTGTTTGGACTGTTAAGACTACACCACAATTAGAAAAACCCCGATTTGTGATTGTTGCTCTACAAACAGACAAACAAAATAGAAAAGAGAAGGATGCTAGTAACTTCGATCGTTGTAAACTTACTAACATAAAAGTTTATTTAAATTCTGAAACATATCCGTATGATAACTTAAATATTATATATGACCGTAATCGGTATGCTTTACTGTATGATATGTATATGAAATTCCAAGTATCATACTATGGTAAAGAAAACCATGCATTACTAAAATGGACTGAATTTAAAGAAATAGCGCCAGTTGCTGTTATTGACTGTTCACATCAAAATGAAATCGTTAAATCTGGTCCAGTAGATGTGAGAATAGAACTGCAAACAGATGGTAATATTCCAGCAAAAACAAATGCATACTGTTTACTTTTACATGATAGAATAATTGAATACAACCCACTTAATGGTGATGTACGAAAATTAGTATGATAAAAGAAGAAGCATGAGCATTTGCAAATTAGTTGTTAGTTGGTCAACGGAAAAAAAACATCTTATAAAATGAAAAATATTGTCGTCATAGATATACAAGGATTTAAAACTCAAAATAATAAATTCATTGTAAAAGAATTAGCAATATCATATAATGTACGAGAGTTTCAACATCTTTTAATTAAACCGCCATACGAGTATTTATCTTTAACAGTAAAAGAACAAAAACAAGTTAATTGGTTAACAAGAAATTTCATGGATTAAATTGGGATGAAGGTTCAATTTCATTTAGAAGTTTGATATTTTTTTAATTAACAAACCTGAAAGACGCAATAATTTACGTTAAGGGTAGAGAAAAAAGATTATTTATAAGCGAAACACTTAAGAAAAAAGTTATAGTTCATGATTTAGATGAATTAGGATGCCCAAGTTTACATACTTCACATCAAAACCATCCTAATGTTCTAAGATGTGTTGTACATGGCGGTTGTTGTGCTTCGCAAAATATGTTTATTTTAAGACATTATGTAGATGCAAATTTAAATGAAACATTGTAATTCTTTTTTGTTTTCAATAAAATTTATTAAAATTAAATATAAAGTTATACTACTCTTTTTATTTTTCACTTAACCTATAATGACCCCAAGCATACGTACTTATACCATCTTCATTTACATGTCGCTTATCATCTATATAACTTAATGATATTTTATGTACATTTTGAGTATATAATGTATGTATTTGAGACCTAAAAACTAACATACTACTATAAAATATTTTATTTCTATACAAGCAGTCCCTATAATTTTCTAAACTTAAATTATCAACAGTTGTTTTCTTAACACCTTTAGCTTTTTTAACTACTTTACTATTTTCTACATCTATTGAATACATTTTTGACTTAAGGCCTATAAATTCTTTCATTATTCTACCATTGTTTTCATCTTTCATTAATCCTAATACCTTTTTATTTCTTAATGGGATGTTGTATGGATTATCTTGAGCATATTCTGATGTGTCAAATCTGTTATTAATATCATCTTTAATATCATCGTAAAAATCTTCAGTTTGTATAGTGTAAACGAAAGAGTCTGTATCCATATAATTCAATAAAACATTTGTACCATATTTAGGTTTCATGTAGTCGTAGTGGAATTCGTACATTTTCCATTTTGATAATTCCAGTACAGCGAATCCTAAATAAATCGGTTTATTGTGGCATGTTCGCACTCGTTTCATCTGAACAGCTACCATATTTTGCGTAAATTGGGCTAAGCTATGAAAATTTGGTTTTGACACTAATGCTCGAACGCCTAAACGTTTTCCGCAGTTTTCCCAGTTAGTTACAATTTTCACATCTTTACGGTTATCAACGTTTTCCATTGTTTTTCCATACACTGCATTATTTAATAACTTGAAAAAGTTCTTCTCAAAAGCATTCTTAGCTAGTGTACGGTGATGAGTGTTTAGTTAAGATCTACAAACAGTATTATGATACCGAATTGATGAATTTTAACAAATGTAATGGAAACGTCAAACAAATAACAACACAGTATTGGAAACTTCATATTACACTGGAATTTGTTTACATTCTAAGATGGAAGTAGCTAAAACACCAAATCATCTTGAATATATGTGAGGACTTGATTTTGTATTACCTGCACCACATGTTCGATTATCTGGCATCATTAATAGTATTGAAATTATAGCAAAAGTGATGCAAACAGGAATGAACATAGCAAAATTGAATTTCTTTCATGATACGATTTAAAATATACGTAAAGGAGTTTGTCATTTTATTTAAACAAAATTTAGGGAGATAAGAATCGTTCACATTCTGCATTAGATTCAAAAAGAGCATGAAATTCGTACTGGTGGTAGCAGTACAGATGAAGTTAAACTGAAACGAAATGTTAAAACAAAATTAACAACAAATAAGGAATATGCAAAGAAGGGCAATAAGATCTTGGAAATGAAATTCTACCAGAAAAAGTTTTTCTCGCTCAAAAAGCTACGATTGGTCGTTGCAATAAAGTAATTGAAAATAGTTTTGCAGGGAAAACCAATGATTTGTGCAACACAAATGCTTGAATCAATGGTTAAAAAATCACGTCCAACTCGAGCAGAAATTTCCGATTGAAAGATGCCAATACAATCTTAGATGGTGCTGATTGTGTTACGTTATCAGGTGAAACAACAAAGGATAATTATCCATTAGAATGTGTTACTTTTAACAATGGCAAAAACATGCAAGGAAGCTGAAGCTGCGATTTGACACAAAAATGTCTTCGCCAGCTCTATCGTGCTACTCTGCCATTAATTTACACTGGTATGCACATCAGGGATTGTGTTCTTAAATTACAACCAACACTGTTTGATTAGCTAAGAGATGTAGATACCCGTGTACAATTTGGACTTAACTTGGTAAAAAAAAGAATAGTTTTATAAAATTTGGAGATACAGTCGTTATTGCTATTGGATGGAAACTACGATCTGGATTTACAAATAGCATGCGTATTGTGTAAGTTAATTTGTGATTTAATTCATTGAAAAATATTATATTTATAAAAATGTTCTCTTTTCTTTTTCATTACAGTCATGTTGACTAAATTATGAATGATAAAACAGTGATATTCATTTGCCTAATTACGTATTAGATATCCTTTGGTTTTTTATCAGGAAAATTGTGGCAACTGATTTCAATTACATGTAAAGTATTAGATCATTAGTTGTTGCTTTAAGTAAATATTTTGGTTTTGAGCATATTTCATGAATATTTTTGAGACATGGTGGTATACATTGTTGAATATTTTATCGAGCAGCTAGACATTTAACAGCAAAAGATAGAGCATCATTAGCTGAGTATTTAAAAGTTGTAACATTTAATGGAAAAGATAATGCACCAAGAGTTTTAATAAATGCTGGCGATAAAGTACATCGCAGCATAAGGCGAGCATTAAATATAATTGAAACAAGAATAGTTTTATCAATATTACAGACTTATTAACTGATGTTTTTGATCCTTAGGATAAGTCATAGTTTAGGAAATGTTAAAGATAACGTGTAAAAATTGTATGTGAATATCTATAAATTTGATTTGTAAATTATTAACAGTAAGTACAGTAAGGCTATAAGATGATTATGAATAAAATGTCATATTTTAATATTTGATTTGAAAATCTTTGTTTTTTTCTCTATTTCTACATTTCAGAAATCCTTTAATTTGTTTCAGTTACATAAAAAGTTAAATAAATGTTTTAAAATTTTAAAAATAAATTTTCAATGTTTCAATTTTCTACAAAAAATCCTTAATTTCTTGATTACTATCAGCTCGTAGTAAAACGTTTCTATATGGACATTTACTTAATCGATTTTTTGATTGGCTTATCCAATTTATACCCCAATCCAATTGGTATTCTTGTTCCAAATATTATTCAGAATTCTATACACAATAAATTTAGTTTGCTTTATACATTTCTCGATTTCATTTAAAGATATAAGATCAAAAACCGTTGAAGATATAAGATTACAAACCGTTTAAAGTAGAAGATTAAAAACAGTTGAAAGAAGAAGACTAAAGACCGTTGAAGGAAGAAGACTAAAGACCGTTGAAGGAAGATGATCAAAAACCGTTGAATGTATAAGATCAAAAATTTTTTATTTAAAAAAAAAATAATGATACAAAATTTCTGATATTTTATTTGATTTTTTTATTTTTCTTTTTAATGAAAATTTTAATAGATATTATATTAATAATAATGATAATGATAATAATGAAAGTAATGATAATGATAATAACAATAATAATAATAATTACAGATTACAGTGATGATTATAATGATAATAATAATAACAGTAATGATAATGACTATAATTAAAACAATAGTAATGATAATAATGAAAAAAGTGATAATGATAATAATGAAAATGATAATGATAATAGTAATAATAATGATAATTACAGATTACACTAATGATATTAATAGTAACAGTAGTTCTTATAATGATGATGATAATAATGATTATAATGATAATAATAGTAATAATAATGATTATAATAATAATAATAATAGTAATGATTATAATAATAAATTTTTCTCTATTGAACTGAATGTGTTTTGCATTTTCTCAACAAATTGTTCACATGCAGTATTTATTTTTACATCGACATCCATACGGCGCTCAATTGTATCCTGAAAAAAAAGTCTATGTTATTTTTAGTCCTATATTTTTTAACTGAACGACCTTACATGCAATTTATAAGTTCATGAATGCGATAATCATGAAGTGGTTACCAGAAATATATAACGTTCACACATTTACATCAATATTCGAACAGTATAACAAAAACGAAAAATAGATAATAATAACCGGCTGTGTAGCCTAGTTATAGTCTGCTAGGTCTACGATCCCAACAGCCGTGGGTTCGAATCCCACCTTGGGTATGAGTCTGACGCTACTTCCTCAAAATTCCATTCTTTCTCTTAGCCGTAGGCATTGTAGTCAGTGCTATATTCCCTGTTAGAATTGTAAATTCATTTACTATTCTAACCTCTATAAATAAATAAATAAATAGATAATACAAGGACAACGATAAGTACTAAAATTATTGATGAAAACATCAAGCTTAAGGATGGGGCTGCTACACACATTTATCAATTATATTGATACTTTTTTGAGGTAGAAGAGTACTCCCTTTTGGACATATCACACATCCTTTAATATACCCGAACTTTTTCGATTAAAATGTCATTATCCATCATAATACTTAATTAATTTATGTAAAAAACTTCACATCATATATCTTCAAACTTATCATAACATTCTAGTACGTTGCCCACATACATATATAAAAGCGACAATATAGAAATCATTGAAGATCACTTTGAATGAATGTAAGTATATAACCATGAATTGTTAGTAAATTAAATCAATTGAATTGAATGTTACATCGTTTACATCGCTAGTGACTCATCTCATAAATTTATTGCATTACGATATATGTTAACTTGTTATATAAATGTAAAAATAAAACCGGACTTTAATATTGTGATTTTTTTAAAGGAAAGTTTATGTTTGTGTAATTTTTTTAGGAAATACTGAGATAAATTGCATTTACTGATAATTGTGGGCATACCCATACATTAATCTTAGTATCAAACTGACATTATAATGTTGTCGACTCATCTTGTATGTTTGTAACAAATATCTTCACAATTATAATCCCATTTGAATTTCTGCATTCGCTTTTTTCTGTATTAAAAGACTAGGTAAATTCCATAGACTGCTACTTGAAGTAATAACTTCATCTTTGATCATTTGTTCCACTTGTTTATTAATTTCGCCTTTATGCATGTGTGGTAAACGATATTGCCTTAAATTTATTGGCGTTTGATTATCTTTCGTTTGAATTTTATGTGTTAATACATTTGAATATGTTAATTTATCTCCTTCAAGATGAAAAATGTCATTATATTCTTGACGTAATTTAATTATTTCTTCTTTTTCTTCTTTATTATGACTGTCATCAAATGATAATTCATTTATTAATTTTTCTCTACGTTTTTGTTCACGTTTCTGTGTAATGCATACGTTTATAACGCCAGATTTTTGTACTGTAAACACTTTGAAACTAGACAACTGCTCTATCTTTGGTTTACAATTTTTTATTAGCACTGTTTCGTTACGTGTATTAATAAAATTTAATTTTGGGACTTTATTTTTACAACCTTTTATAGCGTTCGGAATAAAAACACCATCTTCAATTTCTTCTGCACAACATAGATTAAAAAAAAAAATTATTTTGTATAGCTAGATTTAAGTGAGTTCAACAAAACAAAAATAGTAGTGTGAAAAAATATAGTTTTTCTTGAGTTAACGCGAATTAAAATTTATATACAATTTATATATTTCGAGTGTGAGAATTTTTTTTCCGTGTTTAATTTCGACTATAGATTAACGTTTTTTTTATACAATTTCATGAGTTCGTTAAACCGTCAAAAAACGAAAAATCTTAAGAATCGAAGACGTAGTGAACCATTTTACAGTGAAACGGAAGAGTTGGCTAGGTTGTTAGAGGAATTTCTTGTGAAAATACTAGTCCACCTAACATTTCAAATTCTGTTCCATTAACTTCGCAAGCAGAACTTTCAAAACCAAAAGAAAGCAGATTTAGTGACTGTTATTTAGGGTTAGGTACAACCTACTAAAGAAGTCTATGAAATCAATTGAAAAATAATACACCATCTTCTCCACTTACTTCTTCTAGTAATTTTAATAGAAATATTCACGACACAATGTCGGAAACATTAGATTCGATATCTTTTCTGCTGATAATAAATTTAACATCGATAATGACTTGCAAATATTCCTTGATTATTGTAAACCAGTTGACGCGTCTTCAGCAACTTCAGAGGGCAAAAAGATTTTGTTATCAATTTTAAAATCTAGACTTCGCGGAGAAGCCTATGATCAAGTAAAAAATATTAAAATAGAAAAATTTTCATATTTTGAAAGTTTGCTTTCAAAAACATTTAGTTCTTCAACAACAATTAATGACGTATTGAATGAAAAACGATATTGTATGCAATCACCAAATGAGACATAATTAAAATAATATTACACAACATAATATTACAACTAATATTACTACATTACAACACATAATATTACAATTACTACACGTAAATTGTATAAACGTGTAGTAGAATGCAAAAAAGCTATTATAAATAAATATCCACAAAATAACGAGGCCTTAAGTAGAGAAATAGAGGAAGAAGCATGCTACACTTTTAAATCAGGTGTACGAAGTCCCCTTATACGACAAATTCTTTCATGTCAAATTGATAAGACTTTATCTGAATTAATTGAAATCGCAAAAGAAATAGAAAAAAATGAAGATAGACAATTAAAAAATAAAATCTTAAATCCTGTTCACAAAAAACAAAAATGATGAATGTTCACAAAAAATTGTAATTAAAATCCAAAGTTTCACGACCACGTTATAAATTTATTCAAAACACAACTTAATTACAATTTAATCAAATTCAAAAATCTGACCTCACTCGATGACGATTGCAACAAGAAGAGATTAAAAATTTACAAATTTATTTTACCAAGTATTATGAACTAAAATATCAAGTGAGATCAAATGTACAATATTAAGATTAATTGATAAGCAAGAGAGAAGTATGTACAAAATGTTTGTGTGTAATGATACAAAATTAACAATAGGTAAATGTAAAGGTTTTAAGCAAAATATAACAATATAAAATTAACTAAGTTGAAATACATTGATAATTTTGGTGTTACCAGTATATTATCTTAACATTTCCGCCTCCCGCTGGAGGATCCAGGACAAAATTATTGTATTGGCAATTTCACAAGTTTGACAATTGGTCTAACAAATTGACCAGTCTGAGTTTTGAGAGTGACCACTCTCACCTTTTCATCTTTGCCAGGGTGCACTTCTATGACACGTGCTAATGCCCATTTTGCTGGAGGTAAATTCACATCCTTAATGATGACAAGATCATTTTCTTGTAATTGAGGTTGAGCTGTACACCATTTTGGTCTCTTTTAAAGACCAAAATACGCTATAAACCGTCGTAACGCGCTGATAAATGAGTCACTAGTAAGATCACCAACTAGTTGAATATGAACAGCTTTTCTGCTAAAACATACGAATAATGCTATATATCCCTTGACGTAAGTTGGTTTTTTTCCTCGTGCTAATCGAAGTGTAAGAGGTAAAGCATAATCACATCCAACATGTGTGAACGGTGGACTAAAGTTTACACGCGATGAAGGTAAATCACCCATTATCTGGTGCATCGTTGATTGGGTGTATCTAAAACATGGTATACATTCATGAATGACTCGTTTGAAAATGGCCTAAACTCCAAAAATCCAGAATTCTTGAGTCAATAATGAAATCAACAAAGATGGTCCGCAATGTAAATATTTCAAGTGAAAATACCTGACAATCATATGTATGTGTGACAAGGTGATGTTTTGGTAGAACAATAGGATGTTTCTTGTTCAACGGCAAATCTGAATATTGTAATCTACCACCAATACGTAGTATTCCATCTTGATCAAGAAAGGGTGCAAGATGCAAAATTTTGCTTATCTTAATTAACAGTTTCTGTGCTTGTAACAATAGTATATGAGAATGAAAGGCAGAAGTTTGTATAAATTTCAAGCAAGCAATTTTTGCCTTTCGTAATTCATCAAATGTAATAAACCTGTATGTTATGTTGCTAGATACGGCTTTCAAGCGATTGTGCAAATGTGGATAAATCTATAACAATATGCGTCGATTCGTCGTAGTTTAGTCCATGATGACGTTCTGTTGAATAAATACGGCCAAACACATTCTTGTTGGTTTGCCAAGAACGATTGTACAAAAGGTTTTCTTTCTTCTAAGTGAGGTTGTGTTGTATTTAATTCGACAGATTCAGACGGACAACATTGTTCAACTTCCCCAAATTTTTGAAGTGAATGATCAATATCAATTAGAGAATCTGTAGTGGATGCAAAATACGCTTGTGTTACAACGTGCGAACTGAAAGGTGCTCTTCCGGCAATCACCCAACTAAAAATTGTTTTTTGTGCTATTAGTGATGTACGCTTAATAGATCTTGTCTTGTGTCCTTCAAGAATGTGAAACACTTTGTCAGCTCCTAGTAGAATGTCAATAGCACCGGAATTAGAATATGTAGGATCAGCTAAAGAACTATGTAACGTGTGCGGTAATTGCTCAATACTTAAATCAGAACTGGGTAAAGGTGATGTTAATTTGTTCAAAATAAAGGCATTCAAATCGATCTGTTGTGAATCGAAACGTGACTCTAGTGTTAAGTTGACTACTCCTTTTGTTATACCAGTACCTACTGAAGCTAACCCTGAAATTGGCAAACGAGCATAGTTTCGTTGTAACTTTAACCGTTTTACTAGTGACTCAGATATAAACGAAACATGAGACCCGGAATCAAGTAATATACGACATAAATGCAAATGACCGTCTATATCGTCAACGATAACTACTGCTGTTGGTAACAAAGATGCAAAATGTGTTAAATCTGATGAGGATGCATGACTATTAACGACTACATTGCTAACTCTGGAATTACTGTCATTGGTTGTTGTTGAAGGTAAAGGAACTTCAGCAACAGAATGTACTGACGTATGATGACGACGATGACATTTTTGACATGAATGTTGCTGACAGGTGCCCATTGCGCAAACAGTTGTAGCATAGTCGATGATCACATACAAACTTCCGGCGATTTGGAATGTTCATATATTGAAATTGTCTGCACTGAAATAATTGGTGGTTCGATTTACATTTTGGACAGCAGTTGATAACAGATGATTTTACATGAGTCACTGAGGCATGGTTCGATTTTAACCCTCTAGATGACAAGTTCGATTTTGAAGCAGAAGACAAACTTTCTAAGGCTTGACACTTTTTCTCTAAAAAGGAAAGCAATTGGCTGAAAGACGGAAATTCAATATTAGTAGTTTCTTCAGCCCAAGATTGACGAGTATCTGGATCAAGTTTATTAAGAAGTAAATGAATTAACCATGGATCTCGACAAGTAGCTTCTTCACCTAAAGCATCTAAACCACGAATAACTTCATCAGCACCATCGAATAGTCGTCGAAGTGAATTAGCTGATACATGAGAAACGGACGGTAATGACATGAACGTTTTGATGAACGATCAAACAATTTGTCCTTTCTTATGATATCTATGCGTTAATCTTGCCCATGCTTGAGAAGAATTGGCATCAGATACAGGAATGTGACGTAATAACGCAGCGGCTTCATCTTTCAAAAAGCTTTTTAGATAATGGAATTTTTGACTAGGTTTCAAATTAGCATTATCATGAATGGTTGCTGTAAACAAATCATGAAAAGAAATCCACTCGTTGTAGTTGCCTGAAAACGGAGCTATATTGATTTTTGGTAGCTTCGTATCTGAGGTTGAATCCCTAGACAAAGAAATATGTGAAGTACTAGATAATCGTTCTAAGAAATATGACTACTGATTTGCTAGACGATTAACTACATCGTCAGTGGCTGAATCAGTCCCTTTTCTTTTAGAAATTTCAGTGAGTAAAATTTCCTTTGATGAATAATATTTGATTTCCAAGGCTTGTATTTCTGGCTCTGGATTAGTGTATGCTGGATCGGTTGCTAATTGATCCATTTGATCAATAATATTTGTAAATTCAGTCCATGCTGCTTCTAATTTTTCTAATCGTGTTTTTAGTGCTGATGGTTGTATACGAATGGACTCACTGTCCGACCGGCAATGTTATTCAATATTAGAGTACTTGAACACGTGGTGACATGAGAAAACCAAATTGCCACAAAAATACCTAAAAATGTGTTTTCAAATTTTTTACAAATTAATTATTGAAATTAAGTAATTTCCAATGAAACAATAATTGGTTGCAATCACAAAAAAACAAACAAGGCAGCACTGTAAGTGTCCAATTAAAATATGCCGACACTGTTCAATTAATAAAGGTCAATTAAAGGGCACTGTTATAATCACTTTCACAATTAAATTAATAAATGAATTCACAAATTTGAGTTTTTCAAGGTATTTATTGGTTTTTCGTTTTTACGAAATATCCTTGGTTGACTTACTTGTGCCCTGAATGTCCCAAGATGTTCTTTGTGTTTTGCACGTGGGTCAGATTTCGAATGTATTTTGTTTCCACCAACAAAATTTGTAGAAAAAATATCAAAAAAGTTCAAAAAATTCACAAAAACAAAACACTAGTCGTAATATCCTTACAGGATCTATTACACCTATGATACATCTATTTGTTTTGAATTTTTTAAAAGGTGATTTAAAATTTGTTGTTGGAAACATATACATATATTTCCGAAATCACACAAAAAGTTATATTTAGGTATACAATTAAAAAAAATTATATAGACACGTATAAACAATTATTAATTATTTTTTCCTTGCATATCACGTTGTTTTTCTTTAATACTTAATACTAATACACGTAATGACGTCATCAAAAGAGCGCGTAAGAAGAAGAGCACGGGATACCTGTATAGTCTTTGTACCATGGTAGTCCCTAAGGTTTGTTTTTGTTGTATATATAGTTACATCGCCACAAGAAAAACTTCCGTTCCCATAAAAAAAAAAATTTTTTCATTAACATAAAAAAAAAATCCGCTTAGTTTGCATTTGATGAAATCAAGAAAAACAAATTCATTTTTTTATTTTTATTTTTTACATAATGTAAAGACGAAACTGTTTTTTGTAAATTCATAAATTCGCGTAAATGCAAAATCTACAACATCATCAAAATTCAAAATTAATTTTCTCACACTAGAAGAATTTGTTTTTCTTTCGTTTCCGTCAAATGCAAGAAATATGAAACGATCACGTTTCCATACCGCATTAACGTAATTAATGAAAAGTAAAAAATTCAAAAAGAAGTCAGTTGTAGTTAGAAGTGTCTCATCGTAAACATCGAAAGAATAAATTAATTGTAAAGTTGGAAATTGTGCTAAATAATAAAAATTTTAAAATAAAAAGTTAATTTTTGTGAATAAGATAAAGTGGTGTTTTTTTTTTTTGCATCTATTTTCCCTTCGACAACTTTATTGGCGCAGTCGGTAGGATTCCGATGAAAGGAATCCAGTATAAAGAACGGAAAATAGACAAAAAAAAAATATTTTTAATAACTTGACTCAATAAAATTCAATAAATTAAATCGATAAACGAAGATAACTCAATAATAATAATAATAATAATAAAAAAGGAAAAATAAATAATTATTGTTGAATTCCTTTTTATTTTTTGTTTTGCGAATTAATTCATAAACAAATCCAAGTGAATAATAATTTACAATAATAAAACTTGGTTTGTGTGTCAAACTCGTGATAATATTCATTCATGAAGTTACCTGAAACTTTCGTAAACCAATACAAAGATTGCTTTGAATTAGCATCAGACGAAGAAACGTGGGATCTTGAAGATTTTCGTGAATTTCTCCGCATATTTTCATTATTAACAAAAAAGGAAAATAATACTACAACTACAATTAAAAAGAAGAAATACGATTTACGGAAGAGAACCAATAAATCAAGGTACAATTTAAGGAAAAGGAATAATAACAACAAGACTGGATAAATTTGGAAGGAAAGTAAAACGATTAGACACACGCTATCCATTTTCTCAACTTATGTCCGACGAAGGAAACCCAGAGAGCAGCCTAATATCAATTACGCCGTTAAAAGATAATTTAGTGAGAAACCAAATTAACAAGTCAACAGAAAACAACAACATGGACTTGAACATTGACCCATTGAAGTACATTAACAGCCTACCTGAATTCAATGAAAAAGGTAACGAATTGTTTACATTTTTAGATTTAGTAGATCAAATAATTCCTTTAGTATCTAAGTATAATCCAAGTAGTCAAACAATTTTGTTAAATAAAATAAAGAGTAGATTAAGTGATAAACCTAGGGAAATCATTGAAATAAATAGTCACTTAAAAACCTGGTCTGAAATTAAGAAAATTTTAATTGATAATTTCGGTGATAAGAAATCATCCTTACAAATTTTCGACGAATTAAGAAGTGTTACCTTTACCTCGAATTGTATTGAATTTTATAATCAAATCACAAGTATTTTAAGGCGATTGAACAATAAAATAAAAGGCGAAGCGGATGCAGAAAATCTTGTACAGTCAAATATTCGCACTGGTCTGAAGATTTTTAAAGAAAAATTACCAGAACCAATGCGTTCGATTTTATTTAGTAGGGATCCAAAAACGTTAGAGGAGGCCCAAGATATTTTGGTTGAGGGCAATTATGCGTATTATAATCCAAATAAAAACAACCAACGTAGAGAGAGAAATTTTCATAATCAAGAATCAAATAAATTCAACGTACAAAAATCCTTCCCACCACATTCCAACAATAAAAATTTTAAACAGAGACCACGAAACTACAACTCACGTCAACCAGATACAAGACTTTCACAACATAACAATTCATACAACTTTAGACAAAGCCATGCTAATAGACCTCTACATTTTGGGTCACATCAATCTCATTTTAATAAAATTAATTATAATAGCAATAATAGGCCAGAACCCATGGATATTGACACATCTGTGAACTCTAGAATTAATTCATTAGAAACCGAAAATAAAGTTGAAAATTTTCATTCAGTGGCCTCGGAGAACAAAACCTACCTTATATAAAAATTCAGTCTAAAGGACGACCTTTGAAATTCATAATTGATACTGGAGCCACAATGAGCATAATTAATACAGGCATCTGTAACCCGAAATACGCTACAAGAATAATCCCTATGAATATTAAAACATTAACAAATATTATTCCATGTGACACTAAAATAACAATAGATCCCTTTTTAGAATTTGATTCAGACGAAAAATTAGAATTCCTCGAACTAAAATTCCATGATAAATTCGACGGTCTTATAGGTAACAACATTATGCTCTCATTACAAGTAGAAATCAACTATAAAAATAAAACATTAAAATTAAAAACAGGTAATGAAATTCCACTGTATTTCAATGAAAATGAAGAAATTGAATACAAAATTCCTGTTCCGCTTAAAGAAATTGAAACATTTCAGAATGAGGTATTCGTTGATGGAAACGAAATCAGATGTGAACATTTAGATCCTTCTACAAAAAATGAGTTAGTGAAAATAATCAAAAATTTTAGTAAAGCTTTTTATCATAAAGGCGATGACCTAACATTCACTCATGAAATAACGCACAAAATCAATACGGTGAACGAAATACCAATTTATACGAAACTTTATCGTTACCCTGAAGTCCACCGTCAAGAAGTTCACACGCAAATTGACGAAATGCTTAAACAAGGCATCATTAGACCGAGCGACTCCCCTTATTCTGCCCCCATTTGGGTTGTACCCAAAAAACTCGATGCGTCCGGTGAAAAGAAGTGGCGCATTGTAGTTGACTACAGAAAATTAAATAACGTTACTATAGATGACAAATATCCTATCCCAAATGTCGATAGTATACTGGACAAATTGGGTAGGGCTATGTACTTCACGACACTAGATCTAGCTAAGGGTTTCCATCAAATTGAAATAGCTAAAGAAGATATTAAGAAAACCGCCTTTAGCACAGATAGCGGTCACTATGAATTCGTCAGAATGCCATTTGGGCTAAAAAACGCCCCTGCAACTTTCCAACGTTTAATGAATTCAGTTTTGAAAGAATTCATCGGGAAAATCTGCTATGTGTACCTTGATGATATAATCATTTTTAGCACAAGTAAAGAAGAACACTTCGATTCTTTGAGGAAAATATTAAAAAAGTTGCAGGATGCAAATTTGAAAATCCAACTTGATAAAAGCGAGTTCATGAAACAGGAAACTGAGTTTCTTGGTCACATCATTACGGTAAACGGCATTAAACCCAATCCGAATAAGATAGAAGCAATTAACAAATTCCCAATTCCTAAAACACCAAAGCAAATAAAGTCGTTTTTAGGCCTTGTCGGTTATTACAGGAAATTTATTAAAGACTTTGCTAAGATCGCAAAGCCGATGACCACTTGTCTGAAAAAAGACAAACGTATAGACATTCAAAATTCAGATTACAAAGAGGCATTTAACAAATTGAAGTTATTGATCACTACGGATCCCATTCTGGTATATCCAGATTTTTCAAAATCCTTTACACTAACTACCGATGCTAGTAACTTTGCTATTGGAGCTGTTTTGTCTCAAAATGGCCACCCAGTATGCTATGCATCTAGAACACTCAACGAGCATGAGTGTAACTATTCGACTATTGAAAAGGAGTTACTTGCAATAGTCTGGGCAACGAAATATTTTCGCCCTTACCTTTACGGTAGAAAATTTGTAATTAAAACTGACCATAAACCGTTGCAATGGCTTCATAATCTGAAAGAGCCGAATGCGAAACTACAGCGTTGGAAAGCAAAATTAGAAGAATTCAACTTCGATATTGAGTATGTAAAGGGTAAACAAAATAAAGTTGCTGATGCTCTATCAAGGGCAGAAATCCATGTAACCGAATTAGAAGCCGATGACATCAGATCGACAGACGCAACAATACACTCAGCCGACGAAGACAGCAACGAGTACATACCGATATCTGAATCACCTTTGAATTTTTATAAAACACAAATTATTGTAAAAAAGGGTCATCGTGTTGAAGAAAATTTCGAAAAATTCTTTGGTAGAACCAGAAAGACGTTTACTCACCCAAACCCCGATGAAGATTATTTTGTCCATTTACTTAAAGAACACATCCCACACAAAGGAATAGTAGGAATTATGATCGATGATATTAGTGTTTATAGTCTATTTCAAAATACGTATTTAAAACATTTTTCGAAAAATAAATTATTAAAATTTAACAAATGCTCATTATTATTAGAAGACGTAAGATCACGCGATGAATTACAAGAAAGAATATTAGAGCAGCACTCTAAAATAAATCATAGGGGTATAAATGAAACATATTCAGAATTAAAAACTAAAATTTATTTTCCAAAACTTAAAATAGAGATTCAGAAAATAATAAATAACTGCTATATCTGTAATTCAGCCAAGTATGAGAGACACCCTCTTAAACTTCCTTATAAATTAACAGAAACCCCAAGTAGGCCTCTAGAAATCATTCATATGGACATATGGTTTAAAAGTAAAGGAAATCCATACCTTACAATCATTGACAAATTCACTAAGCACGCACAAGTTATTCCCTTGAAGTCTCGAAATTGGTCTGATCTTAAGAATGGGTTCATGCAATTCATTTCTTCTTTTGGTAAACCTACAAAAGTCATAACCGATCAAGAAAAGGGGTTTAATAGTTTAAATTTTATTAATTATGTAAAAAGTGAAGGGATAGAAATTCATTTTACAACCCCAAACAACCATACAAGCAACGCCGACATAGAACGATTTCACAATACTTTGAATGAGCATTTAAGAATTTTCAATGTAATCGAAAAAGAACAAAAATATCCGTTGGATGAAGACGTAGTAATTAAAAGTGTGAAAGTTTATAATGAAACAATTCATTCGTCTACAGGTAAAAGACCTATAGATTTCCTCAATGGTAACATTAGTCCTTCAGAGTACCCATTGATTCATCAATCCCTTCTAGAAAAGAAAGAAAAGCGAATAATAGCCCTCAATAAGGGAAGAATCGTTGAACAACCTTCAGACTATTTAAAACTCAATAGAATTACCAAAATTCAACCATATCACAAAAAAGTAACTACAACTAATGTAGGGAAAGAACATTTTGTAGTGAATAAAGATAAACTACCACGGTATATGAGTCAATTTAAAAGGAAACAAAAATACGAAAATTGAAACAAAAATTATCCTCATTCATTTCAGGTATTATCATTATTTTACTTTTACTAGTACCAAGTTATGCATTGGCCCAATCATCTATTGAAATAGACGAAATACACTCTGGAAACGGATATATCCTCTTTCATGAATCAGAGCTAAAAATAATCCATAACTATCGAAGAATTATGCACATAATAGAACTATCTCAATACGAGGATAGCATTACTAAAATAGAATCGAACGTAATTCAGCTTCATAATAAAACTCAAATTCCAGCCACATTGTTACACAATTTCAAACACTTAAAAGAGAATTTCAATAGCATCATTCCTCATCACGTAAGTAAACGCGGTTTACTTAATATTGTAGGTAAAGGTTTAAAACTTCTAACTGGAGTAATGGATGATGATGAGCGTGAGGAAATTGGAAAACATTTTGATACAATAGAGAAAAATAACAGGCAATTTATAAAAAAACCTAAATGATCAAGTTCTTATTAATAAACAAATTTCAGACCAGATAAAAAACATAACAGATCACGTAAATTTAATACAAGATGAAATAAGTTTAAAAAATAAACAAATTTTCAAATCAAGTTAATCAAATAGATTTTGAACTAAAAACCTTTATGATTTTAACTGAAATAAATGAAAACATAAACATTCTATCGAAACAAACTTCAGATATTAAAGAAATTATATTAGCTAGTAAATTAGGAATATTAACTAGAGATATTCTAACACAAGACGAAATAAAAAACAATAATATTACGATTGAGACACTGCCTTATATAAGAAATAATGTACTTCTCAAAGAAAATGTAATAGTTTTCGTAATTTCAATACCAAATTTTGTAAAAAACAAGTATTTTAGAACAATAATAAAAAAGATTAGTAACAAAAACAATTCATTAGAATTAGATACTCAAATAGAGAAAATTATTGTATGTAATCAAGATGTTTTTATTAACATAGAAAAACAAAACATCTTGAAAAAAGAACTTATTCCTTACACAGATTCATGTATTTCAAAATTATTAAAAAATGAACAAATGAAATGTAATTTCCGTAAAAATGTAACACAAAGTATTGAACTTATATCAGAAAACATAATAATTACAAAAAATCTTGAGGAAACTTTACTAATAAATAATTGCGGGCAACAAATGGGAATTAAAATAAAAGGGAATAACATAATTAAATTTGTAAATTGTGGCATTACAATTGGAGATTTCCATACAGAAACTACAGAGAAAGAATATCGTGTTGTGATATTACCGTATTTAGAACGCAACATTGCTATTGAAGAAGTTGTTAACAAAGTCAAATTACAACACCTCTATTATAAAAACATCGACAACACCAAACAAATCGAAGAAATTGAAATGACAACAAAACAACGATGGCATGTGAATTTGACAACACATTTTGTTATCTTCTCAATCGTATTGGCAATCGGGATGTTCATCTACATACGCTTGCGTTATAAAAGAAAGGATACGACAGTAAACATTCAGCTAAAGGATTATCGCCCGGAGACGATAATTAAGGGGGGAGGAGTTACATCGCCACAAGAAAAACTTCCGTTCCCATAAAAAAAAAAATTTTTTCATTAACATAAAAAAAAAATCCGCTTAGTTTGCATTTGATGAAATCAAGAAAAACAAATTCATTTTTTTATTTTTATTTTTTACATAATGTAAAGACGAAACTGTTTTTTGTAAATTCATAAATTCGCGTAAATGCAAAATCTACAACATCATCAAAATTCAAAATTAATTTTCTCACACTAGAAGAATTTGTTTTTCTTTCGTTTCCGTCAAATGCAAGAAATATGAAACGATCACGTTTCCATACCGCATTAACGTAATTAATGAAAAGTAAAAAATTCAAAAAGAAGTCAGTTGTAGTTAGAAGTGTCTCATCGTAAACATCGAAAGAATAAATTAATTGTAAAGTTGGAAATTGTGCTAAATAATAAAAATTTTAAAATAAAAAGTTAATTTTTGTGAATAAGATAAAGTGGTGTTTTTTTTTTTGCATCTATTTTCCCTTCGACAACTTTATTATATTTTATGCACAACACGATTAAATTGAAAATAATACAGAATATAATGTATGTATTAATATATATAAACATATATGTACGTGTATGTAATATAAGTACAGGATAAGAAAACTTTATCATATGTATTTAATTTATTATAGGTTATATGAAATATTTCAGTAGAATTATCTCCTTTTATGATGTTATTTTTTTCGTAAATTTTCAGAAAAAGAACGAATAACAATCTTAAAGGATGTGAAGGAAATGTTACAAAATAGAACGTATAATCTTAGAGATTGAAAAAACTGTTAGTAAGAAAAATGAAATATTTAAAATTTACAACAAATAAAAAAAATGTTCTTTTCAGGATTTTCGTAAATTTCGAGAAGTGAAGACTGGATTGACCACCGAATGACTTTTTAGTTTTTATTATTTTTTTTTAATGAAATGAGTTTTATGAGGTTTTATTTTTTTTAATGAAATGAGCTGTTTTATTTCAAACTGGCATAAGTCCAAAACTGTCGAAGTCCGATTTTAAATATAAATCATCTTGCAATATGAACTTCAGTAATTACATATTACTGAAATTACAAGAAATGATTACAAACACTTCATAGAGATAAAGTCTCTGTTGAGTTTAGTAGGAAATATTAATATAAAACATAAAATACTTTTAATGTAAAAAATTGACTTATTCCACTTTCAAATAAAACAGCTCAAATATAAAAATGTTGAATTTTTTAAATTTTTGTTTCTGTTTTTGAATTTTTTGTTTTGTTTTTGAATTCTCTGAATTTTTGGAATAAAAAAAAGTATTTATAATCAATTTAAAAAGTTTTTTACATCATTTCGTAAATTACAAATGGGTAATAAAAATTAATATGAAAACATTTTGAAATTGTTTATTAATTTATTTATTTTATAATTTTGCTGAATTTATTAAAAATTCGTTATTAACCATAAAAATTAAAACTAAAGTTTACAATGAAACTCCTTTTATTTTAAAACACACCTATCTCTGTGTGTTCATTCCGAAAATTTGGTCGCAAATTTCACTTCTTTTGTTCTTTGGCTATATATCTTCTTGATCAAAATTATTTGCATCTGAACTGTCTGTTGTATCAGATCATTCCCTACAATTGTCGGCTTTTAGATATTTTCGTGTTCTATAATAAAGTTATGTAACACAACACATGATGTGACAATATATTTTATTGATTCTAGGTTTTTTATATTTATAAGATTCAAAGTTTTAAATTTATTTTTAAAACTCCAAAAGCGTGTTCTATAACAACACGTTTGGAGCTAAGACTATAATTATATTTTTTTTCTTTTGCTGACAAATTTCGAAAATCCTTGAAAGGAACCCTTAAATATGTTTTCAGCGGATATGCTGAGTCTCCAACCAAATGTGAATCTAGAGGAAGATTTGTTCTACCTTCGGCAAGAGCATTACCTACTGTACTGTTCTGCCATACACAAGCATCATGCGCTCGTCCTGGCCAACCCACCAATATATCCATGAAAATTAGATCATTGTCACAAATTCCCTGTTATAGAAATAATTTCACATAAAAAAGTTATACCTATTGGTATATTATATGAATTGTAAAATTTGATATATAGTACAAACCTGCTTTAAGATTGAATTGTAGCCTTTACGGTTATAGTAGCTACTTTGATCAATTTATGGCTGATTAATGCGGATGTGCGTACCATCTACTGCACCAGCAATGTTAGGAAAATTTGATATTGGGTTATTATTAAAACTATCGATAATCTTAACATATTTTTCCCTCGTAGGCCACCGTATGTAGTTTTTGCTTAAAAGCGTTAAAATTTTACAAAATTTTAATAAAATTTTGTGGGTTGTGGATTTTGACAGGCCAAATCTATCTGCAAGATCTCTATGACATGCACCATTACTTAGGTATCATATTACAACGTACAAACACAATTCGTCACTCAAACCTGGTCTACCTATTTTATACTTTTCAATCAATGGTTTTGTTTCATGCAGCAATTGCTAAAAATACATACATACATATGTATGTGCATAATGATTACTAATTGAGAAAATAAAACAAATTTTTACATACCCAGAAGGTATTTCTTTCCATTCTAAAATGTTCAAAAAAAATGTGAACTGGCATAGAACGAATCACATGTAAATATTGATGTACTTTTGGAATTTTCTCTTTGACTATTATTTTAGGAATTAAACACTTAATTTTTCGCCTTTTAATGTCCAAGTAATGGCAAACACTTGAATTATCTCTCTTTTCTGTAAAATTATCAATTAAAATATCACACACAAAATTTATTACTACAGATTTATCCTTTATTTTTAATTTATTTCAACTAGATTTTTGTTCGAAAATGCAAAATTTCAGAAATGACAGCTCATTAGCATTGCATTCACAGAGTTCTTTATTCTTGCAGACTGCATATCCTTCATTTTAGTACTACCATAGAACAAAGTAAGAATTTGCAGTGCAGGTTGCATTTTAGAAAAAGCCTAATAATAAAAGTATGTAGACATGATATATATACGTACATACATATGTAGGCATTTTCACTATTAATTTTTATATACAAAGATTCTATATGATGAGTAATACAACTGTAAATATAATGAACTGAACAAAAATATTGTTATAATTTTTGTATTTTGCTCATAATTTTTATTTATTTATTATACTATATATATATTATTATTATTATTATGTTTTTTTTTTTTTTTTTTTGTTAATTTTCCATTACAATTTTGTTTATTTTGAATTTTATATGCTTATTTAATTAATTTAATTGGTATATGGATTGAAGTAAAAAGTAAAGAAATATTGAATAATTTATTTCATTTGTATACATACATATTTTTTTTTTACAATTTAATAAAATAGATATAGAAATAAAAAAACGAACAATAGAAGAAATAATATAGAAAACAAAAAAAAAAAAAAAAAAAAACAAAAAAAACGAACAATAAAATTAATAAATAAAAAATTTTGACCCAAAAACGATAATAGGAAAAAAAAAAACAATTTTAAAAATGTTAACAAAGAAAACTTTATACTTTATTCCTCATTTTTGAATTTTTGAAATTCATGATTTTCTTTTTCCACGTTTGAAATTTTCTTTTTAAGAATTTCAATTGTTTCTTTAAGAGCTCTATTTTCTACTTCAAGACTATTGCATTTATTTCTATATTGGCTCATTCTGATTTTTAGTTAACCTAATTGTAAAAATAAAAAGAAAAAAAAATTTATACTTTGAATTTATTTTATAATAATTGTTTTTAGTTTTATAAATGATATAGAGGAAACTTAATAGTTTGTTGAATAATAAAGTAACGTACACATGTATATGATGTATGCACAAAGTATTCACAAAAAAATCTTGAAATTTAAATAAAAATTTTAGGTAAAATAATACGCATTGTGTACATGCGCATATTTCTATATCACATATGTATCTATATTCCATGTTTTTCAACAGTATAAAATAAAAATTATGCATTTATGTTATAGTAAATAAACGGGCATTTGAACTTTTTATTGCTGTTTTATATTTTGATTAAAATGTTCATCATAAAATCAGAAAAAAAAAACATTATTGAGGTTAAGTTATCTATATTTATTTACCTGTATACTAAAAGTACATACCTGTTTCTTTTGTGCAATAATTTTTGTATATTTTGATTTACAGATATCACAGAAATTTTTAAAAAAATGAAGTATTTATTTAAATTATTCACGCTCTTGGAAAAAATTCAAAAAAAAATTTAATTAATAAAAACTCAAATGCATAGAACACAAGTCAATACACAATCAATCTCGATAGCAAAATCTTCAAAAAGAAAAAAAACATAAACAAAAAATTAAAAAAGTCAAAGATCGAACTAAAGTTGCATTTGTTATTTTATTGCACAGAAATGTCAAAAAAAAGAAAGAACTATAAATATGTACACCCTTCGTAACCGATATTTAAATTTAAATTTTTTGTTTTTTATTTTTTTTTTTTCAAATTAATGTTCTACTTAATAACCAATGTTCATATTTTTCAATATTTTCAATTATTTTAAATGCTTTTTTACCTGATTCATGTGTATGTGGATTCATATATATTAATAATGTATTTCATTGTACCATATTAATTTCAATATCATAATTCACAAAACCGAAAAAGATAATACATGAAGAAAACGAAAAGAAATAGAATTACCATAATAAGTACATATTACACAATAAGTTAAAATGCAATATGTATATTAATTTTTCATTTTGTTATATATTTTACACTATATAGGAATTTTTCTCAAGAAATGTTAAAGCGATTATTATTTTCTACACACAATATAGGAATAAATAGTAACGCTTTACGTTATCACAATTAAAGCAGTGCGTATTTTGTTGCACGCAGTTTAGGCATTATGTTCAGCTCATGCTTCAAAGAGTAACACAGTATACCTTTATTATTCCTTAAAATCTTGCTTCAGTTTCGAAACATTTAAGTGTTGACAACGACGTTGTTTCGAAACAGTATTCCTTAAAATGCACAAATTAAGAAATTAAAACGTAAATATTTCCTATTTGAGACAAGAGGTGTTCATTGGGGTTGGTAAGGGAAGTCGGCAAATTAGAGCCGTAACTTCGGGATAAAGATTGGCTCTGAAGATTGAGATAGTCGGGTTTGATTGGGAAATAATAATATGGTTTATGTACTCGTTCTGGGTAAATAGGATATATATATAATTTTTTAATTACAAATCTGTTCCCCGGAGAGAAGTTTACGTAACCAATTGTGGAACATTCTTGCTAATAATTTATAGATATTTTTTTAATTTCTATTAAATTTATATCGGCCTTCAATTAACAATCAATTCAGAACCGGCACGGACTTGGGGAATCCGACTGTCTAATTAAAACAAAGTATTGTGATAGTCCTAACGGGTGTTGACACAATATGATTTCTGCCCAGTGCTCTGAATGTCAGAGTGGAGACATTTAAGTAAGCGCGGGTAAACGGCGGGAGTAACTATGACTCTCTTACTTTGGGAAGTAATGATGATCGCCTCCTTTAGGAAGTTATGATGATCGCCTCCTCGTGGTGCTTGCTGGGCAACGCTAAATGATCATGACTAGTAAATCGCTCTCTTACGGGTACCTCTACCTTAAGTGGAAAGCTTATTTTTATTACCATTTAGGTCCGGGCTGGCTAGCGTTGGTCTACCTGAGAGCTGAAGTAGTAGGATATATTACCAAACAGATCTTGAAAGAGTAGTAGGGCTAGAAAAGTGGGCCAAGGATTGTGGGTTGAGAGCAAACCCACAGAAAACGGACCTTGTACTCTTCAATAGGAGATACCAGGCGACACTAACAAAATTCCTTGTATTATCGGGGACACCTTTAAGCCTTTCGAACAAGGTGAAATATCTGGGCCTGATACTGGATTCTAGACTAAGCTGGAAGCTGAATTTCTTGGAGCGAGTGCGCAAAGCCATTGTAACGCTGTACTCATGTAAGAACGCAATTGGCAGATCATGGGGCCTAAAACCAATGCCAATTAGTCAGGCCAATTTTGCTTTATGGATCGGTGGTTAGGTGGAGGGCGTTGGAAATGGCGGCCAACACCAAACTTATGATAAGGGTTCAAAGGACTGCTGCTCTACTTATGAGCGGAGCCCTTAGATTCACCTCCACGGAGGAATTAGAAGTTTTTTTTGGGCTGATGCCTCTGGATTTGTCAGCCAGGAAAAGGGCGGGTATCTCTGCCACTAGGCTTTATGCTAGCGATTAGTGGACCCGTCAGAGACTTGGCCATTCGTGCGTACTTGACTCCCTTCCGTATTCTCCCAGGGGAGTTGACTATATCACGCCAAAGATATGTTTGGGGAAGGCTTTTAGCACGTGCATCCCTTCCAGAGAAGACTGGTCTGGAGAAGAGCCACCATGAAAAGATGGTTTACATCTGTACACGGATGGCTCCAGACTTGATGGTCGCGTTGGGGGTGGAGTGTACATAAGCTCCCTTTTTTAAGACTTTAGCTTTTCTTTTCGCCTGCCTGACCACTGCAGTGTGTTTCAAGCAGAGGTCAATGCCATTGATGAAGCCATTCTCTGGCTCGAGAAATGTGCGGCTTCGATAAGGAGAGCGTATATCTTCTCGGACAGTCAGGCCGTAATCAAAGGTCTAGCGGAGGATAATTTCAATTCCAAGGTAGTTTTGGATTGCCTTACAAAAATTAAGACACTGTCGGACTATTTTGATTTCAGAGTTGTATGGGTACCTGGACATAGCAATATCCGGGGCAACTGTATGGCGGATGAGCTGGCTAGAAGGGGAACCACTATATCACTTCTTCCAGAGACATGGGGAGTTAGGACCCCACTTGCCAGCTGCCTTAGGCTAATGGGTCAGAAGAGCATCGAGGGTTAGAATCACAGATGGGCCTCGAGTGATAAAAGTGATACAGCCAGGAAGCTGTGACCGGAAGTGGACTCACGACCGACCTCTTATCCTTAGGGATGAGGCAATTTAGCATGTAGCGAGCATGCTACAAGACTGAACGCTCGCTATAATGATCTCTGCATATCATGTGAAGACGAGGAAGAGGAGGAGAGCATAGAGAACCTCCTCTGTCAGTGCGTAGCTCTATCAAGAGATAGATTTAGTTTCCTTGGAGCTACTTACTTCACGGATCTCTCCTGTCTGGGGAGAGTGTCTGTACGCAAGTTGCAGGGCTTCATTAGACGTTTGAAGTGGTTCGATCCTGCTTGATTCCACCCCTCTCTGTGGTATCACAATGGGCCTAAATGGCCTAAAAGCACACGCTTGGGGAACCGGCGAGAGCAGCCACTGCAACCTAACCTAACCTAAGTTAATTTCGCCTTTAGGTTTTAAATATACTCAATGACTTGCACACATGTTAGAATTCTTGGTCCGTGTCCCGAAGGTATCCTAAATCTATCGCATTGTTAATCATATAAACGCATATAATATAAGATAATGATTATATCATAACCTTAATTATAACATCATATGATTTTAGCGTTATAAATTAAAATCTGTCAATAATTTATCCGATACTGTATTTAAATTGGTCTTTATCCCATTTAATTCTTTAAATAAAAATTAAATAATGGATAAACATATTACCAAACAGATCTTATGATAAATTTATATATAATATTAACAGATTACAATGTCTTTTTATATAGAAAAAATGCACACCATTCATATATTACTTATATAAAATAATATATTATTAGTGATGAATTTTCTATATTTGATATTTAGGTTCATCGGGCTTAACCTCTATGTAGTTTCTCGTACTATTTAACTCTCTATTCAGATTTCGTTCCAACTTTCCCTCACGGTAGTTGTTTGTTATCGGTCTCATGGTTATATGTTGTTTTAAATGGAGTTTACCAATTACCACTCAATTCGTGCTGCACTATCAAACAACACGACTCTTAGGAAATATCTTCTAGTAATCATTAACATTACTACAGGCCTAGCACCCTCTATTGGGAAATGGCCTGATTTGAGAAAGACTTAAACTGTTTGTGTGTCATACTAGTTAACAGATATTCCATACACTGCATCTTATATTTGTTATAAAAACAAAATAACTCAGCTGCTAAGAAAATCCTTGTAAGTTTCTTTTCCTTCCCTCATTAATATGCTTAAATTCAGGGAGTAATCTCATATGAGTTGCGGTAGCTTTTGATTATTATTATTATTATTTTTTTTTTTTTTTCAATTTTTACATACATATAATAAATATTATAGATTAATGATCTATTCTTATCTTCAATATATATATTTAATATAAAGAGGAATAGAACCAAAGAAAAACATTTTCTTTTTAAATATCTATATGTTACTATTATGTTTATTATTTATTTATTATTCATATTTTCCACATATAGAAAAATGTTATTTAATTTGGATCAAATATACAATTATAATATATATGTAAAAATTATTTTCTTTTTATTAATGTTATAAATTATAATTATCAGTGATATGATAAATTTAGTAACACATTATGTGAAAATTATTTTACTTTAAAATTATATTTCAACTTTTTGTATACATATGTATATGCTATTATACATACATATATATTTGGTTAAATCTTACAACCCTCAACTATATGTAGTCCATGCAGAACTTTTTACTTTAAGTACATAAAAGCATGGACTGCAATATGCGTTCGAAATGTCGATGTTCATGTGTCCTGCAGTTCACACGTTGACGCACAGTTTGCTGCGTTCTTCATCGACCCATGAATCAAGTGATCCTCCGCTTAGAGTAAATCATTTTTAATTTTAATTAAAATGCTTTATCAATATATATTTTATTTTCTATATGTTGCGAATGTCTTAAAGATATATACATATGTAAAATATACATTTATATGTACAATCTGCGTGCAGGTGCACTTTCTATACATACGCATCAAAATTGATATAAAAAGATGTACATAGATCTCTATTGGTCTTATTGTATGTATATTGTATATACTGTAATACAAAACAAATGATTTATGGCTTGATCTGTAATTTGCAAATAAATAAAAAGTTGATATACGTATATAGTACATATGTATAATAAATCGATCTTTTTGGATAAATTCAAGCTAATATCTCGAATCATCAAGCAAAGGTGAAAGGATGAGCTTCAGTGGATCGCAGTATGGTAGCTGCTCTACCACTTACAACACCTTGCCCGTTATCAAAGTCGTTTACAATTGATTCTAGGCATTGACATCGTATTTAATAAAATTTAGTTAAATTAACTAGCTTTTTGTATAGGCGCTATTAATACATCCCATACTAGCTATGTTAAATGACACATTGGCTTCGTTTTATTTATCTCTTATAATATTTTCATTATAAGCTCTAAATGGTTTATTGACATACAATTCAATAATCTAATCTAATCTAATCTAATTCAATTGGGTTAATAATCTAACGCTTGGTAAATTTTGCTTCACAATGATCGGAAGAGCCGACATCAAAGGACCCAACATAAAGCCGTTATCCCTATGGTCACTTTTCTAACACTTCTTGTTAAAACTCTTTAAACCTAAAGGATCGATAGGCCGAGCTTTTGCTGTGTCTGTGTGTACTGCACACCTAGATCAAGTCAGCATTTGCCCTTTTGCTCTATGTGTTGTTGCTGTCCGCACTGAGCTGGCCTTGTGACACATCCGTTATTGTTTGAGAGATGTACCGCCACAGTCAAACTCCCTACCTGGCAATGTCCTTGAATTGGATTATACCAGAGTGTAGGAGTTATAACAAATTCAATTTACTTTAATGCATGCATATATAAATCCACAATACAGTGAATATAATATACATCATTATTTCATTTAAATTTGTTCATGATGCATGTTCCATTTTATCAAGTAAGTAAGGAAACAATAAGAGTAGTGGTATTTCATTGTTGACATATGGCCTAAACTATTTACCTCTCACTTATGCTTCACCTCTTATGTCTCCTTACACTGCCAGACTAGAGTCAAGCTCAACAGGGTCTTGGCTGTGGTTTCGCTAGATTGAAGATAGGGACAGAAGGAATATCGTTAATCCATTCATGCGCGTTACTAATTAGATGACGAGGCATTTGGCTATTTTCTACATGGTTTATCACCATGCCCTTACCACCTTTTCTTGAGGCGTGGTTACCTCTCCTAACATAAATATTAGTTAATCCTGGGCCAGCAGCAATCGATCAAATGGTATACAGAATCCCAAATGGACACGTTCGCCTAGTGACCACCCATCTCCAACTATCCCATATCTACTAGTTATTGTCAGCAGATGGGATCTTGGTGTTTATGTTGTCAAATATCAAATCAGTTACTAAAATTAAAATAATCAAAAGAAGAACAAGCACTTCAGAAATAAATAAATAAATAACACGAAATATAGTAACAAAAGTTATTATAAATAAATAAATAGATAAATAATATTAATATATTAGGACCTCCAGTCCCATGAAGCATTAACTCTATGCGGTTTATCACAGATCCTGGCTCTCAGCCTATATATAATATTTTTAATAATAACAATATGACATGTGTATATTAAAACAATAAAAAAGAAATAAATCAAATAAATAAAAAGTATATATCACAGATAGAACAGTAGAGGTGTAAAGAGCCTCGACTAGCTTACAACACTGGTTAAACCAGTTATCACAGAACATAAATCATAAGCTTGCTTGTCAAATACATTGAAATAAATGATATAATAGTAGATATATACTGTAGCACAATGCAATGATTATTCATTTAATTAATTAATAACACATTTCAGCCATAACATATTTCAAGTGTAATAAAATGCCAACAATATTATTTTATACAAAGCCCATGTGTAGACGTCTGGGCTATTGGCAGTTTAGTACATGCAGTCGATGGGAATAATTTGTAGCACTATTATTAGTGACCAGTAAGTGGGTATGATTTTGCCCAATAGTCACATACACCACCACGCTTTACTCTTGATTGCGTATTAAATAATAAATTAATCGTAATTTCAACTTTCTTCAGCTATCTCTTTAATATTTGCAGTTTATGCACTGTTAACCTACAAGCCGTAATAGGTTAACGTTTTAGGATACCGTGATAATACATAATTAGTATGTATCTTGCCAATGTATTGCCTATACTTGTTAAAGCATATTACTAGCCACACAATAAGCCAGTATGCCAAGATACACCATTAACATTAAATTACACAATGCCATAGTATTCGTTAGGGCAAATGCGTAAATGATGATTATATTGTCAGTTCATTTAAAATAAATATAATATATTTATATTATATTATTTATATTAATAATTGGAAACTAAATATATATGAAACATGAAACCCATAACAAAACCGCCACAAAGCCATAAACACCAATATCTATTAACCCTGATAAATCAGAATCGTAATCCCCAATGGAGCTACGTAGCGACATAGGGCTGATGGTCTTTAATATCTTACGGTCCTAAATACCTCGTATATTCAAGCAACTGATCGTCTCCTCGGGCATAGCCCTACGGGTGCGTTTGTCTATAGGTAGGACTTCACCGCAATTCTTCTGGAACCTTTGTCTAAGCAGTGGAAGAGGTGGCTCATATTTTCTCATCTTTTCAGACCCCCGTCTTTCGAGGTAATCCCCGACATCGTGGCGGACTGTTACATCGATCACAAAGACCCCTTTCTGGTTCTGAATCACCAGGTCTGGTTTGAGGACCTCTCCAAAAGTTAGCCGGATCGAAGTTTCCTTAGAAGATGCAAATTGTTGGTTTCTTTGAACTACTTCGTTTTCGATCATATCTCTTATTTGATTGTGTCTCATGATTCTGGCAAACCTATTTCTTATACACTGTCCGAGAATGTGAACCAGAGTCTCAGACTGGACACCACATTGTCTGCACATTATACAAGGCGCCTCTCGTTTAATCCTGCGTAACGTTGTTCTATTTTCCGCAGTGTCAATTTTTATTTTGAGTGCCGTTATATACCTGCATGGCTTGAGTAATTCGGGTTTATAAAGCCAGCAATTACCGATATGATCATCAACTAGAGATTTCACTGCTTTCCCTTGAAAATGAAGATTACTCCATGTGATAAGTTCTTGTTTCTTGGCTCTAATTTTGTAATCGTCCACCTCTCTAGCCGAAGTAGGCCAGCTTAACCTGACGGCATTAGCAGACTTCCGAAGACGTTCCACCATGCCGCCAATATTTGCCAATGATTTAATTACAGGGTCATTATTATTAATGAATTTTAAACCTGTCTTCAATGCAGTCGATACCACTAAAATTTCCAACTTAGGAAACCCCAATCCAACATCTCTTTTAGCACAGTATAACAACCCATGAGCAGTTTATTGTGCAGGGTGGAGAATACCTTTAAACACTACTCGTAGCTCCTAGTCTATCTCTCTTATTAGGTGGTATTGTGATTACTAGCGCATATAAGTAGTGCGGTATTAAATAGGTACATATCAATTTTATCTTCTGGTGGGGCTTCAGGGGAAGACGCATAACACGCTGCAGAGATGCAAACAACGAGTGCTTGACCACTGTCAGGGCAATGCAAGCCCAAGGAGATATTTTTACTCCTCAATATTGTAAATATGATTCCTCATTGGCAAAAGGAATCGTCTCCCCCGTACTAAGTTTTAAGTTGGGATTCACAATGCACTATTAGTCTTTTGTTTTCTAAATGTGGAAACACATGCTATTTTGCGGCACATGCTGCATTCCTAGCCACTTTAGGAATTCTTCCGTACAAGACAGAAGCTCAGCTGCTTTACTCATGTGGGTGGCCATGAGTAGTAGATCATCGGCAAAAGCCAACGATGATATGCATGTGTTTCCATCGCATTGGAATCCCTTCAATTCCTCTAGTTCAATGAGGTGCGGTTCAAACACGATGTTAAAAATAAACGGAGAGAGTGGGTCGCCCTGTTTTCACTCTCTTTTCAATTTACGGTAGCAGTGTTTAAACATTTACCAATATTCGTGTACATATCCGCATAGGTGTCTACCACGTGTCGGACCGCATATTCAGGTAGACCCTTGCAGCGTAGTGCCAATTCATTCAGGATTTGAACATTATTAAAACAACCAGACTCAGCCGTAAATCCTTTTTGTTTTGGAGTTATTTGAACAGGTTTTCTAATCTTGGAGTCAATAAGCGTCCAATATAACCGACTGATAATCGCATTGATGGTAATCGACTGGTAATTTGAGATATTAGCACTATCTTTATTTGGCTTTAATATCAATATAGTGTGGTTGGTCCTCCAAGCGGATGGCTGCACTTCGCTTAATAAAATGAGATTGAAGCAATATTGGAGGACCATTGGAACATATTTGCTTTTCAAATGACTTTTTGTAATACCATAAGTTCCAGTCGACCTTTATTTCTACATTTAATGACTCTGTTCTTTATTTCTTTTATTTGAAATGGAAGGAATACGTTCTCCATGGGGATTTGAACTTCGCGATCCTTCTCTTATATGATTAGCTAGAAGGCCTGGATTTTCTCTAAATAGTTCTTACGTACGTGCGTAGTCATGTTGTCTTCTACGTGATTGATTCACACTACTTGGTGCAGATTTCTTATTGTTCAATTGTTTTTTCTTTTTTTTGCCCATTTTTAGCATTTGCTGGGGACTTTTTCAATATATATTCTACCACTTTTCGTAGCAAGAGTCTATTAAGGAATAAACTACTTGCTTACTATTATACTCCGAAGCCGAACAAACATTTTTCGTTGTAGTTACTATCTTTTTGGTAACGAAAATTTTTTCTTGTTAGATTAACGTATGTACAACAATATTTACTAACTTTTTTGTAAATGTAATAAGTGTTGTAACATTTATAATAATATTAAATTGCTTTTACTATAATGTAAACTGAATAATGTTTATATATTTACATTATATACATAATGTTATTATTGTCTCTGCTACTTTGATGTTACTGTTGTTCAAATGACATATATTTAACGTAAATTCAAATTCTTGGTAACATTAACATAAAATTTACTTACTGATAACCAAATCTGCATATTTGAAACATTTTCAACTTTAAATTTAATCTTTTGTGTTCATTAAGAATTGCAATCATGATTTCCATTATGGGCGTAAAAATTTATTTTTAAGAGCAAAACACCGCTGCACTTTACAAACAAAGTAAAAATAACTATATATAACATTATGATAGCTGTCCAAATTTTTGTTTCTTTAAAGTAACTACAGGGTATTTGTTATGATTAAAGTTACTTTATTGTTGCATGAATGTAACATTTGTAACAAAAACGTTGCTGCCCATTACTTTATGAAACTATTTTAATCATAATGAAACTAAACTAAGAAAAATGTTATTGTTACGTACAAAACTATAATAAAATTGTTTTTATGTAAAGTATACGTAAATTTGAATTTAATATCACAAAGCAAAATTAAAATAATACAAAATGGCGATCAAACTACAACTTTATATTAAATTATTTGTTTTATGATCATTGCATGAATTTCTGAGTGTTGGTATCGAAACTAAACTGATAATACCTCAAAATCCAAGTAGTTACAATTCTAGAGAACCGTTTTTACGAAAACTATAATTTCTAGAAATTTTGTATTTCTTTCTTATACGGTATTTTCAAATATTTTTTATAATAATTCTAACTATTAGGAAGGGGCACGAATTTTTAAGAATTATTTTTATTACTTTTGTCAGTAAAGTGAAATTCGTTTAAATTATGCGTTTTGGAATATCCTGAAAAAGGTACTTTTTAGAGTAATAAATAAGTAATTACATTATTTTTTACTATAAATACAATACATAAATAATATTTGTTATTATTATTATTTCCTCTCACTCCTCTAAGGAGCATAGGGCTGATACGAAGCATTTCCACCGCACCCTATTCTTGGCTAGTATTTTTATATCTGTCCAATTCTTGTTCATGCTTTCTGCTTCTCGTAATATCGTGCGCCTCCATGTATTTCGTGGCCTGCCTCTTGATCTGTTGCCTTGGGGATTCCATTCTAGAGCCTCGTGCTATTGAGTCGTGCTATTGAGCTTGACTGTTTTCTCAAAGTATGTCCAATCCAATTCCATTTCCTTTTCAAAATTTGTTGAATAACGGGGGTTTGGTCAGTAACTTCCCACAATTAATCGTTTGTGATCACATTCGGCCAAAAGACGTTCAGTATTCTACGACAGCACTTATTAATAAATGACTGGACTTTTACTACTTCATTAGAGTTTATGCGCCACGTTTCGCTTCCATAGAGTAATACGGGAATAACACATGTCTTAAAGACTCTGACTTTTGTTCTCTTGGATAAATTCTTCGATCTCCATATGTTGTTCAATCTGTAGAATGCGTTTCTGGCTTTGGAGAGTCTGGCATAAATATCTTCTGTTGTACCGCCTGTTTTGGCTATAATGCTACCTAAGTAGGTAAAGTGCTCAACCTCTTCTAGTTCGTTATCATCAACAATTAATGGTTTTGAATTCCTAGTATTTATTCTCATAGTCTTGGTCTTACTAACATTTATTCGGAGCCCGACCTTTTCTGCATGTTCTTTTAAGCTATTGAGTTTGTATTGCATATCTTCATACATATGTATGGCTCAATAGTGCTATGCCATCTGCATAGTCCAAGTCTTCTAGCCGAGACGATATATTCCAACATATACCTTTTGGAACTGCAAAAGCTTTGGTGATTACTTTATCTAGAGTTGTTATGAACAGAAGCGGAGATAAGGCGCAGCCTTGCTTGACTCCTTGTTCAATAGTGAAGGGTTTACTTGTGTATTTCTCGTGCTGGACTCTAACTTCTGATCGTTCATAGAGTTCTTTAATTAGTCTTATCATCTTGTTTGGTACGCCATTGCTTCTTAAGCTTTCCCATATGGATCTTCTCTCTAGCATATCGAAGGCTCTTTCGAAGTTTACAAATACGATGTATAGCGACGAGTTGAATTCAATCGATTGTTCGACTATGATGCGTAGTGTATTGATCTGGTCGATACAACTTCTATGAGGTCGAAAGCCTGCTTGGTTGTCCTTAATATTGGGTTCTATTATATCCTGGATTCTATTCATGATTATCAGCGTTAATATTTTGTAAATAACGTTCTGAAGTGTAATGCCTCTCAAATTTTTACATTCTGTTAGACTTCCCTTCTTCGGTATTTTAACTTTTATGCCGTCTTTCCAACATTTTGGTGCTTTTTCTTGGTTCCATACTTGGGAAATTATTGGTTGTAGATGCTCAGCTGATGTATCTGCATTAATCTTAAAAAGTTCCGATGGAAGATTATCAAGGCCTGGAGATTTGTTGTTTTTCAACTTCTTGATAGCGTTTATAATTTCTCTTTTTGTACGAGGATCACATCGTTGTTCATTTATTCCCGTCGTTATTTCGTCTAATAAATCAATTTCGGTTTCCTCTTCGTTATTATTGTATATCGTGGCATCTCCTGAGAAGTATTCTTCCCACCTATTTAACTGATCTGGTACGGTATGAACAAGTCTACCGTTTTGATCCTTAATAGGTTGTTTACTTACAAATTTGCGGTATGAGAGAGTTCTTACTTTAGCATATAGGTTCTTCATATCAAATTTGTTCGCATCTTCTTCTGCCTCATCCGCTATTCCATTGATGTATCGTCGTTTGTCTCGTCTCGCCAATCTTAACTTCTCTTGAGATCTGTTCGTATTCAATTTTCTTTTCAGTGTTGAATTCTTTTTCTAATTCTAGTTTCTTTGTTTTGCGTAGCTTTATTTTCTCCCATACTTCATTTGGTAGCCACGGTTTCCTAGTTTGTGCTTTTATCCCTAGTATCTCTTCAGCACTTTTGAGCTATGTATCATGGATATATTCCCAGGTACCTTGTCTGTGAGCTGGTATATTTAAGAGTTTTCGATTAATTTCATTTTCTAGAGCGCCTTTTGTTGTTTCAATCTTCTGGTTTTCTAGTTCCAGTTTCTTCCTGTTAGCTTTTTGGTTTCTGATGTCAATTTTTCGTAGTTTTATTCTAAATTCTGCCTTTACTAATTGGTGATCACTTTGGATATCAGCGCCTCTCCAGGATCTCACGTCCATAAGAGATTTCCTCCATCTGGTATCAACACAGAAATGGTCGATTTGGTTTAGGTACTTGCCTGAGGGTGATCTCCAAGTGTATTTATGTATACAATTGTGTGGAAACAGAGTTCCACCTATAACAAGGCCGTACGTTTGACGGAGTTCTATCAAGCGTTTACCATTGTCATTTATTTCACCTAGCCCATGCTTCCCCATTATATTACGCCTTCTAGTGTTGTCCTCTCCCACCTTAGCATTTAGATCGCCCATCACGATTGTTATATCACCTCTTGGAAATTTTTTTGTCACGGCATTCAGTTGTTCACTGAACCGGGGTTGATTACCCGATCTCCAGTTGGGGTTGACAGTGCCACCACGTGAAGCTGGAGCAAAATAGAAAAGGGAGAGGTAAGAGGGTTCATTTCGTAGATCGCCCATCACGTTGCACTTCACCTCCTCATGTCGATGTTCTGAGCGGCACAAAATAATATTTAATACAAGTAAAAGATTTTGTTTCATCTTACACGTTGCGATCTTTGTATGTACTCTATTGCAAAATGAAAGATATAAAATATATTTTTCCTTTTCTATCCTTAAAAAAAATGCGTTTAAACACACATATGCTCATTACTAAACATTGCAATAACGTAAATCTAACAAATATATAAAGATACCATCAATGTCAGTCGTACAGTCTCTATGTAATCTTTGTTGCAAAAAGGAAACATAACAATGTTACTGCAGCGTTAATTTATTGTAACGTCCTCATATCACCTACTAGTAACAATTAACAAAAACCCATGATGCTTTCTCACATTTACTCACTAAGTTACGTAGCCAAAACTTTTAAGTAACAGTGACTTCGTTGTATATAGATTTACTATCGTAAAAAAGTAAAATTACTGTTAAGGAAAAAATACGTTTCGAGTAAAATCCTTGAAAAAATAACTGTACAATACATTCAAACTTTCTTTACTAATACATTTCTAATAACAAAGGATTACTAAAAATAGATAGCAATATTATTTACATTGAACGAAAAAGGAAAAAAAATTTATACGTGTTAATTTGATATTTAATTTGTAAATAAATTGTAGATGTCAGCATTCAAATTTTCTTTTCACCATTTACATGTGATTGTGAATGATTTTTCAAAAACTTGAAAATTTGAAAATTTCAAAAGTTAAAAAGTCAAATTCAAAATTTAAAATTGAAATTAGTAAATTTTAGGATACTAGAAGGAAAAAAAAATTAAAATATGTATATTTACATAAAAGAATTTACATAAAATCTTTAGAGTATAATTAGTCCGACACAAGAATGCATCCAAAAAGATGATTCTGAGTGCACACAAATTCACTATGTAAATTTCCACTTAAGTGAAAAAAAAACAATTTATTTTTATTTAATTTTATTTTATTTAAAATTGAAATATTCGCTTAATTTGAATTTATTTTTAATTGGTTTTCTGTCATATTTGGCCGAAGTACATGTATCACAATTGTTTATTATTTTATGAACTGCTAACTGTAATTTTGGATGATAGATTCTACATTTTATACCCTCATATGTTGGGATAATCTCTGAGTGTCCAGTTTCATTTTTATGAAATAGGGCTATTTGTTTGTTAAGCTCTTCTTCATCAGTAATGTCTAAAGCAAAATGACCACATTTAACGAATTTACATTTTTCTATATCTGGAAACAATTTAATCAGGATTTGTTGGAGTCTATTGTATTCGTGATCATTAAGTTCAGAATAAATTGCAATTTTGCCCTTATCTACATATCGTCTGACTATATCGCAAATATTATTATTTTCAAAATCTTTTGTATCGATATAAATTCTTCGATTTTTAAAAATGGACTCAAATTCTTTATCTTTATTTTCTTTAAGAAAAATCTGGGTTTTAAAACGGTTTACAATAGTTTCAAGAATAGGGATATGATCTTCAAAGTTCTCCTCTTGAGAGTGAACTGTCCGCATATCTAAGGACTCATGTTGTTCTTCTACTTCCATTGAATTAGGATTATTTTCTTAAGGTTTTGCACATCATTATTGTTATCACAACTATCATGTATAGGGCTAAGAATATTTATTTCTTTTGTTTCTTCATTGATTCTACTCAAGTAATCGGCCACATTGTTATCTTTCCCTTTATTATAATCTATTTTTATGTCATATTCACCTAAAAAAACTAGCCATCTCTGTAGTCGTGGACTAATATCTTTCCCTGTATACTTGGGTTGTAACCATTTTATTGGTTGATGGTCAGTCTGAAGGTCGAATTCTTTCCCAAACAGATAGGGCCTAAAATATTTAGTTCCCCACACAATTGCAAGTAATTCTTTCTCAATCGTTGAATAATTTCGTTCGTGGTTATTTAAAGTTCTAGATGCATAACACATGGGGTGGCCATCCTGAGTAAGGACAGCACCTAAGGCGAAATTACTTGCGTCTGTAATTAATTTGAACTTTTTATTAAAATCAGGATATTTTAATATTGGGTGGTCTGTTATAATTTCTTTAAGTTTTTCGAATGCTGATATGTAATTAGGATCATTAATGTTTATTTTCATCCCTTTTTTCAGATACCGAGTAATGGGATGTGCAATTTTTGCATAATCTCGTATGAATTTTCTGTAATACCCCGTGATTCCTAGAAAGGATTTGATTTGTTTTCTGGTTACAGGAAGTTTCAATTCTTTTATTATTTTTTTTTTGTTTGGGTTTGGTTTTACCTCAGAACTTGTGAGAATATGTCCTAAATACTCTGTTTCTTTTTTTAAAAAATTGCATTTATCTATTTGTATTTTTAGTTTAGATTGTTCGAGTTTTTCAAAGACTTTTCTTAAATTATCAATATGCTCATCTAAAGATATACTAAAGATAAGGATGTCGTCAAGATAGACTACACAAACCTTATTGATAAGATCACGAAGGACAAAATTCATAAGTCTTTGAAATGTCGCCGGGGCATTTTTCAGACCAAATGACATTCTGACATATTCATAGTGTCCGAACGGAGCCGAAAATGCTGTCTCTTTCCTATCCTCAGGTTTCACAGGGATTTGGTGAAAACCTTTGGCTTAGTCCAGTGTCGTAAAATACTGGGCTTTGCCAAGTTTATCTATTATCCCTTCAATATTAGGTATAGGAAATTCATCACTAATTGTGATCTCGTTTAACTTCCTATAGTCTATCACTATCCGCCATTTTTGTTTTCCTAAATTATCAAGTTTTTTGGGAACTATCCATAACGGTCTATTACAAGGAGAATTACTCTCCTTTATTATACCCTGTTCCAGCATCTCCCTAATTTGTTTTTCAGTTACTTTTTCATGTGTCTGAGGATAGCGATATGCCTTTGAGTAAATAGGGTTATTTGAGGTAGTAAAAATTTCATGTTGTACATTGCTAGTACATGTTAATTGATCGCCATTTTTATAGAATAAATGATCGTATTGATTAATGAGTTTCATTAATTTTTGTCTCTCTTCCTTATTTAAATAATTTAAATCAAGATCTTTATTTTTTCCTGTTTCTAAGGTACAAATTTCGCCTAATATATAAGGATAATCATTATTCTCAAACATAATTTTATTTCCATTCACTTGTAAAAATTTATTTTCTATGTCTATCTTTGCTTTAAAGGGAATTAAAAAATTTTGCCCTATAATTGCGTCATATTTGTCATTCTTAAAATTTATTATTTTCCAGGACAATGTTTCTTCTAATTGGAATTCTTTAGGTATAGGAGTAACTATTTTATTCATCACTCTATTGACCCCATTCAACGTAGCAAAATATAAAGGATTCTTTAATCTTTCTTCACAAAGGTTTTTGAAAATGTTTGGTTTAATTATACTTGTGTCTGATCCTGTATCGATCAAACATTTGAGTTTCTTGTTGTACATTGAGATTGTTACTATGGGCAATTTGCTCGTTGGAGCGGTTTTGAAAAATTTACGTCGTGTTCTTGTAAATTATCAATTTCCATGGGCTCATAATTATTTCCGTTGTTATTTTGTCTAAATTGTCTAGAAGGAGTATTATGATTTCTTTGTCTAAACTGTCCAGAGAAATTATTGTTATTTCGTCCCTGTCCAAAGTGATTGTCATTATTATGTGTCTGTCTAATTTGACCAGATGAATTAAAATTTTGATTATTATTATGTTTTTGGAAAAAATATTTGTTAGAATTAAAATCATTTCTAAAAAATTTATTTGGTTTTGAAAAATTATTATTATTGTAATTATTTTCTTTTCGTGTATTGAAATTTTGTCTAGAATCTTTATTATTTTTTCGATATTTGTAGTGAATTACTTCGAACTCATCTAATAGTCCAAGATCGTCAAAATTATTATAATTTTCAATCAAAGTTAAATTCCTATCAATATTTATCCTATAACTACCTCCAAGCATATCTTTAACAATTTCAACTAAATTTTTATCATTATTTTCGGGGCAATAATTACTTGGCTTCAGATCATCTAACTCGTATATTTCATTTAATTGATTATTTATGGTTATGGGTCTTATAATATCAAATATTTCTCTTAAACTATTTACCTTAAGATTACGAGTTTGGTCCAATAAACTTTTGTAGCTTCTGCGTGGTTTAAGTATGTTTTTAATTCTGCCTTGACGGAGTCCCAGCTAATATTTTGTCCTAAACGTTGCACAACTGTCCTTGCTTCACCTTGAATTTTTTTCTCTTACAACCATGGATAACCCATATTCAAGGAGTTGTCTATTAGTGTTGCATAATGCTGCTACATTTTATACTGAGTTGATAAATTCTTGAAGAGGATAATCGTCTTTGCCGTGATATGTTTTTATTTTCTGAAATCTGTTGATAACTTGATCCACAGTTAATTGAAACATGATTTGTGGATTCTGGGCTAATTCTTGTCTTCATAACGCAATTTCCCGTTGATGTTGTACTCTCAATTGTTCAAGTGTTTGTTGGAGATTTTCTATTCCTTCTGTTGCCATTGTTCCTACTTCGATATTTCGAACATTATCAAATTTTAAAAAATTTCTTATTTTTCATAAAAAATTACACTCCTTACTATTTGTTACAAAACAAAATTTTCTTCAATTTATTTATTTATTTTTCTTTTTTTTTTTTAATGAACAATTCAATCAATCAATATTTTATATTTTTGTATTTATAAACATTTCTTTGTCACTAAAACAAATATTGTTATTTTATTTATCTATTTATTTATTTTAAAAATATTTATTATGCACTTTAAATTTATTTTAACAGTTGTAAATATTTTGAGGAAAGATTTTTTTATTATTTATATTTTTTTTTCAATTTGTTTTGATATCATAATTTGGGTTTTATTCAAAAATATTTATATTAAAATAACTGTGAAAAACAAAAATACACTTCACACACACATATTTTTTTATTGAAAAACTGTAATATTTCTTCCTTCATTTTTTTACTTTAAATAATTCACAAAACAATTTGTTCACAAAAATTTTTTTTGTTTAAATCGTTTGAGTAAAAATTCGTACACTGGATCCTTATTCTTCGGAAAAGGATCCTACCGACTGCGCGAATTAACTATGTAAATGTCCACTTAAGTGAAAAAAAAAAAACAATTTATTTTTATTTAATTTTATTTTATTTAAAATTGAAATATTTCTTACAAATTAAAAATAGAAATATTTCTTACAAATTCACAATTCAAAAATTTTGATATGTACGATGCAAAGACGGTCTTAAGACTAAAGTTTTTCAATTAACAGTTTTCTTAATTTCTATGGTAAAAAGTATGATATGACAATTTTATATTTTCTCATGAGAATTACATATGCAACATAAGATTTTTGTTTTTCACAAAAATTCCTAGACGAAATCTAAAACTTTTGTTTTTCATAATTTTTTATGAGAAAATGCAATTTAAATTTTTATATTTTGATTTTTAAAGATTTTGCCAATTCTTGCCAATGTGAATTATCAGTCATGTTTTCTATCGAATTATTTTTTATATTGGGTAATGATGTTGCATATGTAACTCACAAGCTTCTCAACTATGATAAGGTTTGTACTCATTGGGGTGTAAATCTGAAAGAAAAGTAAGTAACGTTTTCATATAAGTATTCAAGTACACAAATCCATCACAAAACGTCCTTCTAAATGAAATCAAATGGTACAATCGTCTTTCTCCTACTTATAACTTATATTTTTAGTCTGCAACAGTACATTATGTTTAAAAATAAAAAAATAAAAAGGTTTTATTAATTCAACAAGTATAAAATTTTAACTTTGATTGAAAATCGCTTACCTTGTATAGTATGTGTGTTTAAATGACTTTTCTTATTTGTTTGTATACCAATTATCTGAAAAAATAGTTTAAATAATACAATGTTACATTAAATTTAGTTTATGTTACCTTTTTGACTGCCATACTATATGTTTTTCGCTGGACGGTTTTGAATTTTTGAAGTTACTGATAATCTGTGAAAAAATAAAATAAATTAAATGACGCGATGTTATATAAAATTTATTTTGTTTTACCTTTTAGATTCTTGGTCAGTGTTGCTCGGATCATTCCTGGCTATCTGGACTTTTTTTGTTAATGTTGGTTAATTTCAGATAATTGTTTGAACAATTAATTCAATATTTTTCGTAAAGGTCTGTACTTTTTAAGACATGCATATTTGTCGGCCCAAGTTTTAATAAAATGCCTTCGTCAAAATAAACGTGAAAGTTCACACAACTATGTTGCCTGTTTCACTGCTTATTTTTACGATGATATTTATTTATAATTTTTTCATTTTACAAATGAATAATTTGAAACCATTTTTTTTGTTTAATGGTTTTGTTTATTGTCTTGTTATAAAATTTAAATGTCTAATACAAGCGTACACGGATGTAAAGTTTTAAAAGATATTCATTGTTTGCATCCTCGGAGCAAGAATACCCTTCAGTTTTTTTTTAGTTCATTGTAAAATTTGTTTTCTATGTCTTTTTGTGTAATGAACTCATCAAAGTTTTCTACAAATAAATGTTCTACTTTTTCTAAATAGCACATAAATGTTTTTGGAGGTTTCATTAAACTTGCGTTGTCATATTCTTTCATGTTTATGTATATATAACTTTCATCATGATTTTCTACAAGTTCAGTTTTTTTACACCTGTGATGTTCTTTAAATTTTTTTAAAAGCCAACCTCCGAAGTAGTAGAAAACATTTACCTCTTTTATATCCATGTTAACGAAATAATGGCTAACAGATAAAGCTTCATCATTTTGTAAAATTTTTTCTGCTTGAAAAGCTATTCTTTTTGAACTAATAGCAGGTAACACCAATACTTGTTGCTGCTCATAGTTTCCAGTTTTCACTAATTCCATATATTTGACGGAAAACGATTTCTTGAAAGCGCAAGCAAATTCTTATGATGTGAAATTCCGATTGTTACCACATTTTCTTCTTCTTAACATTCCAAATGAATTTTCCAGAGCATCTTTGTTCAAATTTCCTGTTAAAATATAATTTATTCCGCTTTTTTCTTTCATACTTTTGGATAGTTCTTTGAGACTATTTACTGTAATTAAAAATCTTTCAAGGCATTTTAATTTTTGTGTAATAATATCACCCGTGTTATTATTGTACACTTGTATATTTCTAATAAGGGCCGACATTCTATCTAAAAATTCAATTTGTTTTTCATTTCCAAAGAACGGTCTTTTATACTCTTTGGGCTCCGAAAATTTTGAAGAATTAAGCAAATCAAATAAATTCAAATAAATTATCAAATAGTTCTAAAAATTCTGCAGTATTAATTGCTGAAGGTTCTGCTTCGTCCAAAGACACTTGTGAATAAATACCACAAGATACAGAGTGACTTATTAATTGAGTAGCATATTTGACTTTCATATTATCAAAACCTTCAGGATTTATATGCTTTTCACTCAATTTTGGAGCATTTTTAAAATGTACATTATTTTTATCCCAATGAAAAAAGTTTTCTATGTGACTCCATTTAGCAGTTTTGTTGTTTTCGAATTTTACCAAATGTTGTCTCAAATTGTTGCTCAAGGATTTGATAAGATGAGGTGGATCGAAATAAAAATACATACTTAAATCCGTTCCTGGAATGTTAAATGTAGGTTTGTTCTCTTTAATGTCAAGAGCTCTTTTTAGCCGAATAAAATTTGAACCTTGATCACAAATAACAGCTTTTGGTTCAAGTCCTTTACTTTTTAATTTTGTACAGCTTTCAAATAAGAAAGCTATCAATTTTTCAAAATCACAGTTTGAATTCACAAACACATAACCGAAAAGATATTTATAGTTATGTGTTATTCTTTTAGCCATTAACACAAATGCATATTTGGCAGGTCTGTTACTTTTTTCAATTCCATCGTCTTCGAGTCCAATTATTTGACATCTCTATCTATCAAAGCGTAAATTTGGCTGTAACGACATGCAAACAATACAATTTTTTGCAATTTCCGGATATTGCAATATTCCGGATATGTCAGATTATATGATATCATGTACGGGTCCAAAAATTTTCAAATCCATGTATTTCATAAGGGGTAGATTTTAATGGGTGGGGGACTACAATGACTTTTTGTTCTGAAACACTCTGTAAAATAAAAGATATACCCAACTGGTGATATTGACTTTGGCACACCCTGCATACAGTCAACAACAAAAAATAAGCGAACAACCTATAATTTAATTTAAGAATAAATAATAATAGTTAAGAATAAATAGAATAGAATAATATAAAATGTTTGTTTTAATTTAATTATTTTTTATACATGTTCATAAAAATAAATTGTATGTCTTTCGCTTATTTTTTGTGTTGACTGTAGTACGAGTATGTAGATATATAAACTAGAAGTCGTACATAAAATATTGTTTATCATGCCTATGGGCAAATATGCATATGTATACATAAGAATAGTATGCATACAATTAAGTACAATTAAATAACATGTGTAGTTCTGGTACATTATTTTTAATTTTCTAGCGTTTTCAATTAAGAGAATTACATTAAAAATCCAACATTATGTTGAACGTATACATGTATTTGTTGTCTTTGAAATCGTTAAAAAAATTTAATGCAAAAAAAACCTAAAATTCAAATCTTTTAAAATGTTTGTATATAACTACTACAAAAATGATTACATACATATATTCATAATATCTCATTTTAAGGAATATCGTTAAATAATAATAAATACATAACAACTAATGGCCTAAACAGAAATACCATACATTTCATTCTAACATATACATATGTATACGTATTTTCTGAAATAATTAAGTATAGAAAATCGTTAAATATTTTTTGTTGTTTTAAAATATCATTTAGCATGATCCTTTATTCCTTTCACACCCACATTTAATAATTTTCAACATATTACCTAAATATTGTCAAACTGAAATATGTTATTTAAAAAATTATCATATGTATAATAGCACCAAATATTACCTGGACCTTGCTATAAATTTACTTTTGTATGTATGTATATAAAAAAGATATACAATCAACTGTTGTATTTGTTGTTTTTCAATTTTTTTTTACATCAAAAACTTTAACCATTATGAAAAAATATGATGTACAACTGGTCAATCAGAATAATAAATGAACAAATTTCACGATTATTATTAAATTTTTGTAAGGCTAACGTTTTATTTATGATAAATGGTTCATTTTTATATAGACCTGGAAGTGTTATTTGATTCTATTTAAATAAAGTATTGAATTATTATGCAATAATATTCAGAATAATAATAAAAAAATAATAAAAGTTAAAATAATATAATGTTAATAATGTAGTAATAATTAAAACAGTGAAATCGATTTGCAAAAATCATTTTTTTATACATAAATTCAATTTTTTACATTATAACCTTAAAATGCATACATGGTCTTATAAATTTCAATTAATAATTTCATTTGTAATATAGGGTCAAAACAAATATTAAATATTATAAAATAAATTACAATAATAATAAAATAATTAAAATAAAATTAATTTGTGTAAAAAAAATTTAATTAATCATTATAACAATAACCTATGTGTATATATTATGTTGTACTGTGTATTAGTTTATCTGTATATATAAATCAGCATTTTGAATTTCCTTGATGAAGTGCCTCGCAAAATGAAACTGTGTATATGGAAATAAAAAATAAATCTAAAATTATGAATTTGAATTATGCAATTCGATCAAAATAATTCAATTTACTTGCCTAAATTAAGTTATTCCATGTGTACCTGGTTTAGTTTTATATGTTAATCTATTTACTGAAAATAAAGAAAAATTGTGTGTTATTATTAAGTATTTTATATAAATATTGATTACAAATTTAATATTCGATTTAATAAAATAAATCAATTTACTTTCTTCAGTTTTATTTTAACTTTTTCCTTGGTTTTAAACGTTGTTCTATCTTTTTACACTTCTAATATTACTACCAGCACTACTATTTTGACAGACAAACCAGAAAATAAACAAAACAGCCACACTTTTATTTAATACATACAAAACACTAGTTCACGGCTTTTGTATAAAAGGTTTTGATTATGAGGCATTTTTATATATTTAAAAAAAAAAAACAAGATTGTTTAATATGAAATATTAAATTTTTAAATTATCAAAAACACAAAATGTTCATTGTGATTAACAACAAAAATGTGATTAACAATTTTTTGAAAAATTCGTTTAATATTTCCCGAAAATGTTCAAAAATGAACACAGAAATTGTTTAAAAAATGATCAAAAAAATAAGCAAAATTTTTTAAAAAAATATTTACAAAATGTTCAAAGTATTAAAAAGTAAATGATTTAAAAAATTTACACACATAAACACAATTTAAAAAAAAAAAATTTAATTTTTTAAAAAAATTTCATAAATTGTTCAAGAAATTAAATGCAAAATTTTCACAAAATTTTTAAAAATGGTTAAACAAATAAACAAAATTTCAAGAAATTAAATTATCAATTTTTAATCATCAATAATTTATTTTCAATTTATTATCGTTATTAGTTAATAATATATCAATATTATACGGTATACATTAGCGATTGAATAGCGATTTAATCCGGATTCAATCACATTTATACCGTAATTGAGTCGAGTTCGGATCGAGTCGAAATAGTGTTGTAGAGACATGGATCAAAAGATCTTAAGATCGAAAATTTGAAATTATTAGAATTGATTGAATTGCATATGAATGGTTTAAGAATATGTTGACATTTGTACATATTATATTCTTACGTACAAACAGTATGAAGAGCATGATTTGCATTGTTATTAAAAATTATTGTTTTTAAATCACAAATTTTATTTCTACTGGTTATGTCCACTACTTTTACAGTATATTTCGATCCTTCCATTTTTCAATCCTTTATGTATACAAACTAATTATCTTAATATCAATATTGTAATATCAACATGTAATCTACATTCATATATACCATATATACATACATATGTAAATTGTTATTCTAACCGAAAAATTGAATTCAATTCAATTTAATTCACAATATTTCTTCAAAAATAATGAATTACAAAACAGCCAATTCGAAATTATTTTTCCATTATCAATTAATTTTATTTTCATAAATTGAAAAGAAACATTTTAGGAAAGCATGTAATTCAAATATTTTACGATTTTTACGTAAACATTTTTAAAAAAATTGTTTTTCCTACCTGAAAATAACGATATTTTAATGTTATATTACACTGAACCTTTTCATAATCTTAAAGCAGATCGTAAAATGTACATTGAACCTATGTGCATTAGGATCAGCATTATATTAGTGATAGCAGGTAAAATTAAAATGATTAACGTAGAAATTAAAACGACCTTTAGAATAGAAAAAAAACCAGACGAAATGTATTATAAATTCAAAATTAATCTTTTTTTAAATTCTAATAACATACGTATTTAGTCATGCCATAATATTGCATAATATCATAACGCTTTCTCCGATCCAATTTTATTAAAAGCATGCTCTACAAATATGTTGGAGTAAGATTTCCTGTTTAAAAGGTACTCGGAGTGCTGAAATAAATTTTTTTTGAATACCAAAAAATTTAAGTTGTTATAACTTATTATTATAAATGACAGAGGTAAAAATAAATGACGCTATTAATTTACCACATACATATTCACAATCATAAATTCTAAAAAAAGGAACATGTCAAATGCATTCGATAATAATTTTTAAATGCATTAGCAAAACATAGTCTGAGTTATATTGCGTTAATAATTTTTCGAATTATTTCTTGTTTAGAACATTTCATAATTATTTTATGTAATATCAGATGATTAAATTTGCAAAAAAACAGTAAACTAATTCGTTGCCGAGGTGAATTAGGTTTTTCTTCTTTCTTTGTTTTGTAAACTAAAACAACGAACATATTGAAAACGTCAAACCAGCAAATTGAAAATATGTAATCATTCCCGCGTTTTTATAATTTATTTAGTGAAAATTAATTATTTTTTAAATATTTTTATGTGATTTATTTAAAATTTATTAAATTTGGTATAAGCACACGTTTTTTAAATTGTGGGAATGTGTTTTATGTTAATATTTGTTTACTAATTGTGAAATAAAATGTAATTCGGTCTACAAGCAATGGAGAAATTATGTCACATTTTAATTTGTAATTAAAAAGGAATTTGTTTAATAAATATTAATATTTATTAATTTTTTGTATAAATCAAGTGTTCTACTTTGCAAATGATTATACAAATTCATAATTAAATCGTAAAAATAATTAGAAATATTCTCATCAAAATAATACTGTATGTGCATGAAAGCACGTGGTACTACACATACTAAGATACTCGTCAGTGAGCCATAAAACGTGTAAAAATGGTATACGAATATTATCAGTGAATTGGTGAACTAAGACATTAACTGTCGTCAGTGAGCTGGAAAATTTTTTATGAAATATAGGCATTTCGGGTAGAAGTGCGGCGAAGGGATGTTAATTTGCCCATATATTTTGTTCTTCTAGCAAATTAGAATTTTCATTTAAAATGTAATTGTTACTTTTTTACTAATGCAAAAATTTTTTAATATTTTTTTTGATTTTTTCTTACCGTTTTATAACGGTAAAAGCAGTAATGTTATGAAGATAAGTAACATTTACGTAGAAAATCATAAAAATGCTGTTTGGGAGGGTTCTCTCATAAATGGGTAGCCAGACCCTTTAACCTACCTATCGTCGCTTTAACTTCATCGCTATATATTCTTTAATGTAGGCTAGCATCGGACATGCTACCGAGAACACCACTCCGCCACATTGCCGTATTAATATCGCTATCCTCCAGTGGGGGTAGTACGTTATTAGTACGACCATTACTAGACAGTTCTTCATTATTATTATCATTACCTACAATTTCAACTTCATTTGGTTCTTGCGAAGTACTTGCTAGGTCGGGCTCTCTAGCAGTCTCAGGTACAAATGGCTGCAAAGCCTATGCTCTTCTTCTAGTATAAGCAGGTTCACTACGTTTATCACGAATCTGCTTAGCTGTTTTATTTCCTAACTCATTTATTTACTTGTTTTATTTTCTAACTCGAGCATCATATCAATTTTTGACCTTGAGAAAACTAACTGATTATTATAGTTACTCGAATCGCTGACGCTATAACATGATAAAACATAAATTTTAATAAAAAAATTATGTATATATCCCATTTACCCAGAACGAGTACATAAACCATATTATTGTTTCCCAATCAAGCCCGACTATCTCAATCTTCAGAGCCAATCCTTATCCCAAAGTTACGGATCTAATTTGCCGACTTCCCTTACCTACATTATTCTATCGACTAGAGACTCTTCACCTTGGAGACCAGTTGCGGATATCGGTACAGCCTGTTGAGAAGTTTGGGTGACCCTACCATAGATTTTCAAGGTCCGAGGAGAAAATATCGACACAGCAGTAAATGCCATGCTCTTGTAGTCCATCTACCATATCTCTCTTCGAAAGACTTACATGCTAGTGCGACTGTTAAACAGCAAAGAAATGTAAGGGAAAAATTATTATTTTTTTTTAAATACACAAAATCATTCTTTCACTAATTTAGTTTTCTTTATTTTCCAAAATGTGTTTTTTTCCTAAATAAACTGATTTTACATACTATATATTTAATATTAACGTCTTTACTCTAATGAAATCACCACTTGACTTCTTACTGACTGTTCATACAAATAATCATGATAATTAGTAATTAGTAATTATTATTATTATAATAATTACTTGAGAATTAGTACAATAGCGTAACTGGGATCAATTGTTTATTTTACTGATAATGCAAGTATATAAAGCAATCACGTGATTTTTGAATGACAAGTACATGATAGGTTGAGTTCTAAATAATTTTTTCAATACAAATACCTACAATTTTTTTTGTAATACATACATATTTCTATTTTAATTGTGCACTCTCGACGGCTTTTCTATGGTTGTTTCTGTTACCAGCATGAACTTAAAAGCCCATATTTAATAACAAACGTATACTCAACATGTTGTTACACACTCCTTAGCGGATTTAGACTTCCATGTCCACCGTCCTGCTATTATGAACAAGCAATGCCTTTTATGGTATCAGTATGAGTTGTTAATTTGGGCGCCGTAACATTACGTTTGGTTCATCCCACAGCGTCAGTTCTGCTTACCAAAAGTGGTCCACTGGGCACAATATATCATAACCTAAACCTTCATTTCAAGTAAGGTTAGGTTCTTACCCATTTAAAGTTTGAGAATAGGTTAAGGTCGTTTCGGCCCTAAGGCCTCTAATCATTCGCTTTACCAGATAAGATTATTTTTAATAATATTTATTTGTACCAGCCCAATTCTGACAGAACTGTTTCGGTCTACCATCAGGGTTTCCCCTGACTTAAACCTGATCAGGTATAGTTCACCATCTTTCGGGTCACAACATATATGCTCAAGGTATGCTCTAGTTAAAAACAAAACAATATTAAAAATATTATAATGTAAAACTGTATTGAACGCCCCAGGATGGAATTAATATTTTATAAAAAATATTAATTAATCCCATATTTTTATTAAAAAACGTTAAGTTAATTTCGCCTTTAGGTTTTAAATATACTCAATGACTTGCACACATGTTAGACTTCTTGGTCCGTGTTTCAAGACGGGTCCCGAAGGTATCCTAAATATATCGCATTGTTAATCATATAAACGCATATAATATAAGATAATGATTATCTCATAATCTTAATTATAACATCATATGATGTTAGCGTTATATATTAAAATCTGTCAATAATTTATCCGATACTGTATTTAAATTGGTCTTTATGCCATTAATTTTTTAAATAAAAATTAAATAATGGATGAAAATATTACCAAACAAATCTTATGATAAATTTATATATAATATTAACAGATTACAATGTCTTTTTATATAGAAAAAATGCACACCATTCATATATTACTTGTATAAAATAATATATTATTAGTGCTGAATTTTCTATATTAGGTAATCAGGTTCATCGGGCCTAACCTCTAATAAGTTTCACGTACTATTTAACTCTCTATTTAGAGTTCTTTTCAACTTTCCCTCACGGTACTTGTTTGCAATCGGACTCATGGTTATATTTAGTTTTAGATGGAGTTTGCCACCCAATTAGTCCTGCACTATCAACCAACACGACTCTTAGGAAATATCTTCTAGTAATCATTTACGTTACTACATTCCTAGCACCCTCTATGGGTAAATGGCCTCATTTAAGAAGGACTTAAACTGTTAATATGTCATACTAGATAACAGATATTCCATACACTGCATCTTTTGTTTGTTATAAAAACAAAATAACTCAGTGCTCAACTATTTTCTTTTCGCTCACCGCTACTAAGAAAATCCTTGTTAGTTTCTTATCCTTCCCTCATAATATGCTTACATTCATATGAGTTGGGGTGGCTTTTAATTTTGTTTTTTTTTTTTTTTTTTTTTTTTTTTTCAATTTTTACATTTGATATATAAAACTTTATATTATTTTATATAATATAAAGTGCAATATAAATTATCAAAGGCAGGAATAACATAAATATACAATAGTGTATAACCGGACCTTTCGGTCTAGGAAATACACGTTGGTACTTTTATTGTAGCGCGTGAGTTATATCAATATTTAATTTTGATATTAAAAAAATTAATTTTATTTTTTACAAAAATTTTATTTCACTAAGATTTTTAAATCTTTACAATTTGAATTCGGTCTTAAGACTAAAGATTGTTACAATAAAAATATCTTTCTTACGAACAAAATTCTTATCTATTATTTCTTTAGATACATAACCGGTTGTTCCGGGTTATTTTTGTTCAGAGGGTTATTTTTGTTTTTTGATAATACAATCAAAAGTTATGTATGAAAGAATTTTATATAATGTAATATAATACTTCATCAACAATGCTAGTGCAGCAAAAAATGCAATTATTGTAAATACATTAGCATACATTTTTAATGAAATTAAATTTATGAGAATATGAATTAAAATTATTTCTCATGACTTTAATATTTTTCTATTATATCTTTAAATTTTATATTTTGGCCGTTAGAATCGGATTCCGATCTAACTCCTCCCATCATTGTATCAGGATTCTCCTGAATCCTGTTTATTACCTTAACTTTTAATTGTCTTTGTCTACCCTTAATGTATAAGTAAAATAGAGCGTAAACTATAATTTGTAATTTTATGATATTTTATTTCTTTTATTGCTTCTATATTGTTTTCAGAATTTATCAAATTTTATTTCAATATTATTATATATAAAATTTTCTTTTTGTGGTAGTACAAATGTTTCTGTAAAAATCATGATTTTATTACTAAATTCTCTGTTATTAATTCTAATTGTACAATTATTTAAGTTAATGAAATAATGTCCTTTAAGCATCATGATTCTTTCATCACAAGTACTTTTCAATCTACCCGATACAATGTTTTTTATAATAATTATATTTTCTTCAATCATTAAAATTTCTTCTTCACTTTTGTTAATGAATAGACCGTTTTTTGAATGCATACAGTTTTTACTTTCATATAATTCTTTTTAATTTTTTTCTTCTAAGTATGTGAACGTTTTATCTTTATTTCGAACTACATACTCAATATCGGCATCGACCTGTTGTTTTAATGAATTCGCTATTGGTACAAGTAATATTTTACTAATGAGAATATTGTGGGTAGGAATTTTAATGGCGAAAATTATTGAATCATCAATGTGTTTTGCAACACCTAACCTTATATTTGATAATTTATTAAAATCAATATTGTACATAATTATTTCTTCATCGGTTAGTATGTTTGGATGTAAAAATCCTAATCGTGCTGATGCAATATTATCTTGAATATGGTCAATATGTTTTTCAATGAAATCTCATTTGAACATTTGTTCTAAGAAAATACCCTCAGAGATGATTTTCATTTCATTAAAATTCAGTTCATTAAATTTTTCTAATACTTTAGACCTATCTAATTCTATTATGTTTTTAATTTGGATAAAGGTTTGGTTGAAATTTTCATTGATTTTCACTTGTTTATTTATAGTTGTAATTAAATTATGATTATTTTGATCTATAATATTGAGATGATTTTCAATATTCACCCGATCATCGTTATCCATTGTAAAATAAAGCCAGTTGAGTATAGTTACTCCAAAATTTATTAATCCTCTCTTTTGCCGGTATGGTAATAATGTTCTAATTTTAATTTTAAGACTTTTTATTCTTCTATCTATTAATTCTTTATGATCACATAAATCTAACAATTTAGCGTTGATTCCAAGTTATTTACTATGTTGATTATTTCATTGGAATAAATTCTGTGTAATATTATTTCAAACTCGTCTGCTATCTCAACAGTACTTACTTTAATTTCTGCTAGGGTGAACAGAATGTCTCTTTTAAAGAGTACATGTCCTCTTTTTTAGTCGGGATCTTTTTTACTCTTTTCTTCCTTAAATGTCCTCTTTTGTCCTCTATTTTCTAGTAACATTATTATTTATTATAATTTTCTTCAACGGTTTTTTAATATCTTGTACAACATTTATCAGCTGAATTCTCATACCATGTTTCTCATCTGCTAAACGTCATTAAAGTATTTTTTCTTTGCCTTTACCAAAATGTCATGAAAAATGTATCTAATCAAATCTAATATTCAGAAACTTACAGAGTAATCTTTTACAGTAAGCATGAAGCTTATTGTCAAAATTCAAAATAATTCGTAATTTTGTGAAAATTTAAATGTAGATTTAGCTTATTTAGTTAAATTTTAAATTTGGCTTATTTAGATTTTGAAATACTGTCAAAAGTCAATTAATAGATCAATTATCAATGGTTTTAATTGAGAGCGATTAAAAATATCGTCGTATAGTGTCTAAACTGGTAAAGTTGAACAAATATCCGATCTCTAAAATTTCTGTCTTCTACAATACAACCTAAATTATAGATAATAATAAATTAAGGACGAAAATTCCAAAAAGGAAGTTCGTTGTTTCAGATGAATTTCTTGCTCAATACAAATTTTTTTCAAAAGTCAAAGCTCGAAATATGAAGCAATTTGCACTGTTTGTATGGCTGTTGTTTCAGTGGGAAATAAAGCCCGTTTTTATTTAAAACAGCACTTAGAATCAGCAAAACACAAAAACACAATACGGTTTGCAGAATCAACAATGAATATCGAAAATTATTTTACCGAAAAAGTTTTCAAGTTGGATATTATTTGTTAATAATAAACGAATTGTTTTGATTTTTTTATTTTATTTTGTTATGTCGTCTAAATTTTGAATAAAACCGTTTATTGATTTTGGCTGAAGTTCCTTTTAGGACCAACCACCGATTTTTATGAAAATTGGTACATATACTATACTCGATGAGTCTAGTTAAATGGTGCTAGTCTCGTGGTGCGAATCGGGCTTATTTCGCTACTAGAGGGCGTTTAAAAAATTTTGTCTTTGTTTCATAAAATACGTTTTAGCTTGCGAACTGTCAGTCTAATGTCAGTATGTTCAGAGAAGTGATAGAAAACCTTTTGTCCTTTCGAATGAGGTATTGGTCAAAACTGCACGTCAAATGGTTCGTGAGTTATTCGAGTTAAAAATATTATTTGTGTCTTGAATCTGTTAACTATGGTTTCTAGCCAAGGTATATGATCATTAAGCTCTTCTTGTTGAGAATGAATTGTTTCGATGTTTGGCGAAGCTTGTGGAGATGTACTTATACTTTGGTTTTCAATTTGCTGCTTATCTGAATCTTCATCTAAGTGATTTATACTCAAATTTCCAGTATCGTCACTGTTTTTAAAATTTGTATTTGTTTTGGCAGAATTTTCATCGATATACCCTCCCTCTTTAGATTTATTCACATCGAATAAATTAATTTCATATGTTCTTGAATTGATGCGACTTAAGAAGTCTGCAACTTTGTTTTCTTTACCCTTAATGTAGTCGATGTTTATGTTGTATTCACCCAATTGGATTAGCCATCGTTGTAGACGAGGGTTAATGTCTTCTCCTGTGTACTTTGATTGTAACCATTTAATTGGTTGATGATCTGTTTGCAGATTACATACATTCTTTGCCGAATAAATAAGGGCGGAAATATTTCGTTACCCATATAATGGCCAGAAGCTCTTTTTCTATGGTAGAATAATTCTTTTCGTGATCGTTTAGGGTTCTATATGCATAACAGACTGGGTGGCCTTCTTGTGTAAGAACGGCTCCAATCGCTAGATTACTTGCATCTGTGATAAGCTTAAATCTTTTATTAAAATCAGGGTACCTTAAGACGGGATAATTCGTAACAACTCTTTCAGTTTATCAAATGCTGTGATATACCTAGGATCATTAATATTGATTTTAGTGTATTTCTTAAGGTATTTGACCATTGGACCTACAATTTTTGCATAATCTTTAACAAATTTGCGGTAATACCCTGTTATACCCAAAAAGCTTTTAATTTGCTTTTGTGTTGTTGGTCATTTCAGATTGCGGATCACTTCTATTTTATTAGGGTTCGGCTTGATTCCCTTTGATTTCAATATGTGGCCTAAAAATTCTGTTTCTTTATTTAGAAAATTACATTTATCAATTTGGATCTTAAGTCCAGCCAATCTCAATATATCAAAGATCTTTTTCATATTTGTAAATGTTCTTCTGAAGACGTACTAAATATAAGAATATCATCCAAGTACACAACATACAGTTTATTTATATAATCGCGAAGGACAGAATTCATCAACCGTTGGAAGGTTGATGGGGCATTTTTTGAACCGAATGGCATTCTTAAATATTAGTAATGTCCAAATGGAGTTAAAAATGCTGTTTTATTACAATCAGATTCGTTCAATGGAATCTGATGGAATCCCTTTGCAAAGTCTATTGTTGAGAAATATTGGGCTCTACCTATTTTATTTAATATGTCTTCGATATTGGGCATGGGCACAAATAATACAACAGTCAGATGTGTAAAAACCATTATATAAAATGTCACATACGAATTGCGATTAACCGACAAGATATGATATGATTAGCAAAGACATAAACCTTTAATATTAATATATATTAACTGACAAAGCTTTCAGTTTTTTGTTTTTCTTTTTCTTAGGCACATACAGTCAGTTCAATTAACCGACAACAAAAAAGCATGATCGTGGAAAATAAAAGCATACATATGTATATTTATATACTATATATAGGTATGATATACATACAATATATATGTGTGCATTTATTTGCACGATCATGCTTTTTTGTTGTCGGTTAATTGAACTGACTGTATACATAAGTATGTATGTATATCGTATATAGCATACGTATATCGTATATATATGTACATATGGACACACTTATATATGTATATATCCATATGTATGGATATATGTATGTATGTATGGGTATGATACGTTCGTACATTTTACTTTTTTCTGACACATATAATGAGAACTGTTTAACATTGCATATGCATAGTTATAGAATAGAAGATTAGAAGAGATATAGTATATGTATTTCAGATTTTTTCACTTTTTCAATGATTTTTGTCGAGTATATATGTGTTTTTGTTTCATTTTATTGGCGTAATACATTTAAGGCAAATTCTGTATTTTTCAATACAAACTAGTTATTGTTGTATATTTTAAATAATAATCTGTATTTTTGTATACAAATTCCCTAATATTAATTGAATTTTGGCTTTTATTTTTTAAACAAAAATGTCTTGGCGTAGAAATAAATGTGTGATTGGTTCTTGTCAAGCTACTTTGCAGTCTTCTCCGGAAAGAAGATTTTTTGAATTTCTCAAAAAAGGTACAGAAAGATATTTTCAATGGCTTAATGCAATTGGAGATTTTGACAAAAATAATATTAGGACCAGAAAACGTCCTTACATATGCAATACTCATATTGAAACCAACGATTTTGGGGGAAAAAAAATTGAAAAATTCTGCTGTTCCGACATGGCATGTGTATTGTGAAGTTCATCCCACTAATTTTGAAAGAATGAGTGTGAAACTGGCTGTGCAAATTTTAAGTCATAGTGTTGCAGCAGGAACTAGAACTTTGTTAGCACTAAACATATTTCCCGATGAAATAGCTAAATTTGCTTCTTCAACTGCAAGCTTTATTGAAAAAATGAACAAGCTTTTCGATATTCTTAATGGCCAACTACCAAAAAAAGGAATTCTGCAGAAGTGGTAGAATTTTTGAAAAAAATAAAGTCTTATATTGCAGACATTAAACCTAATAGGGCATATTGTTTCGAAGGTTTGATAATAACTATAAATTCGACCTTGGCCTTAGCAGACGACTTATTTTTGTGCCACAATGATATGTTTTACTTTTATCCTAAAAAACTCAATCAAGATCCGCTTGAGAATTTTTTTGCAAAAGTTCGAGCACGTAATGCAAGTTCCTTCTTTGTCGGAATTTAAAACTATATTTGCAAAATTGTTGGCAATAAATTTTTTGTTTTCTTCCAATTAATCCTATTGCGAAAGTGATGATGATGAGTTATAAGATGTAGATTGGACTACAGTATTAGAAAAACAGACTACCATTGAAAATGATAGTGTAGCTGAAAATTCTTTTTGCCGATATGAAGATGACGACGAAGAACTAGATGACGAAAACTTCACTTTGAAAATTAAAACTTCAGTTAATGATGCTTCTATTGGCTATTTTTCGGGATATTGTATTTTAAAATGTATAAAGTCTCTGAAAGATCCATGTGCAGACTGTAACACTACAATAATTCAAGAACAATGGTGTCATTCGAATCCGTCATCCATTTTGATTGGAAGCAGTACAAAAAGGGACATAGTAATAGAGGACTAGTTGAGCCAACTAATAAGTTTTTCAACATATGTGAGGAGCATACTGCAATTTTCATGAAGGACTTTAAGAAAATTGCTCATCAAAGACATTTAAAGAAAATTATAATACAAAAATGCATTGAAAAAACGAAAAATATTGATAATGAGTGGTTCAATGGAGAACACAGTTGTTACAATCTTTTAGATTTTATGATTACTCTCTTTATAAGAAAGAATTGTAAATGGATCAAAGATTCAGAAAAATTTGATAAACCTAAGCCATTTTCTAAAAATAATATCACCCACAAATTTTGTTAATTTAATTTCCAAATTTTTTAATCTTCTTTAATCCACTTTCTATATATTTAATCTTGGTGGAAAACAATTATTCTTGTAATTTGTGAGTGTAGTTTAATACAAAAATTCTACAGGTTGATCCAAAAACCACCCGTTTTTGCTAGATACATTCAAAACTTCCTGAAAAACAGTATGATTGACATTTTCGCTGAGCACCTCATATGGATATGCAGAACTGCCATTCGGAAAAAATATTTTGAGAGAAAACGGACAACAATTTATATTTTGAAATTGAATGAATGTGAATAACTTTGTAAAATAGAATTTTCGTTCACATAGGATTTTATTTTTATCTAATCAAAAAAAAGCCACAAAAATCTTCCACCCTAGACATTGAACCATAACTGGTAAAAACATTTATATTGGATTAACTAATTTATTCATTCATTAATTTCAACCCGTAATTATAACAGAATATATACATACATATGTATGCTATATTAGATTTAGAATAGTATGTATTATATTACACACGCATGTATAATACATTCATGTATGTATGTACCCACATGAATAATATAAATGCCATCTCATAGAGTATGTGCACCTGTATCAAATACTTACATACTATATATAGTATACTATATACATAAACATACATATTTCACACATACGCGAGTTTATCATTATTGTGTAGCATTATGTTCATGAATGATTGATGTAGTCAGAATGAAAAAAGTCGAAAACGATCCTAATGATCGATTAACGATTTTATTTTCTAAATCTGTACATACATACATATGTATGTATGAATGTACATGTATAAATTCTATAAAGATAAAAAACAACAAATTTGAAAGTTCTTAAGTTATTTGTTTTGTTGTTGTATTAATTTTTTGAAAAGCTCGCATAAAGTGGTCTGTGACTTAACTCAAGCTATAGTTAAAATACAAACATAAAAATTGTTTGTTCTTCTTCTTTAATATCACTGAATAACATTTCAGTCCATTTACAATACCCATCTGTATTGTTATTTTATTTGTGGTATGGGGAATTTGTCAGCTATAGTGACTTCATTCAGTTTTCGATAGTCGATAACTATCCTCCACTTTTTCTGACCAGAATTATCTGCTTATTTGGGTACGATCCATAATGGACTATTGTAGGGAGAGGTACTTTCCCTGATTATACCCTGTTCTAGCATTTGATTGATTTGGTGTTTTATTTCTTTCTCGTGGACTTGTGAGTATCTGTAAGTGAGTATCAGCTAAGCAGACTCGTGATAAAGGTCGTGAATCTGCTTATGCTAAAAGGAAAGCATAAGTTTTGCAGTCACTTCTGCCTGAGACTTCCAGGGAGCCGCCCGACCTAGCAAGTACCTCTAAAGAACCAAATGAAGATGAAGTCATTAATAATGTTAATAATAATGATGAATTGATTAGTAATGATCGTACTAATAACGTGCTACACCCACCGGAAGATAGTGATATTAATATGGCAATGTGGCGGCGTTGTGTTCTCGGTAGCATGTCCGATACTAGCCTACCTAAAAGAATGAATTTAAAGCAACGATAGGTAGTTTAAAGGGACTGGCTCCCCAACTATGTGAGAACCCCGCAGAATATAACAATAAGCAAATAGTTTATTCCTTTATAGACTCTTGCTACGAAAAGGTGGTAAAATATACATTGAAAAAGTCCCCAGCAAATGTCATCGATGGATAAATAAAGAAACAACAATTGAGCAAAAACTAATCTCCAGCTATTAGTTTGAATCAATCATGTAGAATTAGAAGACAACATGACTACGCTCGTACGTAAGAACTATTTACAGAAAATTCAGGCCTTCTAGCTAAGCATATTAGAGAAGAAACAGACTACATTCAGGTATCAGATAGCAACTCAGGTATCAGTGAAGTTCGTAGTGTGACACTGCCAGCAGTAGATCGCGAAGCTCTGATCTCCGTGGAGAACGTACACCCTCCATTTCAGGTGAAAGATTTTAAGAACAGAGTCAATAAGTTCAGAAATAACGTGTCGGCTGAAACAGATGGCATTAAAAAAAGTCATTTGAAAGGCAAATACGTTCCAGTGGTCCTCCAATATTGCTTCAATCTCATTTTATTAAGCGAAGTGCAGCCATCCATGTGGAGAACGAACCGCACTACATTGTTATTGAAACCAAAAAAGATAGTGCTAATATTTCCAATTGCCGGCCGATAACGATTAATTCGATTATCAGTCGGTTATATCGGGCACTTATTGACTCTAAAATCAAAACATCTATTCAAAAAACACCAAGACAGTAAGGGTTTACGGCTGAGTATGGTTGTTATAATAATGTACATATTCTCAATGAATTGCTGAGAGTTGGTAAAGCAAAAGAAGGATTGGTTTCGGTGCAGTTGGATATTACCAAGGCATTCAATACGGTGCCACATGAAGCAATTGAGTGGGCACTGCGCCGTAAGGGTCTACCTGAATATGCGGTCCGACACGTGGTAGAGTCCTATGAGGACATGTACACGAATATTGGTAAAGGTTCAAACACTGTTACTGTGCAATTGAAAAGAGGGATAAAACAGGGTGACCCACTCTCCCCGCTTATCTTTAACCTCTTGTTTGAACCGCTCCTCATTAAATTAGAGGACTTGACGGGATTCCAATGCGATAGAAACGCATGCATATCATCATTAGCTTTTGCTGATGATCCAGTACTTGTGGCCACCCAACCGAGTAAGGCAGCTGAGCTTCTGTCTTGTACGGAAGAATTCCTTAAGGGGCTAGGAATGCCGCATGCGCTGCAAAAGAGCATGTGTTTCCATATTAAGGAAACTAAAGACTCCTGGTGCATTGTGAATACCAACCTAAAACTTTTAATTTCTTTTAACATAAATCTTTTAATTTCTTTTACATAAAAGAAATAAATCTTTTAATTTCTTTTATCAAGAAATAAATCTTTTAATTTCTTTTATCAAGAAATAAATCTTTTAATTTCTTTTATCAAGAAATAAATCTTTTAATTTCTTTTATCAAAAAAGAAATAAAGCTTAAATTCTTTGATGAAAGAATTAAAATCCGCCACGATAAAACCAAAATTATTAAAATAAATTGGTAAAGTAAATTAACCTAAAAGGGATTTACACACATGGTAAAAAGGTTAGAAAATTTGAAAAAGTTATTTAAAGATACCCAACAACAAAAGTTACCGGGAATTAAATCATGTTTAATGGTCCATTAATAGTTAGAAATATTGGTTAATAAAACTGAACTGGTGAAGTGAACCTAACCTGAAAAGATTAATATAAGCGTGGTTGGAAAAAATCGGCCGGTAGATAAAAAGTGTAATTTAAGAAAAAGATTCAACAACAGTAATTATCGGAAATTTAATGATATCTAAAATAATATACATATGTATGTATATAAATCCAACGACATAGAGTCACTGGAATATTAATACTAAAACTAGTGGTGTAATACATAACACAATAACATATATATAAAAGATAACTAACTTATTAAAACAGTTCCTCAAAATGAACAATCACAGCTGCAAAAAATGTGAAAAAGAAGATAATGACGAGATGGTACAATGTGACAAATGCGATGCATGGAAACATTACACGTGTGCTGGTGTTAATAGTGATGTTAAAGATAAAGATTGGTCATGTCTCAAGTGTCAAGCAATTAAAGTCACTACACAGAGAACACTATCAAAAGCATCATCAAAATCAGACATCACAAACACAATGTGAAGAAAGAATGATAAATTTAGAATACGTCAAGAAAAAGTATGAATTGTTGTCACGAGAAGATAAAAACGATAAAGACACAATTATGTGCGAAAAACCAGAGAATAGATCAATCGAATGTGAATGTCTGGAAAACAACAAAAACACAGTACACGAATGGTTAAATAAAAATGATCAATGTAGACTTTCATCACATGTCATAGCAACACGTCAGATTGTTGGTAAAGAACTACCGTCCTTCAGTGGTAATCCAGAAGAATGGCCATTTGTCATTAGAAATTTTGAAGAAACAACCAAGACATGTCAATTTACAAATCAAGAAAATATGTTCCGATTGCAAAGATGTTTAAATGGGAAAGCATTAGAGGCTGTTAAACATAGATTGCTTTTGCCAAATCATGTACTAGAAATAATAAACACTTTAACAACACTTTTTGGTAAACCTGAATTAATAATCCATTCTATATTAAATAAAATACGATCAGAGCCAGCTGTTAAATTTGAAAAGCAGAAAACTTAATGCACTTTGCACTGTCAGTAAAAAATCTCTGTGCAACATTAGAAGCATCAGAGATGACATATCATTTACATAGTCCAATGTTACTACAAGAACTTGTATACAAACTACCAATTAAAATAAAAATTGATTGGGCTCTTTACAAGAAAAAGTTGCCACTAGAATCATTAAATTACTTCTCAGAATGGATATATGAATTAGCAGAAGCAGCATATGATGTGTGTCATCCAAATGAATTAGTAAAACTAAACAAAATAAAAGAAAGAGTGTTCGTAAATACACATGATAATAATACTAGAAGATGCATATTATGTACGGGTAGCTGTAGAAGTGTTGATAAATGCAACACTTTCATAACTAAATCAAGAAATGATAAATGGATCGTGGTGAAAGAGCTAAAGTTATGCAAAAGATGTTTGAAAAGACACACAAATAAGTGTATTATAACATCAAACTGCAGTATCAAAAATTGCACGTATAAACACCATCCATTGTTACATAACTACGAAGTTAATAAACCGAAAGTTGAGATAAAAACGTATAACAACAATAATGATCATAACGACGTGAATAATGACAAAATGAGAAGTAAACAACAGTCGATAAATAATTATCACAAATATGAAGATAATACCATTCTGTTCAGAATCATTCCTGTTAACATACATTATGACAACAAATCGGTAAATACATTTGCATTTTTAGATGAAGGTTCTTCTGTTACACTTTTAGATGAAAGCTTATGCGGACTCCTTAGTATTAAAGGAGATACGGTGCCATTATGCCTCACATGGACTGGTAACACCACGCGAATAGAAGAACAATAAAAAAAGTATCATTTGAAATATCTGAGATAAAAAATATAAAACGATACAAAATAACTAATGCCAGGTCGACCAAAAATTTAGGTCTACCCACCCAAACAGTTCAGTTCCGAGAAATGAGTAACAGCTACAAACATTTGAGAGGTCTACCCGTGACTTCATATCAGAATGCTATTCCACAGTTGTTAATTGGCTTAGACAATTGGGATGTAGCTATGCCTTTAAAAATAAAAGAAAACAATCCCAAAGAACCAATTGCAGTAAAATGCAGACTAGGTTGGACAATATGTGGTACTTGCAACGGCAATAATAAAGAAACTAAATATATTGGGTTCCATATGTGTCAATGTCAAAAACAGATAACGATATACATGATATGATCAAAGAACATTTCCAATTAGAATGTTCCGGAATAGAATGTTCAAATAAGAATATCATGACAACAGACAATAAAAGAGCCATGAATGTATTAACTAAGTCAACCATACGCAGAAATAGAGTCTTTATTAAACAAACAAATTCAGCACTATATTGAAAAAGGTTATATTAGAAAATTGAATGAGGTTGAGATAAATGAACAACATCCAAGAAAGTGGTACCGGTGTTCCCAGTATTTAATCCGAAGAAACCGAACAAAATACGCTTAGTATGAGATGCAGCAGCCGAACATCAAGGTATAGCATTAAATACGTATCTGCTGAAAGGTCCAGATCAACTGTCATCATTGGTGGCAATATTATTCCGATTCAGAGAAAATAAAATTGGCATAAGTGGTGACATAAAAGAAATGTTTCATCAAATATTGTTAAATGACGAAGATCAACAATCACAAAGACTCCTATGGCCAAATATGTTACAACCCCAAAAACCAGACGTCTTTATGATGAGAGTCTTAACCTTTGGTTCCGCTTGTTCACCAGCAACAGCACAATATGTGAAAAACTAAAACTCTGAAAGATTTAAAACAACACACCCAAGAGCTGTGTCAGCGATACGAGAAAATCATTACGTAGATGACTGGTTGGATAGCGCGGACTCAGAAGAAGAAATATCACAGTTGGCCAAAGAAGTAAAACACATCCACAGTGAGGGAGGGTTTGAAATATGTAGTTGGAAATCCAATTCATTAACAGTTCTTCCAGAAAATAATGCCAAAAATGAAAATTCAAATAAGAATCTCGACACATCGTCAAATTTAGAAAAAGTATTGGGTATGTGGTGGAATACGTCAACTGATACTTTCACATACAGCCTAACATATAATGTCACAAATAGAGGTATTCTGACAGGAAACAAATGTCCTACAAAAAGAGAAGTTCTAAGAACACTTATGTCAATATACGATCCACTCGGCCTTTTAGGCAATTTTTTAATGCAACTAAAAATCCTGGTACAACAAATCTGGAGATCAAAAACAGATTGAGATGATAAAATAAATAATGAGCAGTTTGATATATGGCTAAACTGGATCAAACTACTTCCTAAAGTTGAGAAGCAAGATATACCACGTTATTACATCACCAGCTAGGACAACCAAATATACACAAAAGCAGAACTACATACGTTCGTTGACGCCATTGAGAACGATTACGCAGCAGTATGTTACCTACGAACAGAGTATAAAGGTCAAGTAAAATGTACACTGATTGGTTCAAAAACAAGAGTTGCGCCTATTAAAGCAACTACCATCCTACGATTAGAATTGGAAGCAGCATTACTTGGCACAAGATTCGCAAACAATCATAAAAGCTCAAACATTTAAATTCAGTAAGAGAGTTTACTGGACAGACTCAATAACAGTCCTTAGCTGGATTGTATCTGACCATGGAAATTACAAACCATATGTTGCATTTAGAATAAGCGAGGTTCTTGAAGCTACACACCCTACTGAATGGCATTGGGTACCCAGCAAAGAAAATATAGCAGGCGAAGCAACAAAATGATAATGGACTCAACCAAACGTTCCACCTGATACAAAAGAAGAAATACGGTCAAAATATATAGGTCATATAAGAAAATATACATCAGACATACAGTATGAACGATTTTCCAAATGGAAACGACTATTACGATCGACAGCGTATATTTTAGATTTATACAAAATACGTTATCTAAACCGAAGCAAAGGAACAATCAAACCGGGTCATTAAGTCAAGATGAGTTATTAAAATGGGAATATTTATTATTCAAAATTGTACAACAAGAAAGGTTTCATGAAGAATACATTATACTACAGAAAAATAAAAATATACCTGATGAAGATAAGAAAGCGCTACCAAAGAATAGCAGTTCATATCGTTTAACGCCTTATGTTGACGATGAAAACATAATAAGAGCTTACCTAAGAATCGATCACGCTACAGAAGTAACGTACGATGCCAAAAGACCACTCATACCATACCGAAATCACCACATAACACATTTAATTATCCTACACTATCATTGTAAATATCATCATCAAAATCACGAAACAGTTGTAAATGAGCTACGCCAAATATTCATCATTAGCAACTTAAGGTCAACGTTAAAATCAATTAGAAGAAGATGCCAAATCTACAAAATACAAACTGCAAAACCAGTGACACCAATAATGGCAAATCTACCAGTTGCAAGATTGTCTTCATATACCAGAGCCTTCACATATGTGGGAATCGATTACTTTGGTCCAATGATGGTAACAATCGGCCGCAGTTCAGTCAAACGATGGGGCGTTCTCATAACCTGCTTAACTACCCGTGCTGTACACATAGAAGTCACACATTCGTTAACAACAGACTCATGCATTATGGCTATAAGGAACTTCATGAATAGAAGAGGTATACCACTTGAAATATATTCCGATAATGGTACAAATTTTCAGGGTGTCAAAAACGAGAAGTTAAAACAACAACAACTTGATGAAAACATAGTAGTTGACACCTTCATAAGTTCAACAACAAATTGGAAATTCAACCCACCATCCGCTCCACACATGGGAGGAATATGGGAAAGATTAGTACGGTCCATTAAAACAACATTAAAATCCATCAAACTACATCGTAATCCAACGGACGAAAATCTGGTCAACATGATGATTGAAGTAGAACACATCATAAACTCCAGGCCGTTGCCTTACATACTAATAAACGATGAAACTGAAGAAGCTGTCACGCCAAACCATTTTCTATTGGGGTCATCAAGCGGGGTGAAACCAATTGGTACAATGACCGATGAACCGACAATTGTACGAAAAAACTGGGAACTGACAGAGCAATTCGCCAACCGATTCTGGAAAAGATGGGTAAATGAATACTTGCCAGAAATCACCCAAAGAACTAAATGGTGTGAATATACAAAATCAATCCAAGTAGGAGATATAATAATAATAGCAGGTGAAAACCAACCAAGAAACAATTGGCCCAAGGGAAAAATAATTGACGTCATCAAAAGCAAAGATGTACAAATACGACAAGCAACAATTAAGACATCCTCTGGAATATATCAACGCCCGGTCAGTAAATTAGCAGTTTTAGACATCGGCAACGATAAGTAGGAATAAGACGTAGCTGCGCACATCTTACTAGGTGGGGATCTACTTTCTTAAGTAGATTTAAGAAAGTTAAATGTCATAATTAATTTGGTTGGTTCGTAACACAGAATAAAATCTGTAAAAATCTGTAAACAAGTTGACAACTTGATAGATTATTATAATTTATATGTATATTGAAACTGATCATTTCGTTGTGCTATTTTAAACCATATGGAAGCAGAAAATTGCTAAAGGGAACAAAAGTGCAAGAATTTGAATTAAATTATATTTTATTTAATTTTTTACTATTTGAATTAATTTATATTGTTTAAATTTAGAATTAAAAGTTCTCTAACGATCAGTGTATTAAAACATATTTGGTAAAATAAGATAAAAACCGGCCAATCAAATATAGGGTTAATACAGAAATAAATGTGTACATAAGTTTAAATTAAAACGTGTATTTCATTTGATCAGGACTACAATTTTCGAGAAAAGTTTCCCTGACATGACTCAACACTCAGATGTATAAAAACCATTATATAAAATGTCACATACGAATTGCGATTAACCGACAACGATTAACCGACATTTTTATATGATTAGCAAAGACATAAACCTTTAATTTTGTTTAATTTTAATATATATTAACTGACAAAGCTTTCAGTTTTTTGTTTTTCTTTTTCTTTAAGCGCATACAATCAGTACAATTAACCGACAAATGATCGTGCAAATAAAAGCACACATAATTATTTTGTTTATACATATGCATATATGTATATATATATATTTATGTACACGTACCTATACATATTATGTTTTTATATTTTGCTATTATGTAAATACAAACAGTGTACTTGATACTTGTAATATCCTGATTTTTTGTTACGCAATTACATACATATGTATGTATATTGTATTAATCATTCAATCATGCAATTGATCATTTACAAATTCAGCCTTATTCATTTTTAAACTATTTTTATCTCATTTCTGTTTTATTTTCATCTTGTTTTTTGTTTTTGTTATGTTAAAACATCGTATAAAAAAACAACAAAGTAATAATATTTATTGAAAATATTTATTAAAATTGTATAATTTTTTATTAGGTGTATACATATACATATACTTATATATATTTTACATTATATATTATACATTACACATTATATATATTATATATATACATATATTATACATTATAGATTATATATTATAAAATTTATGTTGGATATAATATAATATAATATATTGTATATTACATGTTATACATATATTATATACTCTATATTAGGTGTACTATATATTGTATATTATACATATTTTATACACTATATACTGTATATTATATATTGTATATTATATATTGTACATATACATATTATATGTAATACATGACATTTCAGGTACGTCAGTTAGATAACTTTATATATTTGGCAATATCTTGTAAACTACTTTGTGTATTTGACTTGGTAATTATTATAGTCGGATGCAAAAGTCGAGAATTATTAATACATATTCAAACTTCAAAAATGTGTTTTTTTTTTTTTGGAAAAATATGGTTTTTCAGTCACCCTGTATATTTTTTGCATTAGAAACTTTGTACTAATTATGGGAAAGTTGTTGTTTATCAGTATGCTGGAATTCTGAAAATTTTATGAACATCGGATAAAATTGTCACGAGTTATTCAAAATTTTCTGTCAATGTTTGAATTTTTCTTTCAATTGTTCGACATTTCTTGACACCAAATTTTTTGGATTATAGGCGTTAAGAAGAATAAGTGTGCAAAGTTTCAAAAATATCGTACCTAAGTACTGAAAGGAACTCCTATGAAATTATGTTGTTTTTGAATACCTATGTTATTAAAATTTTTTAGTTTATTTTTTTTTTAAATTTTTGTAAAATCACTATATGAAAATAGTTGTATTTCTTCAACATAAATATGTGGCCGGAGACTGGTGCACAAATGGCCGGTGAAAGGTAACTTTGTGGCTGGTAATAAAGGGAAGTGCACTTTTTTTAAAATTGAAAAATGTTGGTGAAAAAATTAGTTTAAAATATAACTTAATTTTGAAGTGACAGGCCATACTACATTGTGAAAAAAAATTCTAATTACGACAAGTAAAACGTAGAAAATTAAGGGTTTGAAATTTAAAAACGTCTTAAATGGACGCCTACCTATGTATGTACATTATATTATATGGATCTTGTATTGTACTTTTTTCTGACACAAATGTTCAGAAACTATTCAACATTGCATAGTTAGATATAATATACATAAATGGGTATAACCAGTATAAAAGCAAGTATAACTTATCTGGTTCATTATTGCCTAATTTATATTTGGCTTGCCTCATTCAAGAAAATTTTGGTGTATCTTAATGACAATGTTTATTCAGAAAAATTAGAAAACGGACAAAAACATAAACTTTGAAAATGAACAAATATGAAAGGATTTGTAAAATATAAAATTTATTTCGTTCAAATAGGATTTCATTTTCATCAAATCAAAAAAAAGTCGCAAAAATCTTCCAACCCCGGTATCACCGTAACTGTTGAGATTGAACTGATAAAAACATTTACATATGTACATATATATATGATTTACTAATTTATTTACTCATAAATTTAAAATCGTAATTATAATATAATATGTGCATACTATATTAAGATTTAGAATAACATTATATTACACACGCACAAGCATACCATACATACGCATGTATAATACATATGTATCCATGCACACAAATAATAAATGAAATATATTATATCTATCAAATAGTATACTATACATATGTATGTATATACATATATTTCACCATTTCACGTACATGAATTTCCAATGAATATGAAGTAGTGCGTTGATGAATGATTGTGTAGTCATAGAATGAAAAAGTCGAAAACGATCCTAATGATCGATTAACGATTTTATTTTCTAAATCTGTACATACATACATATGTATGTATGAATGTACATGTATAAATTCTATAAAGATAAAAAACAACAAATTTGAAAGTTCTTAAGTTATTTGTTTTGTTGTTGTATTAATTTTTTGAAAAGCTCGCATAAAAAAGTTTGTGTAATATGTGGTCTGTAACTTAACTAAAGCTATAGTTAAAATACAAACATAAAAATTATTTGTTCTTCTTCTTTAATGTCACTGAATAACATTTCAGTCCATTTACAATACCCATCTGTATTGTTATTTTATTTGTGGTATGGGGGAGTCGATTCCTTTTCACAATGAGGAATCATATTTACAATACTTAGAAGTAAAAATATCTCCTTGGACGGGCAATGCCCTGACAGAGGTCAAACATTCGTTGTTTGCATCTCTGCAGCGTGTAATGCGTCTTCCTCTGAAGTACCACCAGAAAATTAAATTAATATGTACGTATTTAATACCGCACTACTTGTATGCGCTAGTAATCGCAATACCACCTAATAACAGAGATAGACCAGGAGCTACGAGTAGTGTTTAAAGGTATTCTCCACCCTGCACAATAAACTGCTCATGGGTTGTTATACTGTGCTAAAAGAGATGTTGGATTGGGGTTTCCTAAGTTGGAAATTTTAGTGGTATCGACTACATTAAAGACCGGTTTAAAGTTCATTAAATATAATGACCCTGTAATAAAATCATTGGCGAATATTGGCGACATGGTGGAACGTTTTCGGAAGTCTGCTAATGCCGTCGGGTTAAACTGGCCTACTTCGGCTAGAGAGGTGGACGATTACAAAATTAGAGCCAAGAAACAAGAACTTGCCAAATGGAGTAATCTTCATTGTCGAAGGAAAGCAGTGGACTCTCTAGTTGACGATCATATCGGTAATTGCTGGCTTTAAAAACCCGAATTGCTCAAGCCATGCAGGTATATAACGGCCCTCAAATTAAGAACTGACACTGCTGCAAATAGAACAACATTGCGCAGAATTAAACGTGAGGTGCCTAGTATAATGTGCAGACAATGTTGTGCCCAGCCTGAGACTCTGTCGCACATTCTTGGTCAATGCATTAAAAATAAGTCTGCTAGAATCACGCGACATAATGAAATCAGAGATATGTATGTATGATCGAAAACGAAGTAGTGCAAAGAAACCAACAATTTGCATCTTCGAAGAAACCTTCAATCCGGCTAACTTCTGGAAAGGTCCTCTAACCTGACCTGGTGATTAAGAACTAGGAAGGGGTCTTTGTGGTCGATGTAACAGGCCGCTATGAAGACGGGGATTACCTCGTAAGGGGGAGGTTGGATAAGATTAGAAAATATGAGCCACTTATTCCACTGCTCAAACAAAGGTTCCAGAAGACTTGCGGTGAAGTCCTACCTAAATTCGTAGGCACCCGGGAGTCTATGCCCAAGGAGACGGTCATGTTGTGTTTTTTAAGATTTTTGGTTAGAGGTTTTTTAGAGCAAAACAATTTTATTCTTTGAACAGTAAAACTCAACTCACCAAACTTATCAAAGATTTTCGTCGTGGCTATTTTCTCTCTTTATATATGTATATAACATGGGTTGGAAGAATACGTCTTCCAAGTCTGTGTAGTTAATTCGGGCTTAATAAATAACAACACTGTATTTTTATTTTAAAACTTTATTCACAAACACTTATTTTGTATACAATATAACGAACTTATTTTACTTTAAATTACTTTAAATCTAATTTTCAATAACCGACCGAAACCAAACTTAGAATTAGAATAATTATGCGACAATACTTTATGTAATTTTTCAAGCTTTATTTTATTTTAAAAGATTCTAAGTTGAAATTAATTAATAATCAAAGTTACGCGGTATTTTACTATGCGACTTTACTTGTTCAAATCCAAATTATAACTCTCTGATAATCGTAATTATTCTTCAATAAATACAATTATCAATTTTCCCTACTCCATTTAGTTTAACTGATAAAAAACAGTTCCTTATTTCAAAAGATTATTTTTACGTTACGTTAATTTAATATTTCGGCCTTGCCAATAGTAGGGAAGATTGGCGTAATCATTTTCTATTCTTATTGTCTTACTTCCTATTATGAAGACAGTAATTATTTTTCTTTTATTTCTTGTCTTTAATATTGCATATTGCTCTATATTGTATTTAAATGCTTAAAGTTTAATTGCTTAACACTATGCATTTTTCCTATATGCATTTACCATATGTTATTGTTACACAGTTGTTATTTTTGTTTTTGGCACAATTGTCTTAACATAATATGTAATATTTGACTGACCGACTTATGAATGAATTATCAAATCAAATATCACCTTGTTCTGATTTATTTAACATACATAGTTATGTGTAACATGATTACTGTGATATACTTTTTGTTTTCCGTATAGCAGTTTACATTATTTTAAACATCTGGATTATTTTGCAATAATTTCGGTAACCTGATTTTTTAATTAGAATAGGAAATGATTTACCAATTGGCAAGCCAATTTAATTTTGTTTATTAATTTATTTGAAATTTCTACTCATGAATATTTTTGCGTAAATTTTGATTTTACATTTTTATTGATTCATCTTATTTATTATCAAATTGTGTTACAATTTGATATTTTTTATACAACATTTGGCGCAAATAACAACATAATTTTGATAAATATTGTAATCAAGTTAAGTATAAAATGCAGAAAATACGAGAAATTGTTAAACAAAATTTAATTGCTCAAAAACATCAATCAAAAAATTATTACGATAAAAACATGCGTGTAGAAAAATTTCACATTGGTGATCGGGTGCTCATACGTGATAATGCTAGAAAGCATAAATTGTCACCAATATGGAAGGGGCCATATGAAGTAATACGCGTGAACTCTGATGTAAATACGACCATAAAAATCGGAAGGAAGAATCGGAATAATTTGGCGCAGCCGGTAAACGTTTTAATAAAAACACTATAAACGCTTCCGTTTTTTTTGCTACATAACATATGAATTTGCTATAATAAAATTTTGCTGCGTAATTAATTTGGCGCAGCCGGTAAACGTTTTAATAAAAACACTATAAACGCTTCCGTTTTTTTTGCTACATAACATATGAATTTGCTATAATAAAATTTTGATGCGAAATTAATTTGGCGCAGCCAATAAACCGTGTTAAGATAAACACGTTAAACGCTACATTCGGTATTAAATAAATTTAAAAAACAAAATAAAGCCAAAATATAATAATAATAGGTGAAGAAGTAAAAATTTTAAAGAGAGATGAATTGAAACGAAAATATAAAAAGAATCTTTATGAAAAGCGAAACAAGCCAGAAATTACAGAAATTGAATCATGCGAACAAATTAAAAATAAAAAATCTGAGAAATTTGATAAAATAAATAAGGTAGAGGTTAATAATGTTAAAAACAAGATAAAGGTTAATGATTTTAAAAATATAACAAAAAATGTAAATATTGTTAAAATTTACGAAGAGTACAAAATACCCGCGCGTACTGAAAAAATTATTAAAATTAGAGTCAATTTCGATAATGATGTGATATGTGAATCACAAGAAATAAAATCAGGTGTATTTCTCGCCGGTGCAATAACGACACCGCATAAAAATCAAACGGTTGTTTCAATTTTAAATAATAACGAAAAAGATGTATACATTAAAAATTTTAAAATAATATTTTATCCATTAAATGACTTTGAATTATATGAATTTGAAAATAAAGACTATAAATTTAATAAATTGCTCAAATTTTATTCCAATGAAGAAAATAAAACACAAAATAAAATTGAAAATATAGAAACGAATACCTTATACAGTAGACAGTGTACAAAACATAATTTTAAAACGATACATAAACTTTCATGTGACAAAGACAAACAAAATAATTATGAAAGATTAAAATTGTTACAAGAAAATTTATCAATTCCAGAATATCTGAATACTGAAGAATCTGAAAGTATAAAATCCATATGTGAATCCTTTAATGACATTTTTCATTTACCAGGTGACAAATTAACTTGTACAAAAGCAATAACACATCAAATTCCTTTACAACCAGGGAAGGGGCCTATTAATCAAAAAATGTACAGATTACCTCAAGTACAAAAAGAAATAGTTGAAAATCAAGTGAAAGAAATGTTAGATAATGATATAATCACACCAAGTAAAAGTCCATTCAATTCTCCTTTATTAGTAGTACCTAAAAAACCAGGTCCTTCTGGAGAAAAACGTTGGAGAGTTGTGGTAGATTTTAGGAAACTGAATGAAATAACAATAAAAGATGTACTATATATCCTTTACCTAGAATTGACGAAATATTAGATCAATTAGGCCACTCTAGATATTTCACAACATTAGATTTGGCTAGTGGATATCATCAAGTGTTGGTTGATGAAAAAGATAGGGAAAAAACAGCATTCAGTACTTATCAGGGACACTACGAGTTTAAAAGGATGCCTTTTGGTTTAACAGGGGCGCCAGCCACTTTTCAACGATAATTGAATAATATTTTGACAGGACAAAACGGACTGAAGGTGTTAGTTTATTTAGATGATGTTGTGATATACGGTAGAAATTTGGAAGATCACAATAAAAAATTAATTGAGGTTTTTCAACGAATAAGAGAAAATAATTTAAAATTACAGCCAGAAAAGTGCAACTTTTTAAGAAAAGAAGTAATTTATTTAGGCCATAAATGTTCAGCGGAAGGAATTAAACCAGACCCAGACAAGGTTAAATGTGTAGTAAATTTTCCTAGGCCAAAAACAGTCAAACAAGTGCAATCATTTTTAGGTCTAGCGAATTATTATAGGAAATTTATACCAAATTTTTCAAAAATAGCCGAGTCAATTACAAAGTTATTAAGGAAAGATACGAAATTTCAGTGGAATGAACAATGTGAAGAAGCATTTGAAAAATTAAAATTTGCTTTAACAAATCCACCTTTATTAACTTATCCTGACTATGAAAAGCCATTCTTTTTGACAACTGATGCTAGCGGTGAAGCATTAGGAGCTGTTTTATCACAGGGTGAACTTGGCAACGAACAGCCAATTGCATATGCTAGTAGAACACTAAATGATGCAGAAAGACGATATTCTACAATCGAAAGAGAAATGTTGGCTATAGTTTGGGCTGTAAAAAATTTCAGATGTTATTTATATGGTAGAAATTTTACGGTTTTTACAGATCACAAACCGTTAGTAGGAATTTTAAAATTAAAAGATACAACAACAAGATTAGCTAGGTTTCAGATCAAATTAGCAGATTATGACTTAAAGATAGAATATAAGGCAGGGAAATTAAATCAGAATGCGGATGCTTTAAGTCGAATACCTTCAAGTGAAAAGGAAATTGAAAATAAAAATAAAAACAATTTAACAAGTCATAAAATTAATTGTAATGTAGTCACTAGGGCTAGACACCAAATAAATGTAGAAAAAGACAGAGGAAAATCAGTTGATAACACTGATAACGATAATGAAACAGATAACGAAACAGAAATAACTAAAGATTCACATATTCAAACCAAAGACAGTGCGAAAATACTAACAGATGAAAATGACATTAAGACAATATTACATGAATATCACGATACCCCATTAGGTGGACATTTAGGAGTACTTAAGACTTATAAAAGACTACGACCATTTTATAAATGGAAAAATATGTTGAAAGACATACAAAAATATATTAAAAAGTGCGAAAAATATAAGAAAAATAAAGCAGGCAAGCAAAATAAAATGCCTATGGTAATAACAGACACTCCGGATCAACCCTTTGAAAAAGTTTATTTAGACATTGTAGGGCCATTACCTGAAACACGAAACAATAATAAATACATATTAACATTTCAAGATGACTTAACCAAATTTTTAGACTGTGTACCATTAAAAGATTGTGAAGCCACTACTGTAGCACAAAAATTTTATAAAAATATCATTTTAAAATATTCTATAATTCCGAAAAAATTAATAACCGATCAAGGCGCGAATTTCTTAAGCGAAACAATGAAAGAGCTATGCAAATTACTAAAAATCAAAAAATTACAGACAAGTGCATACCATCCACAATCAAACGGTTCATTAGAAAGAACTCATGGTCCATTGGTTGAATATCTCAGAACAATTGTGGATGAAAATCCAACTGAATGGGATGAATGGCTGGCAGAAGCAATGTTAGTGCATAATCATTCACCTCATACAGGAAGTAAATTCACACCAATTCATGCATTATATGGTATTAGTAATCCTTTACCATCTGTGTTAAATAAATCACCAGAGCTAATCTATAATTTTGACAAATATTGTAATCAAGTTAAGTATAATATGCAGAAAATACGAGAAATTGTTAAACAAAATTTAATTGCTCAAAAACATCAATCAAAAAATTATTACGATAAAAACATGCGTGTAGAAAAATTTCACATTGGTGATCGGGTGCTCATACGTGATAATGCTAGAAAGCATAAATTGTCACCAATATGGAAGGGGCCATATGAAGTAATACGCGTGAACTCTGATGTAAATACGACCATAAAAATCGGAAGGAAGTTAAAGGTTATTCATAATAATCGGTTAAAGAAATTTTAGGCTATTGATTTTTACTTTTTGACTTTTTACTTTTTAAATATGCAAGTAATTTAATGGAAAATATTATAAACAAACACAAAAAAGCCTGGGAAAAATGGCATCGAATTTTAATTCATAAAACCGCATAACACGTATAGTACAACAATTAATATAAATTACAGTCGGTTACTTTGAAACTCAAAACTCCACAATTTTTTTTTATGAGTTAATATCCACTATGGGAAAATCTATTATATGTAAACAGAAAAACAAATAAATACATAAACTAAACATACATGACCATTACACATGACAAACATACATACCTAATGACATATATACAGTGTACACATTTATAAAAACATTATTTATCAAAAACGTTTAATGGGTAGTCTAATAGTCTAGGAAAGTCAAAATTACGATTCATATATTTATAAAAATATATATGTGTATATTAATTAACATACTTCCATACATGCAATTAATGAAAAACAAATATAAAAGTATAATTACAATAGTCAAATGTACATACATACAAAAAAAAAAAAGGAAAAATCAAGAACGAATTATTCTTGCACATCTGTGACAAGATCAGATTACAACTCTGTATAACTGCAACATATGAACATAAGAACATTATCATTAAAAATAAGGTAATACTATAATGAGAAGAAAAATATATATAAAATATTTACATATACCTATACATTATAATATTACCAATATAGAATAAACATTTCAAACAAAAATATATAAAAAAAAAAAAAAATTATATATAAATAAATATACATATCATATATGTAAACATATAATTGTCTAATTTAACAACTTATTGTAGTATAGATATATAGTGAATATATAAAGCCATACATGTATAAGTAAAAAATAAAATAGTAGATAAAAATGCATACGAAGCAAAATAATATATAAAAAAAAAATATATAAATAATAAAAAATATTATGTAAGAAAATAAAAAATTAATGAACTTGCAAAATAAATAGCTCAATAGTATTAAAAATAAATAAATAAATAAATAATAACAAAAAAAAACAAAAAAAAAATTTTTTATAGTAAATAAAAATATAAGTATACATTTATATAAAAAAAAAAAAATAAATTAAATCGAAATTAAATTTAAGAAAAAAAAAAAAAATACAGTACCGAACCAAACATTTTAAAAGGAAATTATGTATAAATAAATTACAAATAATATAACCCCACAAACCATTTTTTCGAGGGGGGAGGAAATGTTGTATAAAAAATATCAAATTGTAGCACAATTTGATAATAAATAAGATGAATCAATAAAAATGTAAAATCAAAATTTACGCAAAAACATTCATGAGTAGAAATTTCAAATAAATTAATAAACAAAATTAAATTGGCTTGCCAATTGGTAAATCATTTCCTATTCTAATTAAAAAATCAGGTTACCGAAATTATTGCAAAATAATCCAGATGTTTAAAATAATGTAAACTGCTATACGGAAAACAAAAAGTATATCACAGTAATCATGTTACACATAACTATGTATGTTAAATAAATCAGAACAAGGTGATATTTGATTTGATAATTCATTCATAAGTCGGTCAGTCAAATATTACATATTATGTTAAGACAATTGTATCAAAAACAAAAATAACAACTGTGTAACAAAAACATATGGTAAATGCATATAGGAAAAATGCATAGTGTTAAGCAATAAAACTTTAAGCATTTAAATACAATGTAGAGCAATATGCAATATTGAAGACAAGAAATAAAAGAAAAATAATTACTGTCTTCATAATAGGAAGTAAGACAATAAGAATAGAAAATGATTACGCCAATCTTCCCTACTATTGGCAAGGCCGAAATATTAAATTAACGTAACGTAAAAATAATCTTTTGAAATAAGGAACTGTTTTTTATCAGTTAAACTAAATGGAGTAGGGAAAATTGATAATTGTATTTATTGAAGAATAATTACGATTATCAGAGAGTTATAATTTTGGATTTGAACAAGTAAAGTCGCATAGTAAAATATCGCGTAACTTTGATTATTAATTAATTTCAACGTAGAATCTTTTTAAGTAAATTAATCTTAGAAGAATTACATTTACATTCTACATTCTCGAATTCTAAGTTTGGTTTTCGGTCGGTTATTGAAAGTAGATTTAAAGTGATTTAAAGTAAAACAAGTTCGTTATATTGTATACAAAATAAGTGTTTGTGAATAAAGTTTTAAAACAAAAATACAGTGTTGTTATTTATCAAGCTCGAATTAACTACACAGACTTGGAAGACGTATTCTTCCAACCCTTGTTATATATATAAAGAGAGAAAATAGCCACGACGAAAATCTTATTCCAATCACAAAAGAATTTACAAGAAAAACTCTTTAATATATAACATAATCACAGGGCCTCGGATATGAGTCCTGTATTGTTATTTTTCGTCACTACCTCCCCGTGCTGGGAGTGGGTAATTTACGCGCCTGCTGTCTTCCTTAGATGTGGTAGCCGTTTCTCAGGCTCTCCCTTCGGAATCGAACCCTGATTCCCCGGTATACGTTGCAACCATGGTAGTCCAAGATACTACCATCAATAGTTGATGGGGCAGAAAGATCTGTCGACGGTACTAGACCGTACGATCTGCAAATTATCTAGAGTTCAACCGTAATAACGATACCTAATCGCATCGCTTGGTTTTACTCTAATAAAAACACACGTTCCAAAAGTTCGTGTTTACATTGCATGTATTAGCTCTAGAATTACCACAGTTATCCAAGTAACTGTTACCGATCTAAGGAACCATAACTGATATAATGAGCCTTTTGCGGTTTCACTGTAATTTCATGTGTACTTAGACATGCATGGCTTAAACTTTGAGACAAGCTATAAACTACTAGCAGGATCAACCACAATTATATTTTATATTTTAAAATATTTTATAAGAACTATCTAGATACATAATACATTTTTTATTAATGTATTTGAATCTGGTAGTATCTGACACATATTCATGTATATATGTATATGTATATATAAAAGACAAATAAGAATTTCAATCATATATCCCTCATAAATACTTATATTTTATACCTTTTCTTTCATTTATTAGGTATTTTATTATATTATTATATATAAAAGCCTTTCGACTATTTTATTATATTATATGTATATGTATTTAAAAAAATTTTAAAACAAATTGCATATTAATTTATATTATTAGTAGCCATATATGAAACTTACAAGAATTGAATATAAATACTCAATTCTGAATTATTCAATGCTTCACCTGGTATTAGACACAAATACCTACATTAAAGCATTAAATGTCAATATAATAATATTTAGACGAACTATGAATACCATTCCCTAATGGTACCATAAACGACTATATATTTTTTTAGCGGTCGACACATATCTTTAACGTATGTCAATATTGTTGTGAACAATTGGTACAGCACCAATCATGTATATGTTTTGCAAAACCGAAATGCTCAGAAACTGTAAGAATGTGTTCATGTATATGAACTTTATTTCATTAATACATTTATATTAAAATAAATGTTATTAAATATTATTACTAATCAGTTTGACTCATAAAGCATATTTACTTGGTTAATTAATTCAGTTTATTCTAAACTATATAGATTTCTTGAAAATGGAAGAGCCGACATAAAAAAAAGTACAAATGCCATCATGTACGTTTGAGGTATTAAAATGAGGTATGAATTTATTATATACCATTTAACCATAATAATATACTTTTTATAATATACATATAAAAGCCGATACCTATCTTTGAGATATGGCTTGTGTACATACATATACTCTACAAGTTTCCCAAGCCATAGAGATTTTAAACGTTAATATGTACACTCTGAAGGTTTTCCAAGCCTTAGAGTTTATCTAATTTATATCAAAATAAATGTTTTTAAAATAATTATTATGTTAATTGTAATTAAATGATGTATTTTATACAATATTTATTATATGTATACTTTTTTTATACCGACGGCATGTTAAAAAATGTAATTTTATTATATAGTATGTATATATAAGACAAATATTTTATCTATCTTTTTATATGTTTATATTGATAATATATACACTATTAATATATTTAATATCTTGTTGAAACAATATATAATAATAATATTGCTTCAGCAACATTTAAATAGAATCTGAGGCCAAGCGAACGATATATATATATGTACATATGTATACGTATATAGTACATATAATAAATCAATATTTTTGACCTCTTCATCATATCATTGGATAAATTCAAATTAATATCTCGAATCATCAAGCAAAGGTGAAATGATTAGCTTCAGTGGATCGCAGTATGGCAGCTGCTCTACCACTTACAATACCTTGCCCGTTACCAAAGTCGTTTACAATTGATTTTAGCATTGACATCGTATTTAATAAAATTTAGTCAAATTAACTAGCTTTTTGTATAGGCGCTATTAATACATCCCATACTAGCTATGTTAAACGATACATTGGCTTCATTTTATTTATCTTTTATAATTTTTACATTATAAGCTCTAAATGGTTTATTGCCATACAATTCAATTACCCCATTACTATTATTACAGTCCAGCTCGGATACGACCTTAGAGGCGTTCAGGCATAATCCAACGGACGTAGCATCATACCACTATTCGCTCGAATAAGTATTGTGCCATAGGTCCGTACCTGCGGTTCCTCTCGTACTACGCAGGAATGCTGACGTAATAACATATTATCAACAGGAGGATAAAACTGACCTGTCTCACGACGGTCTAAACCCAGCTCACGTTCCCTTGCATGGGTGAACAATCCAACGCTTTGTGAATTTTGTTTCACAATGATAGGAAGAGCCGACATCAAAGGATTGAAAAGCGACGTCGCTATGAACGCTTGGACTCCATAAGTCAGTTATCCCTATTGTAACTTTTCTGACACCTCTTGTTAAAAACTCTTTAAACCAAAAGGATCGATAGGCCGAGCTTTTGCTGTCTCTATGTGTACTGAACACCGACATCAAGTCAGCATTTGCCCTTTTGCTCTATGTGTGGTTTCTGTCCGCACTGAGCTGGCCTTGTGACACATCCGTTATTGTTTGAGAGATGTACCGCCAAATTCAATTTACTTTAATGCATGCATATATAAATCCACAATACAGTGAATATAATATACATCATTATTTCATTTAAATTTGTTCATGATGCATGTTCCATTTTATCAAGTAAGTAAGGAAACAATAAGAGTAGTGGTATTTCATTGTTGACATATGGCCTAAACTATATACCTCTCACTTATGCTCCACCTCTTATGTCTCATTATACTGCCAGACTAGAGTCATGCTCAACAGGGTCTTCTTTCCCCGCTAATTTTTCCAAGCCCGTTCCCTTGGCTGTGGTTTCGCTAGATAGTAGAGAGGGACAGTAGGAATCTCGTTAATCCATTCATGCGCGTCACTAATTAGATGACGAGGCATTTGGCTAGTTTCTACATGGTTTATCACCATGCACTTACCACCTCTTCTAGAGGCGTGGTTACCTCTACTAATATAAATATTAGTAACTCCTAGGCCAGCAGCTATCGACCAAATGGAATACAGAATACCAAATGGACACGTCCGCCAACTGACCACTCATCTCGTACAATCCCATATCTACTAGCTATTGTCAGTAGATGGGATCTTGGTGTTTATGTTGTCTAATATCACATCGGATAAAAAAATTTATCAAAAGAAGAACAAGCACTTCTAAAAATAAATAATTAAATATCACAAAATATAGTAACAAAATTCGTTACTATTAAATAAATAATTAAATAAAATAATAATAATTAATAAGGACTTCCAGTCCATTAATAATTAACATTATGTGTTGTATCACAGGTATTCGCTCACAGCCTGTATACAACCTTGGTCATGTTATAATAATATGACTTGTGTATACTTAAATAAAAACAATAAATAAATAAATAAATAAATACATAACAAGTCAATATCACAGTAAGAGAGTCATAGTTACTCCCGCCGTTTACCCGCGCTTACTTGAATTTCTTCACTTTCACATTCAGAGCACTGGGTAGAAATCACATTGTGTCAACCCCCGTTAGGGCCGTCACAATGCTCTGTTTTAATTAGACAGTCGGATTCCCCAAGTCCGTGCCAGTTCTGAATTGATTGTTAATTGATAGCCGTTATAAATTTAATAGAAGTTTAAAAAATTTCTATAAATTATTAGCAAGAATGTTCCACAATTGGTTACGTAAACTTCTCTCCGGGGAACAGATTTGTAATTAAAAAATTATATATATATCCTATTTACCCAGAACGAGTACATAAACCATATTATTGTTTCCCAATCAAGCCCGACTATCTCAATCTTCAGAGCCAATCCTTATCCCAAAGTTACGGATCTAATTTGCCGACTTTACATTATTCTATCGACTAGAGACTCTTCACCTTGGAGACCAGCTGCGGATATCGGTACGGCCTGTTGAGAAAATTGCATGACCCTACCATAGATTTTCAAAATCCGAGGAGAAAATATCGACACAGCAGTTAATACCATGCTCTTCTAGTCCATCTACCATATCTCTCTTCGAAAGACTTCCATGGTAGTACGACTATAAAACAGAAAAGAAAACTCTTTCGATATCTTTCGACGGCTACTCTATGGTTGTTTCTGTTACCAGGATGGGCATAAAAGCCCATATTTAATAACAAACGTATACTCAACAGGTTACGGAATTGGAACCGTATTCCCTTTCGTTCATATAAATTTATAAGTGTATTTATATTATATTATTATATATATAACTTATACAATTTTCGGCTTTCGCCTTGAACTTAGGACCGACTAACTCGTGATCAACCACTGTTCACACGAAACCCTTCTCCACTTCAGTCCTCCAAGGTCTCATTCGATTATTTGCTACTACCACCAAGATCTGTACCAATGGCGGCTCCATGCAGGCTTACGCCAAACACTTCTACGCACACCATTGTACCCCCCTACTCACTAAAGCTACAAAATTTATATATATATTATATATATAAATCATATGCTTTAGCGGTAATGTATAGGCATACAACTTGAGCGCCATTCATTTTAAGGGCTAATTGCTTCGACAGGTGAGTTGTTACACACTCCTTAGCGGATTACGACTTCCATGTCCACCGTTCTGCTGTTTTAAGCAAGCAACGCCTTTCATGGTATCAGTATGAGTTGTTAATTTGGGCGCCGTAACATTACGTTTGGTTCATCCCACAGCGCCAGTTCTGCTTACCAAAAGTGGTCCACTGGGCACAATATATCATAACCTAAACCTTCATTTCAAGTAAGGTTAGGTTCTTACCCATTTAAAGTTTGAGAATAGGTTAAGGTCGTTTCGGCCCTAAGGCCTCTAATCATTCGCTTTACCAGATAAGATTATTTTTAATAATATTTAATTGCACCAGCTATCCTGAGAGAAACTTCGGAGGGAACCAGCTACTAGATGGTTCGATTGGTTTTTCGCCCCTATACCCAATTCTGACAATCGATTTGCACGTCAGAACTGTTTCGGTCTTCCATCAGGGTTTCCCCTGACTTCAACCTGATCAGGTATAATTCACCATTTTTCGGGTCACAACATATATGCTCAAGGTACGCTCTAGTTAAAAACAAAACAATAATAATAATATTATAATGTATAACTGTATTGAACGCACCAGGATGGAATTAATATTTTATATTAAATATTAATTAATCCCATATTTTTATTAAAAAAGTTAAGTTAATTTCGCCTTTAACTCTCTATTCAAAGTTCTTTTCAACTTTCCCTCATGGTACTTGTTTGCTATCGGTCTCATGGTTATATTTAGTTTTAGATGGAGTTTACCACCCAATTAGTGCTGCACTATCAAGCAACACGACTCTTATCTTTCGAGTATCGGATTTTGAGTGATCTTGAAAAACGTGGGAGGTCGGCTATCATTTTTTCCTTCTTCAAGTTTTTGACCTTGACCGAAAAAAACGTGAATTAAAGTCGTTCAGTTGTGCGGTGCAGTTTTGTTTCGAAAGTTTTTAAAATTTGAAAATTTAAAAAAAAAAAAATTTAAATTAAATTCGGAAAAAAAATAAACAAATTAAATGTTTACAATTAAAATTCGCGAAAATTTCACGCGGTGAGACGTTTAGTTATTTCGGTAAAAAATAAAGATAATAAAAATTAGCAAATAAAAAACAAATAAAGAAATAATAATAAAACGACAAAGGAAAGTTAAAGGGTGGACATAAAGAAAATAGTGTTAAAGGGCGCCCATAGAACATAAATACAAGAAATAAATTTAAAAAAAAAATAAATAAATAAAAGTGAGAAAAGTAAATTAAAAGGATCAATACAACAGAAATAGGAGAACATAAGGGGTAAGTTAAAAACCAAATTAAACAGTGCAAGTTGAATAAAAAAAAAATAAATAAATAAAATTACTGTGTACAGTGAAAGTTTGTACAAAATAATAAAAGAAAAAAAAAATAAAAAAAAACCCTCTCGGGAACCGTCAGTCGCGTTTTTATTTAACTTCTTTTTAGTTAATTAAGAATCCCAATTTTCTTTTATCACATTTAAATTTACAAGTGCCGGTAATTTTTATGCACTTTTATTTCGGGAACGTACCCCTAAATAAACATCGGTAAATTTTATAACAATATATTATATAATCAATGTGTATACCCTTATTTCTACACAAATTCCATACACGCTTATTCAAATTTTTTATTTTGAACATATAAAAATTTATATTTTTTTTATATAATATATAATGCAATATTATTTATCAAAGGCAAGAATAACATAAAATATATACAATAGTATATTAAGTACTTTTATAAGCCATATTCCATATAAACCAAATTCCATATTCCATATATTTCCAGGTTCACCTACGGAAACCTTGTTACGACTTTTACTTCCTCTAAATAATTAAGTTCGGACAACTTTTGCGAAACAACCATAACACAATAAAATGCGTCACAGTGATCACGTCCGGAGACCTCACTAAATAATTCAATCGGTAGTAGCGTCGGGCGGTGTGTACAAAGGGCAGGGACGTAATTAATGCGAGTGAATGACTCGCACTTACTGGGCATTCCAGGTTCATGTGAACAGTTTCAGTTCACAATCCCAAGCATGAAAGTTATTCAGTGGTTCACCCGGACCTTTCGGTCTAGGGAATACACGTTGATACTTTCATTGTAACGCGCGTTCAGCCTAGGACATCTAAGGGCATCACAGACCTGTTATTGCTCAATCTTATTATTGCGAGACGCAATTTGTCCATTTAAGAAGCTAGTGTCTCTATTATTGAGACAAAAAAACAGGTACGACTCCACCTTACATAAAACACATTCAAATACTCATTACATTTTACTGTAACTTATATATGAAGGCTATGTAAGGCTTCACAATCATAATCCTGAAAGCATCTATTTAATATATTTGAGTCTCGTTTGTTATCGGAATTAACCAGACAAATCACTCCACGAACTAAGAACGGCCATGCACCACCACCCATAGATTCGAGAAAGAGCTATCAATCTGTCTTACTCATTTATGTTCGGACCTGGTAAGTTTTCCCGTGTTGAATCAAATTAAGCCGCAGGCTCCACTCCTGGTGGTGCCCTTCCGTCAATTCCTTGAAGTTTCTGCTTTGCAACTATACTTCCCCCGGAGCCTAAAAGCTTTGGTTTCCCGGGAAGCGACTGAGAAAGCTATAAAAGTAGCTACACCCAATTGCTAGCTGGCATTGTTTATGGTTAGAACTAGGGCGGTATCTGATCGCCTTCGAACCTCTAACTTTCTTTCTTGATTAATGAAAACATCTTTGGCAAATGTTTTCGCTTAAGTTAGTCTTACGACGGTCCAAGAATTTCACCTCTCGCGTCGTAATACTAATGCCCCCAACTGCTTCTATTAATCATTGTCTCTTGATCTAAAAACCAATGAAAGTAGAACAGAAGTATTATTCCATTATTCCATGCACAAAATATTCAGGCAATTTGAGCTTGCTTTAAGCACTCTAATTTGTTCAAAGTAATTGTACCGGCCCACAACATCACTCGGTCAAGAGCACTGAAGCAGGTTTAAATAGGAGTTATATATAAAAATTCATATCAATAAATATATATTTAACTCCACCGGTAATACGCTTTCATACAAAAGGTAATGTACAGACCAATATATTAGGTGTACTACCCGTATGGTGCACAAATTCAAGTACGAACGTTTTAACCGCAACAACTTTAATATACGCTATTGGAGCTGGAATTACCGCGGCTGCTGGCATCAGGCTTGACCTCCAATAGGTCCTTGTTAAAGGATTTAAAGTATACTCATTCCAATTACAGGGCCTCGGATATGAGTCCTGTATCGAGTTGTCTGGCAACACTGGAAGTGTTCGACACGTGAGATTTTGAGAAAATTAAATTGTGATTAATAGTTTATATTATAAAGGACATTTTTCTTTATAAGTGTACATACAATTTTTTTCATTTTAAAACAATATAATAAGTGAAATATTATTTTTATTAATTTTTCAATAAGGAGTAGCGTACTACTCCGAATAACATTAGTGGTTGCAACATGGAGGAGCCCCGTGGGGCTACAAATTCCAATAGGTTTAGCCTACTTGGAGTGGACGATTTCGCCGCACCAGCGCCTAAGAGGAAAATCAAAGGCAGGAAGTGCATGGTTGACATCACCAATACCCTAAATTTTCCCATTCCTTCTAATCCGGTCAACTCTAAACAAAACGATGTGAAATATTTAATCGTCGCCAATAGAGAGTTTGACAAGGCTGCCTCAAGTCATGACAACATTGTTTATAGAAGTCTGGACCAAGAAAATCCCTTTTTGGTAACTAAAGCTCTAAAGGATATCTCATCTGAAATAATTCAAGCCGAATTCAGTTTTGATGGCAAGCTACAAATGCTTGTCAAGAACGAATCAATCGCCGACAAGTTTCTTAATACGAAGTCTTTGTGCATTGGGAGCGGCAAAACCATCAAAATTGAAGTGGAATACCACAGACGGTTAAACTCTTCTAGAGGTGTTATCTTTTGTCCCTTGCTTAAATTTGTTTCTTAGCAAGAAATCATCGAAGGTCTCTGTAGCACTGATTCAAAAGTCTTTTTAATATTTTGTTTTTAATACTATTTTATTAACCGGCTACCGACTGTACAATATGAAATGACTCTTAAGACTGAAAGAATTACACTAAGTAGAGTAAAGTAATTGTAATGATAGCGGCACTGATTATATATTGTTATCATTAATATTTCTCCTCTCTTGTAACTGTAAGAGAAGTTGACAAGGTATAATGTGTATGTATGTATAATAGCCACTGGAGGCTATCTTGCAGGTAGTCTTACAGTGGGTGATAAATAGATGTGGAGGAGCATCATCTACTAACACTAGATTAGTTAATTAATACTTATCATTGTAATTATGAATATTGTTTTCTTATGCACTAATACTAATAATACTTACCATTGTAATCATACACTTTGTTTGCTTATATATTCAATTCTTATATATTCAGTTTTATGTAAATATCGCTAGAACTCATAATTGTAAACCTAAATTGTACTTACAAAAACTATGTAATCTCTCTTGCAATCCGGTCGTAGAGGTAGCAGGTTGTTAAGGTTGTTATAAGGTTGCTAAGGTTGTTAAGGTTGTATTATTTCATATATTATATTTTTTTAAAAAATCTCTAAATATAGTGGAACATTATTAATTATTAAATTAATAAATTCGAATTGTTATATGAAATATTTGTTTCATTTAACCAATATTTACATATATCATATCTCATATTTGGGGGCTCAACAAAAAAAAATACATATAAAAGTGAAAATTCAGTTCTATTAAATAGTGAATTATATTTCAATAAAAAATTTAAAAATTATATTACATTTCTTCACATAAAAGAAATTTAGGTACATATAATTTTGATAATTATAAAAAAAAAAACTAATTTTATCCAATTTGATACAAAAAAAAACGGACGCCGGTAAGTACCGTATTCTTATTTTCTATACAGAGGTATACTATATAATAGAGTACAGTGTGCGCAAAAAAAATTGACACGTCTTAAATACAGTGTAGTGAAAAAAGTGAATTATCTCATAGAAATTATTAAAGTTAATTATTTTACTGAAATTATTGAAGTGAATTAATTTATTCAAATTATTGAAGTGAATTATTTGATCCAGTGTACTCTATTAAAAATTTAATTTGATTTATTATTATAAAATAATTTATTAAAATGAGCGGTAGACGGAATAGACGAAGTAATAACCGGCTTTCTATTCAAGACTCTTTCGTAGACTTTGAAGTAGATTCTAGAAACGTGACCGCGCGAGCAAATATGGCGGATGACTCGTTTGTTAAAATAAATTTTTCAGATTTTCAAAATATGTTTAGGAAATTTTCTGGTAACGAAACTTCTAGTGTTTCCAGATGGTTGAGAGAATTTGAACAGTACGCGGACACATTTCATTTAAATTCTTTACAACGTTTTATTTTTTGTAAACGCTGTTTGTGCGGAGCAGCTAAGGCGTTTATCGATTACGAAGCTAAGCCTCTAACTTATAATGATTTGAAAAGTGCGTTATACAGAGAATTTGGCTCACGAACGAACAGTGCCGAAGTTCATCGTCAATTACGCGAACGAAAGAAAAGAAATGATGAATCTTTACGTGAATACCTCTACTGTATGATAGACATTGGTTCGCAAGCCGAAGTAGAAGATGCCTCAATTATTGCATATGTGATAGATGGCATTCGAGATTTTTCTAGCAATAAGATTGCTTTGTACGGTGCTAAAACAATAGAAGAATTAAAAGAAAAATTATTAATTTATGAAAAACTTTGTAAAAAGAATGTCAGTAATACTTATCGAAAATTTGAGAATGAAACAGAACACAAAAATAATTCGCGTAGTTATGAAAAGTTTAAGAAAAGTAATAAACATTGTTACAATTGTGGGTCTTCATCTCACGAGTTGCGCGAGTGCCCAGAAAAAGTGAAAGGACCAAAGTGCTTTAAATGTGGTAAATTCGGACATATGCGTGCAGGGTGTACAAGTGAAAGTGTAAGTGTTAACACAAATGAAAATGCAAACGTTCGATGTACTAATATAAATTCAAAAAATTCTATGTATCGAGTGGTAAAGTTAAACGGTTTTTCACTTAAAGGTTTAGTCGACACCGGCAGTGACATTTGCGTCATACAAGAAAAATTTTTAAAAATTATTAATCCTAAATATATTTGTAGAGACTCTTGTTTAAACATATCAGGTTTAGGTGCGAACATTTCAACCAAAGGATCATGCATAGTTGAAGTCGAAATTGATGCTGAAATTTTTAAAAACATTGAGATGCATATAGTGGACAATAATTGCATGCGGCCTAACCTAATTATTGGCATGAATCTTTTAAACCAAGCCGTGATCACAATCGAGAGGGGGAAGATCAGCACGCTAAAAAGAAATGTTGAAAGAGAACAACAGTTGGACGAAAAAGAAACAGAATGTTTTTTAGCTAAAATAAAAATAGATTCTTGTATAGATAATATTAACTTACCTTTTTTATCTTCTTCGCAGAATAAAGAAATTATGTCTTTGATACAAACATACAAACCTATGAATCCACCAGCATCACCGATCAAGATGAAGATTATTCCAACTACTGACGAAACAGTTCACAAATCACCGCGTAGATTTCCACCGCCAGAACGAAAAATTATAATGAATCAAATAAAAGAATGGATTGAGCAAGGCATCGTTAAAGAAAGCGTTTCTGATTATTGTAGTCAAGTAGTATTAGTAAAGAAAAAAGACAATTCATACCGACTTTGTATCGATTACAGAGATTTAAATAAAAGAATTCACAAAGACCGATACCCGTTGCCAAACATCGAAGATCAAATCGATAAGTTGTCAGAATCAGTATTTTTCACCACTCTAGACTTGGAAAATGGCTTTTTCCATGTGTCATTAGAAGAAACAAGTAGAAAATATACGTCATTCGTTACACAAGATGGACAATACGAATTCTTACGTGTTCCATTCGGGTTATGTAATTCACCCGGTGTATTTCAAAAATACATAAACTACATATTTCGTGAATTAATTTATGAAGGTGTTGTCATCATTTATATAGACGATATAGTCATCCCATCATCAACCATAGAAGAAGGTATCTGCAGATTGAAAAGAGTGTTAGAAGTAGCAGCGCGTAATGGACTTAAAATAAAATGGAAAAAATGTCAATTTCTTCAAAAAGAAATAAGCTATCTAGGTCATCAAATAAGCGGAGGTGCTGTTTCGCCATCAATAGACAAGACTAAAGCAGTGTTGAATTTCCCTGTACCGGATTCAGCAAAGAAAGTACAAAGATTTCTGGGGTTAGCTGGATATTTCAGAAAATTTATTCCTAACTTCGCATTTATAGCAAAACCTTTAACAAATCTTCTAAGAAAAGAAGCAAAATTTATATTTTCAGAAGAACAACACAAAGCGTTTACACAATTAAAGGAAGCATTAGCAGCGAAGCCAGTTCTACGGATTTTTCGTTATGGAGCGGTTACAGAACTACACACAGATGCGTCGAAATTCGGATATGGAGCAGTTTTATTACAAAAAAAATCCTGAAAACAACGATCCTGAGAACATTATATGAGTAGAGCAACGTCAGAAGCACAGAAAAAATATTGTAGTTATGAGCTAGAAGTTCTCGCTATAGTAGAAGCTGTAAAGAAATTTCGAATATACTTACTTGGTCAGCCGTTCAAAATTGTCACCGATTGTAAAGCATTCGAGTCTACACTCAAGAAGAAGGACCTTACAACAAGAGTAGCACGCTGGGCATTACTTCTTGAAGAATTCAATTACCAGGTAGAACATCGCTCAGGCTCACGACTGAAGCACGTCGATGCTCTCAGCAGGAATCCTGTGGTAATGTGCATCGGTGAAAAGAAAGAATTTCTTCAGAAGCTAGCGGAGGTTCAGAAAAACGATGACAGATTAAATGCGATAATAAAACTTTTAGAAAATGGACCATACAAGGACTATACAATTCAGCACGGTATTCTTTGTAAATTTTTAAATAATAATACTGTTTTTGTAGTTCCAGATCAAATGGTTAATAACATAATTAAAGAAGTACACGACAAAGGACATTTTCATCGAAAAAAAAATGAAAGAAATAATTGAAAAGGAGTTTTACATATCTAATCTTAATAAAAAAATCGATAGGCATATTGCCAGCTGCGTTAAGTGTATCCTTGGAGAAAGAAAATACGGGAAATCAGAGGGAATGCTGCATCCCATCCCAAAAGGAGAACGACCATTGGACACCTTTCATATAGACCACTTAGGACCAATGCACAATACCACCAAGAACTATAAATATATTTTTGCTGTTGTAGATGGATTTACCAAATACTGTTGGTTATTCCCCACAAAGACCCTTGGTGCAGAAGAAGTAATCCAGAAGCTCGAAGTAGTTGCTGACATGTTTGGATATCCTGAAAGAATCATTGCTGACAAAGGAGGGGCATTTACTTCAAAAAGCTTTCAAGAATATTGCAAAAACCACGATGTAAAATTAGTCTTCACAACAGCAGGCGTTCCACGGGGAAACGGTCAAGTGGAAAGACTACATGCAACGATAATTCCAGGGTTGACAAAACTTTCTCTACACAGTCCAGAAAAGTGGTACACATTTGTTCGTCCTTTTCAACGGGTGCTGAATTCAACCTTTCAACGAACAATCAACACAACTCCATTTCAACTACTCACAGGCGTAAAGATGAAAACGGACAGCGAAATCGAAATAATGAGCACCATCGAAGATGAGTTTCGAAGATTATTCAACGAAGAGAGAAATGAGCAGAGAAAACAGGCCAAAAAGGACATTCAGAAGGTTCAAGAGGAGAATAAGCGCTCATTCAACAAGAAAAGAAAACCAGCTACGAAATATAGCGTTGGAGATTTAGTAGCGATTGAGCGGACACAATTTGGAGTTGGACTAAAATTAAGAGCAAAGTTTATGGGTCCTTACAAAGTCATTGCTATAAAAGGGTTTGACCGATACAAAGTTGAGAAAGTAGGAGAACATGAGGGTCCTAATATCACCGAATCAAGCGCAGATAAGATGAAACGTTGGGCAGAACAAGACGAATATATTTTTAGTCAGGATGAAACAACAGATGATGGAGAAAGTCATTCATCAGAGTCCGATGAATGAGTCAGGAAAGGCCGAGTGTGGAGGAGCATCATCTACTAACACTAGATTAGTTAATTAATACTTATCATTGTAATTATGAATATTGTTTTCTTATGCACTAATACTAATAATACTTACCATTGTAATCATACACTTTGTTTGCTTATATATTCAATTCTTATATATTCAGTTTTATGTAAATATCGCTAGAACTCATAATTGTAAACCTAAATTGTACTTACAAAAACTATGTAATCTCTCTTGCAATCCGGTCGTAGAGGTAGCAGGTTGTTAAGGTTGTTATAAGGTTGCTAAGGTTGTTAAGGTTGTATTATTTCATATATTATATTTTTTTAAAAAATCTCTAAATATAGTGAAACATTATTAATTATTAAATTAATAAATTCGAATTGTTATATGAAATATTTGTTTCATTTAACCAATATTTACATATATCATATCTCATATGTATACAATGAGTGTCGCTACAGTCTCCAGAAGGAAACAGTGATTGGAACAAGGCATAATAAACGGAAGAACTACGTAAAGAACGTAGAATACAACACTGGATCCATTGTCTTAACTTTCAACAGAGTGAAAGTCCCTGCTAACATTGAATAATGTTTCGTGAAAGTGCCAGTCCGGGAGTCGTATGGAGTCCTCGTCTGCTTCACAGGGGGTCTAGCTTAAGTCACTCCCTTTTTGACATCAGGTCCAATTTCCCAAATGTGTCCATCACCGTACACACAAATCCTCCAGTGACTTTTTCATCAGTTTATATTTCGAGAACTACTCGTCTTACTCCTTCCATTCTAATAAACTTTTCGAATCAACTCCCTCCCACATCTATTATTGGTGGCGATATTAACGCCCGTCACCACTTTTGGGGGGATCATAGGATCGACCCTAGAGGTGTTACCATTACAGATTGGATTTCCAGTTTTAATTTAACCTTATTGAATGACGGCGCCTATACCTTCGTGTCTTCGACATAGGTACTAGCTCCGCAATAGATCTTACTCTGGCCGCTGGCCACCTCGCTAGCAATTTGTCATGGTTAGTTCATGACAACCCAGAAGGTAGCGACTATTTACCCATCATTATCACATGTAATATAATGCTAGCATATCAAAAGTCTTCTCGGCGTCTCGTTGAAGCAAAGGCTGATTGGAATCTTTATTCCGAGTCTGCGCTAAAACAAGATCAGGCACTCTCCTTCAGCAGCAATATTAACAAAGTTATATTGCACAGACCCACAATCTATCGCTGATGAATTCGCTGCGTCATGGTCCTCTGTTGCCAGCGATTTGAACTTCCCGGAATCGGTGATTCAGAATAAACTTTTTTTTTCGATTGACAGAACTCATCATACCAAGTTTCACCTCTCTTATACGGTCTCATTAAAGGAACTAGACTTCACTTTGAAGTCATTCGGTGGTTCCACCCCAGGTGATTACCAAATAAGCTATAGTATAATGGCAAAGTTGCCAGTCAAAATCAGGAAGAGACTTTCGGTGCTTTACTCGAACATATTGATGTGTGGCAATTTTCGGCATTCCTGGAAATCTGCCACATTAATCCCGATTCCTAAAAAAAGCATCAGTTCAAAGAGCGCTTTGGAGTACCGGCCAATATCTCTTATCTCGTGTCTTTCTAAGACGCTAGAAAAGATTATGGGCAAAAGGCTTCAAAGGGTGACTGAGTCTCTGTTACAACCTGGACAGCACGGTTTTCGTCCTCGCAGAGGGACCATCACACTCCTTCGTGACTTAGAAGAGGTGCTGGCTTCTTTTCTGCCAGCGAGAGATCATTTCAGTATAATCTCACTTGACTTGGAAAAGGCATATGATAGGATACCAGCCATGTTCGTATGTCAAAAATTGATCTCTTGGGGTGTTGATCCAAACTTTGTTGAAACTGTCCACAGTTTCATGTCCAACAGACAGATTCGGGTTAGAGTAAATGGCTATGTTTCTAGACGCTACTCTCTGGATAATGACATTCCTCAGGGCTCTCCCTTATCTACAACAGTACTCATATTCTACATGGATTCGTTCTTGGAAGCACTAACAAGATTCACTGATATCAAAACTTTTGTTTATGCCGACAACATCTTGTTATGTGCACCTAATTGTACTCCAGAGTCTATGAGTCAACTTCGCTGTGCTTCAGAATTGTCCCTTGAATGGGCGCACGACAATGGAGGTAGAATTCCAATTAATAAAATTGAACTCCTACACACGTGTGAAAAACGTAACTGTTTCGTCAAACAGTCTCAGATGAATAACCGTGTGCTACTTCCGTCGAAAAAGATGAAGATTCTCGGAATCCAATTATGTAAAACCCTCAAGTAATCTGACCATGCGAAATTAGTGGTGTCCAAGTTACATAAGGTTCTCAACCTCGTAAAAGTTCTAACTGTAGGTAGGATGGGTGCGCCTCCATCTGCACTCATCCATATAGCCAAAACTTTAATTCACGGTATCACAGATTATGGCCTAACGATTTTTGGTGACTGTCCACCCTCTTACCTGAACAAAATTCAAACGGCTATCAATAATATCCTTCGCGTGGCCTCTGGTGCCTGCCGGTCTATTCCAATCGCCATCCTCCTCGGAGAATGTGGTATCTAAAGCGTGGAGGACAGGGTCATGAAACTGAGATTGAAACTTGCTGCCAAACAAGTTGGTGATCCTAGATCACCTCTTGTTAATGTCGTGCTAAAATTTTTAAACGAAGAACCGCGGAACAGATGTTACACTCTTCGGAGGTCGGTGATGGTAATCCGCCGCCTTGGTGGTCTCATTCCTCCTATTCCTCCTCCGTTAGTTCAAATAGACAATATAACGAACATCGACAACTACATTTTAGACGAAATGACAGCTTACAGTAAGGACACTACCAGTACGGAGATGTATCGAGCTTTGCATGTTGAAATTTGTGAGGAATTTGCAGACAGAGAGCATATATACACTGATGCCAGTAAAACCTCCTCGTCTGGTCTCTCAGTTGTATATAAGCATCCGATTGAGGGATGGAAGACGGTGTGCGAGAAAAGATTACCCATAGACACTATGATGTTTGATGCTGAACTGGGTGCAGTATGGTTGGCTGCATCCACGCAGGCTGAGAACAACAGATGTCTGGTGATTTTTTCTGATTCTCTGTCCTCTATCCAGGAAGTCAAGAATATTAATAATGATGATTATATGGTACAGGTAATCAGATCTCTCTTGATCGCGTATGACATCCGCTTGTGCTGGTTCGCAGGGCATGCTGGGATTCTAGGAAATGAACTCGCGGACCAGGCCGCCAAAGCAGCCATTGGTCGGTTTGGTGAGTCCGCAGCGTTTCCTTTGTTTGATCCTGCGGCTATGTTTAGGCTGGGATTGGGTCGTCTAAGGAAAACGAGGCTAGCTGTCTTCCTCGAATGCCCATCAGAACCAGTACAAGCTTACCATATAATCAATCAGCATCTCAAGTCTCAAATTTACAACCCGGCATTAAATAGAAGAGCTCAAATTGCACTATTCAGCCTGAGGACTGGTCACTCCAGGTTAACCCATCCCTTCCCGTTACACGAAAGGAATGGGTTGTTATGTCCTTATTGTGACCAAGCCCTACACACAAATACCATACGTTTGTTCGAAGACTGTACTGCCATACTTAATAAGTTAGCAACAATAGGGTTGAGTACGTTGAATAGATTAGTCTTTCTTGACACTCGTCAAGAACAAAACTCCCCATTGTTCAAACTTCTAACGGACTTACAGTTATACGACAGACTTTGAACTTAGTTTGGCCTTGCTTTGGTTTGTAGTTATAAGTTATATTGTTTATACTTAGCTTCCGCTTTTCTTTGTAGTTTGCAAATAACATATGTATGTCCATATGTATATTAATTTCTATTCCTATTTTTAATTGTTTCCGTTTTTCTTTGTAATTAGTAAATAATATATATTAATATCTATTTTATTTTTCATTCAATTTTTATTCACTTTATAGACTAATATTTTTTATTTACTTATAAATTAATTTTTTCTTAGGCTATAAGATTATTTCATATAAACATTGTTTTTTTTAATTGTACATTGAACTAACTTATTAGTTTTAGGTCTATTCTTTAAATTTCGTTTTATATTTAGTTTGTAGTTTATATACTATATTGCTATACTATATATACTATAGTTTATTTTTTAACTTTCATATTGTTCAGTTTGTAGTTTATTTCTTAATTTGCTTTGCTTATTATTTAGTCTGTAGTTTAGTTTGTAATTTAAATTGTAGGCCGATCGCCAAAAGGCCCTGGCGGGTCGTGATGGGGGAGAAGGGTAACAGTTTACTGTTAACTGCTTCTTTTAATAAAATAAAATAAAAAAATAAAAACGAGTCCTGTATTGTTATTTTTCGTCATTACCTCCCCGTGCTGGGAGTGAGTAATTTACGCGCCTTACATTTTTTATTAATGTATTTGAATCTAGTAGTATCTAACACATATTCATGTAGATATACTATATATATAAAGGAAAAATATGAATTTTAATCATATATCCTCATATATACATATTTTATACGTTTCCTTTCATTTATTAGGCATTTTATTATATTATTATATATAATAGCCTTTCGACTATTTTATTATATTATATGTATATGTATTTAAAAAAATTTTAAAACAAATTGCATATTAATTTATATTATTAGTAGCCATATATGAAACTTACAAGAATTGAATATAAATACTCAATTCTCAATTATTCATGGCTTCACCTGGTATTGGACACAAATACCTACATTAAGGTATTAAATATCATTATAATAATATTTAGACGAACTATAAATACCATTCCCTAATGGTACCATAAACGACTATATATTTTTTTAGTGGTCGACACATATCTTTGACGTATGTCAATATTGTTGTGAACAATTGGTACAGCACCAATCATGTATATGTTTTGCAAAACCGAAATGCTCAGAAACTGTAAAAATGTGTTCATGTATATGAACTTTATTTCATTAATACATTTATATTAAAATAAAAGTTATTAAATATTATTACTAATCAGTTTGACTCATAAAGCATATTTACTTGGTTAATTAATTCAGTTTATTCTAAACTATATACATTTCTTGAAAATGGAAGAGCCGACATAAAAAAAAAGTACAAATGCCATCATGTACGTTTGAGGTATTAAAATGAGGTATGAATTTATTATATACCATTTAACCATAATAATATACTTTTTATAATATACATATAAAAGCCGATACCTATCTTTGAGATATAGTTTCCCAAGCCATAGAGATTTTAAACGTTAATATGTACACTCTGAAGGTTTTCCAAGCCTTAGAGTTTATTTAATTTATATCAAAATAAATGTTTTTAAAATAATTATTATGTTAATTGTAATTAAATGATGTATTTTATACAATATTTATTATATGTATATTTTTTTATACCGACGGCATGTTAAAAAATGTAATTTTATTATATGTATATATAAGACAAATATTTTATCTATCTTTTTATATGTTTATAATGATAATATATACACTATTAATATATTTAATATCTTGTTGAAACAATATATAATAATAATATTGCTTCAGCAACATTTAAATAGAATCTGAGGCCAAGCGAACGATATATATATATGTACATATGTATACGTATATAGTACATATAATAAATAAATATTTTTGACCTCTTCATCATATCATTGGATAAATTCAAATTAATATCTCGAATCATCAAGCAAAGATGAAAGGATGAGCTTCAGTGGATCGCAGTATGGCAGCTGGTCTACCACTTACAATACCTTGCCCGTTGCCAAAGTCGTTTACAATTGATTCTAGGCATTGACATCGTATTTAATAAAATTTAGTCAAATTAACTAGCTTTTTGTATAGGCGCTATTAATACATCCTATACTAGCTATGTTAAACGACACATTGGCTTCATTTTATTTATCTTTTATAATTTTTACATTATAAGCTCTAAATGGTTTATTGCCACACAATTCAATTACCCCATTACTATTATTACAGTCCAGATATAGATTATTACGACCTTAGAGGCATTCAGGCATAATTCAACGGACGTAGCATCATACCACTATTCGCTCGAATAAGTATTGTGCCATAGGTCCGTACCTGCGGTTCCTCTCGTACTACGCAGGAATGCTGACGTAATAACATATTATCAACAGGAGGATAAAACTAACCTGTCTCACGACGATCTAAACCCAGCTCACGTTCCCTAGCGTGGGTGAACAATCCAACGCTTAGTGCATTTTGCTTCACAATGATAGGTAGAGCTGACATCCTTTTGATCCTTTGTTCAGGAAGGAAGTTATCCCTATGGTAACTTTTCTGACACCTCTTGTTAAAAACTCTTTAAATCAAAAGGATCGATAGCCCAAGCTCTTGCTGTCTCTGTGTGTACTGAACACCGAGATCAAGTCAGCATTTGCTCTTTTGCTCTATGTGTGATTTCTGTCCGCACTGAGCTGGCCTTGGGACACCTCCGTTATTATTTGAGAGATGTACCGCTACAGTCAAACTCCCTATCTGACAATGTCCTTGAATTGGATCATACCAGAGTGTAAGAGTTATAACATATTCAACTTACTTTAATGAATGCATATATATGTAAATCCACAATAAAGTGAATATAATATACATCATTATTTCACTGAAATTTGTTGGTTTATATAACAAACTCTAAATACTTTGATCAAGAAGCTTGAATCAAAACAAAATACCATAAAATATATAAAATATATCCGTATAATGGCTATGTTAATGACGCATGTTCCATTTTATCAAGTAAGTAAGGAAACAATAAGAGTAGTGGTATTTCATTGTTGACGTATAGCCTAAACTATATATCTCCCACTTATGCTCCACCTCTTATGTCTCCTTACACTGCCAGACTAGAGTCAAGCTCAACAGGGTCTTCTTTCCCCGCTAATTTTTCCAAGCCCGTTCCCTTGGCTGTGGTTTCGCTAGATAGTAGATAGGGACAGTAGGAATCTCGTTAATCCATTCATGCGCATCACTAACTAGATGACGAGGCATTTGGCTATTTTCTACATGGTTTATCACCATGCACTTACCACCTTTTCTAGCGGCGTGGTTACCTCTACTAATATAAATATTAGTAACTCCTACGCCAGCAGCTATCGACCAAATGGAATACAGAATCCCAAATGGACACGTTCCCATACTGACCACCCATCTCCTACAATCCCATATCTACTAGCTATTGTCAGTAGATGGGATCTTGGTGTTTGTGTTGTCTAATATCACATCGGATAAAAAAATTTTTCAAAAGAAGGACAAGCACTTCTAAAAATAAATAATTAAATATCACAAAATATAGTAACAAAATTCGTTACTATTAAATAAATAATTAAATAAAATAATAATAATTAATAAGGACTTCCAGTCCATAAATAATTAACATTATGTGTTGTATGACAGTTCTAAGCTCACAGCCTGTATATCACCTTGGTCATATTATAATAATATGACTTGTATATACTAAAGCGATAATAATAAATGATTAAATAAATACCAAGTAAATATCACAGATAATACAGTGGAGGTGTAAAGAGCCTCTACTATGTTTAAATACTGGTTAGACCAGTTATCACAGGTCATTGAACAAGAGCACCATGCTTGTCAAATTAATTAAAATAAAAGTATAATAATAAACATATACTATAATAAAATAATTAAGCATGTATAATTAATAACACATTTCCGCCATAACATATTACTTGTGTAATAAAATGCCAACAACATTATTTCATACCAAGCCCATGTATAGACGTCTGGGCCATTGGCAATTTAGTGCATGCAGCCGATAGGAATAATTTGTAGCACTATTATGAGTGACCAGTAAGTGGGTATGATCTTGCCCAAGAGTCACCTACTACACCACGCTTTACTCACTATTGCATATTAAAAAATAAATTAGTTGTTTGTATTTTATTAAACTAATAACGTAGTTCCAACTTTCACAGAAAACTCCTTCATACTTGAAGTTTATGCACTATGTTGACCTACAAGCCGTAATAGGTTAACGTTTTAGGATACCCTGATAATACATAATTAGTTAGTACCTTGCTAAGGTATTGCCTATATTTGTTAAGCATATTACTAGTCACACATATAGCTAGTATGCCAACATTCATTATCAACATTGAATTACACAATGCCATAGTAATAGTTACGGCAAATGTGTATATGATGATTCGATCGTCAGTTCATAATATATAACCACAAAGCCATAAACACCAAGATCCAATGATCCTGAAACATCAGAATCGTTATTCCCGGGGAGCATCTTAGTCCATGAATTAATGATAAATCTCAATGAAACTACGTAGCGAAATAAGGCTTATGGTCCTTAATGTCTTACGGTCCTCAATACCAAGTTTCTTTAAGAAACTGACCGTCTCCTTGGGCATAGCCCCCCGGGTACCAACTACTATAGGTAAGACTTCACCGCAAGTCTTCTGGAACCTTTGTTTGAGCAGTGGAATAAGTGGCTCATATTTTCTAATCTTATCCAACCTCCCCCTTACGAGGTAATCCCCGTCTTCATAGCGGACTGTTACATCGACCACAAAGACCCCTTCCTAGTTCTTAATCACCAGGTCAGGTTAGAGGACCTTTCCAGAAGTTAGCCGGATTGAAGGTTTCTTCGAAGATGCAAATTGTTGGTTTCTTTGCACTACTTCGTTTTCGATCATACATACATATCTCTGATTTCATTATGTCGCGTGATTCTAGCAGACTTATTTTTAATGCATTGACCAAGAATGTGCGACAGAGTCTCAGGCTGGGCACAACATTGTCTGCACATTATACTAGGCACCTCACGTTTAATTCTGCGCAATGTTGTTCTATTTGCAGCAGTGTCAGTTTTTAATTTGAGGGCCGTTATATACCTGCATGGCTTGAGCAATTCGGGTTTATAAAGCCAGCAATTACCGATATGATCATCAACTAGAGAGTCCACTGCTTTTTCTTGAAAATGAAGATTACTCCATTTGACAAGTTCTTGTTTCTTGGCTCTAATTTTGTAATCGTCCACCTCTCTAGCCGAAGTAGGCCAGTTCAACCCGACGGTATTAGCAGACTTCCGAAGACGTTCCACCATGTCGCCAATATTCGCCAATGATTTAATTACAGGGTCATTATTATTAATGAACTTTAAACCTGTCTTCAATGTAGTCGATGCCACTAAAATTTCCAACTTAGGAAACCCCAATCCACCATCTCTTTTAGCACAATATAACAACCCATCAGCAGTTGATTGTGCAGGGTGGAGAATACCTTTAAACACTACTCGTAGCTCCTGGTCTATCTCTGTTATTAGGTGGTATTGCGATTACTAGCGCATACAAGTAGTGCGGTATTAAATACGTACATATTAATTTAATTTTCTGATGGTACTTCAGAGGAAGACGCATTACACACTACAGAGACGCAAACAACGAGCGTTTGACCTCTGTCAGTGCAATGCCAGCCCAAGGAGATATTTTTACTCCTAAATATTGTAAATATGATTCCTCATTGGCAAAAGGAATCGTCTCCCCCGTACTAAGTTTTAAGTTGGGATTCACAATGCACTGGGAGTCTTTAGTTTTCTTAATTTGGAAATACATGCTCTTTTGCATGTGCAAGCTGCATTCCTAGCCCCTTTAAGAATTCTTCCATACTAGACAGAAGATCAGCTGCTTTACTCGAGTACTATGTAGATCATCGGCAAATGGTAACGAAGATATGCATGTGTTTCCATCTCATTGGAATCCCTTTAATTCCTCTAATTTAATGAGGAGCGGTTCAAACACGAGGTAAAAGATAAGCGGGGAGGGTCGCCCTGTTTTATCCGTCTTTTCAATTGCACAGTAACAGTGTTTGAACCTTTACCAATATTCGTGTACATATCCTCATAGGACTCTACCACGTGTCGGGCCGCATATTCAGGTAGACCTTTACGGCGCAGTGCCCACTCAATTGCTTCATGTGGCACCGTATTGAATGCCTTGGTAATATCCAACTGCACCGAAACCAATCCTTCTTTTGCTTTACCAACTCTCAGCAATTCATTGAGGATATGTTAATTATTGTAACACCCAGACTTAGCCGTAAACTCTTTTTGTCTGGGTGTTATTTGAATAGATTTTCCTATTCTAGAGTCAATAAGTGCCCAATATAGCCGACTGATAATCGAATTAATCGTTATCAGCCGGGATTTGGAAATAGTGTCACTGTCTTTATTCGGTTTCAATATCAATGTCATGTGGTTGGTCCTCCAAGCGGATGGCTGCACTCCGCTTAATAAAATTAAATTGAAGCAATATTGGAGGACCACTGGAAGGTCTTTCAAATGACTTTTTGTAATGCCATCTGTTTCAGCCGACACGTTATTTCTAAACTTATTGACCTATTTTGAATTTCTTTAATTTGAAATGGAGGGAACACGTTCTCCATGGGGATCAGAACTTCGCGATCCACTGCAGGCAGTCTCACACTAGGAACTTCACCCCATAGATCCCGATAAAACTTTTCAATACCAGTAGCATTGGGCATAGAACTGCTATCTGATACCTCCATATAGTTTGTTCCTTTTCTAACATGCTTTGCAAGAAGGCCTGGATTTTCTGTAAATAGCTCTTTCGTCCGAGCGTAGTCATATTGTCTTCTACTTCTACGTGATTGATTTTGACTACGTGGTGGAGATTTCTTAGTGTTCAACTGTTTATTCTTTCTTCTCCCATCTTTGGCATTTGCTGGGGACTTCTTACATATATAATCTACCACCTTGTCGTAGCAAGAATCTATTAAGGAAAAAACTGTTTGTTTATTATAATATTCTGAGGGGTTCTCGAATAATTGGGTAGCAAGTCCCTTTAACCTACCTATCGTCGCTTTAAATTTATCGTCATATATTCTTTCAGGTAGGCTAGCATCGGACATGCTACCGAGAACACCACTCCCCCACATTGTCATATTAATATCGCTGTCCTCCAGTTGGGGTAGCACGTTATTAGTCAGATCATTATTTGTCAATACATTTGGTTCTTGAGAGGTACTAGCTAGGTCGGGCTCCCTAGCAGACTCAGGCAGAAGTGGCTGCAAAACTTCTGCTCGTTTTCTAGCGTAAGCAGGTTCACGACGTTTATCACGAATCTGCTTAACTGTTTTATTTCTTAATTCGTTTACTATTATTTCAACAGTATTGACCTCTCCCATATGTGTTACTTCTAACTCGAGCATTTTATCAATTTCTGACTTAGAGAAGGCTAACTGTCTATTACTCGAGTTTCTGACGCTAGGCCTATCTCTATTGTCATGTGAATCATGTGAAGTAACAGCAGCACGAGCAGCGTTGCGGGCCCGTGGGTGCCTATGCCTTTCGTGCTGTGATAGACCACGTTTTGTTTCAAATGCCAACGAACATATGCTACACACATGCGTCAGCCTGTTTTTTACCCACTGGAGGTCCTTGGCATTTAGGAATATAACACAAAGCCGAACGCTGTCTCTGGTATTCTTTCCCACAGTGAGCACAACAATATAATACTTCAATACCAGAATGCCTTTCTGCACTGTGCTCAACAGCTTCCTTAAGGCTAAGTGCCATATAGTTACCAACACCAGCACTGAGACAGATCTCGCAGGATCTACTAATGAATGGTAACATGATCTTAATGGGCCCAGGCAACAACCCAGGAGCAGCTGGCCCTGACCGCTCCCTTCGTAAATCATTGGAATGAGATTCGTAATCATTTAAACGTTCGCCACTGTCGTCATTATTGGTTCCAACATTGGGGTATCCGAAACATCCGGACACGTATGTAGTTTTAGCGAAGTAGAGATAGAAAGGAATTATAAAATTCCTTATCCGCGTATTAAAGCGCGCACTCTCCTACTACTCCAGCTCTCAGGTGGACCAACGCTAACCAGACCGGACCTGGTGATGGAAATAAGCTTTCCACTTAAGGTAGAGGTACCCTTAAGAGAGCGATTTATTATTGATGATCATTTAGGGCTACACAGGAAGCACCACGAGAAGGCGATCATCATTACTTCCCAAATTAAGAGAGTCATAGTTACTCCCGCCGTTGACCCGCGCTTACTTGAATTTTTTCACTTTGACATTCAGAGCACTGGGCAGAAATCATAATGTGTCAACGCCCGTTAGGGCTATAACAATGCTTTGTTTTAATTAGACAGTCGGATTCCCCAAGTCCGTGCCAGTTCTGAATTGATTGTTAATTGAAAGCCGTTATAAATTTAATAGAAATTTAAAAAATTTCTATAAATTATTAGCAAGAATGTTCCACAATTGGTTACGTAAACTTCTCTCCAGGGAACAGATTTTTAATAAAAAAATTATATATATATCCTATTTACCCAGAACGCGTACATAATCCATATTTTTTTTTTTCCAATCAAGCCCGACTATCTCAATCTTCAGAGCCAATCCTTATCCCGAAGGTACGGATCTAATTTGTCGACTTCCCTTACCTACATTATTCTATCGACTAGAGACTCTTCACCTTGGAGACCAGCTGCGGATATCGGTACGGCCTGTTGAGAAGTTTGCATGACCCTACCATACATTTTCAAGGTCCTAGGAGAAAATATCGGCACAGCAGTAAATGCCATACTCTCCTAGTCCAACTACCACATATATATATATACATTATATAAACATACATATATATAAATGAACACAGTGTCGAAATAAAAAATTATAAATTTGAAAACTTAGAATTATTAGTAAATTATGATATAAAGAAACTAAATGATACAGAAAATATTAATGATGATTTAAAAAATGATTATAAAATATATACATAATGAAGAAATTCTGTTGAATATATAAAACATATTTTTATGACTGAAAGTATGTATGGTTCAAATAGTGAAGATAAGTAGTCTTTATATAGATTATTTTATGAATTTGAATATATTTTTATTTACCGGGTGATAAGTTATCATTTACAAATAGCATACAACATAGCATTCCAATCAAAGGTAATCAACAATCAATAAATCAGAAAAATTATCGGTTACCTCAGACACATAGGCAAGTAATTAATGAACAGGTGAATAAAATATTGCAAGATGATATAATTGAAATGAGCAAAAGTCCTTGGAATTCACCACTTCCTGTAGTCCCTAAAAAACCAGGACCGGATGGGAAGAAGCGTTGGAGATTCGTGATAGGTTATAGAAAGCTCAACGATGTTACTATCGGAGATGCGTATATACTGCCTAGAATAGAGGATATTCTGGACCAGTTTGGACTTTCTAGATATTTTACCACATTAGATCTTGCAAGCGGCTACCATCAAGTAGGAGTGAAAGAAGAAGACAGGGAGAAAACTGCATTTAGCACACTTCAAGGTCGTTTTCAATTCAAACGAATGCCTTTTGGTTTAAAGGGTGCTCCAGTAACATTTCAAAGACTTATGAATCATGTTTTATCGGGTGCTTCTATATTTCAGTCATGGGCATATTTAGATGATGTTTTAGTTTATGCGAAAAATTTACATCATGAACAAAAATTAGCTGAGGTTTTTTCAAAATTACGATTACATAATTTAAAATTACAACCAGAAAAATGTAATTATATGCATAAAGAAATTACATATTTAGGGCATAAATGTACAACTGAGGGCGTATATCCTGACCCTGATAGAGTTAAATGTGTAAAAGAATTTCCTGTGCCAACATTAGTTAAAAAAGTTCAATCATTTTTGGGTTTATCAAATTACTATTCGTAAATTATTCCCAATTTTTCTAAAATAGCACACCCAATAAATAATCTTTTAAGAAAAAACGTAAAATTTGATTGGAATAATGATTGTCAAAAAGCTTTTGATATGTTAAAGAAAATTTTAATTATACCGCCAGTTTTAATAATCCTGATTTTAATCAGCCATTTATTTTAACTACAGATGCAAGTAATAATGCATTAGGTACTGTTTTGTCTCAAGGTGAAATGGGTAACGATAGACCTGTAGCATATGCCAGTAGATTTTTGAGTAATTCTGGAAAAAGATATTCATGTATTGAAAAAGAATTATTAGCTATTGTCTGGGGAGTAAAAAACTTTAAATTCTATCTTTATGGTCGTCCATTTACTGTGTTCACAGATCACAAACCTCTTCGTGGAGAAATTAATATTAAAGATCCCTCCAGTAGAATAGTAAGATTGAGACATAAATTACCAGAATATGGTTTCAGAATTAAGTATAAATCAGGTAAATCAAATACCAATACAGATGCATTGAGTAGAATTTTTCAATCTGATAAAGAAACAAACGATATTAACAAATGTATGGTAGTAACTAGATTAAAAGTAAAAACAATTTAACAAAATAATAAAATAAATTCTTCACCCAGACAAAATATATCATTAAATAAAACATATAATGTAAATATTGCAAATTTTCCTAAAAATAAACAAAAATTCTGTTTCAAATTCAAATGTAATTTTCCTAACTGATAAAGAAAACATAATGACAGTTTTAAAAGATTTTCATAACGCACCCCTAGGTGGCCATCAAGGTGTATTCAAAACATACAATAATATTAAAAGACAATATAAATGGAACGGAATGTTAAAAGATCTTAAACAATATATTCGTAAATGTGAAATTTGCTAGAAAAATAACTTAAATAGAGAACACCGAATGCCAATGGAGATTTCAAGCACTCCATACAAACCCTTCAAAAATGGACCTTTTATGGACATTGTAGGTCCACTACCGGAAACTTTAAATGGCAAAATATATATATTAACGTTCGAAGATGATCTCACAAAATGTATGGACGTAGAAGATAGCTATACCCAATATGGAAGCAAAAACTGTGGCTAAAGCATTTTTGAATGAAATAATTAGCCGATATTTAATTCCTAAAATTCTTATTACCGATCAAGGTACAAATTTTATTTCTGAAGTATTTAAAGAACTTTGAAAATTTTTAAAAATAAAGAAAATTGAAACTACTCCATATCATCCTCAAGCAAATGGATCATTAGAAAGATCACACCGTCCATTAGTTGATTATTTAAGATCTTTCATTGATAAAAGCCCAAATACATGGGATGAACATTTACGAGCTGCAATGTTCGTTAGAAGTAATAGTATTCATACAGCTACAAAATTATCTCCAAACGATTGTTTATTTGGATTCGTTTCTAAAATTCCATCTAATATTAGCAAAACACCTTCACCCATTTATGATCTTGAAAATTATTTCTTTCAATTAAGGAATGAAATACAAAAAGGGCATCAAATTGCACGCGAAAATTTAATTTTAAATAGAAATGTAGGTGATCAAGTGTTATAAAACATTATTTCAATTTAGCCAGGCAGAAAAACTTGTCATTTTTTTGGTTAGGACCATATTAAGTAGTAGAGATAAATAGTCCAGTAAAGACAATAATTTTGATAGGAAAAAGAAAACGCTGAATTTATAACAATTGGTTAAAACTTTTTAATTGAACATATGGTATATTAATAATTTTCATTAATATAATACAAAATACTCACAGTGTGTCATTTCAGCAATATTATATTTCAAAACATAACACGATAAATGATAACATTGAATAATAAAAAAATAAATATAATAATATTAGCACGAGCATATAAAAACGTTTAATTCTTTAGTAATACAAAAATATTATATTGTACAACGTTTATATAATTTTATATTTTTAAGTTTATAAAAAAAAACTATTTTTTCCTTTTTACAAAAATTAATTTTTTATTTTTTATACTTTTAGTTTATATTATTAATTTTACAATTTTCTTTCACTTATTCTTATGTTAAAAATATTTATTGGAACATATTGATAAGAGAATTATTTATCTTACATACATATGATTTATGTTAAAAATATTTATTCGGAATTTGGACTAATATTCTATGTAAAGGTTTCAAGTCCATCGAGATATTCTGATGTTACAATATGCTTATATAAATATACAAACAAAAACAGAAAAAAAATGCAAAAAAGTCCATAAATATTTAAAAGTATGTTATAAACACAGAATCTTGGGATCCACTTATTATACATATACTGGTGCAAAAACTGCCCAGTGATACACTTTACTTGTGGGAACGAGAACAGGGTGGAACTACTGATATACCCACATATGAACAATTTAAGAATTTTCTTGAGGCACCATTATAGTTCAAGTACTTTAAAAAAAAACAAACAAACGAATAGTTTACAAAAATATAGTATTTCCAATAGATACAAATTTTTATCAAAAGAAAATTAAAGCAATAGAATTTCGCCTATGTGATGCATTCCTGTATTCCAATATGTCTAAAATCATAATAAATTTAAATTAAAACGTATAAACTACAACAAAAAAGTACAATGAAATGAAATATAAAGAGTTACAAAATCCATGTCAAAAACAAAAAAATATGTGCATTTTACATATAGGAAATAATTGAGACAAAAGTAATACAAACTAATTTAGCATAATGTATAACAAAAAAAAAATAAACAAATATTAATTGCTAATAAGAAAAAACAAAGATTTGTGATAATAAACATGTAATTTTTAGATATAATAATTTGTTTAAAAAAAATGTAATTATGTACACATAAACATATTGTTACATAAAAATGCTACACTTGCATTATTCTAATATTTAAAACCTTTAACAAACAGACACATGGCCGGATGTTTTGTATAAAACTGTACTTAGATATTTGCTGACTCCGCGAATTAGTTTCCTTTAGAACAATTGTAACTTGCTCTGATTATACTTTTAGTTAAGTTAAGTTTGAGACATAAGTTCAGTTCAAGTTTAGGTTTCTTAAAGTGTAAGTCAAAAAGTTTGTTTAATAAAGTACTTTTACTAACTGAAGTATCTGTTGTTTTTTTTTTAATTTATACCGTGTAATAATCTATAATAACATAACTATATAGTTTTAAACTTGTAAATTTTGTCTTTTTAAAGAAGGGGAAAGGAAAATAGGTTGTGAAACATATCGAAATATAATTTAATAAAAATATTAGTAATAATGGCATTTGCAATTGTAATGTATTGTCCAATTCTTAGTTAAATTGACCGAAATGACAATATTATGGCCACACTGCACATTCCATTAATATTGTAATATTTCGATTTGCACTTAATAATATATCGCTCTCTTCTTACATATTAATATTAAGTACACGTAAGCACGAAATTGTAATTATAAAGAAAGTTGAAAATAAAGTGAAGTTGGTGACAAGACCTCGAATAATCACAACAACATGACAGTTTGTTTAAGTTAATATTGGCAGAATTTAAAAATAGTTTCATTTACTTTGACAAGTTGTGACAAAGATGGTTTTATGTTTTACAAATTTTTATTTATTAATAGATATTTTGATTATTTAATAAAACGTACATATGTATTTAATAAAAATTATATTAATTGGTTGTAATTACTGAAGAAATAAATAATTTTGAAATAAATGGAATACTAAAAAGAAATTTCAAAAAATTGTTTTTGTCTCTTAATTTTTTCTTTCTATCTTATATCTTCATCTGACGAAGATTCTATGTCAAAATATATCATTTTACATAAATTCAAATAAACAACACTTTCCAAACATTTGACCAATTGCACGATAAAGTTGAGACGACATTGATTTTGATTTGGTTCGACCGTGTTCGACACAATTTAGTCTAAACAACTCACGTGAATTTATTAATATATATTTAGAAATTGCTATTCTACGTAGCAGACGGTGGTGAAAATTATACATAAGAGAATTAGAAGATTTTAAATTCACCAAAGACAGCTGATGTCATTTGACACATATACTTGATCTGCGCTGGAGTTCGAGTGTGTCAACTAATAGGCTAGTGCCATATGCATACTGAAGTGAAAAGAATTATTAATTTTAAAGCTATGCTTTGAGAGACACGAAAATTCCAAATGCATATGGCAAATGCAACATGAGATCTTGTAAAATCATACGATTTTGTGCAAATTTTTAGATAAGTCAGGTAGAGCATGTGAAGTGTCGTATGAGTTAACGTAATGGAATTGTGTCTCATAAAATTCGCACTAAAGTCCTATCGTGCAAAGTAGGTAATTGATGGATAGACATCATTGGCATCATGTCTGAGATTAAGAAGAGATAAAAATAATATTACATGACAACTAGTAAAAAAAAAAAAAAAAAAAACAAAAATAACATGAAATAAACATATGAAAATAGTAAAATAATAATTAAAATTCTTTTGTTTTGTGTAATATTTTATTATTTTTACATTATTATTTTATTATTTTTTATTTTCATCAACTTTTACGTATCAACGATCAGTTGATTTCTGTCATCTCTTAACTCTTATCTAGAATAGCTATTTCTGCTAACTGTCTACTAATTGACTGCTTTTACGCTAAGCGTTTATTTCCAAGATACGCTTTCCAATAATTCCAGTTTACTTGGTAAAGGAATATTATTAACATTAGAATATTATTAATATTATTAAATATTAGATAACAACAACAACAAATTCAATATATGTATGTACATACTTCGATAAAAGGGAATGAATGAAACAACGTTGGCACATACAAAATTACAAAAGAAAAGACTTGAATGGATAATGTGTTTAGTAAATAAATTGGTATGATTTAATAAAGTAAGTTTTTATACAATTTATTAAAAATTGAACGTGAATTACAAGATTTTCCATCTGTTTTGTGCGATACACATACAGCATCAACATCAACCACGCGAACAAGGACCAGAACATACACATTAAAATTATGTGATGAATAGCATACAGCTGATGGACCAAGGATTAAAAAACCAATGATTAAAAACCAAGGATTAAAAAACCAATATATCACTTTCAAAAAGAATTTTTGTTAATGAAAATGATACAGTTTAAGTAAGATTTTTAGATTCAAGCAGGTTTATGCAAGCAAGTTTAGATTTTTTAGCTAAAAATTTATCTATTGACATGTTTAAAACAGTCCGTTCAGTTTTCACAAATGATGAAGAATTTAATTTGGTTACTAGACAAGGTGTGTTTCCATATGAATACATTAATTCTTGGGAACGACTGAATGAAAATTGCTTACCATCACAAGAAAATTTCCATAGTAAATTAACAAATAGTGATTGTTCAGATGATGACTATTAACATTATAAAAATGTTTGGGAAAAATTTAATTGTCAAAGTATTTGGAATTATTTAAAGCCATATTTAGTTACTTATGTATTATTATTAAGAGATCTATTTGAAAATTTTAGAAATGTTTTTAAAAGTATTTATTCATTAGATCCTTGTCAATATTATACAGCTCCAGGGTTATCTTGGATTATATGTAGGGTATATGGTCATTCACAAAATTTCTGTCAGCGCCAGCAAAATTTTTCAAAATATCAACGACCTGAAAATAATAATAATTATATGGGTTTAAACGCGTAAATATGAGTCAAGTTAAAAATAATAATGTAGGTCAAAAATGTTCTGATAAATGTTGTGATTTTTGTCTCCAAATGGGACAAGATGAAAATAATTGTCTTGCCAGAGAAAAATGGGAAAAAAGACAATTACAAGAACAGCTTGAACTGTTAAATTCGGAAAACGAATTAGAGACTGTCGTAAACACCCCGGCAAGTCTCTAAATAAAGCAAGTACAAGGTGTTCTAACAACAATAAATTACCGATTGTAAATTGACCTTTGAATTTATCAAACGTTATTTTATTTTATTTAACAATTATTTTAATTTGTGTTTCATTTGTAGTAGATACAGGGGCAGAAATAAGTATTTTAAAAGAAAGTAAATTGAAGAGTAATGTAATCATAAATGATAAAAATAAAGTGAAAATTATTACTATAAATGGTTAAAGTACTACAAAAGGTACATGTAATGGTAAATTTTTGTTAAATTCTACATAAATTCCCCTGTGAATTTCATGTTGTTAGAGATAATAAGTATATACCAAATGATGGTATTTTAGGAAACAATTTTTTATTTGAACATTGTGATGTTCAAGGCACCAAAAATCAACTTGAATTTCCTCGCACAGAAATTAATAAAGAAGTTTTTGCAATACCATTCAAAAACAAAGCGTGTGATAATATGGCATCATTGAAAAAAGGAACCAATCCTAGTTTGCACAATAATGAAGCTGGTAGTTTTGAAAATATGAATAAATCTTTGATCAATGATAAACAAAATAAATCACGTTAAAAAGTTGAAGTTAAAATCAGTTTTAAATAAAACTGATAAGGTTCTTACCAATTTTTCAAACAATGTTTTATCGGGTGCTTCTATGTTTCAGTCACGGGCATATTTCGATGATGTTTTAGTTTATGCGAAAGAGTTAATCATCATGAACAAAAATTAGCTGAAGTTTTTTCAATTAAGATTGATACATAAATTATCAGAATATGGTTTTCACAAATTAGTATAAATCAGGTAAATCAAATACCAATACAGATGCATTGAGTAGAATTTTTCAATCTGATAAAGAAACAAACGATATTAACAAATGTATGGTAGTAACTAGATTAAAAGTAAAAACAATTTAACAAAATAATAAAATAAATTCTTCACCCAGACAAAATATAGTATATCATTAAATAAAACATATAATGTAAATATTGCAAATTTTCCTAAAAATAAACAAAAATTTTGTTTCAAATTCAAATGTAATTTTCCTAACTGATAAAGAAAACATAATGACAGTTTTAAAAGATTTTCATAACGCACCCCTAGGTGGCCATCAAGGTGTATTCAAAACATACAATAATATTAAAAGACAATATAAATGGAACGGAATGTTAAAAGATCTTAAACAATATATTCGTAAATGTGAAATTTGCTAGAAAAATAACTTAAATAGAGAACACCGAATGCCAATGGAGATTTCAAGCACTCCATACAAACCCTTCAAAAATGGACCTTTTATGGACATTGTAGGTTCACTACCGGAAACTTTAAATGGCAAAATATATATATTAACGTTCGAAGATGATCTCACAAAATGTATGGACGTAGAAGATAGCTATACCCAATATGGAAGCAAAAACTGTGGCTAAAGCATTTTTGAATGAAATAATTAGCCGATATTTAATTCCTAAAATTCTTATTACCGATCAAGGTACAAATTTTATTTCTGAAGTATTTAAAGAACTTTGAAAATTTTTAAAAATAAAGAAAATTGAAACTACTCCATATCATCCTCAAGCAAATGGATCATTAGAAAGATCACACCGTCCATTAGTTGATTATTTAAGATCTTTCATTGATAAAAGCCCAAATACATGGGATGAACATTTACGAGCTGCAATGTTCGTTAGAAGTAATAGTATTCATACAGCTACAAAATTATCTCCAAACGATTGTTTATTTGGATTCGTTTCTAAAATTCCATCTAATATTAGCAAAACACCTTCACCCATTTATGATCTTGAAAATTATTTCTTTCAATTAAGGAATGAAATACAAAAAGGGCATCAAATTGCACGCGAAAATTTAATTTTAAATAGAAATGTAGGTGATCAAGTGTTATAAAACATTATTTCAATTTAGCCAGGCAGAAAAACTTGTCATTTTTTTGGTTAGGACCATATTAAGTAGTAGAGATAAATAGTCCAGTAAAGACAATAATTTTGATAGGAAAAAGAAAACGCTGAATTTATAACAATTGGTTAAAACTTTTTAATTGAACATATAGTATGGTATATTAATAATTTTCATTAATATAATACAAAATACTCACAGTGTGTCATTTCAGCAATATTATATTTCAAAACATAACACGATAAATGATAACATTGAAAAATAAAAAAATAAATATAATAATATTAGCACGAGCATATAAAAACGTTTAATTCTTTAGTAATACAAAAATATTATATTGTACAACGTTTATATAATTTTATATTTTTAAGTTTATAAAAAAAAACTATTTTTTCCTTTTTACAAAAATTAATTTTTTATTTTTTATACTTTTAGTTTATATTATTAATTTTACAATTTTCTTTCACTTATTCTTATGTTAAAAATATTTATTGGAACATATTGATAAGAGAATTATTTATCTTACGTACATATGATTTATGTTAAAAATATTTATTCGGAATTTGGACTAATATTCTATGTAAAGGTTTCAAGTCCATCGAGATATTCTGATGTTACAATATGCTTATATAAATATACAAACAAAAACAGAAAAAAAATGCAAAAAAGTCCATAAATATTTAAAAGTATGTTATAAACACAGAATCTTGGGATCCACTTATTATACATATACTGGTGCAAAAACTGCCCAGTGATACACTTTACTTGTGGGAACGAGAACAGGGTGGAACTACTGATATACCCACATATGAACAATTTAAGAAATTTCTTGAGGCACCATTAAAAGTTTTAGAATGATGGACTGAAACTAAAGTTTTAACAATTTTCTTTTTATTTTTTAATTTGTACGCGACTAAGCTTATGATAATAATTAGTATAAATGCTGTAAGAATAATATCAATTGCGTGATTTATAGTATTTGTGCGCTTGATATAAGAGATTTGTTCTAAATTTTCTATATTAGTATCTTTTTTTTTCAATTCAGGTTTATATAATATTGGTTCAATTAATTTTATTTCATTATTTAAATTTAAAATTGTTAAATGTTTCAATATTTTAAAATTGTTTATCAAAAATATTTATAGTACAATTATTAAATTTTATTAAGTTATTTCCATTTATTTTTATTTTATCTTGGGTACAGTCTTGAAATAGAATAGTCTCGTCTATATTTTTTGTGATAATAATTCCAGAGATATCTGAGATAATTTCTTTATTGAAATTATTTTGATATTTACATTGTGTTATTTTATGTTTAAATAATTCTTTTGTACAATTATTTTCAATGTGCTTAAAATCAGCACTTAATACTGAGTTTTTACATTTTATTATTTTTTCTGGTAGATCTACAATTTGCTGATTTTTAAAATTTGGCATTGAATTATAAGTTTACAAATTTCTTTTGAATATAGTATATAGGCTTTTGTATAATAATAATAATTAAATTGTCTTTTGAAAAACATTTTACTTTTAAATATTTGATTCGTTCTAAAGATAATTGTGAAATTTCTTCGTCTGTAAGAATAGACATAACTTATATTTCTTGACGTGACAATATTATGGTTTGTGTGATTTTATGGATAAAATAATAATATATCATTAATTGATTTAGTGCATTATCTTCTAATGTTTTTTATTAAAGTTATTACTAATTTCATTAAATTTGTTTTCATTTTCCTCAAATATTCTAGTTAATTCTACATTATTCTTGTTTATAATTTTAGAAAAATTCTTAAATACATCCTCAATTTTATTATTTATTATTATTTGATGTTGTATTTCTGTGATCACGTTTATATTATTATCTTGATTTTCATATAATTTTTTCGTTATTTCTTCTTTGTCTATACTCATAATACCAAATAAAAAACTTTCAATATTTCCTATAATATTAAATAAACCTCTTTTAAGTCTTTTAAAAATTCCTAATAGTTTTTCTATTTGTTTAATTTTAAAATTTATTAAATTATTTTTCGGAATATTTTCGATAAATGTTTCGAATTAATTTTTAAAAATAAAGATGTTAATTTTATGAATTATTGTGTCAAAATGATCAATTGGATTCACATCTGTGAGTTCAATGTGAATTACTCCGTTACCAGATTGTAGGGGAATTACTTCAAGTGCTGTTATTGCTACCAGGATGTTGATCAGAATTAGAATTACTGGAAGAGGAAAAATTTTTGTAAAATCTTTTAAACCTAGCTTTATAAAAAGGTTTATTTTCAATTAAAGCATAATCTTTATTTATTCTGTTTGGATTAACTCTTTTATAGATACTATCCAATTTAAATCTTTTGTGTTTTTTTATATAATAAAAGTCAGGTTTTTGATCGAGTCTATTTCTATTGATTTTATTTAAGTTTTTCGTTTTATTTTTCTTTAGATTTTCATATGCTTGTTTTAAAATTTCTTGCTTGTTTTCGTGATGTAAGTCTTGTGGTTTCATTTTTGTTGTTGAGTGAATTGTTTGATTATATATAATAATTGCTTCTACGATAGGGTTCGAGAATTTTGTTTCTTCAATCGGTTTTTGATTAATGACTCTAATTTGTTCATTAAGGGTATAATGTAATCGTTCGTAATCAGCATTACTGGTTTTATTATGAGGAGTACAATGATGCAATTGAATATCTTCTGAATCTAAATAGTTTTTCATGGATTCTGTTTCCATTGCACTCTCTCTATCGCTTATTCAAACTTTTGGTTTACCCATGTACATGAAAACATTCGCTAAAGTATCTTTTATAGTAAGCCAGCTTCGGTCTTTCATTAAGAGTATTACTGCAAATTTAGAAAATTTGTCAATACAAGTACGACAATGTTCACTATTTCTAGGGTACCAAATATCAATGTGGAATATTTCTCTTGGTTTTGTAAGTCTTTCTGTTTCTTTAAAAGGTATTTTTAAAGGTTTTCTTTCATATTTAGTTAAATTACAAGTACTGCATTGATTAATTACTTTATTAATTTGCTTTTCTAAATTTGGATAATAAACTTTAATTTTAAGTTCTTCAAAAATTGTATCAATACCTCAATGATTGAATTTTTTATGTTCTTTTAAAATTATTTCAAGGATGTCATTTTTTTCTCTTATTTCTTATAGTATCGTATTGCATTTGATTATTTTATAGTTTGGTTTACTGTCAATGTAAAATTTCTGAAACTGTTCAAATAACTCAAAATCTTCAACATACAATGCTATTAATTTCCCAGATATTTCTTGGAACATTTTTTTGTATACTTTGGGGCTAAAATTTTCTTCTTGAAAAGTAGTTATTGCTCTTCTAAATGTTTTTTTTCTTTTTTTTTTTTGTTTACCTTTTTTTTAAAATTAATACATTTAAAGGTCTTTCTGATATTTCAATATATGCTGAGTTATCTTACCTTGCGCTATGTTGAGTTTCAACAGAATTAGAATTATGTAGGTTACTCAAATAAACTTGTTGAGGTCTAGACAATGCATCAGCGACAACATTTGATTTGCCTTTGATATATTCAATATCAAAGTTGTATTATTGGAGCTTTAATTTCCATCTCTTTAGTTTTAGATTAGGTTCCCTTAAATTTTCTAACCATTGAAGAGGTTTATGATATGTTTGTATTACAAACTTTCTTCCATATAGGTATGGCCGGAAATATATAACAGACCAAACTATAGCAAGAAATTCTTTTTATATAGTTGAGTATTTAATTTCATGGTTATTTAGAGTACGAGATGCAAAACATATTGGGTGACAATTTCGTAAAAGTACCGCACCAATGCCACGGTCAGATGCATCCGTAGTCAAAACAAAAGATTTAGAAAAATCTGGATATTTTAATATTGGGTCTTTCTGGATTAAATGTTTAAGAGTAATAAATGAATTAATATATTCTTTATTGTTTATGTCAACTTTTTTATTTTTCTTTAGAAAAATATTCATTGGTTTTGCTATTTTAGAAAAATCTTTAATTAATTTTCTTTAATATCCAACTAATCCTAAAAATTGTTTGATTTGTTTTTGTGTTTCAAGGATTTTATAGTCCTGAATAATTGAATAAAGATAATGTCGTCTAAATAAACATAACAAATTTTACCAATATAATTTGCTAATACAGCGTTCATTAACCTCTGAAAGGTTGCTGGTGCATTTTTCAAGCCAAATGGCATACGTAAGAATTCAAAATGCCCATTGTTTGTAGAAAAAGCAGTTTTAGGTCTGTCTGCCGGATTAATTTCAATTTGATGAAACCCTTTTGCTAAATCTATTATTGTAAAATACATAGCTCTTCCAAGTTTATCCAAAATATCATCAATATTTGGGATGGGAAATTTTTCGTCAACTGTAATGTTATTTAACTTACGGTAATCGATTGCGATTCTATATTTTTTTATTCCTGACGCATCTAACTTTTTTTCAACTACCCATAAAGGGGACGAGTAAGGAGAGTTACTAGGTCTTATTATGCCTTTTTCAAGCATTTCTTTAATCTGTTTTTCAACCTCTGTTTTATGTACTTCAGGGTAACGATAACTACGTGTATAAATGGATTTATCAGTAGTAGTTTTTATGAAATGCTTTATTTTATTCGTAAAATCAAATCAAAAAACAAATCTTTATATTGATTAAGAAGATAAAATAAATTTCGCTTTTCTTCATCATTTAAATATTCACTTCTTATTAGTGTTTTATCGGTATTTTTATTAAAATCTATATTAAAAACTTCTAGTTCACGAGGAATTTCATTATAACAATGATTGAATTCTTTCTCATCTTCTTCAGAAAAAAATAGTGGATACCGGCAATTGTAATTTTTCTGTTAGGGTATTCAATTATTGTTTGGCACAATACATCATTTCCTAATATCCCATCAAAATGGTTTTTCAAATCTACTATCAAAAATGTGAGTTCATTAAAAAGATTTTTAAATGCTCGTAATGGTTTTACTTTAGCCATAAATTTACTTGAAAATGTATTTTCGCCTAAAGTTCTTATAGTTTGATTGATTGGAATTAAACTTTCAGGAGGGCATAGACCAGTACATAGAATACTTATACTTGAACCAGTATCGATTAAAAACTTTAAACTTGATATCTCTGTTCTAAGTCTAACAAAGGGATCTAGAGTGTTGGAGGCCATGAAATGAAAATTTTGATTTCTTGTTTGAATGCTTTGGTCAACATCCATGGGTTGAGGAAAGCCATACCTTCTAATACGACTAATATCGGAGTTTTGCCTTGTCCTATTATTATTGTTACTATTAGTATCATAAGTGTGATTGTTTTTATAATTATTTACACTATTTGTATTATTTCTGTAATTGTAATTATTATTACTTCTATTATTATTCAAATTATTTCTAATGTTATTACTATTATTAAAATTATTATTTCTGTTGTTTTGTTGTTGAAAATTATGTTGATGTTCATAGAAGCGTTCTCTACAAGAGCTGTCTTCCAAATTATAAGACGATTCTCTTAAGATTAAAAGAGCATCTTCCATCGTGTTTGGGTTCCTAGAGACGATTATACTTCGTAGTGGCTCACGAAGCTTGTCCCTAAATTTCCGTAAAGCAATCCTCCTTATGATAGTTGCTTGTCCAGTTATTTGTTGTTCAGTAGCTTCAGGGTTATCGAAGTGGTATTTATTAATTATTTTCGTTATTTGCTCTTATTATTGTAGCTTATTATAGAATTCTATTGTAGAACAGTTATTTTGAATAGTTAACAGATGGTCTGTTAATGAAGTTAGTGAGGCAAGATTAGCATGATTTGCTATAAGAGTGGTTTTTATGGTTACCCATGTATTGCTCTGTGAGTTGGCATCGATTATAGTTCTTGCTTTATTCTTTATTTTTGTTTTTAGAGTTATTATAACGAAGGATATCATATTTGGCGGTATGTTGATTTCAAAAATACTGTCGTAATATTCAATAAATGGAAAAAGATCAGACTCACCATGAACATCTGGTCCACTCTTTATTAACTTCAAGATTTCAGTTAATGTTAGGGCCATATTTGTTGTTTTAAATCTTCAATCGTGTTGAGAAATTTCTACACTTTTTCGCAAGATTTACAGTTTTTTTTTTTTTTTTTTTTTTTTTTTTTTTTTTTTTAAATTAGAATTTTCTTGTGTACGTATTTCTTTACACGTTTGCACTTGTGTTCACAAAAGATTTGCACTTTTAGTGGTTTTGTTTTTTTATTTTTTCGTAGCTTTTTCGCGGTTTCGCGAGCTTTATTTTTCGGCTATTTTGTTTGAATAATGTGAGAACTAAAACTTAACACCGAGTTTCACCGACTGCGCCAATTTTATATTTTAAAATTTATAAAAAAAAAAACTATTATTTCCTTTTTTACAAAAATTAATTTTAATTTTATATACTTTTAGTTTATATTATTAATTTTACAATTTTCTTTCACTTATTCCGAACAACTATTCATATATTATTTTCACAATTTCTTCTTATATTTATGCCGAACAACTTTCAACTCAGAGCTCCAAAATAATTATATATGATTCAATTTTTATATGAAATTTTTCTTTGTTTCTAATTTTTTTTTTTTATATAGAAATTTACAAATAGTTGATAAAAATGTGCCAATGTTATTCATTGTACTTGCGATGCGTATTGGACTTATTGATAAGAGAATCATTCATATTACAATAATTTATGTTAAAAATATTTATTGAAACATATTGATAAGAGAATTATTTATCTTACGTACATATGATTTATGTTAAAAATATTTATTCGGAATTTGGACTAATATTCTATGTAAAGGTTTCAAGTTCATCGAGATATTCTGATGTTACAATATGCTTATATAAATATACAAAAAAAAGCAGAAAAAAAATGCAACAAAGTCCATAAATATTTAAAAGTATGTTATAAACACAGAATGTTGGGATCCACTTATAATACATATACTGGTGCAAAAACTGCCCAGTGATACACTTTACTTGTGGGAACGAGAACGGGTTGGAACTACTGATATACCCACATACTATATGAACAATTTAAAAATTTTCTTGAGGCACTTTTCCGAATGTTAGAAGCATTAAAGTCTTCACATTCATGTTACCATCGTGTTATCTCACAATCTATGATCCCAAGTTACAGCAAGGACACAAACGTTCAAAACCGCAAAAATGCTCAGTCATTTTTTACTAAATTTACACTTTGCTAAAATTGCAAAGGTAATCATCTAATTTTTCTGTGTAAAAAGTTTAAAAATGTATATATAAAATTTATATAAAAAAGTGCGTAAATTGTAGTAATGATTACCATTTCGAAAAAAATAAAACACCAAACCAAAAATGTGAAAATACAACAAAATGTATCAGTTGCCATAATGTCTTATCAAGAAATTGCCCAGCTTACATAAGATAATATGAAATAATGAAAATCAAAACAATAAAGCAAACTAGTCTGAAAAATGCAAAAACAATATTTGCACAAAGAAACATAACACTAAATATACCTACCTCCTATGCAACAAAAGTAATTAAAAATAATAAGTCAAATCAAAATAACAAAGAAAATGAAACAACGGCTCTAACAACTCAAAAAACAAACACTAATTCTGAATACACAAGCAACATTATAACAAAACCTGATGACAATAAATCAACACATCAAATAGACTCCAAATTTCCCTCAACAAGTACACCTACAACCTACAAGAAAACAAGTAATATACAAATAGAACACAGCAGTAACTTCAGCAACAATAAAAAATGGACTTACAACCTAAACACAAAGGCGTAGAATCAATAACTACAACAGATGATGAAATCTCACTTACACAAGCAAAGCAATTTGATACAATCACCTATAAAAATAAGAAAAGAGGCAGACTAAAAAAAGATCCCGATATCCCCAATCCTATACATAAAGAAATAAAACTTAATTAATAACATCACAACAACGTTCAATAGAATGCTTCTCTTCTCTTAACAACGAAAGTACATAAACATCATACAATGAAATTATTATTATTATAACTTAACAAATATGATCCCAGCATAATACGTTTACAAGAGACTAAAATTCAACCACAGTACTAGCTATTTCCTAACAGATTTCCAAAGTATACCGGACAAATTGTCCCTTTTTTTGGTCTGTGATAGGAGGGGAAGTGGCCTGTGATAGATAAAAATATCTTTAATGAGAAATATTCTCACGTACTTTTTGTGTTCAAAATTTCATGTCGGTGTAATTATATTTCTCGAATCCCTGCATGTGTATGTAGATTTTTCCCCAACTCATATTTAATCATGTAAACCACAGTTAGGCATAAAAAAAAGTACAACTTTAAAATTCAAATGTCTTAATTTCTTACATACAACTTTTTACGAATTTGTACGTAAAAATAACAAAACATTCAACAAGTGTACTTTTAATTGTCCTTCAACTGTACTATTTCTATTAGTCACAAATACATATGTATGTTTCAATCGTGTATTCTATTACACATTCAAACAATTTCAGTTAAGTGGACTATATATTACACAAAGTACAGTGCATTATCGATACACTTTTCATGTTTATTTTTACTTAAATATCATATCTTTTTACAAGGATTTCTTAACATGTTTATCGACTATTCTATGTAGTCTGCATGGATTGGTTGAAAATAAAAGCAATAAAAGTACTCCTATATACAATATTTTTACATTATGTTTGTAATCTGCATACGCAAAAGTATTGAAAATTACATGTAAAATGATATTTTTGAACAGGCGTACATGTTTGAGCATAAGGATTAAGGAATAATTTTTTCAATTTGATAATAAGTGGGACAGAAATCCTTGTACACGCATGTGCATTAATACATCAATATTGCATGTGTATTTGTATTTTTAAAATATTGTAATAAAAATGTATGTGGATTTCTCATATTAAGTATCACAGGCCACATACATTTTGTTATTGTTTTTTTCATATCTATTAAAGGCCTAATATGTTTTGCATTACAATTTTTCATACATCAGGAATGAGAGAACGAAGTTTTTTTGGTAAATGTATTAGTGTACCAAACAATATAAACATGGCAGATATAATACAGTATGCCATCAATCATTGCGTATCAAATAAATTAATACCGACAAAACTTGTAAAACTGGACAATTATATAGTATATATAGAACGATTTTAAATCAGATCTTGTTATATTAAAAAATTAAAAAATTTGGAATAGGAAAAAATTAAAAATTTTGAAGCTATACCTTAACATATTGCTGTGAGCTACCTAAAATTGAATTAATTGATTTGTTTAAAAACATACATACATATATTAAGCCTCAAACGAACTAAAGTACCTGAATGCTGTAAAAATCAATAATAGAAATTTACACGCCTTAGACCACAACTAAAAACCTTTTGTTCATAAACAGAATAACAAAATTATGAAAATGATATTGATGAGGTAGTACATTTTTACTTATCTTTGATAAGTAAATACAGCTTCATTGTTATTTAAAATTATCTAACATAGCTTCCACTAGCCATCAGGTATATTAAATTTTATGACCGTATGGTTGTCCTTCCACGTAATGTGTCCTTTTAATTAATGAAAAAACCTTATTCTTTCATAAATATTTCAAATCCCTTTTTAATGTAATTTTCAAAACTCTTTTTTAATGTACATATTTTCTTGAGTAATAAAATCTGTTTATTGTTATTGTTGTTATTATTATTATTATTATTATTATAATTATTATTATTATTATTATTATTATTATTATTGTTATTATTATTATTGTTATTATTATTTTTATATTTACTGTTTTTATTATGGCTCTTATTACTTTAAATTCAATATGGTTGAAAATGATTTCACTTTATTTTCGATTTTAATTTATTCAAATATTTCAAAGTGAGAACTTGAAGTTTTAAAAATCAATTTAAATTTTAAAATTTGTGCTAGTGCAAACAATTGCGATACTTTAATTAAATATACTGTTGGTGTACTGAAATTGTGGTACGTTTTAATACGTGTGATTAAATTAAAAGCTTGTAGATATTTAAACTAACATTTTACTCAATATTTACATACTAAATTAATTTTATTAATTTTAATTGCCCTTAATTAATTTTATTGGTTAATTTAACATTAGTTGCAATATTTCATAGTTTTTATTAATTCAATAGTGAGTTTGAGAGCCTAGTTTTTCACACAAAATTTTCAATTAAAATGCCTTCTACAAGAAGAAAATGTTCTCTTGTAAACTGTGCCAATAAAGGTACAAGTTTCCGATATTTTTCCTTTCCAAAAAGAGATTCAGAAAAGTGGAATCAATGGCTTTCGGTTTGTTTTCAATCTGCTGGAAACATAACAAATTTACGAAATCGTTTAATTTGTTCTGTTCACTTTGAACAAAAATATTTCGGACGAAAAAGATTATTAACAAACGCGGTTCCTACAATTAATTTATCTAAGAATTCTTCAAACCTTAACTCCACTTTATAAGAATCAGTAGGAAACCATATTAACGATGTGTCTTCTGACGCCCGTATTGAACAAAATGTTTCATGCGAATATTGTAATAATACAGAAAATGAGCTTTGTCATTATAAATTGGAACTGCTGAAATTAAAAAAGAAAATTAAAGAAGTTTCTTTGAAAAGTAAACATCTTACAAAACAAAATAAAACATTAAAAAGACGAATAAATTATTTCAAATTTTTAAATAAGAAACGTTCTTGCTCGTTAAATAATACTTTAGAATATTGCGATATTACTGACTCGGCAAAAACATTTTGTTCAATGCTGGCTAACAAATCGTTCTTTTACACTGAAGAGGAAAAAGAAATAAGCCAGGCTATATTTTTTAAATCAGCATCGGCTTACAGATTTTTAAAAGAAAAACTTCAGTTTCGGTTACCATGTGAATCGTCGTTGTATAATTGGATTTCCATTAAAAATTTGAACACTGGCTTTCAAAATGAATTTATTGAAGGAATAAAAAAAGTAGTTAGTAAATTAGACAAAAAATCTCGTCAACTAGTTATTATTTGTGATGAAATGACTATAAAACGAGATTTAAATTATAATGAGAAATACGACAAAATTGATGGATTTGTTGATTTTGGTTTCGGTTCGGAACAAAGACGCAACACTTTGGCTAAATCTGTTTGCCTTTTTTTAGTCCGAAGTTTGTACGGACGATGGAAGCAAATCTTGAGCTACGCAGTTTCTGAAACATCTGTACCTGTTGACAGATTAGAATCAATTTTACTTCAAAATATTGATTTATGTAGCTATCTTTCACTTGATGTTCATGGCGTAGTCTGTGATCAGTCAAGTACTAATCAATCACTCTTTAAAAATCTCAAGTGTAATAAAGACAACCCATTTTTCATTCACAATTCTAGAAAAATTTTTACTCTTTTTGATGTACCACATCTGTTTAAATCAGTTAGAAATAATCTGATTTCTTATCCCCTTAAAGTTAAAAACACAGGTTACGCACGATGGAAAGTTGTAGAAGAAATCCATAGGATAGATTCTATGTCAAGTACAAGAATTTGTCCTCGTTTGTCGCAAAAACATTTGCGTCCAAATAAATTTCAAAAGATGAATGTCAGATTAGCTGTACAAGTTATAAGCAATTCCTCCGCAGCTGGTATAAGAACAGCAGCGAAGTTGGAAGTTTTTGACAAAAGTCTTAAAATAGATGCTGAAACTACAGCAAGTACATTTGAAAAATTAAATAATATGTTTGATTGCTTAAACAGCAAACACGTTTTTTCAAGAAATTTATACAACAAACAGATAAAAAAGAATAGCTTTTCTTGGCAATATTTACTACAAATGAAAGAATTTTTAAACAATCTTTCATTTGAAGTAACAAATAAAAAAGCAAAAATTAATTGTGTTAATGGCCTTATCCACTCCACTAATTTAACGTTAGGTATAGCAGAGCAACTTTTCGATACTTTTAGTGATTGGTTCTATTTATGCACAAATAAATTAAATCAAGATCCCATTGAAAATCTATTTAGCCATATTCGTGCGAAAAAACGTAATCCATCAGTTTTCGATTTAAATCAGATAATAGGTAGGATAGTTTCAGTTCATTTATTATACACCTCAAAGTATGCTAACTGCGAGGAAGATGATGATGAACTAATTAGTATGACCTGAAAAACTGTTGTAGATAAGGAAAGTGTAATTAATTGTAGTGAAGATGAAAATTTATCTTGTTTAGAAATAAGTGATTTTGAAAATGATCGTTTAAGTGATAATAGTAATAGTCAAAATATAAATAATAATAATTTTGAAGTAAATAATGATGAAAATATAAATCTCTAAAGAGCAAGAATGTCAGACAACGCAACGAGGTATTTCGCTGGTTACGTTGTTTTTAAAGTGATCAAAAAAGCTAAAGTTACCGGTTGTGAAATATGTAAGAACCAAATACTTAAATCAGAAGTAGTATTGACTGACTCTAGTGAGTGGCTCTTACATTTTAAAAATTTTACAACAAAATCTGATTTTGGAGCTCTTCAAGCTCCTTCAGAAAAATTTTTCGAAGTAACGAAAATTTGCGTTCGTATTTTTGAAAATATATTTTTAGATAAACCTTTTGCCGAAAACATAAAGAAATATATAATGAATTCGTGTATAAACGCTTTACCTCTGTGGTTTGACGAAACAAATTGTTGCTTTGAACATAGATTAGCTTTTTTGAACTTCACAATTCTTGTTCTTTTAAGAAAAAATTGTAAATGGAAAGTTAACACACTATTGGCAGATACGGATACAAATCAACATAATAGCAGGCTACAAATTTTGAAACAATAATTTTTTTGGAACAAATCATTTTCAAAGTCATAAACTTCTATTTGTAATTGCATGTATGTATGTATGTACATAAATATAATATGCTTACTGTTTAGATTAACCTTTACATATATTTTTATACTACATAATATAAATTTGAATACTATTCAATTAACATTTTGTGCAATAAAAACTAAAAAAACATTTACGTTAAGACTAACAGGGTTGGGGGGGGGGGGGTCCTCTTCAAAGATTGTCACCTTGTCGCGGTGAAGAGGCTCAGTAATTCTTTTTTGTTAGGTTTTAATTCGACAAAAAGAATGAAGCTAAGAACAATCAGTTAATTTTTAAAATGTAACGTTTCGATAATACGAAATTTTTTAAAATTTAAAAAATAAATAACCGAAAAGTCTTTGTATACTATATATATCGAATTAATATTAACTGCATAACAAGACCTGCTTTAAAATCGTTCTATATATATAATTGTCCAGTTTTACAAGTTTTGTCGGTATTAATTTATTTGATACGCAATGATTGATGGCATACTGTATTATATCTGCCATGTTTATATTGTTTGGTACACTAATACATTTACCAAAAAAACTTCGTTCTCTCATTCCTGATGTATGAAAAATTGTAATGCAAAACATATTAGGCCTTTAATAGATATGAAAAAAACAATAACAAAATGTATGTGGCCTGTGATACTTAATATGAGAAATCCACATACATTTTTATTACAATATTTTAAAAATACAAATACACATGCAATATTGACGTATTAATGTGCATGCGTGTACAAGGATTTCTTTCCCACTTATTATCAAATTGAAAAAATTATTCCTTAATCCTTATGCTCAAACATGTACGCCTGTTCAAAAATATCATTTTACATGTAATTTTCAATACTTTTGCGTATGCAGATTACAAACATAATGTAAAAATATTGTATATAGGAGTACTTTTATTGCTTTTATTTTCAACCAATCCATGCAGACTACATAGAATAGTCGATAAACATGTTAAGAAATCCTTGTAAAAAGATATGATATTTAAGTAAAAATAAACATGAAAAGTGTATCGATAATGCACTGTACTTTGTGTAATATATAGTCCACTTAACTGAAATTGTTTGAATGTGTAATAGAATACACGATTGAAACATACATATGTATTTGTGACTAATAGAAATAGTACAGTTGAAGGACAATTAAAAGTACACTTGTTGAATGTTTTGTTATTTTTACGTACAAATTCGTAAAAATTTGTATGTAAAAATAGAAGACATTTGAAGTTTAAAACGGTACAAATTTTTTATTCTCAACTGTATTTTAGGGGAAAGATAATAGCATTTTTAAATTTAAAAAATAAGAAATATTCAATTCTCACCAAAGAGAAAAGTTCTCATGCTTCCTTCACCCTGCCCGAATTCGTCTAAAAGCTTGAAAAATTTTGGGTACAAAATTTCTGCTTTAGATTGGAGTGTCTGTTAATGAATACTTCGTCATGATTCAACCAAGCATACATCCACAGTTTAAACATTTCAACTCGATATATAAAAGTAAAAGGTGGCGTTGGCATACTGATTCCTGATAATATTGAATATAAAGAAGTTAAACTCAACACTAGGTGGCCGTGCTGCTGCTTAAGAGGGAGTCTCCATTCTAATTTGTGAACAACGGAGTGGATTGGAGACTTCTTCTTGGCTGGTGGAAGTTCGACTATAACCTACTCGTGGTGGCTACCGGTAACAGACCGTAAGCTTGGCTTTGGTGCTGGCAAATATAGTCGGACGTGTGCTCCCTTCCTATCCCTTCCTGGTCCTTCCCCTCTCCAACGTTCCTTTAGTTCTAGTTCTTCCCAAACTTATCTTCCCCTGGGCTGCATCAAAGTGTTATGCGTTTTCGTGCTGAGGATCAGCCTGATTGAGGGCCTAGTTTAAAAATAGCTCAATCGCTAACGGAGCCTTCGAGGTACCTGGCGCCCCCCTCCCCCGTCGTATATAGCCTTGTCTACGTAAAGGGACCTCTGCGTAGATCGACCTTCTTTGTCCCAAACTCGTGGGAATTTTTTATGGACAAAAAACTAATTAGACAAAAACAAAAACAAAAGGAAGCTTTGCCCAAAGGCTGGCTTCCGATACTTCTGTGGCTGGGAGTATGAGTGTGGCTAAAAGGCCTAGCTCAAATATGCCCTCGACCTCCTCATCGACTGGAATTGGGACATCCAAGTCTGGTTTTGGTCTTGAATTCTCTGAACCAGGGTGTAGCAGTGGGCCAGAGGGTCCTATCGAAAAGAGGGGCTGCCCCCATCTAAGCTCGCCTACAGGGAGAGAAGAAAGGCCTAAAGGGTGAGGGATAAAATCGGGGCTATTCGTGTAGAGGAAAGAACCCCGGAGGACCTCAAATCCTTGGAGTGGGCCAATGGGATCATCAGCACGCAAGTTACGTCAAAGTCCCACGGTACTAATAAAGAAAATTTCCAGCAAACTGATGAATCAGCGTCTCAACCATATTTTTTCTATAATATTTATTTCGATATTTTTGTTTTTCATAATTGTGAAAAATAATGTAATACGACGCTTTACACGCGTTTGCTGATTATTTCAAAATTAACATTTTTATTATTATTTTTATTTTTTTTATTTTTCAATAATTCTTAAAAAGAAAGAAAAAGTAGAATTAGTTTAAAATAAAGTAAGTTAAGTTAGTTACTTAAGTAGCAGTTGTAAAGATCGGACGTTTTTGTTTAATAATTTTTTTTGAAAACTTATAAAAGTTTTTTTTTTTTTTTTTTTTTTTTTTGAAGTTTCATTATATTAGAAACGTAACTCGCATGATGATAAGAAGCTGCTTGCTAATAAACGGCAGCGTTCTACAAAGGAGGAGGTGCGGGAGGCAAAGCGACCAAAGGTTGGCGCCCCCACGCACCTAAAGAGGAAGTTCAGCGAGGTGCTGAAGGATGCGATTACTATGGGCGTTATCGATTGCAGTAATCCTGATGATCTTCGAGCCAGTTATGGCGCGATTCCCGGGTGAACCACTTGTGTGCAGAGATGCTGGGTGGCATCAGGGACACGTGAAACTGGTGTCGTGTGTCGGGCAGCTGTCCGAGACGCTTTAGAGAGAGGCGATCTCAAGGCTTGGAGAAATCTGGCCTGGTGCCGACATCAACGTTGTGCACAGGGAAGAGATTCCTAGCAGAACTAGGGCTCGAGTCTGGATTCCGGCGCGTATGTCGGATCCGGTTAAGATACTCGGCCTCATTAAAACCTCCAATCCTAGCCTTCCAACAAACAGCTGGAAGGTTGCTAGGGTTGAGGAGCCTAAAAGAGACTCCAGACAGGCGGTCGTCAATAAGGAGTCTCTACCTATTCTTGCGAAGACGGAGGGACAAATTAGCTTTGGCTTTGGAGCTATTACTCTCAAAGTCTATCGTAAGGGTGGGGCAGCCTCAGGAGGGAAGACTGAGGAAAAGGATCCTGCTCCTCAGACGGAACCTCTGGTTGAGGCGGATATGGTATCGGAGGAGACCACGGACTCCGATACGCTCTGCCCGACCTCTGAGGAAGACGAACTGCTAAATTTGTCGGACTCAGAGATGGAGGCCAACATCACAGTGGTGCAGAGACCTGTTCTGCAGTGGTGGAGATCAATCTGCACCAAAGTAAAACAGCCACGGCCAACTTCTTCCTTCGACTCAGCCAGGGGAAGGAAGTTGTGGCCCTGGTGCAAGAGCTCTGGTTAGTGGGCGGTAAAATCTGTGGGCTAAGAGTCCCTGGATTCAACTTGTTCTATGTAAGTAATGCAAGTGGACCTAGAACTTGCATTCTGGCTAGAATTCGTTTTAACTTCTTTATTCTCCCTCAGTTCAGCAACGACGATATAACAACGGTTGCATTGGACTTAGGAAGGAATCGCAGCATGTTGATGGTGTCTTCTTACATGCCCTACAACCAGCCGATTACCACTTCAGTGCTTTGGGCTCTTGCGGAAGACGCGGAGCAGCGAAGAACTGATCTCATAGTAGGATAGACGCTAATGCACACAGCTCTATGTGCGGGAGCAGTGACACAAATGAATGAGGTGAGTCACTTTTTGATTTTATATTAAGTACTAACCTTGTTATATGTAATAGGGGCTCAACACCTACCTTTGTTGTTAAAAATAAAGAGGAGGTGTTGGACCTTACCGTAACCACTGGTCATTCAGTCAATGTTGTTGACTGGAGGGTCGGTGATGATTTTTCGTGCCCTTAAGGAACAGGAAGAGGACGGACTGGGGGCGATATAGGGAGGTGGTGTAAAGACGACTCCCTGGGTGTCCCCCGTGCGTTATTACCTGTCCCGAACAATTGGACAAGACTGTTGAAGAAGTGACTGAGGTCTTGAATAAGGCAACAGTGGAGTCTTGTCCAATCTCTAAACCTAGAGGTAAGTATAAACCTCCATGGTGGTCTGCTGAGCTTGCCGAGTTAAGAAAGACTAGCCGGCTGGCTTTTAACAAAGTTAAATTCACTAGGGCTGCGGTAGACTGGAGGCTCTATAAAGAGAAGCTGAGAGTATATAAGAAGGAGCTGAGAAGGTCTCTGCGGTTGTCGTGGAAGACCTTCTGCAGCTCCATCAATGAGGATGCGAAAACCTCAAAGTTCAGAAAGATCCTGGCACAGAACCCAGTACCTCTACGTTCTCTCCAGAACAATTCCGGAATTTGGATGAGAACTGGAGAGGAGGTGTTAGAGTTGCTTATAGATACTCACTTTCCGGAAGGTGGTGAGGAAGCCCCAAGCACTAAATCAACCGGACGGGATGCTCTCATCCCTATTCCGTTGGGTTTCAGTGATGTTAAGAAGATTGAATAGGCCATACGTTCATTGAAGCCATATAAATCTGCTGGCCCGGATGGGGTTATTCCAGCAGAGCTTCAGCAGGTGGAGGAACTGATCATCCCCTGGCTCAAAGTGATCTTTGATGCCTCTCTCAAGCTAGGGTATATTCCCGCCAAGTGGATGGAAGTGAGGGTGGCTTTCATACCGAAAGCGGGGAAAAGCTCCCATCACAGACCTGGCGACTTCCGCCCCATCAGCCTTTCTTCTTTCATGTTAAAAACGATAGAAAGAAGAAGAAACGCTGTCAAGGTCTCAGCATGCCTACACCGAAAGACGTTCAGTTGAGACTGCCTTACACAACTTGGTGGGGGAGATAGAGAAATCCCTCTCTTTCAAGGAATTTACCTTGGCGGCCTTCTTGGAAATTGAGGGGGCTTTTAACAACGTTGTACCACGTGCAATTATTGCGGCACTCACAGATCTGAAGGTGGAAAGCTCCCTAGTTATATGGATTGACAAGTTGTTGTGGAGACGTGTTGTCAGTGCCTCGCTAGGGAGCTGTGTCATTAGAAGAGCGGTGAGTAGGAAGACTCCTCAAGGGGGTGTTCTCTTACCTCTCCTCTGGAACGTGGTAGTCGACAGACTGCTGAGAAGGAAGGAGGGGAGTGGCTGCAAAGTTATTGCTTACGCGGACGACTTGGTTATTGCAGCTTCTGGCAAGTTGCCGTCAACTTTGACGGATATCTTGCAAGCTGCTCTTAACAGGCTCGAGAAATGGGTTCAAGAAAATGGACTGAGAGCCAATCCACAAAAAATGGACCTTGTGCTCTTTACAAGAAGGTACAAGGTGCCTCATTTGAATGATATAGTCCTTTCAGGTACACCTCTAATGCTATCCAAGGAGGTTAAGTACCTGGGATTGATTCTGGATTCTAAGCTCAGCTGGAAGCAGAACATATTGGAGCGCACGAGAAAGGCTATGATAGCCTTATACGCGTGTAAAAATGCAATTGGAAGATAGTGGGGACTCCAACCTCGAGTCGTTCACTGGCTTTTAATTGCAGTGATTAGGCCCATACTGCTGTATGGGTTGGTTGTGTGGTGGACGGCCTTACGGACGGCCGCCACAAGTAATATCTTGAGGAAGGTTCAAAGAGCGACCGCTTTACTTATTTCTGGAGCTCTTAAGACCACATCGACGGAGGCATTGTAAACTTTGCTTAATCTAATGCCCTTGGATCTTTACGCAATGGAGCTCGCGAAAAGCACTGCAATGAGGCTTGCGGCCAGTGGACAGTGGTTGCGGCTCCGTTTCGGTCACTCCAACATAGTCAATTCTCTACCGCCTCATAGTGGGAGAATCGATTATGTTACAACCAGGCCTAACTTTGGGGGAAGGTTTTTCACTAGCATCCCCTCTAGAGATGAGTGGGCTAGCGGTTAGCTACTGTGCCTAGATGGCTTAAATCTTTACACAGACGGTTCCAAGCTGGACAGTCGAGCCGGAGGGGGTGTGTTTTGTGACTCCCTGAAGCTGGACCTAGCGTTTCGGCTACCGGATTACTGTAGCGTATACCAAGCGGAGGTTTCTGCTATAAAGGAAGCAATCACGTGGCTGGGGAGAAATGTTATTAACACTACGGTGGTAAACCTTTTCTACGACAGCCAGGCAGCTATTAAAGTGCTGACAGTAGCGGCTGGAGTGCCTGTCTATACTTAATTTGATGGCAGAATACTTAAGCATTAGCCTCATATGGGTACCTGGACCCACGGAGGTCAAGAGTAACTGTACAGCGAATGAGCTGGTTAAGCTGGGAACATCCCTTGAGTTACAGAGCGGTAACACGGGGGTAGGGATCCCACTTGCCAGCTGTATTCTACATGTGCGGCAGGAGTCTACCAGGGCTTGGAACCAAAGATGGACATCGAGCGCTGGTAACTCCATAGCAAAGGCTTTGTGTCCTAGAGTGGATAATAAACTCTCTAGAGACCTCTTATCCCTAAATAGAAGGGACGTTAGTGCTCTGGTGGGGGTCTTTACGGGACACTGTCTTATTGGCAAACACGCCAGAAGGCTAAATGTCCCATAAATGACCTATGCAGGGCATGTCAAGATGAAGAGGAGGAGGAAAGCGATGAGCACCTTCTCTGTAATTTCATGGCGCTCTCAAGAAGTAGAGAAATTTTTCTTGAAGCTGCCTTCTTTCAAAATCTCTCTGGTTTAGGAGAGATTTCGGTTAAGAGGCTTTTTAGCTTTCTGAAGCGCTCGGGGTGGTTCGATCTCTAAAAAATTCCTGGTGTGGTATCGCAATGAGCCTTGTCTGGTCTAAGTGTGCTTGCTGGGAATTTTGGCGAGCGAACACCTCTACCTACCTAAACTCAACACTTACTTACAAGCTATAGCAATGACCATCTTCTCTCCAATAAAAATGACAATAATTAATACATATATAGATGCGAAATCGAATTATACAGAACTAAATGACCTTATCAAACAGATTAAAACGCCATATGTATTATTAGGTGATATGAATGCACAAAACACACTATGGGGATAGAAAAGGACGGATAAAAATGGAAACTACAATGAACGTCTCATTGACTACCAACAACTTTGCCTCATACACAAAAAAAATTCATACTCATTTTAATTTCTCCTACAAAACCTTTTCAGCGATTGACGTTACTCTGTGTACGTCATCCATCCAAAATCACTTTGATTGGACCAATGAGGACGATCTTTTCGGAAGTGATCATTTCCCCATTATACTAGAAAGCAACATAAAAACTCATAATATCAACAAAAGACAGATCTTCATCACCAAAAAAGCAAACTGGAAAATATTTCAATCGCACATAAACTTCGACACAAACGTAAACGGTTTTAACAATACAAATGACTGTGAAAAATACATAAGGAACACCATTATCAATGCTGCAAAAGCTGCAATTTCTTTAACTTGTAGAAAAATCAACAAACCCCAAATTCCATAGTGGAACAAAGAAATAGAAAATGCTCTAAAAGAGAAAAAAAAATTACTTAAAATATACAAAAATACATGATACATGAAGACTACATTAAATTTTTAAAAATGGGATGTAATGCTAGAAAACTTATTTGGTCTTACAAGAAGAAAACATGGAAAGAATACGTCTCATCAATAAACTCTACCACTCCTACTGAAGAAATTTAGCGAAAAGTTAGATCGGTTCAAGGAAAACACAAATATCAACAACTGTCATCAATAACAACACCAAACAACCAAATTATCACGAATATAAAAGAATTATGTAACCATGTAGCTAACCACTTTAAAGAAATATCAAGTGATACAAACTATACGCAGACCTGTCTACAGAAAAAATACAATCATGAGAAAAACTCCTTTCCAGGACAGAGAGCCATATAATGAGATATTCAACATATTGGAACTCGAATGTGAAAGGATCATCACTAGGCAAAGATCTAATACATTATGACATGATCAAAAACTTAAATCACGATCAGAAATTGTACATATTAAAATTCTTCAGCCGCATTTGGCTTGAAGGAGGCATTCCTGAAGCATGGAAAAAATCGAATGTATTACCCATCCTCAAACCTGGAAAATCACCAAATAACCTGAATAACTACCGTTCAATCGCATTAACAATCGTATTGTACAAAATACTACAAAGAATGGTCAATAAAAGGGTAACCTGGTATTTGGAGAGACATCACAAAATAAATCCTAGACAATTTGGTTTCAGGAAAAACCCAAGCACAATAGATCCACTCTCTCTGTTTCAATCTGAAATTATGCATGCATTCAATGAAAAAAAAAATATTTGGTGGCCGTTTTTATCGACATAGAAAAAGCGTACGATAGAATCTGGAGAAGGAACATGCTCGATGAAGCTAAGAAGTTAAACGTAACAGGTAACATGCTCAGGTTCTTACAAGACTTTCTGGCGGGAAGACAATTTAGAATTATAATTGGCAACTGTCTCTCCAATATGCATTCGATTGATAATGGCATACCCCAAGGGTCCGTCTTAAGAGTAGCTAGCAACAGCTGATTGAAATCGAAATCAGCTCAGTCAAAAATGTAAAAATTAAAAATCCGTTGAATCCGTTATTAATTTAAAAAAATAAATAAATTTGTAAATATGTTACGTCTGAATTCAAAGGTACATATATCATTTCATGCATAAGTACTTATGTACATATGTAGATACATATATGAACTATGAACATTGAACACACAATTTGCGTGCAGGTGCACTTCCTTTACATACGCATCAAAATTCAAAATTGATATAAAAGTATGTACATACATCTGTAATGGTCTTATTCATCATACATATGTATATGTATGTACATATATTGTATATTGTAATACAAAACAAATGATTTATGGCTTGATCTGTAATTTGCAAAACTATAAAATAAAAAGTTGATTGTTGGTATCACTTTGTAATTTTATTATTTTAAAAGAAAAAAATGTTTTTAAAGTATTATCCAAATTTATTTCACAAAAATATTTTAATTCGACTGTACTATGCACTGGTCTCCTCCCGGAGTGCGCGCCATGTCGCGGTGGGGCGACTGAGTAGTTTTTAATGACGTGCTATATTAACCACGTGGTAACAGGAGGGAAATATGGCACAGAGAAAACGAAACTAAACGCAACCAAAAAATCCCAAACTCAAGGTGTTATGCTACCCGTGCCGAAGACTAAGTGGTATCAGGGGTAAATGATATCATTAACGAAGCCTCTAGGGTACCAGGCGACCGCCTAGAGTAATTAGCCTTCCATATGTACAGGAGTCACTGCATATGGTGACAGTGTTTACTCCATACTCGTGGGACCTAAATGGAGACCAAAAACAAAATAAAACAAAACTATGGGGTAGAGCCTGATCACACCCCTACAATGAATCAGGCAATCCCAAGTACGTCGAGTCTACAGGGGAGTGGATCATCCACACAACCAGTGGACTCGAACATACAGAAAACTACTGTTGACTTGAGCAAGCTCAAGATTACAGGAAAGAAACTGTCCGGGGCCCAAAAGGGCTAGTCCCGCAGGGCAACCCACAAGAAAAATTGGATCACGAGAAGGCGCGCCTGATTCAAAGAGCTATTCTGACCGAGGTCTGGGGGTGCGAACCCTCCAAAGGACCTAAATTCACGAATAGCTACTTTGATAAAGGCATGCTATTCATATCCTGCGCGAATAAGGCCGCTAAGGACTGGTTAAAGCTGACGGTCCTTCTTGTCACCCCATGGGAGTGTGCGATCCTCAGAGTGGGGGAGAACAGATCTTGTCTGTTTGTCAAGCATGACCCACGGATTTTAAATCTGCACAATCTCATTCACAGGGATTTAGTTGCAGCTAATTTGAATACCGGTATGGAAGGAAGATGCAGGAGTATTACCCTGGCATCCGTTTAGCTTCCATACGACAGTGCAGAACCTCCGCCGACTAAGGAAATGGAGAACCTGATCGAATACTGTGAGGGCAACAACCTCCAGTATGTAATTGGAGCTGATGCAAATGCGCATCACACTATGTGAGGGAGCTCCAATACGAATAGAAGAGGTGAGAACCTTTTGGATTATATTTTAACTCATAACATAAATATAATAAATAAGGGAAACGACCCTACATTTTTAAATGCGGTACGCAAAGAATTTATCGACGTCACTCTATCGTCAAATGAAGTAGAACCCAATATCTGCAGGTGGGAGGTCTTAAGGGAGCCATCACTCTCTGTTTTGCCCAAAAAGCAAAACATAACCCCTTTTTTTCTATTATACACTAACACATTATTTTATTATTTTTTGACCACCTTTTCACATTTATTTTCACATATTATTTTTTCACATCTTTTTTCACATTTATTATTTTTTCACATTTTTTATTTTTCACAATCATTTTTTATTTAAATATTTATTTCAATATTCACTATTACACACATTACACAACACTACTGCACTTGTCAAACTATTTATTTTCATTATTTGACAAGTGCAATAAACAGAATTTATTGTTTACATTGTTCCATTGTTTACACTGGGAAACAATAGAAATACAGTTTACCCAGATGGTATATAAACGAGATGAAATTCAACAGAAATCTAGATACTAGAAATCTAGAGACAGCTAATCTTAACTGGATCGTTAAATCAAAAAATATTTTTATACTAATCCGGATTCTAGCGAATCTTAACTAGAATCCAAAGTACCTTCGTAGTGATATCTCAAGCGAATCTTAACTTGGATATCATCTACATTTAAACCGATCTTCAGCGAATTTTAACTGAAGAGCCGGTACAATAATTTTTCAACCCAGACAACTTTAGTAAGTTTACTAAGTCTGACTAACACAAATTGTACATATAATTTATAATTTTTTTTAATTCTTTTATTATTTTCTTTTCTTCTTTCATAGACCGCCTTGGACATAGAAAGGTGGGATAGATCCAAGCACTAATCTGGTTTATTTATTTTACTTTGCTTTTCATTTTTTTACCATTTTAATTTATATTTATTTAATTGCATTTTACTTTTTATTTTTATTTTTTGAATTTTTAATTATAATATATTATTTGAATTCTTTTAATTTATTTGCCTAAATTTTTTTAAATTTTTATTAATTTGCTTGAATTTTTATTTTGTAAATTGTTTTTTCCTAATTTTTAAGTTAAATAAAACATAAGTTTTATAACGAATTTAAAACACGACTTTTTCATTTTTGCTGCCCAACACCCTAATTCTGGTATACGAAACAGCGGCACTTCATACTTATTATTAATTAACATTGTATTGTCAATCTCTGCCATTTCTAGGTATTAGAAAAACAGAGACGGCAATACATTTTTTGGTCCTTCGAGCAATAGTGCAACCAGAATGGGACGTGGCAGTAAAAAAGTGGAAGTCGCTGCCATCGTTAAGACTCAAACATCTTTGCTTGAGCAACTTACACGATCGGCAAATAATTTTGACAAAAAATCAGGAAAACAATTTACCGAATCATACTACAAAGCAAGATTAGAATGCTTTGAAGTTTTATGGAAGAAACTCCAAGCAAATCATATACTTATATATGACAATGAAGAAGAAAACGATGAAGCTGATACATATATCAGCAGCGATTTATACGAACAATTCGAGAATTTATATCTCGAATACATTGTAAAATGCAAAGACGCATTAAAATCATTTAAATAAGAAACAAAAACTGAATATATAAATATATCTCAAATAGACCCTGAACATACAGAAAAAGACAATATTCAATTAACTCCTATTCCAATACCAAAATTTGATGGTAATTATAAAAATTGGAGATCATTTTTCGATCTATTTTCTTGCTTAATACATAAAAAAGCAAATCTTGCAAGTGTTCAAAAATAACCTCAAAAGCTTCAGTAACCGGTGAAGCTGAAAAATTGCTTAGACAGTTTGACGTCACTGCCTCAAATTACACCAAAACATGGGAATTACTACAACAACGATACAATAACAAACGTGTACTTGTAAATACCCAGCTCAAAACCTTGTTTGGCCAACCAGCCATCAAAATCGAAACCTCAAATTCGATCAAACACTTGTTAGATCAAACTGAAGAAGTTCTACACGAACTCACGGCATTAGAGCTCCCAACAAACCATTGGGACGCCATACTAGTACATACACTTGTACAAAAACTTCCTCCTGAGACTCATGCATTATGGGAACAGCAACAAGGAAATAACACAGAGATACCTACGTACTCTCAATTCAAAGAATTTCTAGAAGTGCGCTTCCGTACTCTTGAAGCCATTCAAGAAATTAACAAACCAAGAACTTCTTTCCAAACACAGTCGACGTCAAAAAATACAAACAACTTTTTGAACACACTCAAATGCAAAAAATGCAATCAAAATCACATTCTGTTCAGGTGTCCTATATTCAGAAAATTAACTACCAAACAAAAAATAGAATTTGCCACACAACATAATCTGTGTAAAAATTGCCTTAATGATTCACATAATATAGAAAAATGTCCAAGCAAAAACACTTGTGCAATATGCAACAAAAACCACAATACATTAATACATGCACAAAAAACACCAAATGAATCCACAACAAGTACTTCTACAAATTTAACAGCACAAAGCCATAGACAGAGCACAAAACTTGCTTGTCTAGCCACAGCGCTAGTAAACGTAAAGGATAACAATGGCAGAACGACTCAATTAAGAGCGTTATTGGACACGGGTTCACAGACATCTTTCATCTCAAAGTCTGCATGTAAAAAATTAAAATTAAATTGTATTCCAACTGATACACAAATTTCAGGTTTAGGAAAAACACAAACAGCACATACGCAATATAAAACAAAAGTATGTATGAAATCAATTTATACCAATTTCAAAACAAATGTTGAAGTTTTCGTCATCAATCAGATTACTGGTAAAACACCTAATACCATAATCAACATCGAAAACTGCAAACATTTGTTAGAATTAAAACTAGCAGATGAAAGATTTTTTGAACCGGGTCCAATAGACCTCTTATTAGGTGCTGATATCTATGCGAAAATATTACAAAATAATGTAATAAGAGGGAATAAAACAACACCTACAGCCCAATTAACCTTGTTAGGATGGATTTTATTTGGATCTGCCATATCAGACGGCAATACAAAAACGTTTCACACGGTAACATCATCCACAGAAAATTTAAATGAACAATTACGAAAGTTCTGGGAAATAGAAGAAATTCATACTTCAAAACCACGAAAAAAGGAGGACATACTATGTGAAGACAATTTTCAAACAACCCACACAAGAAAAAGCGATGGAACATACGAAGTAGAACTCCCCTTTAAATCTATACATCAACTATAAATCAACTCAACTAAAAGCTATAAATCAACTATTAAGTCTAGAAAAAAGATTTGCTAAAGACCAGCATTATTTTCATTTATACAGAGAATGTATAAATGAATACTTAACAATGGGTCATATGAGGGAAGTAAAAGAACCAAACAGTAACGAGACACAAATACAACATTACTACTTACCTCATCACGCTGTCATAAAAGACAGTACAACAACCAAATTAAGAGTAGTTTTTAATGCATCTAGCAAAACCACAAATGGTAAATCATTAAATGAACAAATGCTCACTGGTCCAACAATACAACCAACATTATGGTCAACATTAATGAGACAATTCCAATATGTGATGACAGCAGATATAAAAAAGATGTACAGAATGATCTGGATCTCTGAAAAACATCACAATTACCAACGAAGTGTTTGGAGAAAATCACCCCATCATAAAATAAAAGACTATGCTTTAACAACCGTCACCTTCGGAACCACACCAGCACCATTCCTTGCAATACGAACATTGCAACAGTTAGCAAAAGACGAAGCTAAGAATTTTCCAAAAGCAGTCAAAGTCATACCAACTTGTTTCTATGTAGATGACTGTTGTCTGGGATCCAATGATGAGAGTGAAGCATTGGAATTACAATCTCAGATGATAGACATGTAAAAAACAGCACGTTTTCATTTGAGAAAATGGACCTCAAATTCACAAGACTTGTTAATCAACATTCCATACGAAGATAGGGAAATGAAAACCTCATTAGAACTTACTTCACAAGAGTCATTTAGAACTTTAGGTCTCCATTGGTATCCAGGTGAAGATGTTTTCCAATTTAAAATTCAATTACACGAACAAAAAACAAATTATACAAAAATAACCATTCTGTCTGAAGTAGCGTCTTTATTTGATCCCTTCGGGTGGTTAGCACCATATATAATTATAGCTGAAATATTATTTCAAAAACTCTGGATATCAGGCTGTAGCTGGGATCAACATCTTAACAATCATTTATCAGATGAATGGTTAGGCTTCCAAAATCAAATTACCCAACTCCAAACAATCAAAATTACTAGATGGACAAAATTCCACTCACACCATAGAGCAGAACTCCATGGATTCTGTGATGCATCAACACGAGCATATGCAGCAGTAGTATACTTAGTTATCTATCAAAATAACGTAAAAACTAGTTCCCTTATAGCTGCAAAAACCAAAGCTGCTCCTATCAAACCCATTACATTACCTGGACTAGAATTAGGTGCAGCAGTCTTATTGTCCAAACTCATGAAACAAATACAAACCGATATGGATCTTCAAAATATCCAAAAATACACCTGGTCTGATTCTGAAATAACATTAGCGTGGATTAAAGGATCACCATCAAAATGGAAAACATACATAGCAAACCGAGTCGTAGAAATCCAAGATAATGTCCCACCAGAAGAATGGCGATATGTTCCATCAGCAGACAATCCAGCTGATTGTGCGTCGCGAGGAATTCCTCCGGAATTACTGTCTTCCCTTACATTATTGTGGTCAGGTCCCAACTGGTTAATTAACACTCAAAATATATGGCCAATACAGTCCAAAATTGTCGAACCTAAAATAGAAGTTAAAACATTAACGACATTATTAAATATACAAGAACCATAATTATTATTCAAATACTCATCCCTTTCAAAATTAATACGAGTTGTAGCCTGTTTTCTTCGATTCCTTCACAATTGCAAATACCCTAAAAGCAAAAGAAAAAATCATCTTACATTAGAAGAACTAAATACAGCAGAATTACGTATAATATCAATAATTCAACACAAAAATTTCAGACAAGAAATTGAACACATTAAAAATAACAAACCTATACCAAGTAAAAGTCATAATATTAACCTTCGCCCATTTATCTGCGAAAAGGGTATATTAAGAGTAGGTGGTCGTCTGTCCAACACCAATTTACCTTTCAATACTAAGCACCCAATCATTATTCCATATAAACACCATGTCACAACACTAATAAATAATCATTATCACAAAATTACACTACATGGTGGAACACAATTAGTTCTAAACACTTTACGACATAAATATTGGCTACTAAATGCACGAAATACAATAAGACTACATTTGCATAATTGTATACAATGCTATAAAACACGACCAAAAACATCACAACAAATTATGGGTGACTTGCCTGAATGTAGAGTCAACATTTCATTACCATTTCAACACGTCGGTATAGATTATGCAGGGCCAATCAATATAAAAACATCAAAGATCCGAAACGCAAAAACCTTAAAAGGCTACATTGCCATATTCATTTGCATGGTTACCAAAGCCATACATATCGAGTTGGTAACCGAATTAACAACAAACGCATTCCTAGCAGCCTTCAGAAGATTTGTCAGCAGAAGAGGCTTATGCACAGATGTTTACTCTGACCAAGGCACAACATTTGTAGGCGGTAACAAGGTTCTGGATAACGAATTCAAAAAATACCTAAAAGAATTCAAAAACAGTATTAATACAATTTCAACAAATTTAAATATAAAATGGCATTTTAACCCACCATCAGCTCCACACTTTGGCGGTTTATGGGAGGCAGGAGTAAAATCAGTGAAGACACATCTGAAGCGGATTATTCCAGCAGCCAATTTAACTTACGAAGAATTAACCACATTACTATGCCAAATAGAAGCCTGCGTTATTTCCAGACCTTTAATACCACTGACTAATAATCCTGACGATCATTCATTAATAACTCCAGGCCATTTTTTACCAAGACGTCATCTACTGACTACTCCAGAACCATCCCATCCAGATCAAGCTTTACACATCAACAGATGGAAATATATACAACAGCTGACAAATCATTTCTGGAAAAAATGGTCAAATGAATATCTACATACATTACAACAACGTAGCAAATGGAATAAAAATAATACTCACATTCATGAAAATAATATCGTATTAATAAAGGATGAACGATATCCTCCCACACAATGGCCCTTAGGTAAGGTTATACAATTACATCCAGGCAATGATAATTTATGCAGAGTTGTAACCATTTAAACTTCAAATAGCATATTACAGCGACCAGTCACAAAAATTTGCAAACTGCCATAATGTAAATGTAGTCTAGACGTTATGTCAAATTTTCAAAATTTCTTTCCTTTCAAAATTTTCAGTTAATTAAAACAGTGTTTTTTTTCCTTTGTCCATAAGAATTTTTTTATATTTTTTTCATATAAATACGAAGTAAAATTCTAATTTTTCATCATTAAATTTCGAGCAGCAATTCGTAAGTTCCTAAAATTATTTTAAGAAATTAAAAAATTAAATTTAAAAAAAAAAACATAAAATATTTATAAACAAAACCTTTTTTCACCAAAGACTAGCTACACACAATGGATAAGACACCCACTGATACCTTAAACAAAAATTGCAGGAGAAGATAAGGCAGCAGCTAACAGCCACCAAAAAACGTAGTCTAAGAACTACGTTTAAGAGGCCGTTAGCAGCCTCCAAAAAGGTACCTAAACTGCCGGATCAGCAGAAGCTGCAACAACAACTTCAGGTTGAATATGAGCCGCAACCGCCAAAGGTCATCACTTTCCCGCCGTGGCATTTAATAGAGATCGACGTGCCGGAGGAGGATAGCCCAACACCATCAAGGTTTATCAACAACATACTCCGGCACTACAAGAATATAAAGGCAAAATCCCCAATACCGGAACTGCCAATGCCAGTTCCTTCTTCAAAAATTCCGGCTAATGTAGAATTAACTAACATTAGCCGAGAGGAACTGGCACAAATCAACATACCTTGGTTGGCAGTCACCGCAGCCACAAAGGAATTCAGGATGCCAGCGCTCAACAAAGGGTGGTTGCGGTTCACTAAGGGTAATGGGCGAATAAAAATTCGCTTACAAACCAAAGAAGTAGTAAGTACAGTCTCTTCGGAGGCGGGAAAATGTTTTGCCCAAAAAGCAAAACATAACCCCTTTTTTTCTATTTTACACTAACACATTATTTTATTAGCTAGGCCCAAAATAAGACGTAACGCAACGCGACGCTAGGTTCGAATACATTGAAACCCATAAGGCAAACTTAAATAGACGTTAACTTACGTTCGTCAAGTTTCGTTCGCTTCAAAATGTCAAATTTACGTACGTATAAGTTCGGTAAGAATCGAATAATACGTGCGTAAGTTCACGTAAGTATACGTCTATTTAAGTTTGAAGCATTAAAAATAAGGGATGCGTACATTTGTTGGTTATTTCAAAAAATTATTGATTGAAAGTATATTCTTTGGAAGTGTTTAAAAAAATATTTAAAAAAAATTATTGAAAAATGGTAAGTAAAAAAAATAATACAATGGTTTTTTTTGAATTTTATTTACATAAATTATATGGTTTAATTTTCAGGACGTAGTAGATGAAGAAAGTTTTTATACAAATTTAATTGAAGCAGTTAGAGAGGATAAAATTTTGTATGTGAAAAACCATCCACAGTTTTTAAACAAATATGAAAAAGTACAAGCATGGTTAAGAGTGAGTGAGCAAGTGGGAAAACCAAGTGAGTATATTGTAATTGTAGCCGTTAAAATCCGTTTAAAAAAATACATTATATATTAATTATTTTTTCAGGAGAAGAATGCGAAAAAAGGTGGCACCTGTTAAGAGAAAAATTTGCAAGGGAATTAAGGAAACGTGGAATGCCATCAGGTAGCGGGGCTTCAGCAGACCCTGTATGGATATATTTCGATTCAATGCTCTTTTTACAGAGCCACATAAAGACAAGACAGTAAGTATTTCAATCTGATGTTATTATTATTTTAAAAAATTGTTAAAATTTATTATTATTCTTTTTGCAGAACATTAAGTAATGAAAATGTTTTCAATTTGCAGAGTTCAGACGATGATTCCCTGGCTCTGACGACATATCCAGTTGCTTCACCATCATCAACGACTTTCTCGCAGGAACCGGAAACACCATCAAAAAAAAGAACAAGGGGTGCTGACGATGTAAGAGAGGAGTTTAGAAAAACTTTAAAATTATTTAGACAACAAATGGATGAAGAAGAAGATGAAGATATTACATTTATGAAAAATATCGTTAGTTTAATGAAAGGTATGCCGGAAATAAATAAAATTAGATTAAAAAAGAGAATTTTTGATTTAACCATAGAAGAAAAAGAAAATTTTTTATCACAATAAAACTAATTTTAATAAATTCAATTTTTTATAATAAGTTTAAGTTTATAAATTCATAGTTAAGTTTAAAATTAAGTTTGTTGTTAAATTTATTATTAGGTTTAATATTAAGTTTATAAGTAAGATTATTATTAGGTTAATAATTAAGTTTGTTTTAAGTTCATACATAAATTTAAGTAAAAATAAAAAAAAATTAATGTTAAAACATAAAAATGTATCTTCAATTCATATTAATGGGGTTATTGTTCACAAAAGAGCAGAGTTGATTCCTTATCCTGGTTGAAATATTTCTCTGATATGTATGTGCGTTTTGAGATGCACGTATAGAATTTAAGCCATTAAGGACCTCATTTCTCCAGAGTCCGTCGTGCATATCATAATCTTCGTCTATCCAATCTGCATAATGTGGAGGTATATACAAGTTCTTGCATTCTTCATTCAAACGTAAAAAATTGTGCAAAGCAATACACGCTAATACAATTTTTTCCACATTCTTTGGCAAAAGATTTAATGTTGTTAATAATATCCTCCATCGTGCTACGAGTATACCAAAACTGTTTTCTATCACTCTACGTGCTCTAGAAATTCTTCGATTATAATAATCTTTTTCTGGCGACAAATTAGCTCCTGGGTATGGTTTCATTATATTTTGATGTAATGGAAATGCGGCATCAGCTACAAAGAAGTGAGGTAGTACTACGTCTGAATTCGGTAGTCGTGTTGGTGTAGGAATATTCAATTTATTTCTGCAAATTCGTTGTCCAAAAGAACTTGCCTGAAAAATGCCTATTTTGTTGTTGTTAGTATAAACTACTACAATGTGTACTGATATTTTAATATTTTACCTCCATCACTTTGGGATCCATATGCTCCAAGATCAATATATGTGAATGTATAATTAGCATCACATGCAGCCATTAACACGATACTGTAAAATTTCTTGTAGTTGAAATATTCAGATTCTGAATGTGGTGGTTAAACCATTGCTATATGCTTGCCATCTATGGCACCGATGCAATTTGGTAAATTCCACATTCTATAGAAATCACTTGAAATTTTTTTCAGTTCTGACACATTTGGTTCACAAACATAAACAGGAGATAGCACATTCCATATGGCATCACACGTTTCGTATATTATATTTCTTACTGTTTCTTTACCTAGTTTCCAACTCCACGCTAGACTTTGGAAACTCGTTCCTTGCGAAAGATATCTTAAAATAAATTGATTAAAATAAATATACTTATATGTACGAATAATAAATTAACATTTTGTAATAACTTACAAAATTGTCAATGCTAAGCGAGCTTCTGGCTCTATAGGCTTTCTAATTGATGTTTTGGATAACCTTTAATTAAGCAATGTTAATAAACAGTTGAATACAGAAGGAACCATTCTAGTATGTATGAAAAACTGATTTTGATCCCATTTTTTAATTTCTAAAAATGTTACTTTATAATATCCATACGTATCTCTCGTTTTATTAATTTTTTTGTTTCGTTTTGCTTTCTTTGAAATTTTTTCCACTTTTTCATATTTTTCCCATAGGTCAAATAACTGGTACAATTTTTCAAATTTTTGAAGTAAATTCATGATTGTTTAACAATATTCATAAAATTAAATATTTCATATATAAGTTTATTTATTGAGAAATTCAAATATTTACATTGTCAAAATAATTTGTAACAGCTGTTTACAGGTGTATACGTTTCTATTTTGATTCAAATGTCAAAAATACGTAACTTTAGGTAAAATTCAACGAAACAGCGCGTTACGTTGCGTTTCTATTTTGGATAAAGCTATTATTTTTTGACCACCTTTTCACATTTATTTTCACATATTATTTTTTCACATCTTTTTTCACATTTATTATTTTTTCACATTTTTTATTTTTCACAATCATTTTTTATTTAAATATTTATTTCAATATTCACTATTACACACATTACACAACACTACTGCACTTGTCAAACTATTTATTTTCATTATTTGACAAGTGCAATAAACAGAATTTATTGTTTACATTGTTTCATTGTTTACACTGGGAAACAATAGAAATACAGTTTACCCAGATGGTATATAAACGAGATGAAATTCAACAGAAATCATCATTTTTGATCAAATTTTCAAAGTGAACACTTCACTAATTCCTTGTCTACTTATACAGTCTCAGCGAATCTTAACTGAGAATCAAGAAGGACGAATCTTAATCCTTCGAACCTCTAGAGCCTTTTAGCGAATCTTAACTAAAAGGTACCCCCGATTTAACGAGACAGCGAATTTTAACTGGATCGTTAAATCAAAAAATATTTTTATACTAATCCGGATTCTAGCGAATTTTAACTAGAATCCAAAGTACTTTCGTAGTGATATCTCAAGCGAATCTTAACTTGAATATCATCTACATTTAAACCGATCTTCAGCGAATTTTAACTGAAGATCCGGTTTATTAATTTTCAACCTAGACAACTTCAGTAATTTTACTAAGTCTGTACTAACACAAATTACACATGCAATTTATAATTTTTTAAATTTTTTTATTTTTTTCTTCTTTCTTTCATAGACCGCCCTAGAAGTCGAAAGGTGGAATAGGGCTAAACATTGAGTCCATTTTTGCTTCAAACATTAATTTAACTCTTTTTTATTTATTCATCTTTTATTTTTATAACTTATAATTTGAATTTTATTTTCTGGAACGTATGGTCGATTCACGTTTTCTACAGGGACGTGAATTTGTTTTAATGTGAAATGAGTATTTGTACTTTCGTGTATTTTTTTGTTGGTGATGTTTTTAAGTCATCCATTTGTGATTTTGCTAAATCAGATAAACTAATTGAAGGGTTCCCAAGTGTGTCAATGTGTGCTCTGGAAAATGTATCGGCTGTGACGTTTGCTTTTCCTTTGATATATCTTATTTCATTAGTAAACTGCGCAATGAAATCCAGGTGTCTAGTTTGGCGAGGAGATTTTTCTATTTTAGAAAATAAAACTGTCGAAAGATGTTTATGGCTGTGAATATGATTAAATCTCTTGCTTCTACAAAGTGCCTGAAATGTTTGATAGAAAGGTAGATTGCCAATAATTCTCGGTCGAATGTTGAATACTTCGTTTCTGCTCGTTTTAATTTTTTCGAAAAGAAAGCGAGAGGTTACCATTTATATCCATTTTGTTTTTGTAAAACTGCTCCAATGGCATCGTTTGAAGCATCTGTGCAAATACTAATTTTTACAAGCGGATTAGGATGTACTAATAATAAATTTTTTTGAAAACTTTCTTTGATTTTTGTGAAAACATTTTCATGTTTTTCAGACCATACGAAATTGATTTTCTTTTTTTTATTATTTTTACTTCCTTTAAGAAGGTCGTATAAAGGGGAAGAAAAATGATCGATGTTTGGGATGAAACGATGATAAAAGTTTATCATGCCCAAAAATCTTTGCAATTTTTTATGTGAATTTGGTGTAGGAAAATCAATAAGGGCTTGAACTCGTGATTTGGATGAGGTTATACCTTGACTAGATATTGAATGACCAAGAAAGTCAATTTCTGGTACGCCGAAAACGCATTTTTTAAAATTGATATTGATACCGTATTCTTGTAACCGGGTAAAAAGAATATTTATTTGTTTTTTATGTTCTTCTGGAGATTTACTTGCAACTAAAATGTCATCTAGATAAAAGAATACAAAATCAAGATTAGAAAGGATTTCGTTCATAAATCTCTGGAACGCTTGTGTACCATTTTTCAAACCGAAGGGCATTCGAAGAAATTCAAATAAACCGAACGGGGTATTACCCCTGTTTTGTAAATATCTTCTTCTGCCACAGGGATTTGATGGTACGCACGAATCAGGTCAACTTTTGAAAAATTTTGCACTTAGCGAGATTTAAGTTAAAATCTTGAATATTCGGTAACGGATATTTGTCGAAAACGGTTACGGCATTTAATTGCCTGTAATCTCCACAAGGTCTCCATTCATTGAATGTTTTCTTGGGGACCATGTGAAGGGGAGAAGCAACCGAAGAAGATGACGGTCTACATATTCCTAATCTCACCATTAAATCGAATTCTTCTTTAACAATTTTGGTTTTGTGTGCATCAAGACGACGAGGACGAGCTGATGGTAAAGGACCTTTTGTTACTATGTGGTGAACAACATTGTATGGGACCTTTACGTTAAAGTCTGGTGGTGAAATAAGGGAAATTTTTTGATTAATGACCCGTATGTATGTAGTTTAGGCGAAGGGCAATTTACTTGACGTACAATACAATGGACCGAAAGTGGTTTTTTTTATCTATTATTTTATGACCACGCAAATCAACAACTAAATTGTATTTTTAAAGAAAATCGGCTCCAAGAATAGCATAGTCTATGTTTGCTACAACAAAAAGGTGATCAAAAATGCGTCTTAGGTTGAGATCAAGGGTTAACGATTTTACACCAAATGTCTTTATTACTGTTGCATTAGCTGCAATTAGGTTAAGGTTTGATTTTACGTTGAAATGGGAAAAATATTTTTTAGGCACTATAGAAATTTCTGCGCCTGTGTCGACGAGAAAAGGAATTTTCGTACGTTTATCTATAATGAAAAGACGGCGAGTATATTTTACCATCTTCGATGCCGTAGACGAAGTGGTCAATATTAGTTTTTTGTATTCGTATTGTTGAATTTTTTGTCATTTTGCATTTGACAAGGTGATAGACATTTTGATAAATTTTTTCCAAATTTTCTATGATACCAACATTTGAGATTTTGTGTATTTACTGGCGTAGGCTTTCTAAAATTTCTGTTTGTGTCCCTACTTTTTGATCTAGACCGATCCATCTCTAACTTTTTGATTCTATTTTTCAAGTTTTGTTCAGCCTTTTGTATTGAATCTAGAGATTCAGATGAAGATTTGTGCTGAACTGCAGAAATTGTTTTAGTATTAAAGGTGTCCAATATTTTATCCGCTATAGTGAATAATTTATCTAAGGGTTGCGAATTATCAATGAATATTAAACAATTTTGAATGTTTCCCGGTAGTTTGTTAAGCCAAAGTTTTTTAATAATTGTTGTGTTACTAAACTATTGTCGCCTGCTAATGATTGCATTTTTCTGTACAACTCAGAAGGTTTAGAGTCACCTAAATCGATTCGGTTAAGAAGTGCATCAAGTCTACGTTCTTCAGAATCTTTGCTTCTAGCCAATAGATTCTCTTTCAAATACTCATACTTATTTTTAACAGGAGGATTAATTAAAATGTCAGTTACCAATTCCATAGTTTCTGGAGGTAAAGAAGAAATTAGATAATCGTACTTAGTACTACATGAGCTTAAAAAGTGTACTAATCCGGAAAAATGCATTAACTGTCTAGGAGATCATAATGCCTGGCACAAAAACTGTCCTAGATTCTTAAAAGAAAAAGATATAATTGCTATCAAAATTACAGAAAAAACAGATATCAGGGAAGCTAGACGTAGATATAATGCAAGAAATCAATCTCGACAAAAATGGTCCAAGGTGATATCAAACACCATCAACATACCAACACACACATGAAAATGTTCAGACAAACAACAAACAAGTAACAAAGATCAAACAATTTCTACAAATGTACCAAATATTATCACTCCAGTAAATAACAATCAAAAAAATACACTAGACAAAAAAGGTAACAGAAATAACGGCAATAATATTAATACTAATATAAATAACAATACTAACGATAGTAATAATTTTTCATGCAATAGTACGAATATATTAACTAACCAATCTAACACAATACCAGAAAAAAACAATTGCAATGCACAGTTAGATTTTTTTAAAATATGTAGTAATAAGAAAATAATTTAAAAAAATGATAATAACATTCTTAAAAACAAAACTAAGCAAAAAATAAAAGAAACAAAAATAACAAAGAGCAATAAAATTAATAGAAATATGTATAAATGTAATAGTAATTCTAGTAATACTATGAGAATAGACCTTGACAATCCTGATAATGGTAGAATTGAATAATAAATACAGTATACCTCAATGGAATTACAATGATTTTTACAAACACTTAGATGAATTTCAACTACTTGCTTCTAATTATAATTCTTTCATTGCTTGTTTGCAAGACTAATTTCAAACCAGATCATATACCTAAATTAAAAAATTTAAAAAGTTTTTGGAAAAATAACCAAAGCGAGTCAGTGGCACATGGTGGGGTTAGGTTTAGGTTTAATTCACAAGGGTGAGATGAGGTTGTGTTGCCTCGACACTGCAGCTTAAGAAAGCTCATTGTATCCCTCACCCTTTGTTTGTCTACATAAAGGCATTTATTCTTTTAGCAAGAAGAATAACGTACTTTATGTAGTCTAGATTTGAATGATTTTCGAGATTTCTGCCTTCAGTGGTCTTCCATCTCCATCTTTCTAGTGCCACACATTCCTTCAGAATGTGTGTAGCTGTTTCTTCTTCTTCAAGACATAGCCTACAGTCTAGGTTAGTCGTATTGAAGCCTAGTTTTTGTAGGGGTACTTTAAACTTGTAATGTCCTGTTATTAGTCCAATTACAAGTCTAATAACTTTCCTTTCACATTTCAGTGTCAGGTCTGAAATCGCTCTGTTCGGTTCTTTCATAAGACCCCCAGAGCGTCTTTTTCCTCCATCAGAAATCCAGTGAATTTTGTGCTGGTTTTTTACCCAATCATTCACCTTTTTCCTAATGAAGTTTTTAGGCGGGCTCCGGCCCCATCAGGGGTGCACTGAATCTCTTCCTGCCCAATTCATCTGCTTTTTCATTACCAGCTATTCCTTTGTGACCTGGCACCCACTTCAACAAAATGGTGTTGTGGTTTTTTGCCAGTTCATTAAGATTTTGTTTGCACTCCAGTACTAGCCTAGAGTTGATTTTAACACTTTCCAGTGCTTTGATCGCCGCCTGGCTGTCCGTGAGAATGAGGATCGTTTTATTTCTATATCTCCTTCTTAAATTCTCTAGAACGCACAGGTTTATGGCGCATACTTCAGCCTGGAACACAGTGGCATATTCCCCAAGTGGGATTATTATATCCCTTCTAGGTTTTATGCCATGTATTCCGGCTCCCGTTCCTTCACCTGTCTTTGATCCATCCGTATACCAGATGAGATCACCTTCCAAGTGAATTTTACGCGATTCCTCCCAGCTTCTTATCTGGGTGAGGAATCTCTTTTCAAAGTTCATAGAAGTTTCAATGAAATCATGTCTCATTTCGAAACTTCTATCTTTGAGTGTTTGCAGGATACTGGCATGCCCGGCTTCCACCAGGGGTTCCCAGTGTCCGTTCAAATACAGCCTATACGCCGCTATCCTAGCTTGCCTTTTGATGACGAATTCAAGGGGAGGTAAGGTTAGTATAGCTTCTAAGGCTGCCGTCGGGGTGCTTCTGAAAGCTCCCGTTGTACACAAAAGGGCCAATCTTTGAATTCGTTCCAATTCAATTTTAACCTTTTTCTGTTCTGTTTTGGGCCACCACACCAGTGACCCGTAACTTATCATGGGTTTTAGAATCACATCGTAAATCCAGAGTACCATATGTGGTCTAATTCCACAGAGGAACAGAGCGTGAACCTGGTCCTTTACCTTGACGAGATGTCAGCGGAAGCGTTGAGAGAAACGGGATACAAAGCGTACCTCGGTTTCTCTCAACTGAACTTCCGAGTACTGTCAAAGCCTGCACATGTTGAAGGTTGTGCAAATAAACCTTCAGCATAGCAGGGCTGCTACAGCATCCCTCTGCAGGTTAATTACTGTAAATATATTAAATAGTAAATAACAATGTCATGGGGCTCGGAACACTAGCAGGCAAGGTTATTTACGACTTACATTGCAGACAAGCCAGGGTCTTGCATATTTGTCAAGAATGTCATACACATTTTAATTCTGCAAAATCTCTTTCACAGGGACCTAATTGCAGGGAATTTGACCATCGTTACGGAGGGAGGATGTAGGATAATTACCCTGGCATCCGCCAACCTTCCGTACGATTCTACAGACCCTCCACCAACTAAAAAGATGGAGAGTCTGGTTGAATACTGTGAGGACAATAACCTTCACTACCTGATTGGAGCAGATGCAAATGCACATCACACCATTTGGGGGAGCTTCAATACAAATAGAAGAGGTGAGTACCTTTTAGACTTTATTAATACTCATAATATAAGTATACTTAACAGAGGTAACAAACCTCCTTTTATAAACGCGATACGTGAAGAAATAATCGACATAACCATGTCGTCAAGTAAAGTAGAGCCCAATATCTGTAAGTGAGAGGTCTCTAGAGAACCGTCTCTCTCTGACCATAGGTACATAATGATGGCTATGGAGGGCATAGATAGACCAAACATTATGTATTGTAACTCGCGCAGAACTAATTGGGCCTTGTATAGTGAAAAAGTGAACGAGGGGGTAAAAAACCTTAAAAAGTCCATGAAGAATACACTTGACTTAGAGGTAGCCTCAGAACAACTAGAGGAGGTTGTTCTCGCCTCTTATCACGAAAGCTGTCCTGTATCAAAGCGATCTAACAGGAAGCCAATAAACTGGTGGACCAAAGAACTTGATGCCTTAAGGACAAAAGTAAAAAAATTCTTCAATAAAGCGAAGAAGACAGGACCACTGCTGCCGTTTTTACTCCGATCGGAGTATTTTACTCCTATTTCAACAAGAGTACTCGGATACTCCGCTTGTTAAGATTTTACTCCCTTTTAAGGTTGACTCATAAAAAGTCATTAAATTTGGTTTTTACACTTTTTAATGGCTTAATAACATGTGCCATCATTTTTTTCATACATATATTAATACATGTGGCATTATTTCATATTAACTCATGTGGCATCATATGTGACTGCCGACTGCGTTGATTGTGTTTTACGCTTAACAATTTTTATAATGTTATGCGCTTTCAACTTCATTATGATACAGTTGACAGATAACAATATTAACAATCAAGTTCAAGTATTCTGTTAACCTGTATTATTTTCTTTGTTTTCTTAGTTTGTTGCAAAATTCTTTTTTCTTGTGTGCAAAATTTTTTTTGTTTAAAAATGGGTATATTTTTAAACCAGTTAATAATTTCGTTGGATAAAAAAAATGAAAAGGTAAAATAAAAAATACAATTAATAATTATGGTAATATACATAAGTATGTATTTAACATATAATTTTAGATTTTTGGTAAACTTGAATGAAGAAAAAACTGACGTAGAAGAGCGTGCCAAACAACATTCAGAAAAAGAAACAGTAAGTACGTTGCAGGATGAATTAAACAACTGTAAATCACAACAATCCGGTATGGAAGCTGATACTAATAATAATGCTACTGTTCCTAAAAATACGAAAGGTAAATCAAAACAACAATTTAGATTTCAATGGTGCAAGAAATTTAATTGGATAGAAGAAAAAAATGCTAAAGCATTTTGTAAAGTGTGCAATATACAATTAGCAAACAACATAACACACATATCTAGACATGGTCAGACAGAAAATCATGTAAATTTGACCAAATTATTGAAAACTCAACCTGATATCAGCAATGAAAGTTCAATGATGAATAAACTACGAAAACAAGAAGAAAGTGTCAAAATAGCTGAACTTCGAATCATAATGTTCCTAATCCAGTTTGATCTTGCAATTTGTTTGATAGCATTAATTAAAGGCATTGCCACAGATTCGAACACAGTTAAAGACATTAAATGTGGAAGAACTAAAGCATCTGAGATTATATCTAGTATATTTTTAAATGAAGGTGAAAAAGTAATTGCAAGTAAATTAAAAACTCAAAAGTTTTCAATGATAATAGATGAAACAACTGACGTAAGCACTACCAAGTGTTTAGCAATAGTTGTGCGTTTTTTCGAATACGGTATTAATAAAGTTAAAGATGCTTTTTTGACAATGCTTTCTCTGAAAACCTCAGATGCAGAAAGCATATATAATGAAATTATTAAATTTTTTCCTAAACTTGAAGTTCCTACGAAAAATATGATTGGATTCTCAGCTGATAACGCTAGCGTTATGATGGGAAAGAAAAGAGGAGTGAGAAGTCTTTTAACGCAACAAAATCCTTATTTGTATGTAATTAGATGCATATGTCACTCGATGCATTTATGTTCCAGCGCGTCAGCACGATACCTTCCAAATGATGTGGTAAATCTTGCCAAAAATATACATTACTACTTTTCACATAGTGCTAAAAGGAAGAGTGACTTTTTAGAATTTCAGGAGTACTTCCAAGTTAAGAATCATAAGATTTTAAGTATGTCGACGACAAGATGGCTTTCATTTGAAAATGTAGTGGAAAGGATTCTGGAACAGTGGAATCCATTGCAACATTATTTTTTAACTTGTAAATTAGAAAATGATGATGAATTGGCAGTGAAACTGTATTCTGAGATGAATGAAAAGAATAAAATATATATTAGTTTTCTTCGTTATATTTTAAAATTGAATAATAAAATAAACATTGAATTTCAATCAGAGTCTCCTAGGATACATATGTTACTTTCCGTGATAGAATCTTATGTCAGATCAATTTTAATGAATTTTGTAAAAGAAGAATTTTTTCTGAATAAAGACAATGTTAATAAAATAGATATCAATGATATTACTCATTTGAAGCATATAGACAATGTATACTTAGGAGCCAAATGTGAAATGTTAATTTTAAATGCACAATTGTCAGATAACGAAATCAAGGAAATTAGGAAAAACTGCCAAATGTATTATAAAGAACTTTATAAGCAAATTTGTAAAAGAATTGATTTTAATGATAAAGTTTTAATAGCATTACAGGGAATAGACCCTAAAAATTTATGCCGAAACTTAGTTCCTTTGATTTCTGTATTTCCTAATATTGTCAAAGATTTGGAAATTGATGTTGAAGAATTAGAAGAAGAATGGAAAAATTTGCTAATGAAAACATTGCCGGATGTTTCAAATAATCAGAATTTAGAATTAGAAGAATTTTGGGCTAATATTTTTCATATGAAAAATGGATTAGGGGAGAATATGTATACTAATGTTAAAAAATTTATTGGGTCTCTTCTGAGCTTACCTCATAGCAGTGCAACAGCAGAAAGAATATTTTCAAAATTGAACCTAATAAAAACGAAAAAAAGAAATGCCCTGAAAACAGAAACTGTAAATTTGATTATGGTCGCCAAAGAGTTATTAAATAAAAACGATGCTTGGACATGGATGCCGACAAAAGACTCAATTGTGAACTATCAATAAATGTGATTTTACATAATTTACATATTTACAATTTTGAATACTTTTACTTTGTTTTTGTTTTTTTATTTTTGGTTGTATTATTTCAATACAACAATATTATAAAAAATTTTTGTTTTTTCAATTGTATTATTTTTTTTACATTGAATTGAACTGATATTACAATGTTTATATAACTGAATTGAATTAATTTGATTTTTGTGATAATATATTATATAAGCGAAATAAATTTGATTTTTTCATTATACTCCCTTCCCATGCTAAATACTCCGCTCCAAGCCATAATTATACTCCCCTCTAAAATTTCAAAACGGCAGCGCTGGACAGGACAGTGGGATGTCTATAGACAAACACTGACTCATTATAATAAAAAGATTCGTGAAGCCAAAAATAACTCGTGAAAATCCTTCTGTGGAGAGATAACTTCAATCTCAGAAGGAGCCAGACTCCACAGGACTTTGGCCAAAAATTCCACCAATCCCTTGGGCCTATTAAAGACAAAGGATTGGGTTTACATGAAAAACGAAAGGGACACACTGGAGGTACTGTTACATACGCACTTTCCAGAGTGTGAAACCTGTCTGGAAATCGATGTCCAATCTGCTTTCGATGAGCTCCATCTAAGGGCGAATGTAGCACTGATTCAAAAAGTCACTTTATTTTTGATACTATTTTTATTATTGTTAGCTACTCTACAATATGAAATGACTCTTAAGACTCATAACAGAATTACATTAAGTAAAGTAATTGTAATGATAGCGGCACTCATTATATATTGTTATCAATAATATTTCTCTTCTCTTGTAAGTGCAAGAGAAGTTGAGAAGGTATAATGTGTATGTATGTGTATGATTAATATAAAATTAATAATGCAATATTGAAGTTAACAAACTTTATTTTTAAAGGAAATTAAGTTTACACCACGAGTTACAAATCTTAACTGTTCTTAATTTTTACTTAAATCGAAAAGAAAATTAATTCGTATGTTCAATACACGTGACTTAATTATTGTCTAAAAACTTTCTCATGAGAACCAAATAAATTGAAAGCAATCTTTCTGTCGAATTAGCATTAAAGTATCAAATTACCGGATACTTGCTTGCAATTTATTTGGTTTGACAAAAAATTTCTTGTTTAAATTTGAAAAATTATAATTTTGAAAAATAATAATTTTGAAAAACAATTATGAGAAATTACAATTTTGATTCATAAGCATTTTGTACAAAGAACTTTTTATTTTATATACTAAAATTTTCCTTATGTATGGTGACGGTGTTAACTCTTCCCCCCCAAAAAATCCGCGTCTCGTGGATTAAACCTGTAGATTTACGGGATGTAATCCTTGTTGGTTTGTGGTGTCCGCTTGATAAGAGATGATCTTCGGAAGGACGATTGTTCCTTGATGATTCTTTTTTAATTTAGGTAGAATAATGAGGATGATGAACCCAGAAGCAATCAATGCAATTGAGCCATAATATGCAAAATGCGTTGTTTGTTGTGTTGTAAATAGTTTTTTCAGCTTTTCGACGTTGGTAAGATGCAGATCGTGAAGGTATTTCAGATCGGGCTTGATACCTTTTTCCGTAATATTTGGTTGTAGGATCGGTGGTAATATTTGAAACGCTTTAACCTCCTTGTTTGTGAATTCTTTTCCATTGATCATTATAGTCTCATTATTGTATTGTATCAAAAAGCTTCCTTCAGGATGTTTGCTAAAATTTCCGTAGTTAATTTCCCCTCTGAAGTTATTCAGGAAAATGGTGTTGTCATCTAGAGCTTCAACTTCCGCTTCTTTATCATGTTGGTATTCACAGCTAGCATTATGCCCTTTGATTAATTGAGGTATGCAATGATCTGCATCAATTTTCCGTAATTGATTGTCCCTGCATATGATTGTATCTTTGAAGGTTCTGCAGTTATCGGTAATACCAAATTGTTCGTCTTGGTTCATCAATAATTCTTTATATTCGAGGAAGATCTTCTTATTGTTCTTCGTAATTGATCTTATCAGCACATGGTTATATTCTTTTTCGCTTGTTTCTGGTATAGAGATGACGTATAAAAGCATAGAATTTTTTATCATCATTGTTGGTGTTGCGAATTCGATGGCTTCGATGTCGTTAATGTAAGGCAGCGTTTCAATTTCAGCGATGATTTGGTTAATTTCTTGTCTATCTAGGAGGTTGGTGTTGACAATTCCCGCTTTGGCTAGTTGTACTGCTCGCACTATTTCTTTTATGTCATCTTTAATCATTGTGATTTTATTAAACGTTGTCTGGTGAAACCTTTCATCAGATCCTTCACTGAGGTGGTTGATGACCTTATTGTATTCTCCCAAGATTTGATGCACTGAATCCATTAATACCTTGTTGACCTTGTACTGCTCATTGTTGTTTTCAATTATTTTATTTTGGCTTTCTACAATTTTATCCCAATCCGTGGCATCTGGGTTGCCCGCGATCCACTTCCAAGCTGACCGATCCAATTTATGGAACGTCGATTTCGTGGCGGATGTCCTTTGAGTTCAACCAACAAGTCTGTAATTTGTTGTAGCTGATAGTTTAATTGGGGTTTGAGTATACTCTTGGAGTCAATCAGGTTGATCGTTGATTGCATTTTCGTCACTATATCCTCGTACTCTGCTAAGTCTATAACGTGTACTAACTTAAAATTTTCATTGATAATTTGCCCTTGTCCTTGTTTAATAGTTACTATTGGCGTGTTGTACTCGTAGATATTAAGAGCTATCACTAGGTTACTGAAAATGGAACTAAAAGAAAATTAAATTTTTACTTTGATAAATTTTGTAAATTCTTAATTTGAGTTTTATGTATTCGCCTTCCAGATGTAGTGTTCACAGTGACTTTATTGTCTTTGGCTATTATTTCTTTTTTAAATTTTGGCTTATTTTTTCCCTGAATTTGCTTAATCGCGGTGTATATTACGTCACCGGGTGCGTACGTTTTCGGCTTTGCTCTTTTCCGGTTTTCTCTACTTATTTTATTTTTCTGATTTCGTTTAATACGATCAATCAAATTCTCGTTTACTTTGTTTTTAAAGTCGATTAAATTTTGATAGTTGATACGTTGTGTTCTTCCAAAAAATATATCACTAGGCTTTTGCCCTGTAACTGAGTGTTCAGAATTATTATAGCGGTCCACTGCGACGTTGATCAGTTCTTTGAATGTTAGCTCTTTGTATTCCTCTTGTAAACATCGCACAATTTCCACGATTGTAGAGTGAACTCTTTCGATGGTTCCATTGACTTCACTTCTCTGTGATGGCGTTAAGTACACTTCGATACCCAATGTTTTTAAATAGTCGATTATAATTGGACTGACAAAGCTTTTCTCGTTATCCATTACCAGAATTTTTGGTGTTGTGAAATAGTGTATAACCTTGATTATCTTGTCCCTTAGGTGCATAACCGATTTATCTTTAATGTGAAAAAATTTGGCAAATTTAGAAAATTTGTCAATACAAGTTATAAATTTTTCATTCTTCATTTCGATTATGTCAATGTGCAGGATTTCAGCAGGATAAGTAGGTAAGGGCGTCTCTTGTAACTCCGGCTTATACGGATGTCGATCGTATTTATTGGTGTTACAAATTTCACAATTAGTGGTATATTTCTTAAGTAATTCCGACATCTGAGGGAAGTAATATTGTTCAAGGATTTGTTCCTTATTCTCCTTCCAATTTCGATGTGCCCGTTTGTGTTCCTTTTGAATTATTTCGAATTTGTTTTCATCTTTAGCAATATCTTGAACTATCCTTTGTGTTATACGTATTTTGTAACCGTTAAGGTGTTCTTGATATATTTCCTGAACCATTTGAATGTACGTCTCTGGGATCTTCAATCCGTTTAATATAACTGGATGCAGCTTTTCTTTCAAAAAGTGCAGCAGTCTGTCTTTGTTGATTTCTGGCAGCTGGATATAATGTCGATAATATGAAGGATGTGGTTCTTCGTAGGCGTAGATTTCCTTGCCCTGACTGATGATTACTTGATTCCGAAATACATTTATGGGTGCCTCACAATGTGGAATTAGGCCCGTATTATCCTCTTCAGCACTGTGTATAGTCTCAGTTGTTGATGAAGTTAACACATTGGCTTCCGTAGGTAAGCGTGACAAGGCGTCAGCAACTTTGTTTGTTATCCCCGGCTTGTAGATTAGCTCATAATTGTACTCTTCAATTCTGGCCTTCCATCTCTTTAGTTTAGCATTGTTGTTAGAGATAATTTACCATAGAGATAATTTCTAAGGTTGTCCAATGCCCATACAATCGCTAGCAGTTCCTTTTCATTGGTCGCATAATTCTCTTCGGTCTTGTTGAGCGATCTCGATATATAAGTAATTGGACGGTCTTTACCAATCTCTCCTTGAGATAAAACTGCTCCGATTGCATGATTGGATGCATCCGTTGTCAGGATAAATGGCTTTTCAAAATCTGGAAAGACAAGGATTTCTGAAGAGATTAATGTTTCTTTTAAATGCTTAAAGGCCTTTAGCTCCTTCTCATTCAGTTTTATGTGGATTTTTTTTGACTGGTTTGCCTTCACCTGAGCATTGATTCCCCTAGTGAGATTTGTCAAAGGCTTAGCAATCTTCGCAAAGTCTTTTATGAATCGCCTATAATATGATGTTAAACCAAGGAAGCGTTTTAATTCCTTCAAATTCTCAGGAGGCCTGATGTTCTGAATAGCTGCGATTTTTTTAGGGTCAGGTTTTACTCCCTGATTCGTAATTATGTAGCCAAGAAATTCAGTCTCCATTTTCAGGAATTCGGTTTTATCCAAATTCACGCGTAAATTCGCCTTTTCTAGTCTAGAGAATATCTTTTCGACATTTTTTAAGTGTTCATTTTCGTTTTGTCCACCAAATATGATGATATCGTCGATGTAGACGTAGCATATTTTGCCAATAAATTCCTTCAATACGTCGTCTTTCATCCTTTGAAAGATGGCGGGCGCGTTCTTTAGTCCGAATGGCAATCGTGTGAACTCGTATTTGCCATTCATGGTGGAAAATGCTGTTTTCGGGACGTCACACTCTTTCATTTTTATCTGATGGAATCCTGAAGTCAAATCTATTGTCGTAAAATACTTTGAATTTCCGAGGCTAGCGATGGTGTTACTTATATCCGGTATCGGATACGTATCTGAAATCGTAACGGCATTAAGTCTTTTAAAATCAATTACCATCCTGTATTTCCTTATTCCCGAAGCATCCATTTTCTTCTCTACAATCCAGATTGGTGAATTGTAGGGACTTTTAGATGGTCGTATTATTCCATCGTTTAACAGCTTATTGATCTGTTCTTCTACTTCTTGCCTCATATTTACTGGATAAGGGTAGGACTTAGTGTAGATCGGTTCCTCTGTTGTTTTGATTTCCGCTCTGACGTTAGTTTCTGCTGTTTCTTGATCGTTCAATGGCCCAAATAGACGCTCATATTTTTTTACTAAAATTTTTACTTTTCTTTTCACCTCCTCAGGCAGGTGACTGTCTCTTATCTCGATGTTGTTGACTTGTGTCGAGAACTTTTCTTTTAATGGAATTTCTATATTTGGAGCTATTTTCAAAATGTTATTTTTCCTGTCGATCACCGCTTCTAGCATCTTTAAAGTGTCGTCACCAATAATTCCATCAAATGTCTTTAATCCTGGTAAAACAAAAAAGTCTATTACGGTATTATTTCCAACGTTTTGAAAAAATTTTCCGCTAATTTTGTTAGTGATGAGAATATCACCGCCTGCTGATTTTATTGTAAAAGGTTTGTTTGTATGCTTTGCGTTAATTGCCAAATCTGGTTTGATGAAATTTTTATTAGCTCCAGTGTCGACTAGAAATTTTAAAATTTTGTTGTCATTTGTCCAGTATTCTATGTATGGAATCCTCGAGAGGCTTCCATCATAAAATTTAATTCTGGGTTCTCTTCTTGTACTCGCTGTTCTTCTACATATTCTTCAGCATCGCTCCAATGACTTATGTAGTCTTCATATGTTTCGTCTTCGTCCTGTGTTTCGATGTTGAATATTCTTTGTTGCTTACGTATGTGTCCATCAGAATTATTTTCCCTTTTTACCCCTGAAGTCGGTTGATATCCTGGTCGATTCATGTAATTTACCTGTTTCGTTTGAATTGATCTGTCCACATCCATTGGAACCGGTGGTTTTGGTTGGTGTGGTCTTGGTGGTGGTATGTTAAGCGGTTTGTGTTGAATATTGTATGCCATGTTTCTGTGTTGTAGTGGTATTGGTCGAGGAGAATTGCGTGTCCTGTTTTGGTTTTGATTCAATAAAATTTGGTTTACTGGTGCTATTACTGAATTATTAAAATTTTTGCTGTGTATTGCTAGATTTCGGTAACTCAAATTTTGTATCTCCAAACATGAGGAGTAAGCCTCTGGAAGAGTCTGCGGTCTTTGTATCATCAGGATTTTGGATAATTCGCCATTTAATCCTCGTATGAAAACGTCAAGTGCACGGTTTCGGTAGGTTTCGATGAGTGCTTGAATTGTTTCCTGACTGTAATCTTCCGTTTTTATCTTGTTGACGATGAGCGAAAATTAGTGGTTGACGTTGGCGTAAAACTCGTCAAGGCTAGAGTTCCTTTGTGTTAGGGTACTTAGTTGATGCTCTAATGTCCTAAGATCCCTTTTATCCGCGTAATGGAGAGATAAACATTTTTTGATTGCATGCCAGTCGTCGTCGAAGATATTGTACGAGATGAGAGCAGAGTCCGCATTTCCCCTAATCTTTTGCTCGAATGCAATATTGCTCGATAAATAGGTTTATTCCTGACTATTTCAAAGTCTTTCAAAATGTTTTCGACGCTGTGTACCCAAGACACATATTGTGTTGGATTACCATCAAAAATTTGGAGTTCCTTCACACAATCGGGTAATTTACTAATATGCTGTAGTTCATCTTCGGTTTTTGGTACAGCAAATTGTGATTGTACAGGAGGTTCACTTTGTCCTTCTAGTTTGCTCAGTCTTATTTCAATACTTTTGGTTAATTCAATCTGAGCGTTAATTGCCCCCGTTAATTGTTTGATATCTTCTTGGATTTGCTCTAAATTGCTCCAAGACATGTTTTTGGTTTTGATAAAAAAAAAAAATATATATATTTCTTTTATTTAAAAAAAGGAAAATTTTACACTCTTATGATAACGTGTGTGGTCCTTATTTAATAATTAAAGTCAAAAATGTTTTATAGTTTTTTTATTAGAAACGTAAAAATCAACGTAAAAACAAAAATTTTTTATAAAAAAGCAGTTTATCGATACAAGCGATGAAGGAAAAAAAGGAAAACAAGGGTTTTTCTTTTTATTGTTTTTGTTTTATTTCAAAATACAATCTTAAAATGTTTTGGTACAAAAATATGACAAGTTGTTCAAATACTATTTCAATTTATTTTCGATTGATAGTAGTAATTACACTAACAAATTTATTTACTTTCACAATTTTATTCACTTTTAATTTATTTGCTATAAATTTATCCACTTTAAACTTGCAAAGAAAATTTCACGAAAGGAGAGAAACAACGGATTTCTTGAGAAAAAATGAGTACGTAAAATGACCAAATAACGTTAATTATATTTAGCACATTTTTTGATTGTATCCGCAAAAAAAAAAATTTTACCGTGTTTTCAATTTTATACAAGGGAAATTAAACAATAAATTTTCAACTGGTTTAAAAACAATTTTAACTTTAATTGCTTGAAAATTTATTTTCTGATTAATTCAATAACTTTGACGGAATTTTAATATATTTTATTATTTTATTTCGATTATTATGCAAACAGAGAAATATTTATTCGCATTAATTTATTTCCGACAGGATAAAAAACAAAACAAAAAAAAATTTTCACTAAATTTATTTCACTTAATAAAAAATTACTCACTTTTATTTTCACTAATTTTTTATTTTAATTTCTTGATTTATTTTTTTGTTTTAATTAATTTATTTGATTTCGCAATTTGATTCTGAAATTTTATTAACTCAAATAATTTACCTTTTAACTTTTTATTACTTACATTAGATAAAGGGTTTTCATAATTATATGTTTTATACCCCTTTTATTGGATTGATTGTCAAATCCTTTTTTTGATTGGCCAGCCGTGCAAGTTGCCCGCGAAAGGATGAGCCGTATTTTTTCCCTTTTAGCCGTTTGCGTTGATCCTTACAAAGGCCTACTTGTGGTACGAACTTCAATCACTATCATTTATTTTATAAGAAATTCTTATGAAATTCCTAGTAAAAGGAATTTTTAATTCTTCAACACGTCACAATATTATGAAGAATTTTTTATATTATTTTGGTGTGAATACGTATAATTCTTCGACACCAAAAATTAAATTGATTTATATTAATTATTACAATTTTTATTAAGAATTTCTTAATTTATTTTGATGTAAGTACGTATGATTCCTTGACACCAAAAATTAAGTTAATTTGTGTGAATACGTCAAAATTTATTCTTCTACACAAAAACTTAGAAAAATTTTGCACGACTGTCCCTGTTCGGGCGCCAGTTAACAAACTTTATTTTTAAAGGAAATTAAGTTTACACTACGAGTTACAAATCTTAACTGTTCTTAATTTTTACTTAAATCGAAAAGAAAATTAATTCGTATGTTCAATACACGTGACTTAATTATTGTCTAAAAACTTTCTCATGAGAACCAAATAAATTGAAAGCAATCTTTCTGTCGAATTAGCATTAAAGTATCAAATTACCGGATACTTGCTTGCAATTTATTTGGTTTGACAAAAAATTTCTTGTTTAAATTTGAAAAATTATAATTTTGAAAAATAATAATTTTGAAAAACAATTATGAGAAATTACAATTTTGATTCATAAGCATTTTGTACAAAGAACTTTTTATTTTATATACTAAAATTTTCCTTATGTATGGTGACGGTGTTAACTTTGATAATAGCCACTGGAGACTATCTTGCAGGTAGTCTTACAGTGGGTGCTAAATAAATAAATGTACACAATGAGTGTCGCTACATCACTCCCCCTTAATGATAAAAGTCCATTATATATATATTTCAAATAATTCAATGCCTTTACGCTTAATTTATGGTTATAAATTTATGTTTTACATATTTTGTTTTCTTTAAAAAAAATCTATCTTAAAAAATCTATTTAACACTTTGTATGTGCCGATATATGGTTGGTTCAAATTTCCTTTATATAGTATATAGCATCTTTAATAAAAACATGTGAACATTTCAGAATATCTTGTGGTTAAAAGATATGATTTTGTTTTCTAGATCTTTGAGCGTGTGGTAATAAATTAGCGATATTTTGTTGTATCTCTTTTGCTAAAGTGTTACTGATTTTCACATTTGGTGATGTGTGGCTAGCAACAAATTCTCCTGGTAACCGAAGGGGTTGTCCATATAGAATGTGAACCGGGGAAAAACCAATGTCCTCAATTAGAGCCGAGAGAATTCCTAAGAGTATCCAGGGTAGAGTTTTATACCAGTTCTTAGGGTTACTGGAGGCTCGTATGGCTACTTTTATTTGTCTGTAGAACCTTTCTACAGATTCGTTAGACTGACGATGATAAGTGGTGGTTCTTATACGATGGTATCCCAAAACTTGTGAGAGTTCTTTGAAATGTAGAGACTCAAATTGAGTACCCTGATCGCTTGTAAGCGTTTGACATAGGTTATACCGTAACGAGCAACCCAGTTATGAATGAAAGCATTGCATATAGTTTTAGCTTCTATATTACGTAAAGGAATTGCTTCGGGCCAATGCGAAAAGCGATCTTTAATAGTAAGAATGTAGCTATGACCGTTTTATGGTGGTAGGGGACCGACAATGTCCATGTGTATATGTTTAAAACGTCCAGAGGGTATCTTAAAATCACCATGCGGTGATGTGATATTGCGAATGACTTTAGATTTTTGACAAGCAATACAAGTTTTGGACCACAGATTGATTTCACGATTCATGTTTGGCCAAAAATATTTTTGAGTGATTAGTTTGTTAGTACATCTGATACCAGGATGAGATAGGTTGTGAACGGAATCGAAAATGACGCGTCGGAGACTTTCTGATACGAACGGCCTATCTGTGCCTGTAGAAATTTCGCACCAAATTGAAAAGTTTTCTAGTGGTATGTAAACTTCTTTAAGAGAAAATGAAGATGAATGAGACGAAGGTTTGGACAGAATGGTCTGAAGCTCCTCATCTGTTTGTTGTCCTTTATGTAGGGACTGGAGATCTACTTTTTGTGTGTGTGAAATCGAGTCAATGTATGCTCGGAACAGTGCGTCAGAAACTACGTTTTGACATCCTTTGATGTACCTTATGTCATTCGTAAACTGGGCAATATATGATAGGTGATTTGTATGCCTAGGTGATTTGTCAAATTTGGAACCTATAGTCTTAGTGAGTGGTTTGTGGTCAGTATAGACGATAAAATCTTTGCCTTGTAATAGGTGCCTAAAATATTTAATAGATAAATATAAGCAAAGAATATGTATTAAAAAGAATTCAACTTCTTATGGCAGAAATTGTCAGCGTTTGAAAACCTTCACGATAGAAATTCTACCTCCACGTTAAAAATATTTTTAGTAAAAAGAATTATTCTCACGTAGGTTAAAAAAAAAGCAAAAAAAAAATCGTGTACATGTACGAAAGAAATACTAATTTTCATGAATGTATGTGTAAGAATCTTACCACCACCCAAAACTAGTTATTTGTTTAGGATTTTTTCTTTTGGATTTTTAATAGTTTTTAATAGTACATGTTTGTTTGTATATATATTAATCCTTAATACTTCGGTACAATAAAAAAAAAAGATCTTCATACATTGTTTTTTTTTCACACTTTTTATGATCATATGAATGTTTGTATATGATGTGTATACATACATACATGTAAAGTAAAGAATTAAGTAAAACAAGTAATTGATATACTGCGATACAAACACGTGTATTTTAAATGTAACTACATGTAAAATTAAAATGTTTAAAATCGGTCAAATGCGTAAAAAAATGTGAAGTTCATGATATCATAAAGAAATTACACTCCACCCCATGTGTATTACAAAATCAATGCAATAAAATAGTACAGTCGGCAATTAACAAAAAAACCTAAATTGTATGAAAATATTTCTATGAAATTTGAAATTTTTTCACAATTAAAAAGAATGATGTAATGATAAATATTGGAAAAGGTAGCACATTTTATGAGACTCCAATGTACTTTTAGGTATTTTCCTTATGTGTAAATAGAATTCACACATACATTTAAAGAATGAAAAATTGAAATTTAGTGATTCTCAATGAAGAGAAATACATTTTACCCCTATCTACTCTGCCCGCACAGCACCTGTTTCGATCAAAATTTTGTGACCAATATAAAAGCATTTAAGTTTAAATATATGTGATACTTGTATATTATATAAGTCTTCTAGAAAAAAAGCTTAATGGCTACCAGAAATTTTCGTTTGATTGAACAACTGCACCTACAGCATCACTGGATGCGTCTACCCAAAGGCTAAGTTTGACAGTTGGGTTAGGATGTGCCAGTAAAGTGCAATTTTGAAGGCTAGTTTTAATTTTATTGAAAGCTTCTTGTTGAGCTTCATTCCACTCGAAAGGTGTTTTAAGACGTTTGGGTGAATTTTGCTTTTTAATTGCATCATACAAAGGAATCGCGATTTTGGAAAAGTTTGGTATAAATCTATGATAAAAGTTCGCCATACCTAAGAATCTCTGCAGACTTTGTATGGACGTCGGAACTGGGTAACTAGTTATTGCTTCGACCTTGCTGTCTAAAGGCATTACGTATACCTTTTTCTGTAATTTTCTGTCCTAAGAAATCTAATTGCGTTTGACCGAATTTGCATTTGGAAGGATTGACATTAATGCCATATTTTTCTAGCCGTGCGAAGAGAAGACGAAGGTGTTCTTTATGCTGATCTGGAGACTTACTTCCAATCAAAATATCATCAATGTAAGAGAAACTGAAATCGAGGCCATCCAAAACTTCATTTATGAAACGTTGGAAGGTCTGAGCGCTGTTTTTGACACCAAAAGGTATACGTAAGAATTCGTAGAGTCCGAAAGGTGTTGTTACCGCCGTTTTGTAAATGTCTTCAGGTGCTACTGGAATCTGGTGATATGCCCTTACCAAATCTACTTTTGAAAAACTTTTGCAGCCATGCAAATTGATTGTAAAATCTTTAGTGTTGGGCAACGGGTATTTATCGAACTCAGTAATAGCGTTTAATTGGCGGTAATCTCCGCAGGGTCGCCAACCAGAATCCTTTTTGGGGACCATGTGCAATGGTGAGGCGACGGAGGATGAAGGCGGGCGACATATACCTAATTTCACCATGGTATCGTATTCTTCTTTCGCAATTTTGTATTTTGTGCACGACACTGTAGTTGGCTTCCACTTGAAAGTTTGGCGGTGCCTTTAATAATGGGAAATCATTAAGGATGGCATCGAATTCGCCTTCAACGGACAACAGTTTCGGAGAACATGAGTCGCATCTTCTCGAGATGCAATTGACTGAAAATAATGTTGTCCTATCGACGTGCTTTTTCTGTCGAAGATCGACAAGAAGATTAAATTTGTAAAGAAAGTCTGCACCTATGATGGCATAATCGATAACAGCGACTACGAAGGTATGATCGAAACAACGACGTAGGCCTAGATTAAGAGAAAGTTGCTTGAACCCGTAAGTTGATATAGATGTACCATTTTCCGAAACTAATTGGTATTCTGAATTAATTACAGCGCGGAAACAATATTTTTTTGGAATTATGGAGATTTCTGCACCTGTATCGATAAGAAAGTGCAATTTGGTTGTTTTATCATAAACGAAGAGACGGCGTGAAATTTTGCTTGTATTCGTTGCCGCAGACGAAACAGCCGGTTTTAGTTTTTTTGTAAGTTTTCTGTTGAATGAAAATGACAAGGAGAAATACAATTTTGAGCCTTGGAGACGTAACGTCTATGATACCAGCATGTTTTCCTACTTCCCGGTGCACTAGAGGAACTTCTAGACCTATTACGACGGTTTGATCGAAAACGTTTTCTTGAACGATGGTTAAGGATTCTAGTTTCTAAACGTTTAACACGTTCCAATAATTCTGAATTAGAGTCATTAATGTTATTTGTGGCATTTTTAGATAGGTTTTTGTCGCTATTAATGGAAGAGATATTGAAGGAGGCAGTTGAGTCTTGAATTTGGTCTGCTATGGTGAGAATGTCTTCTAATGATTGAGATTTTTCAATGGCTATGATACATGCTTGTAGTGCAGGTAGAAGCTTATTTGTTCAAAGTTTTTTTAAGTAGAGAGGGATTTACTAAACTGTTACCGCCGGCTAAAGATTCCATATGCCTATAAAGTTCCGATGGTTTGTAATCACCTAATTCGACTTTGTGTAAAAGAGTATCGAGCCTACGACCTTCTGAATCAGTACTACGAGTAATAAGGTTTTTTTAAATTTTCATATTTTTCCTGCTGTGGAGGATTCAAGAGTATGTCAGATATTATTTCCATTGTTTCTGGTGGCAAGGATGCGACTAAGTGGTCATATTTTGTGTTTGAAGACGTAATTCCTTTTACTCGGAACTGTGTCTCGACCTGTATGAACCATAAGTCCGGTCGATTGTTCCAAAATTGTGGTATTTTTAAGCCAGCAATGTAGGAATTAGTGCTATTTTGCTCTTCGTTTCCTAAAGGTTGGGGGTTGGTTTTAGACTTGTCCATATCACCACTTGTAGGCATGCTTTTAATAGATTGGTTTTTCTTCACAAAATAAAAGATCTGAACTAGTACTTGAGTTAGACAAAACTCGAGTTTAAAACGGATCGACAAGGTGAGAAGCAAAAACTTCTAAAATGGAGTAGCAAAGTGTCTTTACGCGTAAAACAGTAAAAAAGGAAAATTTAATATGCGTACACAATATATCATCTAGAAAAAACAAACTTCTATTCACATGTTTTGTTCTGAAGGAAATTTGAATTGAAAAAGAAAATGACTTACTTACTACGTTTGCATAAATGTTAATGCGTGAAATTTTAATTGATTTTTTATACCGCTTATGTTTTCGTGTCCAGATGCTTTCAACTTTAATGTCCTTTAATGTTGTTTTTTTTTTTTATAACTTTGAGCACCCTAAAAGATATAAATGTTGATGTAAATTTAATTTCTATTTTAAATAATTTGCAAAGTATAATAATTATAAATAGATTAATTGTATAATGAACCCATTCCAAGATAAAAATGTGATGTGTTGCGTAATATATGTACGTAGTAACGTATGTTGATATGCCGGTTCCAGGAAAACGTGGAAAAGTAATCTTGAAAAATCCATGAAAATTTTAATCATCCGCATGCAAAATGTCCTGATTTTGATTTCCCTCGTTGTGATCCTTTTTTGTTGAAGAATAATTTCCTCGTGATATGATTCAAATATCTGATGAGGCACGTGCAATTAAAATTGCAAATTTTATGTAAAATATTTTCACTTTTTAGCAACAAAATTATTATTTCCAACATTTTTAATTAATTTTTAGCCAAAGATATTATTTTATTTATTTTAAAAAAATTGCACTATGTGTAAAAATTTTAGAAAAAAAAAATGTTCTACTATGTGTGGTACCGTACTATGTGTGGTATACAACCGTGTATGTAATGTGTGTGATCTGTAACCGTGTATGCAATGTGTGTGATATGATATGTGTGATATGTGGAAAATGCACGTGTGTACTTTATTATGTGATATGCGTAATTTTGAATTGTAGATAACGTGTGAAAAATAGAAAACTTGCACGTGATATGAGTAAAATATATGATATCAAAGAAGATGCACTAGGTTAATTTTCACTATTACACGTGTTCACTGTACTTAAAAAAAAAAATTTTTTTTGTTTTTTTTTTTTTTAATTTTTCACGGTCACTTTGTATCACCAAAATTGTTTTAATTTATCAATTTTTATTTCTTTAAATTTTTTATTATTTTCTTTTAAAATTCACTTGAAATAATTTTCTAGTCGGGGTCACCAATTGTAGCACTGATTCAATAAGTCTTTTTATATTTTTATTTTTGATACTATTTTATTATTATTAGCTAGCGACTGTACAATATGAAATGACTCTTAAGACTAGTAAAAGAATTACATTAAGTAAAGTATGTAATTGTAATGATAGCGGCACTCATTATATATTGTTATTTGTTATCATTAATATTCCTCCTCTCTTGTAACTGTAAGAGAAGTTGAGAAGGTATAATGTATATGTATGTATATGATTAATATAAAATTAATAATGCAATATTGATAATAGCCACTGGAGACTATCTTGCAGGTAGTCTTACAGTGGGTGCTAAATAAATGTACAATGAGTGTCGCTACACACTGTATACAATATTTTACGTTTCCCTAAGAAAAATTTACTACCTTTATGTATGTATGCTTACACTAAAATTTGCACTATTATAAAAATAATAAAATTATGTAACATTTTCTTTTGTTAATAACAATTAACAATTTATGTATATATGTATGTATTTATACACACAAATAAATACATTAATTGTTTCCCTTTTTCATAAATTAAACTACCATCTACTTAGTATTCTTTGAATATATGCGTATATTTGTGTATTTAATATTTATATTCATATATGTACCTGTACAAATAATATGCTTATTTTAAGAAAATGTATGTAAATAAAATACAATGCAATACATGAATACAAATATATTAAAATGTAACAGTCAAATTTTAACAAATTTGCAGCCAAATTTTCTCTTATAAAAATTGCAATATGTGTCCATATGTACATATGTGTACTTGAATTGAGGAGATAAATATACACAATTTGAAAATGTACCTTAGAATTATTAGACTCTAATAAATTATACTCCATACACTAATTCGATGCAGTTAAGGTCTTATGGAAATGACATAAAATAGTACCACTTTACGTCGCTGTATATTGATATTTACAAAATTCATCTCGTATTATATGATAACCTTACAGATCGTGGTAACACTATTCGTCAGATGATCTTTTGAAATTATGAGGAAAGAAATAGGTCACATATACTCCCATAAGACCTTAACTGTATTGAATTAGTGTATGGAGTATAGTAATTAGTACACTTGTTTATAAACACAATTAAGTTCCTTTTGTTTTTCAAATATAAGATCATTTGAATTTAAAGAAACAAATCCGTTAAAATTAGTTTGTCTATTATTATTCAATTCAATTTATTACAGTTTTGAAGTGCGGGTGTATTAAAAAGCGTTTAAATTTATAAACATATTTTGATAATTTAAAAAAAAGTGAAATTCAAGTGCAAAAGTGGTAAATTCAGGTAAGTATAATAATAAAATCTTGAAAAAGATCTTGTGCGGAAAGAAAAAAGTGTTTTTGTTTGTTTTGATTCTTTTTATAATTTCTATTCTAATTTTTTTGTATTCAATTCATTTTATTTAATTCGTTTTTCATTAAATTTTACATATTTTTTTTTCTACAATAAATAAATTATAACAGTATGAATACGGTCGATAGTATATTAGAAAAACCTTTTTCTTCTTACTCGCAAGAAGAAAAATTGGAAATAAAACGTTTGGGACCGCATAAACCGGTAGATTTCAAAATAATTTATCAAGAAAAAAATCGAACACGCAAATTCTCGACTGGTTGGTTTGGTAAGAAATCTTGGCTTACCGCAAGTGAGAAAAAACATACTATTTTGTTTTTATTGTCTTCTTTTCGGTGGAGAGCCTACGTGGACATTTTCTGGCTTCAAAGGTATGAAGCACTTATCCGAGAGGATAAAAAAGCACGAATATATTGGATACAATATCAATTGGATACAATCAATATATTGGATACAATATTGAAGCAATAATATATTGGACCAATTTTTACAAAATAATCGGGTAGTCCAAAATACTTCAAAAACAGTGCAAAATGAAATTCTCGATTGCATTTTGCAAATATATCTTTCAGAATTAAAAAATGAAGTTGAAGCAGCAAATTTAATATCTATTCAAGCCGATGAAACGACAGATGTTTTCTGTGTTTCACAAATGGCAATTCCTTTGAGATTTGTGAAAGATAAACTACCCGTTGAACGCTTTTTATCATGACCGTACAGCTAACGGTTTGGTTAATGTGATCACAAACGCGATAAAAGATTTCAAATTAGAAAAAAAATTAATTGCACAAACGTATAATGGAGCTGCTGTTATGAGTGGTGTCCATGGTGGTGTTCAAAAATTGTTGAAAAATAATTACCCCTTTGCTCATTTTGTTCACTGCTATGCACATCAATTAAATTTAGTTTTGAAGCAAGCTGCTTCTTCCATTAAAGAAGTTCGAATTTTCTTTGCTAACCTTTCAGGATTTTCCACCTTTTTATCTTGTTCTCCAAAAAGGAAGGATATTTTATTAGAAATGTGCCAGAAAAAAGGACTTCCTAGGACAATTGAAACTCGGTGGAACTTCCATTCTCGTGCTGTACAATCTGTTTTTGAAAATAAGGACAATTTAATACATGGTTTCGAATTAATTCAATGTGAATCATGGGATTCAACCACTTTACGTGAAGCTACCGGCCTTTTAAATTTTCTTAAAGACGATGAATTTAATTTTTTCCTTGAATTGTTCTTCAAAGTTTTTTCACATGTTGATATTTTATTCAACATATTGCAATCTCGCAATACATATGTTAGTACAGTATTAGCCATTAAAAGCACAGAATCATTTTGTACAGCTCTTAATACAATAAGAAATTCTTTGAATAGCACAGATAACTCGTCATCTGTGCATCAAAATAAAACAGTTCACACTTCAACTTCTAATCTCAACATTATCGGGAAAGAAATTTGTGATATAATTATCATTCATATAAAAGAAAGATTTACTAACTTTGACCAAATTTGCGCTTTTGATATTATGAATCCAAATAAATTTTCTAGTCTTTCTAATTCTTTCCCTGAAAAAAAAATTAAAAAAGATTGTAAAGTTTTATTCCTTTATTGAGCATGAAATGCTTAAAAATGAATTATCAATGTTGTATTCAAACACAATGTTTCAAGAAATGACTTCAGTTTTAGAACATTTTGCTTTTTTAAAAGATAATAATTTAACATCGTCTTTTATTCAAATCACTTAACTTCTTGAAATTATTTTAACAAGTCCGGTTACAACAACTGAATCAAAAAGAGCATTTAGTACTTTGAAAAACATTCAAACGTGTAAATCAAGTACTTTAAGTCAAAGTCGTTTAAACTCATTAGCAGTTTTATCAATATGTAAAGATAAAATTTTTGAAATTTCCAATTTTAACGCGAAAGTAATTGATTTATTTGCATCACAGAAAAATAGGCGAGCTGAATATTTATACAAATGATTAATTTATTGTTTTATTTCATTTTATTTACCTTGTTAAGTTTTTTTTATTTTTATTTATATTATGTTGAAGTTTTTTTTTGTTTTATGAAGTAATTAATTTTTTTATTGTTCAATTTTTTTGTGTTAAGTTGTGTTTGTGTTTAAGTGTTCATATGTTGAAGTGAAAAAAGTATTATAAATAGGTCTGAAAAGTTTTATAAAATTAATACAGTTAAAATTATAACACACGAATAATATACGGATTTGTTTCTTTGTTTTTATTTTCTGAATGTACGAAATTTTAATAAAACTTTTTAGAGAAACCGATCACTAAAAATCGGTTAACGCTCTGTATGTGGTACCTCTTGGGTGAAGTGGAAACCCACATCGTGTTTGGCCCCACCAACAAAATCAGCCTAGAGCCGCCACTGCAGCATTAGGTAAATTAAAACCAGAACGAATATAAAATTAAAATATAATGAAATGGATATTAGTGAATTTGCTGATGATTTTGTTATTGATGTGGGACTAGAAATTTATAATAAAAATGGTAATTGAAGTATGGTTATTATTATTCAAGGTGACCCAAAATTTGATAATTATTGATTAGAAATTAATAATACTGCTAAATTAATATTTAATGGTGCTGGTTATGATTATGATAAATATGGTAATGATGTTCATACTAATAAAACACAAAGTATGTTTAATAATAAATATGATATGAAAAAAACAGAAACAAAAATTGCACATTATACTCCTTATATTTATAGAATGCATGATATTTTAGTTACTTATAAAGGTTATTGAGGTGGAAATGGTGAAAGACCTTATAGTTTTAAATTTATTCCAATTGCTATGACTGACTAAATAGTACAAGACCAAATTATTAATTCAAGATTAAATAATGGAACAATGTCACAAGAAGAAGCAATTGACGAATATGATAATGTTGACTCTTTAATGGGTAAAAATAAATTAGAACACATTATTAAAGAAAGTAAAAAAACAAATAATGAAATCGGAGAAAATAAAAATAATATTGAGCAACGCAATGAAAATTCAATTAATGAAACAATTAATTAAAAGATGTTGTTATTGAAAAATATTTCCATTTATTATAAATACTGTGCAATACCTTTAACTGAAACTGGTTATAAACCAATTTATGTAAAAGGCCGGACAGCCACTAGAAACAACAACAACAAGATATATTTGTATTTTAGTTTTCATAATATATTTAATTCATATACACAACTTTAAATAATAAACGTTTTTAACTTTTAAAAAAATGTACATACTTTTCTCGTTATGTAAAATAAAATAATATTTATATCTCACTGTTATTTTTTATTTTTATTTTTGTTTTTATGAATTATGAAAATCAGGTGAAAGGCACCATACGTAAATTGTAAATTGATAATGAGTGTGTGCGAAATTTGGTTAAATGTATAAATCCCTATTAAAATGCTGCTAAATGCTAGTTCATGTTTAGCAGTCTTTTTCAAAATTTTCCAATAATTCCGCACTCACTTAATAATTGATTTTGTAATTTTTGTTTTTTTTTTTTATCAATAATAAAATCTATATCATCATCATTACTCATTTTAGAATCACCACGTTTACGTTTATTTTGTTTATTTGATTGTTCGATTACTTCAATTGTTTCATCATTATCTTCATGAGCTTCACTAGCTCGATATATTAAATAAATTGGTGTAATACACTTCCCAGATCTGGATAGTAAAATAAGGAAAAAAATGTGAAAGTTTCTAAAACATAAATTGAGATTTAATATATGCGGTTTCACACTCACTTTTTAAGTAAATACGGATCAAATGGGAAAAATGTATCTAAACATTCTTCTGGAAATATTTCATTTGAATGAACTGTGGCTACTTTCTGTCTGGCATTTCTTTCTAATATTGTATGGAAATAGGCTAACTGATAAGCTTTAGTTACGTCAGCAAATTTAGTTGCAATATGTCGTAGACAAACATTTAATGGATTAAAATTACATGTAACCAATGTTGATAATTGTAATGATTGAAGGAATAATAAGCCTAACGAAGGAAAAAAAATCAATGGATATTAAATATTTTTCGTTTTTCGTTTTTACTTACCATTTTTATTTGCAATTAAATCTCGACTACGAAAAGCAATTATATAAAATATAGCTTGACAAATTGAATAGAATACGATATTTGCTTTTATTGTTATATTTTTTCGTGTTGAATCGCTGCTATTTTGAATATACTGATGTGCCCAATTACACATTTTCAAAATATAATCTTTAAGAGTTCTAAAAAAAATGAAGAAATATTTTTAAATTAAAAATTTTTATTTTGGTCAATTTATTTTTATATGTAATACGTACAACATAGATATAAATTTAGCTCTTGCCAAAAAACTAATCATATAATCAACTGATACTTGACGTATTAAAACTGGTACATCAGGATTTGTTATCTTTTCCCAAAGGTAACATAAAAATTTTTCAACTAAAAATGGCTAAAAAATTAAAAACATTCAAAAAAAGTAAAAATATAATTAACTGAAAATTTTTTTATAAAAGAAATATTAGAAAAAAAAGAAAGTTGAAGATATCATTACCTTAAAACTGCAGAAATAAAATAATAGAAATTGTGTATGAAGTGTTTTATGAGTTAACAAAATTGCATTATTAAAACAATTCAGTAGAATTTTAAAAAACCGCTGAACTTCAAGATTTCCAGATGTTTTAAATCTATCTAAATAAATAAATAATTTATCCATACATATGTCCAATTTATCAGCAACCTCATGTTGCATTGTAATATAATCATCTGTTTTGAAATAATAAAAAATGAAATTAGATTTAAAATTGCTAGTGTTTTTTGGTATAATGATGTTAAACGTTTGAATGTCTAGAACCTTCTGTATTACAGTTGTCCACTTTAAATATTTGATTATTGAAATCATCTTCACCATCACCTTCATTATCCTTAACATTATCTTCACAGTCTTCAATTTCATCACGTGGGGCATTTACATCCAAAAAAAGAACTCTGAAAATACACAATAAATCATACCTTTAAAAATATAACAGATCCAGTAATCGAAATTTTAAATAATTTACTTATTAATTAATAATTGAAATATATGTTCAGTAAAAATTGGTTTATATTCAAGTAACCATAAGCAATTATGTACGTAACCACCAATTATAAATGATGATTTTTTATAGTATGGAAAATATTTTTCAATACGTTCTAATACAATATCAAATGACATTGGTATCACATTTAATATTTGTTCTAATAACTCATGTGTAATTTCTAAACGTTCACGTATTTTAACGTTTGGTGTTGACTTTAACCAGCAATTAATATCATTCTGTTTGGGTAACCAATATGCTATTAAATTTGATACACAATTAAATGTATATTCATTATGTGATATTATTAATTCAATATAAAAATCTTTATATGATTGAATTAATTCACTATTATCTTTTTCAATCCAATTAATTGATAATAATGTTATCAAGAGTTCATGGAATTTTGAATCTAACCGATGTATTGACTGTCTCAATTCAGTGATGGTTTCCAAGAGATGTTTATCCTAAAAAAGAAATTCAAAATAAAACCGAAAATTGTTAGAAAAGAAAACCCAAAGGGTGGTACTAGTGATATTTACTGTTTACATCAATACAATGTTGTTTCAAATACGCAATGAATTCATTGTATTTCATGTAATTATTATTGCTTAATACATCCTTAATTATACAATTTATGTTAGATCTTCCTGTTACTTCAAAACATACTTTATTTATACGTGTATTATTTGCCTTTTCACGTTTTTCAGATGAATACATTTTAAGGATTGATGTGAGACTTGTATTTTTACTATTAGCCAACATTTTAATAAAACAAAATTTTTTTTCTTTGTATCAAGAGAAGTCTTTTTGTTAATTTAATTTTTTCACTCTGTTATGAATACTTATATAGTACTTATAATTCAAATTAACTCCAATGTATTCTTATTGAATACACTACACTTTCTAACCTTACATAAACAACGTTAAAAACTAAAGATTTGAAATTGTAGGTAATTATTTCCATGTTTATAACGCCGCCCATACACGGAGAGACATGATGAACAACAAGGTAAAACAACTTGGTTAAATGCTTGTTAAGGTGTACTTAAGACGATCTGTTCGCGTAATACAAACCTATATTCTACTCTTTCATCCCGATGTAAAAATATTCAGTCGAATTTTTCTTTCATTTACACAATACTTGAGTTTTAAAAATAAACTGGAAAAAAAGTATTTTTTTATTTTTATTTTTATAAAGGCTAGAATAGTAAATGAATTTACAATCCTAACAGGGGGGAAATAGCACTGACTACAAAGGTCTACGGCTATTTGGGGAAGCAGTGTCAGACTCATACCCGAGGTGGGATTCGAACCCACGGCTGTTGGGATCATAGACCTAGCACATTACAATTAGGCTACACAGCTGGTTAGGAAAAACAAGTAATTATCAATACAACATAAGATAATACTGATAATACATACCTATTTGTAGTATATTAATTATTTACTTTAAATATGTATGTGATTCCTGTATTAAAATAAAGTTTAATATTTACGTTCTTATTTCAAAATAATTTCATAATTTTAATATTATTCTTTTGTTAAATTCTGTAGTGACAACTACTAGTTGAATTTTGTCTTCCCTTGTGTTAACACTTCACCATATACAGCACAAACAAGATTATCAACCTGTGTATGGGCGGCATAAGGCTCGAAATAAAAATAAAACAAAATTCCGTTAAAGTGTCAAATCCATTTCATGTGTCACGACACCATCAAAATGCACATAGGTTATGTATAGTATATTATAAGATCTTAATATGCGAAGATCTACTATTCTTAAGCATTGAGTAAAACGTAAAACTATAGAGGCAAAATGACTCAATTTCTGACATTGGCCAGATTTTGAACCATAATAGATGGCAACACCAGCTTTCATGTACTAAGCTTTTGTTTTGGTTACTAGTATCCAAAGCCATCGAGCAAAGAAATATAGAGGGAATATAACTCAATTTTTGATATTTTTCAGATTTTGAACGATAATAGATAGCGACACCAGCTTTGGTGTACTAGGCCATTGTTTTGGTTTCTAGTATTCAAAGCTCTGACCAAGTATATAAGTATTATCATATCCTAGCAAGACATTAGTAACCGGTTACATCGAAATCGAAAATGTTATCGATTTTAAAATAGTTACTAAGTATAACTAAAATGTAATCACAAATTCTAAAACAAGACAATTTTAATGATGTAAATAACTTTAAACAGAAAACCCTATATATGAGAATCACTATCAGGTGGAAAAGATACATTCAAAAATTTTCTTCTAGGGTCTATTCAACACGACTCCATTTCACTCAAATAACAACGCACTCAATATTATTTTTCTTTTGTTAGTATGAAGAAAAATATATGAAGATAAAGAAAAATTTTTTATAAGAAATGAGTCAGAACCCCATGCAACCCCATATACATTTTACTCAAAGCAAAACCGGTTCAAATGTGTATATCGTTAAACATGCCTGTGAATAGATTGAAGTGTACGTACTTATATGTAGTACGTGTTGTTGGAGTATTTTGTAATGTGCGTATTTATCGTATATATGCGTGTGTAATACTACTGTCCTTAACAAACAAATTATCGTCCTAAACTAATACAATTTTTTTTTATTTCATTAGAATACTACTTGGTAATTGTACGATCATATGAAGGGTCATAAATTTTATCACATCAGAAACGAGGATAGTAAATTCAAATTGTAATGTATTGTATGGGAAAAACAATATATTTTGAATATGATCGGTTTAATATTAAATTTTGATTTTTTGGTAGTTAATATTCATACTTTTTTGGTAATTACTTAATATCCCTGATGGCTCTCACGTTGTTGTGCTTCCATGATGTTAAAGCTTGTATGGCGGCTTTGCAACCAGATATTATCACTGCCGCTTTGAAGTGTTTATGATGGTAAAAGAGAAGTCGTACTGCCCCATAGATGGGCTGGAGTTCACCTTCGTGGTTATTATGATTTTTACCTAGCGGGATAGCGTTTTTACCCAAGTTCTGACTAAATATTCCAGCACCTGTTAGTCCTGTGTCCTTGATGTAAGATCCATCCGTAAAGACTCTCCACCACTTGACCGATGGATATAAGGAATTTAACGTCTCTAGTGTGAGTTGATTTAAACTCTCTAAATTATGGTTTTTTTTACAGACGTTTTGTATTAGATGTAAGTTAGCTTCTACGGTTGTCCAGGTTGTAGGGTTAACAACAGTTACTCCTTGTATGACCTTGGCTTTGTTTTCAATAGCTACGTGAAGTTTGCTAATTGTGTTCTTTATGGTCGGGTGGGTTTTTATTTTTCTACGGAGGTATCTTTATCGTGCAACCAAGAATGCTTGTCTCTTTGTAGGCTTGTCTTGTCAAACATGTTAATGGCTTATATTTTGAAGATTTCTGGAACTGGGATGTTATCAGTTAATTAATACTCTTAGTATATGTGTAGGTGTAGAAATAGCTGCACCTGTAATTAGCTTTAAGCATCTGTTTTGTATGGTGTTTAGTTGTTGCTACAGCTTGGAGTCGACGTTACAAAGAATCTCCCCGCCGTAGGTGATTACTGGTTTGATGTGTGTTTGATAGGTGGTGTTTAGTGTGCTTAAACTTGTGCCCCATTTGACTCCAGCTAGCCTTTTCATAACGTTGGATCTTACTAAGATTTTGTCAGCTATACTGTTCACGTGGTCTTTGAGGTTTAGTTTATTATCCAAAATGATACCAAGATACGTAGTTTTGTCAGTTCTTTTCAGTTGGTGATCGTTGATTTTCAGCAGGAGAGGCTCTATTTTATGTTTCAGATACAAAGATACTAAATAAAGTCGGACTCGAGATGGTGCCTTGAGGTAGGCCAACTCTGGTATTCTTCCACTTTGAGATCGAATTTTGCCACTTTACTGCTATGAATCTTTGCGTTATGAAATTTCTGAACCATTGGAGGATATTACCTGTGAGACCGATATTTTTCATCTTATACAGAAGCTTATATCTCCACAGCGTGTCAAAAGCTCCTTTAAAATCTACGAATAAGGCTGCCACTGATTTATTTTTATTGAAATTTTCTTTCACGTTTTGAATGAATCGCCCAACTTGATGTATGGTGGTAAAATGGGGTCTAAAACCCATTTGTTCATTATTAATGCTGTCTAAGCTCTCGAGGATAAAACTGAGTCTATTCAGGACCATTCTCTCCATTGTTTTTGCTATGATGGAAGTGAGGCAGATTGGTCTGTAACTGGATACTTCGCACTTATTTTTCCCTTTCTTTAGTATGGGTACTACGTTACCCTTTTTCCAGATTACTTGTATGTTATTTGGATTTGCCCAGATGTTATTGAAGATGCTCAGTAATATCTTTTTTTGCAACAGGTCCGATATTCTTAATTAATTCTGGGTGGATGCCGTCTGGACCTGGCTGTTTGCGGTTTTTTAATCCACCGATGGCATATTCAACTCAGCAGGGGTGAAAGGGCTGTTAAATGGATGGTCTTCTTTTATAGTCGGTTTGTAACTTTTCACCATGAGACTGTCGTGTGCTCTACAGATCTGATTTAATGTGTGAGCTTTACTGTAATATTTCGCGAAGTGGTCAGCAATCTGTTTTTCTTGATAGAGTACTCTGGAGTTTGTAATTATACTGGTGTTGGCAGGCTTCTCTTTTTTCCCTTCTATTGAACTAATGAAATTGTGCTTTTGTTGGGTCGGTTTTGTAGTTTAAAGATGTGAGGAAAGTGTTGAGGGATGTGTTTTGTTAAAATTGAACTAGTTTTCTTTTTTTATTTTCCATAAAGTTCTTTGCGTTTCGTGGGAGTTACTCAGCATGCTGGTGGTCGACATAATCGCCAGAAACTTAATGACTTGATTTTATTAATTATATAAATACAATACACATATACATACATGCGTGCAATATTCTGTACACATTTTTCAACCGTACACAAATTTATGGGTTCGTGGATCGTACTTGTATAGTATATATTTTCTTGCCTGAATTGAAAAGTAAAAGAAAAGTGTAGAATATGACTAAAAATCGACGCGAAAAAGAAAAAGTAATGTACATATATGTATGAAGTTGTACGACATATGTATGTATGATGTTAACCTGAAATTACATATTTTTTACTATTATCCTAGTCTCTGATCTGTAATTTACGTTCATTTATATGATCAAACCATTACAAAATTTGTGTTCTAATGTTCTTATGAAAGAAAGTTGTTTGTTTAGGATGACGGTATTTATAGTTAAGATACCAAATTCGTATGAAAATATTTACAAACACACGTATGTAATATATTATTACATATACCTATATGCATATACATATATGTATATATGTATGTATGCATATGTATATAATAAGTACTTGGCACAAAATTTTTCGAGCTCATTTTGTACGTTATTATACGATAAAACTATTTCATGTTTCTATACACTCGGTTACTGACTCAATTACACTGCCCCTCTTTCATCGCCCGAACCAATCCTTCGACTAAATGATGTTGAGAAAACTGATGTTGGCTCTTAGTTTTATTCTTTTTGCTTTAAATCAAGTTTAGGATCGATGACCAAAATTTATTTAATATTAACTCCGCTTCTTTACACAAAGTTTCGATACAAAATCGATTTCATTTCGATTACATAATATAATAGCATTTAATAAACAAACTAATTATTTAGAACTAGGCAACTACCAAACTTTTTTTTATGACCAAAATAAGCAAAACAAAAATTTATTTCAATAAAATAAAATAAAAACGTAACAAAAAGTAAATGGTGCGTAAATGGTGCAAAATGGTAAAGGGTGCGCGTTCGATAATAATTTTCAATTCAGTGATATAGGCTGTATTTCTTTATTTTTTCCGTACTCGGTATAGAACGTACAGAATACTGTCCGGAAAATTTGGAATAGTATTAATAAAGAAACAAAACAGAATAAATGGTTTATTAAAATGGCTGTAGAAAAAATAATTTAATTTTTTTAGTTGTTGGAGAAATAGATTGGAAATTTTTGTATTTAAAAAATAATAAAAAATGAAAAATAAAATAAATTATGTAATTTATTTATTTTATTAAGTTTTTTTTATGACATAACCCTATTCGCCTTTCATTATCATATATTTGACAGATTACAAATTAAAAGTAGGGTTTATTCCGTTTATACCACCATCAGTCTAGGATTAAAAAGAATACGTTCTGTATATTCCGAATGAATAAAGAAACACGGAAAAGAACGTTCGGAGTATACTTTTTGAATAAAGCAATGCATATGGAATATAACGAACGTACGGAATGAATAAAGAAATATACCCATAGGAGTATAAGGGTTAGGGTATGTTCAATAATAAGTTTTTAGTTTAAGTCCATATATATAAATGATTGCATAATATGATAATATCCAGTTTAAGTACATAGATTCGTATAAAAATTATCTTGATGAGACTTTTTTACTTATATAATATATTACATTGAGTAAAAACCAAAACTATGAAGTGAAAATGACTCAATATTTGACATTTGCCAGATTTTGAACGATAATAGATGGTGACACCAGCTTTCGTGTACTAAGCTTTTGTTTTAGTTTCTAGCAAAAGAATAGAGATTAAAACAAGAATGGGCACAGTATGGGAGTGAGTGCAGCCAAAATCCAAAACTAACACATATAGTATAAGCAACATTAAATTGCACCAATCCTAATACAATGTTTGGGCAGGTCAGTTCGTTTTGAAAGAAGTAGACCGCGTATAGAAAAAGAGGTATATGAAAAAGGATAGTCGCGAAGTACAGAATAGACCGCATCGTTTCATTCTAGAATCTAGCTAGCGAGTTCCGAGAATTATTTTGTTTACAAAAATACAATTTCTCGGTGAGTTCTGAGAATTCTTAAGTGTTGTTGGGTTAATGTGTTATAAACAAACTTTATAATTTGTCTAATTAAATAATTTATTCTATTTTATAAATAAAGTCATGCAATTATTTTAATATCTGTTTAGAGTGAAAATGTTTGGATATACTGTAATATATTTTTTTTGACGAATCAAAAAGTTTTAATTAAAATATTTTTGAATAAAATTTTGAATTGTATGGAGGTTTTTGTGTTTACAATTTTTGAACATAAATATATTTTTATCGTGTGCGATATGAATTTTAATCAATAATTTTGAATATTTAGATATTGTGTTATAGTTTGTATCTAATGTCATGTGAAAATAATTAAAAAAACATATTGTAATATTCATTTAAAAATCTTGTTCGAAAATCAAATTTTCACGTGTCTGAAAACTTGAGGGAGTTCCAGGAACTTCAAATTTCGTATACGGATAGGTAAATTTTATATGATTTTAAAACACTAGGGAGTTCCAGGAAAACGTGGTTAATACAAATACAACAAACATGTGGTTCTACATTTTTGAGTGATTGTTTTCTTCTCTTTTTTTCGAATGGGATATATAGAACTAATACATTTTGGCATTCATAGTGAATTTTTTTTTGTTTTTTAATGCTTTTATGTATTGTGTTTTTCTTAGGAAAATATCAGCATCTCTTTTGGTTTTTTTAGTCTAATTTAATTTTCTCTTCTTGTACGTTAGTATCTATATTCTTTTGGTTTCTAGTGTCCAGAGCTCTAACCAAGTATATAAGTATTATTATATCCCAGCAAGACATTAGTAACCGATTACATCGAAATCGAAAATGTTATCGATTTTAAAATAGTTACTATAACTAAAATGTAATCACAAATTCTAAAAAAAGACAATTTTATTGAAGTAAATAACTTTAAAACTAGTTTAGGGTCGATGGCCAAAATTTATTTAATATTAACTCCGCTTCTTTACACTAAGTTTCGATACGAAATTGATATCATTTCGATTACAAATTATAATCGCATTTATTAAACAAAGCAATTATTTAGAACTAGGGAACTGCCTTATTTCCATGAGAATTAATGTCATGAAAACGATTAATTAACACACCTAAGAATCAATTCTGAATCGGTATTTGGAATTAATTCCTAATCGGTGGTAGTAATAAAGAATTTACCAATTACAAGAATAGATTTTGAAGTGATTTCGAATCAACTACTTTGAACTCATTTTTTGTTAGCTATGATTCAAACCAATAGCAATGCAAAAAAAACGGATATCGTTTACACAAAGTAATCACATTTTCACCCCAAAAGAATTGATTTTTGTGATTACAAAAATTGATTAAGAATAAATGCAAAACCGAATTTTGTCTGCTGGGATGTTATTATGTATTATATACTTTCTTTATATTTTGTATACATGATCGTATGATATACGCATATATATAATATGACGCATGTATATAAATTTCATACACGTAATGTATAAAACATGAGGGAAGATTATAACACTATCATTTAATTTGAAGTCTATATAGACTTATAGTGTTTTTTTGTGTTATATAAATATGAATATTGTTTTATCATATGCTCTTCTCCTCTTTATATATACGTATATAGGTACATTTAAATATTAATTCAATATATGTATATGCCAGCCATGTATGTTTTCTTTCCTAGCCAGCAATTGGAAGATTCTTTTTAGAAGAACATTACGGGAATATTCTTCTATTAGAAGATATGACGAACAATTTCATTTCATTTCTATTAAAAATACGTTGTTTTCAGAAGATTCTTCTAAACGAATATAAAGCGAGTGTTTTAGAAGAAAATAATATAATGTCTCTAAATGAACACTTGTAGACGGAAGACAATAAAAATTCTTCTCAGATTCTAAAATGATTCGTCCAGAAGACATCTCGCATGTCGATTTTCACGTTATATAGGTTATGTATGTACATATCGAAGTCGTAAATTATTCAGTTTAAAATGTGGATTTTGTGAAGTGCGTGATTTTTTAAAAAGTTAAAAAATTTTAAATAAAATAAATTAATTTAGTTTAATTCAGTGAAAAGATTACTATTTTGGTAAGTAAATTTTTTAAATTTATTTTTTATGAAATACTTTCAGCACCGGATGAATAGGATTAATAAAAGGAACCAGAATAAAATAACAAACAGTGAATTTTAAGATGTAATATGTAAATAAAACTGTGTGATATGTGTAATATGTAATAAAGAACAATTTTGAAATTAAATTTTTTAAATGTTTTCTTAAAAATTCTTTCATTCATTATCTGTACGTATCAAACGTTTTGGCAATAATATATATTATGTACTGTGAATAGTTTACGAATTGTGGAAAGGAATATTATACGATTCTAATTGTTTGTTTTAGTGGAATTGAAGACTTAAGAAATTATTCTAAATTAAACATTTGCTATTACCCACAAATTAATATGAAGAAGTTTTTAATTTTGATAATATATTTATTTCGGTTTAGTACAACTAAATACCACTTACTTTATTAAAAATTAAAAAATTGATCACAAAAATTTGTGGAAAATTGTAATAGAAAATATTTAATTCAAACTAATTTTTTAAAAGTCTCCAAATTCCACTAAAATGAACAATTAGAATCGTATAATATACTTTTTCACGATTCGTAAACTATTCTCAGTAAAGAATCGAATCGAATTCAGAAAGAAGAATAATTGGCGAACATTCGCGATAGCCTTAATTAATTAATCGCATAATGTTCTAAAAGAAGAATCATTTTATCTTCTGCAGAAGATTCGAATGCGAAAGATGCATTTATTAAAGATCAATATACAGCGACGTAAAGTGGTACTACCTTTTGCCATTTCCATAAGACTTTAACTGCATCGAATAAGTGTATGAAGTATAGCACAACCGTTGCCACTTTGATGTATTTATATTTAATATGATGTACACATTATTTTACGCCTGTTGCAAAATTTCTTGTCTGGAGTCTGTACAATAAATTTCTAATGGTTGTACAAGTAATCCCCATGTAACATGACACTTCTATGGCACGGACTCACTTTAACACGGTTCGGAAAATGAGAAAAACCTTCGTAAAACATTGAATAGACATATGTTTAAGCAGTGCTACAAATTTAAGATCGGTTTAAAAAGGGCGAAAATATATCGTATGTCGTCTAATCATTGGATACAAATGAAGCGACAATATATGTAATTATGAAAACATAATAAGATGTTTTTAAATTTTTCGAACCTACCCCTTCTTTTCGTACTAGTTCTTTGTTTTGAATTAAACGGAAATTTTTTGGAAACGCAACTCCTGTGTTATACGAGGGTTACCTGCACTTTCAAACTATTTTCATGTACGCATAAATATGTGGCAGTAATGAAGTAGACATGAATTATTTTGAAAATTTTTTGTAAACCGAATCTTGGATATATGAATAAATGATGTACGTATATGATGTACGTCATACATATACAAGTACTATACCATCATATTATATTATTATTTACATTTGTACTTACTTATTTACATATATAATTAATTCATATTCACAATCTATTCATTCCTTTACAAGAAAAATTAATATAGGTATGTAAACGGAAAAAAATAGTTTATTTGGAGTAGGTATGGCATACGTTGCATTTACTGAGAAGTTGGTTATTTTGGGTCCTGCAACTCAGTCTGTTATTATTATATTTAGTTAGTTTCATTTACTAGTAAAATTTGTTGAATTCGATTTGTACAATATACAAACTTGTTATTATAGTTACACACAGTTTGTGTTTGACACAACAACTCAGTTTGTCACAGTTATAAATAATTTGTTCGATCTTCTGAAAAAGTTGTATTATAGACCATCGAGTTTAAGTCAAATGCAAACAATTTGTATAATTTTCAAGTGCAAATTTGTTATTAAAACAGACTAGTCTTTTTTTTATAAACGAGTTTGTTCTCATCACGATTCGTTTGTATTAGATAAGGCAAAGATTTGTCAATGTTAGCCAGATAAAAACACCAGTATTTACAATTTAAAAAATTTTTTATTTCATATATATGTAGGTATATTTGAAAGTAAAATTGTGTTCCATTTTACATTTATTATATTTTATTTTTATTTATTTAATTTAAGTTTAGTTATAAATTCAAATATATACAAAGTCTTATGTATATGTGTAATCTTATATAAAAAATAGAGAAAAAATTAAAATCTTTGTTCTTTATTTTTATTATAATAGGACTTGTATAAAATTTCAGTTCTTAAAACGTAAATAAATCTTACATATCTCTAATTTTATTTATAAAAGTAGATCGACTAGTCAATTCTGTAATTGTCTTAAAATAATAATTTCCTGTAAAAGCAACTTCAAAACAATAATTTTTTATACCCATAATGTTCATCATCTCTAAGCAAAACATTTCATTTTCTTCATCAATAATTATATATATTATTTGAAATATATTTCCACGTTTGCATTTTACTGCTATTCCAATTTTAAAAAGGGTACATATTTCCAAATCTTATAAGTATGTTTCACAGAAAAAACTTCTTTTTCTTTAATGGACGTTGGTAGAACTTGAGAAAAATCTTCGTATCTTAAGAGCATGCTGCACAACAAAACATCTCCATCTCCCATTTCAGTTTTTACTATTAATCCAATCTTCGATAAAATGCGGTATGATAACTTAAGTCGGGCTTTTATTGCCAAAGTTTTGCATAAATTTTTTCTACATGATGTAGTAGTTGCTGTAAGCTTGAATTCGCGATGCTTACTTTCTAAACGCATTGATCAGATTTTTTGCAATGGTCCTACGTCTTTTATGATAGTTGGATAATGCACCATAAAATGATGTTTTGGCTTTAAGCCCTTTTTAAAAATACTTATGTACATTTCATGAAGTTCTTGAATAGCAGATTTCAGTGCAGTCAAATCTTGATCAGTAATTTCATAAAGAGTAATTATTTCTAAAATTTTCAATAAAGATAAAAAAAAAGCCAAATATCGTCCTCAATAATAATATCTTCGACTATAATAGAAAAATAAAACACAAAGTTGTACATTTCTGAAGCGGACATTTTAAAATGAGAGTTTTTAATATGTTCTATTTTTATTTTAGAGATTTTTATATCCGTGTTTTGAAAAAATTTCTGTGTCATGTAATTTAGTGAATCTAAATCAATAATTTTATTATCGATGTAATAATGAAGAATATAGGACATGTCATAATGCAAACACTTTCTATAATGTCATGCACTATGTCAACAGTTTTGTTATCTAATACATGAAATGAAGGAACACGGTTAAGATAGCAAAAATTTTTATACCCATGGTTTTGTTCATCTAAGTCTTTTAAATAATCTGATTTATGTCTTATTGTACATTCTTCTTCAGTGCAACCAGAATTTAGAAAACTTTTATTTTCAATACAAAATCGACAATAGTAATTACTGTTAAATGGAGTTGAGTATCTAAGAATCGAATTAAGTCCTAAATTATTCCTAAAATAAGTCCTAGCACAAATTTAACGTTCATTTGTTGAGATGAACAATTTATAAATATTCCATTTTTTCTAATTGTATAAGTTCGTCTATTAACACACGTAAAATTGTTTGATATCCTGCAACCTTATCTGATGTTTTTAAAAAAAGTACGGGAAAAATGTTCTCTAATTGGGATGAAAATTGTGGAGGAATAATGGGAATTTGTAAATAACACCCAAGTATAGATTGTGAACCGCTATGAGATCCTAAGGCATTACCAGTTTCAAATCATCAAAATAAAGATTTATGGGAAAAAACTGTTTCATTCAATGGCAAATTACTAATTTTATGTTTCCAAATATTTTCTTGTATAAAATTTGTAATACATCCTGTCTGTTCTTTTAATTTTTTTTGATATTCTAATATTTCTTTGTAAACGAACGGTAACTCAAAAAAATGTTTAAATGTGTAGGAAAGGGGTATTAATACATCATTTGAATTTTGCAGCTCATTTCCATCAACATGAAAGCGAATTTTTTGTGGTTCAATATAAATATCCTTTTCTGCTAATGTTTTTAATATTTTAAACTTTAATATTTTCAATATTTTAACTCACTATCAAAACCCTTGAGTGGATTACGACATATGTATTTCAATTAATTCTGTTTTTTCTTTTGAGTTTAATTCAAATAGATTTTCAATTTAATCAGCTAATTTATTTAGTACAATGTTACAAACGTCGTCTACAATGTTCTTTGCTTGTTTTATATTAATACCACTTTCGTGGTATAATTTCATTGTGAATAGAAATAAACAGTTTTGAAAATCAGATAATGAAACTTTATTTATCGTGGAAGAAGTATGATTTTGATCTTTTGAAGTATCTGAAGAAGTATCATTTAAATTTTTATTCGTATTATTTTCTGTCTTATATGGTGGAATGGAGTCATTTTTAGGATGAACTGTTGTGAGATGCTTTTGAAAAGAACGCATTGATTGGATAATTCTATGACAATTAGATTCACCGCATGAAAATAAACTTGAAGATGTGACATTATGGAATTTTCTTAAATGCGTTGAAAGTGCTTTTACATTTACAACATAATCTTTACAAATAGCACAAGTAAACCCCATTTATATTTATGATAAATCAGCTTTAAGCTGATGTACCATTGAATTTCACTTTTTTTTTTATAATTATTATTATTTGTTATTTTTATTTTTATTTTACTTTTTTTTATTATTCGACTTAAAATTTTTTTTGTGTTATTTCACCGACTACGCCAATTATAACTTTAATATTTCATTTCGTCGTGAATAAAAAAAGTTAGGTATTTAATAAAAGACTGATTTTTATAATTTTTTATTTACTTCTTCGTGAATTAATTTTATTTTTAGTCTTTGTTGTTTTAATTTAAAAATTGAACTGAACTGTCTACCTTAATCTGATTAATAATTACACTTTCTATTTCTATTCTAATTCTTTATTTAACCTAGCCGTGGGATAAAACGAAAAGTGGGAGTTGCAGGTGTGTTTTAATAAAGGTCAGAAATTTTTGTGGGAATTTAGTGTGAGAGAAGAAAGTGTCACACCAGATGTATAATTCTATTTATTGATTCCCATAATAGCATTCTATTAAATACTGATTCTCATAATAATCAGCATTTTGTATTACTTTTATATTACTCCTCCACCCTTTAAAGAGTTTGACGACCCGGCAAACGGATTACCTTTTGTTTGAGGTTCTATTTTAGTTACATTCTTACTTTTCTCTTTTCCCTTACAAAATTTATTTTTGAGGAATACAAGTATCATAATTATTAAAATTATGCAAATAATAATTGTTGTATAATTTGTTACATTACTTCTAAATTCAATGTATTCGATTGTTTCTCTATTTTTTATGTTTTCTACACTTAGTTTTTCTAATGTTACATTGCTTATTAACTTAGTAAAATTTACATAAGTAATTGGTAATATTATGCTATTTCAAAATTTCGCTATTTTATTTTCAAAGGTTAATTCAATTTACAATCGTTATATTTGATTACATTATTTCCTTTTATAATTATGTTTTGTTGAATACAATTTTGTTTAACTTCAGTGACTGGGAAATTTTTTTTGTGTTATTTCACCGACTACGCCAATTATAACTTTAATATTTCATTTCGTCGTGAATAAAAAAAGTTAGGTATTTAATAAAAGACTGATTTTTATAATTTTTTATTTACTTCTTCGTGAATTAATTTTATTTTTAGTCTTTCTTGTTTTAATTTAAAAATTGAACTGAACTGTCTACCTTAATCTGATTAATAATTACACTTTCTATTTCTATTCTAATTCTTTATTTAACCTAGCCGTGGGATAAAACGAAAAGTGGGAGTTGCAGGTGTGTTTTAATAAAGGTCAGAAATTTTTGTGGGAATTTAGTGTGAGAGAAGAAAGTGTCACGCCAGATGTATAATTCTATTTATTGATTCCCATAATAGCACTCTATTAAATACTGATTTTCATAATAATCAGCATTTTGTATTACTTTTATATTACTCCTCCACCCTTTAAAGAGTTTGACGACCCGGCAAACGGATTACCTTTTGTTTGAGGTTCTATTTTAGTTACATTCACACTTTTCTCTTTTCCCTTACAAAATTTATTTTTGAGGAATACAAGTATCATAATTATTAAAATTATGCAAATAATAATTGTTGTATAATTTGTTACATTACTTCTAAATTCAATGTATTCGATTGTTTCTCTATTTTTTATGTTTTCTACACTTAGTTTTTCTAATGTTACATTGCTTATTAACTTAGTAAAATTTACATAAGTAATTGGTAATATTATGCTATTTCAAAATTTCGCTATTTTATTTTCAAAGGTTAATTCAATTTACAATCGTTATATTTGATTACATTATTTCCTTTTATAATTATGTTTTGTTGAATACAATTTTGTTTAACTTCAGTGACTGGGAAATTTTTTGCAATTATTAGACCTTCATTTATTTGATCAATGGATGCTTTCCTGTTGAGTTTCATCTTGCATACATTGCTCATTTTAAATATATTGTGGATACATTTGTTTGTATGAGACTTTAAATTTTTTTTCATTAAAACTTCTTCTTTAAAATGATACACGTTACTGTCTTGTATGATGACTTCCTCTGTGTTGGAGTCCAACTCCTCGTAATGATTATTTGGGAAGGGAATTAAGATTGCTTTAAAGTATTTAGAAATGGTAAAATTTGGAATACTAATAATAAAAACTAATGTATTGCTTTTAAATAGAATACTACTTTCTATGAATGGTAGTACGGTGACTGATATGTTATATGTCGCTATTTCTTCGTCCGTCAGTATGTCTCGTGATAGAACATTTAATTCGCTTGTCATTATTAAGTCTGAAAGTTTTTCTAACTGCCTGTTTATTAGGTCAATGTCAGCGTAAATATGTAATGCGTATTTTAATCCTTCTAAAGTTTTAAGTACATGATTCGTGCTTTCTGTAATATTGTTAAGGAATTGGTTTAGCTTTATTTGTTCTTTATTTACATGTTTCACAATGTCATTCAAATTTTTTATCAAATTATTATTAATGACAACTTGTTTGTTTACTTGGTCTATAGCTTGTTTAGCATTACTGTCAAGATTTTCTAAATGGTTGTATATTTCTTCGACGTCATCGCTGTCCATAGTTCCTGCTAAAAATTTCAGTCCATGTCCCCAAAAGTTCAATAGTCCGCGCTTTTGTCTTATGTCTTTTGAAAAATTTGGTACGATTGTCTTTATTGTGTGTTTAGCTAATTTTAGCTCTCTATACAGTAATTTGTATTCATCGTCCCTTTCCGTTAAGTTTAATGAGTTGATGTTATTTTCTATTGTGTCTATAGCTGAGTAATAGTCTTTCAGTTCAACTATGTGTAGTATTTTGGTATATTTGTCTATGACTGGTTTTATGTCTGTCTTGAGTAACGTAAAACCATTCTCATTACTTATTGAAATTACTTCGATTGATTCTCCGGCAATGACCGGAATTGAAAACAATAAAAGGATTGAAATCATCTGAAAATAAAAAAAAGGGGAAAACGAATTGCTTTATTTTTGGTGTTCGAATTTTCTTTTTTTGTGGTTTGCAACATATTTTCTCCTACGTTTAGTACTAGTATCTACAACATAATCACCCTGAATTTCATAATTCACTAATCTCTTATACTTTGGTTTATTTTTAGCTGTATTTCTATCCATTACGACATTATCTTGGAGTTCATAATTATTATCCCGATTTTTATTCAACGCTTCAATTCGACCGATCTTTTCATTTTCACATTTCTCGGCTAACGTCTTGATTTCATCGCTACTTAGATTTTTATTTATAAAATCTATTGGCCGTAGTTTGGTTGTGGAATGGAGGGTATTGTTATATGCAACTATAATTCTGAAAATTTTATCATCAAGCTCTTTGATGGACTTTTCTACCTCTAGAACCCTTAAATGTTCGTTAAGAGTGCCATGTAATCGTTCAATATCCGCGTTCCCTGTTTTATTTGCAGCGGTAGTAACGTGAAATTCAATTGAGTTTTCTTTAAGAAACTGTTCAATCGCGTTGTGAATGATATGTCATGTATAAATGGTAATTAGGTCATGCATGTGTTCATCGGCAGAGTACAGAAAAATTCGATTCGCGAGTCGAAAAACTGCTAAATTTTGTAAGCAATGGGAATTTAGAGAAATTATTTGTAAAAAGTAAAACAAAAATCATAAAATGTCATGCCCCGCTTTCTATTGATTTCTTTATCTTTCTAAAGAATCCTTATGGCCATTAATATTGCTATCGACTTTTCAGAGCCTTAAAATTTTATTTTTCATTCGCACCTTATAACGCGTATGGCAAATTTTTATAACTGTAAATCAAATTTTATATGGAACATTTTTCTCTATATCTACACTATCTTATAACTTTTGTTAAGTAACAAAAATAAGGTCTTGTTATTTCTGTGACGTCAGACATTGAGTAAAAACCAAAACTATAGAGTGAAAATGACTTAATATTTGACATTTGCCAGATTTTGAACGATAATAGATGGCGACACCAGCTTTCGTGTACTAAGCTTTTGTTTTAGTTTCTAGTGTCCAGAGCTCTAACCAAGTATATAAGTATTATCATATCCCAGCAAGACATTGGTAACCGGTTACATCGAAATCGAAAATTTTATCGATTTTAAAATAGTTACTAAGTATAACTAAAATGTAATCACAAATTCTAAAAAAAGACAATATTATTGAAGTAAATAACTTTAAAACTAGTTAAGGGTCGATGGCCAAAATTTATTTAATATTAACTCCGCTTCTTTACACTAAGTTTCGATACGAAATCGATATCATTTCGATTACATACTATATTATAATCGCATTTAATAAACAAAGCAATTATTTAGAACTAGGGAACTGCCTTATTTCCATGAGAATTAATGTCATGAAAACGATTAATTAACACACCTAGGAATCAATTCTGAATCGGTATTTGGAATTAATTCCTAATCGGTGGTAGTAATAAAGAATTTACCAATTACAAGAATAGATTTTGAAGTGATCGAATCAACTAGTTTGAACTCATTTTTTGTTGGCTATGATTCAAACCAATAGCAATGCAAAAAAAGCGGATATCGTTCACACAAAGTAATCACATTTTCACCCCAAAAGAATTGATTTTTGTGATTACAAAAATTGATTAAGAATAAATGCAAAACCGAATTTTGTCTGCTGGGATGTTATTATGTATTATATACTTTCTTTATATATTGTCTGGTAACCACTTCATGCTGATCGCATTCATGAACTTATAAAATGTGTTTCGTTGGAAATTATGATCAGTCATGAGAAAAAACTCATTTACATAAAAACAAGTTTATTTTTAAAATTCTCATTTATGACTTATGAAATTATTCATTATAAAATTGATGTATACATACATATAAAGGGTGTTACGAAAAATGTGGACTATTTTTCAACGGGTGAAAGTAGAGATAATTTTCAATCGAAAATGCCATATTACATTTTTCCCGCTTAAGGCTGGCTTTCGTTCTTGTTCTCAAATTTTTTGCTGCTGCCGTGATTTTTGACCTAAGATCTAACAGATTACGTTGTGTTTTCGTAAGTTTTTTTTACAATAACTTTTGACCCAGATGGCCTAGAACCATGAACCTGGAATTGTTGAAAAGGTAATCGATCAGAGAAATTATTTTGTGAAACCGAATCATACCTTCATCTGCGTAATAAAGCATTTTTTTTTCTCAACAAAGAAAGGAGTTATATATTTTAAAAATGGGCGTCGTAGTCGTGAAGAAGTAATAACTCAAAAACGAGTGCCATTACAGCTAAACGGTAAAAAGATTTTGAAAGGTGAACTCTTTAGCGATATAATAAGTGCTTAAACATTATTCTAGGGCTGTTAGATGTTTGCATATAACAATTTCTAGACAGGAAAACATGGTGAAAATAAAAAAAACACAAAACTTTCAATTTCTCATAAACAACACCGAAACGGGAAAAATGTAATATGGCATTTTCGACTGGAAATTATCTCTACTTTTACCCCTTGAAATATACTTCACGTTTTTCGGAACACCCTGTATACATTTGTATGTTTATATAGTCTATTTGTTTTAACGAAAAAAGACTTGTAAAATAAGATTCCAAAATCTACTGCCAGTTCGAAAAATCTACTGCGATTTTACAAGACGTTTACTGCACTTTTTATTTAATGGGATCTCAACAATAATGCTGTCAACTCAAGTGTCAAGTGTCAGTTTCAGTTTAGTTTTGTTTTGTGTAGTTTTAGATTTTAATTCGTTTAAATTATTTAAATGAAAAAATTTATGAGGCATGTTATTTTGAAAATATTGATTTTAATTATTTAAAACCATGATTTAAATTCGAAAGTAAATTATGATGTAGTGCAGTTGTGATTTTAAACACTTTTGTTTTGTTAATATTTTATTTTGATTGATGCCTGGTCAATAATAATAAAAGTATAAAATAAGAATAAATGGAAACTTCTGGCAGAAAATCGGAACAGGTGAAAATGGCATTAAAATGCCCGTTTTGTAAAACATTTAAAGCTGAATTAAATACGTTAACATACTTATGTTGAATCAAATTAAAATTACAAAATGTAAAAAACGTAATCTGGTTTTAACAAAAATCCATTTTCATATTGCATTTTATTTTCTTTAATTTTCAGATGCCAGATGAATTTTGTAAAAAGTGTCGTGATAAAATCAAATCACATTTACACAAAACATCTGATGAGTGCAAATCGTTCTTTATTAATAATAATACATGTGCAAGATAGTACATCAATGTCAGTTCAAATCAATGAAAGTCAAAGTGCAGTTAGTTCCCAAACAGAACCATTAAAGACAATATTAATATAGAATTCAGAACTAATTTTACATCATCATCTTGACATTAAGGGTACGAACAGCATTGGATACTGAGATTCTATTCTCTCAAGTAAATACAAATTCATTTTTTCAGAGTTTACCACAAGCATAAATGATTGCACTGCATTCACCTAGACTGACTAGAGTGAATCCAGGTTCATTGTGGAATATAAATTCCGTTGATTCTGTTCATGAGATAAAATCTGTAAGTAACGAAATAGTTCAAAGTTGACGGAACAGAAAGTGCATTATTACATTATTTTTACAATATCTTCGTTTCAAGTGCCTGGATCTGATGAGATTAAAAAAGTTCAACATTCAATTAACGGTACGAATGTTCAGTTTCTTTAACAATATGATTGTAAGGACAATAAAAGTTAAATTTCCAAAATACATGATCATAACAATTTTGGAAGATAGAATTTATTTATATAAATTTTTTAAAAGTGAAAAGTGTGAAAATAAAATGTATTAAAATACAGAACATTTGAATACTGTATTAAAATATAGTATGGAATAAAAACGTTAGCTCCGTATGGATTTGAAGTTATAAACCATTATTTGTTACAAACATACAAGGTGAGTCGATAACATAATAATGTCAGATTAATACTAAGATTAATGTGTGGGTATGCCCACAATTATCATTAAATGCAATTTATCTCAGTATTTCCTAAAAAAATTATACAAACATAAACTTTCCTTTAAGAAAATCTCAATATTAAAGTCTGGTTTTATACATACATTTATATTACAAGTAAACATACATATATCGTAATGCAATGAATTTATGAGATGAATCACTAGCGATGTAAACGATGTAACGTTCAATTCAGTTGAAATAATTTACCAACAATTCATGGTTATATACTTATGTACATTCATTCAAAGTGATCTTCAATGATTTCTATATTGTCGCTTTTATATATGTATGTGGGCAACGTACTAGAATGTTATGATAAGTTTGAAGATATATGATGTGAAGTTTTTTTTACATAAATTAATTAAGTATTATGATGGATAATGACATTTTAATCGAAAAAGTTCGGGTTTATTAAAGGATGTGTGATATGTCCAAAAAGGAGTACTCTTTTACCTCAAAAAAGTATTATAAATGATAAATGTATCCTCCATCCTTAAGCTTGATGTTTTCATCAATAATTTTAGTACTTATCGTTGTCCTTGTATTATCCATTTTTCGTTTTTGTTATATTGTTCGAATATTGATGTAAATGTGTGAACGTTATATAGGTATTTCTGGTAACCACTTCATGCTGATCGCATTCATGAACTTATAAAATGTGTTTCGTTGGAAATTATGATCAGTCATGAGAAAAAACTCATTTAGGTACATAAAAACAAGTTTATTTTTAAAATTCTCATTTATGACTTATGAAATTATTCATTATAAAATTGATGTATACATACATATAAAGGGTGTTACGAAAAATGTGGACTATATTTCAAGGGGTGAAAGTAGAGATAATTTTCAATCGAAAATGCCATATTACATTTTTCCCGCTTAAGGCTGGCTTTCGTTCTTGTTCTCAAATTTTTTGCTGCTGCCGTGATTTTTGACCTAAGATCTAACAGATTACGTTGTGTTTTCGTAAGTTTTTTTTACAATAACTTTTGACCCAGATGGCCTAGAACAATGAACCTGGAATTGTTGAAAAGGTAATCGATCAGAGAAATTATTTTTTGAAATCGAATCATACCTTTATCTGCGTAATAAAGCATTTTTTTTTCTCAACAAAGAAAGGAGTTATATATTTTAAAAATGGGCGTCGTAGTCGTGAAGAAGTAATAACTCAAAAACGAGTGCCATTACAGCTAAACGGTAAAAAGATTTTGAGAGGTGAACTTTTTAGCGATATAATAAGTGCTTAAACATTATTCTAGGGCTGTTAGATGTTTGGATATAACAATTTCTAGACAGGAAAACATGGTGAAAATAAAAAAAACACAAAACTTTCAATTTCTCATAAACAACACCGAAACGGGAAAAATGTAATATGGCATTTTCGACTGGAAATTATCTCTACTTTTACCCCTTGAAATATACTTCACGTTTTTCGGAACACCCTGTATACATTTGTATGTTTATATAGTCTATTTGTTTTAACGAAAAAAGACTTGTAAAATAAGATTCCAAAATCTACTGCCAGTTCGAAAAATCTACTGCGATTTTAGAAGACGTTTACTGCACTTTTTATTTAATGGGATCTCAACAATAATGCTGTCAACTCAAGTGTCAAGTGTCAGTTTCAGTTTAGTTTTGTTTTGTGTAGTTTTAGATTTTAATTCGTTTAAATTATTTAAATGAAAAAATTTATGAGGCATGTTATTTTGAAAATATTGATTTTAATTATTTAAAACCATGATTTAAATTCGAAAGTAAATTATGATGTAGTGCAGTTGTGATTTTAAACACTTTTGTTTTGTTAATATTTTATTTTGATTGATGCCTGGTCAATAATAATAAAAGTATAAAATAAGAATAAATGGAAACTTCTGGCAGAAAATCGGAACAGGTGAAAATGGCATTAAAATGCCCGTTTTGTAAAACATTTAAAGCTGAATTAAATACGTTAACATACTTATGTTACTCAAATTAAAATTACAAAATGTAAAAAACGTAATCTGGTTTTAACAAAAATCCATTTTCATATTGCATTTTATTTTCTTTAATTTTCAGATGCCAGATGAATTTTGTAAAAAGTGTCGTGATAAAATCAAATCACATTTACACAAAACATCTGATGAGTGCAAATCGTTCTTTATTAATAATAATACATGTGCAAGATAGTACATCAATGTCAGTTCAAATCAATGAAAGTCAAAGTGCAGTTAGTTCCCAAACAGAACCATTAAAGACAATATTAATATAGAATTCAGAACTAATTTTACATCATCATCTTGACATTAAGGGTACGAACAGCATTGGATACTGAGATTCTATTCTCTCAAGTAAATACAAATTCATTTTTTCAGAGTTTACCACAAGCATAAATGATTGCACTGCATTCACCTAGACTGACTAGAGTGAATCCAGGTTCATTGTGGAATATAAATTCCGTTGATTCTGTTCATGAGATTAAATCTGTAAGTAACGAAATAGTTCAAAGTTGACGGAACAGAAAGTGCATTATTACATTATTTTTACAATATCTTCGTTTCAAGTGCCTGGATCTGATGAGATTAAAAAAGTTCAACATTCAATTAACGGTACGAATGTTCAGTTTGTTTAACAATATGATTGTAAGGACAATAAAAGTTAAATTTCCAAAATACATGATCATAACAATTTTGGAAGATAGAATTTATTTATATAAATTTTTTAAAAGTGAAAAGTGTGAAAATAAAATGTATTAAAATACAGAACATTTGAATACTGTATTAAAATATAGTATGGAATAAAAACGTTAGCTCCGTATGGATTTGAAGTTATAAACCATTATTTGTTACAAACATACAAGGTGAGTCGATAACATAATAATGTCAGATTAATACTAAGATTAATGTGTGGGTATGCCCACAATTATCATTAAATGCAATTTATCTCAGTATTTCCTAAAAAAATTATACAAACATAAACTTTCCTTTAAGGTTCCGATTTACCAGCTGATCGAAAAAATTTTCAATCTATTCAAAAAAAAGTCAAAAACATAAATATGTATACATTACACATCTCCATACATCCATTATATATCAATATGTATGTATATGCTTTATTCTAGACATATATGTAAGTATATACATTGTATGTACATACTAAACTTATCTAATTGTTTGCAACTCTAATTTTTTCCAAGAATTTCATTGCCAAATTTTTATTTTTTTATTATCGGTACAGAAATGGAATATATTGAACGTGCATATGTATACAGGTACACAATGTACTATACATATTATGTATATGTATGAACATATGTGTGTATGTCATGTGCTTATATGTACATATGTGCAACAAGTCGAATGTAGAAAAAAAAATTTAAAATTTTTGTATTTCTGTTGAAGCAATTATAAATATAACATAAAAAATTTCTGGATGTTACACGGTATACAGACCACCTGTGCATATTTATATTTTGTACGAACGTTTTACAATGCATCTTGAACCCTGATGATATCCGTACGCATACACATAATTTAAATTATACACACGTGCATATTACCATCCCGTCTATATATGTTAATAATATGATGTACAAGTATATGTTGAATATGATATATCTACGCCTATATTAGGTGTAAAATTTTTATTCAATATATTAGTTATATATTTTTCATATAAATATGTACATACATATAATGTACATACAAAGTACATCTATATACATAATATGTACATATATCTATACATAGCTAGAATGTAAGTAGTCCATTTTCAACACAATTTATACTGACCAATTGTTATTTTCATGTGTTCAGTATAAATATATATACATATATATACATACATATGTATGTAAATGTACATGTGTATGAAGTATGAACATACTTACATATGTTCAATATATCAATATTCAATAATCTTTTTTCTTCATTCAATTACCAAAAAAATAAAAAAACATAGTATGTCTTATAGTAATAGCAAGTAATAGATACATATACTACACAATGCACATACATATATTCTACATGCATAAATTCATTTGCGCTGATATACCTATATATACATATTTAACATCTCCATTTATAGTTTATTAATTGATGCACATGTTTACATAATTATTATGATTTTTTCCTTGTATCATGTATTGTACCTTGATATATTGGTAATATATGCGCTGATAAATCATATAAATATGTACGCATGTGTGTAATTCTAATTTAATGATATCATATCAGCTGTGATTTACAAAACGTTTAAAAATTTTAATTTTATACGCATAAAAAATTTAAACCCAAAAAAAATTTTCCTTTCCATATATATTACGTACTATACTATATATACTGTACGTACTTATGCTATACATACATATGTATGTATGTACGTATACATGTGTATATGCAAATCATATATTATACGTGAAAATTTATATTCTCTACTAACATGTAGTACGTTTGCGTACCAATACATAGAGTGAATTAGGCAGAGACATCTACCTCAATTTGCCTGAACCCTTTTAATAGATTTCATAGGAAAAAAATTTAAAATAAAAAAAAAATAGCAAAAATTCGAAAATTTCAATGAAAAACATGTAATTTTCTTTGGCTTATAAAATCTAAACCACATTATATTTTCACTTGGTTTTTTTAATAAATGGTCAAGGAGAGTTCAAATTTTGTTTTTCCATTTTAAAAATCTCAAAAATGTACTGTCTAATAAGAGATATATTCAAGCAAAGTTAAAGGACTTTTTCTTAAAACATGCTTTGACTTTTTTTCACTTTTTAAGGACTACAAGCAGAAATTCGAAAATTTTTTCCACTTAATGAAAATAATTTAGTTAGGACTAGGTTTATGTAAAATTTCATAAAAATCGGTCCAAGGGTTTTTTAAAAATCTGGTCGTAAAGTGGATCAAAATTCTCATTTTCGTCAACTTTGAGTCCTTATAACACAAGAACGAAGTCCTTTTTCAAAATTCTGTTGCACTTAATGAAAATAATTTAGTCAGGACTAGCGTTACGTAAAATTTCATGAAAATCGGTCCATAAATGAATGAGAAACGAGGTCGAGAAGTTGTCGATTTACGAAAAGGCCCACCTTAAGAAAATCTCAATATTAAAGTCTGGTTTTATACATACATTTATATTACAAGTAAACATACATATATCGTAATGCAATGAATTTATGAGATGAATCACTAGCGATGTAAACGATGTAACGTTCAATTCAGTTGAAATAATTTACTAACAATTCATGGTTATATACTTATGTACATTCATTCAAAGTGATCTTCAATGATTTCTATATTGTCGCTTTTATATATGTATGTGGGCAACGTACTAGAATGTTATGATAAGTTTGAAGATATATGATGTGAAGTTTTTTTTACATAAATTAATTAAGTATTATGATGGATAATGACATTTTAATCGAAAAAGTTCGGGTTTATTAAAGGATGTGTGATATGTCCAAAAAGGAGTACTCTTTTACCTCAAAAAAGTATTATAAATGATAAATGTATCCTCCATCCTTAAGCTTGATGTTTTCATCAATAATTTTAGTACTTATCGTTGTCCTTGTGTTATCCATTTTTCGTTTTTGTTATATTGTTCGAATATTGATGAAAATGTGTGAACGTTATATAGGTATTTCTGGTAACCACTTCATGCTGATCGCATTCATGAACTTATAAAATGTGTTTCGTTGGAAATTATGATCAGTCATGAGAAAAAACTCATTTAGGTACATAAAAACAAGTTTATTTTTGAAATTCTCATTTATGACTTATGAAATTATTCATTATAAAATTGATGTATACATACATATAAAGGGTGTTACGAAAAATGTGGACTATATTTCAAGGGGTGAAAGTAGAGATAATTTTCAATCGAAAATGCCATATTACATTTTTCCCGCTTAAGGCTGGCTTTCGTTCTTGTTCTCAAATTTTTTGCTGCTGCCGTGATTTTTGACCTAAGATCTAACAGATTACGTTGTGTTTTCGTAAGTTTTTTTTACAATAACTTTTGACCCAGATGGCCTAGAACCATGAACCTGGAATTGTTGAAAAGGTAATCGATCAGAGAAATTATTTTGTGAAACCGAATCATACCTTCATCTGCGTAATAAAGCATTTTTTTTTCTCAACAAAGAAAGGAGTTATATATTTTAAAAATGGGCGTCGTAGTCGTGAAGAAGTAATAACTCAAAAACGAGTGCCATTACAGCTAAACGGTAAAAAGATTTTGAAAGGTGAACTCTTTAGCGATATAATAAGTGCTTAAACATTATTCTAGGGCTGTTAGATGTTTGCATATAACAATTTCTAGACAGGAAAACATGGTGAAAATAAAAAAAACACAAAACTTTCAAATTCTCATAAACAAAACCGAAATGCGAAAAATGTAATATGTCATTTTCGACTGGAAATTATCTCTACTTTTACCCCTTGAAATATACTTCACGTTTTTCGGAACACCCTGTATACATTTGTATGTTTATATAGTCTATTTGTTTTAACGAAAAAAGACTTGTAAAATAAGATTCCAAAATCTACTGCCAGTTCGAAAAATCTACTGCGATTTTACAAGACGTTTACTGCACTTTTTATTTAATGGGATCTCAACAATAATGCTGTCAACTCAAGTGTCAAGTGTCAGTTTCAGTTTAGTTTTGTTTTGTGTAGTTTTAGATTTTAATTCGTTTACATTATTTAAATGAAAAAATTTATGAGGCATGTTATTTTGAAAATATTGATTTTAATTATTTAAAACCATGATTTAAATTCGAAAGTAAATTATGATGTAGTGCAGTTGTGATTTTAAACACTTTTGTTTTGTTAATATTTTATTTTGATTGATGCCTGGTCAATAATAATAAAAGTATAAAATAAGAATAAATGGAAACTTCTGGCAGAAAATCGGAACAGGTGAAAATGGCATTAAAATGCCCGTTTTGTAAAACATTTAAAGCTGAATTAAATACGTTAACATACTTATGTTGAATCAAATTAAAATTACAAAATGTAAAAAACGTAATCTGGTTTTAACAAAAATCCATTTTCATATTGCATTTTATTTTCTTTAATTTTCAGATGCCAGATGAATTTTGTAAAAAGTGTCGTGATAAAATCAAATCACATTTACACAAAACATCTGATAAGTGCACAACAAGAAGTCAAATCAGTTCTGCAAATCGTTCTTTATTAATAATAATACATGTGCAAGATAGTACATCAATGTCAGTTCAAATCAATGAAAGTCAAAGTGCAGTTAGTTCCCAAACAGAACCATTAAAGACAATATTAATATAGAATTCAGAACTAATTTTACATCATCATCTTGACATTAAGGGTACGAACAGCATTGGATACTGAGATTCTATTCTCTCAAGTAAATACAAATTCATTTTTTCAGAGTTTACCACAAGCATAAATGATTGCACTGCATTCACCTAGACTGACTAGAGTGAATCCAGGTTCATTGTGGAATATAAATTCCGTTGATTCTGTTCATGAGATAAAATCTGTAAGTAACGAAATAGTTCAAAGTTGACGGAACAGAAAGTGCATTATTACATTATTTTTACAATATCTTCGTTTCAAGTGCCTGGATCTGATGAGATTAAAAAAGTTCAACATTCAATTAACGGTACGAATGTTCAGTTTGTTTAACAATATGATTGTAAGGACAATAAAAGTTAAATTTCCAAAATACATGATCATAACAATTTTGGAAGATAGAATTTATTTATATAAATTTTTTAAAAGTGAAAAGTGTGAAAATAAAATGTATTAAAATACAGAACATTTGAATACTGTATTAAAATATAGTATGGAATAAAAACGTTAGCTCCGTATGGATTTGAAGTTATAAACCATTATTTGTTACAAACATACAAGGTGAGTCTATAACATAATAATGTCAGATTAATACTAAGATTAATGTGTGGGTATGCCCACAATTATCATTAAATGCAATTTATCTCAGTATTTCCTAAAAAAATTATACAAACATAAACTTTCCTTTAAGAAAATCTCAATATTAAAGTCTGGTTTTATACATACATTTATATTACAAGTAAACATACATATATCGTAATGCAATGAATTTATGAGATGAATCACTAGCGATGTAAACGATGTAACGTTCAATTCAGTTGAAATAATTTACTAACAATTCATGGTTATATACTTATGTACATTCATTCAAAGTGATCTTCAATGATTTCTATATTGTCGCTTTTATATATGTATGTGGGCAACGTACTAGAATGTTATGATAAGTTTGAAGATATATGATGTGAAGTTTTTTTTACATAAATTAATTAAGTATTATGATGGATAATGACATTTTAATCGAAAAAGTTCGGGTTTATTAAAGGATGTGTGATATGTCCAAAAAGGAGTACTCTTTTACCTCAAAAAAGTATTATAAATGATAAATGTATCCTCCATCCTTAAGCTTGATGTTTTCATCAATAATTTTAGTACTTATCGTTGTCCTTGTATTATCCATTTTTCGTTTTTGTTATATTGTTCGAATATTGATGTAAATGTGTGAACGTTATATAGGTATTTCTGGTAACCACTTCATGCTGATCGCATTCATGAACTTATAAAATGTGTTTCGTTGGAAATTATGATCAGTCATGAGAAAAAACTCATTTACATAAAAACAAGTTTATTTTTAAAATTCTCATTTATGACTTATGAAATTATTCATTATAAAATTGATGTATACATACATATAAAGGGTGTTACGATGTGGACTATTTTTCAAGGGGTGAAAGTAGAGATAATTTTCAATCGAAAATGCCATATTACATTTTTCCCGCTTAAGGCTGGCTTTCGTTCTTGTTCTCAAATTTTTTGCTGCTGCCGTGATTTTTGACCTAAGATCTAACAGATTACGTTGTGTTTTCGTAAGTTTTTTTTACAATAACTTTTGACCCAGATGGCCTAGAACCATGAACCTGGAATTGTTGAAAAGGTAATCGATCAGAGAAATTATTTTGTGAAACCGAATCATACCTTCATCTGCGTAATAAAGCATTTTTTTTTCTCAACAAAGAAAGGAGTTATATATTTTAAAAATGGGCGTCGTAGTCGTGAAGAAGTAATAACTCAAAAACGAGTGCCATTACAGCTAAACGGTAAAAAGATTTTGAAAGGTGAACTCTTTAGCGATATAATAAGTGCTTAAACATTATTCTAGGGCTGTTAGATGTTTGGATATAACAATTTCTAGACAGGAAAACATGGTGAAAATAAAAAAAACACAAAACTTTCAATTTCTCATAAACAAAACCGAAATGGGAAAAATGTAATATGTCATTTTCGACTGGAAATTATCTCTACTTTTACCCCTTGAAATATACTTCACGTTTTTCGGAACACCCTGTATACATTTGTATGTTTATATAGTCTATTTGTTTTAACGAAAAAAGACTTGTAAAATAAGATTCCAAAATCTACTGCCAGTTCGAAAAATCTACTGCGATTTTACAAGACGTTTACTGCACTTTTTATTTAATGGGATCTCAAGAATAATGCTGTCAACTCAAGTGTCAAGTGTCAGTTTCAGTTTAGTTTTGTTTTGTGTAGTTTTAGATTTTAATTCGTTTAAATTATTTAAATGAAAAAATTTATGAGGCATGTTATTTTGAAAATATTGATTTTATTTATTTAAAACCATGATTTAAATTCGAAAGTAAATTATGATGTAGTGCAGTTGTGATTTTAAACACTTTTGTTTTGTTAATATTTTATTTTGATTGATGCCTGGTCAATAATAATAAAAGTATAAAATAAGAATAAATGGAAACTTCTGGCAGAAAATCGGAACAGGTGAAAATGGCATTAAAATGCCCGTTTTGTAAAACATTTAAAGCTGAATTAAATACGTTAACATACTTATGTTGAATCAAATTAAAATTACAAAATGTAAAAAACGTAATCTGGTTTTAACAAAAATCCATTTTCATATTGCATTTTATTTTCTTTAATTTTCAGATGCCAGATGAATTTTGTAAAAAGTGTCGTGATAAAATCAAATCACATTTACACAAAACATCTGATGAGTGCAAATCGTTCTTTATTAATAATAATACATGTGCAAGATAGTACATCAATGTCAGTTCAAATCAATGAAAGTCAAAGTGCAGTTAGTTCCCAAACAGAACCATTAAAGACAATATTAATATAGAATTCAGAACTAATTTTACATCATCATCTTGACATTAAGGGTACGAACAGCATTGGATACTGAGATTCTATTCTCTCAAGTAAATACAAATTCATTTTTTCAGAGTTTACCACAAGCATAAATGATTGCACTGCATTCACCTAGACTGACTAGAGTGAATCCAGGTTCATTGTGGAATATAAATTCCGTTGATTCTGTTCATGAGATAAAATCTGTAAGTAACGAAATAGTTCAAAGTTGACGGAACAGAAAGTGCATTATTACATTATTTTTACAATATCTTCGTTTCAAGTGCCTGGATCTGATGAGATTAAAAAAGTTCAACATTCAATTAACGGTACGAATGTTCAGTTTGTTTAACAATATGATTGTAAGGACAATAAAAGTTAAATTTCCAAAATACATGATCATAACAATTTTGGAAGATAGAATTTATTTATATAAATTTTTTAAAAGTGAAAAGTGTGAAAATAAAATGTATTAAAATACAGAACATTTGAATACTGTATTAAAATATAGTATGGAATAAAAACGTTAGCTCCGTATAGATTTGAAGTTATAAACCATTATTTGTTACAAACATACAAGGTGAGTCGATAACATAATAATGTCAGATTAATACTAAGATTAATGTGTGGGTATGCCCACAATTATCATTAAATGCAATTTATCTCAGTATTTCCTAAAAAAATTATACAAACATAAACTTTCCTTTAAGAAAATCTCAATATTAAAGTCTGGTTTTATACATACATTTATATTACAAGTAAACATACATATATCGTAATGCAATGAATTTATGAGATGAATCACTAGCGATGTAAACGATGTAACGTTCAATTCAGTTGAAATAATTTACCAACAATTCATGGTTATATACTTATGTACATTCATTCAAAGTGATCTTCAATGATTTCTATATTGTCGCTTTTATATATGTATGTGGGCAACGTACTAGAATGTTATGATAAGTTTGAAGATATATGATGTGAAGTTTTTTTTACATAAATTAATTAAGTATTATGATGGATAATGACATTTTAATCGAAAAAGTTCGGGTTTATTAAAGGATGTGTGATATGTCCAAAAAGGAGTACTCTTTTACCTCAAAAAAGTATTATAAATGATAAATGTATCCTCCATCCTTAAGCTTGATGTTTTCATCAATAATTTTAGTACTTATCGTTGTCCTTGTATTATCCATTTTTCGTTTTTGTTATATTGTTCGAATATTGATGTAAATGTGTGAACGTTATATAGGTATTTCTGGTAACCACTTCATGCTGATCGCATTCATGAACTTATAAAATGTGTTTCGTTGGAAATTATGATCAGTCATGAGAAAAAACTCATTTAGGTACATAAAAACAAGTTTATTTTTGAAATTCTCATTTATGACTTATGAAATTATTCATTATAAAATTGATGTATACATACATATAAAGGGTGTTACGAAAAATGTGGACTATATTTCAAGGGGTGAAAGTAGAGATAATTTTCAATCGAAAATGCCATATTACATTTTTCCCGCTTAAGGCTGGCTTTCGTTCTTGTTCTCAAATTTTTTGCTGCTGCCGTGATTTTTGACCTAAGATCTAACAGATTACGTTGTGTTTTCGTAAGTTTTTTTTACAATAACTTTTGACCCAGATGGCCTAGAACAATGAACCTGGAATTGTTGAAAAGGTAATCGATCAGAGAAATTATTTTTTGAAATCGAATCATACCTTTATCTGCGTAATAAAGCATTTTTTTTTCTCAACAAAGAAAGGAGTTATATATTTTAAAAATGGGCGTCGTAGTCGTGAAGAAGTAATAACTCAAAAACGAGTGCCATTACAGCTAAACGGTAAAAAGATTTTGAGAGGTGAACTTTTTAGCGATATAATAAGTGCTTAAACATTATTCTAGGGCTGTTAGATGTTTGGATATAAAAATTTCTAGACAGGAAAACATGGTGAAAATAAAAAAAACACAAAACTTTCAATTTCTCATAAACAACACCGAAACGGGAAAAATGTAATATGGCATTTTCGACTGGAAATTATCTCTACTTTTACCCCTTGAAATATACTTCACGTTTTTCGGAACACCCTGTATACATTTGTATGTTTATATAGTCTATTTGTTTTAACGAAAAAAGACTTGTAAAATAAGATTCCAAAATCTACTGCCAGTTCGAAAAATCTACTGCGATTTTACAAGACGTTTACTGCACTTTTTATTTAATGGGATCTCAAGAATAATGCTGTCAACTCAAGTGTCAAGTGTCAGTTTCAGTTTAGTTTTGTTTTGTGTAGTTTTAGATTTTAATTCGTTTACATTATTTAAATGAAAAAATTTATGAGGCATGTTATTTTGAAAATATTGATTTTAATTATTTAAAACCATGATTTAAATTCGAAAGTAAATTATGATGTAGTGCAGTTGTGATTTTAAACACTTTTGTTTTGTTAATATTTTATTTTGATTGATGCCTGGTCAATAATAATAAAAGTATAAAATAAGAATAAATGGAAACTTCTGGCAGAAAATCGGAACAGGTGAAAATGGCATTAAAATGCCCGTTTTGTAAAACATTTAAAGCTGAATTAAATACGTTAACATACTTATGTTGAATCAAATTAAAATTACAAAATGTAAAAAACGTAATCTGGTTTTAACAAAAATCCATTTTCATATTGCATTTTATTTTCTTTAATTTTCAGATGCCAGATGAATTTTGTAAAAAGTGTCGTGATAAAATCAAATCACATTTACACAAAACATCTGATGAGTGCAAATCGTTCTTTATTAATAATAATACATGTGCAAGATAGTACATCAATGTCAGTTCAAATCAATGAAAGTCAAAGTGCAGTTAGTTCCCAAACAGAACCATTAAAGACAATATTAATATAGAATTCAGAACTAATTTTACATCATCATCTTGACATTAAGGGTACGAACAGCATTGGATACTGAGATTCTATTCTCTCAAGTAAATACAAATTCATTTTTTCAGAGTTTACCACAAGCATAAATGATTGCACTGCATTCACCTAGACTGACTAGAGTGAATCCAGGTTCATTGTGGAATATAAATTCCGTTGATTCTGTTCATGAGATTAAATCTGTAAGTAACGAAATAGTTCAAAGTTGACGGAACAGAAAGTGCATTATTACATTATTTTTACAATATCTTCGTTTCAAGTGCCTGGATCTGATGAGATTAAAAAAGTTCAACATTCAATTAACGGTACGAATGTTCAGTTTGTTTAACAATATGATTGTAAGGACAATAAAAGTTAAATTTCCAAAATACATGATCATAACAATTTTGGAAGATAGAATTTATTTATATAAATTTTTTAAAAGTGAAAAGTGTGAAAATAAAATGTATTAAAATACAGAACATTTGAATACTGTATTAAAATATAGTATGGAATAAAAACGTTAGCTCCGTATGGATTTGAAGTTATAAACCATTATTTGTTACAAACATACAAGGTGAGTCGATAACATAATAATGTCAGATTAATACTAAGATTAATGTGTGGGTATGCCCACAATTATCATTAAATGCAATTTATCTCAGTATTTCCTAAAAAAATTATACAAACATAAACTTTCCTTTAAGAAAATCTCAATATTAAAGTCTGGTTTTATACATACATTTATATTACAAGTAAACATACATATATCGTAATGCAATGAATTTATGAGATGAATCACTAGCGATGTAAACGATGTAACGTTCAATTCAGTTGAAATAATTTACCAACAATTCATGGTTATATACTTATGTACATTCATTCAAAGTGATCTTCAATGATTTCTATATTGTCGCTTTTATATATGTATGTGGGCAACGTACTAGAATGTTATGATAAGTTTGAAGATATATGATGTGAAGTTTTTTTTACATAAATTAATTAAGTATTATGATGGATAATGACATTTTAATCGAAAAAGTTCGGGTTTATTAAAGGATGTGTGATATGTCCAAAAAGGAGTACTCTTTTACCTCAAAAAAGTATTATAAATGATAAATGTATCCTCCATCCTTAAGCTTGATGTTTTCATCAATAATTTTAGTACTTATCGTTGTCCTTGTATTATCCATTTTTCGTTTTTGTTATATTGTTCGAATATTGATGTAAATGTGTGAACGTTATATAGGTATTTCTGGTAACCACTTCATGCTGATCGCATTCATGAACTTATAAAATGTGTTTCGTTGGAAATTATGATCAGTCATGAGAAAAAACTCATTTAGGTACATAAAAACAAGTTTATTTTTGAAATTCTCATTTATGACTTATGAAATTATTCATTATAAAATTGATGTATACATACATATAAAGGGTGTTACGAAAAATGTGGACTATATTTCAAGGGGTGAAAGTAGAGATAATTTTCAATCGAAAATGCCATATTACATTTTTCCCGCTTAAGGCTGGCTTTCGTTCTTGTTCTCAAATTTTTTGCTGCTGCCGTGATTTTTGACCTAAGATCTAACAGATTACGTTGTGTTTTCGTAAGTTTTTTTTACAATAACTTTTGACCCAGATGGCCTAGAACAATGAACCTGGAATTGTTGAAAAGGTAATCGATCAGAGAAATTATTTTTTGAAATCGAATCATACCTTTATCTGCGTAATAAAGCATTTTTTTTTCTCAACAAAGAAAGGAGTTATATATTTTAAAAATGGGCGTCGTAGTCGTGAAGAAGTAATAACTCAAAAACGAGTGCCATTACAGCTAAACGGTAAAAAGATTTTGAGAGGTGAACTTTTTAGCGATATAATAAGTGCTTAAACATTATTCTAGGGCTGTTAGATGTTTGGATATAAAAATTTCTAGACAGGAAAACATGGTGAAAATAAAAAAAACACAAAACTTTCAATTTCTCATAAACAACACCGAAACGGGAAAAATGTAATATGGCATTTTCGACTGGAAATTATCTCTACTTTTACCCCTTGAAATATACTTCACGTTTTTCGGAACACCCTGTATACATTTGTATGTTTATATAGTCTATTTGTTTTAACGAAAAAAGACTTGTAAAATAAGATTCCAAAATCTACTGCCAGTTCGAAAAATCTACTGCGATTTTACAAGACGTTTACTGCACTTTTTATTTAATGGGATCTCAACAATAATGCTGTCAACTCAAGTGTCAAGTGTCAGTTTCAGTTTAGTTTTGTTTTGTGTAGTTTTAGATTTTAATTCGTTTACATTATTTAAATGAAAAAATTTATGAGGCATGTTATTTTGAAAATATTGATTTTAATTATTTAAAACCATGATTTAAATTCGAAAGTAAATTATGATGTAGTGCAGTTGTGATTTTAAACACTTTTGTTTTGTTAATATTTTATTTTGATTGATGCCTGGTCAATAATAATAAAAGTATAAAATAAGAATAAATGGAAACTTCTGGCAGAAAATCGGAACAGGTGAAAATGGCATTAAAATGCCCGTTTTGTAAAACATTTAAAGCTGAATTAAATACGTTAACATACTTATGTTGAATCAAATTAAAATTACAAAATGTAAAAAACGTAATCTGGTTTTAACAAAAATCCATTTTCATATTGCATTTTATTTTCTTTAATTTTCAGATGCCAGATGAATTTTGTAAAAAGTGTCGTGATAAAATCAAATCACATTTACACAAAACATCTGATGAGTGCAAATCGTTCTTTATTAATAATAATACATGTGCAAGATAATACATCAATGTCAGTTCAAATCAATGAAAGTCAAAGTGCAGTTAGTTCCCAAACAGAACCATTAAAGACAATATTAATATAGAATTCAGAACTAATTTTACATCATCATCTTGACATTAAGGGTACGAACAGCATTGGATACTGAGATTCTATTCTCTCAAGTAAATACAAATTCATTTTTTCAGAGTTTACCACAAGCATAAATGATTGCACTGCATTCACCTAGACTGACTAGAGTGAATCCAGGTTCATTGTGGAATATAAATTCCGTTGATTCTGTTCATGAGATTAAATCTGTAAGTAACGAAATAGTTCAAAGTTGACGGAACAGAAAGTGCATTATTACATTATTTTTACAATATCTTCGTTTCAAGTGCCTGGATCTGATGAGATTAAAAAAGTTCAACATTCAATTAACGGTACGAATGTTCAGTTTGTTTAACAATATGATTGTAAGGACAATAAAAGTTAAATTTCCAAAATACATGATCATAACAATTTTGGAAGATAGAATTTATTTATATAAATTTTTTAAAAGTGAAAAGTGTGAAAATAAAATGTATTAAAATACAGAACATTTGAATACTGTATTAAAATATAGTATGGAATAAAAACGTTAGCTCCGTATGGATTTGAAGTTATAAACCATTATTTGTTACAAACATACAAGGTGAGTCGATAACATAATAATGTCAGATTAATACTAAGATTAATGTGTGGGTATGCCCACAATTATCATTAAATGCAATTTATCTCAGTATTTCCTAAAAAAATTATACAAACATAAACTTTCCTTTAAGAAAATCTCAATATTAAAGTCTGGTTTTATACATACATTTATATTACAAGTAAACATACATATATCGTAATGCAATGAATTTATGAGATGAATCACTAGCGATGTAAACGATGTAACGTTCAATTCAGTTGAAATAATTTACCAACAATTCATGGTTATATACTTATGTACATTCATTCAAAGTGATCTTCAATGATTTCTATATTGTCGCTTTTATATATGTATGTGGGCAACGTACTAGAATGTTATGATAAGTTTGAAGATATATGATGTGAAGTTTTTTTTACATAAATTAATTAAGTATTATGATGGATAATGACATTTTAATCGAAAAAGTTCGGGTTTATTAAAGGATGTGTGATATGTCCAAAAAGGAGTACTCTTTTACCTCAAAAAAGTATTATAAATGATAAATGTATCCTCCATCCTTAAGCTTGATGTTTTCATCAATAATTTTAGTACTTATCGTTGTCCTTGTATTATCCATTTTTCGTTTTTGTTATATTGTTCGAATATTGATGTAAATGTGTGAACGTTATATAGGTATTTCTGGTAACCACTTCATGCTGATCGCATTCATGAACTTATAAAATGTGTTTCGTTGGAAATTATGATCAGTCATGAGAAAAAACTCATTTAGGTACATAAAAACAAGTTTATTTTTGAAATTCTCATTTATGACTTATGAAATTATTCATTATAAAATTGATGTATACATACATATAAAGGGTGTTACGAAAAATGTGGACTATATTTCAAGGGGTGAAAGTAGAGATAATTTTCAATCGAAAATGCCATATTACATTTTTCCCGCTTAAGGCTGGCTTTCGTTCTTGTTCTCAAATTTTTTGCTGCTGCCGTGATTTTTGACCTAAGATCTAACAGATTACGTTGTGTTTTCGTAAGTTTTTTTTACAATAACTTTTGACCCAGATAGCCTAGAACAATGAACCTGGAATTGTTGAAAAGGTAATCGATCAGAGAAATTATTTTTTGAAATCGAATCATACCTTTATCTGCGTAATAAAGCATTTTTTTTTCTCAACAAAGAAAGGAGTTATATATTTTAAAAATGGGCGTCGTAGTCGTGAAGAAGTAATAACTCAAAAACGAGTGCCATTACAGCTAAACGGTAAAAAGATTTTGAGAGGTGAACTTTTTAGCGATATAATAAGTGCTTAAACATTATTCTAGGGCTGTTAGATGTTTGGATATAAAAATTTCTAGACAGGAAAACATGGTGAAAATAAAAAAAACACAAAACTTTCAATTTCTCATAAACAACACCGAAACGGGAAAAATGTAATATGGCATTTTCGACTGGAAATTATCTCTACTTTTACCCCTTGAAATATACTTCACGTTTTTCGGAACACCCTGTATACATTTGTATGTTTATATAGTCTATTTGTTTTAACGAAAAAAGACTTGTAAAATAAGATTCCAAAATCTACTGCCAGTTCGAAAAATCTACTGCGATTTTAGAAGACGTTTACTGCACTTTTTATTTAATGGGATCTCAACAATAATGCTGTCAACTCAAGTGTCAAGTGTCAGTTTCAGTTTAGTTTTGTTTTGTGTAGTTTTAGATTTTAATTCGTTTAAATTATTTAAATGAAAAAATTTATGAGGCATGTTATTTTGAAAATATTGATTTTATTTATTTAAAACCATGATTTAAATTCGAAAGTAAATTATGATGTAGTGCAGTTGTGATTTTAAACACTTTTGTTTTGTTAATATTTTATTTTGATTGATGCCTGGTCAATAATAATAAAAGTATAAAATAAGAATAAATGGAAACTTCTGGCAGAAAATCGGAACAGGTGAAAATGGCATTAAAATGCCCGTTTTGTAAAACATTTAAAGCTGAATTAAATACGTTAACATACTTATGTTGAATCAAATTAAAATTACAAAATGTAAAAAACGTAATCTGGTTTTAACAAAAATCCATTTTCATATTGCATTTTATTTTCTTTAATTTTCAGATGCCAGATGAATTTTGTAAAAAGTGTCGTGATAAAATCAAATCACATTTACACAAAACATCTGATGAGTGCAAATCGTGCTTTATTAATAATAATACATGTGCAAGATAGTACATCAATGTCAGTTCAAATCAATGAAAGTCAAAGTGCAGTTAGTTCCCAAACAGAACCATTAAAGACAATATTAATATAGAATTCAGAACTAATTTTACATCATCATCTTGACATTAAGGGTACGAACAGCATTGGATACTGAGATTCTATTCTCTCAAGTAAATACAAATTCATTTTTTCAGAGTTTACCACAAGCATAAATGATTGCACTGCATTCACCTAGACTGACTAGAGTGAATCCAGGTTCATTGTGGAATATAAATTCCGTTGATTCTGTTCATGAGATTAAATCTGTAAGTAACGAAATAGTTCAAAGTTGACGGAACAGAAAGTGCATTATTACATTATTTTTACAATATCTTCGTTTCAAGTGCCTGGATCTGATGAGATTAAAAAAGTTCAACATTCAATTAATGGTACGAATGTTCAGTTTGTTTAACAATATGATTGTAAGGACAATAAAAGTTAAATTTCCAAAATACATGATCATAACAATTTTGGAAGATAGAATTTATTTATATAAATTTTTTAAAAGTGAAAAGTGTGAAAATAAAATGTATTAAAATACAGAACATTTGAATACTGTATTAAAATATAGTATGGAATAAAAACGTTAGCTCCGTATGGATTTGAAGTTATAAACCATTATTTGTTACAAACATACAAGGTGAGTCGATAACATAATAATGTCAGATTAATACTAAGATTAATGTGTGGGTATGCCCACAATTATCATTAAATGCAATTTATCTCAGTATTTCCTAAAAAAATTATACAAACATAAACTTTCCTTTAAGAACATCTCAATATTAAAGTCTGGTTTTATACATACATTTATATTACAAGTAAACATACATATATCGTAATGCAATGAATTTATGAGATGAATCACTAGCGATGTAAACGATGTAACGTTCAATTCAGTTGAAATAATTTACTAACAATTCATGGTTATATACTTATGTACATTCATTCAAAGTGATCTTCAATGATTTCTATATTGTCGCTTTTATATATGTATGTGGGCAACGTACTAGAATGTTATGATAAGTTTGAAGATATATGATGTGAAGTTTTTTTTACATAAATTAATTAAGTATTATGATGGATAATGACATTTTAATCGAAAAAGTTCGGGTTTATTAAAGGATGTGTGATATGTCCAAAAAGGAGTACTCTTTTACCTCAAAAAAGTATTATAAATGATAAATGTATCCTCCATCCTTAAGCTTGATGTTTTCATCAATAATTTTAGTACTTATCGTTGTCCTTGTGTTATCCATTTTTCGTTTTTGTTATATTGTTCGAATATTGATGAAAATGTGTGAACGTTATATAGGTATTTCTGGTAACCACTTCATGCTGATCGCATTCATGAACTTATAAAATGTGTTTCGTTGGAAATTATGATCAGTCATGAGAAAAAACTCATTTAGGTACATAAAAACAAGTTTATTTTTGAAATTCTCATTTATGACTTATGAAATTATTCATTATAAAATTGATGTATACATACATATAAAGGGTGTTACGAAAAATGTGGACTATATTTCAAGGGGTGAAAGTAGAGATAATTTTCAATCGAAAATGCCATATTACATTTTTCCCGCTTAAGGCTGGCTTTCGTTCTTGTTCTCAAATTTTTTGCTGCTGCCGTGATTTTTGACCTAAGATCTAACAGATTACGTTGTGTTTTCGTAAGTTTTTTTTACAATAACTTTTGACCCAGATGGCCTAGAACCATGAACCTGGAATTGTTGAAAAGGTAATCGATCAGAGAAATTATTTTGTGAAACCGAATCATACCTTCATCTGCGTAATAAAGCATTTTTTTTTCTCAACAAAGAAAGGAGTTATATATTTTAAAAATGGGCGTCGTAGTCGTGAAGAAGTAATAACTCAAAAACGAGTGCCATTACAGCTAAACGGTAAAAAGATTTTGAAAGGTGAACTCTTTAGCGATATAATAAGTGCTTAAACATTATTCTAGGGCTGTTAGATGTTTGCATATAACAATTTCTAGACAGGAAAACATGGTGAAAATAAAAAAAACACAAAACTTTCAAATTCTCATAAACAAAACCGAAATGCGAAAAATGTAATATGTCATTTTCGACTGGAAATTATCTCTACTTTTACCCCTTGAAATATACTTCACGTTTTTCGGAACACCCTGTATACATTTGTATGTTTATATAGTCTATTTGTTTTATCGAAAAAAGACTTGTAAAATAAGATTCCAAAATCTACTGCCAGTTCGAAAAATCTACTGCGATTTTACAAGACGTTTACTGCACTTTTTATTTAATGGGATCTCAACAATAATGCTGTCAACTCAAGTGTCAAGTGTCAGTTTCAGTTTAGTTTTGTTTTGTGTAGTTTTAGATTTTAATTCGTTTACATTATTTAAATGAAAAAATTTATGAGGCATGTTATTTTGAAAATATTGATTTTAATTATTTAAAACCATGATTTAAATTCGAAAGTAAATTATGATGTAGTGCAGTTGTGATTTTAAACACTTTTGTTTTGTTAATATTTTATTTTGATTGATGCCTGGTCAATAATAATAAAAGTATAAAATAAGAATAAATGGAAACTTCTGGCAGAAAATCGGAACAGGTGAAAATGGCATTAAAATGCCCGTTTTGTAAAACATTTAAAGCTGAATTAAATACGTTAACATACTTATGTTGAATCAAATTAAAATTACAAAATGTAAAAAACGTAATCTGGTTTTAACAAACATCCATTTTCATATTGCATTTTATTTTCTTTAATTTTCAGATGCCAGATGAATTTTGTAAAAAGTGTCGTGATAAAATCAAATCACATTTACACAAAACATCTGATGAGTGCAAATCGTTCTTTATTAATAATAATACATGTGCAAGATAGTACATCAATGTCAGTTCAAATCAATGAAAGTCAAAGTGCAGTTAGTTCCCAAACAGAACCATTAAAGACAATATTAATATAGAATTCAGAACTAATTTTACATCATCATCTTGACATTAAGGGTACGAACAGCATTGGATACTGAGATTCTATTCTCTCAAGTAAATACAAATTCATTTTTTCAGAGTTTACCACAAGCATAAATGATTGCACTGCATTCACCTAGACTGACTAGAGTGAATCCAGGTTCATTGTGGAATATAAATTCCGTTGATTCTGTTCATGAGATTAAATCTGTAAGTAACGAAATAGTTCAAAGTTGACGGAACAGAAAGTGCATTATTACATTATTTTTACAATATCTTCGTTTCAAGTGCCTGGATCTGATGAGATTAAAAAAGTTCAACATTCAATTAACGGTACGAATGTTCAGTTTGTTTAACAATATGATTGTAAGGACAATAAAAGTTAAATTTCCAAAATACATGATCATAACAATTTTGGAAGATAGAATTTATTTATATAAATTTTTTAAAAGTGAAAAGTGTGAAAATAAAATGTATTAAAATACAGAACATTTGAATACTGTATTAAAATATAGTATGGAATAAAAACGTTAGCTCCGTATGGATTTGAAGTTATAAACCATTATTTGTTACAAACATACAAGGTGAGTCGATAACATAATAATGTCAGATTAATACTAAGATTAATGTGTGGGTATGCCCACAATTATCATTAAATGCAATTTATCTCAGTATTTCCTAAAAAAATTATACAAACATAAACTTTCCTTTAAGAAAATCTCAATATTAAAGTCTGGTTTTATACATACATTTATATTACAAGTAAACATACATATATCGTAATGCAATGAATTTATGAGATGAATCACTAGCGATGTAAACGATGTAACGTTCAATTCAGTTGAAATAATTTACCAACAATTCATGGTTATATACTTATGTACATTCATTCAAAGTGATCTTCAATGATTTCTATATTGTCGCTTTTATATATGTATGTGGGCAACGTACTAGAATGTTATGATAAGTTTGAAGATATATGATGTGAAGTTTTTTTTACATAAATTAATTAAGTATTATGATGGATAATGACATTTTAATCGAAAAAGTTCGGGTTTATTAAAGGATGTGTGATATGTCCAAAAAGGAGTACTCTTTTACCTCAAAAAAGTATTATAAATGATAAATGTATCCTCCATCCTTAAGCTTGATGTTTTCATCAATAATTTTAGTACTTATCGTTGTCCTTGTATTATCCATTTTTCGTTTTTGTTATATTGTTCGAATATTGATGTAAATGTGTGAACGTTATATAGGTATTTCTGGTAACCACTTCATGCTGATCGCATTCATGAACTTATAAAATGTGTTTCGTTGGAAATTATGATCAGTCATGAGAAAAAACTCATTTAGGTACATAAAAACAAGTTTATTTTTGAAATTCTCATTTATGACTTATGAAATTATTCATTATAAAATTGATGTATACATACATATAAAGGGTGTTACGAAAAATGTGGACTATATTTCAAGGGGTGAAAGTAGAGATAATTTTCAATCGAAAATGCCATATTACATTTTTCCCGCTTAAGGCTGGCTTTCGTTCTTGTTCTCAAATTTTTTGCTGCTGCCGTGATTTTTGACCTAAGATCTAACAGATTACGTTGTGTTTTCGTAAGTTTTTTTTACAATAACTTTTGACCCAGATAGCCTAGAACAATGAACCTGGAATTGTTGAAAAGGTAATCGATCAGAGAAATTATTTTTTGAAATCGAATCATACCTTTATCTGCGTAATAAAGCATTTTTTTTTTCTCAACAAAGAAAGGAGTTATATATTTTAAAAATGGGCGTCGTAGTCGTGAAGAAGTAATAACTCAAAAACGAGTGCCATTACAGCTAAACGGTAAAAAGATTTTGAGAGGTGAACTTTTTAGCGATATAATAAGTGCTTAAACATTATTCTAGGGCTGTTAGATGTTTGGATATAAAAATTTCTAGACAGGAAAACATGGTGAAAATAAAAAAAACACAAAACTTTCAATTTCTCATAAACAACACCGAAACGGGAAAAATGTAATATGGCATTTTCGACTGGAAATTATCTCTACTTTTACCCCTTGAAATATACTTCACGTTTTTCGGAACACCCTGTATACATTTGTATGTTTATATAGTCTATTTGTTTTAACGAAAAAAGACTTGTAAAATAAGATTCCAAAATCTACTGCCAGTTCGAAAAATCTACTGCGATTTTACAAGACGTTTACTGCACTTTTTATTTAATGGGATCTCAACAATAATGCTGTCAACTCAAGTGTCAAGTGTCAGTTTCAGTTTAGTTTTGTTTTGTGTAGTTTTAGATTTTAATTCGTTTAAATTATTTAAATGAAAAAATTTATGAGGCATGTTATTTTGAAAATATTGATTTTAATTATTTAAAACCATGATTTAAATTCGAAAGTAAATTATGATGTAGTGCAGTTGTGATTTTAAACACTTTTGTTTTGTTAATATTTTATTTTGATTGATGCCTGGTCAATAATAATAAAAGTATAAAATAAGAATAAATGGAAACTTCTGGCAGAAAATCGGAACAGGTGAAAATGGCATTAAAATGCCCGTTTTGTAAAACATTTAAAGCTGAATTAAATACGTTAACATACTTATGTTGAATCAAATTAAAATTACAAAATGTAAAAAACGTAATCTGGTTTTAACAAAAATCCATTTTCATATTGCATTTTATTTTCTTTAATTTTCAGATGCCAGATGAATTTTGTAAAAAGTGTCGTGATAAAATCAAATCACATTTACACAAAACATCTGATGAGTGCAAATCGTTCTTTATTAATAATAATACATGTGCAAGATAGTACATCAATGTCAGTTCAAATCAATGAAAGTCAAAGTGCAGTTAGTTCCCAAACAGAACCATTAAAGACAATATTAATATAGAATTCAGAACTAATTTTACATCATCATCTTGACATTAAGGGTACGAACAGCATTGGATACTGAGATTCTATTCTCTCAAGTAAATACAAATTCATTTTTTCAGAGTTTACCACAAGCATAAATGATTGCACTGCATTCACCTAGACTGACTAGAGTGAATCCAGGTTCATTGTGGAATATAAATTCCGTTGATTCTGTTCATGAGATTAAATCTGTAAGTAACGAAATAGTTCAAAGTTGACGGAACAGAAAGTGCATTATTACATTATTTTTACAATATCTTCGTTTCAAGTGCCTGGATCTGATGAGATTAAAAAAGTTCAACATTCAATTAACGGTACGAATGTTCAGTTTGTTTAACAATATGATTGTAAGGACAATAAAAGTTAAATTTCCAAAATACATGATCATAACAATTTTGGAAGATAGAATTTATTTATATAAATTTTTTAAAAGTGAAAAGTGTGAAAATAAAATGTATTAAAATACAGAACATTTGAATACTGTATTAAAATATAGTATGGAATAAAAACGTTAGCTCCGTATGGATTTGAAGTTATAAACCATTATTTGTTACAAACATACAAGGTGAGTCGATAACATAATAATGTCAGATTAATACTAAGATTAATGTGTGGGTATGCCCACAATTATCATTAAATGCAATTTATCTCAGTATTTCCTAAAAAAATTATACAAACATAAACTTTCCTTTAAGAAAATCTCAATATTAAAGTCTGGTTTTATACATACATTTATATTACAAGTAAACATACATATATCGTAATGCAATGAATTTATGAGATGAATCACTAGCGATGTAAACGATGTAACGTTCAATTCAGTTGAAATAATTTACTAACAATTCATGGTTATATACTTATGTACATTCATTCAAAGTGATCTTCAATGATTTCTATATTGTCGCTTTTATATATGTATGTGGGCAACGTACTAGAATGTTATGATAAGTTTGAAGATATATGATGTGAAGTTTTTTTTACATAAATTAATTAAGTATTATGATGGATAATGACATTTTAATCGAAAAAGTTCGGGTTTATTAAAGGATGTGTGATATGTCCAAAAAGGAGTACTCTTTTACCTCAAAAAAGTATTATAAATGATAAATGTATCCTCCATCCTTAAGCTTGATGTTTTCATCAATAATTTTAGTACTTATCGTTGTCCTTGTATTATCCATTTTTCGTTTTTGTTATATTGTTCGAATATTGATGTAAATGTGTGAACGTTATATAGGTATTTCTGGTAACCACTTCATGCTGATCGCATTCATGAACTTATAAAATGTGTTTCGTTGGAAATTATGATCAGTCATGAGAAAAAACTCATTTAGGTACATAAAAACAAGTTTATTTTTGAAATTCTCATTTATGACTTATGAAATTATTCATTATAAAATTGATGTATACATACATATAAAGGGTGTTACGAAAAATGTGGACTATATTTCAAGGGGTGAAAGTAGAGATAATTTTCAATCGAAAATGCCATATTACATTTTTCCCGCTTAAGGCTGGCTTTCGTTCTTGTTCTCAAATTTTTTGCTGCTGCCGTGATTTTTGACCTAAGATCTAACAGATTACGTTGTGTTTTCGTAATGCTGTCAACTCAAGTGTCAAGTGTCAGTTTCAGTTTAGTTTTGTTTTGTGTAGTTTTAGATTTTAATTCGTTTACATTATTTAAATGAAAAAATTTATGAGGCATGTTATTTTGAAAATATTGATTTTAATTATTTAAAACCATGATTTAAATTCGAAAGTAAATTATGATGTAGTGCAGTTGTGATTTTAAACACTTTTGTTTTGTTAATATTTTATTTTGATTGATGCCTGGTCAATAATAATAAAAGTATAAAATAAGAATAAATGGAAACTTCTGGCAGAAAATCGGAACAGGTGAAAATGGCATTAAAATGCCCGTTTTGTAAAACATTTAAAGCTGAATTAAATACGTTAACATACTTATGTTGAATCAAATTAAAATTACAAAATGTAAAAAACGTAATCTGGTTTTAACAAAAATCCATTTTCATATTGCATTTTATTTTCTTTAATTTTCAGATGCCAGATGAATTTTGTAAAAAGTGTCGTGATAAAATCAAATCACATTTACACAAAACATCTGATAAGTGCACAACAAGAAGTCAAATCAGTTCTGCAAATCGTTCTTTATTAATAATAATACATGTGCAAGATAGTACATCAATGTCAGTTCAAATCAATGAAAGTCAAAGTGCAGTTAGTTCCCAAACAGAACCATTAAAGACAATATTAATATAGAATTCAGAACTAATTTTACATCATCATCTTGACATTAAGGGTACGAACAGCATTGGATACTGAGATTCTATTCTCTCAAGTAAATACAAATTCATTTTTTCAGAGTTTACCACAAGCATAAATGATTGCACTGCATTCACCTAGACTGACTAGAGTGAATCCAGGTTCATTGTGGAATATAAATTCCGTTGATTCTGTTCATGAGATAAAATCTGTAAGTAACGAAATAGTTCAAAGTTGACGGAACAGAAAGTGCATTATTACATTATTTTTACAATATCTTCGTTTCAAGTGCCTGGATCTGATGAGATTAAAAAAGTTCAACATTCAATTAACGGTACGAATGTTCAGTTTGTTTAACAATATGATTGTAAGGACAATAAAAGTTAAATTTCCAAAATACATGATCATAACAATTTTGGAAGATAGAATTTATTTATATAAATTTTTTAAAAGTGAAAAGTGTGAAAATAAAATGTATTAAAATACAGAACATTTGAATACTGTATTAAAATATAGTATGGAATAAAAACGTTAGCTCCGTATGGATTTGAAGTTATAAACCATTATTTGTTACAAACATACAAGGTGAGTCGATAACATAATAATGTCAGATTAATACTAAGATTAATGTGTGGGTATGCCCACAATTATCATTAAATGCAATTTATCTCAGTATTTCCTAAAAAAATTATACAAACATAAACTTTCCTTTAAGAAAATCTCAATATTAAAGTCTGGTTTTATACATACATTTATATTACAAGTAAACATACATATATCGTAATGCAATGAATTTATGAGATGAATCACTAGCGATGTAAACGATGTAACGTTCAATTCAGTTGAAATAATTTACCAACAATTCATGGTTATATACTTATGTACATTCATTCAAAGTGATCTTCAATGATTTCTATATTGTCGCTTTTATATATGTATGTGGGCAACGTACTAGAATGTTATGATAAGTTTGAAGATATATGATGTGAAGTTTTTTTTACATAAATTAATTAAGTATTATGATGGATAATGACATTTTAATCGAAAAAGTTCGGGTTTATTAAAGGATGTGTGATATGTCCAAAAAGGAGTACTCTTTTACCTCAAAAAAGTATTATAAATGATAAATGTATCCTCCATCCTTAAGCTTGATGTTTTCATCAATAATTTTAGTACTTATCGTTGTCCTTGTATTATCCATTTTTCGTTTTTGTTATATTGTTCGAATATTGATGTAAATGTGTGAACGTTATATAGGTATTTCTGGTAACCACTTCATGCTGATCGCATTCATGAACTTATAAAATGTGTTTCGTTGGAAATTATGATCAGTCATGAGAAAAAACTCATTTAGGTACATAAAAACAAGTTTATTTTTGAAATTCTCATTTATGACTTATGAAATTATTCATTATAAAATTGATGTATACATACATATAAAGGGTGTTACGAAAAATGTGGACTATATTTCAAGGGGTGAAAGTAGAGATAATTTTCAATCGAAAATGCCATATTACATTTTTCCCGCTTAAGGCTGGCTTTCGTTCTTGTTCTCAAATTTTTTGCTGCTGCCGTGATTTTTGACCTAAGATCTAACAGATTACGTTGTGTTTTCGTAAGTTTTTTTTACAATATCTTTTGACCCAGATAGCCTAGAACAATGAACCTGGAATTGTTGAAAAGGTAATCGATCAGAGAAATTATTTTTTGAAATCGAATCATACCTTTATCTGCGTAATAAAGCATTTTTTTTTCTCAACAAAGAAAGGAGTTATATATTTTAAAAATGGGCGTCGTAGTCGTGAAGAAGTAATAACTCAAAAACGAGTGCCATTACAGCTAAACGGTAAAAAGATTTTGAGAGGTGAACTTTTTAGCGATATAATAAGTGCTTAAACATTATTCTAGGGCTGTTAGATGTTTGGATATAAAAATTTCTAGACAGGAAAACATGGTGAAAATAAAAAAAACACAAAACTTTCAATTTCTCATAAACAACACCGAAACGGGAAAAATGTAATATGGCATTTTCGACTGGAAATTATCTCTACTTTTACCCCTTGAAATATACTTCACGTTTTTCGGAACACCCTGTATACATTTGTATGTTTATATAGTCTATTTGTTTTAACGAAAAAAGACTTGTAAAATAAGATTCCAAAATCTACTGCCAGTTCGAAAAATCTACTGCGATTTTACAAGACGTTTACTGCACTTTTTATTTAATGGGATCTCAACAATAATGCTGTCAACTCAAGTGTCAAGTGTCAGTTTCAGTTTAGTTTTGTTTTGTGTAGTTTTAGATTTTAATTCGTTTAAATTATTTAAATGAAAAAATTTATGAGGCATGTTATTTTGAAAATATTGATTTTAATTATTTAAAACCATGATTTAAATTCGAAAGTAAATTATGATGTAGTGCAGTTGTGATTTTAAACACTTTTGTTTTGTTAATATTTTATTTTGATTGATGCCTGGTCAATAATAATAAAAGTATAAAATAAGAATAAATGGAAACTTCTGGCAGAAAATCGGAACAGGTGAAAATGGCATTAAAATGCCCGTTTTGTAAAACATTTAAAGCTGAATTAAATACGTTAACATACTTATGTTGAATCAAATTAAAATTACAAAATGTAAAAAACGTAATCTGGTTTTAACAAAAATCCATTTTCATATTGCATTTTATTTTCTTTAATTTTCAGATGCCAGATGAATTTTGTAAAAAGTGTCGTGATAAAATCAAATCACATTTACACAAAACATCTGATGAGTGCAAATCGTTCTTTATTAATAATAATACATGTGCAAGATAGTACATCAATGTCAGTTCAAATCAATGAAAGTCAAAGTGCAGTTAGTTCCCAAACAGAACCATTAAAGACAATATTAATATAGAATTCAGAACTAATTTTACATCATCATCTTGACATTAAGGGTACGAACAGCATTGGATACTGAGATTCTATTCTCTCAAGTAAATACAAATTCATTTTTTCAGAGTTTACCACAAGCATAAATGATTGCACTGCATTCACCTAGACTGACTAGAGTGAATCCAGGTTCATTGTGGAATATAAATTCCGTTGATTCTGTTCATGAGATTAAATCTGTAAGTAACGAAATAGTTCAAAGTTGACGGAACAGAAAGTGCATTATTACATTATTTTTACAATATCTTCGTTTCAAGTGCCTGGATCTGATGAGATTAAAAAAGTTCAACATTCAATTAACGGTACGAATGTTCAGTTTGTTTAACAATATGATTGTAAGGACAATAAAAGTTAAATTTCCAAAATACATGATCATAACAATTTTGGAAGATAGAATTTATTTATATAAATTTTTTAAAAGTGAAAAGTGTGAAAATAAAATGTATTAAAATACAGAACATTTGAATACTGTATTAAAATATAGTATGGAATAAAAACGTTAGCTCCGTATGGATTTGAAGTTATAAACCATTATTTGTTACAAACATACAAGGTGAGTCGATAACATAATAATGTCAGATTAATACTAAGATTAATGTGTGGGTATGCCCACAATTATCATTAAATGCAATTTATCTCAGTATTTCCTAAAAAAATTATACAAACATAAACTTTCCTTTAAGAAAATCTCAATATTAAAGTCTGGTTTTATACATACATTTATATTACAAGTAAACATACATATATCGTAATGCAATGAATTTATGAGATGAATCACTAGCGATGTAAACGATGTAACGTTCAATTCAGTTGAAATAATTTACTAACAATTCATGGTTATATACTTATGTACATTCATTCAAAGTGATCTTCAATGATTTCTATATTGTCGCTTTTATATATGTATGTGGGCAACGTACTAGAATGTTATGATAAGTTTGAAGATATATGATGTGAAGTTTTTTTTACATAAATTAATTAAGTATTATGATGGATAATGACATTTTAATCGAAAAAGTTCGGGTTTATTAAAGGATGTGTGATATGTCCAAAAAGGAGTACTCTTTTACCTCAAAAAAGTATTATAAATGATAAATGTATCCTCCATCCTTAAGCTTGATGTTTTCATCAATAATTTTAGTACTTATCGTTGTCCTTGTATTATCCATTTTTCGTTTTTGTTATATTGTTCGAATATTGATGTAAATGTGTGAACGTTATATAGGTATTTCTGGTAACCACTTCATGCTGATCGCATTCATGAACTTATAAAATGTGTTTCGTTGGAAATTATGATCAGTCATGAGAAAAAACTCATTTAGGTACATAAAAACAAGTTTATTTTTGAAATTCTCATTTATGACTTATGAAATTATTCATTATAAAATTGATGTATACATACATATAAAGGGTGTTACGAAAAATGTGGACTATATTTCAAGGGGTGAAAGTAGAGATAATTTTCAATCGAAAATGCCATATTACATTTTTCCCGCTTAAGGCTGGCTTTCGTTCTTGTTCTCAAATTTTTTGCTGCTGCCGTGATTTTTGACCTAAGATCTAACAGATTACGTTGTGTTTTCGTACGTTTTTTTTTTTACAATAACTTTTGACCCAGATAGCCTAGAACCATGAACCTGGAATTGTTGAAAAGGTAATCGATCAGAGAAATTATTTTGTGAAACCGAATCATACCTTCATCTGCGTAATAAAGCATTTTTTTTTCTCAACAAAGAAAGGAGTTATATATTTTAAAAATGGGCGTCGTAGTCGTGAAGAAGTAATAACTCAAAAACGAGTGCCATTACAGCTAAACGGTAAAAAGATTTTGAAAGGTGAACTCTTTAGCGATATAATAAGTGCTTAAACATTATTCTAGGGCTGTTAGATGTTTGCATATAACAATTTCTAGACAGGAAAACATGGTGAAAATAAAAAAAACACAAAACTTTCAATTTCTCATAAACAAAACCGAAATGGGAAAAATGTAATATGGCATTTTCGACTGGAAATTATCTCTACTTTTACCCCTTGAAATATACTTCACGTTTTTCGGAACACCCTGTATACATTTGTATGTTTATATAGTCTATTTGTTTTAACGAAAAAAGACTTGTAAAATAAGATTCCAAAATCTACTGCCAGTTCGAAAAATCTACTGCGATTTTAGAAGACGTTTACTGCACTTTTTATTTAATGGGATCTCAACAATAATGCTGTCAACTCAAGTGTCAAGTGTCAGTTTCAGTTTAGTTTTGTTTTGTGTAGTTTTAGATTTTAATTCGTTTAAATTATTTAAATGAAAAAATTTATGAGGCATGTTATTTTGAAAATATTGATTTTAATTATTTAAAACCATGATTTAAATTCGAAAGTAAATTATGATGTAGTGCAGTTGTGATTTTAAACACTTTTGTTTTGTTAATATTTTATTTTGATTGATGCCTGGTCAATAATAATAAAAGTATAAAATAAGAATAAATGGAAACTTCTGGCAGAAAATCGGAACAGGTGAAAATGGCATTAAAATGCCCGTTTTGTAAAACATTTAAAGCTGAATTAAATACGTTAACATACTTATGTTGAATCAAATTAAAATTACAAAATGTAAAAAACGTAATCTGGTTTTAACAAAAATCCATTTTCATATTGCATTTTATTTTCTTTAATTTTCAGATGCCAGATGAATTTTGTAAAAAGTGTCGTGATAAAATCAAATCACATTTACACAAAACATCTGATAAGTGCACAACAAGAAGTCAAGTCACAAATGATTGCACTGCATTCACCTAGACTGACTAGAGTGAATCCAGGTTCATTGTGGAATATAAATTCCGTTGATTCTGTTCATGAGATAAAATCTGTAAGTAACGAAATAGTTCAAAGTTGACGGAACAGAAAGTGCATTATTACATTATTTTTACAATATCTTCGTTTCAAGTGCCTGGATCTGATGAGATTAAAAAAGTTCAACGTTCAATTAACGGTACGAATGTTCAGTATGTTTAACAATATGATTGTAAGGACAAAAATTGTTAAATTTCCAAAATACATGATCATAACAATTTTGGAAGATAGAATTTATTTATATAAATTTTTTAAAAGTGAAAAGTGTGAAAATAAAATGTATTAAAATACAGAACATTTGAATACTGTATTAAAATATAGTATGGAATAAAAACGTTAGTTCCGTATGGATTTGAAGTTATAAACCATTATTTGTTACAAACATACAAGGTGAGTCGATAACATAATAATGTCAGATTAATACTAAGATTAATGTGTGGGTATGCCCACAATTATCATTAAATGCAATTTATCTCAGTATTTCCTAAAAAAATTATACAAACATAAACTTTCCTTTAAGAAAATCTCAATATTAAAGTCTGGTTTTATACATACATTTATATTACAAGTAAACATACATATATCGTAATGCAATGAATTTATGAGATGAATCACTAGCGATGTAAACGATGTAACGTTCAATTCAGTTGAAATAATTTACTAACAATTCATGGTTATATACTTATGTACATTCATTCAAAGTGATCTTCAATGATTTCTATATTGTCGCTTTTATATATGTATGTGGGCAACGTACTAGAATGTTATGATAAGTTTGAAGATATATGATGTGAAGTTTTTTTTACATAAATTAATTAAGTATTATGATGGATAATGACATTTTAATCGAAAAAGTTCGGGTTTATTAAAGGATGTGTGATATGTCCAAAAAGGAGTACTCTTTTACCTCAAAAAAGTATTATAAATGATAAATGTATCCTCCATCCTTAAGCTTGATGTTTTCATCAATAATTTTAGTACTTATCGTTGTCCTTGTATTATCCATTTTTCGTTTTTGTTATATTGTTCGAATATTGATGTAAATGTGTGAACGTTATATAGGTATTTCTGGTAACCACTTCATGCTGATCGCATTCATGAACTTATAAAATGTGTTTCGTTGGAAATTATGATCAGTCATGAGAAAAAACTCATTTACATAAAAACAAGTTTATTTTTAAAATTCTCATTTATGACTTATGAAATTATTCATTATAAAATTGATGTATACATACATATAAAGGGTGTTACGAAAAATGTGGACTATATTTCAAGGGGTGAAAGTAGAGATAATTTTCAATCGAAAATGCCATATTACATTTTTCCCGCTTAAGGCTGGCTTTCGTTCTTGTTCTCAAATTTTTTGCTGCTGCCGTGATTTTTGACCTAAGATCTAACAGATTACGTTGTGTTTTCGTACGTTTTTTTGTACAATAATGAAACTATTTGACCCAAATATTTTTGTTCGGGCATCTTGTTCAAGCTTAGTAATCAATAAATTAAAAATCAATTTAACAATAAATTTTAATTACATGAATTATTTCAAATTATTCTATCAAATAATTTGACAAAAATTTCGATGAATCCGTTATTTTTCAAACAAAAAAAAAATCGAGTCAATATTTTTTCGTTTTTTAAACCATTTTGTAATTTTACATGCCTGCTTTTTTCAATAATTTTTATCAAGTACATACCAGAAGGTACCAGCAACCAGTTAAAATTTTATGTATGTACAGTAAACAAATCGTAGAATCAGTACAAAAAATTTTAACCTCTTTGTCTTCGTCTAGATGAAGATCTCTTCTTTAATATCAATATACATTTTTTCCTCTTACTATGAACGAATTATTTTTTTTATCTTCATTTTCATCTGAAGGCTATAATCATTTATCAATTTTTTTTATTTCAATTGGCATTAATTTAAAGTTTAATTTAATAATGTCATTCTTTTCTCTAGATATGTCATAATCTTTTCCTATATCAAGTGCTTCATTAATATCATTTTGTATAATCGTAGTTTTAATATTATCATTAAGATTTAAATTCTGAAGATTTTGTATCAAATTTTTTAGGTTCATTTCTGCATTTCAAAAAAAACAAAATTATATTAATAAATAAATAAATAAATAATAAAAAAAATCAAAATAAACAATTTCATTGAACCTTCTTTAAAATTATCTTTGCATGTACATATGTTCTTTACATTGGTTTGGCGATTTATTCAATAATGAAACTATTTGACCCAAATATTTTGTTCGGGCATCTTGTTCAAGCTTAATAATCAATAAATTAAAAATCAATTTAACAATAAATTTTAATTACATGAATTATTTCAAATTATTCTATCAAATAATTTGACAAAAATTTCGATGAGTCCGTTATTTTTCAAACAAAAAAAAATCGAGTCAATATTTTTTCGTTTTTTAAACCATTTTGTAATTTTACATGCCTGCTTTTTTCAATAATTTTTATCAAGTACATACCAGAAGGTAGCAGCAACCAGTTAAAATTTTATGTATGTACAGTAAACAAATCGTAGAATCAGTACAAAAAATTTTAACCTCTTTGTCTTCGTCTAGATGAAGATCTCTTCTTGAGTTGGATCTACTTTTTCTTCGCCCTGCTTTCTTGATCGAGATCGTCGTCGTGTTCTTGATCTATTCCTTCCTGTTGATCTACTCCTTTCTCTTGATCTACGACCTCGTCCTTGTTTTGTCTAAAATAAAAATATGTACATGCATGTAATAAGATTTCCTTTAATATCAATATACATTTTTTCCTCTTACTATGAACGAATTATTTTTTTTATCTTCATTTTCATCTGAAGGCTATAATCATTTATCAATTTTTTTTATTTCAATTGGCCTTAATTTAAAGTTTAATTTAATTATGTCATTCTTTTCTTTAGATATGTCATAATCTTTTCCTATATCAAGTGCTTCATTAATATCATTTTGTATAATTTTAGTTTTAATATTATCATTAAGATTTAAATTCTGAAGATTTTGTATCAAATTTTTTAGGTTCATTTCTGCATTTCAAAAAAAACAAAATAATATTAATAAATAAATAAATAAATAATAAAAAAAATCAAAATAAACAATTTCATTGAAGCTTCTTTAAAATTATCTTTTCATGCACATATGTTCTTTACCTTGGTTGGGCGATTTATTCAATAATGAAACTATTTGACCCAAATATTTTGTTCGGGCATCTTGTTCAAGCTTAATAATCAATAAATTAAAAATCAATTTAACAATAAATTTTAATTACATGAATTATTTCAAATTATTCTATCAAATACTTTGACAAAAATTTCGATGAATCCGTTATTTTTTAAACAAAAAAAAAATCGAGTGAATATTTTTTCGTTTTTTAAACCATTTTGTAATTTTACATGCCTGCTTTTTTCAATAATTTTTATCAAGTACATACCAGAAGGTAGCAGCAACCAGTTAAAATTTTATGTATGTACAGTAAACAAATCGTAGAATCAGTACAAAAAATTTTAACCTCTTTGTCTTCGTCTAGATGAAGATCTCTTCTTGAGTTGGATCTACTTTTTCTTCGCCCTGCTTTCTTGATCGAGATCGTCGTCGTGTTCTTGATCTATTCCTTCCTGTTGATCTACTCCTTTCTCTTGATCTACGACCTCGTCCTTGTTTTGTCTAAAATAAAAATATGTACATGCATGTAATAAGATTTCCTTTAATATCAATATACATTTTTTCCTCTTACTATGAACGAATTATTTTTTTTATCTTCATTTTCATCTGAAGGCTATAATCATTTATCAATTTTTTTTATTTCAATTGGCCTTAATTTAAAGTTTAATTTAATTATGTCATTCTTTTCTTTAGATATGTCATAATCTTTTCCTATATCAAGTGCTTCATTAATATCATTTTGTATAATTTTAGTTTTAATATTATCATTAGGATTTAAATTCTGAAGATTCTGTATCAAATTTTTTAGGTTCATTTCTGCATTTCAAAAAAAACAAAATAATATTAATAAATAAATAAATAAATAATAAAAAAAATCAAAATAAACAATTTCATTGAAGCTTCTTTAAAATTATCTTTTCATGCACATATGTTCTTTACCTTGGTTGGGCGATTTATTCAATAATGAAACTATTTGACCCAAATATTTTGTTCGGGCATCTTGTTCAAGCTTAATAATCAATAAATTAAAAATCAATTTAACAATAAATTTTAATTACATGAATTATTTCAAATTATTCTATCAAATAATTTGACAAAAATTTCGATGAATCCGTTATTTTTCAAACAAAAAAAAAATCGAGTCAATATATTTTCGTTTTTTAAACCATTTTGTAATTTTACATGCCTGCTTTTTTCAATAATTTTTATCAAGTACATACCAGAAGGTACCAGCAACCAGTTAAAATTTTATGTATGTACAGTAAACAAATCGTAGAATCAGTACAAAAAATTTTAACCTCTTTGTCTTCGTCTAGATGAAGATCTCTTCTTGAGTTGGATCTACTTTTTCTTCGCCCTGCTTTCTTGATCGAGATCGTCGTCGTGTTCTTGATCTATTCCTTCCTGTTGATCTACTCCTTTCTCTTGATCTACGACCTCGTCCTTGTTTTGTCTAAAATAAAAATATGTACATGCATGTAATAAGATTTCCTTTAATATCAATATACATTTTTTCCTCTTACTATGAACGAATTATTTTTTTTATCTTCATTTTCATCTGAAGGCTATAATCATTTATCAATTTTTTTTATTTCAGTTGGCCTTAATTTAAAGTTTAATTTAATTATGTCATTCTTTTCTCTAGATATGTCATAATCTCTTTCTATATCAAGTGCTTCATTAATATCATTTTGTATAATTTTAGTTTTAATATTATCATTAGGATTTAAATTCTGAAGATTCTGTATCAAATTTTTGAGGTTCATTTCTGCATTTCAAAAAAAAAAAAAAAAAATATTAATAAATAAATAAATAAATAATAAAAAAATCAAAATAAACAATTTCATTGAAACTTCTTTAAAATTATCTTTGCATGTACATATGTTCTTTACCTTGGTTTGGCGATTTATTCAATAATGAAACTATTTGACCCAAATATTTTTGTTCGGGCATCTTGTTCAAGCTTAGTAATCAATAAATTAAAAATCAATTTAACAATAAATTTTAATTACATGAATTATTCCAAATTATTCTATCAAATAATTTGACAAAAATTTCGATGAATCCGTTATTTTTCAAACAAAAAAAAAATCGAGTCAATATTTTTTCGTTTTTTAAACCATTATGTAATTTTACATGCCTGCTTTTTTCAATAATTTTTATCAAGTACATACCAGAAGGTAGCAGCAACCAGTTAAAATTTTATGTATGTACAGTAAACAAATCGTAGAATCAGTACAAAAAATTTTAACCTCTTTGTCTTCGTCTAGATGAAAATCTCTTCTTGAGTTGGATCTACTTTTTCTTCGCCCTGCTTTATTGATCGAGATCGTCGTCGTGTTCTTGATCTATTCCTTCCTGTTGATCTACGACCTCGTCCTTGTTTTGTCTAAAATAAAAATATGTATGTACATGCATGTAATAAGATTTCCTTTAATATCAATATACATTTTTTCCTCTTACTATGAACGAATTATTTTTTTTATCTTCATTTTCATCTGAAGGCTATAATCATTTATCAATTTTTTTTATTTCAATTGGCCTTAATTTAAAGTTTAATTTAATTATGTCATTCTTTTCTTTAGATATGTCATAATCTTTTCCTATATCAAGTGCTTCATTAATATCATTTTGTATAATTTTAGTTTTAATATTATCATTAGGATTTAAATTCTGAAGATTCTGTATCAAATTTTTTAGGTTCATTTCTGCATTTCAAAAAAAACAAAATAATATTAATAAATAAATAAATAAATAATAAAAAAAATCAAAATAAACAATTTCATTGAAGCTTCTTTAAAATTATCTTTGCATGTACATATGTTCTTTACCTTGGTTTGGCGATTTATTCAATAATGAAACTATTTGACCCAAATATTTTGTTCGGGCATCTTGTTCAAGCTTAATAATCAATAAATTAAAAATCAATTTAACAATAAATTTTAATTACATAAATTATTCCAAATTATTCTATCAAATAATTTGACAAAAATTTCGATGAATCCGTTATTTTTAAACAAAAAAAAAAATCGAGTCAATATTTTTTCGTTTTTTAAACCATTTTGTAATTTTACATGCCTGCTTTTTTCAATAATTTTTATCAAGTACATACCAGAAAGTAGCAGCAACCAGTTAAAATTTTATGTATGTACAGTAAACAAATCGTAGAATCAGTACAAAAAATTTTAACCTCTTTGTCTTCGTCTAGATGAAGATCTCTTCTTGAGTTGGATCTACTTTTTCTTCGCCCTGCTTTCTTGATCGAGATCGTCGTCGTGTTCTTGATCAACTCCTTCCTGTTGATCTGCTCCTTTCAATTGATCAACGACCTCTTCCTAGTTTTGTCTAAAATAAAGATATGTACATGCATGTTATAAGATTTCCTTCAATTTCAATATACATTTTTTCCTCTTACTATGAACGAATTATTTTTTTTATCTTCATTTTCATCTGAAGGCTATAATCATTTATCAATTTTTTTTTATTTCAATTGGCCTTAATTTAAAGTTTAATTTAATTATGTCATTCTTTTCTCTAGATATGTCATAATCTTTTCCTATATCAAGTGCTTCATTAATATCATTTTGTATAATTTTAGTTTTAATATTAACATTAGGATTTAAATTCTGAAGATTTTGTATCAAATTTTTGAGGTTCCTTTCTGCATTTCAAAAAAAAAAATATATATATTAGTATATATATAAAAAATCAAAATAAACAATTTCATTGAAGCTTCTTTAAAATTATCTTTGCATGTACATATGTTTTTTACATTGGTTTGGCGATTTATTCAATAATGAAACTATTTGACCCAAATATTTTGTTCGGGCATCTTGTTCAAGCTTAATAATCAATAAATTAAAAATCAATTTAACAATAAATTTTAATTACATAAATTATTCCAAATTATTCTATCAAATAATTTGACAAAAATTTCGATGAATCCGTTATTTTTAAACAAAAAAAAAATCGAGTCAATATATTTTCGTTTTTTAAACCATTTTGTAATTTTGCATGCCTGCTTTTTTCAATAATTTTTATCAAGTACATACCAGAAAGTACCAGCAACCAGTTAAAATTTTATGTATGTACAGTAAACAAATCGTAGAATCAGTACAAAAAATTTTAACCTCTTTGTCTTCGTCTAGATGAAGATCTCTTCTTGAGTTGGATCTACTTTTTCTTCGCCCTGCTTTCTTGATCGAGATCGTCGTCGTGTTCTTGATCTATTCCTTCCTGTTGATCTACTCCTTTCTCTTGATCTACGACCTCGTCCTTGTTTTGTCTAAAATAAAAATATGTACATGCATGTAATAAGATTTCCTTTAATATCAATATACATTTTTTCCTCTTACTATGAACGAATTATTTTTTTTATCTTCATTTTCATCTGAAGGCTATAATCATTTATCAATTTTTTTTATTTCAGTTGGCCTTAATTTAAAGTTTAATTTAATTATGTCATTCTTTTCTCTAGATATGTCATAATCTCTTTCTATATCAAGTGCTTCATTAATATCATTTTGTATAATTTTAGTTTTAATATTATCATTAGGATTTAAATTCTGAAGATTCTGTATCAAATTTTTGAGGTTCATTTCTGCATTTCAAAAAAAAAAAAAAAAAATATTAATAAATAAATAAATAAATAATAAAAAAATCAAAATAAACAATTTCATTGAAACTTCTTTAAAATTATCTTTGCATGTACATATGTTCTTTACCTTGGTTTGGCGATTTATTCAATAATGAAACTATTTGACCCAAATATTTTTGTTCGGGCATCTTGTTCAAGCTTAGTAATCAATAAATTAAAAATCAATTTAACAATAAATTTTAATTACATGAATTATTCCAAATTATTCTATCAAATAATTTGACAAAAATTTCGATGAATCCGTTATTTTTCAAACAAAAAAAAAATCGAGTCAATATTTTTTCGTTTTTTAAACCATTATGTAATTTTACATGCCTGCTTTTTTCAATAATTTTTATCAAGTACATACCAGAAGGTAGCAGCAACCAGTTAAAATTTTATGTATGTACAGTAAACAAATCGTAGAATCAGTACAAAAAATTTTAACCTCTTTGTCTTCGTCTAGATGAAAATCTCTTCTTGAGTTGGATCTACTTTTTCTTCGCCCTGCTTTATTGATCGAGATCGTCGTCGTGTTCTTGATCTATTCCTTCCTGTTGATCTACGACCTCGTCCTTGTTTTGTCTAAAATAAAAATATGTACATGCATGTAATAAGATTTCCTTTAATATCAATATACATTTTTTCCTCTTACTATGAACGAATTATTTTTTTTATCTTCATTTTCATCTGAAGGCTATAATCATTTATCAATTTTTTTTATTTCAATTGGCCTTAATTTAAAGTTTAATTTAATTATGTCATTCTTTTCTTTAGATATGTCATAATCTTTTCCTATATCAAGTGCTTCATTAATATCATTTTGTATAATTTTAGTTTTAATATTATCATTAGGATTTAAATTCTGAAGATTCTGTATCAAATTTTTTAGGTTCATTTCTGCATTTCAAAAAAAACAAAATAATATTAATAAATAAATAAATAAATAATAAAAAAAATCAAAATAAACAATTTCATTGAAGCTTCTTTAAAATTATCTTTGCATGTACATATGTTCTTTACCTTGGTTTGGCGATTTATTCAATAATGAAACTATTTGACCCAAATATTTTGTTCGGGCATCTTGTTCAAGCTTAATAATCAATAAATTAAAAATCAATTTAACAATAAATTTTAATTACATAAATTATTCCAAATTATTCTATCAAATAATTTGACAAAAATTTCGATGAATCCGTTATTTTTAAACAAAAAAAAAAATCGAGTCAATATTTTTTCGTTTTTTAAACCATTTTGTAATTTTACATGCCTGCTTTTTTCAATAATTTTTATCAAGTACATACCAGAAAGTAGCAGCAACCAGTTAAAATTTTATGTATGTACAGTAAACAAATCGTAGAATCAGTACAAAAAATTTTAACCTCTTTGTCTTCGTCTAGATGAAGATCTCTTCTTGAGTTGGATCTACTTTTTCTTCGCCCTGCTTTCTTGATCGAGATCGTCGTCGTGTTCTTGATCAACTCCTTCCTGTTGATCTGCTCCTTTCAATTGATCAACGACCTCTTCCTAGTTTTGTCTAAAATAAAGATATGTACATGCATGTTATAAGATTTCCTTCAATTTCAATATACATTTTTTCCTCTTACTATGAACGAATTATTTTTTTTATCTTCATTTTCATCTGAAGGCTATAATCATTTATCAATTTTTTTTTATTTCAATTGGCCTTAATTTAAAGTTTAATTTAATTATGTCATTCTTTTCTCTAGATATGTCATAATCTTTTCCTATATCAAGTGCTTCATTAATATCATTTTGTATAATTTTAGTTTTAATATTAACATTAGGATTTAAATTCTGAAGATTTTGTATCAAATTTTTGAGGTTCCTTTCTGCATTTCAAAAAAAAAAATATATATATTAGTATATATATAAAAAATCAAAATAAACAATTTCATTGAAGCTTCTTTAAAATTATCTTTGCATGTACATATGTTTTTTACATTGGTTTGGCGATTTATTCAATAATGAAACTATTTGACCCAAATATTTTGTTCGGGCATCTTGTTCAAGCTTAATAATCAATAAATTAAAAATCAATTTAACAATAAATTTTAATTACATAAATTATTCCAAATTATTCTATCAAATAATTTGACAAAAATTTCGATGAATCCGTTATTTTTAAACAAAAAAAAAATCGAGTCAATATATTTTCGTTTTTTAAACCATTTTGTAATTTTGCATGCCTGCTTTTTTCAATAATTTTTATCAAGTACATACCAGAAAGTACCAGCAACCAGTTAAAATTTTATGTATGTACAGTAAACAAATCGTAGAATCAGTACAAAAAATTTTAACCTCTTTGTCTTCGTCTAGATGAAAATCTCTTCTTGAGTTGGATCTACTTTTTCTTCGCCCTGCTTTCTTGATCGAGATCGTCGTCGTGTTCTTGATCTATTCCTTCCTGTTGATCTACTCCTTTCTCTTGATCTACGACCTCGTCCTTGTTTTGTCTAAAATAAAAATATGTATGTACATGCATGTAATAAGATTTCCTTTAATATCAATATACATTTTTTCCTCTTACTATGAACGAATTATTTTTTTTATCTTCATTTTCATCTGAAGGCTATAATCATTTATCAATTTTTTTTATTTCAGTTGGCCTTAATTTAAAGTTTAATTTAATTATGTCATTCTTTTCTCTAGATATGTCATAATCTCTTTCTATATCAAGTGCTTCATTAATATCATTTTGTATAATGTTAGTTTTAATATTATCATTAGGATTTAAATTCTGAAGATTCTGTATCAAATTTTTGAGGTTCATTTCTGCATTTCAAAAAAAAAAAAAAAAAAAAAAATAATAATAAATAAATAAATAATAAAAAAAATCAAAATAAACAATTTCATTGAAGCTTCTTTAAAATTATCTTTGCATGTACATATGTTTTTTACATTGGTTTGGCGATTTATTCAATAATGAAACTATTTGACCAAAGTATTTTGTTCGGGCATCTTGTTCAAGCTTAATAATCAATAAATTAAAAATCAATTTAACAACAAATTTTAATTACATAAATTATTCCAAATTATTCTATCAAATAATTTGACAAAAATTTCGATGAATCCGTTATTTTTCAAACAAAAAAAAAAAAAATCGAGTGAATATTTTTTCGTTTTTTAAACCATTATGTAATTTTACATGCCTGCTTTTTTCAATAATTTTTATCAAGTACATACCAGAAAGTAGCAGCAACCAATTAAAATTTTATGTATGTACAGTAAACAAATCGTAGAATCAGTACAAAAAATTTTAACCTCTTTGTCTTCGTCTAGATGAAGATCTCTTCTTTAATATCAGTATACATTTTTTCCTCTTACTATGAACGAATTATTTTTTTTATCTTCATTTTCATCTGAAGGCTATAATCATTTATCAATTTTTTTTATTTCAATTGGCCTTAATTTAAAGTTTAATTTAATAATGTCATTCTTTTCTCTAGATATGTCATAATCTTTTCCTATATCAAGTGCTTCATTAATATCATTTTGTATAATTTTAGTTTTAATATTATCATTAAGATTTAAATTCTGAAGATTTTGTATCAAATTTTTTAGGTTCCTTTCTGCATTTCAAAAAAAACAAAATTATATTAATAAATAAATAAATAAATAATAAAAAAAATCAAAATAAACAATTTCATTGAAGCTTCTTTAAAATTATCTTTGCATGTACATATGTTCCTTACCTTGGTTTGGCGATTTATTCAATAATGAAACTATTTGACCCAAATATTTTTGTTCGGGCATCTTGTTCAAGCTTAGTAATCAATAAATTAAAAATCAATTTAACAATAAATTTTAATTACATGAATTATTCCAAATTATTCTATCAAATAATTTGACAAAAATTTCGATGAATCCGTTATTTTTTAAACAAAAAAAAAATCGAGTCAATATTTTTTCGTTTTTTAAACCATTATGTAATTTTACATGCCTGCTTTTTTCAATAATTTTTATCAAGTACATACCAGAAAGTAGCAGCAACCAGTTAATATTTTATGTATGTACAGTAAACAAATCGTAGAATCAGTACAAAAAATTTTAACCTCTTTGTCTTCGTCTAGATGAAGATCTCTTCTTGAGTTGGATCTACTTTTTCTTCGCCCTGCTTTCTTGATCGAGATCGTCGTCGTGTTCTTGATCTATTCCTTCCTGTTGATCTACTCCTTTCTCTTGATCTACGACCTCGTCCTTGTTTTGTCTAAAATAAAAATATGTATGTACATGCATGTAATAAGATTTCCTTTAATATCAATATACATTTTTTCCTCTTACTATGAACGAATTATTTTTTTTATCTTCATTTTCATCTGAAGGCTATAATCATTTATCAATTTTTTTTATTTCAGTTGGCCTTAATTTAAAGTTTAATTTAATTATGTCATTCTTTTCTCTAGATATGTCATAATCTCTTTCTATATCAAGTGCTTCATTAATATCATTTTGTATAATTTTAGTTTTAATATTATCATTAGGATTTAAATTCTGAAGATTCTGTATCAAATTTTTGAGGTTCATTTCTGCATTTCAAAAAAAAAAAAAAAATATATTAATAAATAAATAAATAAATAATAAAAAAATCAAAATAAACAATTTCATTGAAACTTCTTTAAAATTATCTTTGCATGTACATATGTTCTTTACCTTGGTTTGGCGATTTATTCAATAATGAAACTATTTGACCCAAATATTTTTGTTCGGGCATCTTGTTCAAGCTTAGTAATCAATAAATTAAAAATCAATTTAACAATAAATTTTAATTACATGAATTATTCCAAATTATTCTATCAAATAATTTGACAAAAATTTCGATGAATCCGTTATTTTTTAAACAAAAAAAAAAATCGAGTGAATATTTTTTCGTTTTTTAAACCATTATGTAATTTTACATGCCTGCTTTTTTCAATAATTTTTATCAAGTACATACCAGAAAGTAGCAGCAACCAGTTAAAATTTTATGTATGTACAGTAAACAAATCGTAGAATCAGTACAAAAAATTTTAACCTCTTTGTCTTCGTCTAGATGAAGATCTCTTCTTGAGTTGGATCTACTTTTTCTTCGCCCTGCTTTCTTGATCGAGATCGTCGTCGTGTTCTTGATCTATTCCTTCCTGTTGATCTACTCCTTTCTCTTGATCTACGACCTCGTCCTTGTTTTGTCTAAAATAAAAATATGTATGTACATGCATGTAATAAGATTTCCTTTAATATCAATATACATTTTTTCCTCTTACTATGAACGAATTATTTTTTTTATCTTCATTTTCATCTGAAGGCTATAATCATTTATCAATTTTTTTTATTTCAGTTGGCCTTAATTTAAAGTTTAATTTAATTATGTCATTCTTTTCTCTAGATATGTCATAATCTCTTTCTATATCAAGTGCTTCATTAATATCATTTTGTATAATTTTAGTTTTAATATTATCATTAGGATTTAAATTCTGAAGATTCTGTATCAAATTTTTGAGGTTCATTTCTGCATTTCAAAAAAAAAAAAAAAAAATATTAATAAATAAATAAATAAATAATAAAAAAATCAAAATAAACAATTTCATTGAAACTTCTTTAAAATTATCTTTGCATGTACATATGTTCTTTACCTTGGTTTGGCGATTTATTCAATAATGAAACTATTTGACCCAAATATTTTTGTTCGGGCATCTTGTTCAAGCTTAGTAATCAATAAATTAAAAATCAATTTAACAATAAATTTTAATTACATGAATTATTCCAAATTATTCTATCAAATAATTTGACAAAAATTTCGATGAATCCGTTATTTTTCAAACAAAAAAAAAATCGAGTCAATATTTTTTCGTTTTTTAAACCATTATGTAATTTTACATGCCTGCTTTTTTCAATAATTTTTATCAAGTACATACCAGAAGGTAGCAGCAACCAGTTAAAATTTTATGTATGTACAGTAAACAAATCGTAGAATCAGTACAAAAAATTTTAACCTCTTTGTCTTCGTCTAGATGAAAATCTCTTCTTGAGTTGGATCTACTTTTTCTTCGCCCTGCTTTATTGATCGAGATCGTCGTCGTGTTCTTGATCTATTCCTTCCTGTTGATCTACTCCTTTCTCTTGATCTACGACCTCGTCCTTGTTTTGTCTAAAATAAAAATATGTATGTACATGCATGTAATAAGATTTCCTTTAATATCAATATACATTTTTTCCTCTTACTATGAACGAATTATTTTTTTTATCTTCATTTTCATCTGAAGGCTATAATCATTTATCAATTTTTTTTATTTCAGTTGGCCTTAATTTAAAGTTTAATTTAATTATGTCATTCTTTTCTCTAGATATGTCATAATCTCTTTCTATATCAAGTGCTTCATTAATATCATTTTGTATAATGTTAGTTTTAATATTATCATTAAGATTTAAATTCTGAAGATTCTGTATCAAATTTTTGAGGTTCATTTCTGCATTTCAAAAAAAAAAAAAAAAAAAAAAAAAAAAATATTAATAAATAAATAAATAAATAATAAAAAAATCAAAATAAACAATTTCATTGAAGCTTCTTTAAAATTATCTTTGCATGTACATATACTATAGTATGTTCTTTTTGTTCGGGCATCTTGTTCAAGCTTAGTAATCAATAAATTAAAAATCAATTTAACAATAAATTTTAATTACATGAATTATTCCAAATTATTCTATCAAATAATTTGACAAAAATTTCGATGAATCCGTTATTTTTCAAACAAAAAAAAAATCGAGTCAATATATTTTCGTTTTTTAAACCATTTTGTAATTTTACATGCCTGCTTTTTTCAATAATTTTTATCAAGTACATACCAGAAAGTAGCAGCAACCAGTTAAAATTTTATGTATGTACAGTAAACAAATCGTAGAATCAGTACAAAAAATTTTAACCTCTTTGTCTTCGTCTAGATGAAGATCTCTTCTTGAGTTGGATCTACTTTTTCTTCGCCCTGCTTTCTTGATCGAGATCGTCGTCGTGTACTTGATCTATTCCTTCCTGTTGATCTGCTCCTTTCTCTTGATCTACGACCTCTTCCTAGTTTTGTCTAAAATAAAGATATGTACATGCATGTTATTAGATTTCCTTTAATATCAATATACATTTTTTCCTCTTACTATGAACGAATTTTTTTTTTTAATCTTCATTTTCATCTGAAGGCTATAATAATTTATCAATTTTTTTTAATTTCAATTGGCCTTAATTTAAAGTTTAATTTAATAATGTCATTCTTTTCTCTAGATATGTCATAATCTTCATATGTCATAATAATAAGATTCTGTTCATGAGATAAATTCTGTAAATAACGAAATAGTTCAAAGTTTACGGTTAAAAAAGTTCAACGTTCAATCAACGGTACGATTGTTCAGTATGTTTAACAATATGATTGTAAGGACAATAAAAGTTAAAGTTCTAAAATTCATGAGCATAAAAATTTTGGAAGATAGAATTTATTTATATAAATTTTTTAAAAGAGAAAAGTGTGAAAATAAAATGTATTAAAATACAGAACATTTGAATACTGTATTAAAATACAGTATGGAATAAAAACGGAATCTCCGTATGGATTTGAAGTTATAAACCATTATTTGTTACAAACATACATACAAGGTGAGTCGATAACATAATAATGTCAGATTAATACTAAGATTAATGTATGGGTATGCCCACAATTATTAATAAATGCAAAATATTTCAATATTTCCTAAAAAAAATTATACAAACATAAACTTTCCTTTAAGAAAATCTCAATATTAAAGTCTGGTTTTATACATACATTTATGTATTACAAGTAAACATAATGCAATGAATTTATGAGATGAGTCACTAGCGATCTAGATGATGTAACATTCAATTCAATTGATTTAATTTACTAACAATTCATGGTTATACTTATGTACATTCATTCAAAGTGATCTTCAATGATTTCTATATTGTCGCTTTTATATATGTACATATGTAGGCAACGTACTAGAATGTTAGATAAGTTTGAAGGCATATGATGTTAAGTTTTTTTACATAAATTAATTAAGTATTATGATGGATAATGACACTTTGATCGAAAAAGTTCGGGTATATTAAAAGATGTGTGATATGTCCAAAGAGGAGTACTCTTCTACCTCAAAAAAGTATCATTATAAATGATAAATGTATGTTGCACCCCCATCCTTAAGCTTGATGTCTTCATCAATAATTTTAGTACTTATCGTTGTCCTTTTATTATCTATTTTTCGTTTTTGTTATATTGTTCGAATATCGATGTAAATGTGTGAACGTTATATAGGTATTTCTGGTAACCACTTCATGATGATCGCATTCATGAACTTATAAAATGTGTTTCGTTGGAAATTATGATCAGTCATGAGAAAAAACTCATTTACATAAAAACATGTTAATTTTTGAAATTCTCATTTATGACTTATGAAATTAGCCATTATAAAATTAATGTATACATTTTAATATACATATAAAGGGTGTTACGAAAAATGTGGACTATATTTCAAGGGGTGAAAGTACAGATAATTTTCAGTCAAAAATGCCATATAACATTTTTATAGCAAATATATTATATGATCTAAATAAAAAAAGAACCAAAAAACGAGCAATTAAATAATACAATAAAAATGTTAACACAATAACGAAAATAGGAAATACAAACAAAAAACAATTTTCCTCATTTCACTAGTCTTGATCTTTTTGGTCGTGATCAATTGTTACAATTGTTGCAATTGATGATGTTGGTTATCATCACTCTGGTTTTGGCTTATCAAGTTTTTAATGTTATTCACAGAGTTTAAAATATTTTTCATATATTTTTTAAGTTCAGTATATATATAATAACATTTTTATTTATTTGACGTTGAAGTTCTGAATTTTCTTTTTCCATTTTTGAAAGGTTTTCTTTCATTGAGTTTATTTTCTTGTATAGTGATTCAATCGTTTTTTCAAGAACCTTCTTTTGTTGTTATTTTGATGTTCCGTTGCCCATGATATCTTGTTAACTAACTTATTTCATTTGTATGATTTCTATAACTCCAAATATCATTTTCAAAGCAAAAAAAAAAAAAAGCAAAAAAAAATGAATACAAAGAGAAAAAAACATCAACCCCTTTATAAATTTAAAAATTCAATATGTTTTTTTTTACATTCATTTATGTACAGCAATTGGTATTACTATTTTTTTTTTCTTTTTTAAACTTTATTGCTTATTTCACCTCGATTTAAAATAAAAATCAAAGTGCATATAATATTTTATCATAACCAATACATATATGTACTGGTACATACCATATCACAATATACTTTCATTATATAATTATAAACTGTCTAAAAAAAAAAAAAAACCAACAAAAATTAAGACAACAAAACAAGTCAATATACGTATTTGTATGTATATATAAAACGACAACGATTTTTTGGTAAGTCCTCACTTTTCTCCATGAATGTACAGTCCCAGTCACTTTTAAATACTCCCCGTCACTGGGACTGTGCTCCTCTTCACTCGCCTACATCGATTCCAAATTATGGACTCAGTGACATAACAGGTGACAATTGTGAATAGGTGACGTGAGTTTGGCTATAAAGGCCTATGTTTTATTCTTAGTATTCATAATTTTCATTTTATTTCATTAACGGACTTCCTTCGAAGTTGAAAGGTGAATAGGGCAAAGAAATTATCTTTCTATTATTTGATTTCATCTTTTTCAATCAGATTTAAAGTGTTTGCTTCCTCCTATATTTGCGAAAAATTATTTTCTATTTTTAATTATTCATATTTTTAATTCAATAAAATTTTATATAAGGTTTATAACATAAAATAGTCCTTCACATACTACCCAACTCCCTAATACTGACTTGAAAGCAAAGGCACTTGTACCAGTTTTATTTATTACGTTTGTTAAAATAACGGGAGTATTCATTCTGTGTTGTTAATCTCTGTAGCTTGTAGGTATTAGAAGAACAGAGACGCAACACATTTTTTGATTCCTCAATGTTAGATGTAGTCAGAATGGGACGTGGTAGTAAAAGGGTGGAAGTTTCTACCATCGTAAAGTCTCAGACGTATTTATACATATGAGCAACTTACACGATCAGCAAAAAATTATGAGAGAAATTCAAGCAAAAAGTTCAGTGTTATGTTTTAAAGCAACACTATAATGCCTTGAAGTATGGAAAAAAACTCCAAAACTACTACGTAAAATGCAAAGAAACATTAAAATTATGGGGAAAAAAAGAAAACTTAAAAAGTGAAATACTTCGCAATTGGAATCTGACCACATTGAAAAAGACAGCATTCAGTTATTTTCAATTTGATTGTAATTATAAAAATTGGAGGTAATTTTTTTATTATGTTTGCTTATTTAATACATGAATAAATAATTATTATATTTCATGTAATCTTGCGTGAATAAAATACCTTTTAAAGTTTCAGTTTCTAGCCGATTTCTTATTTTAGTTTTATTAATATTAATGCAAGAAAAAACTCTTTCAACGTTTGCGCTTGAGTTTGGTAAACTTAATAAATTAGAAATAAATTCACAAACATGCGGAAAAGCAAAACTATCATCGTTTCTTTTTATTCCTGAAATTGTTTTCCAAAAATGCTCAATAGAAACTTCTTCGTTTCTACCAAAATAATTATGAAAATTTAAGAATCTAAGTTCTCTAAATTCAGTATCAATTATTTGAATATTTTCTTCCAAGACTAAGTTGGGAAATAATTGAACGAGTTCATTTAATGATGACACTTCTTTGTTTATTATTTTTCGTGGATCAATCGCTTCTAGACTTTTTAATATATTGTCATTAAAATCAAATCGTTGAAAAATTTGGTTACATAACTCAACATAAAATGCAGTACAATTTTCAAAAAATCCATCTAATTTACTTTGATTTATTTTGCAGTTATGCAACTTATGTTTAACATAAGTGCCTAGGTAAATTTCATTTTTGCTCAGTTGATTTGACACATTTTTGTAATCAATTTTTAAAACATCATCGTAATTCAAGCATTGATGTTGAATAAAATTATCCAATATGGTTAATAACAACCTTTTTATACTAGAATGTATGTTATGAATTTGAGGACTTTCGCTTTGAAATAGTTTGTTTAAATTATTTACGATTGGCAAAATGTATTTTAAGAAACACAAATATAATTCATGTATAGGATCTTCTAATTTCTCTATTATCTTTTGAACAGTGTCAATTTGGTCAATGTTATACGCAAAAGCAAAGAAGATCTTTAAAGGCTCATATAATTCGAGGACTCTTACAACAACTGTTTCTAAAGATAGCCACCTAGTTTGAGAAGGATGTAACATCTTTTTAGGTTTACATTCTAATAATATTGATATTTTTTCAAACTGCTTCCCTCTTTTTGGACTGTTTGCAATATAATTGTAAATATCACGTACCATCGATTCTACTGATGATGGTAATTTTTGGCAGGCATAAGAAGAACATAAGGATATTGAATGGCAAATACATTTTAGTATAAAAAGATTTGAACAGTCTTTTTTTAACAGCTGAGCGACAGAGTGGTTAGATCCTGTCATCGTATTAGCACCATCTGCCGCAAATCCAACTAGGTTTTTCTTGTAATCAATCTTATTATCAGTAAAATATTTCACAATCCTTGAATATAGCGAGGTTGCATCACATTCATCGACATCAATTAGACCGAAGAAAAAGTCTTTGATTTTAAAGTCCAAACAGACTCTTGCCACAATACTCAGCAATTTGGATCTAGATAAATCTGTCGATTCATCAATGCAAATTGAGAACTTTTTTGATCTTAATATAACACAAACATTGTCGAACTGATGTGCTCCAAAAATATTTTTTACAATACACGTAACTTTCATGCGACCACAATTAACAGTTTTGGCGATTTTTGAATCCGAAATGCTTTTTATTAACTTTGAAAGATGATCTGCTGATCTGAAAGCAATGTTGTGCTCTGCAATAAACGCACTCAGTTGAAGTTCTAATTTTTTTGTTGAATTCATCGATGTGGTGCTGTCTCTAAATATATCTTCAATAGATGAGTGCTCTTTAATCGATTTTGAAAGTGTTTGGTGTTTTTGAGTGCGAGTGTGGCTTATCAAATCAGATTTACCTGAAGATGCTTTCAAAATCGTCTGACACATCTTACAATATACTCTTTGGATTCCATTTTGCTGGGTTCGAACCAACCATTGCTTAAATTCGGTGTCTGATTCCCATCGTTCAACAAAATTTCGTTGTTTTTTATTTGGTGGCTAAAACATTTTATACAATTTTTATCAAGTACATACCAGAAAGTAGCAGCAACCAGTTAAAATTTTATGTATGTACAGTAAACAAATCGTAGAATCAGTACAAAAAATTTTAACCTCTTTGTCTTCGTCTAGATGAAGATCTCTTCTTGAGTTGGATCTACTTTTTCTTCGCCCTGCTTTCTTGATCGAGATCGTCGTCGTGTTCTTGATCTATTCCTTCCTGTTGATCTACTCCTTTCTCTTGATCTACGACCTCGTCCTTGTTTTGTCTAAAATAAAAATATGTATGTACATGCATGTAATAAGATTTCCTTTAATATCAATATACATTTTTTCCTCTTACTATGAACGAATTATTTTTTTTATCTTCATTTTCATCTGAAGGCTATAATCATTTATCAATTTTTTTTATTTCAGTTGGCCTTAATTTAAAGTTTAATTTAATTATGTCATTCTTTTCTCTAGATATGTCATAATCTCTTTCTATATCAAGTGCTTCATTAATATCATTTTGTATAATTTTAGTTTTAATATTATCATTAGGATTTAAATTCTGAAGATTCTGTATCAAATTTTTGAGGTTCATTTCTGCATTTCAAAAAAAAAAAAAAAAAATATTAATAAATAAATAAATAAATAATAAAAAAATCAAAATAAACAATTTCATTGAAACTTCTTTAAAATTATCTTTGCATGTACATATGTTCTTTACCTTGGTTTGGCGATTTATTCAATAATGAAACTATTTGACCCAAATATTTTTGTTCGGGCATCTTGTTCAAGCTTAGTAATCAATAAATTAAAAATCAATTTAACAATAAATTTTAATTACATGAATTATTCCAAATTATTCTATCAAATAATTTGACAAAAATTTCGATGAATCCGTTATTTTTCAAACAAAAAAAAAATCGAGTCAATATTTTTTCGTTTTTTAAACCATTATGTAATTTTACATGCCTGCTTTTTTCAATAATTTTTATCAAGTACATACCAGAAGGTAGCAGCAACCAGTTAAAATTTTATGTATGTACAGTAAACAAATCGTAGAATCAGTACAAAAAATTTTAACCTCTTTGTCTTCGTCTAGATGAAAATCTCTTCTTGAGTTGGATCTACTTTTTCTTCGCCCTGCTTTATTGATCGAGATCGTCGTCGTGTTCTTGATCTATTCCTTCCTGTTGATCTACGACCTCGTCCTTGTTTTGTCTAAAATAAAAATATGTATGTACATGCATGTAATAAGATTTCCTTTAATATCAATATACATTTTTTCCTCTTACTATGAACGAATTATTTTTTTTATCTTCATTTTCATCTGAAGGCTATAATCATTTATCAATTTTTTTTATTTCAGTTGGCCTTAATTTAAAGTTTAATTTAATTATGTCATTCTTTTCTCTAGATATGTCATAATCTCTTTCTATATCAAGTGCTTCATTAATATCATTTTGTATAATGTTAGTTTTAATATTATCATTAAGATTTAAATTCTGAAGATTCTGTATCAAATTTTTGAGGTTCATTTCTGCATTTCAAAAAAAAAAAAAAAAAAAAAAAAAAAAATATTAATAAATAAATAAATAAATAATAAAAAAATCAAAATAAACAATTTCATTGAAGCTTCTTTAAAATTATCTTTGCATGTACATATACTATAGTATGTTCTTTTTGTTCGGGCATCTTGTTCAAGCTTAGTAATCAATAAATTAAAAATCAATTTAACAATAAATTTTAATTACATGAATTATTCCAAATTATTCTATCAAATAATTTGACAAAAATTTCGATGAATCCGTTATTTTTCAAACAAAAAAAAAATCGAGTCAATATATTTTCGTTTTTTAAACCATTTTGTAATTTTACATGCCTGCTTTTTTCAATAATTTTTATCAAGTACATACCAGAAAGTAGCAGCAACCAGTTAAAATTTTATGTATGTACAGTAAACAAATCGTAGAATCAGTACAAAAAATTTTAACCTCTTTGTCTTCGTCTAGATGAAGATCTCTTCTTGAGTTGGATCTACTTTTTCTTCGCCCTGCTTTCTTGATCGAGATCGTCGTCGTGTACTTGATCTATTCCTTCCTGTTGATCTGCTCCTTTCTCTTGATCTACGACCTCTTCCTAGTTTTGTCTAAAATAAAGATATGTACATGCATGTTATTAGATTTCCTTTAATATCAATATACATTTTTTCCTCTTACTATGAACGAATTTTTTTTTTTAATCTTCATTTTCATCTGAAGGCTATAATAATTTATCAATTTTTTTTAATTTCAATTGGCCTTAATTTAAAGTTTAATTTAATAATGTCATTCTTTTCTCTAGATATGTCATAATCTTCATATGTCATAATAATAAGATTCTGTTCATGAGATAAATTCTGTAAATAACGAAATAGTTCAAAGTTTACGGTTAAAAAAGTTCAACGTTCAATCAACGGTACGATTGTTCAGTATGTTTAACAATATGATTGTAAGGACAATAAAAGTTAAAGTTCTAAAATTCATGAGCATAAAAATTTTGGAAGATAGAATTTATTTATATAAATTTTTTAAAAGAGAAAAGTGTGAAAATAAAATGTATTAAAATACAGAACATTTGAATACTGTATTAAAATACAGTATGGAATAAAAACGGAATCTCCGTATGGATTTGAAGTTATAAACCATTATTTGTTACAAACATACATACAAGGTGAGTCGATAACATAATAATGTCAGATTAATACTAAGATTAATGTATGGGTATGCCCACAATTATTAATAAATGCAAAATATTTCAATATTTCCTAAAAAAAATTATACAAACATAAACTTTCCTTTAAGAAAATCTCAATATTAAAGTCTGGTTTTATACATACATTTATGTATTACAAGTAAACATAATGCAATGAATTTATGAGATGAGTCACTAGCGATCTAGATGATGTAACATTCAATTCAATTGATTTAATTTACTAACAATTCATGGTTATACTTATGTACATTCATTCAAAGTGATCTTCAATGATTTCTATATTGTCGCTTTTATATATGTACATATGTAGGCAACGTACTAGAATGTTAGATAAGTTTGAAGGCATATGATGTTAAGTTTTTTTACATAAATTAATTAAGTATTATGATGGATAATGACACTTTGATCGAAAAAGTTCGGGTATATTAAAAGATGTGTGATATGTCCAAAGAGGAGTACTCTTCTACCTCAAAAAAGTATCATTATAAATGATAAATGTATGTTGCACCCCCATCCTTAAGCTTGATGTCTTCATCAATAATTTTAGTACTTATCGTTGTCCTTTTATTATCTATTTTTCGTTTTTGTTATATTGTTCGAATATCGATGTAAATGTGTGAACGTTATATAGGTATTTCTGGTAACCACTTCATGATGATCGCATTCATGAACTTATAAAATGTGTTTCGTTGGAAATTATGATCAGTCATGAGAAAAAACTCATTTACATAAAAACATGTTAATTTTTGAAATTCTCATTTATGACTTATGAAATTAGCCATTATAAAATTAATGTATACATTTTAATATACATATAAAGGGTGTTACGAAAAATGTGGACTATATTTCAAGGGGTGAAAGTACAGATAATTTTCAGTCAAAAATGCCATATAACATTTTTATAGCAAATATATTATATGATCTAAATAAAAAAAGAACCAAAAAACGAGCAATTAAATAATACAATAAAAATGTTAACACAATAACGAAAATAGGAAATACAAACAAAAAACAATTTTCCTCATTTCACTAGTCTTGATCTTTTTGGTCGTGATCAATTGTTACAATTGTTGCAATTGATGATGTTGGTTATCATCACTCTGGTTTTGGCTTATCAAGTTTTTAATGTTATTCACAGAGTTTAAAATATTTTTCATATATTTTTTAAGTTCAGTATATATATAATAACATTTTTATTTATTTGACGTTGAAGTTCTGAATTTTCTTTTTCCATTTTTGAAAGGTTTTCTTTCATTGAGTTTATTTTCTTGTATAGTGATTCAATCGTTTTTTCAAGAACCTTCTTTTGTTGTTATTTTGATGTTCCGTTGCCCATGATATCTTGTTAACTAACTTATTTCATTTGTATGATTTCTATAACTCCAAATATCATTTTCAAAGCAAAAAAAAATGAATACAAAGAGAAAAAAACATCAACCCCTTTATAAATTTAAAAATTCAATATGTTTTTTTTTACATTCATTTATGTACAGCAATTGGTATTACTATTTTTTTTTTCTTTTTTAAACTTTATTGCTTATTTCACCTCGATTTAAAATAAAAATCAAAGTGCATATAATATTTTATCATAACCAATACATATATGTACTGGTACATACCATATCACAATATACTTTCATTATATAATTATAAACTGTCTAAAAAAAAAAAAAAAACCAACAAAAATTAAGACAACAAAACAAGTCAATATACGTATTTGTATGTATATATAAAACGACAACGATTTTTTGGTAAGTCCTCACTTTTCTCCATGAATGTACAGTCCCAGTCACTTTTAAATACTCCCCGTCACTGGGACTGTGCTCCTCTTCACTCGCCTACATCGATTCCAAATTATGGACTCAGTGACATAACAGGTGACAATTGTGAATAGGTGACGTGAGTTTGGCTATAAAGGCCTATGTTTTATTCTTAGTATTCATAATTTTCATTTTATTTCATTAACGGACTTCCTTCGAAGTTGAAAGGTGAATAGGGCAAAGAAATTATCTTTCTATTATTTGATTTCATCTTTTTCAATCAGATTTAAAGTGTTTGCTTCCTCCTATATTTGCGAAAAATTATTTTCTATTTTTAATTATTCATATTTTTAATTCAATAAAATTTTATATAAGGTTTATAACATAAAATAGTCCTTCACATACTACCCAACTCCCTAATACTGACTTGAAAGCAAAGGCACTTGTACCAGTTTTATTTATTACGTTTGTTAAAATAACGGGAGTATTCATTCTGTGTTGTTAATCTCTGTAGCTTGTAGGTATTAGAAGAACAGAGACGCAACACATTTTTTGATTCCTCAATGTTAGATGTAGTCAGAATGGGACGTGGTAGTAAAAGGGTGGAAGTTTCTACCATCGTAAAGTCTCAGACGTATTTATACATATGAGCAACTTACACGATCAGCAAAAAATTATGAGAGAAATTCAAGCAAAAAGTTCAGTGTTATGTTTTAAAGCAACACTATAATGCCTTGAAGTATGGAAAAAAACTCCAAAACTACTACGTAAAATGCAAAGAAACATTAAAATTATGGGGAAAAAAAGAAAACTTAAAAAGTGAAATACTTCGCAATTGGAATCTGACCACATTGAAAAAGACAGCATTCAGTTATTTTCAATTTGATTGTAATTATAAAAATTGGAGGTAATTTTTTTATTATGTTTGCTTATTTAATACATGAATAAATAATTATTATATTTCATGTAATCTTGCGTGAATAAAATACCTTTTAAAGTTTCAGTTTCTAGCCGATTTCTTATTTTAGTTTTATTAATATTAATGCAAGAAAAAACTCTTTCAACGTTTGCGCTTGAGTTTGGTAAACTTAATAAATTAGAAATAAATTCACAAACATGCGGAAAAGCAAAACTATCATCGTTTCTTTTTATTCCTGAAATTGTTTTCCAAAAATGTTCAATAGAAACTTCTTCGTTTCTACCAAAATAATTATGAAAATTTAAGAATCTAAGTTCTCTAAATTCAGTATCAATTATTTGAATATTTTCTTCCAAGACTAAGTTGGGAAATAATTGAACGAGTTCATTTAATGATGACACTTCTTTGTTTATTATTTTTCGTGGATCAATCGCTTCTAGACTTTTTAATATATTGTCATTAAAATCAAATCGTTGAAAAATTTGGTTACATAACTCAACATAAAATGCAGTACAATTTTCAAAAAATCCATCTAATTTACTTTGATTTATTTTGCAGTTATGCAACTTATGTTTAACATAAGTGCCTAGGTAAATTTCATTTTTGCTCAGTTGATTTGACACATTTTTGTAATCAATTTTTAAAACATCATCGTAATTCAAGCATTGATGTTGAATAAAATTATCCAATATGGTTAATAACAACCTTTTTATACTAGAATGTATGTTATGAATTTGAGGACTTTCGCTTTGAAATAGTTTGTTTAAATTATTTACGATTGGCAAAATGTATTTTAAGAAACACAAATATAATTCATGTATAGGATCTTCTAATTTCTCTATTATCTTTTGAACAGTGTCAATTTGGTCAATGTTATACGCAAAAGCAAAGAAGATCTTTAAAGGCTCATATAATTCGAGGACTCTTACAACAACTGTTTCTAAAGATAGCCACCTAGTTTGAGAAGGATGTAACATCTTTTTAGGTTTACATTCTAATAATATTGATATTTTTTCAAACTGCTTCCCTCTTTTTGGACTGTTTGCAATATAATTGTAAATATCACGTACCATCGATTCTACTGATGATGGTAATTTTTGGCAGGCATAAGAAGAACATAAGGATATTGAATGGCAAATACATTTTAGTATAAAAAGATTTGAACAGTCTTTTTTTAACAGCTGAGCGACAGAGTGGTTAGATCCTGTCATCGTATTAGCACCATCTGCCGCAAATCCAACTAGGTTTTTCTTGTAATCAATCTTATTATCAGTAAAATATTTCACAATCCTTGAATATAGCGAGGTTGCATCACATTCATCGACATCAATTAGACCGAAGAAAAAGTCTTTGATTTTAAAGTCCAAACAGACTCTTGCCACAATACTCAGCAATTTGGATCTAGATAAATCTGTCGATTCATCAATGCAAATTGAGAACTTTTTTGATCTTAATATAACACAAACATTGTCGAACTGATGTGCTCCAAAAATATTTTTTACAATACACGTAACTTTCATGCGACCACAATTAACAGTTTTGGCGATTTTTGAATCCGAAATGCTTTTTATTAACTTTGAAAGATGATCTGCTGATCTGAAAGCAATGTTGTGCTCTGCAATAAACGCACTCAGTTGAAGTTCTAATTTTTTTGTTGAATTCATCGATGTGGTGCTGTCTCTAAATATATCTTCAATAGATGAGTGCTCTTTAATCGATTTTGAAAGTGTTTGGTGTTTTTGAGTGCGAGTGTGGCTTATCAAATCAGATTTACCTGAAGATGCTTTCAAAATCGTCTGACACATCTTACAATATACTCTTTGGATTCCATTTTGCTGGGTTCGAACCAACCATTGCTTAAATTCGGTGTCTGATTCCCATCGTTCAACAAAATTTCGTTGTTTTTTATTTGGTGGCTAAAACATTTTATAATATACTTTTATTAAGTTACAAAATATAGATTTACATAGATGTACAAAAAAAAAAAAAATGGAAACCACCAAAGCGGTTTGTTGTCAGCTAGTTAAAAAATACTTGTATTTTCATAAGTAAAAATTTCCTACCTCTGCATCTGTTTCTGTCCTTTCATTATTTATGGAACAACGATTGATACTGCTGCTTACGCTATCATTGTTGTTTTCAAGATTATTCCTACTTTTTTCAGCAGAAGCAGACGTACCTATAACTGTATAAACAAAGAACGTAGATCAAGACAACTATGGCAATTAAAACAAGTTTAAAACATACCGTTTTTTCTTATCACAAATTGATCCATTTTTGAACTTATACATACAATTATGTATTAAATACCACACACAAAAAGTGAAAAAATATCATATAGGATAATGAAAATGACATGTACAATGTACAACATGACAATCGTCATAACCGTCCCACATTTAATAATTGACATTGACAATAATAATCTACATTAGGGTAGGGATTAAATGAAATGAAATATCGATTAAATATCGATTCTTACATAAGAAATACGTAAAAATAAATATAATGATCATAGAGAAACAAATGATCGTAAATCTTTAAGAATTTTCACATTTGTCGAAAAATCGTCATATATAGTCATATATAGGTAAAAAATCGTCACATCGTCAAAGAGGTAAAAAATCGTCAAAATGACGATAAAATCGTCAATCTAACAACCCTGATGACAACCTTCTCGACATGTTGATGCATTTTGATTATGATGAGAACGACAGCGATGTTGATGATTGCCCAATTTGTTTGGACAAGTAAACAATTCCAACTAGAAATTCATTATGCAATCACAAATATTGTTGTGCTTGCATACCCGAATTAGCAAAAAGGGCTCCAACCTGTCCTATATGTAGAATAGATTTATTAGAATCAAGTTTTTATGGGAAAAACAGTTTAATAAGAAATAAAAATAAATATATAAAATCAAAAAAAAAAATATACAAAAAAATATCTCTTTTATTTATTCGTTCTACTATTATTATCATTTTTTTCCTTATGTTTGTCTGTATGTAAGTTTTTAATGGTTTTCTCGTTATTTTTCTTTTATTCCAGAAATTATTCTGATTGGTTAATTTTTTAGAGTGAGAGGTGAACTGTTAATTCTAGAAACTGTTGTGGTTGGTTATAGAGTTTTTCATTTTTACTAAAGTTTGAAGTTTTCTGGTATAAATTCACCCGAGTTTTGGTAAAAATTCACAGTTTAGTTTTACTAGTTAAAAGTTCAACAAGTAGAGTTAAAAATTTTTAATTCAAAACAAAATGGAAAAGAATCAAGGTGAAACTAATATTGCTGAAACAACAGCAAAAGCAGAAAAATTACCAAGACGGAAGAAACTATCTTGGAAAGATAAAGAAGAAGAAGTTCCTGAAAAAAAGTTTGCTTCAATTGAAACATTTAATTCTGCTCGTAGGATATATTTGAACTTATCAAGCATGGAAATGAAAAAACCATACAGAATACTAAAATCCGTCATGTAACAACAACTTACGGCAATAGGATTTTATTGGATTTGGAGGATAATTTGAAACTGTTTCTACCTGAAAAATATAGCTCGTTATACATGCATTTTAAAAAGGATATGAACGAAGGAAAACTACTTATTATCAACAATGGGCAAATTGGAAAGGCATACGATTTGGTTTTTAATCAACAAAAACTTAAAAAAATGATGATGAATTGTCGATTACAGTTAACAAAAAGCGATAACCTTTATTATTAGCAGAATAAGTACCCATTTCAACTAAATCTATTTGCCAAATATCATCTATTTCTTTTGAGATGAGATGTATTTATTATTTAATGAAGTCCATGTTCTTTAAATAACGCTGATCTTGCTTTAACAACGTATTCACCTGTATTTTTAACTTGTTCGATATACAGTGCATTTTGTATAAGCTGTTTGTAATCAGTAAAATCTTCATAAAAATTATTTAAATCAGTTTCTATTTTTTTTATTGTTTGTTGAAAGTTTTTATTTGCGCTTAAATCTTTATTATAATTGTTTGTAATAATTTCTAACTGGTTAACTCTCTGTAAAATATTTTCAATTTCAAGAAAATGTCCTTGATGATTATTTACAAATGTTTCTATTTTTTGTAAATTTTCATTAAAAATTGTTTTAAATTTATTTATTGTATAGGTTATATTTTTATCAAGATTATGTAGTTTTTCTACTTGAAGATTTCTTCTTATTTGTTTTATTTTATAAAGTTTGAATAAAATTTCTTAAAACTAATACATTGTGTAAAGCAAAAATACCACTATGAGTCGGACATCTTAATATATATGGATCTTTTTCATAAAGATCTGACAGCTGTGGAGCTTTAAGATCGTTTATGTTGATAACTGATACATTTTCATTTAATAATTTTTCAACTATTTTCTTCTTTTCACTTCCTTTAACATATACTGTTGTATTATTAATATTTGAATTCAAAAAGTTTTTAACACTTTTAAAATCAATTGATCCTTCATCCCATAAAAGTCCATGATGATTTGTATACAACCAATTAGCAGTATCTTCTTGTTTGTTAGGTAAAGTTATAAAAGTATATGGAGGTTTTATTAAAAAATGTTGAAATTCATTTAAATTGTAAGATACTGCTAATTCTTTTATTATAAATTTATTTCTTAATCCCTGTGGGGTCCCTCTGGTAACCTTCATTTGTATATCCACACCAGATAGTGTGACCTTAACTGATATGCTTTTTAGCATGTGATTTATCCACCTACAAATTGTGGTGTTTACCCCATGCTTTTAAGCAGATCTGATTATTGAGGTGTAAGTTGTATTATCAAACGCTCCCTCAATATCTAAGAAGACTCCTAAAGTAGTCTCCTTATTTTGTAAACCATACTCTATCCTGGTGACTAGTTGGTGTAGAGCAGATTCACAAATTTTCCTGGTTGATAAGCGTGCTGGTTGGACCTCAATGGTTTCTCCACCAGACACGATTCTCTTAAGTGCCTCTCAACCAGCCTTTCTAATGTTTTTAGAATAAAAGAAGACGAACTGATGGGTCTATACGATTTAACGTGGGTGCTATCTTTCCCCGGCTTGTGTATAAAGACCACATTAGTTTGTCTCCAGGCTCTCGGTACGTAGCCCAAAGCCAGTGTGCCTCTCATTTTTTGTGTAGCTTCCCTCACCGGTCTTAATAAGGTTCAGTGGATTTACAGGGGTTTTAGCAAGCGCTTTGTGGAATCTAGCTCCCTCTGAGATATTATCTATTTCATTGCAGAAGTTCCTCCACGAATTACGCTTAGCTTCTCTAATTTTTTGTTGTACAGTGTCAGTGTTTGTCTATATTCAAACCACCGTCCTGTCTTTTTCGCTCTATTATTTGAAGTATGTTTCATTTTGGTCCCACGAGTTTGGAGTAAGGAACGGTCACCATATGCAGTGACTCCTGTACATATGGAAGGCTAATTACTCTACGGAGGCGCCTGGTACCCTAGAGGCTCCGTTAACGATATCAATTTCCCCTGATATCATTCACTCCTCGGCACGGGTCGTATAACACCTTGAGTTAGGGGTTTGGTTGCGTTTAGTTTCATTTTCTCCACGTTGCATCTCCCATCTTGTTACCAAGTGGTCTGATATCAACGCTTCATTGAAAACTACTCAGCCGCCCCACCACGACAATGCGCAACCTCCGGGGGGTGATTATCCAGATAATCGACTGTGTGAAATATTTTCAAAGCCCCCAAACAAGTGAAAACTCTAAACACTGTGCTATAGTTATGGGTGGGCGTGACGTGTGGTATAGATTTCGAGTCACATACATACATACTATATAGATGCTACATACGCAGACACTAGTTTCTAATAATCCTTAAATTGATATATCCAATGTGTTATGTAAAGATGCTAACAGATATCATATTATCGTTTATGTTTGGGGTGAAACGTAAAAATTTGAAATTTATTCAAAATTTATTAACGGAATTTACTTTAACGATTTTAAAATTTAAAAATTTCATAAAATTTACAAGGAATGTTACATACATATTGTTGCACAAAAGAAAAAACTAGTTTTGTATAAATCATTGAATGTAGTGTTGTTTCATTGATAAACATATATTTTTAATCTTTACTTGACCACTGGTAGCCTACTAATAATAAACCTAATTACTAATTACATTAAATAGTGTAATAATGAGTGGTAGCGGTACTCATTACATTAGTCAAGAATATTTCTAATTATTATGATTATCGATTGTAAAATTGCCAGTATTACCACCACCGCTTTCACTATCATTACCAATTGGAAAAGCATTTGTGTTATTAACGCTACAACCAGATGAATTTGTCAACAGCCATTCATTTCTTCTCATAAATAAATCATCATTAATTTCTTTTAACAATTTCTTTTTATTCTCGATTATAATTTGAGCAATTTTTTTTTGTGTTAAGGCTAATATCGTTTTATTATTATTGTTATTATTATTATTACTGTTATTGGCATTATTATTATCAATAATTCAGGATCTGATAGCTCACTGAAAATGAAAAGAACAAAATTTCTTATTAAAATATAATATTATTAAATAAAACAAAAGTAGATAAGTACTTCAAAGTCACATTTGAACAAAATATCAAGAAAAAAAAACATTTTACTCAAAATATGAAGAACACAATTTCTAAATGTATGGAAAATTGAAAATTTGTTGTTTGTAATTTGTAATTGTTTGTAATTATGATAAAGGACATTTCATTTTAAACAACAAAGAAAAAAAATCAATAGACATGATCAACGAATAAATAAACAATCAACAGGTGACCAAGCAAAATAATTTTAGTATACGAACAACAACAAAAAATAATAATAGTTAAAGAAATTTTTTAAAAAAATGTATTTGAAAATAAGATACGTGCACAATGTACGAGATTTTCCTAATTTTTATCAGATGGTCTGTAAACAAAAACAAAAATTTAAGTCACAATGCACTTTTATCACAAATCACAATGCAATTACTGTACCAATTTACTTTTTACTTTTCTAGCATGTGCAGTTACATCGATGTTTACATCGCGTAGATATATGTACACAATTATTTGTATTTAATTTTCATTTGCATTTTATGATGATACACAGTTATTTATTCAAGCTCATCAAAGCTGGCTGTGATATGCTACAATTAAAATAGAAAATCATTTCACATCCACTTTGTGATCTCGAAATAAAAACAATTCCTTCATTCATCATTTTATTATTATGATGATATTAAATTATGTTTTTCTAGACAACAGGAAGGTACATACATATATCGCTCCTCAAAGCTGGCTAAGATATTAATTTTCATTTTATTATAGCATCATTTCACAACCACTTTGAGAAAAGATACAAATTGGTGACCCCGGATCACTTCCGTTTTTATTTTTTGATAATTTTCCTTGATTTATAATTTAGTTGATTGAAATACATAATATGTATGTATGTATAATTAAAAATTGATAACTGAAATTGTGGAGTGGGTGTGGGTGGGCCGGAGGAGGTATGTGATAAAGGGATGCTAGGCTAGATGACCATGTTTTAAAGGTTAAAAGTTTTATCTGCCCTTATAAATTATTATTTATGTACGTACGGTCCTGTACGCCGATGTCCCAAATGTCATTTATTTCAAATTACATATGTATGTATTATGCAGCATATATATAACCTATAGTATGTACATATAACGTTTGATTAATTTCAAATTTGAATTTCTTTGAAATAGTAATGCGCGCAACTAACGTGTAACATATATGTATAACCATATATAGTATAGTATGTATCAGAATAACGAACTGTGCACAGTGTGCGTTATAAAAAATGCACGTCTATTACTTTGTTTTCAATCGATTTTAATTATCAACTTTTTAATCAAATTTTAATAATCAAGTATTTTGAATTATGAGGAATGTTTAATGTTTATATACATAAACAATGACCCCTGTAACACTCCTGTAATCCAATCATTTTTATAATTAAAACACTAATACTGTTAATTTAAAATAAACAAAATAAGTATAATAAATAAAAAAAATAATTAAAACATAATAATAATTCAAGTAATATAAATAAATATAATAATTTTAATAATAATGATAATAATTCAAAAACTAATACATAATAACCTAATATAATACATATAATATAATACTAATAACCTATAATATAATATAATACTGTATAACCTATAATATAATACTGTATAACCTAATATAATACATAATAACCTAACTAATGATACAAAAAATGATGATGATAAAGTCTGGAAAGAAATTTATTTATTAGTAAAAATTAGTTTTCACATGTATCACAAAATATTTACCTTTTATTTCATATACTTTAGTAAGCCGATGAAAATTGAATAATGTAAGGAACGTCTAAAAAAAAGAACGTTTTAAGTATGAATGAAAAAATTATAATAAAATTAAAATTACCTTTTTACACAACGTAATGTTGTTTTATGTCATCAAGAATGACCCGAAATATGTCCTTACCATTTCGGGTCCCATAATGTTGCCGGTACAGGAATTAATCCATACGGTCCAAGACGTATGGGCTTTGCATCACATTAACTTTTCGCATTGCAGTTTTCATTGAATGCCAGAGGGACTCGACTGCATTTGTGCAAGTTTGATCCTGCGGGTCTTTAAAATATTTTTTATGATTCACAAATTTGTGAATATATCCCTCAGCGTTTAAGTTTTTATATGCAGCCCATCCGTTTGTCCATATCGCTGTTCCCGCCAGCACATATTTCTTGATGATAGGGATCAAGGTTTGTCTGTCCCTTTTCTCTACATAAACTACTACTGGTTTTTTTGTTGTGGTATCGTAAATGCCGAGAACCCAGAGCTGCCTGGTGGAGTGGCCTCTATTGTATTTTCTCTTTGCCAAAAGAATTTCATCTATTTGGACCACCCCACCGGGTCCCCCACAGCGGAATGTGCCCAAAGTCTGATCAATCTTCCAAGAACATAATTTGCGCAATTTTGTATAAATTGCACAAATTGTGGTCTTAGAATGACCAGTATCTTTGTGGCACATATCCACTGATTTGCCATTGGCCCAGTTGAAAATCACTATAAGATTTTCGTAAACCTTCTGGCGGAACCCTTCGAAAAAAATGCCTGAAATAAATGTAAATTTAAAGTAATAAAAACAATATATTATGTACATACATATGCAAATATCTCATAATAAATATTTCTTACCTTTTGCGAGGCTTACTTTTGCTTCGCAAAGCCCGGTACCACTCTTATTTGGTCGCCTGCATCGCAGCACTTTTCCATAAGGCGCTCTGGTTTTATCCGATTCAATTTTCATCGGCATGCTATGCTTTTTACATCTGTAAACAAAGAATTTAATATTTTAAAATATTTTAATGTACATATTTTCCCCATAATTAACGTATACATGCTAGTTACAATACTTACAAATGTGTACTTTTCAACAAACCCTCCCTCTGCAAAAATTCCACAATCTGTCCTTTATCTTCTAAATTTTTTAGAAAAAGGACCAACGAGGGTTTAGTCGTACAGTCACTTAATTCAATCTAAAATTAAAAGAGCAAAAAAATTAAATGGAAATAAACTAGCTTTATTATACGTTACTATAGAGTATATACTATATTCAAATATATTCTACGTTCTAAGTTTGACTTTGCCTAAATTGTTCCAGCTTTATACGTATACTGAACTGTTCCCTGTGTGTACCCTGTCTACACTTGAGTTGCCCCCTTTTTAAGACGTGGTCACACCTCTTCACATTTCTCTCGCCTCTGGTACAGATGTTTGCCTCTCAGCCTCTTGCTCCCTTCCTCAGCAGCTGAGCGTGCTTCCGACCCTGACCAGAGTGTCTGACGAGAGGGTGTTGGCCACAATTTGCAACCTGACCCCAAAGACAGTGATAGTTCCGAGGGACGTTCCCATTGCTCAAGCTGAGACAGGCCCAGTGGTCCTTTTTTGTCATCAAGCGCGAACAATGGTGAATGAGGTCCCCAAGGAACTAGAGGATCTTTTCGAATCTAGCAGTGAAGATTTGTCGATATCTCAAAAAGCTTCACTGAAAAGGTTGCTGATAGAGTTTCAGTCCGTTTTCTCCCTGTCTAAGGACGATTTGGGAAGAACATCCATCCTAAAACACCAAATTGACACCGGTTTCGCCAAACCTATAAAACAACCCTCTAGACGCATCCCCTTTTCTAGGCGCAACGAAGCGAAACAAATGGTGTCTGAAATAAAGGATCAAGGTCTTATTCAGCCTTCCACTAGCCTTCGGAGCTCCCCTGTTGTTCTTGTTAAAAAGAAAAATGGCTCCTTGCAGTTTTGTGTTGATTACCGTCGGCTAAATGAAGTCACTAAAAAGGATTCCTACCCTTTACCTAGAATCGACATGACTTTAGAAGCCTTAGATAAATCTAAGTGGTTCGCCTCCCTTGATCTCTTGTCTGGCTATTTACAAGTGGAAATGCACCCTTCGGACAAAGAAAAGACCGCCTTTAGTATTGGTTCGGGACTGTACGAATTCAATGTCATGCCTTTTGGATTGGCCAATGCTCCTTCCACTTTTCAGCGGCTCATGGAGCTTGTCCTTCATGACATCACTTACACAGTCACCCTGGGTTATCTGGATGATCTACTCGTTCATTCCGAGTCCTTCGAAGGTCTCGTGGTCAACCTAAGCGTCGTGTTCCAACGGCTGAAACAGGCAGGTTCGAAATTGTCGCCTAAGAAGTGTCACCTTTGTCGCCGAGAAGTCAAATTCTTGGGACATGTCATTTCAGAACAGGGTTTAGCTACTGATCCAGAAAAGATCGAAGCTGTCAAGAACTGGCCTCTTCCTGCCAGTAAAAGAGCCGTTCAATCTTTTCTGGGCCTGTGGGCGTACTATAGGCGCTTTGTTTTCAACTTTTCGGCCATAGCAAAACCTTTAACCAGTTTGACAGAGAAAGGTGCCACATTTAAGTGGTCAGAGGCCTGTCAAGCTGCCTTTCAAGCGTTAAAGGACAAGTTGACCTCTGCGCCAATACTCGCTCAACCTTCTGAAGATGGCATGTTTATTTTTGACACTGACGCAAGCCAATACGCTTGGGGAGCGATCCTGTCACAGCTCCAGGATGGCCAAGAAAGAGTGATCGAATACTACAGTAAGACCCTGAGTCGACCAGAAAGAAATTACTGCGTCACTGGTAAGGAACTTCTGGCAGTTGTTAAAGCTGTCGCCCATTTCCAGCCCTACCTTCTGAGACGCCATTTTCTTCTTCGCACCAGTTTATTCTAAACTATATACATTTCTTGAAAATGGAAGAGCCGACATAACAAAAACAAGTGCATATGCCATCATGTACGTTTGAGGTATTAAAATGAGATATAAATTTATTATATACCATTTAACGATAATAATATGCTTTTTATAATATACATATATAAGACGATACCTATCTTTGAGGTATGGCTTGTGTACATACATATACTCTACAAGTTTCCCAAGCCATAGAGATTTTAAACGTTCATATGTACCCTCCGAAGGTTTTCCAAGCCTTTGAGTTTATTTAGTTTATATCAAAATAAATGTTTTTAAAATAATTATTATGTTAATTGTAATTAAATGATGTATTTTATACAATATTTATTATATTTATATTTTTTTATATCGACGGCATTTTAAAAAATGTAATTTTATTATATGTATATATAAGACAAATATTTTATCTATCTTTTTATATGTATATAGTGATAATATATACACTATTAATATATTTAATATCTTGTTCAAACAGTATATAATAATAATATTGCTTCAGCAAAATTTAAATAGAATCTGAGGCCAAGCGAACGATATATATATATTTACATATGTATACGTATATAGTACATATAATAAATCGATGTTTTTGACCTCTTCATCATATCATTGGATAAATTCAAATTAATATCTCGAATCATCAAGCAAAGGTGAAAGGATTAGCTTCAGTGGATCGCAGTATGGCAGCTGCTCTACCACTTACAATACCTTGCCCGTTACCAAAGTCGTTTACAATTGATTCTAGGCATTGATATCGTATTTAATAAAATTTAGTCAAATTAACTAGCTTTTTGTATAGGCGCTATTAATACATCCCATACTAGCTATGTTAAATAACACATTGGCTTCAATTTATTCATCTCTTATAATTTTTACATTATAAGCTCTAAATGGTTAATTGCCATACAATTCAATTACCCCATTACTATTATTAGAGTCATAGCATTAGCATCATACCACTATTCGCTCGAATAAGTATTGTGCCATAGGTTAGTACCTGCGGTTCCTCTCGTACTACGTAGGAATGCTAGTAGTATAAATATAGCGGTTCTAGACCAAACGGGGTTTCGGGGCTATGACGTCATAGTTTGTGATTGAACTATGACGTCATAGTTTGTGATTAAACTATCAAGAAATGTATACTATATTTTTTATTCAAAAAACTTCTTAATTCACTCACAATATTTTTTTAAGGAAAAAAAAACGAATTTCACTAATAGAAATATTTAATCTGTTACTTAAAATGTTGTTTTGATTTTAAATAATTTATTCGTTGAGCAGTTCACTTATATACCCCAAATTTATCAAAAATTTAAATATCTACATTGAAAACAAAGAAAACCTCAAAAAATTATCTAAAAAAATATAAAAATTTTGGTTAACCACTTTTTCGGTTAAGAAATTTAAAATATAAAAATTTTGGTTAACCACATTTTCGGTTAAGAAATTTAAAAATTAAATTTGATTAATCACGTTTTATCATATTTTTAAAAATATCGGTTAAAAAATGTACAAAAATTAAATTTGGTCAATCATTTTTTACCATATTTTAAAAAATATATCCGCTAAAAATTTAAAAATTCGTTATCATTTCAAAAATTATTTTGGTTAAAAATTAAAATTTATTTACCACAGAAAATTGGGGTTTTTAAATAAACTATTTCGTTTTGTTTTTTTTTTTTTTTTTTTTTTCTTTATTCTCACAAATGGTGATAAAACATTGTAATATTTTTTAAATTAAGTTATTTTGTTAACAATATGTATGCTATTTGAATAGCTAAAAATAGAAATAATATGTCTTGATAAAAAATTAAAAACAAAGTAAATTTAAATTCATGAATATTCATAGAATTTGATGGTGTAATGGGTTAAGTGGTTGGCTTAATGATGACTGTCGTTATTTATTTGTAGGTTTTAAGTTCAAGTCTCTATGTTATATATTAAAGAATACTGTATTTTTATTTTAAAACTTTATTCACAAACACTTATTTTCTATACAATATAACGAACTTCACTTTAAATCTAATTTCAATAACCGATCGAAAACAAACTTAGAATTTGAGAATGTAGAATATTTATTCGACAATACTTTATGTAATTTTTCAAGCTTTATTTTATTTTAAAAGATTCTAAGTTGAAATTAATTAATAATCAAAGTTACGCGGTATTTTACTATGCGACTTTACTTGTTCAAATCCAAATTATAACTCACTGATAATCGTAATTATTCTTCAATAAATACAATTATCAATTTTCCCTACTCCATTTAGTTTAAGTGATAAAAAACAGTTCCTTATTTCAAAAGATTATTTTTACGTTACGTTAATTTACTATTTCGGCCTTGCCAATAGTAGGGAAGATTGGCGTAATCATTTTCTATTCTTATTGTCTTACTTCCTATTATGAAGACAGTAATTGTTTTTCTTTTATTTCTTGTCTCCAATATTGCATATTGCTCTATATTGTATTTAAATGCTTTGAGTTTAATTGCTTAACACTATGCATTTTTCCTATATGCATTTACCATATGTTGTTGTTACACAGTTGTTATTTTTGTTTTTGACACAATTGTCTTAACATAATATGTAATATTTGACTGACCGACTTATGAATGAATTATCAAATCAAATATCACCTTGTTCTGATTTATTTAACATACATAGTTATGTGTAACATGATTACTGTGATATACTGTTTGTTTTCCGTATAGCAGTTTACATTATTTTAAACATCTGGATTATTTTGCAATAATTTCAGTAACTTGATTTTTAATTAGAATAGGAAATGATTTACCAATTGGCAAGCCAATTTAATTTTGTTTATTAATTTATTTTGAAATTTCTACTCATGCAAATTTTTTGCGTTGTTTTACAATTTGATATTTTTTATACAACATCTAATTACGCGAAATCTGAAAGCTGAACTATTGCCCTATAATATACAGCATCAAATTCTATTTTACTTTTTTTATTACTATTTTTTTATTTCAATCAATTTAATTTGTCAATTGATAGATTTAATGATGACTTTGTCGTTAATACTATAAGTTTTTAGGTTTCAGACACAAGTTACAGCATCAAATTCTAACTACAATAAAACTAATATCATCATTATCATTCCTAAGGTTGTAATCATTATATATATATTATATTGAAATAATATAATAAAAGTAGGCTATATAACCTATTTTTTCATAAAGAAATTATTGCTCTTAAAATTAGACTTTTATTTTTTTTTTTGTTAATTATTAATTGTCATATAAATAATAAAAATAACTCTTAACTACACGTATGATTGTAATGATTGTTGATTATAAAAAATTCTAAAGTCTAGTGATTTGAGTTCAAACCCTTGTCCTTTCATATAGCAGCTAAATTTTTGTTTTTTGTTTTTTTTTTTTTTTAATTTTTTAATTGATTTTTTATTTTATTTTTTTTTATATGTCTTTGAAACAAAGTATATAAACAAAACACATTTACGTTCAAATATTAGTTATTCGTTTGAATTAATCTAATTAAGAACATTTTCAGCATATGAAAAGTTATTAGCAATGTTTTGGGTTGAAACGATTAAAAATGGATGGGAGTTTTGTACTTGTGAAGGTGTATGGAATAATTTTAGAATAATCAATGTAGATGTAAAAGACGAAATTTTACAAGTATTTATGACTCCTGAAAACGGAAATCGTTGCTTAATACTTGCTAAACGCAACGGAGAGCCTTATCCACCTAAATTAGGGTATAATTTCGTATTTAAACCATTTCAACATGTCCGTGTGGAAGTACATGGTGGTGACATTACTGTTGTTGGTGAATCATTTGATGGAGCTATGAGTCAGAAAAATGTAAATCACTTCCTACCAAATTGTTCTTTTGCTGACGAAGATGATTGGTATCGTATGGAAAGAAATGTAGTAAAAATGAATTCTAATGAACCCCCTAAACAAGAATTAAATATGAAGTTTCTTGCAGATTCTACTACTAAAAATCAGAGTTAAATATAAAACAACACAACAATATATTTTATTAGTTTTAAAAGATATTTCATTCAGTGTACATCTGCAAAAAATTATCTTAAAAAAATGCGTATTTTTAATTCATTATTTTTTTCTGTATTAATTATTTATTTCGTGTTATATATTGAGGCTGGTGTTATACCAATAAAACTTGATAGTACAAAAGGGAATAAAGGATTTGCATTAGAATTACCAAATAATGATACTGTTCAAATTGATTTATCGTTTCCATTATTAACTATAAGTGATAATACTAATAAAAGTACAACTGATAAACCACAATCTGATAGTCCTAGTAGTAGCGAAGAAAATGTAACAACAACAACAACACAACCAACAACAGTACCTAATATTACAAAACCTGAACCAAAATATGTAACTGTTGAAGAAGCTATTGAAGGATTTAGGCAAGAATTAATTAAAAAAGAAAGTGAAATTGCTGGTATAATTGAAAAAGATCATCCTTTTTATAGACATTTTAAATTAGCATTTGATGATGATGTTACATTAACTATACGTTAAACTTATGATAGTAATTATGTAAAACGAACATTAAACATTTCATGTTATGAATATCATGAATTTGAAACTGAAAGAATTCTTAGTAACGGAGAAGTAGAAATAATACGATTACAAGACTGTAATTACAAAACTGATGTCGAAATGATAAATGTTAAAAATATGAAACAAGTTTATAGCATGAATATATCATAAATTTTTTCTAGTATACCTGTATACATAGTCAAATAATGACGTTCTTTTTTCTACAATTAGATTTTTAATTAAAATTTAAAAGCGAATATATTAAACAAAGAGAAAAAATAAAAAAAATAAATAAATCAAAACTAAAATAAAATGGATGATATAATTAAAACAATTGAAGAATTCTTAATTCAGTTTAAAAATGTAATAATTAAAGAGCATGAAATGGAATTATTATGATATTTAAAATTTTTACAAGCGTATGCAAATATTGAAAAAGTTATTTCTATACATGGAGTTAACTATGTTAATTGCCCGTGGTCTAAAAATAATGCAACTTCAGGACCTGATACATGTGGCTGTTGGAATATAACAAGGATAATACAAAAAGCTAAAACACTAATAAATTTATATCATAAAATAAGAAGAATGTAATTAATAAAATAAAAATACATGTGTATATATTTTATTTCTAATGAATGCGTTTTATTTCAAGATTTATAAATACAACATAATTTTTTACAATAATTGATTTTTATCTATTGATTTCCTTTCTTTTTTATGATTTTTTCAATTAAATAAATATGTGGATGCTTTGATTTTAATAATTCTTTTTCATAAAATCCTCCTTTGATTGGATTACATTGATAATCTTCTAAATTATATGTTACAGGATTTGTATTATTTATAGACACAATTTTGAAAATTTCTGTTGTCCACTTTGGTGTGTATCCTTTTTCGAAAACATGTTTATGCTTACTTATACGAACAAGATCTACTACTTTATATTTAGGCATTGGAAATGTTTTTAAATTACTGTAAACAGTTTTTAATAACAATTTTTCATTAGATACATTGACATCTTTAGGACTCATTTTGATAGTACGATGTTTTGTATACTAATATTTATCAACTCATTTCTGTACATTATCAATCCATTTAAAAGATCCTTGTAAACTAAATTCTTTCCACATTAGTCCTTTTAAAGTTCTATTAAAAGGTTCAACAATTGAAGCTTTCATTGTACTATATGTTGAATAATGGTTAATATTATATTTTTTCATTAAATTTTGAAAATGTTGATTATAAAACTCTTTGCCGAGATCACTTTGTAAATTACGAGGTATTCGATTCGATGAAGGAAATATTTTTTCCATTGCTTTAGTTACATCTACACCATTTTTAGTTTTAAGAGGAATTGCCCAAGCAAATTTTGAAAATGTATCGATTACAGTTAACAAAAAATGATGTCCTTCGTTATTAGCAGAATAAGTACCCATTTCAACTAAATCTATTTGCCAAGGATCATCTATTCCTTTTGTAATAACCTTTTTTCGAATAAATCCTTTACGAGCTGATTTATGTAATTCTTCAACTAGTTGTCTTTTACTCATTTTCTTAATAAATGATGTAATTTCAACATAAAAGATATATTAATTTATTTATTTACTGAATATTATGTTTTTTAAATATTGATGATTTTGCTTTAACAACGTATTCATCTTTATCTATCTTTTCACTGTATAGAGTGTCTTGTAAAAGCTTTTTATAATCAGCAAAATCTTTGTAATAATTATTTAAATCAATTTCTAATTTTTTTATTGTTTCTATAAAGTTTTTATTTTCACTTAAATTTTTATCATAACTTGTTATATTAATTTCTAAATTTTTAACTCTTTGTAAAATATTTTCAATTTCAAGAAAATGTGCTTGATAATTATTCACAAACATTTCTATTTTTTGTATTTTTTCAGTGAAAATTGTTTTAAATTCTTTTATCTTAAAGTTTAAATTTTCATCAAGATTACGTAGTTGTTCTACTAAGAGACTTCTACTAGCATCAATTTCATTTGAAAAATTTGTTGTTAAAGCTGTTATTTCATTTTGAAAGGATTCTTTTGTAACAGCATCAAAACTGTTTATTGGTGACCCTACGTTTTGTAATCGTTTGTATTCTATATCAAAATGTCCTTCAGGAGTTAATTTAAACCCAATTTCAGGTTGACCTGGTGGACCACGTTCTTTTTGGGTATGACGTGTTTTAGTATGTGAAAAACGACCAAACTTATCAACACTCATATTTATAATGATGTTAAAAATGATATGAATGAATTATTAAAAGAATAATATTTGCTTCACGTAATTCTTCAATAATTGAAATTATTTCATTATTATGATTATTATGACCAGTTTGTTGTGATGCTATTAGTAAGCGCAATCTATCAACTATTTCATTTGGATCATCCCAATAAATATAATTAGGTTTTCTTTTGTTAAGTAACATCTTATCAAATGCAACTGTTTTTAGCCCTTCTCCTCTCTTTTCTTTAATTAATGGACTTATAATTTCTCTATATTTTTTACCTGGGTTTCCTTTAATTTGACTATGATCATCATTATAATCTTTTCTATATACATTGCTTATGAGTAAAATATCATGATAATTTTGAAGATCTTTTTCTGTATATAATACAGAATTTTTCATAAAAATTAACTCGTATAATCCTTGTGTTGCATCAAAATTTTTATCATCTACTTTAATAATATTATCATCGAATATTAACTTGCTTCTACCTAATTCAAAATTTTTCTCATTTTCATTTGGCCCGAACGCATTATCTATCTATTTGTATTGTTGCATGTAAAATGAAGGAAATTGATAACTTTCTTGAGATGGTTCATCAAATGATTTCTGTACAATAGGAGTACTTATAGCTGATGGAGATGTTGTTTGTAAAATTGTATTTTGTGGCGTTTCAAATGTAGAACTAAAAAAATATGGAGATTTTTTTAACTGGCGAGAAGCTTTTGGAGTTTGAAATGATTTGTCATTTTCTAATTTTATCGATGAAGGTTCAGCAGATGACAATTCTTTTTTTATTTCATTTTTAATCTTTTTTTCAATTTCTTCTTCCGATTTTTCTTTAAGTTCTTTAAGTGGTTTACTGATAGGTTTAAAAGTCTCCTCAAGAAAAACCTCTTTATCAATTTGACCAGCTTTAATAGCTTTGAATTTTCTACGTACATTATTTGTAGATTTTATTATATCCTTCAATAACTTAGATTTAGTATCCATTTTTTTATAACTGCTTTAGCAACCAGTTAATAACTGCTTACATATTGCGTAATAACTGCTTTATAACTGCTTTCAACTGCTTATAACTGGTTATAACTGCTTATAATTTATATTGTTTTGAATGTGTCAAATCCTTTTCTGTAACGTCCTTCATTAATAGGGCAATCTTTATTGATTACTAAAAATCCATAATCATCTCTCCGACATTCTCCACACAGACTACGAAACTTTTCGAAAGCCATATCTGTGTTAACATGGTCATTATATATGTATATGTTTTAAATTCAAGTCATCTTGTTTAAATAATATTATGAAATTTGAATTATCTCTAATTAAATGTTTTGGTATATGTGTGTATGTTTGACATAAATAAAAGCTATCTATATCTTTATGTCGTCCCATACAAATATACGATCTCATATTATTTTGTTTTTCACAAGCGACGTCATCAAAAATAAAAATAGAATTTGGTTTTGCATCTTCAGGTGGTATTACATCATTATTTTCTGTAAATGTATAATAACCTAAGCCTTTTATTGGTGTTAAAATACGTTTCTATAATTCATATTTTGGTTGATTTATTGATTTTGAATAAAGATATATATTTTCGAATTTTAATCCATTAGGATGTTCAAGTAAACTCAACATTAGTTTTTCCACAATTCGAAGGTCGTACGATTAAAGCTCTTATACTATTTGGTAATAAATAACTATGTTTTCTTTTATTTGTTGAATCAATATTAAAATCATAATTTTTAACTTGTAATGTGTTACGTTGTTTAGTGAGTTTCATTTTTACTGTTGTAAATCTTATAAATATCAAGTTTATATACAAAATACTTTATTCTGTTTTTGAACATTGTGATCGATATATACATACATATATTGTATATATATATATATATTATATATATATATATATAATATATATATATATATATATATATATATATATAATATATATATATATACTACTCTGATCAAAAATAACCCGGACTCGTTCATGTACAACCCCCGCCAATATTTTAAGATGCATTTCTTTTAGTATTTATGTTTGTATACCTGTTTTTTACATTTCCTCCAAATTCGAGCTATATATGTCAATCAGTTGTTTTTTGACAGCACTTTGTTTAGGTCAAGTTTTTGCTTACTTTCGATTTTGCGATGGAAAAAATAATTGAACAAAGAATTTGTATTAAATTTTGCGTAAAAAATGAAATTAATGCTACTGAAACGCTAAAACTGTTGCAAAAATGTTATGGTGATAGTTCTCTATCGAAAACAACAACATTTGAATGGCATAGTCGTTTTAAAAATGGTCGTGAATCAGTGAAGGATGACATTCATCCTGGGCGTCCTTCAACATCAAAAACCAAAGAAAATGTTGATCTGATTAAATCAATGGTTTTGGAAAATAGAAGATTAACGATCAGAGAGATGGTTACTGAAACAGGAATTTCATTTGGTACAATTCAAAGCATTTTAAGTGATGATTTGGGCTTGACACGACTTGCAGCGAAATTGGTTCCTAAATCATTGAATTTTTTACAAAAACAAGAACGTGTTATTGTTGCTGAAGAGATGCTTTCCAGAGTAAATGCTGATCCTGCATTCATTCAACGGATCATTACTAGTGATGAGACGTGGGTGTACGAGTTTGATGCGTTAACAAAGCAACAATCAAGTGAATGGCGCGCTTCAGAAGAACCAAGACCCAGAAAAATTCGTCGTACTCAATCAAAGAAAAAGATTTTGCTTACCGTTTTCATCGATTATCGTGGTGTTGTGCATCATGAATTTTTACCAACAGGTCAAACAGTTAATAAGGATTATTATTTAAGCGTAATGAAGCGTTTACGAGAAGCAGTTCGTCTAAAAAGACCCGATTTGTGGCAAAATAATTCGTGGATTTTACACCACGATAACGCACCTTCTAACACAGCCGTGGTTATTCGTGAGTTTTTGACTAAAAACTCAACAAACACTATTCATCAACCACCATATTCACCGGATCTCGCACCGTGCGACTTTTTTTTGTTCAGTCGCTTAAAAAAACCACTTCGGGGAACCCGCTTTGACAGCATAGAAGCAATTAAAGACAAATCGAAGAAGGAACTTATGGCGATCCCAAAAAGTGAGTACGAAAAATGTTTCCAGGATTGGATTAAACGGTGGCACAAGTGCATTGCATCAGACGGAGAATACTTTGAAGGGGAAAAAATAAATATTAATGAATAGACTTGTACTTTGTGTTTTATTGACCAAGTCCGAATTATTTTTGATCCGGGGGTTATATATATATATATATATAATATATATAAAATGATTATACATAAAAAGAAATTAATCAGTTTACATAAAACTAGTAAAAGTAAAGGTTTGGTAAATAATTTAATTAATAATTTACCGTTTGAGCTACATCTACCTGGATATAATTTTTGTGGACCTGGTACAAAATTACAAAAACGTTTAGAAAGAGAAGATAGTGGTTATTATCTTTTAGATAAAGCTTGTAAAGAACATGATATAGCGTAATCAAAATATAAAGATACAGAACGAAGACATATTGCTGATAGAATATTAGAAGAAAAAGCGTGGCAACGAGTTCGTTCAAACAACGCTAGTTTAGGTGAACGTACAAACGCTTGGTTAGTAACAAAAGCAATGAAAACTAAAGTAAAATTTGGAATGGGGCTATCTAATAAAACTAAAAGCAAACGTAAACAAAAACATAAATTTTCTGATAAAAAAATATTTAAGAAAACTCTTCAAAATGTGAAAAATGTTCTCAAGAACAATAAGCCAGAAAGTATGCCAAGTGCTATTAATCTTGCTCTTAAAGCAGCAAAAAAGACTGTTAAAAGGAAAAAAAAAAAATGTTGAAATTCCAAGAATAATTCCAATTCCTAAAACAGGAGGTATTTTACCACTTTAACCTATTTTTGCTGGTTTATCAGCTATTGGTGCTTTATCAGGTGTTGCTTCACAAGTAGCAAAAGCAATCAATAGCGCTAAAAATGCTAAACAACAGCTGACAGGAAGTATTAGACATAATAAACAAATGGAAGCAATTGCTATGGGTAAAGGATTACATCTAAAACCATATAAAAAAGGGCTAGGACTTTATTTATCACCTGAATCTAAAAGAAATTTTTAACTCAGCTACCCAATAGACCACTTAATGAAAACGATATACGTAAATTTTCAAAATATATACCATATTTTAGAGGGGTTTTTATGCGAGATGAATTACCAAAAAAGCCAAGACGTATAGAAAGTGGAATTATCAATTTAGATATTTCTTCTGGACCAGGAACTCATTGGGTAGCTTATTATAAAAGAAATAAACATGTTGAATATTTCGATAGTTTTGGAAGTTTACAACCTCCTAAAGAATTAATTGATTATTTAGGATCTAATATAAGATATAATTATAATAGACAACAAAATTATAATTCATTCATTTGTGGATATGTATGTTTAAAATTTCTATCTGATATTATAAAATAAATTTTTGATTTAAAAAAAAAATACTCATTGTGTTTTTAACTATTAATATGTCAATAACATTAACTTTATCTGGAAATTCTTCAGTACTTAGTACTGAATATTTTCCTCCAATAAATTTATCTACTGATTACGTTTGTGGTGTGGTTGATTTTCAAACATATAATTCAATTCCAAATATAGATAAAGGCAATAATTTATTTTATATTGGAAATGAAAGTATTGAAATACCTGTGGGATCTTATGAAATCGATGATATTGAGCAATATTTGCAAAAAGAACTGGAAAAAACAGGAAAAAGATATTCACTGAAAATTAATCAACAATTTTTAAAGTCACATGGATTTCAATTAAAATAATTTAAAAAAATAATAATAACAGCAATGAGTGAAATTTTAGAAATTACCAAGTATCCGATTTTCGATGAAAGTATTGTAAAAAAAGAATATCATAGTTATGCCCCATACTCAATATCATTTCAAAACAATGATAAAATTAGAATATCAATACAACATCAAAATTTAGTTTTACTGCCTAGTGAAAGTCTTATTTACATTGAAGGGACTTTAACTGCTTCTGATGGTAAAGTATTAGATACAGCTCAATTAAATATTAATGCTATGGCTTTTCTATTTGGAAAAATTCGTTATGAATTAAATGGAGTAGAAGTTGATCACTCTCGAAATACTGGTTATGCAAGTACTATTTAAAATTACATATCGTTAAATGCAGATGAAAGCACAGTTCTACTTATGCAATTATATTACAAAATATTAAATGCAATTTCATTAAAAAGTTTTTTCAATTTTTGTATTCCTTTAAAAATCCTTTTAGGATTTGCTGTGGATTACACGAAGGTTATAGTGAATGCACGTCATGATTTAATTTTAATTAGATAGATAAAAAATTTCAAGTTCAAATTCATAAACTTTTATGGAGAGTACCCCATATAAATGTTGCTGATACTGTTCGTCTATCATTATTAAAAATTATTAATAGTGGGAAACCAATTCAAATGTCTTTTCGAAGTTGGGACCTACTTGAATACCCTGTATTACCATCAAATACAAATCATCATATATACAAAACATCATCGCAATTAGAAAAGCCTAGATTCGTTATATTTGCTCTTCAAACAGATAAAAATAATGAAGCAAATAAAGATAATATATTATTTGATAATTGTAATTTAACAGATATTAAAGTACATTTAAATTCAGAAACATATCCTTATGATGATTTGAATATTAAATTTGATCAAAATCGATATGCTTTATTGTATAATATGTACGCTTCATTCCAAAAATCATACTATGGACGTCTACCTCAACCATTATTAAGTTTAACAAACTTTAAAGATTCAGTAACTTTTATTGTTATTGATTGTTCACATCAAAACGAGACTATTAAAACTGGTCCAATAGATGTAAAAGTTGAATTTTAAGCATCAGCTAATTTTCCAGAAAAAACAAGTGCTTTTTGTTTACTTTTACATGATCGTATAGTTGAATATAATCCTCTTACGAGTGAAGTTCGAAAACTTGTATGAAAAAGGAAAAATTATAAAAATTTTTTTAGTACATTAAAGTAATTTATATCGAAAACATTTAAATCAGAAATAATAAATATTATCAAAAAATGAATACGAATGTTGTAATCGATATACAAGGATTTAGAGGATTAAATAATAAATTTATAATAAAAGAACTGGGAATTTCTTATAATTTTACTGAATTTCAACATTTTTTAATAAAACCACCATACAGTTTTATAACTTTACCTAAAAAACAACAGGATACAGCTAATTGGTTATAAGTATATGAATTATCATGGACTTTTGTGGGATGAAGGATCAAACAGTTTCAAAAGCGTTAAAGATTTTCTAAATAAAAATGTAGAAAACACACTCGTTTATGTTAAAGGAGAAGAAAAGAAAAAAATTATTGAAAAATTTTTAAAAAATGATGTAATACTTCATCATATAGATGACTATGGTGCACCAAATTTTACAAAACTTTATGAACAATATCCAAATGTATTGAGATGTCCAACACTTAACGGTATATGTGCACTACATAATGCACTAGCTTTAAGAAATTTTGTAAATTCATTTAAAAAAGAAAAATAAAAGAAAAATAAAAATAAAAATTAAAAAAAAAAAAGATTGTATTATTATATGTTAAAATTTATTAATAAAAATTTTATGTATACAGTAAAGATAATAAATATATTTTAATCAATATCTATATCCATACAAAAAAAATCTATTTTATAGTGTCTCCAAGCATATGTATTAACACCATTATCTGCTATATATCGTTTATCATCTTTAAAGCTTAATGCTAATTTATTAATAATTTGAGTATAAATTGTATGAACCTTTGACCTAAATACATACATATCATTACTATAAAATAATTTCTTTTTACTATATATAAACAATCTCTATAATTCTGTAAACTAATATTATTCACATTCGTTTTCTTAATACCTTTAATATTTTTAACATCTTTCGAATTTTCAACACTTAATGAATACATTTTGGCTCTAAGTCCTATAAATTCTGTCATTATTTACCATTGTTTTCATCCTTCATCATACCCAGCACTTTCTTATTTTTCAAAGGAATACCGTATACTTTATCAACAGCATACTCTGAAGTATCAAAGTTGTTATCAATATCAATTTTCATATCTTCATAAAAGTCTTCAGTTTGAACTGTATAAATAAAAGAATCTGTATCCATTTAATTTACTTTCATATAATCGTAATGAAAACTATACATTTTTAATTTAGATAATTCAAGAACACTAAGTCCGAGATATATTGGTTTATCGTAATAAACCAATTCATTTTCATTTCATTTCGATTCATTTGTATTGCAATCATATTATTTGTAAATTGAGTTGCACTATGAAAATTAGGTTTTGCAATTAAATCTCGAGCACCTAATTTTTTTCCTCTATTTTTCCATTCCATTATAATCTTGACATCTTTCCTTTTGTCAACATTTTCCATAGTTTTACCATATGCAGCGTTATTGAGTAGTTTAAAAAATTTTTTTTCAAACGTTTTTGTTGCTAACGTTCGATAATGATTATTTAAATCTGTATAAATTTTTAACCAATTTGATTGTAAAATTCGATGAATTTTAACAATTTGTAATCCATGTTTTACACATTGTTGAAGATTTCTGTAATGTATTACATATCGTGTTTTACTTGTTAAATCTGTAATAAGTTTAGCATTTTTTGCATTAGGAGTTACTTTGTTCTCTGCACAGAATGGTAAATCATTGTGATCATCATTATAATTATCAGAATAATCCAAGTCCACTTCTAATATATGTATATCCTATTTCTGAATCTTCAGAAATATTTAACACATCAATATTATCTATGTTTTCTACCCATTTAAAATCACTTTAATGTCAAAAACAATAGGTTTATTATTTATAGAAAAAACTACTTATTGGTTTGATGTCTTGACTGAGAATGAGAATGACTTTATTTAACTTTATTTAACACCTTCTTTATCAAGCTTAGAATTAGGTTGCATACATATGTATGTAAGCTTACCATATACTATGTTAATATTCTTAAATGACTAAAGAAGAGATACATAATACATATGTATATAAATGAAAGAGATATATTATATTTATATGCAAAATGAATAACATTCTATATTTTGCATTACACCTCCCTCCTTTCAAAGAAGGAATTTTACTTAAAATTACTTCAAATAATGAAATATATTTATTACATTGAACAATTATTTTTATTGTTTAAACTTATTACTAAGGGCCCAAAATTAAGTCTAAAATGAACTTATCATCTACATTCGTATATATTTAAATTCCAAAATATGTAATGTTAATGGAGAAATGCGCATTTCTATAAAAATATGTTTTTTTTTTAAGATTTTGAAAATGTTTTTATTTTAATGTTTTCTTATTTATTTTTTTTTATATTTTTTTTTTTTTTGTTTTTTCTACTAATTTATTTAATTTTTAATTTTTTTTTATTTTATTTTATTTTATTTTATTTTATTTATTTTTTTTTTTACTTAAAATATTTTACTATTCTGTTTTTATGTACTAACGTCTCTTCCTCCTCTTCGAGGTTTTTTAGTTTTACATTAGATTCTTCAAAGTCGATAATTACATATGGTCCGGCATAAATTGAATCTAATTTATGTCGGGGTTCTTTTCTCAGTAATACTTTATCGCCAATTTTAAAATTTATCTTTTTAGCATTTTTATCATAAATATTTTTATTTTTTGCTTTTGAAATGTGTAACAGTTCTTGTGCCAACTTGTGCATACTATGTAGCTGAAACTTTAATTCTTTTGAGTAGCTATCAAAATTATAAATGGGATCGACTCTATTGTTTAACATAAATTCCGGAACTGTTGGGATTTTGCCGAATACTAGTTCAAAAGGTGTAAATTTTTCTTTAAAACAGGCATTTGGTGTTGTATTGTGGCAATAGGTAAAGTACTTAAGATACGTATCCCAATTATCTTTGTTTTCATTTATATATGAACGGAGGTACTCGTTAAGTACGCGATGATTTCTTTCAATAGTTCCTAACGTCTCATGATGATATGCTGTTGATGTTTTGTGTTTGATATTGAGAATATTGCAAATTTCTTGCAGAAGTTGATTTTTATATTCTGTTCCTCTGTCAGATACAATAGTTTTCATAGGACCAAAGATTAGAACACAATTCTCAACTATAGCACGTGCTACTGTCTTTGCGTCTTTATCAGGAACAGGAACAGTTATTAAAAATTTAGTTAAATTACAAATTATAGTGACAGCATACTGATTACCATTACAAGTTTTTTTAAAAGGACCTATTGTGTCAATAACAACGATATCAAAAAATTTTTGTGGTGTTTCTGTAATTTGCAAAGGTTCAACGTTTTTGGCTTTTACTTTATTTAGTTGGCATTTTTGACAATTTTTGACAAATTTAGCTACATCTTTATGCATATTCTTCCAGTAAAAATTAGATTTTAGTTTGGTATATAACCGTTTTTGTCCAGAATGTCCACCAAATATCGGATCGTTATGGTATCTTTCTAATAACTGTTTAATTTCATTTTTATCACTTACTACCACGGGCTTATTATTTATAGCGATTTTTATATGTTTTAAACATTTATTTCCGATTTCTTTAAAATAATTTATTCCAAACAGAGTGAATATACAATCATCATTATTAATTTGAACTTCTTTAATTTTTAGCTTGTCAGCTTCTTTTTCTAATTGCGAAAGTAATAACTCTAGAGTTATTTTCTGTTTAGCTAGGAATTCGTACGAATCAATTTTTATTACGCATTTTCTTTTACTAAGTAGTTTTAAACTTATTTGGCCTGTATTGTAATTAACATAAAATTTAATTTTAGGAGTTTTCCATGTACTGAAACCTTCATAAATTTTAACATTATTTTCAATATTATAATTTTCCTTAGAAAATTGTAAATCTGTATATTTATTAGCATAATTAGGTCTATTTTCTTTATCTTTTATTGTCTTCTTTATATTATTGTCTCTTGAGATACTTTTACTCAAATTTTTATTAGTCATTGCCCTAGTTTGAACTGCAAACATTTGAACAACATTAGCATGGGTAGTTTTTAAATCATCAATTGTTATGCGTTATAGCGCATCGACGACTACATTTGATTTTCCTTTGATAAATTCAACTGTGAAGTTGTATTCTTCCAAATCTAATCTCATTCGGGTTAGTTTCGATGACGGATTTTTCAATGAGAAAAGGTAAGTTAGGGGTTTATGATCACTTCTGATCAGAAAATGAGTTCCGTATAGATAAGGTCTATAATGTAAAACTGCAAAATGTATAGCGGTCAATTCTTTTTCAATAGTAGATTTATTGATTTCTCCTTTTGTGAACGATTTAGATGCAAACGAAATGGGTAAATCAATTCCATCAAAGTTCTGAGATAAAACCGCTCCTGCAGCATATTTTGACGCATCTACTGTTAATATGAATTGCTTTGAAAAATCCGGATAACTAAGTATTGGTGGGTTAATTAGCGCTTTTTTGAGTTTATCGAAAGAAGTTTGGCATTCAGTGGTCCACAAGAAAGGAGTTCGTTTGCGTGTAAGATTATTTAATGGACGAGCTAATTCAGCAAAATTTTTAATGAATTTTCTATAATAATTCATAAAAGCTACAAATCTTCTAGTAGAATCTTTATCATTAGGTTTGGGATAATCAATTACTACCTGAATTTTCGAATCGTCTGGGAAAATACCTTTATCAGTACATTTGTGACCAAGATATGTTACTTCGTTTTTAAAAAATTGACATTTTTCGGGATTGAGTTTCAAATTATACTTTCTACAAATTGAAAAGACGGTTTTTAAATTATTTATATGGTGATTTTCTGAACAACCAATCACTATAATGTCATCCATATATAAAAAGCATTGTAACGGCGTTGCACCTGCAAAAGCTAATGACATCATACGAGAGAATGAGTTTGGTGAGACATTAAGTCCAAATGGTAGAACTTTCCATCGGTACGATCCTACATTTGTGCTGAAGGATGTTATATCACGTGAGTCTTCATCTAATGGGACCTGATGGAATCCCGAATACAAGTCTAGTACTGAAAAAAATTTCGTTCTACCCAAATTGTCTAGAATATCTTCAATACGTGGAAGAGGAAATTTGTCTGCTATTAGTTTTTTGTTTACTAATCGATAATCGATACACATGCGCCATTTTTGCCTATTTCCTTTTTTTGGTACTAAAATTATTGGACTATTATAATTAGATTGGCTTGGTTCAATTAGCTCATTTTCGAGAAGTTTATTAATTTGTTTATTGATTTCATCTTTTTGCGAATGTGGCAAACGATAATTTTTTACATAAATCGGAGTATTATCTGTTATTCTAAGTTGTTGTTTATAAAAATTATTAACAGTCATTGGATCAGACTCCAATGCGAAGACATCGGAAAATTCTTTAATCAAATCTAGCATTTTACTTTTATAAGGTGAATTTGTATTCTTTGAAATAATTTCGTTTAATTTTTGAATCCTATCAGTACTATTTGATATTTGTATATAAGATAATTTTAAAATATTAAAATCGGATAAAGGTTGTGTTTTGATAGAAATATTGGATGAGATGAGGACATTGTTGCAGGTCGTGTTCATAATACGAACGTAGGGAGTTTTTGAAGCTACTATTGTTCTTGGTATAAACACACCCTCAGAAATTTCTTGATCAAGAATTACCTGTTCTTTATCTGTAGGTAATGAAAGCTTTCGAATGATTTCACAACGAGCAGGAATTACGATTGTATTTCTGTTTGGTCCATCAAATATTGGCAATGTTATATTTTCCCGTCCTGTTTTTATTGTTAAAGACATATTTTCATAGTTTAAATTACATTTATAAAATTTAATGAAATCTTTACCCAGAATACCGTCTGCCGGGATGTTGAATTAATTTGAAACTACGTGAAATTCGCAGAATAGTTTTTTATTTTGAATTAAAATATTTGAATTAACTGTGCCTAATGACTGTATTGTGTTTGATGTAACTACTTTAATATTGATAATAATAATGTTTCGCTTTTTACTTTGATGTTTTTGATCTAAAACTAAAATTTAAAAAAAACAAGGAAGTTCAAAACGAATATTTTCGCTATTCTGTTTATCATGCGACTCTCGAACTTGATGCCAAAATTTTTATTTTTCATTGGAATATACTGAATTTTTAAAAACCGAGTATCCATATATATTTTTAATTCCAATATAAATCCAGTTGTTTAAAATTTGATTACCACCGTTTATATCATGATAGTTACAATAACCGCTTGTTTCGTTTTTCTATATTATATAGTATTTTTATGAACTGAAATAATAATGTTTTAAAGTCCAATGGGGTTCCAAGTGATATGTACATAAAATAAGCACTCCTGAAAAGAAGCAGCCTATAAATTCGTTTTGCTTTTTAATTTGATGTTTTTGATCTAAAACTAAAATTTTAAAAAAACAAAGAAGTTCAAAACGAATATTTTCGCTATTCTGTTTATCATGCGACTCTCGAACTAGATGCCAAAATTTTTATTATTCATTGGATTATACTGAATTTTTAAAAACCGAGTGTCCATATATATTTTTAATTCCAATATAAATCCAGTTATTTAAATTTGATTACCACCGTTTAGTCATGATAGTCACAATAATCGCTTGTTTCGTTTTTCTATATTATATAGTATTTTTATGAACTGAAATATTAATGTTTTAAAGTCCAATGGTGTACCAAGTGATTTGTACATAAAAAAAGCACTTTTGACAAGAAGCAGTCTATAAATACGTTTTGCTATTTAATTTGATGTTTTTGATCGAAAACTAAAATTTTAATAAAACAAGAATGTTCAAAACGATTATTTTCGTTATTCTGTTTTTTATGCGACCCTCGAAATAGATGCAAAAATTCTTTGTTTTCTTTGGATTATACTTAATTTTTTAAAAATCGAGTTTCCATACATATTTTATATTTCATTACTAACCACCTTTTTAAAATCGATTACCGCCGTTTGGTCAAGATAGTCAGAATAACTGATTGTTTCGTTTTCCTTTATTATATAGTATTTTTATGAACTGAAATAATAATGTTTTAAAGTTCAATGTGGTTCCAAATGATTTGTACATAAAATCAGCACTTCTGGAAAGAAGCAGCCTATAAATTCGTTTTGCTTTTTAATTTGATGTTTTTGATCTAAAACTAAAATTTTAAAAAAACAAAGAAGTTCAAAACGAATATTTTCGCTATTCTGTTTATCATGCGACTCTCGAAATAGATGCAAAAATTCTTTGTTTTCATTGGATTATACTGAAATTTTAAAAATCAAGTTTCCATATATATTTTTAATTCCAACATAAATCCAGTTGTTTAAAATTTGATCACCACCGTTTGGTCAAGATAGTTACAATAACCGCTTGTTTCGTTTTTCTATATTATATAGTATTTCTTGAACTGGAATAATAATGTTCTAAAGTTCAATGTGGTTCCAAGTGATTTGTACATAAAATCAAATCTCCTGAAAAGAAGCAGCCTATAAATTTGTTTTGCTATTTTATTTGATGTTTTTTATCTAAAACTAAAATTTTATTAACAAAAGAAGTTCAAAACGAATATTTTCGCTATTCTGTTTTTCATGCGACCCTCGAACTAGATGCCAAAATTTTTATTATTCATTGGATTATACTGAAATTTTAAAAATCGAGTTTCCATATATATTTTTAATTCCAACATAAATCCAGTTGTTTAAAATTTGATCACCACCGTTTGGTCAAGATAGTTACAATAACCGCTTGTTTCGTTTTTCTATATTATATAGTATTTTTATGAACTGAAATATTAATGTTTTAAAGTCCAATGGTGTACCAAGTGATTTGTACATAAAAAAAGCACTTTTGACAAGAAGCAGTCTATAAATACGTTTTGCTATTTAATTTGATATTTTTGATCGAAAACTAAAATTTTAATAACACAAGAATGTTCAAAACGATTATTTTTGCTATTCTGTTTTTCATGCGACTTTCGAAATAGATGCAAAAATTCTTTGTTTTCTTTGGATTATACTGAATTTTTTAAAAATCGAGTTTCCATACATATTTTATATTTCATTACTAACCACCTTTTTAAAATCGATTACCGCCGTTTGGTCAAGATAGTCAGAATAACTGATTGTTTCGTTTTCCTTTATTATATAGTATTTTTTTAACTGAAATAATAATGTTTTAAAGTTCAATGTGGTTCCAAGTGATTTGTACATAAAATCAGCACTCCTGAAAAGAAGCAGCCTATAAATTCGTTTTGCTATTTAATTTGATGTTTTTGATCTAAAACTAAAATTTTAAAATAACAAAGAAGTTCAAAACGAATATTTTCGCTATTCTGTTTATCATGCGACTCTCGAACTAGATGTCAAAATTTTTATTATTCATTGGATTATACTGAATTTTTAAAAACCGAGTGTCCATATATATTTTTAATTCCAATATAAATCCAGTTATTTAAAATTTGATCTTCACCGTTTAGTCATGATAGTTACAATAATCGCTTGTTTCGTTTCTCTTTATTATAAAGTATTTTTATGAACTGAAATAATAATGTTTTAAACTTTAATGTGGTTCCAAATTATTTGTATATAAAATCAGCACTCCTGAAAAGGAGCAGCCTACAAATTCGTTTTGCTATTTATTTTGATGTTTTTGATCTAAAACTAAAACTTTATTAACACAAGTATGTTCAAAACGATTATTTTTGCTATTCTGTTTATCATGCGACTCTCGAACTAGATGCCAAAATTTTTCTTTTTATTGAATTATACTAAATTTTTAAAAACGGAGTGTCCATATATATTTTAAACTCCAAAAAAAATACAGTTGTTTAAAATTTGATTACCACCGTTTAGTCATGATAGTTACAATAATCGCTTGTTTCATTTTCTTTTATTATATAGTATTTTTATGAACTGAAATAATAATGTTTTAAAGTCCAATGGGGAACCAAGTGATTTGTACATAAAATCAGCACTCCTGAAAAGTAGCAGCCTATAAAATCGTTTTGCTATTTAATTTGATGTTTTTGCTCTAAAACTAAAACTTTATTAACACAAGAATGTTCAAAACGATTATTTTTGCTATTCTGTTTATCATGCGACTCTCGAACTAGATGCCAAAATTTTTATTTTTCATTGGATTATACTGAATTTTGAATAACCGAGTGTCCATATATATTTTTAATTCCAATATAAATCCAGTTGTTTAAAATTTGATTACCACCATGATAGTTACAATAATCGCTTGTTTCGTTTCTCTTTATTATAAAGTATTTTTATGAACTGAAATAATAATGTTTTAAACTTTAATGTGGTTCCAAATTATTTGTATATAAAATCAGCACTCCTGAAAAGGAGCAGCCTACAAATTCGTTTTGCTATTTATTTTGATGTTTTTGATCTAAAACTAAAACTTTATTAACACAAGTATGTTCAAAACGATTATTTTTGCTATTCTGTTTATCATGCGACTCTCGAACTAGATGCCAAAATTTTTCTTTTTATTGAATTATACTAAATTTTTAAAAACGGAGTGTCCATATATATTTTAAACTCCAAAAAAAATACAGTTGTTTAAAATTTGATTACCACCGTTTAGTCATGATAGTTACAATAATCGCTTGTTTCATTTTCTTTTATTATATAGTATTTTTATGAACTGAAATAATAATGTTTTAAAGTCCAATGGGGAACCAAGTGATTTGTACATAAAATCAGCACTCCTGAAAAGGAGCAGCCTACAAATTCGTTTTGCTATTTATTTTGATGTTTTTGATCTAAAACTAAAACTTTATTAACACAAGTATGTTCAAAACGATTATTTTTGCTATTCTGTTTATCATGCGACTCTCGAACTAGATGCCAAAATTTTTCTTTTTATTGAATTATACTAAATTTTTAAAAACGGAGTGTCCATATATATTTTAAACTCCAAAAAAAATACAGTTGTTTAAAATTTGATTACCACCGTTTAGTCATGATAGTTACAATAATCGCTTGTTTCATTTTCTTTTATTATATAGTATTTTTATGAACTGAAATAATAATGTTTTAAAGTGCAATGGGGTACCAAGTGATATGTACATAAAATAAGCACTCCTGAAAAGAAGCAGCCTATAAATTCGTTTTGCTTTTTAATTTGATGTTTTTGATATAAAACTAAAATTTTATTAACACAGGAATGTACAAAACGAATATTTTCGCTATTCTGTTTATCATGCGACTCTCGAACTAGATGCCAAAATTTTTATTATTCATTGGATTATACTGAACTTTTAAAAACCGAGTGTCCATATATATTTTTAATTCCAATACAAATCCAGTTATTTAAAATTTTATTACCACCGTTTAGTCATGATAGTTACAATAATCGCTTGTTTCGTTTCTCTTTATTTTAAAGTATTTTTTGAACTGAAATAATAATGTTTTAAACTTTAATGTGGTTCCAAATGATTTGTATATAAAATCAGCACTCCTGAAAAGGAGCAGCCTATAAATTCGTTTTGCTATTTAATTTGATGTTTTTGATCTAAAACTAAAATTTTAAAAATACAAGGAAGTTCAAAACGATTATTTTTGCTATTCTGTTTTCATGCGACTCTCGAAATAGATGCAAAAATTTTTTACTTTTTATTGAATTATACTAAATTTTTAAAAACTGAGTATCCATATATATTTTAAATTCGAAAATAAATCCAGTTGTTTAAAATTTGATAACCACCGTTTAGTCATGATAGTTACAATAATAGTTTGTTTCGTTTCTCTTTATTATAAAGTATTTTTATGACCTGAAATAATAATGTTTTATAGTCCAATGGTGTACCAAGTGATTTGTACATAAAAAAAGCACTTTTGACAAGAAGCAGTCTATAAATACGTTTTGCTATTTAATTTGATGTTTTTGATCGAAAACTAAAATTTTAATAAAACAAGAATGTTCAAAACGATTATTTTCGTTATTCTGTTTTTTATGCGACCCTCGAAATAGATGCAAAAATTCTTTGTTTTCTTTGGATTATACTTAATTTTTTAAAAATCGAGTTTCCATACATATTTTATATTTCATTACTAACCACCTTTTTAAAATCGATTACCGCCGTTTGGTCAAGATAGTCAGAATAACTGATTGTTTCGTTTTCCTTTATTATATAGAATTTTTATGAACTGAAATAATAATGTTTTAGAGTTCAATGTGGTTCCAAGTGATTTGTGTATAAAATCTGCACTCCTGAAAAGAAGCAGCCTATAAATTCGTTTTGCTATTTAATTTGATGTTTTTGAACTAAAACTAAAATTTTATTAACACAAGAATGTTCAAAACGATTATTTTCGTTATTCTGTTTTTCATGCGACCCTCGAAATAGATGCAAAAATTCATTGTTTTCATTGGATTATACTGAAGTTTTTAAAAATCGAGATTCCGTACATATATTAAATTTCATTACTAACCACATTTTTAAACTTTGATCACCACCGTTTGGTCAAGATAGTTACAATAATCGCTTGTTTCGTTTCTCTATATTATATAGTATTTTTTGAACTGGAATAATAATGTTTTAAAGTTCTATGTGGTTCCAAATGATTTGTACATAAAATCAGCACTCCTGAAAAGAAGCAGCCTATAAATTCGTTTTGCTTTTTAATTTGATGTTTTTGATCTAAAACTAAAATTTTAAAAAAACAAAGAAGATCAAAACGAATATTTTCGCTATTCTGTTTATCATGCGACCCTCGAAATAGATGCAAAAATTCTTTATTTTCATTGGATTATACTGAATTTTTTAAAAATCGAGATTCCGTACATATATTAAATTTCATTACTAACCACATTTTTAAACTTTGATTACCACCGTTTGGTCAAGATAGTTACAATAATCGCTTGTTTCGTTTCTCTATGTTATATAGTATTTCTTGAACTGGAATAATAATGTTCTAAAGTTCAATGTGGTTCCAAGTGATTTGTACATAAAATCAAATCTCCTGAAAAGAAGCAGCCTATAAATTTGTTTTGCTATTTTATTTGATGTTTTTTATCTAAAACTAAAATTTTATTAACAAAAGAAGTTCAAAACGAATATTTTCGCTATTCTGTTTTTCATGCGACCCTCGAACTAGATGCCAAAATTTTTATTATTCATTGGATTATACTGAAATTTTAAAAATCGAGTTTCCATATATATTTTTAATTCCAACATAAATCCAGTTGTTTAAAATTTGATCACCACCGTTTGGTCAAGATAGTTACAATAACCGCTTGTTTCGTTTTTCTATATTATATAGTATTTTTATGAACTGAAATATTAATGTTTTAAAGTCCAATGGTGTACCAAGTGATTTGTACATAAAAAAAGCACTTTTGACAAGAAGCAGTCTATAAATACGTTTTGCTATTTAATTTGATGTTTTTGATCGAAAACTAAAATTTTAATAACACAAGAATGTTCAAAACGATTATTTTTGCTATTCTGTTTTTCATGCGACTCTCGAAATAGATGCAAAAATTCTTTGTTTTCTTTGGATTATACTGAATTTTTTAAAAATCGAGTTTCCATACATATTTTATATTTCATTACTAACCACCTTTTTAAAATCGATTACCGCCGTTTGGTCAAGATAGTCAGAATAACTGATTGTTTCGTTTTCCTTTATTATATAGTATTTTTTTAACTGAAATAATAATGTTTTAAAGTTCAATGTGGTTCCAAGTGATTTGTACATAAAATCAGCACTCCTGAAAAGAAGCAGCCTATAAATTCGTTTTGCTATTTAATTTGATGTTTTTGATCTAAAACTAAAATTTTAAAATAACAAAGAAGTTCAAAACGAATATTTTCGCTATTCTGTTTATCATGCGACTCTCGAACTAGATGTCAAAATTTTTATTATTCATTGGATTATACTGAATTTTTAAAAACCGAGTGTCCATATATATTTTTAATTCCAATATAAATCCAGTTATTTAAAATTTGATCTTCACCGTTTAGTCATGATAGTTACAATAATCGCTTGTTTCGTTTCTCTTTATTATAAAGTATTTTTATGAACTGAAATAATAATGTTTTAAACTTTAATGTGGTTCCAAATTATTTGTATATAAAATCAGCACTCCTGAAAAGGAGCAGCCTACAAATTCGTTTTGCTATTTATTTTGATGTTTTTGATCTAAAACTAAAACTTTATTAACACAAGTATGTTCAAAACGATTATTTTTGCTATTCTGTTTATCATGCGACTCTCGAACTAGATGCCAAAATTTTTCTTTTTATTGAATTATACTAAATTTTTAAAAACGGAGTGTCCATATATATTTTAAACTCCAAAAAAAATACAGTTGTTTAAAATTTGATTACCACCGTTTAGTCATGATAGTTACAATAATCGCTTGTTTCGTTTTCTTTTATTATATAGTATTTTTATGAACTGAAATAATAATGTTTTAAAGTCCAATGGGGAACCAAGTGATTTGTACATAAAATCAGCACTCCTGAAAAGTAGCAGCCTATAAAATCGTTTTGCTATTTAATTTGATGTTTTTGATCTAAAACTAAAACTTTATTAACACAAGAATGTTCAAAACGATTATTTTTGCTATTCTGTTTATCATGCGACTCTCGAACTAGATGCCAAAATTTTTATTTTTCATTGGATTATACTGAATTTTGAATAACCGAGTGTCCATATATATTTTTAATTCCAATATAAATCCAGTTGTTTAAAATTTGATTACCACCATGATAGATACAATAATCGCTTGTTTCGTTTCTCTTTATTATATAGAATTTTTATGAACTGAAATAATAATGTTTTAAAGTGCAATGGGGTACCAAGTGATATGTACATAAAATAAGCACTCCTGAAAAGAAGCAGCCTATAAATTCGTTTTGCTTTTTAATTTGATGTTTTTGATATAAAACTAAAATTTTATTAACACAGGAATGTACAAAACGAATATTTTCGCTATTCTGTTTATCATGCGACTCTCGAAATAGATGCAAAAATTTTTTACTTTTTATTGAATTATACTAAATTTTTAAAAACTGAGTATCCATATATATTTTAAATTCGAAAATAAATCCAGTTGTTTAAAATTTGATAACCACCGTTTAGTCATGATAGTTACAATAATAGTTTGTTTCGTTTCTCTTTATTATAAAGTATTTTTATGACCTGAAATAATAATGTTTTATAGTCCAATGGTGTACCAAGTGATTTGTACATAAAAAAAGCACTTTTGACAACAAGCAGTCTATAAATACGTTTTGCTATTTAATTTGATGTTTTTGATCGAAAACTAAAATTTTAATAAAACAAGAATGTTCAAAACGATTATTTTCGTTATTCTGTTTTTCATGCGACCCTCGAAATAGATGCAAAAATTCTTTATTTTCATTGGATTATACTGAATTTTTTAAAAATCGAGATTCCGTACATATATTAAATTTCATTACTAACCACATTTTTAAACTTTGATTACCACCGTTTGGTCAAGATAGTTACAATAATCGCTTGTTTCGTTTCTCTATATTATATAGTATTTTTTGAACTGGAATAATAATGTTCTAAAGTTTAATGTGGTTCCAAGTGATTTGTACATAAAATCAAATCTCCTGAAAAGAAGCAGCCTATAAATTTGTTTTGCTATTTTATTTGATGTTTTTTATCTAAAACTAAAATTTTATTAACAAAAGAAGTTCAAAACGAATATTTTCGCTATTCTGTTTTTCATGCGACCCTCGAAATAGATGCAAAAATTCTTTGTTTTCATTGAATTATACTGAATTTTTAAAAACCGAGTGTCCATATATATTTTAAATTCCAATATAAATCCAGTTGTTTAAAATTTAATTACCACCGTTTGGTCAAGATAGTTACAATAATCGCTTGTTTCGTTTCTCTATATTATATAGTATTTTTTGAACTGAAATAATAATGTTTTAAACTTTATTGTGGTTCCAAATGATTTGTATATAAAACCAGCACTCCTGAAAAGAAGCAGCCTATAAATTCGTTTGGCTATTTAATTTGATGTTTTTGATCGAAAACTAAAATTTTAAAAATACAAGGAAGTTCAAAACGAATATTTTCGCTATTCTGTTTATCATGCGACTCTCGAAATAGATGCAAAAATTCTTTGTTTTCATTGGATTATACTGAATTTTTCAAAAATCGAGTGTGCATATATATTTTAAATTCCAAAATAATTCCAGTTGTTTAAAATTTGATTACCACCGTTTAGTCATGATAGTTACAATAATCGCTTGTTTCGTTTTCCTTTATTATATAGTATTTTTATGAACTGAAATAATAATGTTTTAAAGTCCAATGGTGTACCAAGTGATTTGTACATAAAAAAAGCACTTTTGACAAGAAGCAGTCTATAAATACGTTTTGCTATTTAATTTGATGTTTTTGATCGAAAACTAAAATTTTAATAAAACAAGAATGTTCAAAACGATTATTTTCGTTATTCTGTTTTTCATGCGACCCTCGAAATAGATGCAAAAATTCTTTATTTTCATTGGATTATACTGAATTTTTTAAAAATCGAGATTCCGTACATATATTAAATTTCATTACTAACCACATTTTTAAACTTTGATTACCACCGTTTGGTCAAGATAGTTACAATAACCGATTGTTTCGTTTTCCTTTATTATATAGTATTTTTTTTAACTGAAATAATAATGTTTTAAAGTCCAATGGGGTACCAAGTGATTTGTACATAAAATCAGCTCTCCTGAAAACTAGCGGGCTATAAATTCGTTTTGCTATTTAATTTGATGTTTTTGATCTAAAACTAAAATTTTAATAACACAAGAATGTCCAAAACGATTATTTTCGATATTCTGTTTTTCATGCGACTCTCGAAATAGATGCAAAAATTCTTTGTTTTCATTGAATTATACTGAATTTTTAAAAACCGAGTGTCCATATATATTTTAAATTCCAATATAAATCCAGTTGTTTAAAATTTGATTACCACCGTTTAGTCATGATAGTTACAATAATCGCTTGTTTCGTTTCTCTTTATTATAAAGTATTTTTTGAACTTAAATAATAATGTTTTAAAGTCCAATGGGGTACCAAGTAATTTGTACATAAAATCAAAACTCCTGAAAAGAAGCAGCCTATAAATCCGTTTTGCTATTTAATTTGATGTTTTTGATCTAAAACAAAAATTTTATTAACACAAGAATGCTCAAAACGATTATTTTCGCTATTCTGTTTTTCATGCGACCCTCGAAATAGATGCAAAAATTCGTTGTTTTCATTGAATTATACTGAGTTTTTAAAAACCGAGTGTCCATATATGTATATTTTAAATTCCAATATAAATCCAATTGTTTAAAATTAAATTACCACCGTTTAGTCATGATAGTTACAATAATCGCTTGTATCGTTTCTCTTTATTATAAAGTATTTTTTTAACTGAAATAATAATGTTTTAAAGTCCAATGGGGTACCAAGTTATTTGTACATAAAATCAGCTCTCCTGAAAACTAGCAGGCTATAAATTCGTTTTGCTATTTAATTTGATGTTTTTGATCTAAAACTAAAATTTTAATAACACAAGAATGTTCAAAACGATAATTTTCGTTATTCTGTTTTTCATGCGACTCTCGAAATAGATGCAAAAATTCTTTGTTTTCATTGAATTATACTGAATTTTTAAAAACCGTGTGTCCATATATATTTTAAATTCCAATATAAATCCAGTTGTTTAAAATTTGATTACCACCGTTTAGTCATGATAGTTACAATAATCGCTTGTTTCGTTTCTCTATATTAAATAGTATTTTTTGAAATGAAATAATAATGTTTTAAAGTCCAATGGGGTACCAAGTGATATGTACATAAAATAAGCACTCCTGAAAAGAAGCAACCTATAAATTCGTTTTGCTATTTAATTTGATGTTTTTGATCTAAAACTAAAATTTTAAAAATACAAGGAAGTTCAAAACGATTATTTTTGCTATTCTGTTTTCATGCGACTCTCGAAATAGATGCAAAAATTTTTTACTTTTTATTGAATTATACTAAATTTTTAAAAACTGAGTATCCATATATATTTTAAATTCGAAAATAAATCCAGTTGTTTAAAATTTGATTACCACCGTTTAGTCATGATAGTTACAATAATCGCTTGTTTCGTTTCTCTATATTAAATAGTATTTTTTGAAATGAAATAATAATGTTTTAAAGTCCAATGGGGTACCAAGTGATATGTACATAAAATAAGCACTCCTGAAAAGAAGCAACCTATAAATTCGTTTTGCTATTTAATTTGATGTTTTTGATCTAAAACTAAAATTTTATTAACCAAAGAAGTTCAAAACGAATATTTTCGCTATTCTGTTTATCATGCGACTCTCGAAATAGATGCCAAAATTCTTTGTTTTCATTGAATTATACTGAATTTTTAAAAACCGAGTGTCCATATATATTTTAAATTCCAATATAAATCCAGTTGTTTAAAAATTGATTACCGCCGTTTGGTCATGATAGTCAGAACAACCGATTGTTTCGTTTTCCTTTATTATATAGTATTTTTTTAACTGAAATAATAATGTTTTAAAGTCCAATGGGGTACCAAGTGATTTGTACATAAAATCAGCTCTCCTGAAAACTAGCAGGCTATAAATTCGTTTTGCTATTTAATTTGATGTTTTTGATCTAAAACTAAAATTTTAATAACACAAGAATGTTCAAAACGATAATTTTCGTTATTCTGTTTTTCATGCGACTCTCGAAATAGATGCAAAAATTCTTTGTTTTCATTGAATTATACTGAATTTTTAAAAACCGTGTGTCCATATATATATTAAATTCCAATATAAATCCAGTTGTTTAAAATTTGATTACCACCGTTTAGTCATGATAGTTACAATAATCGCTTGTTTCGTTTCTCTATATTATAAAGTATTTTTTGAACTGAAATAATAATGTTTTAAAGTCCAATGGGGTACCAAGTGATTTGTACATAAAATCAAAACTCCTGAAAAGAAGCAGCCTATAAATTCGTTTTGCTATTTAATTTGATGTTTTTGATCTAAAACTAAAATTTTAAAAATACAAGGAAGTTCAAAACGATTATTTTTGCTATTCTGTTTTCATGCGACTCTCGAAATAGATGCAAAAATTTTTTACTTTTTATTGAATTATACTAAATTTTTAAAAACTGAGTATCCATATATATTTTAAATTCGAAAATAAATCCAGTTGTTTAAAATTTGATTACCACCGTTTAGTCATGATAGTTACAATAATCGCTTGTTTCGTTTCTCTATATTAAATAGTATTTTTTGAAATGAAATAATAATGTTTTAAAGTCCAATGGGGTACCAAGTGATATGTACATAAAATAAGCACTCCTGAAAAGAAGCAACCTATAAATTCGTTTTGCTATTTAATTTGATGTTTTTGATCTAAAACTAAAATTTTATTAACCAAAGAAGTTCAAAACGAATATTTTCGCTATTCTGTTTATCATGCGACTCTCGAAATAGATGCCAAAATTCTTTGTTTTCATTGAATTATACTGAATTTTTAAAAACCGAGTGTCCATATATATTTTAAATTCCAATATAAATCCAGTTGTTTAAAAATTGATTACCGCCGTTTGGTCATGATAGTCAGAACAACCGATTGTTTCGTTTTCCTTTATTATATAGTATTTTTTTAACTGAAATAATAATGTTTTAAAGTCCAATGGGGTACCAAGTGATTTGTACATAAAATCAGCTCTCCTGAAAACTAGCAGGCTATAAATTCGTTTTGCTATTTAATTTGATGTTTTTGATCTAAAACTAAAATTTTAATAACACAAGAATGTTCAAAACGATAATTTTCGTTATTCTGTTTTTCATGCGACTCTCGAAATAGATGCAAAAATTCTTTGTTTTCATTGAATTATACTGAATTTTTAAAAACCGTGTGTCCATATATATATTAAATTCCAATATAAATCCAGTTGTTTAAAATTTGATTACCACCGTTTAGTCATGATAGTTACAATAATCGCTTGTTTCGTTTCTCTATATTATAAAGTATTTTTTGAACTGAAATAATAATGTTTTAAAGTCCAATGGGGTACCAAGTGATTTGTACATAAAATCAAAACTCCTGAAAAGAAGCAGCCTATAAATCCGTTTTGCTATTTAATTTGATGTTTTTGATATAAAACTAAAATTTTAATAACACAAGAATGTTCAAAACGATAATTTTCGTTATTCTGTTTTTCATGCGACTCTCGAAATAGATGCAAAAATTCTTTGTTTTCATTGAATTATACTGAATTTTTAAAAACCGAGTGTCCATATATATTTTAAATTCCAATATAAATCCAGTTGTTTAAAATTTGATTACCACCATTTAGTCATGATAGTTACAATAATCGCTTGTTTCGTTTTCCTTTATTATATAGTATTTTTTTAACTGAAATAATAATGTTTTAAAGTCCAATGTGGTTCCAAGTGATTTGTACATAAAATCAGCACTCCTGAAAAGAAGCAGCCTATAAATTCGTTTTGCTTTTTAATTTGATGCTTTTGATCTAAAACTAAAATTTTAAAAATACAAGGAAGTTCAAAACGAATATTTTCGCTATTCTGTTTATCATGCGACTCTCGAAATAGATGCCAAAATTTTTTACTTTTTATTGAATTATACTAAATTTTTAAAAACTGAGTATCCATATATATTTTAAATTCGAAAATAAATCCAGTTGTTTAAAATTTGATTACCACCGTTTAGTCATGATAGTTACAATAATCGCTTGTTTCGTTTCTCTATATTAAATAGTATTTTTTGAAATGAAATAATAATGTTTTAAAGTCCAATGGGGTACCAAGTGATATGTACATAAAATAAGCACTCCTGAAAAGAAGCAACCTATAAATTCGTTTTGCTATTTAATTTGATGTTTTTGATCTAAAACTAAAATTTTATTAACCAAAGAAGTTCAAAACGAATATTTTCGCTATTCTGTTTATCATGCGACTCTCGAAATAGATGCCAAAATTCTTTGTTTTCATTGAATTATACTGAATTTTTAAAAACCGAGTGTCCATATATATTTTAAATTCCAATATAAATCCAGTTGTTTAAAAATTGATTACCGCCGTTTGGTCATGATAGTCAGAACAACCGATTGTTTCGTTTTCCTTTATTATATAGTATTTTTTTAACTGAAATAATAATGTTTTAAAGTCCAATGGGGTACCAAGTGATTTGTACATAAAATCAGCTCTCCTGAAAACTAGCAGGCTATAAATTCGTTTTGCTATTTAATTTGATGTTTTTGATCTAAAACTAAAATTTTAATAACACAAGAATGTTCAAAACGATAATTTTCGTTATTCTGTTTTTCATGCGACTCTCGAAATAGATGCAAAAATTCTTTGTTTTCATTGAATTATACTGAATTTTTAAAAACCGTGTGTCCATATATATATTAAATTCCAATATAAATCCAGTTGTTTAAAATTTGATTACCACCGTTTAGTCATGATAGTTACAATAATCGCTTGTTTCGTTTCTCTATATTATAAAGTATTTTTTGAACTGAAATAATAATGTTTTAAAGTCCAATGGGGTACCAAGTGATTTGTACATAAAATCAAAACTCCTGAAAAGAAGCAGCCTATAAATCCGTTTTGCTATTTAATTTGATGTTTTTGATATAAAACTAAAATTTTAATAACACAAGAATGTTCAAAACGATAATTTTCGTTATTCTGTTTTTCATGCGACTCTCGAAATAGATGCAAAAATTCTTTGTTTTCATTGAATTATACTGAATTTTTAAAAACCGAGTGTCCATATATATTTTAAATTCCAATATAAATCCAGTTGTTTAAAATTTGATTACCACCATTTAGTCATGATAGTTACAATAATCGCTTGTTTCGTTTTCCTTTATTTTAAAGTATTTTTTGAACTGAAATAATAATGTTTTAAACTTTAATGTGGTTCCAAATGATTTGTATATAAAATCAGCACTCCTGAAAAGGAGCAGCCTATAAATTCGTTTTGCTATTTAATTTGATGTTTTTGATCTAAAACTAAAATTTTAAAAATACAAGGAAGTTCAAAACGATTATTTTTGCTATTCTGTTTTCATGCGACTCTCGAAATAGATGCAAAAATTTTTTACTTTTTATTGAATTATACTAAATTTTTAAAAACTGAGTATCCATATATATTTTAAATTCGAAAATAAATCCAGTTGTTTAAAATTTGATTACCACCGTTTAGTCATGATAGTTACAATAATCGCTTGTTTCGTTTCTCTATATTAAATAGTATTTTTTGAAATGAAATAATAATGTTTTAAAGTCCAATGGGGTACCAAGTGATATGTACATAAAATAAGCACTCCTGAAAAGAAGCAACCTATAAATTCGTTTTGCTATTTAATTTGATGTTTTTGATCTAAAACTAAAATTTTATTAACCAAAGAAGTTCAAAACGAATATTTTCGCTATTCTGTTTATCATGCGACTCTCGAAATAGATGCCAAAATTCTTTGTTTTCATTGAATTATACTGAATTTTTAAAAACCGAGTGTCCATATATATTTTAAATTCCAATATAAATCCAGTTGTTTAAAAATTGATTACCGCCGTTTGGTCATGATAGTCAGAACAACCGATTGTTTCGTTTTCCTTTATTATATAGTATTTTTTTAACTGAAATAATAATGTTTTAAAGTCCAATGGGGTACCAAGTGATTTGTACATAAAATCAGCTCTCCTGAAAACTAGCAGGCTATAAATTCGTTTTGCTATTTAATTTGATGTTTTTGATCTAAAACTAAAATTTTAATAACACAAGAATGTTCAAAACGATAATTTTCGTTATTCTGTTTTTCATGCGACTCTCGAAATAGATGCAAAAATTCTTTGTTTTCATTGAATTATACTGAATTTTTAAAAACCGTGTGTCCATATATATATTAAATTCCAATATAAATCCAGTTGTTTAAAATTTGATTACCACCGTTTAGTCATGATAGTTACAATAATCGCTTGTTTCGTTTCTCTATATTATAAAGTATTTTTTGAACTGAAATAATAATGTTTTAAAGTCCAATGGGGTACCAAGTGATTTGTACATAAAATCAAAACTCCTGAAAAGAAGCAGCCTATAAATCCGTTTTGCTATTTAATTTGATGTTTTTGATATAAAACTAAAATTTTAATAACACAAGAATGTTCAAAACGATAATTTTCGTTATTCTGTTTTTCATGCGACTCTCGAAATAGATGCAAAAATTCTTTGTTTTCATTGAATTATACTGAATTTTTAAAAACCGAGTGTCCATATATATTTTAAATTCCAATATAAATCCAGTTGTTTAAAATTTGATTACCACCATTTAGTCATGATAGTTACAATAATCGCTTGTTTCGTTTTCCTTTATTATATAGTATTTTTTTAACTGAAATAATAATGTTTTAAAGTCCAATGTGGTTCCAAGTGATTTGTACATAAAATCAGCACTCCTGAAAAGAAGCAGCCTATAAATTCGTTTTGCTTTTTAATTTGATGCTTTTGATCTAAAACTAAAATTTTAAAAATACAAGGAAGTTCAAAACGAATATTTTCGCTATTCTGTTTATCATGCGACTCTCGAAATAGATGCCAAAATTTTTATTTTTCATTGGATTATACTGAATTTTTAAAAATCGAGTGTCCATATATATTTTAAATTCCAAAATAAATCCAGTTGTTTAAAATTTGATTACCACCGTTTAGTCATGATAGTTACAATAATCGCTTGTTTCGTTGCTCTTTATTATAAAGTATTTTTTGAACTGAATAATAATGTTTTAAAGTCCAATGGTGTACCATGTGATTTGTACATAAAATCAGCACTCCTGAAAAGAAGCGGCCTATAAATTCGTTTTGCTTTTTAATTTGATGTTTTTGATCTAAAACTAAAATTCTATTAACACAAGAATGTTCAAAACGATTATTTTCGTTATTCTGTTTTTCATGCGACCCTCGAAATAGATGCAAAAATTCATTGTTTTCATTGGATTATACTGAATTTTGAATAACCGAGTGTCCATATATATTTTTAATTCCAATATAAATCCAGTTGTTTAAAATTTGATTACCACCATGATAGTTACAATAATCGCTTGTTTCGTTGCTCTTTATTATAAAGTATTTTTTGAACTGAATAATAATGTTTTAAAGTCCAATGGTGTACCAAGTGATTTGTACATAAAATCAGCTCTCCTGAAAACTAGCAGGCTATAAATTCGTTTTGCTATTTAATTTGATGTTTTTGATCTAAAACTAAAATTTTAATAACACAAGAATGTTCAAAACGATAATTTTCGTTATTCTGTTTTTCATGCGACTCTCGAAATAGATGCAAAAATTCTTTGTTTTCATTGAATTATACTGAATTTTTAAAAACCGTGTGTCCATATATATATTAAATTCCAATATAAATCCAGTTGTTTAAAATTTGATTACCACCATTTAGTCATGATAGTTACAATAATCGCTTGTTTCGTTTTCCTTTATTATATAGTATTTTTTTAACTGAAATAATAATGTTTTAAAGTCCAATGGGGTACCAAGTGATTTGTACATAAAATCAAAACTCCTGAAAAGAAGCAGCCTATAAATCCGTTTTGCTATTTAATTTGATGTTTTTGATATAAAACTAAAATTTTAATAACACAAGAATGTTCAAAACGATAATTTTCGTTATTCTGTTTTTCATGCGACTCTCGAAATAGATGCAAAAATTCTTTGTTTTCATTGAATTATACTGAATTTTTAAAAACCGAGTGTCCATATATATTTTAAATTCCAATATAAATCCAGTTGTTTAAAATTTGATTACCACCATTTAGTCATGATAGTTACAATAATCGCTTGTTTCGTTTTCCTTTATTATATAGTATTTTTTTAACTGAAATAATAATGTTTTAAAGTCCAATGTGGTTCCAAGTGATTTGTACATAAAATCAGCACTCCTGAAAAGAAGCAGCCTATAAATTCGTTTTGCTTTTTAATTTGATGCTTTTGATCTAAAACTAAAATTTTAAAAATACAAGGAAGTTCAAAACGAATATTTTCGCTATTCTGTTTATCATGCGACTCTCGAAATAGATGCCAAAATTTTTATTTTTCATTGGATTATACTGAATTTTTAAAAATCGAGTGTCCATATATATTTTAAATTCCAAAATAAATCCAGTTGTTTAAAATTTGATTACCACCGTTTAGTCATGATAGTTACAATAATCGCTTGTTTCGTTGCTCTTTATTATAAAGTATTTTTTGAACTGAATAATAATGTTTTAAAGTCCAATGGTGTACCATGTGATTTGTACATAAAAAAAGCACTTTTGACAAGAAGCAGCCTATATATACGTTTTGCTATTTAATTTGATGTTTTTGATCTAAAACTAAAATTTTAATAAAACAAGAATGTTCAAAACGATTATTTTCGTTATTCTGTTTTTTATGCGACCCTCGAAATAGATGCAAAAATTCTTTGTTTTCATTGGATTATACTGAGTTTTTTAAAAATCGAGATTCCGTACATATATTAAATTTCATTACTAACCACATTTTTAAAATCGATTACCGCCGTTTGGTCAAGATAGTCAGAATAACCGATTGTTTCGTTTTCCTTTATTATAAAGTATTTTTTTAACTGAAATAATAATGTTTTAAAGTTCAATGTGGTTCCAAGTGATTTGTACATAAAATCAGCACTCCTGAAAAGAAGCAGCCTATAAATTCGTTTTGCTATTTAATTTGATGTTTTTGATCTAAAACAAAAATTTTATTAACACAAGAATGTACAAAACGAATATTTTCGCTATTCTGTTTATCATGCGACTCTCGAACTAGATGCCAAAATTTTTATTATTCATTGGATTATACTGAATTTTTAAAAACCGAGTGTCCATATATATTTTAAATTCCAATATAAATCCAGTTGTTTAAAATTTAATTACCACCATTTAGTCATGATAGTTACAATAATCGCTTGTTTCGTTTTCCATTATAATATAGTATTTTTTGAACTGAAATATTAATGTTTTAAAGTCCAATGGTGTACCAAGTGATTTGTACATAAAAAAAGCACTTTTGACAAGAAGCAGTCTATAAATACGTTTTGCTATTTAATTTGATGTTTTTGATCTAAAACTAAAATTTTAATAAAACAAGAATGTTCAAAACGATTATTTTCGTTATTCTGTTTTTTATGCGACCCTCGAAATAGATGCAAAAATTCTTTGTTTTGCATTGGATTATACTGAATTTTTTAAAAATCGAGTTTCCATACATATTTTATATTTCATTACTAACCACATTTTTAAAATCGATTACCGCCGTTTGGTCAAGATAGTCAGAATAACCGATTGTTTCGTTTTCCTTTATTATAAAGTATTTTTTTAACTGAAATAATAATGTTTAAAAATCCAATGGGGTACAAAGTGATATGTACATAAAATCAGCACTCCTGAAAAGAAGCAGCCTATAAATTCGTTTTGCTTTTTAATTTGATGTTTTTGATCTAAAACTAAAATTTTAAAAAAACAAAGAAGTTCAAAACGAATATTTTCGCTATTCTGTTTATCATGCGACTCTCGAACTAGATGCCAAAATTTTTATTATTCATTGGATTATACTGAATTTTTTAAAAATCGAGTTTCCATACATATTTTATATTTCATTACTAACCGCATTTTTAAAATCGATTACCGCCGTTTGGTCAAGATAGTCAGAATAACCGATTGTTTCGTTTTCCTTTATTATATGGTATTTTTATGAACTGAAATAATAATGTTTTAAAGTTCAATATGGTTCCAAATGATTTGTACATAAAATCAGCACTCCTGAAAAGAAGCGGCCTATAAATTCGTTTTGCTTTTTAATTTGATGTTTTTGATCTAAAACTAAAATTTTAAAAAAACAAAGAAGTTCAAAACGAATATTTTCGCTATTCTGTTTATCATGCGACTTTTGAACTAGATGCCAAAATTTTTACTATTCATTGGATTATACTGAATTTTTTAAAAATCGAGTTTCCATACATATTTTATATTTCATTACTAACCACATTTTTAAAATCGATTACCGCCGTTTGGTCAAGATAGTAAGAATAACCGATTGTTTCGTTATCCTTCATTATATAGAATTTTTATGAACTGAAATAATAATGTTTTAGAGTTCAATGTGGTTCCAAGTGATTTGTGTATAAAATCAGCACTCCTGAAAAGAAGCAGCCTATGAATTCGTTTTGCTATTTAATTTGATGTTTTTGATCTAAAACTAAAATTCTATTAACACAAGAATGTTCAAAACGATTATTTTCGTTATTCTGTTTTTCATGCGACCCTCGAAATAGATGCAAAAATTCATTGTTTTCATTGGATTATACTGAATTTTGAATAACCGAGTGTCCATATATATTTTTAATTCCAATATAAATCCAGTTGTTTAAAATTTGATTACCACCATGATAGTTACAATAATCGCTTGTTTCGTTGCTCTTTATTATAAAGTATTTTTTGAACTGAATAATAATGTTTTAAAGTCCAATGGTGTACCATGTGATTTGTACATAAAAAAGGCACTTTTGACAAGAAGCAGCCTATATATACGTTTTGCTATTTAATTTGATGTTTTTGATCTAAAACTAAAATTTTAATAAAACAAGAATGTTCAAAACGATTATTTTCGTTATTCTGTTTTTTATGCGACCCTCGAAATAGATGCAAAAATTCTTTGTTTTCATTGGATTATACTGAGTTTTTTAAAAATCGAGATTCCGTACATATATTAAATTTCATTACTAACCACATTTTTAAAATCGATTACCGCCGTTTGGTCAAGATAGTCAGAATAACCGATTGTTTCGTTTTCCTTTATTATAAAGTATTTTTTTAACTGAAATAATAATGTTTTAAAGTTCAATGTGGTTCCAAGTGATTTGTACATAAAATCAGCACTCCTGAAAAGAAGCAGCCTATAAATTCGTTTTGCTATTTAATTTGATGTTTTTGATCTAAAACAAAAATTTTATTAACACAAGAATGTACAAAACGAATATTTTCGCTATTCTGTTTATCATGCGACTCTCGAACTAGATGCCAAAATTTTTATTATTCATTGGATTATACTGAATTTTTAAAAACCGAGTGTCCATATATATTTTAAATTCCAATATAAATCCAGTTGTTTAAAATTTAATTACCACCATTTAGTCATGATAGTTACAATAATCGCTTGTTTCGTTTTCCATTATAATATAGTATTTTTTGAACTGAAATATTAATGTTTTAAAGTCCAATGGTGTACCAAGTGATTTGTACATAAAAAAAGCACTTTTGACAAGAAGCAGTCTATAAATACGTTTTGCTATTTAATTTGATGTTTTTGATCTAAAACTAAAATTTTAATAAAACAAGAATGTTCAAAACGATTATTTTCGTTATTCTGTTTTTTATGCGACCCTCGAAATAGATGCAAAAATTCTTTGTTTTGCATTGGATTATACTGAATTTTTTAAAAATCGAGTTTCCATACATATTTTATATTTCATTACTAACCACATTTTTAAAATCGATTACCGCCGTTTGGTCAAGATAGTCAGAATAACCGATTGTTTCGTTTTCCTTTATTATAAAGTATTTTTTTAACTGAAATAATAATGTTTTAAAGTTCAATGTGGTTCCAAGTGATTTGTACATAAAATCAGCACTCCTGAAAAGAAGCAGCCTATAAATTCGTTTTGCTTTTTAATTTGATGTTTTTGATCTAAAACTAAAATTTAAAAAAAACAAAGAAGTTCAAAACGAATATTTTCGCTATTCTGTTTATCATGCGACTCTCGAACTAGATGCCAAAATTTTTATTATTCATTGGATTATACTGAATTTTTTAAAAATCGAGTTTCCATACATATTTTATATTTCATTACTAACCGCATTTTTAAAATCGATTACCGCCGTTTGGTCAAGATAGTCAGAATAACCGATTGTTTCGTTTTCCTTTATTATATAGTATTTTTATGAACTGAAATAATAATGTTTTAAAGTTCAATGTGGTTCCAAATGATTTGTACATAAAATCAGCACTCCTGAAAAGAAGCGGCCTATAAATTCGTTTTGCTTTTTAATTTGATGTTTTTGATCTAAAACTAAAATTCTATTAACACAAGAATGTTCAAAACGATTATTTTCGTTATTCTGTTTTTCATGCGACCCTCGAAATAGATGCAAAAATTCATTGTTTTCATTGGATTATACTGAATTTTGAATAACCGAGTGTCCATATATATTTTTAATTCCAATATAAATCCAGTTGTTTAAAATTTGATTACCACCATGATAGTTACAATAATCGCTTGTTTCGTTGCTCTTTATTATAAAGTATTTTTTGAACTGAATAATAATGTTTTAAAGTCCAATGGTGTACCATGTGATTTGTACATAAAAAAGGCACTTTTGACAAGAAGCAGCCTATATATACGTTTTGCTATTTAATTTGATGTTTTTGATCTAAAACTAAAATTTTAATAAAACAAGAATGTTCAAAACGATTATTTTCGTTATTCTGTTTTTTATGCGACCCTCGAAATAGATGCAAAAATTCTTTGTTTTCATTGGATTATACTGAGTTTTTTAAAAATCGAGATTCCGTACATATATTAAATTTCATTACTAACCACATTTTTAAAATCGATTACCGCCGTTTGGTCAAGATAGTCAGAATAACCGATTGTTTCGTTTTCCTTTATTATAAAGTATTTTTTTAACTGAAATAATAATGTTTTAAAGTTCAATGTGGTTCCAAGTGATTTGTACATAAAATCAGCACTCCTGAAAAGAAGCAGCCTATAAATTCGTTTTGCTATTTAATTTGATGTTTTTGATCTAAAACAAAAATTTTATTAACACAAGAATGTACAAAACGAATATTTTCGCTATTCTGTTTATCATGCGACTCTCGAACTAGATGCCAAAATTTTTATTATTCATTGGATTATACTGAATTTTTAAAAACCGAGTGTCCATATATATTTTAAATTCCAATATAAATCCAGTTGTTTAAAATTTAATTACCACCATTTAGTCATGATAGTTACAATAATCGCTTGTTTCGTTTTCCATTATAATATAGTATTTTTTGAACTGAAATATTAATGTTTTAAAGTCCAATGGTGTACCAAGTGATTTGTACATAAAAAAAGCACTTTTGACAAGAAGCAGTCTATAAATACGTTTTGCTATTTAATTTGATGTTTTTGATCTAAAACTAAAATTTTAATAAAACAAGAATGTTCAAAACGATTATTTTCGTTATTCTGTTTTTTATGCGACCCTCGAAATAGATGCAAAAATTCTTTGTTTTGCATTGGATTATACTGAATTTTTTAAAAATCGAGTTTCCATACATATTTTATATTTCATTACTAACCACATTTTTAAAATCGATTACCGCCGTTTGGTCAAGATAGTCAGAATAACCGATTGTTTCGTTTTCCTTTATTATAAAGTATTTTTTTAACTGAAATAATAATGTTTTAAAGTTCAATGTGGTTCCAAGTGATTTGTACATAAAATCAGCACTCCTGAAAAGAAGCAGCCTATAAATTCGTTTTGCTTTTTAATTTGATGTTTTTGATCTAAAACTAAAATTTTAAAAAAACAAAGAAGTTCAAAACGAATATTTTCGCTATTCTGTTTATCATGCGACTCTCGAACTAGATGCCAAAATTTTTATTATTCATTGGATTATACTGAATTTTTTAAAAATCGAGTTTCCATACATATTTTATATTTCATTACTAACCGCATTTTTAAAATCGATTACCGCCATTTGGTCAAGATAGTCAGAATAACCGATTGTTTCGTTTTCCTTTATTATATAGTATTTTTATGAACTGAAATAATAATGTTTTAAAGTTCAATGTGGTTCCAAATGATTTGTACATAAAATCAGCACTCCTGAAAAGAAGCGGCCTATAAATTCGTTTTGCTTTTTAATTTGATGTTTTTGATCTAAAACTAAAATTTTAAAAAAACAAAGAAGTTCAAAACGAATATTTTCGCTATTCTGTTTATCATGCGACTTTTGAACTAGATGCCAAAATTTTTACTATTCATTGGATTATACTGAATTTTTTAAAAATCGAGTTTCCATACATATTTTATATTTCATTACTAACCACATTTTTAAAATCGATTACCGCCGTTTGGTCAAGATAGTAAGAATAACCGATTGTTTCGTTTTCCTTCATTATATAGAATTTTTATGAACTGAAATAATAATGTTTTAGAGTTCAATGTGGTTCCAAGTGATTTGTGTATAAAATCAGCACTCCTGAAAAGAAGCAGCCTATGAATTCGTTTTGCTATTTAATTTGATGTTTTTGATCTAAAACTAAAATTCTATTAACACAAGAATGTTCAAAACGATTATTTTCGTTATTCTGTTTTTCATGCGACCCTCGAAATAGATGCAAAAATTCATTGTTTTCATTGGATTATACTGAATTTTGAATAACCGAGTGTCCATATATATTTTTAATTCCAATATAAATCCAGTTGTTTAAAATTTGATTACCACCATGATAGTTACAATAATCGCTTGTTTCGTTGCTCTTTATTATAAAGTATTTTTTGAACTGAATAATAATGTTTTAAAGTCCAATGGTCCAATATCGTAATTCATCAAATGTAATAAACCTGTATGTTATGTTGCTAGATACGGCTTCCAAGCGATTGTGCAAATGTGGATAAATCTATAACAATATGCGTCGATTCGTCGTAGTTTAGTCCATGATGACGTTCTGTTGAATAAATACGGCCAAACACATTCTTGTTGGTTTGCCAAGAACGATTGTACAAAAGGTTTTCTTTCTTCTAAGTGAGGTTGTGTTGTATTTAATTCGACAGATTCAGACGGACAACATTGTTCAACTTCCCCAAATTTTTGAAGTGAATGATCAATATCAATTAGAGAATCTGTAGTGGATGCAAAATACGCTTGTGTTACAACGTGCGAACTGAAAGGTGCTCTTCCGGCAATCACCCAACTAAAAATTGTTTTTTGTGCTATTAGTGATGTACGCTTAATAGATCTTGTCTTGTGTCCTTCAAGAATGTGAAACACTTTGTCAGCTCCTAGTAGAATGTCAATAGCACCGGAATTAGAATATGTAGGATCAGCTAAAGAACTATGTAACGTGTGCGGTAATTGCTCAATACTTAAATCAGAACTGGGTAAAGGTGATGTTAATTTGTTCAAAATAAAGGCATTCAAATCGATCTGTTGTGAATCGAAACGTGACTCTAGTGTTAAGTTGACTACTCCTTTTGTTATACCAGTACCTACTGAAGCTAACCCTGAAATTGGCAAACGAGCATAGTTTCGTTGTAACTTTAACCGTTTTACTAGTGACTCAGATATAAACGAAACATGAGACCCGGAATCAAGTAATATACGACATAAATGCAAATGACCGTCTATATCGTCAACGATAACTACTGCTGTTGGTAACAAAGATGCAAAATGTGTTAAATCTGATGAGGATGCATGACTATTAACGACTACATTGCTAACTCTGGAATTACTGTCATTGGTTGTTGTTGAAGGTAAAGGAACTTCAGCAACAGAATGTACTGACGTATGATGACGACGATGACATTTTTGACATGAATGTTGCTGACAGGTGCCCATTGCGCAAACAGTTGTAGCATAGTCGATGATCACATACAAACTTCCGGCGATTTGGAATGTTCATATATTGAAATTGTCTGCACTGAAATAATTGGTGGTTCGATTTACATTTTGGACAGCAGTTGATAACAGATGATTTTACATGAGTCACTGAGGCATGGTTCGATTTTAACCCTCTAGATGACAAGTTCGATTTTGAAGCAGAAGACAAACTTTCTAAGGCTTGACACTTTTTCTCTAAAAAGGAAAGCAATTGGCTGAAAGACGGAAATTCAATATTAGTAGTTTCTTCAGCCCAAGATTGACGAGTATCTGGATCAAGTTTATTAAGAAGTAAATGAATTAACCATGGATCTCGACAAGTAGCTTCTTCACCTAAAGCATCTAAACCACGAATAACTTCATCAGCACCATCGAATAGTCGTCGAAGTGAATTAGCTGATACATGAGAAACGGACGGTAATGACATGAACGTTTTGATGAACGATCAAACAATTTGTCCTTTCTTATGATATCTATGCGTTAATCTTGCCCATGCTTGAGAAGAATTGGCATCAGATACAGGAATGTGACGTAATAACGCAGCGGCTTCATCTTTCAAAAAGCTTTTTAGATAATGGAATTTTTGACTAGGTTTCAAATTAGCATTATCATGAATGGTTGCTGTAAACAAATCATGAAAAGAAATCCACTCGTTGTAGTTGCCTGAAAACGGAGCTATATTGATTTTTGGTAGCTTCGTATCTGAGGTTGAATCCCTAGACAAAGAAATATGTGAAGTACTAGATAATCGTTCTAAGAAATATGACTACTGATTTGCTAGACGATTAACTACATCGTCAGTGGCTGAATCAGTCCCTTTTCTTTTAGAAATTTCAGTGAGTAAAATTTCCTTTGATGAATAATATTTGATTTCCAAGGCTTGTATTTCTGGCTCTGGATTAGTGTATGCTGGATCGGTTGCTAATTGATCCATTTGATCAATAATATTTGTAAATTCAGTCCATGCTGCTTCTAATTTTTCTAATCGTGTTTTTAGTGCTGATGGTTGTATACGAATGGACTCACTGTCCGACCGGCAATGTTATTCAATATTAGAGTACTTGAACACGTGGTGACATGAGAAAACCAAATTGCCACAAAAATACCTAAAAATGTGTTTTCAAATTTTTTACAAATTAATTATTGAAATTAAGTAATTTCCAATGAAACAATAATTGGTTGCAATCACAAAAAAACAAACAAGGCAGCACTGTAAGTGTCCAATTAAAATATGCCGACACTGTTCAATTAATAAAGGTCAATTAAAGGGCACTGTTATAATCACTTTCACAATTAAATTAATAAATGAATTCACAAATTTGAGTTTTTCAAGGTATTTATTGGTTTTTCGTTTTTACGAAATATCCTTGGTTGACTTACTTGTGCCCTGAATGTCCCAAGATGTTCTTTGTGTTTTGCACGTGGGTCAGATTTCGAATGTATTTTGTTTCCACCAACAAAATTTGTAGAAAAAATATCAAAAAAGTTCAAAAAATTCACAAAAACAAAACACTAGTCGTAATATCCTTACAGGATCTATTACACCTATGATACATCTATTTGTTTTGAATTTTTTAAAAGGTGATTTAAAATTTGTTGTTGGAAACATATACATATATTTCCGAAATCACACAAAAAGTTATATTTAGGTATACAATTAAAAAAAATTATATAGACACGTATAAACAATTATTAATTATTTTTTCCTTGCATATCACGTTGTTTTTCTTTAATACTTAATACTAATACACGTAATGACGTCATCAAAAGAGCGCGTAAGAAGAAGAGCACGGGATACCTGTATAGTCTTTGTACCATGGTAGTCCCTAAGGTTTGTTTTTGTTGTATATATAGTTACATCGCTACAAGAAAAACTTCCGTTCCCATAAAAAAAAAAATTTTTTCATTAACATAAAAAAAAAATCCGCTTAGTTTGCATTTGATGAAATCAAGAAAAACAAATTCATTTTTTTATTTTTATTTTTTACATAATGTAAAGACGAAACTGTTTTTTGTAAATTTATAAATTCGCGTAAATGCAAAATCTACAACATCATCAAAATTCAAAATTAATTTTCTCACACTAGAAGAATTTGTTTTTCTTTCGTTTCCGTCAAATGCAAGAAATATGAAACGATCACGTTTCCATACCGCATTAACGTAATTAATGAAAAGTAAAAAATTCAAAAAGAAGTCAGTTGTAGTTAGAAGTGTCTCATCGTAAACATCGAAAGAATAAATTAATTGTAAAGTTGGAAATTGTGCTAAATAATAAAAATTTTAAAATAAAAAGTTAATTTTTGTGAATAAGATAAAGTGGTGTTTTTTTTTTTGCATCTATTTTCCCTTCGACAACGTTATTGGCGCAGTCGGTAGGATTCCGATGAAAGGAATCCAGTATAAAGAACGGAAAATAGACAAAAAAAAAATATTTTTAATAACTTGACTCAATAAAATTCAATAAATTAAATCGATAAACGAAGATAACTCAATAATAATAATAATAATAATAAAAAAGGAAAAATAAATAATTATTGTTGAATTCCTTTTTATTTTTTGTTTTGCGAATTAATTCATAAACAAATCCAAGTGAATAATAATTTACAATAATAAAACTTGGTTTGTGTGTCAAACTCGTGATAATATTCATTCATGAAGTTACCTGAAACTTTCGTAAACCAATACAAAGATTGCTTTGAATTAGCATCAGACGAAGAAACGTGGGATCTTGAAGATTTTCGTGAATTTCTCCGCATATTTTCATTATTAACAAAAAAGGAAAATAATACTACAACTACAATTAAAAAGAAGAAATACGATTTACGGAAGAGAACCAATAAATCAAGGTACAATTTAAGGAAAAGGAATAATAACAACAAGACTGGATAAATTTGGAAGGAAAGTAAAACGATTAGACACACGCTATCCATTTTCTCAACTTATGTCCGACGAAGGAAACCCAGAGAGCAGCCTAATATCAATTACGCCGTTAAAAGATAATTTAGTGAGAAACCAAATTAACAAGTCAACAGAAAACAACAACATGGACTTGAACATTGACCCATTGAAGTACATTAACAGCCTACCTGAATTCAATGGAAAAGGTAACGAATTGTTTACATTTTTAGATTTAGTAGATCAAATAATTCCTTTAGTATCTAAGTATAATCCAAGTAGTCAAACAATTTTGTTAAATAAAATAAAGAGTAGATTAAGTGATAAACCTAGGGAAATCATTGAAATAAATAGTCACTTAAAAACCTGGTCTGAAATTAAGAAAATTTTAATTGATAATTTCGGTGATAAGAAATCATCCTTACAAATTTTCGACGAATTAAGAAGTGTTACCTTTACCTCGAATTGTATTGAATTTTATAATCAAATCACAAGTATTTTAAGGCGATTGAACAATAAAATAAAAGGCGAAGCGGATGCAGAAAATCTTGTACAGTCAAATATTCGCACTGGTCTGAAGATTTTTAAAGAAAAATTACCAGAACCAATGCGTTCGATTTTATTTAGTAGGGATCCAAAAACGATAGAGGAGGCCCAAGATATTTTGGTTGAGGGCAATTATGCGTATTATAATCCAAATAAAAACAACCAACGTAGAGAGAGAAATTTTCATAATCAAGAATCAAATAAATTCAACGTACAAAAATCCTTCCCACCACATTCCAACAATAAAAATTTTAAACAGAGACCACGAAACTACAACTCACGTCAACCAGATACAAGACTTTCACAACATAACAATTCATACAACTTTAGACAAAGCCATGCTAATAGACCTCTACATTTTGGGTCACATCAATCTCATTTTAATAAAATTAATTATAATAGCAATAATAGGCCAGAACCCATGGATATTGACACATCTGTGAACTCTAGAATTAATTCATTAGAAACCGAAAATAAAGTTGAAAATTTTCATTCAGTGGCCTCGGAGAACAAAACCTACCTTATATAAAAATTCAGTCTAAAGGACGACCTTTGAAATTCATAATTGATACTGGAGCCACAATGAGCATAATTAATACAGGCATCTGTAACCCGAAATACGCTACAAGAATAATCCCTATGAATATTAAAACATTAACAAATATTATTCCATGTGACACTAAAATAACAATAGATCCCTTTTTAGAATTTGATTCAGACGAAAAATTAGAATTCCTCGAACTAAAATTCCATGATAAATTCGACGGTCTTATAGGTAACAACATTATGCTCTCATTACAAGTAGAAATCAACTATAAAAATAAAACATTAAAATTAAAAACAGGTAATGAAATTCCACTGTATTTCAATGAAAATGAAGAAATTGAATACAAAATTCCTGTTCCGCTTAAAGAAATTGAAACATTTCAGAATGAGGTATTCGTTGATGGAAACGAAATCAGATGTGAACATTTAGATCCTTCTACAAAAAATGAGTTAGTGAAAATAATCAAAAATTTTAGTAAAGCTTTTTATCATAAAGGCGATGACCTAACATTCACTCATGAAATAACGCACAAAATCAATACGGTGAACGAAATACCAATTTATACGAAACTTTATCGTTACCCTGAAGTCCACCGTCAAGAAGTTCACACGCAAATTGACGAAATGCTTAAACAAGGCATCATTAGACCGAGCGACTCCCCTTATTCTGCCCCCATTTGGGTTGTACCCAAAAAACTCGATGCGTCCGGTGAAAAGAAGTGGCGCATTGTAGTTGACTTGGGCTGTAGGTGTTGTTTTATTCCCTCTTATTACATTATTTTGTAATATTTTCGCATAGATATCAGCACCTAATAAGAGGTCTATTGGACCTGGTTCAAAAAATCTTTCATCTGCTAGTTTTAATTCTAACAAATGTTTGCAGTTTTCGATGTTGATTATGGTATTAGGTGTTTTACCAGTAATCTGATTGATGACGAAAACTTCAACATTTGTTTTGAAATTGGTATGAATTGATTTCATACATACTTTTGTTTTATATTGTACATGTGCTGTTTGTGTTTTTCCTAAACCTGATATTTGTGTATCAGTTGGAACGCAATTTAATTTTAATTTTTTACATGCAGTCTTTGAGATGAAAGATGTCTGTGAACCCGTGTCCAATAACGCTCTTAATTGAGTCGTTCTGCCATTGTTATCCTTTACGTTTACTAGCGCTGTGGCTAGACAAGCAAGTTTTGTGCTCTGTCTATGGCTTTGTACTGTTAAATTTGTAGAAGTACTTGTTGTGGATTCATTTGGTGTTTTTTGTACATGTAATAATGTATTGTGTTTTTTGTTACATATTGCACAAGTGTTTTTGCTTGAACATTTTTCTATACTATGTGAATCATTCAAGCAATTTTTACATAGGTTATGTTGTGTGGCAAATTCTATTTTTTGTTTGGTAGTTAATTTTCTGAATATAGGACACCTGAACAGAATGTGATTTTGATTGCATTTTTTACATTTGAGTGTGTTCAAAAAGTTGTTTGTATTTTTTGACGTCGACTGTGTTTGGAAAGAAGTTCTTGGTTTGTTAATTTCTTGAATGGATTCAAGAGTACGGAAGCGCACTTCTAAAAATTCTTTGAATTGAGAGTACGTAGGTATCTCTGTGTTATTTCCTTGTTGCTGTTCCCATAATGCATGAGTCTCAGGAGGAAGTTTTTGTACAAGTGTATGTACTAGTATGGCGTCCCAATGGTTTGTTGGGAGCTCTAATGCCGTGAGTTCGTGTAGAACTTCTTCAGTTTGATCTAACAAGTGTTTGATCGAATTTAAGGTTTCGATTTTGATGGCTGGTTGGCCAAACAAGGTTTCGAGATGGGTATTTACTAGCACACGTTTGTTATTGTATCGTTTTTGTAGTAATTCCCATGCTATGGTGTAGTTTGAGGCAGTGACGTCAAACTGTCTAAGCAATTTTTCAGCTTCACCAGTTACTGAAGCTTTAAGGTAATGTAATTTCTGAACACTTGCAAGATTTGCTTTTTTATGTATTAAATAAAATTAAATAAAATTCAAATAATAAGTTATAAAAATAAAAGATGAATAAATAAAAAAAGAGTTAGCAAAATGCAATCAATGTTTAGCCCTATTCCACCTTTCGACTTCTAGGGCGGTCTATGAAAGAAAGAAGAATAAAAAAAATTATAAATTATATGTGTAATTTGTGTTAGTACAGACTTAGTAAAATTACTGAAGTTGTCTAGGTTGAAAATTATTATACCGGATCTTCAGTTAAAATTCGCTGAAGCTTCGAAGGATTAAGATTCGTCCTTCTTGATTCTCAGTTAAGATTCGCCGAGACTGAATAAGCAGACATGGAATTAGTGAAGTGTTCACTTTGAAAATTTGATCAAAAATGATGATTTCTGTTGAATTTCGTCTCGTTTATATACGATCTGGGTAAACTGTATTTCTATTGTTTCCCAGTGTAAACAATGAAACAATGTAAACAATAAATTCTGTTTATTGCACTTGTCAAATAATGAAAATAAATAGTTTGACAAGTGCAGTAGTGTTGTGTAATGTGTGTGTAAATAAATATTAAAATAAATATTTAAATAAATATTGAAATAAAAAATGATGGTGAAAAATAAAAAATATGAGAAAATAATAAATGTGAAAAGTGTGAAAAATAATAAATGTCAAAAATAAATGTGAAAAAGTGATGAAAAAAAATAATAAAATAATGTGTTAGTGTAAATAGAAAAAAAGGGGTTTTGTTTTGCTTTTTGGGCGAAACAATTACAGACAGTACACAACACACATCCAAAACTTTATGAGGTTATGATTTTCTGTCAAATTATCTTCTATTCTTTTTTATATCATTTTCTCTTTGGTTATGTTATGAAACGAAGTAAAAATTAAAAAAAAGATAAAAATACTCCGGAATTTATTATTTATTATTTACATTTGATTTATTTTATTTTTAAAATATTTTTGGTAATTTTTTCACCATTTAAATTAACTCATATTTCGATTTTATTCAATGTTCACTGCTCCGTGACGAAAGAAGATAAAACAGGTTGAAACAGCTATGAAACAGCTATGAAACAGCTATGAAACAGCTTTAAACTGCTTTGAAACAGCTATAAAACAGCTATGAAACAGCTATGAAACAGCTACAAAACAGATTTTAAACTAATTATAGCGTTTTTTGTTCGTGATGGTCAGTTTCTTTGTAGTTCACTTACATAAATGACTAAAACTTTCTTATTACTCTGTTTTTATACTTGAATAAATATGAAATAAAATTTTCATATGACATATCCGTGTTAACATGATCAGTATATATATGTTTTAAGTTTACATCATCTTGTTTAAAAGCTATTATTAAATTTGCATTATCTCGTACCAGGTGTTTTGGAAACGTGTTATGTCTGACGTAAATAAAAACTTTCTACAACCCTATGTCGGCTCATACAAAAATATTCTCGTATCTATTTTGTTTTTTTTTTCACATGCAACATCGTCAAATACAAATACAGAATTACTTTTAGCTTCATTTGGAGATGTAACATCGTTGTTTTCAGTGAGTGTGTAATAACCAAGTCCCTTTATAGGTGTTAATATGCGTTTTAAATATTCATATTTAGGTTGATATAGAGATTTCGAATAAATATATATGTTTTCAAATTTAAGACCGTGTGGATGTTCGAGTCAACTAATCATAACCACAGTTAGATGGACCTAAAACAAAAGCTCTAATACTGTTCGGTAGTAATGTACTGTGTCTAATTTTACTGCTGTTATTGTTTGTTTTAGAGTATACGTTTTTTACGGCTAACGTGTCACGTTGTTTAATAAGTCGCATTCTGGATAGTAACTGAACGAAATTTTCTATAAATACTGTATTTATAGCTTAATTGTCATCATTTCACTTTAGTCTTTGCATGAAACGATAAAAAATGAATAATCATAAAAATAAATTTGTTAATCGATGTCCAACGCACAAAGGAAAAGGATTACTTAATTCATTTATAAATAAACTCTCATTTGAATTACATCTTCCTGGCTATCAATATTGCGGTCCTGGTACAAAACTTTAAAAACGATTAGAAAGGAGAGACCCAGGGATAAATCCACTAGACGGTGCCTGTAAAGAGCACGATATATTTTATTCAAAACATCTTGATAACGATAGTCGACATACAGCTGATGGCCTTTTAGCAGAAAAGGCTTGGGAAAGAGTAAAGTCTAAAGACGCTATTATTGGTGAGCGTGCAAACGCTTTGCTTGTGACGAACGCAATGAAGACAAAAGTAAAACTTAAAATGGGTGTTAAAACTAAAAGTAAAACTAAAACTAACAAACAAATAGTCAAATCAAAAAAAAAAAAACTTTCATCAGGCTAATCAAAATGCCCGTAAAATTATAAAAGTATAAATTATAAAAATTTGCTCTAACAGCAACCAAAGATATTTTAAAGAAAAAAAATTCATCAATTGAAATACTACGAGTTATACCCGTACCTAACACTGGAGGTGTTTTACCGTTTCTTGTTTCACTTTTTGCGGGATTATCAGCTGTAGGAGCACTATCTGGTGGAGCGGAGCAGCGCAAATCGCAAAAGTAATCAAAGAAGCCAAGAATGTGAGAGATCAGTTGACAGAAAATCAAAGACATAACAAAACAATGGAAGCAATAGCAATGGGGAAAGGATTATATTTGAAACCATTCAGAAAAGGATTTGGACTCTTCTTAAGACCTTATCCAAAAAACTTTTAAATAAGCTGCCTAATAGACCTCTTAACAAAATTGATTTAAATAAATATTCAAAATTTATTCCATATTTTGGTGCTTTTATGCGTAATAAATTACTGAAAAAAGCCTTGGAAAAAAGAATGTGGAATTATAAATTTATATAATTCAAGTGAACCAGGTACGCATTGGGTAGCTTATTACAAAAACAATAATTATGCTGAGTATTTTGACAGCTTTGGGAATTTAAAACCTCCTTTAGAGGTTATAAAATATTTAGGGAGTAATATAAGATATAATTACAAGAGACAACAAAATTATAATTCAGTTAACTGCGGACATTTGTGTTTAAAGTTTCTGTCCAGCAAATATAAAGAATATATGTATATAAATAAAGTGATCTTTTTTAAATTTGTTCAGTATATTTTTTTATCATATGGCGAAAAAGGTGTGTTTTAATTTTCAAGTACAAATTGTTTTTTTACATAAGTGGAACTACGCTGATCGTCAAAATCGCAAAAGATATTGGGAAATAATCGCATGCGATCGCGAAAGATTTAATAGACGAATTGCTCAAACTAGTGAAGTTCTAAATCCAATTCTTACGTCTGCTCATCGACAAAAAGTATATGATCAACGGTTTAAATAGAAGGTTCACAACACAAAATTAATCACTCAACTGATATCATGTCATGTCAATGACATTAACTCTTACTGGAAATACTTCAGTTCTTACCTCAGAATATTTCCCTCCTATAGATTTACCAATCAACTATGTTTGCGGAACGTTGATCGTAACAATAATTTATTTCATATGAAGTTATTATGAACAATGAAGTTATTACAATACCTGTCGGGTCTTATGAAGTTGATGACATTGCCAATTACTTGCAGAAAGAGATAACAAAAACAGAAAATAAACCTACAGTCGAAATTCATGCAAACAACAACACACTCAAAACAAAAATTAAAAGTACAGAAAACATTTACTTCAGCAGGAAGCGATCTATTGGTCAACTTGTAGGATTTACTAAAACAGAATTATCTGCAAATGTATTACATGTATCTGATTTACCAGTAAACATCACTAAAGTAAATGCTATACGAATTGAATGTAATTTAGTAGCAGTAATTTAGTACTGTAATAATATACCTGTGCATACTCTTCATGAGTTTTCACCGGATGTTGTAAAATGATGTAAAATACCGGATGATGTAAAATAACAGAGGTTCCTAAAAATGTAATTTATTTACCAGTTAACGTGAAACAAATCAGATCGATCGTAATTAGAATTGTTGATCAAGACGGAAATTTAATAAATTTTAGAGGCGAAAATATTACAGTCAGATTACATTTAAAACCAGAATAAAAAAAAAAAATGATTCTTTATAACAAAAATATAAATATAAATCCAATACATCGTAGAAATGTTGCTAGTTCTAGTTCTACTCTTAAAGGAGTAACATCGAAATCGAGAGCTAAATTAACTATTGAAAACAGAAAGTTTCTTGAATCTCTGGGATTTGTTTTAAAAACTCATAATGAGTGATATACTGAATATTTCACAACAACCTTATTTTGACGAACGAATAACAAAATAGGAGTATCATTCTTACTCTCCATTTGTAGACTCTTTTAATAATAATGATGAAATACGGATTTCAATACAAAATCAAGATCTTTATGTACTTCCAAGTGAAAGCATTATTTACATTGAAGGTACACTGAAAAAAACTGATGGTACGGATTTAGCTGACTATAAACTTAACAATAATTTTACATCATATTTATTTGATGAAATACGTTATGAGTTAAATGGTGTCGAAATTGATCGTACTAAAAATGTCGGAATTACTACTTCATTAAAAAATTATATATCATTAAATCAAAACGAAAGTTCTATGCTTCATAATGCAGGATGGTCACCAAACGAAACTATAAATCCTACATCTGGAAATTTTAGTTTTTGTATTCCTCTGAAAATGTTATAAGGTTTCGCAGAAGATTATAAAAAAATCATCACAAATGCAAGACACGACTTGATTTTAATTCGTTTTTTGCAAGAACAGACTTAAATGCAAATCAAACAATAGTCGAGGGTTCTAAACTTACAGTTACAAAAGTGATGTGGAAAATACCACATGTTAGTGTATCAGATGAAGAAAGACTTCGTTTACTTAAATTTGTTCAAAATGGAAAATCATCTCGTATAAGTTTTCGAAGCTGGGACTTGCATAAATATCCTAGCGCACCGCAAACAGGTCATCTTGTTTGGACTGTTAAGACTACACCACAATTAGAAAAACCCCGATTTGTGATTGTTGCTCTACAAACAGACAAACAAAATAGAAAAGAGAAGGATGCTAGTAACTTCGATCGTTGTAAACTTACTAACATAAAAGTTTATTTAAATTCTGAAACATATCCGTATGATAACTTAAATATTATATATGACCGTAATCGGTATGCTTTACTGTATGATATGTATATGAAATTCCAAGTATCATACTATGGTAAAGAAAACCATGCATTACTAAAATGGACTGAATTTAAAGAAATAGCGCCAGTTGCTGTTATTGACTGTTCACATCAAAATGAAATCGTTAAATCTGGTCCAGTAGATGTGAGAATAGAACTGCAAACAGATGGTAATATTCCAGCAAAAACAAATGCATACTGTTTACTTTTACATGATAGAATAATTGAATACAACCCACTTAATGGTGATGTACGAAAATTAGTATGATAAAAGAAGAAGCATGAGCATTTGCAAATTAGTTGTTAGTTGGTCAACGGAAAAAAAACATCTTATAAAATGAAAAATATTGTCGTCATAGATATACAAGGATTTAAAACTCAAAATAATAAATTCATTGTAAAAGAATTAGCAATATCATATAATGTACGAGAGTTTCAACATCTTTTAATTAAACCGCCATACGAGTATTTATCTTTAACAGTAAAAGAACAAAAACAAGTTAATTGGTTAACAAGAAATTTCATGGATTAAATTGGGATGAAGGTTCAATTTCATTTAGAAGTTTGATATTTTTTTAATTAAAAAACCTGAAAGACGCAATAATTTACGTTAAGGGTAGAGAAAAAAGATTATTTATAAGCGAAACACTTAAGAAAAAAGTTATAGTTCATGATTTAGATGAATTAGGATGCCCAAGTTTACATACTTCACATCAAAACCATCCTAATGTTCTAAGATGTGTTGTACATGGCGGTTGTTGTGCTTCGCAAAATATGTTTATTTTAAGACATTATGTAGATGCAAATTTAAATGAAACATTGTAATTCTTTTTTGTTTTCAATAAAATTTATTAAAATTAAATATAAAGTTATACTACTCTTTTTATTTTTCACTTAACCTATAATGACCCCAAGCATACGTACTTATACCATCTTCATTTACATGTCGCTTATCATCTATATAACTTAATGATATTTTATGTACATTTTGAGTATATAATGTATGTATTTGAGACCTAAAAACTAACATACTACTATAAAATATTTTATTTCTATACAAGCAGTCCCTATAATTTTCTAAACTTAAATTATCAACAGTTGTTTTCTTAACACCTTTAGCTTTTTTAACTACTTTACTATTTTCTACATCTATTGAATACATTTTTGACTTAAGACCTATAAATTCTTTCATTATTCTACCATTGTTTTCATCTTTCATTAATCCTAATACTTTTTTATTTCTTAATGGGATGTTGTATGGATCATCTCGAGCATATTCTGATGTGTCAAATCTGTTATTAATATCATCTTTAATATCATCGTAAAAATCTTCAGTTTGTATAGTGTAAACGAAAGAGTCTGTATCCATATAATTCAATAAAACATTTGTACCATATTTAGGTTTCATGTAGTCGTAGTGGAATTTGTACATTTTCCATTTTGATAATTCCAGTACAGCGAATCCTAAATAAATCGGTTTATTGTAGCATGTTCGCACTCGTTTCATCTGAACAGCTACCATATTTTGTGTAAATTGGGCTAAGCTATGAAAATTTGGTTTTGACACTAATGCTCGAACGCCTAAACGTTTTCCGCAGTTTTCCCAGTTAGTTACAATTTTCACATCTTTACGGTTATCAACGTTTTCCATTGTTTTTCCATACACTGCATTATTTAATAACTTGAAAAAGTTCTTCTCAAAAGCATTCTTAGCTAGTGTACGGTGATGAGTGTTTAGTTAAGATCTACAAACAGTATTATGATACCGAATTGAAGAATTTTAACAAATGTAATGGAAACGTCAAACAAATAACAACACAGTATTGGAAACTTCATATTACACTGGAATTTGTTTACATTCTAAGATGGAAGTAGCTAAAACACCAAATCATCTTGAATATATGTGAGGACTTGATTTTGTATTACCTGCACCACATGTTCGATTATCTGGCATCATTAATAGTATTGAAATTATAGCAAAAGTGATGCAAACAGGAATGAACATAGCAAAATTGAATTTCTTTCATGATACGATTTAAAATATACGTAAAGGAGTTTGTCATTTTATTTAAACAAAATTTAGGGAGATAAGAATCGTTCACATTCTGCATTAGATTCAAAAAGAGCATGAAATTCGTACTGGTGGTAGCAGTACAGATGAAGTTAAACTGAAACGAAATGTTAAAACAAAATTAACAACAAATAAGGAATATGCAAAGAAGGGCAATAAGATCTTGGAAATGAAATTCTACCAGAAAAAGTTTTTCTCGCTCAAAAAGCTACGATTGGTCGTTGCAATAAAGTAATTGAAAATAGTTTTGCAGGGAAAACCAATGATTTGTGCAACACAAATGCTTGAATCAATGGTTAAAAAATCACGTCCAACTCGAGCAGAAATTTCCGATTGAAAGATGCCAATACAATCTTAGATGGTGCTGATTGTGTTACGTTATCAGGTGAAACAACAAAGGATAATTATCCATTAGAATGTGTTACTTTTAACAATGGCAAAAACATGCAAGGAAGCTGAAGCTGCGATTTGACACAAAAATGTCTTCGCCAGCTCTATCGTGCTACTCTGCCATTAATTTACACTGGTATGCACATCAGGGATTGTGTTCTTAAATTACAACCAACACTGTTTGATTAGCTTAGAGATGTAGATACCCGTGTACAATTTGGACTTAACTTGGTAAAAAAAAGAATAGTTTTATAAAATTTGGAGATACAGTCGTTATTGCTATTGGATGGAAACAACGATCTGGATTTACAAATAGCATGCGTATTGTGTAAGTTAATTTGTGATTTAATTCATTGAAAAATATTATATTTATAAAAATGTTCTCTTTTCTTTTTCATTACAGTCATGTTGACTAAATTATGAATGATAAAACAGTGATATTCATTTGCCTAATTACGTATTAGATATCCTTTGGTTTTTATCAGGAAAATTGTGGCAATTGATTTCAATTACATGTAAAGTATTAGATCATTAGTTGTTGCTTTAAGTAAATATTTTGGTTTTGAGCATATTTCATGAATATTTTTGAGACATGGTGGTATACATTGTTGAATATTTTATCGAGCAGCTAGACATTTAACAGCAAAAGATAGAGCATCATTAGCTGAGTATTTAAAAGTTGTAACATTTAATGGAAAAGATAATGCACCAAGAGTTTTAATAAATGCTGGCGATAAAGTACATCGCAGCATAAGGCGAGCATTAAATATAATTGAAACAAGAATAGTTTTATCAATATTACAGACTTATTAACTGATGTTTTTGATCCTTAGGATAAGTCATAGTTTAGGAAATGTTAAAGATAACGTGTAAAAATTGTATGTGAATATCTATAAATTTGATTTGTAAATTATTAACAGTAAGTACAGTAAGGCTATAAGATGATTATGAATAAAATGTCATATTTTAATATTTGATTTGAAAATCTTTGTTTTTTTCTCTATTTCTACATTTCAGAAATCCTTTAATTTGTTTCAGTTACTTAAAAAGTTAAATAAATGTTTTAAAATTTTAAAAATAAATTTTCAATGTTTCAATTTTCTACAAAAAATCCTTAATTTCTTGATTACTATCAGCTCGTAGTAAAACGTTTCTATATGGACATTTACTTAATCGATTTTTTGATTGGCTTATCCAATTTATACCCCAATCCAATTGGTATTCTTGTTCCAAATATTATTCAGAATTCTATACACAATAAATTTAGTTTGCTTTATACATTTCTCGATTTCATTTAAAGATATAAGATCAAAAACCGTTGAAGATATAAGATTACAAACCGTTTAAAGTAGAAGATTAAAAACAGTTGAAAGAAGAAGACTAAAGACCGTTGAAGGAAGAAGACTAAAGACCGTTGAAGGAAGATGATCAAAAACCGTTGAATGTATAAGATCAAAAATTTTTTATTTAAAAAAAAAATAATGATACAAAATTTCTGATATTTTATTTGATTTTTTTATTTTTCTTTTTAATGAAAATTTTAATAGATATTATATTAATAATAATGATAATGATAATAATGAAAGTAATGATAATGATAATAACAATAATAATAATAATTACAGATTACAGTGATGATTATAATGATAATAATAATAACAGTAATGATAATGACTATAATTAAAACAATAGTAATGATAATAATGAAAAAAGTGATAATGATAATAATGAAAATGATAATGATAATAGTAATAATAATGATAATTACAGATTACACTAATGATATTAATAGTAACAGTAGTTCTTATAATGATGATGATAATAATGATTATAATGATAATAATAGTAATAATAATGATTATAATAATAATAATAATAGTAATGATTATAATAATAAATTTTTCTCTATTGAACTGAATGTGTTTTGCATTTTCTCAACAAATTGTTCACATGCAGTATTTATTTTTACATCGACATCCATACGGCGCTCAATTGTATCCTGAAAAAAAAGTCTATGTTATTTTTAGTCCTATATTTTTTAACTGAACGACCTTACATGCAATTTATAAGTTCATGAATGCGATAATCATGAAGTGGTTACCAGAAATATATAACGTTCACACATTTACATCAATATTCGAACAGTATAACAAAAACGAAAAATAGATAATAATAACCGGCTGTGTAGCCTAGTTATAGTCTGCTAGGTCTACGATCCCAACAGCCGTGGGTTCGAATCCCACCTTGGGTATGAGTCTGACGCTACTTCCTCAAAATTCCATTCTTTCTCTTAGCCGTAGGCATTGTAGTCAGTGCTATATTCCCTGTTAGAATTGTAAATTCATTTACTATTCTAACCTCTATAAATAAATAAATAAATAGATAATACAAGGACAACGATAAGTACTAAAATTATTGATGAAAACATCAAGCTTAAGGATGGGGCTGCTACACACATTTATCAATTTTATTGATACTTTTTTGAGGTAGAAGAGTACTCCCTTTTGGACATATCACACATCCTTTAATATACCCGAACTTTTTCGATTAAAATGTCATTATCCATCATAATACTTAATTAATTTATGTAAAAAACTTCACATCATATATCTTCAAACTTATCATAACATTCTAGTACGTTGCCCACATACATATATAAAAGCGACAATATAGAAATCATTGAAGATCACTTTGAATGAATGTAAGTATATAACCATGAATTGTTAGTAAATTAAATCAATTGAATTGAATGTTACATCGTTTACATCGCTAGTGACTCATCTCATAAATTTATTGCATTACGATATATGTTAACTTGTTATATAAATGTAAAAATAAAACCGGACTTTAATATTGTGATTTTTTTAAAGGAAAGTTTATGTTTGTGTAATTTTTTTAGGAAATACTGAGATAAATTGCATTTACTGATAATTGTGGGCATACCCATACATTAATCTTAGTATCAAACTGACATTATAATGTTGTCGACTCATCTTGTATGTTTGTAACAAATATCTTCACAATTATAATCCCATTTGAATTTCTGCATTCGCTTTTTTCTGTATTAAAAGACTAGGTAAATTCCATAGACTGCTACTTGGAGTAATAACTTCATCTTTGATCATTTGTTCCACTTGTTTATTAATTTCGCCTTTATGCATGTGTGGTAAACGATATTGCCTTAAATTTATTGGCGTTTGATTATCTTTCGTTTGAATTTTATGTGTTAATACATTTGAATATGTTAATTTATCTCCTTCAAGATGAAAAATGTCATTATATTCTTGACGTAATTTAATTATTTCTTCTTTTTCTTCTTTATTGTGACTGTCATCAAATGATAATTCATTTATTAATTTTGGGACTTTATTTTTACAACCTTTTATAGCGTTCGGAATAAAAACACCATCTTCAATTTCTTCTGCACAACATAGATTAAAAAAAAAAATTATTTTGTATAGCTAGATTTAAGTGAGTTCAACAAAACAAAAATAGTAGTGTGAAAAAATATAGTTTTTCTTGAGTTAACGCGAATTAAAATTTATATACAATTTATATATTTCGAGTGTGAGAATTTTTTTTCCGTGTTTAATTTCGACTATAGATTAACGTTTTTTTATACAATTTAATGAGTTCGTTAAACCGTCAAAAAACGAAAAATCTTAAGAATCGAAGACGTAGTGAACCATTTTACAGTGAAACGGAAGAGTTGGCTAGGTTGTTAGAGGAATTTCTTGTGAAAATACTAGTCCACCTAACATTTCAAATTCTGTTCCATTAACTTCGCAAGCAGAACTTTCAAAACCAAAAGAAAGCAGATTTAGTGACTGTTATTTAGGGTTAGGTACAACCTACTAAAGAAGTCTATGAAATCAATTGAAAAATAATACACCATCTTCTCCACTTACGTCTTCTAGTAATTTTAATAGAAATATTCACGACACAATGTCGGAAACATTAGATTCGATATCTTTTCTGCTGATAATAAATTTAACATCGATAATGACTTGCAAATATTCCTTGATTATTGTAAACCAGTTGACGCGTCTTCAGCAACTTCAGAGGGCAAAAAGATTTTGTTATCAATTTTAAAATCTAGACTTCGCGGAGAAGCCTATGATCAAGTAAAAAATATTAAAATAGAAAAATTTTCATATTTTGAAAGTTTGCTTTCAAAAACATTTAGTTCTTCAACAACAATTAATGACGTATTGAATGAAAAACGATATTGTATGCAATCACCAAATGAGACATAATTAAAATAATATTACACAACATAATATTACAACTAATATTACTACATTACAACACATAATATTACAATTACTACACGTAAATTGTATAAACGTGTAGTAGAATGCAAAAAAGCTATTATAAATAAATATCCACAAAATAACGAGGCCTTAAGTAGAGAAATAGAGGAAGAAGCATGCTACACTTTTAAATCAGGTGTACGAAGTCCCCTTATACGACAAATTCTTTCATGTCAAATTGATAAGACTTTATCTGAATTAATTGAAATCGCAAAAGAAATAGAAAAAAATGAAGATAGACAATTAAAAAATAAAATCTTAAATCCTGTTCACAAAAAACAAAAATGATGAATGTTCACAAAAAATTGTAATTAAAATCCAAAGTTTCACGACCACGTTATAAATTTATTCAAAACACAACTTAATTACAATTTAATCAAATTCAAAAATCTGACCTCACTCGATGACGATTGCAACAAGAAGAGATTAAAAATTTACAAATTTATTTTACCAAGTATTATGAACTAAAATATCAAGTGAGATCAAATGTACAATATTAAGATTAATTGATAAGCAAGAGAGAAGTATGTACAAAATGTTTGTGTGTAATGATACAAAATTAACAATAGGTAAATGTAAAGGTTTTAAGCAAAATATAACAATATAAAATTAACTAAGTTGAAATACATTGATAATTTTGGTGTTACCAGTATATTATCTTAACATTTCCGCCTCCCGCTGGAGGATCCAGGACAAAATTATTGTATTGGCAATTTCACAAGTTTGACAATTGGTCTAACAAATTGACCAGTCTGAGTTTTGAGAGTGACCACTCTCACCTTTTCATCTTTGCCAGGGTGCACTTCTATGACACGTGCTAATGCCCATTTTGCTGGAGGTAAATTCACATCCTTAATGATGACAAGATCATTTTCTTGTAATTGAGGTTGAGCTGTACACCATTTTGGTCTCTTTTAAAGACCAAAATACGCTATAAACCGTCGTAACGCGCTGATAAATGAGTCACTAGTAAGATCACCAACTAGTTGAATATGAACAGCTTTTCTGCTAAAACATACGAATAATGCTATATATCCCTTGACGTAAGTTGGTTTTTTTCCTCGTGCTAATCGAAGTGTAAGAGGTAAAGCATAATCACATCCAACATGTGTGAACGGTGGACTAAAGTTTACACGCGATGAAGGTAAATCACCCATTATCTGGTGCATCGTTGATTGGCTGTATCTAAAACATGGTATACATTCATGAATGACTCGTTTGAAAATGGCCTAAACTCCAAAAATCCAGAATTCTTGAGTCAATAATGAAATCAACAAAGATGGTCCGCAATGTAAATATTTCAAGTGAAAATACCTGACAATCATATGTATGTGTGACAAGGTGATGTTTTGGTAGAACAATAGGATGTTTCTTGTTCAACGGCAAATCTGAATATTGTAATCTACCACCAATACGTAGTATTCCATCTTGATCAAGAAAGGGTGCAAGATGCAAAATTTTGCTTATCTTAATTAACAGTTTCTGTGCTTGTAACAATAGTATGTGAGAATGAAAGGCAGAAGTTTGTATAAATTTCAAGCAAGCAATTTTTGCCTTTCGTAATTCATCAAATGTAATAAACCTGTATGTTATGTTGCTAGATACGGCTTTCAAGCGATTGTGCAAATGTGGATAAATCTATAACAATATGCGTCGATTCGTCGTAGTTTAGTCCATGATGACGTTCTGTTGAATAAATACGGCCAAACACATTCTTGTTGGTTTGCCAAGAACGATTGTACAAAAGGTTTTCTTTCTTCTAAGTGAGGTTGTGTTGTATTTAATTCGACAGATTCAGACGGACAACATTGTTCAACTTCCCCAAATTTTTGAAGTGAATGATCAATATCAATTAGAGAATCTGTAGTGGATGCAAAATACGCTTGTGTTACAACGTGCGAACTGAAAGGTGCTCTTCCGGCAATCACCCAACTAAAAATTGTTTTTTGTGCTATTAGTGATGTACGCTTAATAGATCTTGTCTTGTGTCCTTCAAGAATGTGAAACACTTTGTCAGCTCCTAGTAGAATGTCAATAGCACCGGAATTAGAATATGTAGGATCAGCTAAAGAACTATGTAACGTGTGCGGTAATTGCTCAATACTTAAATCAGAACTGGGTAAAGGTGATGTTAATTTGTTCAAAATAAAGGCATTCAAATCGATCTGTTGTGAATCGAAACGTGACTCTAGTGTTAAGTTGACTACTCCTTTTGTTATACCAGTACCTACTGAAGCTAACCCTGAAATTGGCAAACGAGCATAGTTTCGTTGTAACTTTAACCGTTTTACTAGTGACTCAGATATAAACGAAACATGAGACCCGGAATCAAGTAATATACGACATAAATGCAAATGACCGTCTATATCGTCAACGATAACTACTGCTGTTGGTAACAAAGATGCAAAATGTGTTAAATCTGATGAGGATGCATGACTATTAACGACTACATTGCTAACTCTGGAATTACTGTCATTGGTTGTTGTTGAAGGTAAAGGAACTTCAGCAACAGAATGTACTGACGTATGATGACGACGATGACATTTTTGACATGAATGTTGCTGACAGGTGCCCATTGCGCAAACAGTTGTAGCATAGTCGATGATCACATACAAACTTCCGGCGATTTGGAATGTTCATATATTGAAATTGTCTGCACTGAAATAATTGGTGGTTCGATTTACATTTTGGACAGCAGTTGATAACAGATGATTTTACATGAGTCACTGAGGCATGGTTCGATTTTAACCCTCTAGATGACAAGTTCGATTTTGAAGCAGAAGACAAACTTTCTAAGGCTTGACACTTTTTCTCTAAAAAGGAAAGCAATTGGCTGAAAGACGGAAATTCAATATTAGTAGTTTCTTCAGCCCAAGATTGACGAGTATCTGGATCAAGTTTATTAAGAAGTAAATGAATTAACCATGGATCTCGACAAGTAGCTTCTTCACCTAAAGCATCTAAACCACGAATAACTTCATCAGCACCATCGAATAGTCGTCGAAGTGAATTAGCTGATACATGAGAAACGGACGGTAATGACATGAACGTTTTGATGAACGATCAAACAATTTGTCCTTTCTTATGATATCTATGCGTTAATCTTGCCCATGCTTGAGAAGAATTGGCATCAGATACAGGAATGTGACGTAATAACGCAGCGGCTTCATCTTTCAAAAAGCTTTTTAGATAATGGAATTTTTGACTAGGTTTCAAATTAGCATTATCATGAATGGTTGCTGTAAACAAATCATGAAAAGAAATCCACTCGTTGTAGTTGCCTGAAAACGGAGCTATATTGATTTTTGGTAGCTTCGTATCTGAGGTTGAATCCCTAGACAAAGAAATATGTGAAGTACTAGATAATCGTTCTAAGAAATATGACTACTGATTTGCTAGACGATTAACTACATCGTCAGTGGCTGAATCAGTCCCTTTTCTTTTAGAAATTTCAGTGAGTAAAATTTCCTTTGATGAATAATATTTGATTTCCAAGGCTTGTATTTCTGGCTCTGGATTAGTGTATGCTGGATCGGTTGCTAATTGATCCATTTGATCAATAATATTTGTAAATTCAGTCCATGCTGCTTCTAATTTTTCTAATCGTGTTTTTAGTGCTGATGGTTGTATACGAATGGACTCACTGTCCGACCGGCAATGTTATTCAATATTAGAGTACTTGAACACGTGGTGACATGAGAAAACCAAATTGCCACAAAAATACCTAAAAATGTGTTTTCAAATTTTTTACAAATTAATTATTGAAATTAAGTAATTTCCAATGAAACAATAATTGGTTGCAATCACAAAAAAACAAACAAGGCAGCACTGTAAGTGTCCAATTAAAATATGCCGACACTGTTCAATTAATAAAGGTCAATTAAAGGGCACTGTTATAATCACTTTCACAATTAAATTAATAAATGAATTCACAAATTTGAGTTTTTCAAGGTATTTATTGGTTTTTCGTTTTTACGAAATATCCTTGGTTGACTTACTTGTGCCCTGAATGTCCCAAGATGTTCTTTGTGTTTTGCACGTGGGTCAGATTTCGAATGTATTTTGTTTCCACCAACAAAATTTGTAGAAAAAATATCAAAAAAGTTCAAAAAATTCACAAAAACAAAACACTAGTCGTAATATCCTTACAGGATCTATTACACCTATGATACATCTATTTGTTTTGAATTTTTTAAAAGGTGATTTAAAATTTGTTGTTGGAAACATATACATATATTTCCGAAATCACACAAAAAGTTATATTTAGGTATACAATTAAAAAAAATTATATAGACACGTATAAACAATTATTAATTATTTTTTCCTTGCATATCACGTTGTTTTTCTTTAATACTTAATACTAATACACGTAATGACGTCATCAAAAGAGCGCGTAAGAAGAAGAGCACGGGATACCTGTATAGTCTTTGTACCATGGTAGTCCCTAAGGTTTGTTTTTGTTGTATATATAGTTACATCGCCACAAGAAAAACTTCCGTTCCCATAAAAAAAAAAATTTTTTCATTAACATAAAAAAAAAATCCGCTTAGTTTGCATTTGATGAAATCAAGAAAAACAAATTCATTTTTTTATTTTTATTTTTTACATAATGTAAAGACGAAACTGTTTTTTGTAAATTCATAAATTCGCGTAAATGCAAAATCTACAACATCATCAAAATTCAAAATTAATTTTCTCACACTAGAAGAATTTGTTTTTCTTTCGTTTCCGTCAAATGCAAGAAATATGAAACGATCACGTTTCCATACCGCATTAACGTAATTAATGAAAAGTAAAAAATTCAAAAAGAAGTCAGTTGTAGTTAGAAGTGTCTCATCGTAAACATCGAAAGAATAAATTAATTGTAAAGTTGGAAATTGTGCTAAATAATAAAAATTTTAAAATAAAAAGTTAATTTTTGTGAATAAGATAAAGTGGTGTTTTTTTTTTTGCATCTATTTTCCCTTCGACAACTTTATTGGCGCAGTCGGTAGGATTCCGATGAAAGGAATCCAGTATAAAGAACGGAAAATAGACAAAAAAAAAATATTTTTAATAACTTGACTCAATAAAATTCAATAAATTAAATCGATAAACGAAGATAACTCAATAATAATAATAATAATAATAAAAAAGGAAAAATAAATAATTATTGTTGAATTCCTTTTTATTTTTTGTTTTGCGAATTAATTCATAAACAAATCCAAGTGAATAATAATTTACAATAATAAAACTTGGTTTGTGTGTCAAACTCGTGATAATATTCATTCATGAAGTTACCTGAAACTTTCGTAAACCAATACAAAGATTGCTTTGAATTAGCATCAGACGAAGAAACGTGGGATCTTGAAGATTTTCGTGAATTTCTCCGCATATTTTCATTATTAACAAAAAAGGAAAATAATACTACAACTACAATTAAAAAGAAGAAATACGATTTACGGAAGAGAACCAATAAATCAAGGTACAATTTAAGGAAAAGGAATAATAACAACAAGACTGGATAAATTTGGAAGGAAAGTAAAACGATTAGACACACGCTATCCATTTTCTCAACTTATGTCCGACGAAGGAAACCCAGAGAGCAGCCTAATATCAATTACGCCGTTAAAAGATAATTTAGTGAGAAACCAAATTAACAAGTCAACAGAAAACAACAACATGGACTTGAACATTGACCCATTGAAGTACATTAACAGCCTACCTGAATTCAATGGAAAAGGTAACGAATTGTTTACATTTTTAGATTTAGTAGATCAAATAATTCCTTTAGTATCTAAGTATAATCCAAGTAGTCAAACAATTTTGTTAAATAAAATAAAGAGTAGATTAAGTGATAAACCTAGGGAAATCATTGAAATAAATAGTCACTTAAAAACCTGGTCTGAAATTAAGAAAATTTTAATTGATAATTTCGGTGATAAGAAATCATCCTTACAAATTTTCGACGAATTAAGAAGTGTTACCTTTACCTCGAATTGTATTGAATTTTATAATCAAATCACAAGTATTTTAAGGCGATTGAACAATAAAATAAAAGGCGAAGCGGATGCAGAAAATCTTGTACAGTCAAATATTCGCACTGGTCTGAAGATTTTTAAAGAAAAATTACCAGAACCAATGCGTTCGATTTTATTTAGTAGGGATCCAAAAACGTTAGAGGAGGCCCAAGATATTTTGGTTGAGGGCAATTATGCGTATTATAATCCAAATAAAAACAACCAACGTAGAGAGAGAAATTTTCATAATCAAGAATCAAATAAATTCAACGTACAAAAATCCTTCCCACCACATTCCAACAATAAAAATTTTAAACAGAGACCACGAAACTACAACTCACGTCAACCAGATACAAGACTTTCACAACATAACAATTCATACAACTTTAGACAAAGCCATGCTAATAGACCTCTACATTTTGGGTCACATCAATCTCATTTTAATAAAATTAATTATAATAGCAATAATAGGCCAGAACCCATGGATATTGACACATCTGTGAACTCTAGAATTAATTCATTAGAAACCGAAAATAAAGTTGAAAATTTTCATTCAGTGGCCTCGGAGAACAAAACCTACCTTATATAAAAATTCAGTCTAAAGGACGACCTTTGAAATTCATAATTGATACTGGAGCCACAATGAGCATAATTAATACAGGCATCTGTAACCCGAAATACGCTACAAGAATAATCCCTATGAATATTAAAACATTAACAAATATTATTCCATGTGACACTAAAATAACAATAGATCCCTTTTTAGAATTTGATTCAGACGAAAAATTAGAATTCCTCGAACTAAAATTCCATGATAAATTCGACGGTCTTATAGGTAACAACATTATGCTCTCATTACAAGTAGAAATCAACTATAAAAATAAAACATTAAAATTAAAAACAGGTAATGAAATTCCACTGTATTTCAATGAAAATGAAGAAATTGAATACAAAATTCCTGTTCCGCTTAAAGAAATTGAAACATTTCAGAATGAGGTATTCGTTGATGGAAACGAAATCAGATGTGAACATTTAGATCCTTCTACAAAAAATGAGTTAGTGAAAATAATCAAAAATTTTAGTAAAGCTTTTTATCATAAAGGCGATGACCTAACATTCACTCATGAAATAACGCACAAAATCAATACGGTGAACGAAATACCAATTTATACGAAACTTTATCGTTACCCTGAAGTCCACCGTCAAGAAGTTCACACGCAAATTGACGAAATGCTTAAACAAGGCATCATTAGACCGAGCGACTCCCCTTATTCTGCCCCCATTTGGGTTGTACCCAAAAAACTCGATGCGTCCGGTGAAAAGAAGTGGCGCATTGTAGTTGACTACAGAAAATTAAATAACGTTACTATAGATGACAAATATCCTATCCCAAATGTCGATAGTATACTGGACAAATTGGGTAGGGCTATGTACTTCACGACACTAGATCTAGCTAAGGGTTTCCATCAAATTGAAATAGCTAAAGAAGATATTAAGAAAACCGCCTTTAGCACAGATAGCGGTCACTATGAATTCGTCAGAATGCCATTTGGGCTAAAAAACGCCCCTGCAACTTTCCAACGTTTAATGAATTCAGTTTTGAAAGAATTCATCGGGAAAATCTGCTATGTGTACCTTGATGATATAATCATTTTTAGCACAAGTAAAGAAGAACACTTCGATTCTTTGAGGAAAATATTAAAAAAGTTGCAGGATGCAAATTTGAAAATCCAACTTGATAAAAGCGAGTTCATGAAACAGGAAACTGAGTTTCTTGGTCACATCATTACGGTAAACGGCATTAAACCCAATCCGAATAAGATAGAAGCAATTAACAAATTCCCAATTCCTAAAACACCAAAGCAAATAAAGTCGTTTTTAGGCCTTGTCGGTTATTACAGGAAATTTATTAAAGACTTTGCTAAGATCGCAAAGCCGATGACCACTTGTCTGAAAAAAGACAAACGTATAGACATTCAAAATTCAGATTACAAAGAGGCATTTAACAAATTGAAGTTATTGATCACTACGGATCCCATTCTGGTATATCCAGATTTTTCAAAATCCTTTACACTAACTACCGATGCTAGTAACTTTGCTATTGGAGCTGTTTTGTCTCAAAATGGCCACCCAGTATGCTATGCATCTAGAACACTCAACGAGCATGAGTGTAACTATTCGACTATTGAAAAGGAGTTACTTGCAATAGTCTGGGCAACGAAATATTTTCGCCCTTACCTTTACGGTAGAAAATTTGTAATTAAAACTGACCATAAACCGTTGCAATGGCTTCATAATCTGAAAGAGCCGAATGCGAAACTACAGCGTTGGAAAGCAAAATTAGAAGAATTCAACTTCGATATTGAGTATGTAAAGGGTAAACAAAATAAAGTTGCTGATGCTCTATCAAGGGCAGAAATCCATGTAACCGAATTAGAAGCCGATGACATCAGATCGACAGACGCAACAATACACTCAGCCGACGAAGACAGCAACGAGTACATACCGATATCTGAATCACCTTTGAATTTTTATAAAACACAAATTATTGTAAAAAAGGGTCATCGTGTTGAAGAAAATTTCGAAAAATTCTTTGGTAGAACCAGAAAGACGTTTACTCACCCAAACCCCGATGAAGATTATTTTGTCCATTTACTTAAAGAACACATCCCACACAAAGGAATAGTAGGAATTATGATCGATGATATTAGTGTTTATAGTCTATTTCAAAATACGTATTTAAAACATTTTTCGAAAAATAAATTATTAAAATTTAACAAATGCTCATTATTATTAGAAGACGTAAGATCACGCGATGAATTACAAGAAAGAATATTAGAGCAGCACTCTAAAATAAATCATAGGGGTATAAATGAAACATATTCAGAATTAAAAACTAAAATTTATTTTCCAAAACTTAAAATAGAGATTCAGAAAATAATAAATAACTGCTATATCTGTAATTCAGCCAAGTATGAGAGACACCCTCTTAAACTTCCTTATAAATTAACAGAAACCCCAAGTAGGCCTCTAGAAATCATTCATATGGACATATGGTTTAAAAGTAAAGGAAATCCATACCTTACAATCATTGACAAATTCACTAAGCACGCACAAGTTATTCCCTTGAAGTCTCGAAATTGGTCTGATCTTAAGAATGGGTTCATGCAATTCATTTCTTCTTTTGGTAAACCTACAAAAGTCATAACCGATCAAGAAAAGGGGTTTAATAGTTTAAATTTTATTAATTATGTAAAAAGTGAAGGGATAGAAATTCATTTTACAACCCCAAACAACCATACAAGCAACGCCGACATAGAACGATTTCACAATACTTTGAATGAGCATTTAAGAATTTTCAATGTAATCGAAAAAGAACAAAAATATCCGTTGGATGAAGACGTAGTAATTAAAAGTGTGAAAGTTTATAATGAAACAATTCATTCGTCTACAGGTAAAAGACCTATAGATTTCCTCAATGGTAACATTAGTCCTTCAGAGTACCCATTGATTCATCAATCCCTTCTAGAAAAGAAAGAAAAGCGAATAATAGCCCTCAATAAGGGAAGAATCGTTGAACAACCTTCAGACTATTTAAAACTCAATAGAATTACCAAAATTCAACCATATCAAAAAAAAGTAACTACAACTAATGTAGGGAAAGAACATTTTGTAGTGAATAAAGATAAACTACCACGGTATATGAGTCAATTTAAAAGGAAACAAAAATACGAAAATTGAAACAAAAATTATCCTCATTCATTTCAGGTATTATCATTATTTTACTTTTACTAGTACCAAGTTATGCATTGGCCCAATCATCTATTGAAATAGACGAAATACACTCTGGAAACGGATATATCCTCTTTCATGAATCAGAGCTAAAAATAATCCATAACTATCGAAGAATTATGCACATAATAGAACTATCTCAATACGAGGATAGCATTACTAAAATAGAATCGAACGTAATTCAGCTTCATAATAAAACTCAAATTCCAGCCACATTGTTACACAATTTCAAACACTTAAAAGAGAATTTCAATAGTATCATTCCTCATCACGTAAGTAAACGCGGTTTACTTAATATTGTAGGTAAAGGTTTAAAACTTCTAACTGGAGTAATGGATGATGATGAGCGTGAGGAAATTGGAAAACATTTTGATACAATAGAGAAAAATAACAGGCAATTTATAAAAAAACCTAAATGATCAAGTTCTTATTAATAAACAAATTTCAGACCAGATAAAAAACATAACAGATCACGTAAATTTAATACAAGATGAAATAAGTTTAAAAAATAAACAAATTTTCAAATCAAGTTAATCAAATAGATTTTGAACTAAAAACCTTTATGATTTTAACTGAAATAAATGAAAACATAAACATTCTATCGAAACAAATTTCAGATATTAAAGAAATTATATTAGCTAGTAAATTAGGAATATTAACTAGAGATATTCTAACACAAGACGAAATAAAAAACAATAATATTACGATTGAGACACTGCCTTATATAAGAAATAATGTACTTCTCAAAGAAAATGTAATAGTTTTCGTAATTTCAATACCAAATTTTGTAAAAAACAAGTATTTTAGAACAATAATAAAAAAGATTAGTAACAAAAACAATTCATTAGAATTAGATACTCAAATAGAGAAAATTATTGTATGTAATCAAGATGTTTTTATTAACATAGAAAAACAAAACATCTTGAAAAAAGAACTTATTCCTTACACAGATTCATGTATTTCAAAATTATTAAAAAATGAACAAATGAAATGTAATTTCCGTAAAAATGTAACACAAAGTATTGAACTTATATCAGAAAACATAATAATTACAAAAAATCTTGAGGAAACTTTACTAATAAATAATTGCGGGCAACAAATGGGAATTAAAATAAAAGGGAATAACATAATTAAATTTGTAAATTGTGGCATTACAATTGGAGATTTCCATACAGAAACTACAGAGAAAGAATATCGTGTTGTGATATTACCGTATTTAGAACGCAACATTGCTATTGAAGAAGTTGTTAACGAAGTCAAATTACAACACCTCTATTATAAAAACATCGACAACACCAAACAAATCGAAGAAATTGAAATGACAACAAAACAACGATGGCATGTGAATTTGACAACACATTTTGTTATCTTCTCAATCGTATTGGCAATCGGGATGTTCATCTACATACGCTTGCGTTATAAAAGAAAGGATACGACAGTAAACATTCAGCTAAAGGATTATCGCCCGGAGACGATAATTAAGGGGGGAGGAGTTACATCGCCACAAGAAAAACTTCCGTTCCCATAAAAAAAAAAATTTTTTCATTAACATAAAAAAAAAATCCGCTTAGTTTGCATTTGATGAAATCAAGAAAAACAAATTCATTTTTTTATTTTTATTTTTTACATAATGTAAAGACGAAACTGTTTTTTGTAAATTCATAAATTCGCGTAAATGCAAAATCTACAACATCATCAAAATTCAAAATTAATTTTCTCACACTAGAAGAATTTGTTTTTCTTTCGTTTCCGTCAAATGCAAGAAATATGAAACGATCACGTTTCCATACCGCATTAACGTAATTAATGAAAAGTAAAAAATTCAAAAAGAAGTCAGTTGTAGTTAGAAGTGTCTCATCGTAAACATCGAAAGAATAAATTAATTGTAAAGTTGGAAATTGTGCTAAATAATAAAAATTTTAAAATAAAAAGTTAATTTTTGTGAATAAGATAAAGTGGTGTTTTTTTTTTTGCATCTATTTTCCCTTCGACAACTTTATTATATTTTATGCACAACACGATTAAATTGAAAATAATACAGAATATAATGTATGTATTAATATATATAAACATATATGTACGTGTATGTAATATAAGTACAGGATAAGAAAACTTTATCATATGTATTTAATTTATTATAGGTTATATGAAATATTTCAGTAGAATTATCTCCTTTTATGATGTTATTTTTTTCGTAAATTTTCAGAAAAAGAACGAATAACAATCTTAAAGGATGTGAAGGAAATGTTACAAAATAGAACGTATAATCTTAGAGATTGAAAAAACTGTTAGTAAGAAAAATGAAATATTTAAAATTTACAACAAATAAAAAAAATGTTCTTTTCAGGATTTTCGTAAATTTCGAGAAGTGAAGACTGGATTGACCACCGAATGACTTTTTAGTTTTTATTATTTTTTTTTAATGAAATGAGTTTTATGAGGTTTTATTTTTTTTAATGAAATGAGCTGTTTTATTTCAAACTGGCATAAGTCCAAAACTGTCGAAGTCCGATTTTAAATATAAATCATCTTGCAATATGAACTTCAGTAATTACATATTACTGAAATTACAAGAAATGATTACAAACACTTCATAGAGATAAAGTCTCTGTTGAGTTTAGTAGGAAATATTAATATAAAACATAAAATACTTTTAATGTAAAAAATTGACTTATTCCACTTTCAAATAAAACAGCTCAAATATAAAAATGTTGAATTTTTTAAATTTTTGTTTCTGTTTTTGAATTTTTTGTTTTGTTTTTGAATTCTCTGAATTTTTGGAATAAAAAAAAGTATTTATAATCAATTTAAAAAGTTTTTTACATCATTTCGTAAATTACAAATGGGTAATAAAAATTAATATGAAAACATTTTGAAATTGTTTATTAATTTATTTATTTTATAATTTTGCTGAATTTATTAAAAATTCGTTATTAACCATAAAAATTAAAACTAAAGTTTACAATGAAACTCCTTTTATTTTAAAACACACCTATCTCTGTGTGTTCATTCCGAAAATTTGGTCGCAAATTTCACTTCTTTTGTTCTTTGGCTATATATCTTCTTGATCAAAATTATTTGCATCTGAACTGTCTGTTGTATCAGATCATTCCCTACAATTGTCGGCTTTTAGATATTTTCGTGTTCTATAATAAAGTTATGTAACACAACACATGATGTGACAATATATTTTATTGATTCTAGGTTTTTTATATTTATAAGATTCAAAGTTTTAAATTTATTTTTAAAACTCCAAAAGCGTGTTCTATAACAACACGTTTGGAGCTAAGACTATAATTATATTTTTTTTCTTTTGCTGACAAATTTCGAAAATCCTTGAAAGGAACCCTTAAATATGTTTTCAGCGGATATGCTGAGTCTCCAACCAAATGTGAATCTAGAGGAAGATTTGTTCTACCTTCGGCAAGAGCATTACCTACTGTACTGTTCTGCCATACACAAGCATCATGCGCTCGTCCTGGCCAACCCACCAATATATCCATGAAAATTAGATCATTGTCACAAATTCCCTGTTATAGAAATAATTTCACATAAAAAAGTTATACCTATTGGTATATTATATGAATTGTAAAATTTGATATATAGTACAAACCTGCTTTAAGATTGAATTGTAGCCTTTACGGTTATAGTAGCTACTTTGATCAATTTATGGCTGATTAATGCGGATGTGCGTACCATCTACTGCACCAGCAATGTTAGGAAAATTTGATATTGGGTTATTATTAAAACTATCGATAATCTTAACATATTTTTCCCTCGTAGGCCACCGTATGTAGTTTTTGCTTAAAAGCGTTAAAATTTTACAAAATTTTAATAAAATTTTGTGGGTTGTGGATTTTGACAGGCCAAATCTATCTGCAAGATCTCTATGACATGCACCATTACTTAGGTATCATATTACAACGTACAAACACAATTCGTCACTCAAACCTGGTCTACCTATTTTATACTTTTCAATCAATGGTTTTGTTTCATGCAGCAATTGCTAAAAATACATACATACATATGTATGTGCATAATGATTACTAATTGAGAAAATAAAACAAATTTTTACATACCCAGAAGGTATTTCTTTCCATTCTAAAATGTTCAAAAAAAATGTGAACTGGCATAGAACGAATCACATGTAAATATTGATGTACTTTTGGAATTTTCTCTTTGACTATTATTTTAGGAATTAAACACTTAATTTTTCGCCTTTTAATGTCCAAGTAATGGCAAACACTTGAATTATCTCTCTTTTCTGTAAAATTATCAATTAAAATATCACACACAAAATTTATTACTACAGATTTATCCTTTATTTTTAATTTATTTCAACTAGATTTTTGTTCGAAAATGCAAAATTTCAGAAATGACAGCTCATTAGCATTGCATTCACAGAGTTCTTTATTCTTGCAGACTGCATATCCTTCATTTTAGTACTACCATAGAACAAAGTAAGAATTTGCAGTGCAGGTTGCATTTTAGAAAAAGCCTAATAATAAAAGTATGTAGACATGATATATATACGTACATACATATGTAGGCATTTTCACTATTAATTTTTATATACAAAGATTCTATATGATGAGTAATACAACTGTAAATATAATGAACTGAACAAAAATATTGTTATAATTTTTGTATTTTGCTCATAATTTTTATTTATTTATTATACTATATATATATTATTATTATTATTATGTTTTTTTTTTTTTTTTTTGTTAATTTTCCATTACAATTTTGTTTATTTTGAATTTTATATGCTTATTTAATTAATTTAATTGGTATATGGATTGAAGTAAAAAGTAAAGAAATATTGAATAATTTATTTCATTTGTATACATACATATTTTTTTTTTACAATTTAATAAAATAGATATAGAAATAAAAAAACGAACAATAGAAGAAATAATATAGAAAACAAAAAAAAAAAAAAAAAAAACAAAAAAAACGAACAATAAAATTAATAAATAAAAAATTTTGACCCAAAAACGATAATAGGAAAAAAAAAAACAATTTTAAAAATGTTAACAAAGAAAACTTTATACTTTATTCCTCATTTTTGAATTTTTGAAATTCATGATTTTCTTTTTCCACGTTTGAAATTTTCTTTTTAAGAATTTCAATTGTTTCTTTAAGAGCTCTATTTTCTACTTCAAGACTATTGCATTTATTTCTATATTGGCTCATTCTGATTTTTAGTTAACCTAATTGTAAAAATAAAAAGAAAAAAAAATTAATACTTTGAATTTATTTTATAATAATTGTTTTTAGTTTTATAAATGATATAGAGGAAACTTAATAGTTTGTTGAATAATAAAGTAACGTACACATGTATATGATGTATGCACAAAGTATTCACAAAAAAATCTTGAAATTTAAATAAAAATTTTAGGTAAAATAATACGCATTGTGTACATGCGCATATTTCTATATCACATATGTATCTATATTCCATGTTTTTCAACAGTATAAAATAAAAATTATGCATTTATGTTATAGTAAATAAACGGGCATTTGAACTTTTTATTGCTGTTTTATATTTTGATTAAAATGTTCATCATAAAATCAGAAAAAAAAAACATTATTGAGGTTAAGTTATCTATATTTATTTACCTGTATACTAAAAGTACATACCTGTTTCTTTTGTGCAATAATTTTTGTATATTTTGATTTACAGATATCACAGAAATTTTTAAAAAAATGAAGTATTTATTTAAATTATTCACGCTCTTGGAAAAAATTCAAAAAAAAATTTAATTAATAAAAACTCAAATGCATAGAACACAAGTCAATACACAATCAATCTCGATAGCAAAATCTTCAAAAAGAAAAAAAACATAAACAAAAAATTAAAAAAGTCAAAGATCGAACTAAAGTTGCATTTGTTATTTTATTGCACAGAAATGTCAAAAAAAAGAAAGAACTATAAATATGTACACCCTTCGTAACCGATATTTAAATTTAAATTTTTTGTTTTTTATTTTTTTTTTTTCAAATTAATGTTCTACTTAATAACCAATGTTCATATTTTTCAATATTTTCAATTATTTTAAATGCTTTTTTACCTGATTCATGTGTATGTGGATTCATATATATTAATAATGTATTTCATTGTACCATATTAATTTCAATATCATAATTCACAAAACCGAAAAAGATAATACATGAAGAAAACGAAAAGAAATAGAATTACCATAATAAGTACATATTACACAATAAGTTAAAATGCAATATGTATATTAATTTTTCATTTTGTTATATATTTTACACTATATAGGAATTTTTCTCAAGAAATGTTAAAGCGATTATTATTTTCTACACACAATATAGGAATAAATAGTAACGCTTTACGTTATCACAATTAAAGCAGTGCGTATTTTGTTGCACGCAGTTTAGGCATTATGTTCAGCTCATGCTTCAAAGAGTAACACAGTATACCTTTATTATTCCTTAAAATCTTGCTTCAGTTTCGAAACATTTAAGTGTTGACAACGACGTTGTTTCGAAACAGTATTCCTTAAAATGCACAAATTAAGAAATTAAAACGTAAATATTTCCTATTTGAGACAAGAGGTGTTCATTGGGGTTGGTAAGGGAAGTCGGCAAATTAGAGCCGTAACTTCGGGATAAAGATTGGCTCTGAAGATTGAGATAGTCGGGTTTGATTGGGAAATAATAATATGGTTTATGTACTCGTTCTGGGTAAATAGGATATATATATAATTTTTTAATTACAAATCTGTTCCCCGGAGAGAAGTTTACGTAACCAATTGTGGAACATTCTTGCTAATAATTTATAGATATTTTTTTAATTTCTATTAAATTTATATCGGCCTTCAATTAACAATCAATTCAGAACCGGCACGGACTTGGGGAATCCGACTGTCTAATTAAAACAAAGTATTGTGATAGTCCTAACGGGTGTTGACACAATATGATTTCTGCCCAGTGCTCTGAATGTCAGAGTGGAGACATTTAAGTAAGCGCGGGTAAACGGCGGGAGTAACTATGACTCTCTTACTTTGGGAAGTAATGATGATCGCCTCCTTTAGGAAGTTATGATGATCGCCTCCTCGTGGTGCTTGCTGGGCAACGCTAAATGATCATGACTAGTAAAGCGCTCTCTTACGGGTACCTCTACCTTAAGTGGAAAGCTTATTTTTATTACCATTTAGGTCCGGGCTGGCTAGCGTTGGTCTACCTGAGAGCTGAAGTAGTAGGATATATTACCAAACAGATCTTGAAAGAGTAGTAGGGCTAGAAAAGTGGGCCAAGGATTGTGGGTTGAGAGCAAACCCACAGAAAACGGACCTTGTACTCTTCAATAGGAGATACCAGGCGACACTAACAAAATTCCTTGTATTATCGGGGACACCTTTAAGCCTTTCGAACAAGGTGAAATATCTGGGCCTGATACTGGATTCTAGACTAAGCTGGAAGCTGAATTTCTTGGAGCGAGTGCGCAAAGCCATTGTAACGCTGTACTCATGTAAGAACGCAATTGGCAGATCATGGGGCCTAAAACCAATGCCAATTAGTCAGGCCAATTTTGCTTTATGGATCGGTGGTTAGGTGGAGGGCGTTGGAAATGGCGGCCAACACCAAACTTATGATAAGGGTTCAAAGGACTGCTGCTCTACTTATGAGCGGAGCCCTTAGATTCACCTCCACGGAGGAATTAGAAGTTTTTTTTGGGCTGATGCCTCTGGATTTGTCAGCCAGGAAAAGGGCGGGTATCTCTGCCACTAGGCTTTATGCTAGCGATTAGTGGACCCGTCAGAGACTTGGCCATTCGTGCGTACTTGACTCCCTTCCGTATTCTCCCAGGGGAGTTGACTATATCACGCCAAAGATATGTTTGGGGAAGGCTTTTAGCACGTGCATCCCTTCCAGAGAAGACTGGTCTGGAGAAGAGCCACCATGAAAAGATGGTTTACATCTGTACACGGATGGCTCCAGACTTGATGGTCGCGTTGGGGGTGGAGTGTACATAAGCTCCCTTTTTTAAGACTTTAGCTTTTCTTTTCGCCTGCCTGACCACTGCAGTGTGTTTCAAGCAGAGGTCAATGCCATTGATGAAGCCATTCTCTGGCTCGAGAAATGTGCGGCTTCGATAAGGAGAGCGTATATCTTCTCGGACAGTCAGGCCGTAATCAAAGGTCTAGCGGAGGATAATTTCAATTCCAAGGTAGTTTTGGATTGCCTTACAAAAATTAAGACACTGTCGGACTATTTTGATTTCAGATTTGTATGGGTACCTGGACATAGCAATATCCGGGGCAACTGTATGGCGGATGAGCTGGCTAGAAGGGGAACCACTATATCACTTCTTCCAGAGACATGGGGAGTTAGGACCCCACTTGCCAGCTGCCTTAGGCTAATGGGTCAGAAGAGCATCGAGGGTTAGAATCACAGATGGGCCTCGAGTGATAAAAGTGATACAGCCAGGAAGCTGTGACCGGAAGTGGACTCACGACCGACCTCTTATCCTTAGGGATGAGGCAATTTAGCATGTAGCGAGCATGCTACAAGACTGAACGCTCGCTATAATGATCTCTGCATATCATGTGAAGACGAGGAAGAGGAGGAGAGCATAGAGAACCTCTTCTGTCAGTGCGTAGCTCTATCAAGAGATAGATTTAGTTTCCTTGGAGCTACTTACTTCACGGATCTCTCCTGTCTGGGGAGAGTGTCTGTACGCAAGTTGCAGGGCTTCATTAGACGTTTGAAGTGGTTCGATCCTGCTTGATTCCACCCCTCTCTGTGGTATCACAATGGGCCTAAATGGCCTAAAAGCACACGCTTGGGGAACCGGCGAGAGCAGCCACTGCAACCTAACCTAACCTAAGTTAATTTCGCCTTTAGGTTTTAAATATACTCAATGACTTGCACACATGTTAGAATTCTTGGTCCGTGTCCCGAAGGTATCCTAAATCTATCGCATTGTTAATCATATAAACGCATATAATATAAGATAATGATTATATCATAACCTTAATTATAACATCATATGATTTTAGCGTTATAAATTAAAATCTGTCAATAATTTATCCGATACTGTATTTAAATTGGTCTTTATCCCATTTAATTCTTTAAATAAAAATTAAATAATGGATAAACATATTACCAAACAGATCTTATGATAAATTTATATATAATATTAACAGATTACAATGTCTTTTTATATAGAAAAAATGCACACCATTCATATATTACTTATATAAAATAATATATTATTAGTGATGAATTTTCTATATTTGATATTTAGGTTCATCGGGCTTAACCTCTATGTAGTTTCTCGTACTATTTAACTCTCTATTCAGATTTCGTTCCAACTTTCCCTCACGGTAGTTGTTTGTTATCGGTCTCATGGTTATATGTTGTTTTAAATGGAGTTTACCAATTACCACTCAATTCGTGCTGCACTATCAAACAACACGACTCTTAGGAAATATCTTCTAGTAATCATTAACATTACTACAGGCCTAGCACCCTCTATTGGGAAATGGCCTGATTTGAGAAAGACTTAAACTGTTTGTGTGTCATACTAGATAACAGATATTCCATACACTGCATCTTATATTTGTTATAAAAACAAAATAACTCAGCTGCTAAGAAAATCCTTGTAAGTTTCTTTTTCTTCCCTCATTAATATGCTTAAATTCAGGGAGTAATCTCATATGAGTTGCGGTAGCTTTTGATTATTATTATTATTTTTTTTTTTTTTTTCAATTTTTACATACATATAATAAATATTATAGATTAATGATCTATTCTTATCTTCAATATATATATTTAATATAAAGAGGAATAGAACCAAAGAAAAACATTTTCTTTTTAAATATCTATATGTTACTATTATGTTTATTATTTATTTATTATTCATATTTTCCACATATAGAAAAATGTTATTTAATTTGGATCAAATATACAATTATAATATATATGTAAAAATTATTTTCTTTTTATTAATGTTATAAATTATAATTATCAGTGATATGATAAATTTAGTAACACATTATGTGAAAATTATTTTACTTTAAAATTATATTTCAACTTTTTGTATACATATGTATATGCTATTATACATACATATATATTTGGTTAAATCTTACAACCCTCAACTATATGTAGTCCATGCAGAACTTTTTACTTTAAGTACATAAAAGCATGGACTGCAATATGCGTTCGAAATGTCGATGTTCATGTGTCCTGCAGTTCACACGTTGACGCACAGTTTGCTGCGTTCTTCATCGACCCATGAATCAAGTGATCCTCCGCTTAGAGTAAATCATTTTTAATTTTAATTAAAATGCTTTATCAATATATATTTTATTTTCTATATGTTGCGAATGTCTTAAAGATATATACATATATAAAATATACATTTATATGTACAATCTGCGTGCAGGTGCACTTTCTATACATACGCATCAAAATTGATATAAAAAGATGTACATAGATCTCTATTGGTCTTATTGTATGTATATTGTATATACTGTAATACAAAACAAATGATTTATGGCTTGATCTGTAATTTGCAAATAAATAAAAAGTTGATATACGTATATAGTACATATGTATAATAAATCGATCTTTTTGGATAAATTCAAGCTAATATCTCGAATCATCAAGCAAAGGTGAAAGGATGAGCTTCAGTGGATCGCAGTATGGTAGCTGCTCTACCACTTACAACACCTTGCCCGTTATCAAAGTCGTTTACAATTGATTCTAGGCATTGACATCGTATTTAATAAAATTTAGTTAAATTAACTAGCTTTTTGTATAGGCGCTATTAATACATCCCATACTAGCTATGTTAAATGACACATTGGCTTCGTTTTATTTATCTCTTATAATATTTTCATTATAAGCTCTAAATGGTTTATTGACATACAATTCAATAATCTAATCTAATCTAATCTAATTCAATTGGGTTAATAATCTAACGCTTGGTAAATTTTGCTTCACAATGATCGGAAGAGCCGACATCAAAGGACCCAACATAAAGCCGTTATCCCTATGGTCACTTTTCTAACACTTCTTGTTAAAACTCTTTAAACCTAAAGGATCGATAGGCCGAGCTTTTGCTGTGTCTGTGTGTACTGCACACCTAGATCAAGTCAGCATTTGCCCTTTTGCTCTATGTGTTGTTGCTGTCCGCACTGAGCTGGCCTTGTGACACATCCGTTATTGTTTGAGAGATGTACCGCCACAGTCAAACTCCCTACCTGGCAATGTCCTTGAATTGGATTATACCAGAGTGTAGGAGTTATAACAAATTCAATTTACTTTAATGCATGCATATATAAATCCACAATACAGTGAATATAATATACATCATTATTTCATTTAAATTTGTTCATGATGCATGTTCCATTTTATCAAGTAAGTAAGGAAACAATAAGAGTAGTGGTATTTCATTGTTGACATATGGCCTAAACTATTTACCTCTCACTTATGCTTCACCTCTTATGTCTCCTTACACTGCCAGACTAGAGTCAAGCTCAACAGGGTCTTGGCTGTGGTTTCGCTAGATTGAAGATAGGGACAGAAGGAATATCGTTAATCCATTCATGCGCGTTACTAATTAGATGACGAGGCATTTGGCTATTTTCTACATGGTTTATCACCATGCCCTTACCACCTTTTCTTGAGGCGTGGTTACCTCTCCTAACATAAATATTAGTTAATCCTGGGCCAGCAGCAATCGATCAAATGGTATACAGAATCCCAAATGGACACGTTCGCCTAGTGACCACCCATCTCCAACTATCCCATATCTACTAGTTATTGTCAGCAGATGGGATCTTGGTGTTTATGTTGTCAAATATCAAATCAGTTACTAAAATTAAAATAATCAAAAGAAGAACAAGCACTTCAGAAATAAATAAATAAATAACACGAAATATAGTAACAAAAGTTATTATAAATAAATAAATAGATAAATAATATTAATATATTAGGACCTCCAGTCCCATGAAGCATTAACTCTATGCGGTTTATCACAGATCCTGGCTCTCAGCCTATATATAATATTTTTAATAATAACAATATGACATGTGTATATTAAAACAATAAAAAAGAAATAAATCAAATAAATAAAAAGTATATATCACAGATAGAACAGTAGAGGTGTAAAGAGCCTCGACTAGCTTACAACACTGGTTAAACCAGTTATCACAGAACATAAATCATAAGCTTGCTTGTCAAATACATTGAAATAAATGATATAATAGTAGATATATACTGTAGCACAATGCAATGATTATTCATTTAATTAATTAATAACACATTTCAGCCATAACATATTTCAAGTGTAATAAAATGCCAACAATATTATTTTATACAAAGCCCATGTGTAGACGTCTGGGCTATTGGCAGTTTAGTACATGCAGTCGATGGGAATAATTTGTAGCACTATTATTAGTGACCAGTAAGTGGGTATGATTTTGCCCAATAGTCACATACACCACCACGCTTTACTCTTGATTGCGTATTAAATAATAAATTAATCGTAATTTCAACTTTCTTCAGCTATCTCTTTAATATTTGCAGTTTATGCACTGTTAACCTACAAGCCGTAATAGGTTAACGTTTTAGGATACCGTGATAATACATAATTAGTATGTATCTTGCCAATGTATTGCCTATACTTGTTAAAGCATATTACTAGCCACACAATAAGCCAGTATGCCAAGATACACCATTAACATTAAATTACACAATGCCATAGTATTCGTTAGGGCAAATGCGTAAATGATGATTATATTGTCAGTTCATTTAAAATAAATATAATATATTTATATTATATTATTTATATTAATAATTGGAAACTAAATATATATGAAACATGAAACCCATAACAAAACCGCCACAAAGCCATAAACACCAATATCTATTAACCCTGATAAATCAGAATCGTAATCCCCAATGGAGCTACGTAGCGACATAGGGCTGATGGTCTTTAATATCTTACGGTCCTAAATACCTCGTATATTCAAGCAACTGATCGTCTCCTCGGGCATAGCCCTACGGGTGCGTTTGTCTATAGGTAGGACTTCACCGCAATTCTTCTGGAACCTTTGTCTAAGCAGTGGAAGAAGTGGCTCATATTTTCTCATCTTTTCAGACCCCCGTCTTTCGAGGTAATCCCCGACATCGTGGCGGACTGTTACATCGATCACAAAGACCCCTTTCTGGTTCTGAATCACCAGGTCTGGTTTGAGGACCTCTCCAAAAGTTAGCCGGATCGAAGTTTCCTTAGAAGATGCAAATTGTTGGTTTCTTTGAACTACTTCGTTTTCGATCATATCTCTTATTTGATTGTGTCTCATGATTCTGGCAAACCTATTTCTTATACACTGTCCGAGAATGTGAACCAGAGTCTCAGACTGGACACCACATTGTCTGCACATTATACAAGGCGCCTCTCGTTTAATCCTGCGTAACGTTGTTCTATTTTCCGCAGTGTCAATTTTTATTTTGAGTGCCGTTATATACCTGCATGGCTTGAGTAATTCGGGTTTATAAAGCCAGCAATTACCGATATGATCATCAACTAGAGATTTCACTGCTTTCCCTTGAAAATGAAGATTACTCCATGTGATAAGTTCTTGTTTCTTGGCTCTAATTTTGTAATCGTCCACCTCTCTAGCCGAAGTAGGCCAGCTTAACCTGACGGCATTAGCAGACTTCCGAAGACGTTCCACCATGCCGCCAATATTTGCCAATGATTTAATTACAGGGTCATTATTATTAATGAATTTTAAACCTGTCTTCAATGCAGTCGATACCACTAAAATTTCCAACTTAGGAAACCCCAATCCAACATCTCTTTTAGCACAGTATAACAACCCATGAGCAGTTTATTGTGCAGGGTGGAGAATACCTTTAAACACTACTCGTAGCTCCTAGTCTATCTCTCTTATTAGGTGGTATTGTGATTACTAGCGCATATAAGTAGTGCGGTATTAAATAGGTACATATCAATTTTATCTTCTGGTGGGGCTTCAGGGGAAGACGCATAACACGCTGCAGAGATGCAAACAACGAGTGCTTGACCACTGTCAGGGCAATGCAAGCCCAAGGAGATATTTTTACTCCTCAATATTGTAAATATGATTCCTCATTGGCAAAAGGAATCGTCTCCCCCGTACTAAGTTTTAAGTTGGGATTCACAATGCACTATTAGTCTTTTGTTTTCTAAATGTGGAAACACATGCTATTTTGCGGCACATGCTGCATTCCTAGCCACTTTAGGAATTCTTCCGTACAAGACAGAAGCTCAGCTGCTTTACTCATGTGGGTGGCCATGAGTAGTAGATCATCGGCAAAAGCCAACGATGATATGCATGTGTTTCCATCGCATTGGAATCCCTTCAATTCCTCTAGTTCAATGAGGTGCGGTTCAAACACGATGTTAAAAATAAACGGAGAGAGTGGGTCGCCCTGTTTTCACTCTCTTTTCAATTTACGGTAGCAGTGTTTAAACATTTACCAATATTCGTGTACATATCCGCATAGGTGTCTACCACGTGTCGGACCGCATATTCAGGTAGACCCTTGCAGCGTAGTGCCAATTCATTCAGGATTTGAACATTATTAAAACAACCAGACTCAGCCGTAAATCCTTTTTGTTTTGGAGTTATTTGAACAGGTTTTCTAATCTTGGAGTCAATAAGCGTCCAATATAACCGACTGATAATCGCATTGATGGTAATCGACTGGTAATTTGAGATATTAGCACTATCTTTATTTGGCTTTAATATCAATATAGTGTGGTTGGTCCTCCAAGCGGATGGCTGCACTTCGCTTAATAAAATGAGATTGAAGCAATATTGGAGGACCATTGGAACATATTTGCTTTTCAAATGACTTTTTGTAATACCATAAGTTCCAGTCGACCTTTATTTCTACATTTAATGACTCTGTTCTTTATTTCTTTTATTTGAAATGGAAGGAATACGTTCTCCATGGGGATTTGAACTTCGCGATCCTTCTCTTATATGATTAGCTAGAAGGCCTGGATTTTCTCTAAATAGTTCTTACGTACGTGCGTAGTCATGTTGTCTTCTACGTGATTGATTCACACTACTTGGTGCAGATTTCTTATTGTTCAATTGTTTTTTCTTTTTTTTGCCCATTTTTAGCATTTGCTGGGGACTTTTTCAATATATATTCTACCACTTTTCGTAGCAAGAGTCTATTAAGGAATAAACTACTTGCTTACTATTATACTCCGAAGCCGAACAAACATTTTTCGTTGTAGTTACTATCTTTTTGGTAACGAAAATTTTTTCTTGTTAGATTAACGTATGTACAACAATATTTACTAACTTTTTTGTAAATGTAATAAGTGTTGTAACATTTATAATAATATTAAATTGCTTTTACTATAATGTAAACTGAATAATGTTTATATATTTACATTATATACATAATGTTATTATTGTCTCTGCTACTTTGATGTTACTGTTGTTCAAATGACATATATTTAACGTAAATTCAAATTCTTGGTAACATTAACATAAAATTTACTTACTGATAACCAAATCTGCATATTTGAAACATTTTCAACTTTAAATTTAATCTTTTGTGTTCATTAAGAATTGCAATCATGATTTCCATTATGGGCGTAAAAATTTATTTTTAAGAGCAAAACACCGCTGCACTTTACAAACAAAGTAAAAATAACTATATATAACATTATGATAGCTGTCCAAATTTTTGTTTCTTTAAAGTAACTACAGGGTATTTGTTATGATTAAAGTTACTTTATTGTTGCATGAATGTAACATTTGTAACAAAAACGTTGCTGCCCATTACTTTATGAAACTATTTTAATCATAATGAAACTAAACTAAGAAAAATGTTATTGTTACGTACAAAACTATAATAAAATTGTTTTTATGTAAAGTATACGTAAATTTGAATTTAATATCACAAAGCAAAATTAAAATAATACAAAATGGCGATCAAACTACAACTTTATATTAAATTATTTGTTTTATGATCATTGCATGAATTTCTGAGTGTTGGTATCGAAACTAAACTGATAATACCTCAAAATCCAAGTAGTTACAATTCTAGAGAACCGTTTTTACGAAAACTATAATTTCTAGAAATTTTGTATTTCTTTCTTATACGGTATTTTCAAATATTTTTTATAATAATTCTAACTATTAGGAAGGGGCACGAATTTTTAAGAATTATTTTTATTACTTTTGTCAGTAAAGTGAAATTCGTTTAAATTATGCGTTTTGGAATATCCTGAAAAAGGTACTTTTTAGAGTAATAAATAAGTAATTACATTATTTTTTACTATAAATACAATACATAAATAATATTTATTATTATTATTATTTCCTCTCACTCCTCTAAGGAGCGTAGGGCTGATACGAAGCATTTCCACCGCACCCTATTCTTGGCTAGTATTTTTATATCTGTCCAATTCTTGTTCATGCTTTCTGCTTCTCGTAATATCGTGCGCCTCCATGTATTTCGTGGCCTGCCTCTTGATCTGTTGCCTTGGGGATTCCATTCTAGAGCCTCGTGCTATTGAGTCGTGCTATTGAGCTTGACTGTTTTCTCAAAGTATGTCCAATCCAATTCCATTTCCTTTTCAAAATTTGTTGAATAACGGGGGTTTGGTCAGTAACTTCCCACAATTAATCGTTTGTGATCACATTCGGCCAAAAGACGTTCAGTATTCTACGACAGCACTTATTAATAAATGACTGGACTTTTACTACTTCATTAGAGTTTATGCGCCACGTTTCGCTTCCATAGAGTAATACGGGAATAACACATGTCTTAAAGACTCTGACTTTTGTTCTCTTGGATAAATTCTTCGATCTCCATATGTTGTTCAATCTGTAGAATGCGTTTCTGGCTTTGGAGAGTCTGGCATAAATATCTTCTGTTGTACCGCCTGTTTTGGCTATAATGCTACCTAAGTAGGTAAAGTGCTCAACCTCTTCTAGTTCGTTATCATCAACAATTAATGGTTTTGAATTCCTAGTATTTATTCTCATAGTCTTGGTCTTACTAACATTTATTCGGAGCCCGACCTTTTCTGCATGTTCTTTTAAGCTATTGAGTTTGTATTGCATATCTTCATACATATGTATGGCTCAATAGTGCTATGCCATCTGCAAAGTCCAAGTCTTCTAGCCGAGACGATATATTCCAACATATACCTTTTGGAACTGCAAAAGCTTTGGTGATTACTTTATCTAGAGTTGTTATGAACAGAAGCGGAGATAAGGCGCAGCCTTGCTTGACTCCTTGTTCAATAGTGAAGGGTTTACTTGTGTATTTCTCGTGCTGGACTCTAACTTCTGATCGTTCATAGAGTTCTTTAATTAGTCTTATCATCTTGTTTGGTACGCCATTGCTTCTTAAGCTTTCCCATATGGATCTTCTCTCTAGCATATCGAAGGCTCTTTCGAAGTTTACAAATACGATGTATAGCGACGAGTTGAATTCAATCGATTGTTCGACTATGATGCGTAGTGTATTGATCTGGTCGATACAACTTCTATGAGGTCGAAAGCCTGCTTGGTTGTCCTTAATATTGGGTTCTATTATATCCTGGATTCTATTCATGATTATCAGCGTTAATATTTTGTAAATAACGTTCTGAAGTGTAATGCCTCTCAAATTTTTACATTCTGTTAGACTTCCCTTCTTCGGTATTTTAACTTTTATGCCGTCTTTCCAACATTTTGGTGCTTTTTCTTGGTTCCATACTTGGGAAATTATTGGTTGTAGATGCTCAGCTGATGTATCTGCATTAATCTTAAAAAGTTCCGATGGAAGATTATCAAGGCCTGGAGATTTGTTGTTTTTCAACTTCTTGATAGCGTTTATAATTTCTCTTTTTGTACGAGGATCACATCGTTGTTCATTTATTCCCGTCGTTATTTCGTCTAATAAATCAATTTCGGTTTCCTCTTCGTTATTATTGTATATCGTGGCATCTCCTGAGAAGTATTCTTCCCACCTATTTAACTGATCTGGTACGGTATGAACAAGTCTACCGTTTTGATCCTTAATAGGTTGTTTACTTACAAATTTGCGGTATGAGAGAGTTCTTACTTTAGCATATAGGTTCTTCATATCAAATTTGTTCGCATCTTCTTCTGCCTCATCCGCTATTCCATTGATGTATCGTCGTTTGTCTCGTCTCGCCAATCTTAACTTCTCTTGAGATCTGTTCGTATTCAATTTTCTTTTCAGTGTTGAATTCTTTTTCTAATTCTAGTTTCTTTGTTTTGCGTAGCTTTATTTTCTCCCATACTTCATTTGGTAGCCACGGTTTCCTAGTTTGTGCTTTTATCCCTAGTATCTCTTCAGCACTTTTGAGCTATGTATCATGGATATATTCCCAGGTACCTTGTCTGTGAGCTGGTATATTTAAGAGTTTTCGATTAATTTCATTTTCTAGAGCGCCTTTTGTTGTTTCAATCTTCTGGTTTTCTAGTTCCAGTTTCTTCCTGTTAGCTTTTTGGTTTCTGATGTCAATTTTTCGTAGTTTTATTCTAAATTCTGCCTTTACTAATTGGTGATCACTTTGGATATCAGCGCCTCTCCAGGATCTCACGTCCATAAGAGATTTCCTCCATCTGGTATCAACACAGAAATGGTCGATTTGGTTTAGGTACTTGCCTGAGGGTGATCTCCAAGTGTATTTATGTATACAATTGTGTGGAAACAGAGTTCCACCTATAACAAGGCCGTACGTTTGACGGAGTTCTATCAAGCGTTTACCATTGTCATTTATTTCACCTAGCCCATGCTTCCCCATTATATTACGCCTTCTAGTGTTGTCCTCTCCCACCTTAGCATTTAGATCGCCCATCACGATTGTTATATCACCTCTTGGAAATTTTTTTGTCACGGCATTCAGTTGTTCACTGAACCGGGGTTGATTACCCGATCTCCAGTTGGGGTTGACAGTGCCACCACGTGAAGCTGGAGCAAAATAGAAAAGGGAGAGGTAAGAGGGTTCATTTCGTAGATCGCCCATCACGTTGCACTTCACCTCCTCATGTCGATGTTCTGAGCGGCACAAAATAATATTTAATACAAGTAAAAGATTTTGTTTCATCTTACACGTTGCGATCTTTGTATGTACTCTATTGCAAAATGAAAGATATAAAATATATTTTTCCTTTTCTATCCTTAAAAAAAATGCGTTTAAACACACATATGCTCATTACTAAACATTGCAATAACGTAAATCTAACAAATAAATAAAGATACCATCAATGTCAGTCGTACAGTCTCTATGTAATCTTTGTTGCAAAAAGGAAACATAACAATGTTACTGCAGCGTTAATTTATTGTAACGTCCTCATATCACCTACTAGTAACAATTAACAAAAACCCATGATGCTTTCTCACATTTACTCACTAAGTTACGTAGCCAAAACTTTTAAGTAACAGTGACTTCGTTGTATATAGATTTACTATCGTAAAAAAGTAAAATTACTGTTAAGGAAAAAATACGTTTCGAGTAAAATCCTTGAAAAAATAACTGTACAATACATTCAAACTTTCTTTACTAATACATTGCTAATAACAAAGGATTACTAAAAATAGATAGCAATATTATTTACATTGAACGAAAAAGGAAAAAAAATTTATACGTGTTAATTTGATATTTAATTTGTAAATAAATTGTAGATGTCAGCATTCAAATTTTCTTTTCACCATTTACATGTGATTGTGAATGATTTTTCAAAAACTTGAAAATTTGAAAATTTCAAAAGTTAAAAAGTCAAATTCAAAATTTAAAATTGAAATTAGTAAATTTTAGGATACTAGAAGGAAAAAAAAATTAAAATATGTATATTTACATAAAAGAATTTACATAAAATCTTTAGAGTATAATTAGTCCGACACAAGAATGCATCCAAAAAGATGATTCTGAGTGCACACAAATTCACTATGTAAATTTCCACTTAAGTGAAAAAAAAACAATTTATTTTTATTTAATTTTATTTTATTTAAAATTGAAATATTCGCTTAATTTGAATTTATTTTTAATTGGTTTTCTGTCATATTTGGCCGAAGTACATGTATCACAATTGTTTATTATTTTATGAACTGCTAACTGTAATTTTGGATGATAGATTCTACATTTTATACCCTCATATGTTGGGATAATCTCTGAGTGTCCAGTTTCATTTTTATGAAATAGGGCTATTTGTTTGTTAAGCTCTTCTTCATCAGTAATGTCTAAAGCAAAATGACCACATTTAACGAATTTACATTTTTCTATATCTGGAAACAATTTAATCAGGATTTGTTGGAGTCTATTGTATTCGTGATCATTAAGTTCAGAATAAATTGCAATTTTGCCCTTATCTACATATCGTCTGACTATATCGCAAATATTATTATTTTCAAAATCTTTTGTATCGATATAAATTCTTCGATTTTTAAAAATGGACTCAAATTCTTTATCTTTATTTTCTTTAAGAAAAATCTGGGTTTTAAAACGGTTTACAATAGTTTCAAGAATAGGGATATGATCTTCAAAGTTCTCCTCTTGAGAGTGAACTGTCCGCATATCTAAGGACTCATGTTGTTCTTCTACTTCCATTGAATTAGGATTATTTTCTTAAGGTTTTGCACATCATTATTGTTATCACAACTATCATGTATAGGGCTAAGAATATTTATTTCTTTTGTTTCTTCATTGATTCTACTCAAGTAATCGGCCACATTGTTATCTTTCCCTTTATTATAATCTATTTTTATGTCATATTCACCTAAAAAAACTAGCCATCTCTGTAGTCGTGGACTAATATCTTTCCCTGTATACTTGGGTTGTAACCATTTTATTGGTTGATGGTCAGTCTGAAGGTCGAATTCTTTCCCAAACAGATAGGGCCTAAAATATTTAGTTCCCCACACAATTGCAAGTAATTCTTTCTCAATCGTTGAATAATTTCGTTCGTGGTTATTTAAAGTTCTAGATGCATAACACATGGGGTGGCCATCCTGAGTAAGGACAGCACCTAAGGCGAAATTACTTGCGTCTGTAATTAATTTGAACTTTTTATTAAAATCAGGATATTTTAATATTGGGTGGTCTGTTATAATTTCTTTAAGTTTTTCGAATGCTGATATGTAATTAGGATCATTAATGTTTATTTTCATCCCTTTTTTCAGATACCGAGTAATGGGATGTGCAATTTTTGCATAATCTCGTATGAATTTTCTGTAATACCCCGTGATTCCTAGAAAGGATTTGATTTGTTTTCTGGTTACAGGAAGTTTCAATTCTTTTATTATTTTTTTTTTGTTTGGGTTTGGTTTTACCCCAGAACTTGTGAGAATATGTCCTAAATACTCTGTTTCTTTTTTTAAAAAATTGCATTTATCTATTTGTATTTTTAGTTTAGATTGTTCGAGTTTTTCAAAGACTTTTCTTAAATTATCAATATGCTCATCTAAAGATATACTAAAGATAAGGATGTCGTCAAGATAGACTACACAAACCTTATTGATAAGATCACGAAGGACAAAATTCATAAGTCTTTGAAATGTCGCCGGGGCATTTTTCAGACCAAATGACATTCTGACATATTCATAGTGTCCGAACGGAGCCGAAAATGCTGTCTCTTTCCTATCCTCAGGTTTCACAGGGATTTGGTGAAAACCTTTGGCTTAGTCCAGTGTCGTAAAATACTGGGCTTTGCCAAGTTTATCTATTATCCCTTCAATATTAGGTATAGGAAATTCATCACTAATTGTGATCTCGTTTAACTTCCTATAGTCTATCACTATCCGCCATTTTTGTTTTCCTAAATTATCAAGTTTTTTGGGAACTATCCATAACGGTCTATTACAAGGAGAATTACTCTCCTTTATTATACCCTGTTCCAGCATCTCCCTAATTTGTTTTTCAGTTACTTTTTCATGTGTCTGAGGATAGCGATATGCCTTTGAGTAAATAGGGTTATTTGAGGTAGTAAAAATTTCATGTTGTACATTGCTAGTACATGTTAATTGATCGCCATTTTTATAGAATAAATGATCGTATTGATTAATGAGTTTCATTAATTTTTGTCTCTCTTCCTTATTTAAATTATTTAAATCAAGATCTTTATTTTTTCCTGTTTCTAAGGTACAAATTTCGCCTAATATATAAGGATAATCATTATTCTCAAACATAATTTTATTTCCATTCACTTGTAAAAATTTATTTTCTATGTCTATCTTTGCTTTAAAGGGAATTAAAAAATTTTGCCCTATAATTGCGTCATATTTGTCATTCTTAAAATTTATTATTTTCCAGGACAATGTTTCTTCTAATTGGAATTCTTTAGGTATAGGAGTAACTATTTTATTCATCACTCTATTGACCCCATTCAACGTAGCAAAATATAAAGGATTCTTTAATCTTTCTTCAGAAAGGTTTTTGAAAATGTTTGGTTTAATTATACTTGTGTCTGATCCTGTATCGATCAAACATTTGAGTTTCTTGTTGTACATTGAGATTGTTACTATGGGCAATTTGCTCGTTGGAGCGGTTTTGAAAAATTTACGTCGTGTTCTTGTAAATTATCAATTTCCATGGGCTCATAATTATTTCCGTTGTTATTTTGTCTAAATTGTCTAGAAGGAGTATTATGATTTCTTTGTCTAAACTGTCCAGAGAAATTATTGTTATTTCGTCCCTGTCCAAAGTGATTGTCATTATTATGTGTCTGTCTAATTTGACCAGATGAATTAAAATTTTGATTATTATTATGTTTTTGGAAAAAATATTTGTTAGAATTAAAATCATTTCTAAAAAATTTATTTGGTTTTGAAAAATTATTATTATTGTAATTATTTTCTTTTCGTGTATTGAAATTTTGTCTAGAATCTTTATTATTTTTTCGATATTTGTAGTGAATTACTTCGAACTCATCTAATAGTCCAAGATCGTCAAAATTATTATAATTTTCAATCAAAGTTAAATTCCTATCAATATTTATCCTATAACTACCTCCAAGCATATCTTTAACAATTTCAACTAAATTTTTATCATTATTTTCGGGGCAATAATTACTTGGCTTCAAATCATCTAACTCGTATATTTCATTTAATTGATTATTTATGGTTATGGGTCTTATAATATCAAATATTTCTCTTAAACTATTTACCTTAAGATTACGAGTTTGGTCCAATAAACTTTTGTAGCTTCTGCGTGGTTTAAGTATGTTTTTAATTCTGCCTTGACGGAGTCCCAGCTAATATTTTGTCCTAAACGTTGCACAACTGTCCTTGCTTCACCTTGAATTTTTTTCTCTTACAACCATGGATAACCCATATTCAAGGAGTTGTCTATTAGTGTTGCATAATGCTGCTACATTTTATACTGAGTTGATAAATTCTTGAAGAGGATAATCGTCTTTGCCGTGATATGTTTTTATTTTCTGAAATCTGTTGATAACTTGATCCACAGTTAATTGAAACATGATTTGTGGATTCTGGGCTAATTCTTGTCTTCATAACGCAATTTCCCGTTGATGTTGTACTCTCAATTGTTCAAGTGTTTGTTGGAGATTTTCTATTCCTTCTGTTGCCATTGTTCCTACTTCGATATTTCGAACATTATCAAATTTTAAAAAATTTCTTATTTTTCATAAAAAATTACACTCCTTACTATTTGTTACAAAACAAAATTTTCTTCAATTTATTTATTTATTTTTCTTTTTTTTTTTTAATGAACAATTCAATCAATCAATATTTTATATTTTTGTATTTATAAACATTTCTTTGTCACAAAAACAAATATTGTTATTTTATTTATCTATTTATTTATTTTAAAAATATTTATTATGCACTTTAAATTTATTTTAACAGTTGTAAATATTTTGAGGAAAGATTTTTTTATTATTTATATTTTTTTTTCAATTTGTTTTGATATCATAATTTGGGTTTTATTCAAAAATATTTATATTAAAATAACTGTGAAAAACAAAAATACACTTCACACACACATATTTTTTTATTGAAAAACTGTAATATTTCTTTCTTTTATTTTTTTACTTTAAATAATTCACAAAACAATTTGTTCACAAAAATTTTTTTTGTTTAAATCGTTTGAGTAAAAATTCGTACACTGGATCCTTATTCTTCGGAAAAGGATCCTACCGACTGCGCGAATTAACTATGTAAATGTCCACTTAAGTGAAAAAAAAAAAACAATTTATTTTTATTTAATTTTATTTTATTTAAAATTGAAATATTTCTTACAAATTAAAAATAGAAATATTTCTTACAAATTCACAATTCAAAAATTTTGATATGTACGATGCAAAGACGGTCTTAAGACTAAAGTTTTTCAATTAACAGTTTTCTTAATTTCTATGGTAAAAAGTATGATATGACAATTTTATATTTTCTCATGAGAATTACATATGCAACATAAGATTTTTGTTTTTCACAAAAATTCCTAGACGAAATCTAAAACTTTTGTTTTTCATAATTTTTTATGAGAAAATGCAATTTAAATTTTTATATTTTGATTTTTAAAGATTTTGCCAATTCTTGCCAATGTGAATTATCAGTCATGTTTTCTATCGAATTATTTTTTATATTGGGAAATGATGTTGCATATGTAACTCACAAGCTTCTCAACTATGATAAGGTTTGTACTCATTGGGGTGTAAATCTGAAAGAAAAGTAAGTAACGTTTTCATATAAGTATTCAAGTACACAAATCCATCACAAAACATCCTTCTAAATGAAATCAAATGGTACAATCGTCTTTCTCCTACTTATAACTTATATTTTTAGTCTGCAACAGTACATTATGTTTAAAAATAAAAAAATAAAAAGGTTTTATTAATTCAACAAGTATAAAATTTTAACTTTGATTGAAAATCGCTTACCTTGTATAGTATGTGTGTTTAAATGACTTTTCTTATTTGTTTGTATACCAATTATCTGAAAAAATAGTTTAAATAATACAATGTTACATTAAATTTAGTTTATGTTACCTTTTTGACTGCCATACTATATGTTTTTCGCTGGACGGTTTTGAATTTTTGAAGTTACTGATAATCTGTGAAAAAATAAAATAAATTAAATGACGCGATGTTATATAAAATTTATTTTGTTTTACCTTTTAGATTCTTGGTCAGTGTTGCTCGGATCATTCCTGGCTATCTGGACTTTTTTTGTTAATGTTGGTTAATTTCAGATAATTGTTTGAACAATTAATTCAATATTTTTCGTAAAGGTCTGTACTTTTTAAGACATGCATATTTGTCGGCCCAAGTTTTAATAAAATGCCTTCGTCAAAATAAACGTGAAAGTTCACACAACTATGTTGCCTGTTTCACTGCTTATTTTTACGATGATATTTATTTATAATTTTTTCATTTTACAAATGAATAATTTGAAACCATTTTTTTTGTTTAATGGTTTTGTTTATTGTCTTGTTATAAAATTTAAATGTCTAATACAAGCGTACACGGATGTAAAGTTTTAAAAGATATTCATTGTTTGCATCCTCGGAGCAAGAATACCCTTCAGTTTTTTTTTAGTTCATTGTAAAATTTGTTTTCTATGTCTTTTTGTGTAATGAACTCATCAAAGTTTTCTACAAATAAATGTTCTACTTTTTCTAAATAGCACATAAATGTTTTTGGAGGTTTCATTAAACTTGCGTTGTCATATTCTTTCATGTTTATGTATATATAACTTTCATCATGATTTTCTACAAGTTCAGTTTTTTTACACCTGTGATGTTCTTTAAATTTTTTTAAAAGCCAACCTCCGAAGTAGTAGAAAACATTTACCTCTTTTATATCCATGTTAACGAAATAATGGCTAACAGATAAAGCTTCATCATTTTGTAAAATTTTTTCTGCTTGAAAAGCTATTCTTTTTGAACTAATAGCAGGTAACACCAATACTTGTTGCTGCTCATAGTTTCCAGTTTTCACTAATTCCATATATTTGACGGAAAACGATTTCTTGAAAGCGCAAGCAAATTCTTATGATGTGAAATTCCGATTGTTACCACATTTTCTTCTTCTTAACATTCCAAATGAATTTTCCAGAGCATCTTTGTTCAAATTTCCTGTTAAAATATAATTTATTCCGCTTTTTTCTTTCATACTTTTGGATAGTTCTTTGAGACTATTTACTGTAATTAAAAATCTTTCAAGGCATTTTAATTTTTGTGTAATAATATCACCCGTGTTATTATTGTACACTTGTATATTTCTAATAAGGGCCGACATTCTATCCAAAAATTCAATTTGTTTTTCATTTCCAAAGAACGGTCTTTTATACTCTTTGGGCTCCGAAAATTTTGAAGAATTAAGCAAATCAAATAAATTCAAATAAATTATCAAATAGTTCTAAAAATTCTGCAGTATTAATTGCTGAAGGTTCTGCTTCGTCCAAAGACACTTGTGAATAAATACCACAAGATACAGAGTGACTTATTAATTGAGTAGCATATTTGACTTTCATATTATCAAAACCTTCAGGATTTATATGCTTTTCACTCAATTTTGGAGCATTTTTAAAATGTACATTATTTTTATCCCAATGAAAAAAGTTTTCTATGTGACTCCATTTAGCAGTTTTGTTGTTTTCGAATTTTACCAAATGTTGTCTCAAATTGTTGCTCAAGGATTTGATAAGATGAGGTGGATCGAAATAAAAATACATACTTAAATCCGTTCCTGGAATGTTAAATGTAGGCTTGTTCTCTTTAATGTCAAGAGCTCTTTTTAGCCGAATAAAATTTGAACCTTGATCACAAATAACAGCTTTTGGTTCAAGTCCTTTACTTTTTAATTTTGTACAGCTTTCAAATAAGAAAGCTATCAATTTTTCAAAATCACAGTTTGAATTCACAAACACATAACCGAAAAGATATTTATAGTTATGTGTTATTCTTTTAGCCATTAACACAAATGCATATTTGGCAGGTCTGTTACTTTTTTCAATTCCATCGTCTTCGAGTCCAATTATTTGACATCTCTATCTATCAAAGCGTAAATTTGGCTGTAACGACATGCAAACAATACAATTTTTTGCAATTTCCGGATATTGCAATATTCCGGATATGTCAGATTATATGATATCATGTACGGGTCCAAAAATTTTCAAATCCATGTATTTCATAAGGGGTAGATTTTAATGGGTGGGGGACTACAATGACTTTTTGTTCTGAAACACTCTGTAAAATAAAAGATATACCCAACTGGTGATATTGACTTTGGCACACCCTGCATACAGTCAACAACAAAAAATAAGCGAACAACCTATAATTTAATTTAAGAATAAATAATAATAGTTAAGAATAAATAGAATAGAATAATATAAAATGTTTGTTTTAATTTAATTATTTTTTATACATGTTCATAAAAATAAATTGTATGTCTTTCGCTTATTTTTTGTGTTGACTGTAGTACGAGTATGTAGATATATAAACTAGAAGTCGTACATAAAATATTGTTTATCATGCCTATGGGCAAATATGCATATGTATACATAAGAATAGTATGCATACAATTAAGTACAATTAAATAACATGTGTAGTTCTGGTACATTATTTTTAATTTTCTAGCGTTTTCAATTAAGAGAATTACATTAAAAATCCAACATTATGTTGAACGTATACATGTATTTGTTGTCTTTGAAATCGTTAAAAAAATTTAATGCAAAAAAAACCTAAAATTCAAATCTTTTAAAATGTTTGTATATAACTACTACAAAAATGATTACATACATATATTCATAATATCTCATTTTAAGGAATATCGTTAAATAATAATAAATACATAACAACTAATGGCCTAAACAGAAATACCATACATTTCATTCTAACATATACATATGTATACGTATTTTCTGAAATAATTAAGTATAGAAAATCGTTAAATATTTTTTGTTGTTTTAAAATATCATTTAGCATGATCCTTTCACACCCACATTTAATAATTTTCAACATATTACCTAAATATTGTCAAACTGAAATATGTTATTTAAAAAATTATCATATGTATAATAGCACCAAATATTACCTGGACCTTGCTATAAATTTACTTTTGTATGTATGTATATAAAAAGGATATACAATCAACTGTTGTATTTGTTGTTTTTCAAATTTTTTTTACATCAAAAACTTTAACCATTATGAAAAAATATGATGTACAACTGGTCAATCAGAATAATAAATGAACAAATTTCACGATTATTATTAAATTTTTGTAAGGCTAACGTTTTATTTATGATAAATGGTTCATTTTTATATAGACCTGGAAGTGTTATTTGATTCTATTTAAATAAAGTATTGAATTATTATGCAATAATATTCAGAATAATAATAAAAAAATAATAAAAGTTAAAATAATATAATGTTAATAATGTAGTAATAATTAAAACAGTGAAATCGATTTGCAAAAATAATTTTTTTATACATAAATTCAATTTTTTACATTATAACCTTAAAATGCATACATGGTCTTATAAATTTCAATTAATAATTTCATTTGTAATATAGGGTAAAAACAAATATTAAATATTATAAAATAAATTACAATAATAATAAAATAATTAAAATAAAATTAATTTGTGTAAAAAAAATTTAATTAATCATTATAACAATAACCTATGTGTATATATTATGTTGTACTGTGTATTAGTTTATCTGTATATATAAATCAGCATTTTGAATTTCCTTGATGAAGTGCCTCGCAAAATGAAACTGTGTATATGGAAATAAAAAATAAATCTAAAATTATGAATTTGAATTATGCAATTCGATCAAAATAATTCAATTTACTTGCCTAAATTAAGTTATTCCATGTGTACCTGGTTTAGTTTTATATGTTAATCTATTTACTGAAAATAAAGAAAAATTGTGTGTTATTATTAAGTATTTTATATAAATATTGATTACAAATTTAATATTCGATTTAATAAAATAAATCAATTTACTTTCTTCAGTTTTATTTTAACTTTTTCCTTGGTTTTAAACGTTGTTCTATCTTTTTACACTTCTAATATTACTACCAGCACTACTATTTTGACAGACAAACCAGAAAATAAACAAAACAGCCACACTTTTATTTAATACATACAAAACACTAGTTCACGGCTTTTGTATAAAAGGTTTTGATTATGAGGCATTTTTATATATTTAAAAAAAAAAAAACAAGATTGTTTAATATGAAATATTAAATTTTTAAATTATCAAAAACACAAAATGTTCATTGTGATTAACAACAAAAATGTGATTAACAATTTTTTGAAAAATTCGTTTAATATTTCCCGAAAATGTTCAAAAATGAACACAGAAATTGTTTAAAAAATGATCAAAAAAATAAGCAAAATTTTTTAAAAAAATATTTACAAAATGTTCAAAGTATTAAAAAGTAAATGATTTAAAAAATTTACACACATAAACACAATTTAAAAAAAAAAAAATTTAATTTTTTAAAAAAATTTCATAAATTGTTCAAGAAATTAAATGCAAAATTTTCACAAAATTTTTAAAAATGGTTAAACAAATAAACAAAATTTCAAGAAATTAAATTATCAATTTTTAATCATCAATAATTTATTTTCAATTTATTATCGTTATTAGTTAATAATATATCAATATTATACGGTATACATTAGCGATTGAATAGCGATTTAATCCGGATTCAATCACATTTATACCGTAATTGAGTCGAGTTCGGATCGAGTCGAAATAGTGTTGTAGAGACATGGATCAAAAGATCTTAAGATCGAAAATTTGAAATTATTAGAATTGATTGAATTGCATATGAATGGTTTAAGAATATGTTGACATTTGTACATATTATATTCTTACGTACAAACAGTATGAAGAGCATGATTTGCATTGTTATTAAAAATTGTTTTTAAATCACAAATTTTATTTCTACTGGTTATGTCTACTACTTTTACAGTATATTTCGATCCTTCCATTTTTCAATCCTTTATGTATACAAACTAATTATCTTAATATCAATATTGTAATATCAACATGTAATCTACATTCATATATACCATATATACATACATATGTAAATTGTTATTCTAACCGAAAAATTGAATTCAATTCAATTTAATTCACAATATTTCTTCAAAAATAATGAATTACAAAACAGCCAATTCGAAATTATTTTTCCATTATCAATTAATTTTATTTTCATAAATTGAAAAGAAACATTTTAGGAAAGCATGTAATTCAAATATTTTACGATTTTTACGTAAACATTTTTAAAAAAATTGTTTTTCCTACCTGAAAATAACGATATTTTAATGTTATATTACACTGAACCTTTTCATAATCTTAAAGCAGATCGTAAAATGTACATTGAACCTATGTGCATTAGGATCAGCATTATATTAGTGATAGCAGGTAAAATTAAAATGATTAACGTAGAAATTAAAACGACCTTTAGAATAGAAAAAAAACCAGACGAAATGTATTATAAATTCAAAATTAATCTTTTTTTAAATTCTAATAACATACGTATTTAGTCATGCCATAATATTGCATAATATCATAACGCTTTCTCCGATCCAATTTTATTAAAAGCATGCTCTACAAATATGTTGGAGTAAGATTTCCTGTTTAAAAGGTACTCGGAGTGCTGAAATAAATTTTTTTTGAATACCAAAAAATTTAAGTTGTTATAACTTATTATTATAAATGACAGAGGTAAAAATAAATGACGCTATTAATTTACCACATACATATTCACAATCATAAATTCTAAAAAAAGGAACATGTCAAATGCATTCGATAATAATTTTTAAATGCATTAGCAAAACATAGTCTGAGTTATATTGCGTTAATAATTTTTCGAATTATTTCTTGTTTAGAACATTTCATAATTATTTTATGTAATATCAGATGATTAAATTTGCAAAAAAACAGTAAATTAATTCGTTGCCGAGGTGAATTAGGTTTTTCTTCTTTCTTTGTTTTGTAAACTAAAACAACGAACATATTGAAAACGTCAAACCAGCAAATTGAAAATATGTAATCATTCCCGCGTTTTTATAATTTATTTAGTGAAAATTAATTATTTTTTAAATATTTTTATGTGATTTATTTAAAATTTATTAAATTTGGTATAAGCACACGTTTTTTAAATTGTGGGAATGTGTTTTATGTTAATATTTGTTTACTAATTGTGAAATAAAATGTAATTCGGTCTACAAGCAATGGAGAAATTATGTCACATTTTAATTTGTAATTAAAAAGGAATTTGTTTAATAAATATTAATATTTATTAATTTTTTGTATAAATCAAGTGTTCTACTTTGCAAATGATTATACAAATTCATAATTAAATCGTAAAAATAATTAGAAATATTCTCATCAAAATAATACTGTATGTGCATGAAAGCACGTGGTACTACACATACTAAGATACTCGTCAGTGAGCCATAAAACGTGTAAAAATGGTATACGAATATTATCAGTGAATTGGTGAACTAAGACATTAACTGTCGTCAGTGAGCTGGAAAATTTTTTATGAAATATAGGCATTTCGGGTAGAAGTGCGGCGAAGGGATGTTAATTTGCCCATATATTTTGTTCTTCTAGCAAATTAGAATTTTCATTTAAAATGTAATTGTTACTTTTTTACTAATGCAAAAATTTTTTAATATTTTTTTTGATTTTTTCTTACCGTTTTATAACGGTAAAAGCAGTAATGTTATGAAGATAAGTAACATTTACGTAGAAAATCATAAAAATGCTGTTTGGGAGGGTTCTCTCATAAATGGGTAGCCAGACCCTTTAACCTACCTATCGTCGCTTTAACTTCATCGCTATATATTCTTTAATGTAGGCTAGCATCGGACATGCTACCGAGAACACCACTCCGCCACATTGCCGTATTAATATCGCTATCCTCCAGTGGGGGTAGTACGTTATTAGTACGACCATTACTAGACAGTTCTTCATTATTATTATCATTACCTACAATTTCAACTTCATTTGGTTCTTGCGAAGTACTTGCTAGGTCGGGCTCTCTAGCAGTCTCAGGTACAAATGGCTGCAAAGCCTATGCTCTTCTTCTAGTATAAGCAGGTTCACTACGTTTATCACGAATCTGCTTAGCTGTTTTATTTCCTAACTCATTTATTTACTTGTTTTATTTTCTAACTCGAGCATCATATCAATTTTTGACCTTGAGAAAACTAACTGATTATTATAGTTACTCGAATCGCTGACGCTATAACATGATAAAACATAAATTTTAATAAAAAAATTATGTATATATCCCATTTACCCAGAACGAGTACATAAACCATATTATTGTTTCCCAATCAAGCCCGACTATCTCAATCTTCAGAGCCAATCCTTATCCCAAAGTTACGGATCTAATTTGCCGACTTCCCTTACCTACATTATTCTATCGACTAGAGACTCTTCACCTTGGAGACCAGTTGCGGATATCGGTACAGCCTGTTGAGAAGTTTGGGTGACCCTACCATAGATTTTCAAGGTCCGAGGAGAAAATATCGACACAGCAGTAAATGCCATGCTCTTGTAGTCCATCTACCATATCTCTCTTCGAAAGACTTACATGCTAGTGCGACTGTTAAACAGCAAAGAAATGTAAGGGAAAAATTATTATTTTTTTTTAAATACACAAAATCATTCTTTCACTAATTTAGTTTTCTTTATTTTCCAAAATGTGTTTTTTTCCTAAATAAACTGATTTTACATACTATATATTTAATATTAACGTCTTTACTCTAATGAAATCACCACTTGACTTCTTACTGACTGTTCATACAAACAATCATGATAATTAGTAATTAGTAATTATTATTATTATAATAATTACTTGAGAATTAGTACAATAGCGTAACTGGGATCAATTGTTTATTTTACTGATAATGCAAGTATATAAAGCAATCACGTGATTTTTGAATGACAAGTACATGATAGGTTGAGTTCTAAATAATTTTTTCAATACAAATACCTACAATTTTTTTTGTAATACATACATATTTCTATTTTAATTGTGCACTCTCGACGGCTTTTCTATGGTTGTTTCTGTTACCAGCATGAACTTAAAAGCCCATATTTAATAACAAACGTATACTCAACATGTTGTTACACACTCCTTAGCGGATTTAGACTTCCATGTCCACCGTCCTGCTATTATGAACAAGCAATGCCTTTTATGGTATCAGTATGAGTTGTTAATTTGGGCGCCGTAACATTACGTTTGGTTCATCCCACAGCGTCAGTTCTGCTTACCAAAAGTGGTCCACTGGGCACAATATATCATAACCTAAACCTTCATTTCAAGTAAGGTTAGGTTCTTACCCATTTAAAGTTTGAGAATAGGTTAAGGTCGTTTCGGCCCTAAGGCCTCTAATCATTCGCTTTACCAGATAAGATTATTTTTAATAATATTTATTTGTACCAGCCCAATTCTGACAGAACTGTTTCGGTCTACCATCAGGGTTTCCCCTGACTTAAACCTGATCAGGTATAGTTCACCATCTTTCGGGTCACAACATATATGCTCAAGGTATGCTCTAGTTAAAAACAAAACAATATTAAAAATATTATAATGTAAAACTGTATTGAACGCCCCAGGATGGAATTAATATTTTATAAAAAATATTAATTAATCCCATATTTTTATTAAAAAACGTTAAGTTAATTTCGCCTTTAGGTTTTAAATATACTCAATGACTTGCACACATGTTAGACTTCTTGGTCCGTGTTTCAAGACGGGTCCCGAAGGTATCCTAAATATATCGCATTGTTAATCATATAAACGCATATAATATAAGATAATGATTATCTCATAATCTTAATTATAACATCATATGATGTTAGCGTTATATATTAAAATCTGTCAATAATTTATCCGATACTGTATTTAAATTGGTCTTTATGCCATTAATTTTTTAAATAAAAATTAAATAATGGATGAAAATATTACCAAACAAATCTTATGATAAATTTATATATAATATTAACAGATTACAATGTCTTTTTATATAGAAAAAATGCACACCATTCATATATTACTTGTATAAAATAATATATTATTAGTGCTGAATTTTCTATATTAGGTAATCAGGTTCATCGGGCCTAACCTCTAATAAGTTTCACGTACTATTTAACTCTCTATTTAGAGTTCTTTTCAACTTTCCCTCACGGTACTTGTTTGCAATCGGACTCATGGTTATATTTAGTTTTAGATGGAGTTTGCCACCCAATTAGTCCTGCACTATCAACCAACACGACTCTTAGGAAATATCTTCTAGTAATCATTTACGTTACTACATTCCTAGCACCCTCTATGGGTAAATGGCCTCATTTAAGAAGGACTTAAACTGTTAATATGTCATACTAGATAACAGATATTCCATACACTGCATCTTTTGTTTGTTATAAAAACAAAATAACTCAGTGCTCAACTATTTTCTTTTCGCTCACCGCTACTAAGAAAATCCTTGTTAGTTTCTTATCCTTCCCTCATAATATGCTTACATTCATATGAGTTGGGGTGGCTTTTAATTTTGTTTTTTTTTTTTTTTTTTTTTTTTTTTTCAATTTTTACATTTGATATATAAAACTTTATATTATTTTATATAATATAAAGTGCAATATAAATTATCAAAGGCAGGAATAACATAAATATACAATAGTGTATAACCGGACCTTTCGGTCTAGGAAATACACGTTGGTACTTTTATTGTAGCGCGTGAGTTATATCAATATTTAATTTTGATATTAAAAAAATTAATTTTATTTTTTACAAAAATTTTATTTCACTAAGATTTTTAAATCTTTACAATTTGAATTCGGTCTTAAGACTAAAGATTGTTACAATAAAAATATCTTTCTTACGAACAAAATTCTTATCTATTATTTCTTTAGATACATAACCGGTTGTTCCGGGTTATTTTTGTTCAGAGGGTTATTTTTGTTTTTTGATAATACAATCAAAAGTTATGTATGAAAGAATTTTATATAATGTAATATAATACTTCATCAACAATGCTAGTGCAGCAAAAAATGCAATTATTGTAAATATATTAGCATACATTTTTAATGAAATTAAATTTATGAGAATATGAATTAAAATTATTTCTCATGACTTTAATATTTTTCTATTATATCTTTAAATTTTATATTTTGGCCGTTAGAATCGGATTCCGATCTAACTCCTCCCATCATTGTATCAGGATTCTCCTGAATCCTGTTTATTACCTTAACTTTTAATTGTCTTTGTCTACCCTTAATGTATAAGTAAAATAGAGCGTAAACTATAATTTGTAATTTTATGATATTTTATTTCTTTTATTGCTTCTATATTGTTTTCAGAATTTATCAAATTTTATTTCAATATTATTATATATAAAATTTTCTTTTTGTGGTAGTACAAATGTTTCTGTAAAAATCATGATTTTATTACTAAATTCTCTGTTATTAATTCTAATTGTACAATTATTTAAGTTAATGAAATAATGTCCTTTAAGCATCATGATTCTTTCATCACAAGTACTTTTCAATCTACCCGATACAATGTTTTTTATAATAATTATATTTTCTTCAATCATTAAAATTTCTTCTTCACTTTTGTTAATGAATAGACCGTTTTTTGAATGCATACAGTTTTTACTTTCATATAATTCTTTTTAATTTTTTTCTTCTAAGTATGTGAACGTTTTATCTTTATTTCGAACTACATACTCAATATCGGCATCGACCTGTTGTTTTAATGAATTCGCTATTGGTACAAGTAATATTTTACTAATGAGAATATTGTGGGTAGGAATTTTAATGGCGAAAATTATTGAATCATCAATGTGTTTTGCAACACCTAACCTTATATTTGATAATTTATTAAAATCAATATTGTACATAATTATTTCTTCATCGGTTAGTATGTTTGGATGTAAAAATCCTAATCGTGCTGATGCAATATTATCTTGAATATGGTCAATATGTTTTTCAATGAAATCTCATTTGAACATTTGTTCTAAGAAAATACCCTCAGAGATGATTTTCATTTCATTAAAATTCAGTTCATTAAATTTTTCTAATACTTTAGACCTATCTAATTCTATTATGTTTTTAATTTGGATAAAGGTTTGGTTGAAATTTTCATTGATTTTCACTTGTTTATTTATAGTTGTAATTAAATTATGATTATTTTGATCTATAATATTGAGATGATTTTCAATATTCACCCGATCATCGTTATCCATTGTAAAATAAAGCCAGTTGAGTATAGTTACTCCAAAATTTATTAATCCTCTCTTTTGCCGGTATGGTAATAATGTTCTAATTTTAATTTTAAGACTTTTTATTCTTCTATCTATTAATTCTTTATGATCACATAAATCTAACAATTTAGCGTTGATTCCAAGTTATTTACTATGTTGATTATTTCATTGGAATAAATTCTGTGTAATATTATTTCAAACTCGTCTGCTATCTCAACAGTACTTACTTTAATTTCTGCTAGGGTGAACAGAATGTCTCTTTTAAAGAGTACATGTCCTCTTTTTTAGTCGGGATCTTTTTTACTCTTTTCTTCCTTAAATGTCCTCTTTTGTCCTCTATTTTCTAGTAACATTATTATTTATTATAATTTTCTTCAACGGTTTTTTAATATCTTGTACAACATTTATCAGCTGAATTCTCATACCATGTTTCTCATCTGCTAAACGTCATTAAAGTATTTTTTCTTTGCCTTTACCAAAATGTCATGAAAAATGTATCTAATCAAATCTAATATTCAGAAACTTACAGAGTAATCTTTTACAGTAAGCATGAAGCTTATTGTCAAAATTCAAAATAATTCGTAATTTTGTGAAAATTTAAATGTAGATTTAGCTTATTTAGTTAAATTTTAAATTTGGCTTATTTAGATTTTGAAATACTGTCAAAAGTCAATTAATAGATCAATTATCAATGGTTTTAATTGAGAGCGATTAAAAATATCGTCGTATAGTGTCTAAACTGGTAAAGTTGAACAAATATCCGATCTCTAAAATTTCTGTCTTCTACAATACAACCTAAATTATAGATAATAATAAATTAAGGACGAAAATTCCAAAAAGGAAGTTCGTTGTTTCAGATGAATTTCTTGCTCAATACAAATTTTTTTCAAAAGTCAAAGCTCGAAATATGAAGCAATTTGCACTGTTTGTATGGCTGTTGTTTCAGTGGGAAATAAAGCCCGTTTTTATTTAAAACAGCACTTAGAATCAGCAAAACACAAAAACACAATACGGTTTGCAGAATCAACAATGAATATCGAAAATTATTTTACCGAAAAATTTTTCAAGTTGGATATTATTTGTTAATAATAAACGAATTGTTTTGATTTTTTTATTTTATTTTGTTATGTCGTCTAAATTTTGAATAAAACCGTTTATTGATTTTGGCTGAAGTTCCTTTTAGGACCAACCACCGATTTTTATGAAAATTGGTACATATACTATACTCGATGAGTCTAGTTAAATGGTGCTAGTCTCGTGGTGCAAATCGGGCTTATTTCGCTACTAGAGGGCGTTTAAAAAATTTTGTCTTTGTTTCATAAAATACGTTTTAGCTTGCGAACTGTCAGTCTAATGTCAGTATGTTCAGAGAAGTGATAGAAAACCTTTTGTCCTTTCGAATGAGGTATTGGTCAAAACTGCACGTCAAATGGTTCGTGAGTTATTCGAGTTAAAAATATTATTTGTGTCTTGAATCTGTTAACTATGGTTTCTAGCCAAGGTATATGATCATTAAGCTCTTCTTGTTGAGAATGAATTGTTTCGATGTTTGGCGAAGCTTGTGGAGATGTACTTATACTTTGGTTTTCAATTTGCTGCTTATCTGAATCTTCATCTAAGTGATTTATACTCAAATTTCCAGTATCGTCACTGTTTTTAAAATTCTTTTTTTATTCACATCGAATAAATTAATTTCATATGTTCTTGAATTGATGCGACTTAAGAAGTCTGCAACTTTGTTTTCTTTACCCTTAATGTAGTCGATGTTTATGTTGTATTCACCCAATTGGATTAGCCATCGTTGTAGACGAGGGTTAATGTCTTCTCCTGTGTACTTTGATTGTAACCATTTAATTGGTTGATGATCTGTTTGCAGATTACATACATTCTTTGCCGAATAAATAAGGGCGGAAATATTTCGTTACCCATATAATGGCCAGAAGCTCTTTTTCTATGGTAGAATAATTCTTTTCGTGATCGTTTAGGGTTCTATATGCATAACAGACTGGGTGGCCTTCTTGTGTAAGAACGGCTCCAATCGCTAGATTACTTGCATCTGTGATAAGCTTAAATCTTTTATTAAAATCAGGGTACCTTAAGACGGGATAATTCGTAACAACTCTTTCAGTTTATCAAATGCTGTGATATACCTAGGATCATTAATATTGATTTTAGTGTATTTCTTAAGGTATTTGACCATTGGACCTACAATTTTTGCATAATCTTTAACAAATTTGCGGTAATACCCTGTTATACCCAAAAAGCTTTTAATTTGCTTTTGTGTTGTTGGTCATTTCAGATTGCGGATCACTTCTATTTTATTAGGGTTCGGCTTGATTCCCTTTGATTTCAATATGTGGCCTAAAAATTCTGTTTCTTTATTTAGAAAATTACATTTATCAATTTGGATCTTAAGTCCAGCCAATCTCAATATATCAAAGATCTTTTTCATATTTGTAAATGTTCTTCTGAAGACGTACTAAATATAAGAATATCATCCAAGTACACAACATACAGTTTATTTATATAATCGCGAAGGACAGAATTCATCAACCGTTGGAAGGTTGATGGGGCATTTTTTGAACCGAATGGCATTCTTAAATATTAGTAATGTCCAAATGGAGTTAAAAATGCTGTTTTATTACAATCAGATTCGTTCAATGGAATCTGATGGAATCCCTTTGCAAAGTCTATTGTTGAGAAATATTGGGCTCTACCTATTTTATTTAATATGTCTTCGATATTGGGCATGGGCACAAATAATACAACAGTCAGATGTGTAAAAACCATTATATAAAATGTCACATACGAATTGCGATTAACCGACAAGATATGATATGATTAGCAAAGACATAAACCTTTAATATTAATATATATTAACTGACAAAGCTTTCAGTTTTTTGTTTTTCTTTTTCTTAGGCACATACAGTCAGTTCAATTAACCGACAACAAAAAAGCATGATCGTGGAAAATAAAAGCATACATATGTATATTTATATACTATATATAGGTATGATATACATACAATATATATGTGTGCATTTATTTGCACGATCATGCTTTTTTGTTGTCGGTTAATTGAACTGACTGTATACATAAGTATGTATGTATATCGTATATAGCATACGTATATCGTATATATATGTACATATGGACACACTTATATATGTATATATCCATATGTATGGATATATGTATGTATGTATGGGTATGATACGTTCGTACATTTTACTTTTTTCTGACACATATAATGAGAACTGTTTAACATTGCATATGCATAGTTATAGAATAGAAGATTAGAAGAGATATAGTATATGTATTTCAGATTTTTTCACTTTTTCAATGATTTTTGTCGAGTATATATGTGTTTTTGTTTCATTTTATTGGCGTAATACATTTAAGGCAAATTCTGTATTTTTCAATACAAACTAGTTATTGTTGTATATTTTAAATAATAATCTGTATTTTTGTATACAAATTCCCTAATATTAATTGAATTTTGGCTTTTATTTTTTAAACAAAAATGTCTTGGCGTAGAAATAAATGTGTGATTGGTTCTTGTCAAGCTACTTTGCAGTCTTCTCCGGAAAGAAGATTTTTTGAATTTCTCAAAAAAGGTACAGAAAGATATTTTCAATGGCTTAATGCAATTGGAGATTTTGACAAAAATAATATTAGGACCAGAAAACGTCCTTACATATGCAATACTCATATTGAAACCAACGATTTTGGGGGAAAAAAAATTGAAAAATTCTGCTGTTCCGACATGGCATGTGTATTGTGAAGTTCATCCCACTAATTTTGAAAGAATGAGTGTGAAACTGGCTGTGCAAATTTTAAGTCATAGTGTTGCAGCAGGAACTAGAACTTTGTTAGCACTAAACATATTTCCCGATGAAATAGCTAAATTTGCTTCTTCAACTGCAAGCTTTATTGAAAAAATGAACAAGCTTTTCGATATTCTTAATGGCCAACTACCAAAAAAAGGAATTCTGCAGAAGTGGTAGAATTTTTGAAAAAAATAAAGTCTTATATTGCAGACATTAAACCTAATAGGGCATATTGTTTCGAAGGTTTGATAATAACTATAAATTCGACCTTGGCCTTAGCAGACGACTTATTTTTGTGCCACAATGATATGTTTTACTTTTATCCTAAAAAACTCAATCAAGATCCGCTTGAGAATTTTTTTGCAAAAGTTCGAGCACGTAATGCAAGTTCCTTCTTTGTCGGAATTTAAAACTATATTTGCAAAATTGTTGGCAATAAATTTTTTGTTTTCTTCCAATTAATCCTATTGCGAAAGTGATGATGATGAGTTATAAGATGTAGATTGAACTACAGTATTAGAAAAACAGACTACCATTGAAAATGATAGTGTAGCTGAAAATTCTTTTTGCCGATATGAAGATGACGACGAAGAACTAGATGACGAAAACTTCACTTTGAAAATTAAAACTTCAGTTAATGATGCTTCTATTGGCTATTTTTCGGGATATTGTATTTTAAAATGTATAAAGTCTCTGAAAGATCCATGTGCAGACTGTAACACTACAATAATTCAAGAACAATGGTGTCATTCGAATTCGTCATCCATTTTGATTGGAAGCAGTACAAAAAGGGACATAGTAATAGAGGACTAGTTGAGCCAACTAATAAGTTTTTCAACATATGTGAGGAGCATACTGCAATTTTCATGAAGGACTTTAAGAAAATTGCTCATCAAAGACATTTAAAGAAAATTATAATACAAAAATGCATTGAAAAAACGAAAAATATTGATAATGAGTGGTTCAATGGAGAACACAGTTGTTACAATCTTTTAGATTTTATGATTACTCTCTTTATAAGAAAGAATTGTAAATGGATCAAAGATTCAGAAAAATTTGATAAACCTAAGCCATTTTCTAAAAATAATATCACCCACAAATTTTGTTAATTTAATTTCCAAATTTTTTAATCTTCTTTAATCCACTTTCTATATATTTAATCTTGGTGGAAAACAATTATTCTTGTAATTTGTGAGTGTAGTTTAATACAAAAATTCTACAGGTTGATCCAAAAACCACCCCTTTTTGCTAGATACATTCAAAACTTCCTGAAAAACAGTATGATTGACATTTTCGCTGAGCACCTCATATGGATATGCAGAACTGCCATTCGGAAAAAATATTTTGAGAGAAAACGGACAACAATTTATATTTTGAAATTGAATGAATGTGAATAACTTTGTAAAATAGAATTTTCGTTCACATAGGATTTTATTTTTATCTAATCAAAAAAAAGCCACAAAAATCTTCCGACCTAGACATTGAACCATAACTGATATAAACATTTATATTGGATTAACTAATTTATTCATTCATTAATTTCAACCCGTAATTATAACAGAATATATACATACATATGTATACTATATTAGATTTAGAATAGTATGTATTATATTACACACGCATGTATAATACATTCATGTATGTATGTACCCACATGAATAATATAAATGCCATCTCATAGAGTATGTGCACCTGTATCAAATACTTACATACTATATATAGTATACTATATACATAAACATACATATTTCACACATACGCGAGTTTATCATTATTGTGTAGCATTATGTTCATGAATGATTGATGTAGTCAGAATGAAAAAAGTCGAAAACGATCCTAATGATCGATTAACGATTTTATTTTCTAAATCTGTACATACATACATATGTATGTATGAATGTACATGTATAAATTCTATAAAGATAAAAAACAACAAATTTGAAAGTTCTTAAGTTATTTGTTTTGTTGTTGTATTAATTTTTTGAAAAGCTCGCATAAAGTGGTCTGTGACTTAACTCAAGCTATAGTTAAAATACAAACATAAAAATTGTTTGTTCTTCTTCTTTAATATCACTGAATAACATTTCAGTCCATTTACAATACCCATCTGTATTGTTATTTTATTTGTGGTATGGGGAATTTGTCAGCTATAGTGACTTCATTCAGTTTTCGATAGTCGATAACTATCCTCCACTTTTTCTGACCAGAATTATCTGCTTATTTGGGTACGATCCATAATGGACTATTGTAGGGAGAGGTACTTTCCCTGATTATACCCTGTTCTAGCATTTGATTGATTTGGTGTTTTATTTCTTTTTCGTGGACTTGTGAGTATCTGTAAGTGAGTATCAGCTAAGCAGACTCGTGATAAAGGTCGTGAATCTGCTTATGCTAAAAGGAAAGCATAAGTTTTGCAGTCACTTCTGCCTGAGACTTCCAGGGAGCCGCCCGACCTAGCAAGTACCTCTAAAGAACCAAATGAAGATGAAGTCATTAATAATGTTAATAATAATGATGAATTGATTAGTAATGATCGTACTAATAACGTGCTACACCCACCGGAAGATAGTGATATTAATATGGCAATGTGGCGGCGTTGTGTTCTCGGTAGCATGTCCGATACTAGCCTACCTAAAAGAATGAATTTAAAGACGATGAATTTAAAGCAACGATAGGTAGTTTAAAGGGACTGGCTCCCCAACTATGTGAGAACCCCGCAGAATATAACAATAAGCAAATAGTTTATTCCTTTATAGACTCTTGCTACGAAAAGGTGGTAAAATATACATTGAAAAAGTCCCCAGCAAATGTCATCGATGGATAAATAAAGAAACAACAATTGAGCAAAAACTAATCTCCAGCTATTAGTTTGAATCAATCATGTAGAATTAGAAGACAACATGACTACGCTCGTACGTAAGAACTATTTACAGAAAATTCAGGCCTTCTAGCTAAGCATATTAGAGAAGAAACAGACTACATTCAGGTATCAGATAGCAACTCAGGTATCAGTGAAGTTCGTAGTGTGACACTGCCAGCAGTAGATCGCGAAGCTCTGATCTCCGTGGAGAACGTACACCCTCCATTTCAGGTGAAAGATTTTAAGAACAGAGTCAATAAGTTCAGAAATAACGTGTCGGCTGAAACAGATGGCATTAAAAAAAGTCATTTGAAAGGCAAATACGTTCCAGTGGTCCTCCAATATTGCTTCAATCTCATTTTATTAAGCGAAGTGCAGCCATCCATGTGGAGAACGAACCGCACTACATTGTTATTGAAACCAAAAAAGATAGTGCTAATATTTCCAATTGCCGGCCGATAACGATTAATTCGATTATCAGTCGGTTATATCGGGCACTTATTGACTCTAAAATCAAAACATCTATTCAAAAAACACCAAGACAGTAAGGGTTTACGGCTGAGTATGGTTGTTATAATAATGTACATATTCTCAATGAATTGCTGAGAGTTGGTAAAGCAAAAGAAGGATTGGTTTCGGTGCAGTTGGATATTACCAAGGCATTCAATACGGTGCCACATGAAGCAATTGAGTGGGCACTGCGCCGTAAGGGTCTACCTGAATATGCGGTCCGACACGTGGTAGAGTCCTATGAGGACATGTACACGAATATTGGTAAAGGTTCAAACACTGTTACTGTGCAATTGAAAAGAGGGATAAAACAGGGTGACCCACTCTCCCCGCTTATCTTTAACCTCTTGTTTGAACCGCTCCTCATTAAATTAGAGGACTTGACGGGATTCCAATGCGATAGAAACGCATGCATATCATCATTAGCTTTTGCTGATGATCCAGTACTTGTGGCCACCCAACCGAGTAAGGCAGCTGAGCTTCTGTCTTGTACGGAAGAATTCCTTAAGGGGCTAGGAATGCCGCATGCGCTGCAAAAGAGCATGTGTTTCCATATTAAGGAAACTAAAGACTCCTGGTGCATTGTGAATACCAACCTAAAACTTTTAATTTCTTTTAACATAAATCTTTTAATTTCTTTTACATAAAAGAAATAAATCTTTTAATTTCTTTTATCAAGAAATAAATCTTTTAATTTCTTTTATCAAGAAATAAATCTTTTAATTTCTTTTATCAAGAAATAAATCTTTTAATTTCTTTTATCAAAAAAGAAATAAAGCTTAAATTCTTTGATGAAAGAATTAAAATCCGCCACGATAAAACCAAAATTATTAAAATAAATTGGTAAAGTAAATTAACCTAAAAGGGATTTACACACATGGTAAAAAGGTTAGAAAATTTGAAAAAGTTATTTAAAGATACCCAACAACAAAAGTTACCGGGAATTAAATCATGTTTAATGGTCCATTAATAGTTAGAAATATTGGTTAATAAAACTGAACTGGTGAAGTGAACCTAACCTGAAAAGATTAATATAAGCGTGGTTGGAAAAAATCGGCCGGTAGATAAAAAGTGTAATTTAAGAAAAAGATTCAACAACAGTAATTATCGGAAATTTAATGATATCTAAAATAATATACATATGTATGTATATAAATCCAACGACATAGAGTCACTGGAATATTAATACTAAAACTAGTGGTGTAATACATAACACAATAACATATATATAAAAGATAACTAACTTATTAAAACAGTTCCTCAAAATGAACAATCACAGCTGCAAAAAATGTGAAAAAGAAGATAATGACGAGATGGTACAATGTGACAAATGCGATGCATGGAAACATTACACGTGTGCTGGTGTTAATAGTGATGTTAAAGATAAAGATTGGTCATGTCTCAAGTGTCAAGCAATTAAAGTCACTACACAGAGAACACTATCAAAAGCATCATCAAAATCAGACATCACAAACACAATGTGAAGAAAGAATGATAAATTTAGAATACGTCAAGAAAAAGTATGAATTGTTGTCACGAGAAGATAAAAACGATAAAGACACAATTATGTGCGAAAAACCAGAGAATAGATCAATCGAATGTGAATGTCTGGAAAACAACAAAAACACAGTACACGAATGGTTAAATAAAAATGATCAATGTAGACTTTCATCACATGTCATAGCAACACGTCAGATTGTTGGTAAAGAACTACCGTCCTTCAGTGGTAATCCAGAAGAATGGCCACTTGTCATTAGAAATTTTGAAGAAACAACCAAGACATGTCAATTTACAAATCAAGAAAATATGTTCCGATTGCAAAGATGTTTAAATGGGAAAGCATTAGAGGCTGTTAAACATAGATTGCTTTTGCCAAATCATGTACTAGAAATAATAAACACTTTAACAACACTTTTTGGTAAACCTGAATTAATAATCCATTCTATATTAAATAAAATACGATCAGAGCCAGCTGTTAAATTTGAAAAGCAGAAAACTTAATGCACTTTGCACTGTCAGTAAAAAATCTCTGTGCAACATTAGAAGCATCAGAGATGACATATCATTTACATAGTCCAATGTTACTACAAGAACTTGTATACAAACTACCAATTAAAATAAAAATTGATTGGGCTCTTTACAAGAAAAAGTTGCCACTAGAATCATTAAATTACTTCTCAGAATGGATATATGAATTAGCAGAAGCAGCATATGATGTGTGTCATCCAAATGAATTAGTAAAACTAAACAAAATAAAAGAAAGAGTGTTCGTAAATACACATGATAATAATACTAGAAGATGCATATTATGTACGGGTAGCTGTAGAAGTGTTGATAAATGCAACACTTTCATAACTAAATCAAGAAATGATAAATGGATCGTGGTGAAAGAGCTAAAGTTATGCAAAAGATGTTTGAAAAGACACACAAATAAGTGTATTATAACATCAAACTGCAGTATCAAAAATTGCACGTATAAACACCATCCATTGTTACATAACTACGAAGTTAATAAACCGAAAGTTGAGATAAAAACGTATAACAACAATAATGATCATAACGACGTGAATAATGACAAAATGAGAAGTAAACAACAGTCGATAAATAATTATCACAAATATGAAGATAATACCATTCTGTTCAGAATCATTCCTGTTAACATACATTATGACAACAAATCGGTAAATACATTTGCATTTTTAGATGAAGGTTCTTCTGTTACACTTTTAGATGAAAGCTTATGCGGACTCCTTAGTATTAAAGGAGATACGGTGCCATTATGCCTCACATGGACTGGTAACACCACGCGAATAGAAGAACAATAAAAAAAGTATCATTTGAAATATCTGAGATAAAAAATATAAAACGATACAAAATAACTAATGCCAGGTCGACCAAAAATTTAGGTCTACCCACCCAAACAGTTCAGTTCCGAGAAATGAGTAACAGCTACAAACATTTGAGAGGTCTACCCGTGACTTCATATCAGAATGCTATTCCACAGTTGTTAATTGGCTTAGACAATTGGGATGTAGCTATGCCTTTAAAAATAAAAGAAAACAATCCCAAAGAACCAATTGCAGTAAAATGCAGACTAGGTTGGACAATATGTGGTACTTGCAACGGCAATAATAAAGAAACTAAATATATTGGGTTCCATATGTGTCAATGTCAAAAACAGATAACGATATACATGATATGATCAAAGAACATTTCCAATTAGAATGTTCCGGAATAGAATGTTCAAATAAGAATATCATGACAACAGACAATAAAAGAGCCATGAATGTATTAACTAAGTCAACCATACGCAGAAATAGAGTCTTTATTAAACAAACAAATTCAGCACTATATTGAAAAAGGTTATATTAGAAAATTGAATGAGGTTGAGATAAATGAACAACATCCAAGAAAGTGGTACCGGTGTTCCCAGTATTTAATCCGAAGAAACCGAACAAAATACGCTTAGTATGAGATGCAGCAGCCGAACATCAAGGTATAGCATTAAATACGTATCTGCTGAAAGGTCCAGATCAACTGTCATCATTGGTGGCAATATTATTCCGATTCAGAGAAAATAAAATTGGCATAAGTGGTGACATAAAAGAAATGTTTCATCAAATATTGTTAAATGACGAAGATCAACAATCACAAAGACTCCTATGGCCAAATATGTTACAACCCCAAAAACCAGACGTCTTTATGATGAGAGTCTTAACCTTTGGTTCCGCTTGTTCACCAGCAACAGCACAATATGTGAAAAACTAAAACTCTGAAAGATTTAAAACAACACACCCAAGAGCTGTGTCAGCGATACGAGAAAATCATTACGTAGATGACTGGTTGGATAGCGCGGACTCAGAAGAAGAAATATCACAGTTGGCCAAAGAAGTAAAACACATCCACAGTGAGGGAGGGTTTGAAATATGTAGTTGGAAATCCAATTCATTAACAGTTCTTCCAGAAAATAATGCCAAAAATGAAAATTCAAATAAGAATCTCGACACATCGTCAAATTTAGAAAAAGTATTGGGTATGTGGTGGAATACGTCAACTGATACTTTCACATACAGCCTAACATATAATGTCACAAATAGAGGTATTCTGACAGGAAACAAATGTCCTACAAAAAGAGAAGTTCTAAGAACACTTATGTCAATATACGATCCACTCGGCCTTTTAGGCAATTTTTTAATGCAACTAAAAATCCTGGTACAACAAATCTGGAGATCAAAAACAGATTGAGATGATAAAATAAATAATGAGCAGTTTGATATATGGCTAAACTGGATCAAACTACTTCCTAAAGTTGAGAAGCAAGATATACCACGTTATTACATCACCAGCTAGGACAACCAAATATACACAAAAGCAGAACTACATACGTTCGTTGACGCCATTGAGAACGATTACGCAGCAGTATGTTACCTACGAACAGAGTATAAAGGTCAAGTAAAATGTACACTGATTGGTTCAAAAACAAGAGTTGCGCCTATTAAAGCAACTACCATCCTACGATTAGAATTGGAAGCAGCATTACTTGGCACAAGATTCGCAAACAATCATAAAAGCTCAAACATTTAAATTCAGTAAGAGAGTTTACTGGACAGACTCAATAACAGTCCTTAGCTGGATTGTATCTGACCATGGAAATTACAAACCATATGTTGCATTTAGAATAAGCGAGGTTCTTGAAGCTACACACCCTACTGAATGGCATTGGGTACCCAGCAAAGAAAATATAGCAGGCGAAGCAACAAAATGATAATGGACTCAACCAAACGTTCCACCTGATACAAAAGAAGAAATACGGTCAAAATATATAGGTCATATAAGAAAATATACATCAGACATACAGTATGAACGATTTTCCAAATGGAAACGACTATTACGATCGACAGCGTATATTTTAGATTTATACAAAATACGTTATCTAAACCGAAGCAAACAATGGAACAATCAAACCGGGTCATTAAGTCAAGATGAGTTATTAAAATGGGAATATTTATTATTCAAAATTGTACAACAAGAAAGGTTTCATGAAGAATACATTATACTACAGAAAAATAAAAATATACCTGATGAAGATAAGAAAGCGCTACCAAAGAATAGCAGTTCATATCGTTTAACGCCTTATGTTGACGATGAAAACATAATAAGAGCTTACCTAAGAATCGATCACGCTACAGAAGTAACGTACGATGCCAAAAGACCACTCATACCATACCGAAATCACCACATAACACATTTAATTATCCTACACTATCATTGTAAATATCATCATCAAAATCACGAAACAGTTGTAAATGAGCTACGCCAAATATTCATCATTAGCAACTTAAGGTCAACGTTAAAATCAATTAGAAGAAGATGCCAAATCTACAAAATACAAACTGCAAAACCAGTGACACCAATAATGGCAAATCTACCAGTTGCAAGATTGTCTTCATATACCAGAGCCTTCACATATGTGGGAATCGATTACTTTGGTCCAATGATGGTAACAATCGGCCGCAGTTCAGTCAAACGATGGGGCGTTCTCATAACCTGCTTAACTACCCGTGCTGTACACATAGAAGTCACACATTCGTTAACAACAGACTCATGCATTATGGCTATAAGGAACTTCATGAATAGAAGAGGTATACCACTTGAAATATATTCCGATAATGGTACAAATTTTCAGGGTGTCAAAAACGAGAAGTTAAAACAACAACAACTTGATGAAAACATAGTAGTTGACACCTTCATAAGTTCAACAACAAATTGGAAATTCAACCCACCATCCGCTCCACACATGGGAGGAATATGGGAAAGATTAGTACGGTCCATTAAAACAACATTAAAATCCATCAAACTACATCGTAATCCAACGGACGAAAATCTGGTCAACATGATGATTGAAGTAGAACACATCATAAACTCCAGGCCGTTGCCTTACATACTAATAAACGATGAAACTGAAGAAGCTGTCACGCCAAACCATTTTCTATTGGGGTCATCAAGCGGGGTGAAACCAATTGGTACAATGACCGATGAACCGACAATTGTACGAAAAAACTGGGAACTGACAGAGCAATTCGCCAACCGATTCTGGAAAAGATGGGTAAATGAATACTTGCCAGAAATCACCCAAAGAACTAAATGGTGTGAATATACAAAATCAATCCAAGTAGGAGATATAATAATAATAGCAGGTGAAAACCAACCAAGAAACAATTGGCCCAAGGGAAAAATAATTGACGTCATCAAAAGCAAAGATGTACAAATACGACAAGCAACAATTAAGACATCCTCTGGAATATATCAACGCCCGGTCAGTAAATTAGCAGTTTTAGACATCGGCAACGATAAGTAGGAGTAAGACGTAGCTGCGCACATCTTACTAGGTGGGGATCTACTTTCTTAAGTAGATTTAAGAAAGTTAAATGTCATAATTAATTTGGTTGGTTCGTAACACAGAATGAAATCTGTAAAAATCTGTAAACAAGTTGACAACTTGATAGATTATTATAATTTATATGTATATTGAAACTGATCATTTCGTTGTGCTATTTTAAACCATATGGAAGCAGAAAATTGCTAAAGGGAACAAAAGTGCAAGAATTTGAATTAAATTATATTTTATTTAATTTTTTACTATTTGAATTAATTTATATTGTTTAAATTTAGAATTAAAAGTTCTCTAACGATCAGTGTATTAAAACATATTTGGTAAAATAAGATAAAAACCGGCCAATCAAATATAGGGTTAATACAGAAATAAATGTGTACATAAGTTTAAATTAAAACGTGTATTTCATTTGATCAGGACTACAATTTTCGAGAAAAGTTTCCCTGACATGACTCAACACTCAGATGTATAAAAACCATTATATAAAATGTCACATACGAATTGCGATTAACCGACAACGATTAACCGACATTTTTATATGATTAGCAAAGACATAAACCTTTAATTTTGTTTAATTTTAATATATATTAACTGACAAAGCTTTCAGTTTTTTGTTTTTCTTTTTCTTTAAGCGCATACAATCAGTACAATTAACCGACAAATGATCGTGCAAATAAAAGCACACATAATTATTTTGTTTATACATATGCATATATGTATATATATATATTTATGTACACGTACCTATACATATTATGTTTTTATATTTTGCTATTATGTAAATACAAACAGTGTACTTGATACTTGTAATATCCTGATTTTTTGTTACGCAATTACATACATATGTATGTATATTGTATTAATCATTCAATCATGCAATTGATCATTTACAAATTCAGCCTTATTCATTTTTAAACTATTTTTATCTCATTTCTGTTTTATTTTCATCTTGTTTTTTGTTTTTGTTATGTTAAAACATCGTATAAAAAAACAACAAAGTAATAATATTTATTGAAAATATTTATTAAAATTGTATAATTTTTTATTAGGTGTATACATATATATATACTTATATATATTTTACATTATATATTATACATTACACATTATATATATTATATATATACATATATTATACATTATAGATTATATATTATAAAATTTATGTTGGATATAATATAATATAATATATTGTATATTACATGTTATACATATATTATATACTCTATATTAGGTGTACTATATATTGTATATTATACATATTTTATACACTATATACTGTATATTATATATTGTATATTATATATTGTACATATACATATTATATGTAATACATGATTTTCAGGTACGTCAGTTAGATGACTTTATATATTTGGCAATATCTTGTAAACTACTTTGTGTATTTGACTTGGTAATTAATATAGTCGGATGCAAAAGTCGAGAATTATTAATACATATTCAAACTTCAAAAATGTGTTTTTTTTTTTTTTTGGAAAAATATGGTTTTTCAGTCACCCTGTATATTTTTTGCATTAGAAACTTTGTACTAATTATGGGAAAGTTGTTGTTTATCAGTATGCTGGAATTCTGAAAATTTTATGAACATCGGATAAAATTGTCACGAGTTATTCAAAATTTTCTGTCAATGTTTGAATTTTTCTTTCAATTGTTCGACATTTCTTGACACCAAATTTTTTGGATTATAGGCGTTAAGAAGAATAAGTGTGCAAAGTTTCAAAAATATCGTACCTAAGTACTGAAAGGAACTCCTATGAAATTATGTTGTTTTTGAATACCTATGTTATTAAAATTTTTTAGTTTATTTTTTTTTTAAATTTTTGTAAAATCACTATATGAAAATAGTTGTATTTCTTCAACATAAATATGTGGCCGGAGACTGGTGCACAAATGGCCGGTGAAAGGTAACTTTGTGGCTGGTAATAAAGGGAAGTGCACTTTTTTTAAAATTGAAAAATGTTGGTGAAAAAATTAGTTTAAAATATAACTTAATTTTGAAGTGACAGGCCATACTACATTGTGAAAAAAAATTCTAATTACGACAAGTAAAACGTAGAAAATTAAGGGTTTGAAATTTAAAAACGTCTTAAATGGACGCCTACCTATGTATGTACATTATATTATATGGATCTTGTATTGTACTTTTTTCTGACACAAATGTTCAGAAACTATTCAACATTGCATAGTTAGATATAATATACATAAATGGGTATAACCAGTATAAAAGCAAGTATAACTTATCTGGTTCATTATTGCCTAATTTATATTTGGCTTGCCTCATTCAAGAAAATTTTGGTGTATCTTAATGACAATGTTTATTCAGAAAAATTAGAAAACGGACAAAAACATAAACTTTGAAAATGAACAAATATGAAAGGATTTGTAAAATATAAAATTTATTTCGTTCAAATAGGATTTCATTTTCATCAAATCAAAAAAAAGTCGCAAAAATCTTCCAACCCCGGTATCACCGTAACTGTTGAGATTGAACTGATAAAAACATTTACATATGTACATATATATATGATTTACTAATTTATTTACTCATAAATTTAAAATCGTAATTATAATATAATATGTGCATACTATATTAAGATTTAGAATAACATTATATTACACACGCACAAGCATACCATACATACGCATGTATAATACATATGTATCCATGCACACAAATAATAAATGAAATATATTATATCTATCAAATAGTATACTATACATATGTATGTATATACATATATTTCACCATTTCACGTACATGAATTTCCAATGAATATGAAGTAGTGCGTTGATGAATGATTGTGTAGTCATAGAATGAAAAAGTCGAAAACGATCCTAATGATCGATTAACGATTTTATTTTCTAAATCTGTACATACATACATATGTATGTATGAATGTACATGTATAAATTCTATAAAGATAAAAAACAACAAATTTGAAAGTTCTTAAGTTATTTGTTTTGTTGTTGTATTAATTTTTTGAAAAGCTCGCATAAAAAAGTTTGTGTAATATGTGGTCTGTGACTTAACTAAAGCTATAGTTAAAATACAAACATAAAAATTATTTGTTCTTCTTCTTTAATGTCACTGAATAACATTTCAGTCCATTTACAATACCCATCTGTATTGTTATTTTATTTGTGGTATGGGGGAGTCGATTCCTTTTCACAATGAGGAATCATATTTACAATACTTAGAAGTAAAAATATCTCCTTGGACGGGCAATGCCCTGACAGAGGTCAAACATTCGTTGTTTGCATCTCTGCAGCGTGTAATGCGTCTTCCTCTGAAGTACCATCAGAAAATTAAATTAATATGTACGTATTTAATACCGCACTACTTGTATGCGCTAGTAATCGCAATACCACCTAATAACAGAGATAGACCAGGAGCTACGAGTAGTGTTTAAAGGTATTCTCCACCCTGCACAATAAACTGCTCATGGGTTGTTATACTGTGCTAAAAGAGATGTTGGATTGGGGTTTCCTAAGTTGGAAATTTTAGTGGTATCGACTACATTAAAGACCGGTTTAAAGTTCATTAAATATAATGACCCTGTAATAAAATCATTGGCGAATATTGGCGACATGGTGGAACGTTTTCGGAAGTCTGCTAATGCCGTCGGGTTAAACTGGCCTACTTCGGCTAGAGAGGTGGACGATTACAAAATTAGAGCCAAGAAACAAGAACTTGCCAAATGGAGTAATCTTCATTGTCGAAGGAAAGCAGTGGACTCTCTAGTTGACGATCATATCGGTAATTGCTGGCTTTAAAAACCCGAATTGCTCAAGCCATGCAGGTATATAACGGCCCTCAAATTAAGAACTGACACTGCTGCAAATAGAACAACATTGCGCAGAATTAAACGTGAGGTGCCTAGTATAATGTGCAGACAATGTTGTGCCCAGCCTGAGACTCTGTCGCACATTCTTGGTCAATGCATTAAAAATAAGTCTGCTAGAATCACGCGACATAATGAAATCAGAGATATGTATGTATGATCGAAAACGAAGTAGTGCAAAGAAACCAACAATTTGCATCTTCGAAGAAACCTTCAATCCGGCTAACTTCTGGAAAGGTCCTCTAACCTGACCTGATGATTAAGAACTAGGAAGGGGTCTTTGTGGTCGATGTAACAGGCCGCTATGAAGACGGAGATTACCTCGTAAGGGGGAGGTTGGATAAGATTAGAAAATATGAGCCACTTATTCCACTGCTCAAACAAAGGTTCCAGAAGACTTGCGGTGAAGTCCTACCTAAATTCGTAGGCACCCGGGAGTCTATGCCCAAGGAGACGGTCATGTTGTGTTTTTTAAGATTTTTGGTTAGAGGTTTTTTAGAGCAAAACAATTTTATTCTTTGAACAGTAAAACTCAACTCACCAAACTTATCAAAGATTTTCGTCGTGGCTATTTTCTCTCTTTATATATGTATATAACATGGGTTGGAAGAATACGTCTTCCAAGTCTGTGTAGTTAATTCGGGCTTAATAAATAACAACACTGTATTTTTATTTTAAAACTTTATTCACAAACACTTATTTTGTATACAATATAACGAACTTATTTTACTTTAAATTACTTTAAATCTAATTTTCAATAACCGACCGAAACCAAACTTAGAATTAGAATAATTATGCGACAATACTTTATGTAATTTTTCAAGCTTTATTTTATTTTAAAAGATTCTAAGTTGAAATTAATTAATAATCAAAGTTACGCGGTATTTTACTATGCGACTTTACTTGTTCAAATCCAAATTATAACTCTCTGATAATCGTAATTATTCTTCAATAAATACAATTATCAATTTTCCCTACTCCATTTAGTTTAACTGATAAAAAACAGTTCCTTATTTCAAAAGATTATTTTTACGTTACGTTAATTTAATATTTCGGCCTTGCCAATAGTAGGGAAGATTGGCGTAATCATTTTCTATTCTTATTGTCTTACTTCCTATTATGAAGACAGTAATTATTTTTCTTTTATTTCTTGTCTTTAATATTGCATATTGCTCTATATTGTATTTAAATGCTTAAAGTTTAATTGCTTAACACTATGCATTTTTCCTATATGCATTTACCATATGTTATTGTTACACAGTTGTTATTTTTGTTTTTGACACAATTGTCTTAACATAATATGTAATATTTGACTGACCGACTTATGAATGAATTATCAAATCAAATATCACCTTGTTCTGATTTATTTAACATACATAGTTATGTGTAACATGATTACTGTGATATACTTTTTGTTTTCCGTATAGCAGTTTACATTATTTTAAACATCTGGATTATTTTGCAATAATTTCGGTAACCTGATTTTTTAATTAGAATAGGAAATGATTTACCAATTGGCAAGCCAATTTAATTTTGTTTATTAATTTATTTGAAATTTCTACTCATGAATATTTTTGCGTAAATTTTGATTTTACATTTTTATTGATTCATCTTATTTATTATCAAATTGTGTTACAATTTGATATTTTTTATACAACATTTGGCGCAAATAACAACATAATTTTGATAAATATTGTAATCAAGTTAAGTATAAAATGCAGAAAATACGAGAAATTGTTAAACAAAATTTAATTGCTCAAAAACATCAATCAAAAAATTATTACGATAAAAACATGCGTGTAGAAAAATTTCACATTGGTGATCGGGTGCTCATACGTGATAATGCTAGAAAGCATAAATTGTCACCAATATGGAAGGGGCCATATGAAGTAATACGCGTGAACTCTGATGTAAATACGACCATAAAAATCGGAAGGAAGAATCGGAATAATTTGGCGCAGCCGGTAAACGTTTTAATAAAAACACTATAAACGCTTCCGTTTTTTTTGCTACATAACATATGAATTTGCTATAATAAAATTTTGCTGCGTAATTAATTTGGCGCAGCCGGTAAACGTTTTAATAAAAACACTATAAACGCTTCCGTTTTTTTTGCTACATAACATATGAATTTGCTATAATAAAATTTTGATGCGAAATTAATTTGGCGCAGCCAATAAACCGTGTTAAGATAAACACGTTAAACGCTACATTCGGTATTAAATAAATTTAAAAAACAAAATAAAGCCAAAATATAATAATAATAGGTGAAGAAGTAAAAATTTTAAAGAGAGATGAATTGAAACGAAAATATAAAAAGAATCTTTATGAAAAGCGAAACAAGCCAGAAATTACAGAAATTGAATCATGCGAACAAATTAAAAATAAAAAATCTGAGAAATTTGATAAAATAAATAAGGTAGAGGTTAATAATGTTAAAAACAAGATAAAGGTTAATGATTTTAAAAATATAACACAAAATGTAAATATTGTTAAAATTTACGAAGAGTACAAAATACCCGCGCGTACTGAAAAAATTATTAAAATTAGAGTCAATTTCGATAATGATGTGATATGTGAATCACAAGAAATAAAATCAGGTGTATTTCTCGCCGGTGCAATAACGACACCGCATAAAAATCAAACGGTTGTTTCAATTTTAAATAATAACGAAAAAGATGTATACATTAAAAATTTTAAAATAATATTTTATCCAATTAATGACTTTGAATTATATGAATTTGAAAATAAAGACTATAAATTTAATAAATTGCTCAAATTTTATTCCAATGAAGAAAATAAAACACAAAATAAAATTGAAAATATAGAAACGAATACCTTATACAGTAGACAGTGTACAAAACATAATTTTAAAACGATACATAAACTTTCATGTGACAAAGAAACAAAATAATTATGAAAGATTAAAATTGTTACAAGAAAATTTATCAATTCCAGAATATCTGAATACTGAAGAATCTGAAAGTATAAAATCCATATGTGAATCCTTTAATGACATTTTTCATTTACCAGGTGACAAATTAACTTGTACAAAAGCAATAACACATCAAATTCCTTTACAACCAGGGAAGGGGCCTATTAATCAAAAAATGTACAGATTACCTCAAGTACAAAAAGAAATAGTTGAAAATCAAGTGAAAGAAATGTTAGATAATGATATAATCACACCAAGTAAAAGTCCATTCAATTCTCCTTTATTAGTAGTACCTAAAAAACCAGGTCCTTCTGGAGAAAAACGTTGGAGAGTTGTGGTAGATTTTAGGAAACTGAATGAAATAACAATAAAAGATGTACTATATATCCTTTACCTAGAATTGACGAAATATTAGATCAATTAGGCCACTCTAGATATTTCACAACATTAGATTTGGCTAGTGGATATCATCAAGTGTTGGTTGATGAAAAAGATAGGGAAAAAACAGCATTCAGTACTTATCAGGGACACTACGAGTTTAAAAGGATGCCTTTTGGTTTAACAGGGGCGCCAGCCACTTTTCAACGATAATTGAATAATATTTTGACAGGACAAAACGGACTGAAGGTGTTAGTTTATTTAGATGATGTTGTGATATACGGTAGAAATTTGGAAGATCACAATAAAAAATTAATTGAGGTTTTTCAACGAATAAGAGAAAATAATTTAAAATTACAGCCAGAAAAGTGCAACTTTTTAAGAAAAGAAGTAATTTATTTAGGCCATAAATGTTCAGCGGAAGGAATTAAACCAGACCCAGACAAGGTTAAATGTGTAGTAAATTTTCCTAGGCCAAAAACAGTCAAACAAGTGCAATCATTTTTAGGTCTAGCGAATTATTATAGGAAATTTATACCAAATTTTTCAAAAATAGCCGAGTCAATTACAAAGTTATTAAGGAAAGATACGAAATTTCAGTGGAATGAACAATGTGAAGAAGCATTTGAAAAATTAAAATTTGCTTTAACAAATCCACCTTTATTAACTTATCCTGACTATGAAAAGCCATTCTTTTTGACAACTGATGCTAGCGGTGAAGCATTAGGAGCTGTTTTATCACAGGGTGAACTTGGCAACGAACAGCCAATTGCATATGCTAGTAGAACACTAAATGATGCAGAAAGACGATATTCTACAATCGAAAGAGAAATGTTGGCTATAGTTTGGGCTGTAAAAAATTTCAGATGTTATTTATATGGTAGAAATTTTACGGTTTTTACAGATCACAAACCGTTAGTAGGAATTTTAAAATTAAAAGATACAACAACAAGATTAGCTAGGTTTCAGATCAAATTAGCAGATTAAGACTTAAAGATAGAATATAAGGCAGGGAAATTAAATCAGAATGCGGATGCTTTAAGTCGAATACCTTCAAGTGAAAAGGAAATTGAAAATAAAAATAAAAACAATTTAACAAGTCATAAAATTAATTGTAATGTAGTCACTAGGGCTAGACACCAAATAAATGTAGAAAAAGACAGAGGAAAATCAGTTGATAACACTGATAACGATAATGAAACAGATAACGAAACAGAAATAACTAAAGATTCACATATTCAAACCAAAGACAGTGCGAAAATACTAACAGATGAAAATGACATTAAGACAATATTACATGAATATCACGATACCCCATTAGGTGGACATTTAGGAGTACTTAAGACTTATAAAAGACTACGACCATTTTATAAATGGAAAAATATGTTGAAAGACATACAAAAATATATTAAAAAGTGCGAAAAATATAAGAAAAATAAAGCAGGCAAGCAAAATAAAATGCCTATGGTAATAACAGACACTCCGGATCAACCCTTTGAAAAAGTTTATTTAGACATTGTAGGGCCATTACCTGAAACACGAAACAATAATAAATACATATTAACATTTCAAGATGACTTAACCATATTTTTAGACTGTGTACCATTAAAAGATTGTGAAGCCACTACTGTAGCACAAAAATTTTATAAAAATATCATTTTAAAATATTCTATAATTCCGAAAAAATTAATAACCGATCAAGGCGCGAATTTCTTAAGCGAAACAATGAAAGAGCTATGCAAATTACTAAAAATCAAAAAATTACAGACAAGTGCATACCATCCACAATCAAACGGTTCATTAGAAAGAACTCATGGTCCATTGGTTGAATATCTCAGAACAATTGTGGATGAAAATCCAACTGAATGGGATGAATGGCTGGCAGAAGCAATGTTAGTGCATAATCATTCACCTCATACAGGAAGTAAATTCACACCAATTCATGCATTATATGGTATTAGTAATCCTTTACCATCTGTGTTAAATAAATCACCAGAGCTAATCTATAATTTTGACAAATATTGTAATCAAGTTAAGTATAATATGCAGAAAATACGAGAAATTGTTAAACAAAATTTAATTGCTCAAAAACATCAATCAAAAAATTATTACGATAAAAACATGCGTGTAGAAAAATTTCACATTGGTGATCGGGTGCTCATACGTGATAATGCTAGAAAGCATAAATTGTCACCAATATGGAAGGGGCCATATGAAGTAATACGCGTGAACTCTGATGTAAATACGACCATAAAAATCGGAAGGAAGTTAAAGGTTATTCATAATAATCGGTTAAAGAAATTTTAGGCTATTGATTTTTACTTTTTGACTTTTTACTTTTTAAATATGCAAGTAATTTAATGGAAAATATTATAAACAAACACAAAAAAGCCTGGGAAAAATGGCATCGAATTTTAATTCATAAAACCGCATAACACGTATAGTACAACAATTAATATAAATTACAGTCGGATACTTTGAAACTCAAAACTCCACAATTTTTTTTTATGAGTTAATATCCACTATGGGAAAATCTATGATATGTAAACAGAAAAACAAATAAATACATAAACTAAACATACATGACCATTACACATGACAAACATACATACCTAATGACATATATACAGTGTACACATTTATAAAAACATTATTTATCAAAAACGTTTAATGGGTAGTCTAATAGTCTAGGAAAGTCAAAATTACGATTCATATATTTATAAAAATATATATGTGTATATTAATTAACATACTTCCATACATGCAATTAATGAAAAACAAATATAAAAGTATAATTACAATAGTCAAATGTACATACATACAAAAAAAAAAAAAAAGGAAAAATCAAGAACGAATTATTCTTGCACATCTGTGACAAGATCAGATTACAACTCTGTATAACTGCAACATATGAACATAAGAACATTATCATTAAAAATAAGGTAATACTATAATGAGAAGAAAAATATATATAAAATATTTACATATACCTATACATTATAATATTACCAATATAGAATAAACATTTCAAACAAAAATATATAAAAAAAAAAAAAAATTATATATAAATAAATATACATATCATATATGTAAACATATAATTGTCTAATTTAACAACTTATTGTAGTATAGATATATAGTGAATATATAAAGCCATACATGTATAAGTAAAAAATAAAATAGTAGATAAAAATGCATACGAAGCAAAATAATATATAAAAAAAAAAATATATAAATAATAAAAAATATTATGTAAGAAAATAAAAAATTAATGAACTTGCAAAATAAATAGCTCAATAGTATTAAAAATAAATAAATAAATAAATAATAACAAAAAAAAACAAAAAAAAATTTTTTTATAGTAAATAAAAATATAAGTATACATTTATATAAAAAAAAAAAATAAATTAAATCGAAATTAAATTTAAGAAAAAAAAAAAAAAATACAGTACCGAACCAAACATTTTAAAAGGAAATTATGTATAAATAAATTACAAATAATATAACCCCACAAACCATTTTTTCGAGGGGGGAGGAAATGTTGTATAAAAAATATCAAATTGTAGCACAATTTGATAATAAATAAGATGAATCAATAAAAATGTAAAATCAAAATTTACGCAAAAATATTCATGAGTAGAAATTTCAAATAAATTAATAAACAAAATTAAATTGGCTTGCCAATTGGTAAATCATTTCCTATTCTAATTAAAAAATCAGGTTACCGAAATTATTGCAAAATAATCCAGATGTTTAAAATAATGTAAACTGCTATACGGAAAACAAAAAGTATATCACAGTAATCATGTTACACATAACTATGTATGTTAAATAAATCAGAACAAGGTGATATTTGATTTGATAATTCATTCATAAGTCGGTCAGTCAAATATTACATATTATGTTAAGACAATTGTATCAAAAACAAAAATAACAACTGTGTAACAAAAACATATGGTAAATGCATATAGGAAAAATGCATAGTGTTAAGCAATAAAACTTTAAGCATTTAAATACAATGTAGAGCAATATGCAATATTGAAGACAAGAAATAAAAGAAAAATAATTACTGTCTTCATAATAGGAAGTAAGACAATAAGAATAGAAAATGATTACGCCAATCTTCCCTACTATTGGCAAGGCCGAAATATTAAATTAACGCTACGTAAAAATAATCTTTTGAAATAAGGAACTGTTTTTTATCAGTTAAACTAAATGGAGTAGGGAAAATTGATAATTGTATTTATTGAAGAATAATTACGATTATCAGAGAGTTATAATTTTGGATTTGAACAAGTAAAGTCGCATAGTAAAATACCGCGTAACTTTGATTATTAATTAATTTCAACGTAGAATCTTTTTAAGTAAATTAATCTTAGAAGAATTACATTTACATTCTACATTCTCGAATTCTAAGTTTGGTTTTCGGTCGGTTATTGAAAGTAGATTTAAAGTGATTTAAAGTAAAACAAGTTCGTTATATTGTATACAAAATAAGTGTTTGTGAATAAAGTTTTAAAACAAAAATACAGTGTTGTTATTTATCAAGCTCGAATTAACTACACAGACTTGGAAGACGTATTCTTCCAACCCTTGTTATATATATAAAGAGAGAAAATAGCCACGACGAAAATCTTATTCCAATCACAAAAGAATTTACAAGAAAAACTCTTTAATGTATAACATAATCACAGGGCCTCGGATATGAGTCCTGTATTGTTATTTTTCGTCACTACCTCCCCGTGCTGGGAGTGGGTAATTTACGCGCCTGCTGTCTTCCTTAGATGTGGTAGCCGTTTCTCAGGCTCTCTCTTCGGAATCGAACCCTGATTCCCCGGTATACGTTGCAACCATGGTAGTCCAAGATACTACCATCAATAGTTGATGGGGCAGAAAGATCTGTCGACGGTACTAGACCGTACGATCTGCAAATTATCTAGAGTTCAACCGTAATAACGATACCTAATCGCATCGCTTGGTTTTACTCTAATAAAAACACACGTTCCAAAAGTTCGTGTTTACATTGCATGTATTAGCTCTAGAATTACCACAGTTATCCAAGTAACTGTTACCGATCTAAGGAACCATAACTGATATAATGAGCCTTTTGCGGTTTCACTGTAATTTCATGTGTACTTAGACATGCATGGCTTAAACTTTGAGACAAGCTATAAACTACTAGCAGGATCAACCACAATTATATTTTATATTTTAAAATATTTTATAAGAACTATCTAGATACATAATACATTTTTTATTAATGTATTTGAATCTGGTAGTATCTGACACATATTCATGTATATATGTATATGTATATATAAAAGACAAATAAGAATTTCAATCATATATCCCTCATAAATACTTATATTTTATACCTTTTCTTTCATTTATTAGGTATTTTATTATATTATTATATATAAAAGCCTTTCGACTATTTTATTATATTATATGTATATGTATTTAAAAAAATTTTAAAACAAATTGCATATTAATTTATATTATTAGTAGCCATATATGAAACTCACAAGAATTGAATATAAATACTCAATTCTGAATTATTCAATGCTTCACCTGGTATTAGACACAAATACCTACATTAAAGCATTAAATGTCAATATAATAATATTTAGACGAACTATGAATACCATTCCCTAATGGTACCATAAACGACTATATATTTTTTTAGCGGTCGACACATATCTTTAACGTATGTCAATATTGTTGTGAACAATTGGTACAGCACCAATCATGTATATGTTTTGCAAAACCGAAATGCTCAGAAACTGTAAGAATGTGTTCATGTATATGAACTTTATTTCATTAATACATTTATATTAAAATAAATGTTATTAAATATTATTACTAATCAGTTTGACTCATAAAGCATATTTACTTGGTTAATTAATTCAATTTATTCTAAACTATATAGATTTCTTGAAAATGGAAGAGCCGACATAAAAAAAAGTACAAATGCCATCATGTACGTTTGAGGTATTAAAATGAGGTATGAATTTATTATATACCATTTAACCATAATAATATACTTTTTATAATATACATATAAAAGCCGATACCTATCTTTGAGATATGGCTTGTGTACATACATATACTCTACAAGTTTCCCAAGCCATAGAGATTTTAAACGTTAATATGTACACTCTGAAGGTTTTCCAAGCCTTAGAGTTTATCTAATTTATATCAAAATAAATGTTTTTAAAATAATTATTATGTTAATTGTAATTAAATGATGTATTTTATACAATATTTATTATATGTATACTTTTTTTATACCGACGGCATGTTAAAAAATGTAATTTTATTATATAGTATGTATATATAAGACAAATATTTTATCTATCTTTTTATATGTTTATATTGATAATATATACACTATTAATATATTTAATATCTTGTTGAAACAATATATAATAATAATATTGCTTCAGCAACATTTAAATAGAATCTGAGGCCAAGCGAACGATATATATATATGTACATATGTATACGTATATAGTACATATAATAAATCAATATTTTTGACCTCTTCATCATATCATTGGATAAATTCAAATTAATATCTCGAATCATCAAGCAAAGGTGAAATGATTAGCTTCAGTGGATCGCAGTATGGCAGCTGCTCTACCACTTACAATACCTTGCCCGTTACCAAAGTCGTTTACAATTGATTTTAGCATTGACATCGTATTTAATAAAATTTAGTCAAATTAACTAGCTTTTTGTATAGGCGCTATTAATACATCCCACACTAGCTATGTTAAACGACACATTGGCTTCATTTTATTTATCTTTTATAATTTTTACATTATAAGCTCTAAATGGTTTATTGCCATACAATTCAATTACCCCATTACTATTATTACAGTCCAGCTCGGATACGACCTTAGAGGCGTTCAGGCATAATCCAACGGACGTAGCATCATACCACTATTCGCTCGAATAAGTATTGTGCCATAGGTCCGTACCTGCGGTTCCTCTCGTACTACGCAGGAATGTGACGTAATAACATATTATCAACAGGAGGATAAAACTGACCTGTCTCACGACGGTCTAAACCCAGCTCACGTTCCCTTGCATGGGTGAACAATCCAACGCTTGGTGAATTTTGTTTCACAATGATAGGAAGAGCCGACATCAAAGGATTAAAAAGCGACGTCGCTATGAACGCTTGGACTCCATAAGTCAGTTATCCCTATTGTAACTTTTCTGACACCTCTTGTTAAAAACTCTTTAAACCAAAAGGATCGATAGGCCGAGCTTTTGCTGTCTCTATGTGTACTGAACACCGACATCAAGTCAGCATTTGCCCTTTTGCTCTATGTGTGGTTTCTGTCCGCACTGAGCTGGCCTTGTGACACATCCGTTATTGTTTGAGAGATGTACCGCCAAATTCAATTTACTTTAATGCATGCATATATAAATCCACAATACAGTGAATATAATATACATCATTATTTCATTTAAATTTGTTCATGATGCATGTTCCATTTTATCAAGTAAGTAAGGAAACAATAAGAGTAGTGGTATTTCATTGTTGACATATGGCCTAAACTATATACCTATCACTTATGCTCCACCTCTTATGTCTCATTATACTGCCAGACTAGAGTCATGCTCAACAGGGTCTTCTTTCCCCGCTAATTTTTCCAAGCCCGTTCCCTTGGCTGTGGTTTCGCTAGATAGTAGAGAGGGACAGTAGGAATCTCGTTAATCCATTCATGCGAGTTACATATAGCGATATATGTAATACTGAAAAGAAATATGAAACGCCGGAAATACCTAAAATACATACAAAAGAAAAACCTATGGCATGGTAACAAACAAATTATGTATTTTTATTCTATTTTTGCATTTTTTAACAAAGTATAAATCTTTATAATATTTTATATTTTTCTCATGAAAATTATGCTTACGATGCATTTTGACAATACATAATACAAATATTTGAATTTTGTTTTTTTTTTGGTAATATAATATAATTAAATTTTTAAAGAATAAAGAAAAGGTATTTTTTGAAAAATTAAAGAGAGTCAGTCTGAATCGAGAATTATAAAAGTTTAAGTCAGAAGCCGGACGGAATATTGAAATCTATTTTTGGTTTTGTATTGTGAAATATATAATATTTAAGTGAAATTGTAAAATATACCTAAAGGTTTACAATAAACTTAGTGAATAAAAATAAAAACGTATTTTTTTTCTCTCCGTAATAAACAAAAAACATAATTGGCGCAGTCGGTAGGATCCTTCTCCGTCGAATAAGGATCCAGTGAAACGAATCAATAAAAATTGTATTACAATAAATATATACATAAACGTATATAAGTACAAATTGAATTAAATTAAAAAGAAAATATTAAATAAAACTGTATAGTTTATTAATTATTAATCAAGGGTAAATAAAGTGTGAAACGCAGCAGTTCAAAGTGAAATTTAGTGAATTGTGAAGAAACGACCACTATCATCCTGAAAAACAAAACGAAAAACTATACTGGAGAGAAGAAATCAACGTAATAAAATCATTGACGAAAAGAGAAATATGGCAGAACCAAATATGATGGAACAATGTTTGGCCGTCCTTACTGATATATTAAACAGGCAGACTCAACAACAAACTTTAAGAAGTAGAATCGAAAAGGAGATTCGATATCTACCAGCTTTTGAAGGAAAACGTGGTACGTTACCTGCTTTCATTGCATCTGTAAACAGAATTCTAGAGGAATACGGAAATCAAGCTCAACAAGTGTATATCATCATTTATAATGAAAAAATATTGGGTCCAGCAAAAAACTATTTAGATACAGCACCCCCTGCAACGTGGGATGAATGCAAAGCGAAGCTGAAATTACAATATAAACCCACCAAGGATCAAGGACAAATTATGAAAGAAATCAACATGTTAAAAGTAAGTACTATTGCAGAATTAATGAATAAAATAAGAATTTTTGTAGAAGATATTTCTGAATGTGCAGTTTATAGTGAATTTCAAGTTCAAATTGTAAATAGTTTAAGTAGTGTATTAATATTAAAGATTAAAGAAATAACTGCAGGAGCCTTAGCGGCTGAATTATACAATAAACACAGTTTAGAAGAAATTAGGGTAGTAATCAATAAATATATTGGACAAGATCAATATAATTTAAAATTGAATAAACCTATTCCTATGACAAAAGACAGACATCCACAAATACAGAATTTACAGAGACATAATTCAAATAACCACAACATATCAGAACAATATCGTCAGAGAAATTCCAATAATTATTGGAATCATCATAGAAATAACAATTTTCAAAATAATTCCGGAAATTTTCGATACAATGGTAATAATAATAATAATTTTAGAAGAAATGTTAATAATAATAGCGGTCAGTATAGAAATTTCCAACAAAATAATAATAATAATAATAAATTAGAACCAATGGAAGTTGATGCAATTAACAAAAGAAATGAAGTAAATCAGTTAGGAGAAACAGATTTTTTTATCAACTAGCCTCGGACACTAAAAAAATATTCATTTCCATAACTTTAGATAATAGAAAATTCATTGCCATGATAGATACAGGATCTACAATAAGTTTATTAAATTCAAAAAATGTAGATAATAAATTTTATGAAAAAATGTTTATGGATAAAATTCAAATTCATACTATTGAGGGGCAAGTTAAAAAAGAAACTGAGTATGTAAAAACAAAATGTCCTGAAGAATTTCAAAAACCTAATAATGCAAAAATGAGATGGGTTAAAATTTATTTAGATAAAACATATGACTTTCTTATAGGTATGGATTGGGTTGAAAAAAATGTCAAATTGATTGATATGGAAAATAAAGAAATTATATTACAAAATGAAGTAAAATTACCTTTTATAAATAAAATTGTACAAGAAGATGTAAACATGTTAGAAAAAAGTGAAATAGGACATATAAAATTAGATCATTTAAATAACGAAGAAAAATCAGGAGTAGTAAAACTATTAGAAAAATATAAAAAATTATTTTTTAGAGAAGGGGATAAATTAACAAGTACTTCTAGCATAGTTCATGAAATAAAAACTACCACTAATGAGCAAATAAATTCCAAACTGTATAGATATCCACCCAAACATGAGGAGGAAGTAAGAAGACAAATAAGTGAAATGGAAGCTCAGGGAATTATTAGAAAAAGTAAAAGCAAGTACAGTTCGCCTATTATAATTATTCCTAAAAAGAAAGATAATTCAGGGGTCCAAAAATATAGAATTGTAGTAGATTATAGGAAATTAAATCAGGTGACTATAGATGATAAATACCCATTGCCGAACATAGATAGCATATTAGATAAATTAGGCAGGGCACAGTATTTCAGTTCATTAGATCTGGCGAAGGGATATCACCAGATATTAGTCGCTGAAAAAGATATCGAGAAAACTGCTTTCGTAACACCAGCAGGCCTTTATGAGTATGTCAGGATGCCATTCGGGTTGAAGAATGCTCCTGCAACCTTTCAACGGTTAATCAATGAAATATTAAGAGACTATATAAATAAAATCTGTGTAGTCTATTTAGATGACATTTTAATTTTTTCGACTACCTTACAAGAACATTTAAGTTCGTTAGACAAGATTTTCAGTAAATTAACAGAGCACAATCTAAAAATACAAGCTGATAAATGCAGCTTTATGAACAGAGAAACCCAATTTTTAGGGCATGTTTTGACAAAAGAAGGGATAAAACCAAATCCTAGCAAAATTGAAGACATACTTAGGGTTGAACTACCTAAAACAGAAAGGCAATTGAAAAGTTTCTTAGGTATGACAGGTTTCTACAGAAAATTCATAAAAGATTATTCCAAAGTAGCACACCCTCTCATAAAATATTTGAAAAAGAATTCAAAAATCAATACCAACGATCCCCAATATATAGAAGCCTTTGAAAAATTAAAACTATTAGCTTCTTCACCCCCTATCTTAAGATTTCCAGATTATGAAAAACAATTCACTGTCACCACAGATGCAAGCGATTATGCAATAGGTGCGGTCCTATCACAAGAAGGACATCCAATCTGTTACGTCTCTAGGACACTTAACAATCATGAGAAAAAATATAGTGTAACCGACAAAGAATTCCTATCCATTGTCTATGCTGTAACTTATTTCAGGCCATACTTGTATGGGCGTAAATTTAAGATCATTACCGATCATGCACCAATAAAATATCTCAATTCAAAATATAAAGGAAAAGAGTTTTCCCAGCGAAACCAAAGATGGATACTAAAATTACAAGAGTATAATTTCGATATTGAATATATGCAAGGTAAAGATAATAGAGTGGCAGATTTCTTAAGTAGAATAGAAAATAGTCCACAGATTAATGGTGATAACAGCAGTGAATCCAATATGGACCTGTCCGACACCATACACTCAGCAGATGAACAATTATTAGATCACATTGGTATTAAAGAAGAAATTGTTAACAAATATAAAACGCAAATAATATTAACCTATAATCCAAGTAAAGAAATTCATACATTGCATGGTAGGAGAATAATAGAAATTAACCCACAAATAGAAGAAGAAATGATCAATGACGTATTAAAAAGATATATAAAGCCAGGACATATAGGAATATATTCGGAGGTAGATGATAGGGACTACAATAGGGTACAACAGTGTATTATAAAGCTCTTCTCAAATGATAAGCGAATAAAATTCTTAAAATCAACAAAGAGAGCACAAGAATTAGAAAGTGAAGATGAGTGTCACAAACAAATATCACTTTATCACACAAAAGAATCTCTACATAGTGGAATTAATGAAACCTATAAAACATTAAAAGATAAAATTTATTATCCGAAATTACAAGAACATATACAACTTATAATTAGTAATTGTGAAAAGTGTCAGGAAATCAAATATGATCGAAAACCTATCAAACCAATTTTTAATATAACTGAAACGCCTAATAATAAAAATGAAGTTATCCATTTAGACATTTTCCATTATAAAAGACAAACTTTTGTAACAATTGTTGATAAACTAACAAAATTTGCTATTGCTTACTTAATAAATGATAGGAACTGGGTTAAAAAAATAGCTATTTTAGAAGGGTATTTAGCAACCTTTGATAAGCCAAAAAAGATAATTATGGACAACGAATTTAAATCTGAACAAGTAATTAAATATTTGGCTGAAAAAAGAATAGAAATACATTGGACAAAGCCTAATAATCATACAGGCAATGCCGATGTAGAAAGATTGCATTCGACAATAATAGAAAAAATCCAAGCAGTAGAAGATAGTGCATCATTAGAACATAAAATTCAAATTGCTATAGGAAATTATAATGATAGGTACCATTCGACTATCGAAATGACTCCGAGAGAAGCTAATAAATTAGTAGATATGACACTATTAGTTGAGAAATTGAAAAGTAAAAAAGAAAGTTATATACAAAAAAGAAATAAAAACAGAGAAAGTTATGTTGAAAATAGAGAGGAGGGTTATATCAAAAATTATAAGCGAGTTAGACATAAAGATCAGCCTTATTATAGAAAATACCCATTAAAAGATGTACATGTATCTAACATTAAAAGATCCCATAAACTTTCAGGTAATAATACTAATAATACTAATGACAATGATACATCCAGTACAAGGGCTATTGCAGGTACATCGTATACAAGAACAAAACGGTTACGTAAGAATTAAAATTAAACAAGTAGAAATTTGTAATGATACTGATACAATTTTACATATGATAGATCCAACAGAAATGACACAAATTTTGAATAAATTAGAATACAATATAGGATATTTAAAGCCAGAAGATAAAGAGTCATTATTTACAGAAATTAAATTAATAAAAACTAAATTACGAACAATTCAAAATCCTGCAAGACAGAAAAGAGGGATAATTAACATTGTTGGTACAGGCCAAAAGTGGTTATTTGGTACTATGGACGACAATGACCGACAAGAAATACTTGAACATTTACAGACTATTGACGAAAATACACATAATGCTATTCAAAATTTAAATCAGCAAATAAAAATAAATAATCATTTCAATAAAACATTAACAGATTTAAAATTATTAATAGAAAATGATAGGTCAAAAATCTTAGAATCATTCAATTCAACCAATCAACAATTAACAGAATTAAATTATAAAGTTTTATTTTTGGATCAAGAAACTAAACTAAGATATTTTGAAAATAAAGTAAATCAGATTCTTGATAATATTATGTCAACAAAAAACAATATTATCCATCCAAGCATGTTAACTTTAGAAGAATTAGATACATATAATATAGATTTTCATAAATTAAGACTTTTAAAAGCAGGAGTTACAAAGTATAAAGATAAATTTCTAATTTTTGCAATTAAGATTCCTAAAAATTATATAATTACAGAATTACAAATGATAAAACCTATACCAAATGTAGAATATTTAGAAATCAATGAAAAAGATGATTTTATTGTAGAAGTAAGAGGAAAAAGTTATAAGTATAAAGAAAATGCATTGTTAAAAGAATTAAAAGAAAGTGAAAATTGTATTTTTAAAGAAAAATGTAATCTTATATATAACAATATGACAAGTATAGAAGAAATAGATGACGAAACGATTCTGTTAAAAAATATGTATAATGATTCTATTTGGCAAAATTGTGACAAAAGAAAAATAAATCTTATTGGAAGCTATCTTATAAACTTTAATAATTGTACTTTAGGGATAAGAAATAAGAAATTTTACAATAAAAAGATAACATTTTTAGATAAGTTTTTTTATCCATCAAATAATGTAACAAAAACATATGTAAAACCTATAGAATTTAATAAGATAATTTTAGAAAATGAAAAGAATCTTGAAGAAATAAAAGAATTAAAATTTCATAAAAACATTATATATGGAACTAATATAAGTTTATCAATTGTATTTTTTATATGTGTAATAGGAATAATAGCATTTATAGTTTGGAAAAATAATAAGAAAAAAATAAAAATAGTAAATAATATAGTAAAGCCGGAGACTTTTGACTTAAAGCGGGGAGGAGTTACATATAGCGATATATGTAATACTGAAAAGAAATATGAAACGCCGGAAATACCTAAAATACATACAAAAGAAAAACCTATGGCATGGTAACAAACAAATTATGTATTTTTATTCTATTTTTGCATTTTTTAACAAAGTATAAATCTTTATAATATTTTATATTTTTCTCATGAAAATTATGCTTACGATGCATTTTGACAATACATAATACAAATATTTGAATTTTGTTTTTTTTTTGGTAATATAATATAATTAAATTTTTAAAGAATAAAGAAAAGGTATTTTTTGAAAAATTAAAGAGAGTCAGTCTGAATCGAGAATTATAAAAGTTTAAGTCAGAAGCCGGACGGAATATTGAAATCTATTTTTGGTTTTGTATTGTGAAATATATAATATTTAAGTGAAATTGTAAAATATACCTAAAGGTTTACAATAAACTTAGTGAATAAAAATAAAAACGTATTTTTTTTCTCTCCGTAATAAACAAAAAACATAATTTGCGCGTCACTAATTAGATGACGAGGCATTTGGCTAGTTTCTACATGGTTTATCACCATGCACTTACCACCTCTTCTAGAGGCGTGGTTACCTCTACTAATATAAATATTAGTAACTCCTAGGCCAGCAGCTATCGACCAAATGGAATACAGAATACCAAATGGACACGTCCGCCAACTGACCACTCATCTCGTACAATCCCATATCTACTAGCTATTGTCAGTAGATGGGATCTTGGTGTTTATGTTGTCTAATATCACATCGGATAAAAAAATTTATCAAAAGAAGAACAAGCACTTCTAAAAATAAATAATTAAATATCACAAAATATAGTAACAAAATTTGTTACTATTAAATAAATAATTAAATAAAATAATAATAATTAATAAGGACTTCCAGTCCATTAATAATTAACATTATGTGTTGTATCACAGGTATTCGCTCACAGCCTGTATACAACCTTGGTCATGTTATAATAATATGACTTGTGTATACTTAAATAAAAACAATAAATAAATAAATAAATAAATACATAACAAGTCAATATCACAGTAAGAGAGTCATAGTTACTCCCGCCGTTTACCCGCGCTTACTTGAATTTCTTCACTTTCACATTCAGAGCACTGGGTAGAAATCACATTGTGTCAACCCCCGTTAGGGCCGTCACAATGCTCTGTTTTAATTAGACAGTCGGATTCCCCAAGTCCGTGCCAGTTCTGAATTGATTGTTAATTGATAGCCGTTATAAATTTAATAGAAGTTTAAAAAATTTCTATAAATTATTAGCAAGAATGTTCCACAATTGGTTACGTAAACTTCTCTCCGGGGAACAGATTTGTAATTAAAAAATTATATATATATCCTATTTACCTAGAACGAGTACATAAACCATATTATTGTTTCCCAATCAAGCCCGACTATCTCAATCTTCAGAGCCAATCCTTATCCCAAAGTTACGGATCTAATTTGCCGACTTTACATTATTCTATCGACTAGAGAGTCTTCACCTTGGAGACCAGCTGCGGATATCGGTACGGCCTGTTGAGAAAATTGCATGACCCTACCATAGATTTTCAAAATCCGAGGAGAAAATATCGACACAGCAGTTAATACCATGCTCTTCTAGTCCATCTACCATATCTCTCTTCGAAAGACTTCCATGGTAGTACGACTATAAAACAGAAAAGAAAACTCTTTCGATATCTTTCGACGGCTACTCTATGGTTGTTTCTGTTACCAGGATGGGCATAAAAGCCCATATTTAATAACAAACGTATACTCAACAGGTTACGGAATTGGAACCGTATTCCCTTTCGTTCATATAAATTTATAAGTGTATTTATATTATATTATTATATATATAACTTATACAATTTTCGGCTTTCGCCTTGAACTTAGGACCGACTAACTCGTGATCAACCACTGTTCACACGAAACCCTTCTCCACTTCAGTCCTCCAAGGTCTCATTCGATTATTTGCTACTACCACCAAGATCTGTACCAATGGCGGCTCCATGCAGGCTTACGCCAAACACTTCTACGCACACCATTGTACCCCCCTACTCACTAAAGCTACAAAATTTATATATATATTATATATATAAATCATATGCTTTAGCGGTAATGTATAGGCATACAACTTGAGCGCCATTCATTTTAAGGGCTAATTGCTTCGGCAGGTGAGTTGTTACACACTCCTTAGCGGATTACGACTTCCATGTCCACCGTTCTGCTGTTTTAAGCAAGCAACGCCTTTCATGGTATCAGTATGAGTTGTTAATTTGGGCGCCGTAACATTACGTTTGGTTCATCCCACAGCGCCAGTTCTGCTTACCAAAAGTGGTCCACTGGGCACAATATATCATAACCTAAACCTTCATTTCAAGTAAGGTTAGGTTCTTACCCATTTAAAGTTTGAGAATAGGTTAAGGTCGTTTCGGCCCTAAGGCCTCTAATCATTCGCTTTACCAAATAAGATTATTTTTAATAATATTTAATTGCACCAGCTATCCTGAGAGAAACTTCGGAGGGAACCAGCTACTAGATGGTTCGATTGGTTTTTCGCCCCTATACCCAATTCTGACAATCGATTTGCACGTCAGAACTGTTTCGGTCTTCCATCAGGGTTTACCCTGACTTCAACCTGATCAGGTATAATTCACCATTTTTCGGGTCACAACATATATGCTCAAGGTACGCTCTAGTTAAAAACAAAACAATAATAATAATATTATAATGTATAACTGTATTGAACGCACCAGGATGGAATTAATATTTTATATTAAATATTAATTAATCCCATATTTTTATTAAAAAAGTTAAGTTAATTTCGCCTTTAACTCTCTATTCAAAGTTCTTTTCAACTTTCCCTCATGGTACTTGTTTGCTATCGGTCTCATGGTTATATTTAGTTTTAGATGGAGTTTACCACCCAATTAGTGCTGCACTATCAAGCAACACGACTCTTATCTTTCGAGTATCGGATTTTGAGTGATCTTGAAAAACGTGGGAGGTCGGCTATCATTTTTTCCTTCTTCAAGTTTTTGACCTTGACCGAAAAAAACGTGAATTAAAGTCGTTCAGTTGTGCGGTGCAGTTTTGTTTCGAAAGTTTTTAAAATTTGAAAATTAAAAAAAAAAAAAATTTAAATTAAATTCGGAAAAAAAATAAACAAATTAAATGTTTACAATTAAAATTCGCGAAAATTTCACGCGGTGAGACGTTTAGTTATTTCGGTAAAAAATAAAGATAATAAAAATTAGCAAATAAAAAACAAATAAAGAAATAATAATAAAACGACAAAGGAAAGTTAAAGGGTGGACATAAAGAAAATAGTGTTAAAGGGCGCCCATAGAACATAAATACAAGAAATAAATTTTAAAAAAAAATAAATAAATAAAAGTGAGAAAAGTAAATTAAAAGGATCAATACAACAGAAATAGGAGAACATAAGGGGTAAGTTAAAAACCAAATTAAACAGTGCAAGTTGAATAAAAAAAAAATAAATAAATAAAATTACTGTGTACAGTGAAAGTTTGTACAAAATAATAAAAGAAAATAAAAATAAAAAAAAACCCTCTCGGGAACCGTCAGTCGCGTTTTTATTTAACTTCTTTTTAGTTAATTAAGAATCCCAATTTTCTTTTATCACATTTAAATTTACAAGTGCCGGTAATTTTTATGCACTTTTATTTCGGGAACGTACCCCTAAATAAACATCGGTAAATTTTATAACAATATATTATATAATCAATGTGTATACCCTTATTTCTACACAAATTCCATACACGCTTATTCAAATTTTTTATTTTGAACATATAAAAATTTATATTTTTTTTATATAATATATAATGCAATATTATTTATCAAAGGCAAGAATAACATAAAATATATACAATAGTATATTAAGTACTTTTATAAGCCATATTCCATATAAACCAAATTCCATATTCCATATATTTCCAGGTTCACCAACGGAAACCTTGTTACGACTTTTACTTCCTCTAAATAATTAAGTTCGGACAACTTTTGCGAAACAACCATAACACATTAAAATGCGTCACAGTGATCACGTCCGGAGACCTCACTAAATAATTCAATCGGTAGTAGCGTCGGGCGGTGTGTACAAAGGGCAGGGACGTAATTAATGCGAGTGAATGACTCGCACTTACTGGGCATTCCAGGTTCATGTGAACAGTTTCAGTTCACAATCCCAAGCATGAAAGTTATTCAGTGGTTCACCCGGACCTTTCGGTCTAGGGAATACACGTTGATACTTTCATTGTAACGCGCGTTCAGCCTAGGACATCTAAGGGCATCACAGACCTGTTATTGCTCAATCTTATTATTGCGAGACGCAATTTGTCCATTTAAGAAGCTAGTGTCTCTATTATTGAGACAAAAAAACAGGTACGACTCCACCTTACATAAAACACATTCAAATACTCATTACATTTTACTGTAACTTATATATGAAGGCTATGTAAGGCTTCACAATCATAATCCTGAAAGCATCTATTTAATATATTTGAGTCTCGTTTGTTATCGGAATTAACCAGACAAATCACTCCACGAACTAAGAACGGCCATGCACCACCACCCATAGATTCGAGAAAGAGCTATCAATCTGTCTTACTCATTTATGTTCGGACCTGGTAAGTTTTCCCGTGTTGAATCAAATTAAGCCGCAGGCTCCACTCCTGGTGGTGCCCTTCCGTCAATTCCTTGAAGTTTCTGCTTTGCAACTATACTTCCCCCGGAGCCTAAAAGCTTTGGTTTCCCGGGAAGCGACTGAGAAAGCTATAAAAGTAGCTACACCCAATTGCTAGCTGGCATTGTTTATGGTTAGAACTAGGGCGGTATCTGATCGCCTTCGAACCTCTAACTTTCTTTCTTGATTAATGAAAACATCTTTGGCAAATGTTTTCGCTTAAGTTAGTCTTACGACGGTCCAAGAATTTCACCTCTCGCGTCGTAATACTAATGCCCCCAACTGCTTCTATTAATCATTGTCTCTTGATCTAAAAACCAATGAAAGTAGAACAGAAGTATTATTCCATTATTCCATGCACAAAATATTCAGGCAATTTGAGCTTGCTTTAAGCACTCTAATTTGTTCAAAGTAATTGTACCGGCCCACAACATCACTCGGTCAAGAGCACTGAAGCAGGTTTAAATAGGAGTTATATATAAAAATTCATATCAATAAATATATATTTAACTCCACCGGTAATACGCTTTCATACAAAAGGTAATGTACAGACCAATATATTAGGTGTACTACCCGTATGGTGCACAAATTCAAGTACGAACGTTTTAACCGCAACAACTTTAATATACGCTATTGGAGCTGGAATTACCGCGGCTGCTGGCATCAGGCTTGACCTCCAATAGGTCCTTGTTAAAGGATTTAAAGTGTACTCATTCCAATTACAGGGCCTCGGATATGAGTCCTGTATCGAGTTGTCTGGCAACACTGGAAGTGTTCGACACGTGAGATTTTGAGAAAATTAAATTGTGATTAATAGTTTATATTATAAAGGACATTTTTCTTTATAAGTGTACATACAATTTTTTTCATTTTAAAACAATATAATAAGTGAAATATTATTTTTATTAATTTTTCAATAAGGAGTAGCGTACTACTCCGAATAACATTAGTGGTTGCAACATGGAGGAGCCCCGTGGGGCTACAAATTCCAATAGGTTTAGCCTACTTGGAGTGGACGAATTCGCCGCACCAGCGCCTAAGAGGAAAATCAAAGGCAGGAAGTGCATGGTTGACATCACCAATACCCTAAATTTTCCCATTCCTTCTAATCCGGTCAACTCTAAACAAAACGATGTGAAATATTTAATCGTCGCCAATAGAGAGTTTGACAAGGCTGCCTCAAGTCATGACAACATTGTTTATAGAAGTCTGGACCAAGAAAATCCCTTTTTGGTAACTAAAGCTCTAAAGGATATCTCATCTGAAATAATTCAAGCCGAATTCAGTTTTGATGGCAAGCTACAAATGCTTGTCAAGAACGAATCAATCGCCGACAAGTTTCTTAATACGAAGTCTTTGTGCATTGGGAGCGGCAAAACCATCAAAATTGAAGTGGAATACCACAGACGGTTAAACTCTTCTAGAGGTGTTATCTTTTGTCCCTTGCTTAAATTTGTTTCTTAGCAAGAAATCATCGAAGGTCTCTGTAGCACTGATTCAAAAGTCTTTTTAATATTTTGTTTTTAATACTATTTTATTAACCGGCTACCGACTGTACAATATGAAATGACTCTTAAGACTGAAAGAATTACACTAAGTAGAGTAAAGTAATTGTAATGATAGCGGCACTGATTATATATTGTTATCATTAATATTTCTCCTCTCTTGTAACTGTAAGAGAAGTTGACAAGGTATAATGTGTATGTATGTATAATAGCCACTGGAGGCTATCTTGCAGGTAGTCTTACAGTGGGTGATAAATAGATGTGGAGGAGCATCATCTACTAACACTAGATTAGTTAATTAATACTTATCATTGTAATTATGAATATTGTTTTCTTATGCACTAATACTAATAATACTTACCATTGTAATCATACACTTTGTTTGCTTATATATTCAATTCTTATATATTCAGTTTTATGTAAATATCGCTAGAACTCATAATTGTAAACCTAAATTGTACTTACAAAAACTATGTAATCTCTCTTGCAATCCGGTCGTAGAGGTAGCAGGTTGTTAAGGTTGTTATAAGGTTGCTAAGGTTGTTAAGGTTGTATTATTTCATATATTATATTTTTTTAAAAAATCTCTAAATATAGTGGAACATTATTAATTATTAAATTAATAAATTCGAATTGTTATATGAAATATTTGTTTCATTTAACCAATATTTACATATATCATATCTCATATTTGGGGGCTCAACAAAAAAAAATACATATAAAAGTGAAAATTCAGTTCTATTAAATAGTGAATTATATTTCAATAAAAAATTTAAAAATTATATTACATTTCTTCACATAAAAGAAATTTAGGTACATATAATTTTGATAATTATAAAAAAAAAAACTAATTTTATCCAATTTGATAAAAAAAAAAAACGGAAGCCGGTAAGTACCGTATTCTTATTTTCTATACAGAGGTATACTATATAATAGAGTACAGTGTGCGCAAAAAAAATTGACACGTCTTAAATACAGTGTAGTGAAAAAAGTGAATTATCTCATAGAAATTATTAAAGTTAATTATTTTACTGAAATTATTGAAGTGAATTAATTTATTCAAATTATTGAAGTGAATTATTTGATCCAGTGTACTCTATTAAAAATTTAATTTGATTTATTATTATAAAATAATTTATTAAAATGAGCGGTAGACGGAATAGACGAAGTAATAACCGGCTTTCTATTCAAGACTCTTTCGTAGACTTTGAAGTAGATTCTAGAAACGTGACCGCGCGAGCAAATATGGCGGATGACTCGTTTGTTAAAATAAATTTTTCAGATTTTCAAAATATGTTTAGGAAATTTTCTGGTAACGAAACTTCTAGTGTTTCCAGATGGTTGAGAGAATTTGAACAGTACGCGGACACATTTCATTTAAATTCTTTACAACGTTTTATTTTTTGTAAACGCTGTTTGTGCGGAGCAGCTAAGGCGTTTATCGATTACGAAGCTAAGCCTCTAACTTATAATGATTTGAAAAGTGCGTTATACAGAGAATTTGGCTCACGAACGAACAGTGCCGAAGTTCATCGTCAATTACGCGAACGAAAGAAAAGAAATGATGAATCTTTACGTGAATACCTCTACTGTATGATAGACATTGGTTCGCAAGCCGAAGTAGAAGATGCCTCAATTATTGCATATGTGATAGATGGCATTCGAGATTTTTCTAGCAATAAGATTGCTTTGTACGGTGCTAAAACAATAGAAGAATTAAAAGAAAAATTATTAATTTATGAAAAACTTTGTAAAAAGAATGTCAGTAATACTTATCGAAAATTTGAGAATGAAACAGAACACAAAAATAATTCGCGTAGTTATGAAAAGTTTAAGAAAAGTAATAAACATTGTTACAATTGTGGGTCTTCATCTCACGAGTTGCGCGAGTGCCCAGAAAAAGTGAAAGGACCAAAGTGCTTTAAATGTGGTAAATTCGGACATATGCGTGCAGGGTGTACAAGTGAAAGTGTAAGTGTTAACACAAATGAAAATGCAAACGTTCGATGTACTAATATAAATTCAAAAAATTCTATGTATCGAGTGGTAAAGTTAAACGGTTTTTCACTTAAAGGTTTAGTCGACACCGGCAGTGACATTTGCGTCATACAAGAAAAATTTTTAAAAATTATTAATCCTAAATATATTTGTAGAGACTCTTGTTTAAACATATCAGGTTTAGGTGCGAACATTTCAACCAAAGGATCATGCATAGTTGAAATCGAAATTGATGCTGAAATTTTTAAAAACATTGAGATGCATATAGTGGACAATAATTGCATGCGGCCTAACCTAATTATTGGCATGAATCTTTTAAACCAAGCCGTGATCACAATCGAGAGGGGGAAGATCAGCACGCTAAAAAGAAATGTTGAAAGAGAACAACAGTTGGACGAAAAAGAAACAGAATGTTTTTTAGCTAAAATAAAAATAGATTCTTGTATAGATAATATTAACTTACCTTTTTTATCTTCTTCGCAGAATAAAGAAATTATGTCTTTGATACAAACATACAAACCTATGAATCCACCAGCATCACCGATCAAGATGAAGATTATTCCAACTACTGACGAAACAGTTCACAAATCACCGCGTAGATTTCCACCGCCAGAACGAAAAATTATAATGAATGAAATAAAAGAATGGATTGAGCAAGGCATCGTTAAAGAAAGCGTTTCTGATTATTGTAGTCAAGTAGTATTAGTAAAGAAAAAAGACAATTCATACCGACTTTGTATCGATTACAGAGATTTAAATAAAAGAATTCACAAAGACCGATACCCGTTGCCAAACATCGAAGATCAAATCGATAAGTTGTCAGAATCAGTATTTTTCACCACTCTAGACTTGGAAAATGGCTTTTTCCATGTGTCATTAGAAGAAACAAGTAGAAAATATACGTCATTCGTTACACAAGATGGACAATACGAATTCTTACGTGTTCCATTCGGGTTATGTAATTCACCCGGTGTATTTCAAAAATACATAAACTACATATTTCGTGAATTAATTTATGAAGGTGTTGTCATCATTTATATAGACGATATAGTCATCCCATCATCAACCATAGAAGAAGGTATCTGCAGATTGAAAAGAGTGTTAGAAGTAGCAGCGCGTAATGGACTTAAAATAAAATGGAAAAAATGTCAATTTCTTCAAAAAGAAATAAGCTATCTAGGTCATCAAATAAGCGGAGGTGCTGTTTCGCCATCAATAGACAAGACTAAAGCAGTGTTGAATTTCCCTGTACCGGATTCAGCAAAGAAAGTACAAAGCTTTCTGGGGTTAGCTGGATATTTCAGAAAATTTATTCCTAACTTCGCATTTATAGCAAAACCTTTAACAAATCTTCTAAGAAAAGAAGCAAAATTTATATTTTCAGAAGAACAACACAAAGCGTTTACACAATTAAAGGAAGCATTAGCAGCGAAGCCAGTTCTACGGATTTTTCGTTATGGAGCGGTTACAGAACTACACACAGATGCGTCGAAATTCGGATATGGAGCAGTTTTATTACAAAAAAATCCTGAAAACAACGATCCTGAGAACATTATATGAGTAGAGCAACGTCAGAAGCACAGAAAAAATATTGTAGTTATGAGCTAGAAGTTCTCGCTATAGTAGAAGCTGTAAAGAAATTTCGAATATACTTACTTGGTCAGCCGTTCAAAATTGTCACCGATTGTAAAGCATTCGAGTCTACACTCAAGAAGAAGGACCTTACAACAAGAGTAGCACGCTGGGCATTACTTCTTGAAGAATTCAATTACCAGGTAGAACATCGCTCAGGCTCACGACTGAAGCACGTCGATGCTCTCAGCAGGAATCCTGTGGTAATGTGCATCGGTGAAAAGAAAGAATTTCTTCAGAAGCTAGCGGAGGTTCAGAAAAACGATGACAGATTAAATGCGATAATAAAACTTTTAGAAAATGGACCATACAAGGACTATACAATTCAGCACGGTATTCTTTGTAAATTTTTAAATAATAATACTGTTTTTGTAGTTCCAGATCAAATGGTTAATAACATAATTAAAGAAGTACACGACAAAGGACATTTTCATCGAAAAAAAAATGAAATAAATAATTGAAAAGGAGTTTTACATATCTAATCTTAATAAAAAAATCGATAGGCATATTGCCAGCTGCGTTAAGTGTATCCTTGGAGAAAGAAAATACGGGAAATCAGAGGGAATGCTGCATCCCATCCCAAAAGGAGAACGACCATTGGACACCTTTCATATAGACCACTTAGGACCAATGCACAATACCACCAAGAACTATAAATATATTTTTGCTGTTGTAGATGGATTTACCAAATACTGTTGGTTATTCCCCACAAAGACCCTTGGTGCAGAAGAAGTAATCCAGAAGCTCGAAGTAGTTGCTGACATGTTTGGATATCCTGAAAGAATCATTGCTGACAAAGGAGGGGCATTTACTTCAAAAAGCTTTCAAGAATATTGCAAAAACCACGATGTAAAATTAGTCTTCACAACAGCAGGCGTTCCACGGGGAAACGGTCAAGTGGAAAGACTACATGCAACGATAATTCCAGGGTTGACAAAACTTTCTCTACACAGTCCAGAAAAGTGGTACACATTTGTTCGTCCTTTTCAACGGGTGCTGAATTCAACCTTTCAACGAACAATCAACACAACTCCATTTCAACTACTCACAGGCGTAAAGATGAAAACGGACAGCGAAATCGAAATAATGAGCACCATCGAAGATGAGTTTCGAAGATTATTCAACGAAGAGAGAAATGAGCAGAGAAAACAGGCCAAAAAGGACATTCAGAAGGTTCAAGAGGAGAATAAGCGCTCATTCAACAAGAAAAGAAAACCAGCTACGAAATATAGCGTTGGAGATTTAGTAGCGATTGAGCGGACACAATTTGGAGTTGGACTAAAATTAAGAGCAAAGTTTATGGGTCCTTACAAAGTCATTGCTATAAAAGGGTTTGACCGATACAAAGTTGAGAAAGTAGGAGAACATGAGGGTCCTAATATCACCGAATCAAGCGCAGATAAGATGAAACGTTGGGCAGAACAAGACGAATATATTTTTAGTCAGGATGAAACAACAGATGATGGAGAAAGTCATTCATCAGAGTCCGATGAATGAGTCAGGAAAGGCCGAGTGTGGAGGAGCATCATCTACTAACACTAGATTAGTTAATTAATACTTATCATTGTAATTATGAATATTGTTTTCTTATGCACTAATACTAATAATACTTACCATTGTAATCATACACTTTGTTTGCTTATATATTCAATTCTTATATATTCAGTTTTATGTAAATATCGCTAGAACTCATAATTGTAAACCTAAATTGTACTTACAAAAACTATGTAATCTCTCTTGCAATCCGGTCGTAGAGGTAGCAGGTTGTTAAGGTTGTTATAAGGTTGCTAAGGTTGTTAAGGTTGTATTATTTCATATATTATATTTTTTTAAAAAATCTCTAAATATAGTGAAACATTATTAATTATTAAATTAATAAATTCGAATTGTTATATGAAATATTTGTTTCATTTAACCAATATTTACATATATCATATCTCATATGTATATAATGAGTGTCGCTACAGTCTCCAGAAGGAAACAGTGATTGGAACAAGGCATAATAAACGGAAGAACTACGTAAAGAACGTAGAATACAACACTGGATCCATTTGAATCTAGTAGTATCTAACACATATTCATGTAGATATACTATATATATAAAGGAAAAATATGAATTTTAATCATATATCCTCATATATACATATTTTATACGTTTCCTTTCATTTATTAGGCATTTTATTATATTATTATATATAATAGCCTTTCGACTATTTTATTATATTATATGTATATGTATTTAAAAAAATTTTAAAACAAATTGCATATTAATTTATATTATTAGTAGCCATATATGAAACTTACAAGAATTGAATATAAATACTCAATTCTCAATTATTCATGGCTTCACCTGGTATTGGACACAAATACCTACATTAAGGTATTAAATATCATTATAATAATATTTAGACGAACTATAAATACCATTCCCTAATGGTACCATAAACGACTATATATTTTTTTAGCGGTCGACACATATCTTTGACGTATGTCAATATTGTTGTGAACAATTGGTACAGCACCAATCATGTATATGTTTTGCAAAACCGAAATGCTCAGAAACTGTAAAAATGTGTTCATGTATATGAACTTTATTTCATTAATACATTTATATTAAAATAAAAGTTATTAAATATTATTACTAATCAGTTTGACTCATAAAGCATATTTACTTGGTTAATTAATTCAGTTTATTCTAAACTATATACATTTCTTGAAAATGGAAGAGCCGACATAAAAAAAAAGTACAAATGCCATCATGTACGTTTGAGGTATTAAAATGAGGTATGAATTTATTATATACCATTTAACCATAATAATATACTTTTTATAATATACATATAAAAGCCGATACCTATCTTTGAGATATAGTTTCCCAAGCCATAGAGATTTTAAACGTTAATATGTACACTCTGAAGGTTTTCCAAGCCTTAGAGTTTATCTAATTTATATCAAAATAAATGTTTTTAAAATAATTATTATGTTAATTGTAATTAAATGATGTATTTTATACAATATTTATTATATGTATACTTTTTTTTATACCGACGGCATGTTAAAAAATGTAATTTTATTATATGTATATATAAGACAAATATTTTATCTATCTTTTTATATGTTTATAATGATAATATATACACTATTAATATATTTAATATCTTGTTGAAACAATATATAATAATAATATTGCTTCAGCAAAATTTAAATAGAATCTGAGGCCAAGCGAACGATATATATATATGTACATATGTATACGTATATAGTACATATAATAAATAAATATTTTTGACCTCTTCATCATATCATTGGATAAATTCAAATTAATATCTCGAATCATCAAGCAAAGATGAAAGGATGAGCTTCAGTGGATCGCAGTATGGCAGCTGATCTACCACTTACAATACCTTGCCCGTTGCCAAAGTCGTTTACAATTGATTCTAGGCATTGACATCGTATTTAATAAAATTTAGTCAAATTAACTAGCTTTTTGTATAGGCGCTATTAATACATCCCATACTAGCTATGTTAAACGACACATTGGCTTCATTTTATTTATCTTTTATAATTTTTACATTATAAGCTCTAAATGGTTTATTGCCACACAATTCAATTACCCCATTACTATTATTACAGTCCAGATATAGATTATTACGACCTTAGAGGCATTCAGGCATAATTCAACGGACGGAGCATCATACCTGCTGTTCCTCTCGTACTACGCAGGAATGCTGTCGTAATAACATATTATCATCAGGAGGATAAAACTAACCTGTCTCACGACGATCTAAACCCAGCTCACGTTCCCTAGCGTGGGTGAACAATCCAACGCTTAGTGCATTTTGCTTCACAATGATAGGTAGAGCTGACATCCTTTTGATCCTTTGTTCAGGAAGGAAGTTATCCCTATGGTAACTTTTCTGACACCTCTTGTTAAAAACTCTTTAAATCAAAAGGATCGATAGCCCAAGCTCTTGCTGTCTCTGTGTGTACTGAACACCGAGATCAAGTCAGCATTTGCTCTTTTGCTCTATGTGTGATTTCTGTCCGCACTGAGCTGGCCTTGGGACACCTCCGTTATTATTTGAGAGATGTACCGCTATAGTCAAACTCCCTATCTGACAATGTCCTTGAATTGGATCATACCAGAGTGTAAGAGTTATAACAAAGTTATAACAAGTTATACTTTAATGAATGCATATATATGTAAATCCACAATAAAGTGAATATAATATACATCATTATTTCACTGAAATTTGTTGGTTTATATAACAAACTCTAAATACTTTGATCAAGAAGCTTGAATCAAAACAAAATACCATAAAATATATAAAATATATCCGTATAATGGCTATGTTAATGACGCATGTTCCATTTTATCAAGTAAGTAAGGAAACAATAAGAGTAGTGGTATTTCATTGTTGACGTATAGCCTAAACTATATATCTCCCACTTATGCTCCACCTCTTATGTCTCCTTACACTGCCAGACTAGAGTCAAGCTCAACAGGGTCTTCTTTCCCCGCTAATTTTTCCAAGCCCGTTCCCTTGGCTGTGGTTTCACTAGATAGTAGATAGGGACAGTAGGAATCTCGTTAATCCATTCATGCGCATCACTAACTAGATGACGAGGCATTTGGCTATTTTCTACATGGTTTATCACCATGCACTTACCACCTTTTCTAGCGGCGTGGTTACCTCTACTAATATAAATATTAGTAACTCCTAGGCCAGCAGCTATCGACCAAATGGAATACAGAATCCCAAATGGACACGTTCCCATACTGACCACCCATCTCCTACAATCCCATATCTACTAGCTATTGTCAGTAGATGGGATCTTGGTGTTTGTGTTGTCTAATATCACATCGGATAAAAAAATTTATCAAAAGAAGGACAAGCACTTCTAAAAATAAATAATTAAATATCACAAAATATAGTAACAAAATTCGTTACTATTAAATAAATAATTAAATAAAATAATAATAATTAATAAGGACTTCCAGTCCATAAATAATTAACATTATGTGTTGTATGACAGTTCTAAGCTCACAGCCTGTATATCACCTTGGTCATATTATAATAATATGACTTGTATATACTAAAGCGATAATAATAAATGATTAAATAAATACCAAGTAAATATCACAGATAATACAGTGGAGGTGTAAAGAGCCTCTACTATGTTTAAATACTGGTTAGACCAGTTATCACAGGTCATTGAACAAGAGCACCATGCTTGTCAAATTAATTAAAATAAAAGTATAATAATAAACATATACTATAATAAAATAATTAAGCATGTATAATTAATAACACATTTCCGCCATAACATATTACTTGTGTAATAAAATGCCAACAACATTATTTCATACCAAGCCCATGTATAGACGTCTGGGCCATTGGCAATTTAGTGCATGCAGCCGATAGGAATAATTTGTAGCACTATTATGAGTGACCAGTAAGTGGGTATGATCTTGCCCAAGAGTCACCTTCTACACCACGCTTTACTCACTATTGCATATTAAAAAATAAATTAGTTGTTTGTATTTTATTAAACTAATAACGTAGTTCCAACTTTCACAGAAAACTCCTTCATACTTGAAGTTTATGCACTATGTTGACCTACAAGCCGTAATAGGTTAACGTTTTAGGATACCCTGATAATACATAATTAGTAAGTACCTTGCTAAGGTATTGCCTATATTTGTTAAGCATATTACTAGTCACACATATAGCTAGTATGCCAACATTCATTATCAACATTGAATTACACAATGCCATAGTAATAGTTACGGCAAATGTGTATATGATGATTCGATCGTCAGTTCATAATATATAGCCACAAAGCCATAAACACCAAGATCCAATGATCCTGAAACATCAGAATCGTTATTCCCGGGGAGCATCTTAGTCCATGAATTTATGATAAATCTCAATGAAACTACGTAACGAAATAAGGCTTATGGTCCTTAATGTCTTACGGTCCTCAATACCAAGTTTCTTTAAGAAACTGACCGTCTCCTTGGGCATAGCCCCCCGGGTACCAACTACTATAGGTAGGACTTCACCGCAAGTCTTCTGGAACCTTTGTTTGAGCAGTGGAATAAGTGGCTCATATTTTCTAATCTTATCCAACCTCCCCCTTACGAGGTAATCCCCGTCTTCATAGCGGACTGTTACATCGACCACAAAGACCCCTTCCTAGTTCTTAATCACCAGGTCAGGTTAGAGGACCTTTCCAGAAGTTAGCCGGATTGAAGGTTTCTTCGAAGATGCAAATTGTTGGTTTCTTTGCACTACTTCGTTTTCGATCATACATACATATCTCTGATTTCATTATGTCGCGTGATTCTAGCAGACTTATTTTTAATGCATTGACCAAGAATGTGCGACAGAGTCTCAGGCTGGGCACAACATTGTCTGCACATTATACTAGGCACCTCACGTTTAATTCTGCGCAATGTTGTTCTATTTGCAGCAGTGTCAGTTTTTAATTTGAGGGCCGTTATATACCTGCATGGCTTGAGCAATTCGGGTTTATAAAGCCAGCAATTACCGATATGATCATCAACTAGAGAGTCCACTGCTTTTTCTTGAAAATGAAGATTACTCCATTTGACAAGTTCTTGTTTCTTGGCTCTAATTTTGTAATCGTCCACCTCTCTAGCCGAAGTAGGCCAGTTCAACCCGACGGTATTAGCAGACTTCCGAAGACGTTCCACCATGTCGCCAATATTCGCCAATGATTTAATTACAGGGTCATTATTATTAATGAACTTTAAACCTGTCTTCAATGTAGTCGATGCCACTAAAATTTCCAACTTAGGAAACCCCAATCCACCATCTCTTTTAGCACAATATAACAACCCATCAGCAGTTGATTGTGCAGGGTGGAGAATACCTTTAAACACTACTCGTAGCTCCTGGTCTATCTCTGTTATTAGGTGGTATTGCGATTACTAGCGCATACAAGTAGTGCGGTATTAAATACGTACATATTAATTTAATTTTCTGATGGTACTTCAGAGGAAGACGCATTACACACTGCAGAGACGCAAACAACGAGCGTTTGACCTCTGTCAGTGCAATGCCAGCCCAAGGAGATATTTTTACTCCTAAATATTGTAAATATGATTCCTCATTGGCAAAAGGAATCGTCTCCCCCGTACTAAGTTTTAAGTTGGGATTCACAATGCACTAGGAGTCTTTAGTTTTCTTAATTTGGAAATACATGCTCTTTTGCATGTGCAAGCTGCATTCCTAGCCCCTTTAAGAATTCTTCCATACTAGACAGAAGATCAGCTGCTTTACTCGAGTACTATGTAGATCATCGGCAAATGGTAACGAAGATATGCATGTGTTTCCATCTCATTGGAATCCCTTTAATTCCTCTAATTTAATGAGGAGCGGTTCAAACACGAGGTAAAAGATAAGCGGGGAGGGTCGCCCTGTTTTATCCGTCTTTTCAATTGCACAGTAACAGTGTTTGAACCTTTACCAATATTCGTGTACATATCCTCATAGGACTCTACCACGTGTCGGGCCGCATATTCAGGTAGACCTTTACGGCGCAGTGCCCACTCAATTGCTTCATGTGGCACCGTATTGAATGCCTTGGTAATATCCAACTGCACCGAAACCAATCCTTCTTTTGCTTTACCAACTCTCAGCAATTCATTGAGGATATGTTAATTATTATAACAACCATACTCAGCCGTAAACCCTTACTGTCTTGGTGTTTTTTGAATAGATGTTTTGATTTTAGAGTCAATAAGTGCCCGATATAACCGACTGATAATCGAATTAATCGTTATCGGCCGGCAATTGGAAATAGTGTCACTGTCTTTATTCGGTTTCAATATCAATGTCATGTGGTTGGTCCTCCAAGCGGATGGCTGCACTCCGCTTAATATAATTAAATTGAAGCAATATTGGAGGACCACTGGAAGGTCTTTCAAATGACTTTTTGTAATGCCATCTGTTTCAGCCGACACGTTATTTCTAAACTTATTGACCTATTTTGAATTTCTTTAATTTGAAATGGAGGGAACACGTTCTCCATGGGGATCAGAACTTCGCGATCCACTGCAGGCAGTCTCACACTAGGAACTTCACCCCATAGATCCCGATAAAACTTTTCAATACCAGTAGCATTGGGCATAGAACTGCTATCTGATACCTCCATATAGTTTGTTCCTTTTCTAACATGCTTTGCAAGAAGGCCTGGATTTTCTGTAAATAGCTCTTTCGTCCGAGCGTAGTCATATTGTCTTCTACTTCTACGTGATTGATTTTGACTACGTGGTGGAGATTTCTTAGTGTTCAACTGTTTATTCTTTCTTCTCCCATCTTTGGCATTTGCTGGGGACTTCTTACATATATAATCTACCACCTTGTCGTAGCAAGAATCTATTAAGGAAAAAACTGTTTGTTTATTATAATATTCTGAGGGGTTCTCGAATAATTGGGTAGCAAGTCCCTTTAACCTACCTATCGTCGCTTTAAATTTATCGTCATATATTCTTTCAGGTAGGCTAGCATCGGACATGCTACCGAGAACACCACTCCCCCACATTGTCATATTAATATCGCTGTCCTCCAGTTGGGGTAGCACGTTATTAGTCAGATCATTATTTGTCAATACATTTGGTTCTTGAGAGGTACTAGCTAGGTCGGGCTCCCTAGCAGACTCAGGCAGAAGTGGCTGCAAAACTTCTGCTCGTTTTCTAGCGTAAGCAGGTTCACGACGTTTATCACGAATCTGCTTAACTGTTTTATTTCTTAATTCGTTTACTATTATTTCAACAGTATTGACCTCTCCCATATGTGTTACTTCTAACTCGAGCATTTTATCAATTTCTGACTTAGAGAAGGCTAACTGTCTATTACTCGAGTTTCTGACGCTAGGCCTATCTCTATTGTCATGTGAATCATGTGAAGTAACAGCAGCACGAGCAGCGTTGCGGGCCCGTGGGTGCCTATGCCTTTCGTGCTGTGATAGACCACGTTTTGTTTCAAATGCCAACGAACATATGCTACACACATGCGTCAGCCTGTTTTTTACCCACTGGAGGTCCTTGGCATTTAGGAATATAACACAAAGCCGAACGCTGTCTCTGGTATTCTTTCCCACAGTGAGCACAACAATATAATACTTCAATACCAGAATGCCTTTCTGCACTGTGCTCAACAGCTTCCTTAAGGCTAAGTGCCATATAGTTACCAACACCAGCACTGAGACAGATCTCGCAGGATCTACTAATGAATGGTAACATGATCTTAATGGGCCCAGGCAACAACCCAGGAGCAGCTGGCCCTGACCGCTCCCTTCGTAAATCATTGGAATGAGATTCGTAATCATTTAAACGTTCGCCACTGTCGTCATTATTGGTTCCAACATTGGGGTATCCGAAACATCCGGACACGTATGTAGTTTTAGCGAAGTAGAGATAGAAAGGAATTATAAAATTCCTTATCCGCGTATTAAAGCGCGCACTCTCCTACTACTCCAGCTCTCAGGTGGACCAACGCTAACCAGACCGGACCTGGTGATGGAAATAAGCTTTCCACTTAAGGTAGAGGTACCCTTAAGAGAGCGATTTATTATTGATGATCATTTAGGGCTACACAGGAAGCACCACGAGAAGGCGATCATCATTACTTCCCAAATTAAGAGAGTCATAGTTACTCCCGCCGTTGACCCGCGCTTACTTGAATTTTTTCACTTTGACATTCAGAGCACTGGGCAGAAATCATAATGTGTCAACGCCCGTTAGGGCTATAACAATGCTTTGTTTTAATTAGACAGTCGGATTCCCCAAGTCCGTGCCAGTTCTGAATTGATTGTTAATTGAAAGCCGTTATAAATGTAATAGAAATTTAAAAAATTTCTATAAATTATTAGCAAGAATGTTCCACAATTGGTTACGTAAACTTCTCTCCAGGGAACAGATTTTTAATAAAAAAATTATATATATATCCTATTTACCCAGAACGCGTACATAATCCATATTTTTTTTTTTCCAATCAAGCCCGACTATCTCAATCTTCAGAGCCAATCCTTATCCCGAAGGTACGGATCTAATTTGTCGACTTCCCTTACCTACATTATTCTATCGACTAGAGACTCTTCACCTTGGAGACCAGCTGCGAATATCGGTACGGCCTGTTGAGAAGTTTGCATGACCCTACCATACATTTTCAAGGTCCTAGGAGAAAATATCGGCACAGCAGTAAATGCCATACTCTCCTAGTCCAACTACCACATATATATATATACATTATATAAACATACATATATATAAATGAACACAGTGTCGAAATAAAAAATTATAAATTTGAAAACTTAGAATTATTAGTAAATTATGATATAAAGAAACTAAATGATACAGAAAATATTAATGATGATTTAAAAAATGATTATAAAATATATACATAATGAAGAAATTCTGTTGAATATATAAAACATATTTTTATGACTGAAAGTATGTATGGTTCAAATAGTGAAGATAAGTAGTCTTTATATAGATTATTTTATGAATTTGAATATATTTTTATTTACCGGGTGATAAGTTATCATTTACAAATAGCATACAACATAGCATTCCAATCAAAGGTAATCAACAATCAATAAATCAGAAAAATTATCGGTTACCTCAGACACATAGGCAAGTAATTAATGAACAGGTGAATAAAATATTGCAAGATGATATAATTGAAATGAGCAAAAGTCCTTGGAATTCACCACTTCCTGTAGTCCCTAAAAAACCAGGACCGGATGGGAAGAAGCGTTGGAGATTCGTGATAGGTTATAGAAAGCTCAACGATGTTACTATCGGAGATGCGTATATACTGCCTAGAATAGAGGATATTCTGGACCAGTTTGGACATTCTAGATATTTTACCACATTAGATCTTGCAAGCGGCTACCATCAAGTAGGAGTGAAAGAAGAAGACAGGGAGAAAACTGCATTTAGCACACTTCAAGGTCGTTTTCAATTCAAACGAATGCCTTTTGGTTTAAAGGGTGCTCCAGTAACATTTCAAAGACTTATGAATCATGTTTTATCGGGTGCTTCTATATTTCAGTCATGGGCATATTTAGATGATGTTTTAGTTTATGCGAAAAATTTACATCATGAACAAAAATTAGCTGAGGTTTTTTCAAAATTACGATTACATAATTTAAAATTACAACCAGAAAAATGTAATTATATGCATAAAGAAATTACATATTTAGGGCATAAATGTACAACTGAGGGCGTATATCCTGACCCTGATAGAGTTAAATGTGTAAAAGAATTTCCTGTGCCAACATTAGTTAAAAAAGTTCAATCATTTTTGGGTTTATCAAATTACTATTCGTAAATTATTCCCAATTTTTCTAAAATAGCACACCCAATAAATAATCTTTTAAGAAAAAACGTAAAATTTGATTGGAATAATGATTGTCAAAAAGCTTTTGATATGTTAAAGAAAATTTTAATTATACCGCCAGTTTTAATAATCCTGATTTTAATCAGCCATTTATTTTAACTACAGATGCAAGTAATAATGCATTAGGTACTGTTTTGTCTCAAGGTGAAATGGGTAACGATAGACCTGTAGCATATGCCAGTAGATTTTTGAGTAATTCTGGAAAAAGATATTCATGTATTGAAAAAGAATTATTAGCTATTGTCTGGGGAGTAAAAAACTTTAAATTCTATCTTTATGGTCGTCCATTTACTGTGTTCACAGATCACAAACCTCTTCGTGGAGAAATTAATATTAAAGATCCCTCCAGTAGAATAGTAAGATTGAGACATAAATTATCAGAATATGGTTTCAGAATTAAGTATAAATCAGGTAAATCAAATACCAATACAGATGCATTGAGTAGAATTTTTCAATCTGATAAAGAAACAAACGATATTAACAAATGTATGGTAGTAACTAGATTAAAAGTAAAAACAATTTAACAAAATAATAAAATAAATTCTTCACCCAGACAAAATATATCATTAAATAAAATATATAATGTAAATATTGCAAATTTTCCTAAAAATAAACAAAAATTCTGTTTCAAATTCAAATGTAATTTTCCTAACTGATAAAGAAAACATAATGACAGTTTTAAAAGATTTTCATAACGCACCCCTAGGTGGCCATCAAGGTGTATTCAAAACATACAATAATATTAAAAGACAATATAAATGGAACGGAATGTTAAAAGATCTTAAACAATATATTCGTAAATGTGAAATTTGCTAGAAAAATAACTTAAATAGAGAACACCGAATGCCAATGGAGATTTCAAGCACTCCATACAAACCCTTCAAAAATGGACCTTTTATGGACATTGTAGGTCCACTACCGGAAACTTTAAATGGCAAAATATATATATTAACGTTCGAAGATGATCTCACAAAATGTATGGACGTAGAAGATAGCTATACCCAATATGGAAGCAAAAACTGTGGCTAAAGCATTTTTGAATGAAATAATTAGCCGATATTTAATTCCTAAAATTCTTATTACCGATCAAGGTACAAATTTTATTTCTGAAGTATTTAAAGAACTTTGAAAATTTTTAAAAATAAAGAAAATTGAAACTACTCCATATCATCCTCAAGCAAATGGATCATTAGAAAGATCACACCGTCCATTAGTTGATTATTTAAGATCTTTCATTGATAAAAGCCCAAATACATGGGATGAACATTTACGAGCTGCAATGTTCGTTAGAAGTAATAGTATTCATACAGCTACAAAATTATCTCCAAACGATTGTTTATTTGGATTCGTTTCTAAAATTCCATCTAATATTAGCAAAACACCTTCACCCATTTATGATCATGAAAATTATTTCTTTCAATTAAGGAATGAAATACAAAAAGCGCATCAAATTGCACGCGAAAATTTAATTTTCAATAGAAATGTAGGTGATCAAGTGTTATAAAACATTATTTTAATTTAGCCAGGCAGAAAAACTTGTCATTTTTTTGGTTAGGACCATATTAAGTAGTAGAGATAAATAGTCCAGTAAAGACAATAATTTTGATAGGAAAAAGAAAACGCTGAATTTATAACAATTGGTTAAAACTTTTTAATTGAACATATGGTATATTAATAATTTTCATTAATATAATACAAAATACTCACAGTGTGTCATTTCAGCAATATTATATTTCAAAACATAACACGATAAATGATAACATTGAAAAATAAAAAAATAAATATAATAATATTAGCACGAGCATATAAAAACGTTTAATTCTTTAGTAATACAAAAATATTATATTGTACAACGTTTATATAATTTTATATTTTTAAGTTTATAAAAAAAAAACTATTTTTTCTTTTTTACAAAAATTAATTTTTTATTTTTTATACTTTTAGTTTATATTATTAATTTTACAATTTTCTTTCACTTATTCTTATGTTAAAAATATTTATTGGAACATATTGATAAGAGAATTATTTATCTTACATACATATGATTTATGTTAAAAATATTTATTCGGAATTTGGACTAATATTCTATGTAAAGGTTTCAAGTCCATCGAGATATTCTGATGTTACAATATGCTTATATAAATATACAAACAAAAACAGAAAAAAAATGCAAAAAAGTCCATAAATATTTAAAAGTATGTTATAAACACAGAATCTTGGGATCCACTTATTATACATATACTGGTGCAAAAACTGCCCAGTGATACACTTTACTTGTGGGAACGAGAACAGGGTGGAACTACTGATATACCCACATATGAACAATTTAAGAATTTTCTTGAGGCACCATTATAGTTCAAGTACTTTAAAAAAAAACAAACAAACGAATAGTTTACAAAAATATAGTATTTCCAATAGATACAAATTTTTATCAAAAGAAAATTAAAGCAATAGAATTTCGCCTATGTGATGCATTCCTGTATTCCAATATGTCTAAAATCATAATAAATTTAAATTAAAACGTATAAACTACAACAAAAAAGTACAATGAAATGAAATATAAAGAGTTACAAAATCCATGTGAAAAACAAAAAAAAATGTGCATTTTACATATAGGAAATAATTGACACAAAAGTAATACAAACTAATTTAGCATAATGTATAACAAAAAAAAAAATAAACAAATATTAATTGCTAATAAGAAAAAACAAAGATTTGTGATAATAAACATGTAATTTTTAGATATAATAATTTGTTTAAAAAAAATGTAATTATGTACACATAAACATATTGTTACATAAAAATGCTACACTTACATTATTCTAATATTTAAAACCTTTAACAAACAGACACATGGCCGGATGTTTTGTATAAAACTGTACTTAGATATTTGCTGACTCCGCGAATTAGTTTCCTTTAGAACAATTGTAACTTGCTCTGATTATACTTTTAGTTAAGTTAAGTTTGAGACATAAGTTCAGTTCAAGTTTAGGTTTCTTAAAGTGTAAGTCAAAAAGTTTGTTTAATAAAGTACTTTTACTAACTGAAGTATCTGTTGTTTTTTTTTTAATTTATACCGTGTAATAATCTATAATAACATAACTATATAGTTTTAAACTTGTAAATTTTGTCTTTTTAAAGAAGGGGAAAGGAAAATAGGTTGTGAAACATATCGAAATATAATTTAATAAAAATATTAGTAATAATGGCATTTGCAATTGTAATGTATTGTCCAATTCTTAGTTAAATTGACCGAAATGACAATATTATGGCCACACTGCACATTCCATTAATATTGTAATATTTCGATTTGCACTTAATAATATATCGCTCTCTTCTTACATATTAATATTAAGTACACGTAAGCACGAAATTGTAATTATAAAGAAAGTTGAAAATAAAGTGAAGTTGGTGACAAGACCTCGAATAATCACAACAACATGACAGTTTGTTTAAGTTAATATTGGCAGAATTTAAAAATAGTTTCATTTACTTTGACAAGTTGTGACAAAGATGGTTTTATGTTTTACAAATTTTTATTTATTAATAGATATTTTGATTATTTAATAAAACGTACATATGTATTTAATAAAAATTATATTAATTGGTTGTAATTACTGAAGAAATAAATAATTTTGAAATAAATGGAATACTAAAAAGAAATTTCAAAAAATTGTTTTTGTCTCTTAATTTTTTCTTTCTATCTTATATCTTCATCTGACGAAGATTCTATGTCAAAATATATCATTTTACATAAATTCAAATAAACAACACTTTCCAAACATTTGACCAATTGCACGATAAAGTTGAGACGACATTGATTTTGATTTGGTTCGACCGTGTTCGACACAATTTAGTCTAAACAACTCACGTGAATTTATTAATATATATTTAGAAATTGCTATTCTACGTAGCAGACGGTGGTGAAAATTATACATAAGAGAATTAGAAGATTTTAAATTCACCAAAGACAGCTGATGTCATTTGACACATATACTTGATCTGCGCTGGAGTTCGAGTGTGTCAACTAATAGGCTAGTGCCATATGCATACTGAAGTGAAAAGAATTATTAATTTTAAAGCTATGCTTTGAGAGACACGAAAATTCCAAATGCATATGGCAAATGCAACATGAGATCTTGTAAAATCATACGATTTTGTGCAAATTTTTAGATAAGTCAGGTAGAGCATGTGAAGTGTCGTATGAGTTAACGTAATGGAATTGTGTCTCATAAAATTCGCACTAAAGTCCTATCGTGCAAAGTAGGTAATTGATGGATAGACATCATTGGCATCATGTCTGAGATTAAGAAGAGATAAAAATAATATTACATGACAACTAGTAAAAAAAAAAAAAAAAAAAAAACAAAAATAACATGAAATAAACATATGAAAATAGTAAAATAATAATTAAAATTCTTTTGTTTTGTGTAATATTTTATTATTTTTACATTATTATTTTATTATTTTTTATTTTCATCAACTTTTACGTATCAACGATCAGTTGATTTCTGTCATCTCTTAACTCTTATCTAGAATAGCTATTTCTGCTAACTGTCTACTAATTGACTGCTTTTACGCTAAGCGTTTATTTCCAAGATACGCTTTCCAATAATTCCAGTTTACTTGGTAAAGGAATATTATTAACATTAGAATATTATTAATATTATTAAATATTAGATAACAACAACAACAAATTCAATATATGTATGTACATACTTCGATAAAAGGGAATGAATGAAACAACGTTGGCACATACAAAATTACAAAAGAAAAGACTTGAATGGATAATGTGTTTAGTAAATAAATTGGTATGATTTAATAAAGTAAGTTTTTATACAATTTATTAAAAATTGAACGTGAATTACAAGATTTTCCATCTGTTTTGTGCGATACACATACAGCATCAACATCAACCACGCGAACAAGGACCAGAACATACACATTAAAATTATGTGATGAATAGCATACAGCTGATGGACCAAGGATTAAAAAACCAATGATTAAAAACCAAGGATTAAAAAACCAATATATCACTTTCAAAAAGAATTTTTGTTAATGAAAATGATACAGTTTAAGTAAGATTTTTAGATTCAAGCAGGTTTATGCAAGCAAGTTTAGATTTTTTAGCTAAAAATTTATCTATTGACATGTTTAAAACAGTCCGTTCAGTTTTCACAAATGATGAAGAATTTAATTTGGTTACTAGACAAGGTGTGTTTCCATATGAATACATTAATTCTTGGGAACGACTGAATGAAAATTGCTTACCATCACAAGAAAATTTCCATAGTAAATTAACAAATAGTGATTGTTCAGATGATGACTATTAACATTATAAAAATGTTTGGGAAAAATTTAATTGTCAAAGTATTTGGAATTATTTAAAGCCATATTTAGTTACTTATGTATTATTATTAAGAGATCTATTTGAAAATTTTAGAAATGTTTTTAAAAGTATTTATTCATTAGATCCTTGTCAATATTATACAGCTCCAGGGTTATCTTGGATTATATGTAGGGTATATGGTCATTCACAAAATTTCTGTCAGCGCCAGCAAAATTTTTCAAAATATCAACGACCTGAAAATAATAATAATTATATGGGTTTAAACGCGTAAATATGAGTCAAGTTAAAAATAATAATGTAGGTCAAAAATGTTCTGATAAATGTTGTGATTTTTGTCTCCAAATGGGACAAGATGAAAATAATTGTCTTGCCAGAGAAAAATGGGAAAAAAGACAATTACAAGAACAGCTTGAACTGTTAAATTCGGAAAACGAATTAGAGACTGTCGTAAACACCCCGGCAAGTCTCTAAATAAAGCAAGTACAAGGTGTTCTAACAACAATAAATTACCGATTGTAAATTGACCTTTGAATTTATCAAACGTTATTTTATTTTATTTAACAATTATTTTAATTTGTGTTTCATTTGTAGTAGATACAGGGGCAGAAATAAGTATTTTAAAAGAAAGTAAATTGAAGAGTAATGTAAACATAAATGATAAAAATAAAGTGAAAATTATTACTATAAATGGTTAAAGTACTACAAAAGGTACATGTAATGGTAAATTTTTGTTAAATTCTACATAAATTCCCTTGTGAATTTCATGTTGTTAGAGATAATAAGTATATACCAAATGATGGTATTTTAGGAAACAATTTTTTATTTGAACATTGTAATGTTCAAGGCACCAAAAATCAACTTGAATTTCCTCGCACAGAAATTAATAAAGAAGTTTTTGCAATACCATTCAAAAACAAAGCGTGTGATAATATGGCATCATTGAAAAAAGGAACCAATCCTAGTTTGCACAATAATGAAGCTGGTAGTTTTGAAAATATGAATAAATCTTTGATCAATGATAAACAAAATAAATCACGTTAAAAAGTTGAAGTTAAAATCAGTTTTAAATAAAACTGATAAGGTTCTTACCAATTTTTCAAACAATGTTTTATCGGGTGCTTCTATGTTTCAGTCACGGGCATATTTCGATGATGTTTTAGTTTATGCGAAAGAGTTAATCATCATGAACAAAAATTAGCTGAAGTTTTTTCAATTAAGATTGATACATAAATTATCAGAATATGGTTTTCACAAATTAGTATAAATCAGGTAAATCAAATACCAATACAGATGCATTGAGTAGAATTTTTCAATCTGATAAAGAAACAAACGATATTAACAAATGTATGGTAGTAACTAGATTAAAAGTAAAAACAATTTAACAAAATAATAAAATAAATTCTTCACCCAGACAAAATATAGTATATCATTAAATAAAACATATAATGTAAATATTGCAAATTTTCCTAAAAATAAACAAAAATTCTGTTTCAAATTCAAATGTAATTTTCCTAACTGATAAAGAAAACATAATGACAGTTTTAAAAGATTTTCATAACGCACCCCTAGGTGGCCATCAAGGTGTATTCAAAACATACAATAATATTAAAAGACAATATAAATGGAACGGAATGTTAAAAGATCTTAAACAATATATTCGTAAATGTGAAATTTGCTAGAAAAATAACTTAAATAGAGAACACCGAATGCCAATGGAGATTTCAAGCACTCCATACAAACCCTTCAAAAATGGACCTTTTATGGACATTGTAGGTTCACTACCGGAAACTTTAAATGGCAAAATATATATATTAACGTTCGAAGATGATCTCACAAAATGTATGGACGTAGAAGATAGCTATACCCAATATGGAAGCAAAAACTGTGGCTAAAGCATTTTTGAATGAAATAATTAGCCGATATTTAATTCCTAAAATTCTTATTACCGATCAAGGTACAAATTTTATTTCTGAAGTATTTAAAGAACTTTGAAAATTTTTAAAAATAAAGAAAATTGAAACTACTCCATATCATCCTCAAGCAAATGGATCATTAGAAAGATCACACCGTCCATTAGTTGATTATTTAAGATCTTTCATTGATAAAAGCCCAAATACATGGGATGAACATTTACGAGCTGCAATGTTCGTTAGAAGTAATAGTATTCATACAGCTACAAAATTATCTCCAAACGATTGTTTATTTGGATTCGTTTCTAAAATTCCATCTAATATTAGCAAAACACCTTCACCCATTTATGATCATGAAAATTATTTCTTTCAATTAAGGAATGAAATACAAAAAGGGCATCAAATTGCACGCGAAAATTTAATTTTAAATAGAAATGTAGGTGATCAAGTGTTATAAAACATTATTTCAATTTAGCCAGGCAGAAAAACTTGTCATTTTTTTGGTTAGGACCATATTAAGTAGTAGAGATAAATAGTCCAGTAAAGACAATAATTTTGATAGGAAAAAGAAAACGCTGAATTTATAACAATTGGTTAAAACTTTTTAATTGAACATATAGTATGGTATATTAATAATTTTCATTAATATAATACAAAATACTCACAGTGTGTCATTTCAGCAATATTATATTTCAAAACATAACACGATAAATGATAACATTGAAAAATAAAAAAATAAATATAATAATATTAGCACGAGCATATAAAAACGTTTAATTCTTTAGTAATACAAAAATATTATATTGTACAACGTTTATATAATTTTATATTTTTAAGTTTATAAAAAAAAACTATTTTTTCCTTTTTACAAAAATTAATTTTTTATTTTTTATACTTTTAGTTTATATTATTAATTTTACAATTTTCTTTCACTTATTCTTATGTTAAAAATATTTATTGGAACATATTGATAAGAGAATTATTTATCTTACGTACATATGATTTATGTTAAAAATATTTATTCGGAATTTGGACTAATATTCTATGTAAAGGTTTCAAGTCCATCGAGATATTCTGATGTTACAATATGCTTATATAAATATACAAACAAAAACAGAAAAAAAATGCAAAAAAGTCCATAAATATTTAAAAGTATGTTATAAACACAGAATCTTGGGATCCACTTATTATACATATACTGGTGCAAAAACTGCCCAGTGATACACTTTACTTGTGGGAACGAGAACAGGGTGGAACTACTGATATACCCACATATGAACAATTTAAGAAATTTCTTGAGGCACCATTAAAAGTTTTAGAATGATGGACTGAAACTAAAGTTTTAACAATTTTCTTTTTATTTTTTAATTTGTACGCGACTAAGCTTATGATAATAATTAGTATAAATGCTGTAAGAATAATATCAATTGCGTGATTTATAGTATTTGTGCGCTTGATATAAGAGATTTGTTCTAAATTTTCTATATTAGTATCTTTTTTTTTCAATTCAGGTTTATATAATATTGGTTCAATTAATTTTATTTCATTATTTAAATTTAAAATTGTTAAATGTTTCAATATTTTAAAATTGTTTATCAAAAATATTTATAGTACAATTATTAAATTTTATTAAGTTATTTCCATTTATTTTTATTTTATCTTGGGTACAGTCTTGAAATTATTTTCAATGTGCTTAAAATCAGCACTTAATACTGAGTTTTTACATTTTATTATTTTTTCTGGTAGATCTACAATTTGCTGATTTTTAAAATTTGGCATTGAATTATAAGTTTACAAATTTCTTTTGAATATAGTATATAGGCTTTTGTATAATAATAATAATTAAATTGTCTTTTGAAAAACATTTTACTTTTAAATATTTGATTCGTTCTAAAGATAATTGTGAAATTTCTTCGTCTGTAAGAATAGACATAACTTATATTTCTTGACGTGACAATATTATGGTTTGTGTGATTTTATGGATAAAATTATAATATATCATTAATTGATTTAGTGCATTATCTTCTAATGTTTTTTATTAAAGTTATTACTAATTTCATTAAATTTGTTTTCATTTTCCTCAAATATTCTAGTTAATTCTACATTATTCTTGTTTATAATTTTAGAAAAATTCTTAAATACATCCTCAATTTTATTATTTATTATTATTTGATGTTGTATTTCTGTGATCACGTTTATATTATTATCTTGATTTTCATATAATTTTTTCGTTATTTCTTCTTTGTCTATACTCATAATACCAAATAAAAAACTTTCAATATTTCCTATAATATTAAATAAACCTCTTTTAAGTCTTTTAAAAATTCCTAATAGTTTTTCTATTTGTTTAATTTTAAAATTTATTAAATTATTTTTCGGAATATTTTCGATAAATGTTTCGAATTAATTTTTAAAAATAAAGATGTTAATTTTATGAATTATTGTGTCAAAATGATCAATTGGATTCACATCTGTGAGTTCAATGTGAATTACTCCGTTACCAGATTGTAGGGGAATTACTTCAAGTGCTGTTATTGCTACCAGGATGTTGATCAGAATTAGAATTACTGGAAGAGGAAAAATTTTTGTAAAATCTTTTAAACCTAGCTTTATAAAAAGGTTTATTTTCAATTAAAGCATAATCTTTATTTATTCTGTTTGGATTAACTCTTTTATAGATACTATCCAATTTAAATCTTTTGTGTTTTTTTATATAATAAAAGTCAGGTTTTTGATCGAGTCTATTTCTATTGATTTTATTTAAGTTTTTCGTTTTATTTTTCTTTAGATTTTCATATGCTTGTTTTAAAATTTCTTGCTTGTTTTCGTGATGTAAGTCTTGTGGTTTCATTTTTGTTGTTGAGTGAATTGTTTGATTATATATAATAATTGCTTCTACGATAGGGTTCGAGAATTTTGTTTCTTCAATCGGTTTTTGATTAATGACTCTAATTTGTTCATTAAGGGTATAATGTAATCGTTCGTAATCAGCATTACTGGTTTTATTATGAGGAGTACAATGATGCAATTGAATATCTTCTGAATCTAAATAGTTTTTCATGGATTCTGTTTCCATTGCACTCTCTCTATCGCTTATTAAAACTTTTGGTTTACCCATGTACATGAAAACATTCGCTAAAGTATCTTTTATAGTAAGCCAGCTTCGGTCTTTCATTAAGAGTATTACTGCAAATTTAGAAAATTTGTCAATACAAGTACGACAATGTTCACTATTTCTAGGGTACCAAATATCAATGTGGAATATTTCTCTTGGTTTTGTAAGTCTTTCTGTTTCTTTAAAAGGTATTTTTAAAGGTTTTCTTTCATATTTAGTTAAATTACAAGTACTGCATTGATTAATTACTTTATTAATTTGCTTTTCTAAATTTGGATAATAAACTTTAATTTTAAGTTCTTCAAAAATTGTATCAATACCTCAATGATTGAATTTTTTATGTTCTTTTAAAATTATTTCAAGGATGTCATTTTTTTCTCTTATTTCTTATAGTATCGTATTGCATTTGATTATTTTATAGTTTGGTTTACTGTCAATGTAAAATTTCTGAAACTGTTCAAATAACTCAAAATCTTCAACATACAATGCTATTAATTTCCCAGATATTTCTTGGAACATTTTTTTGTATACTTTGGGGCTAAAATTTTCTTCTTGAAAAGTAGTTATTGCTCTTCTAAATGTTTTTTTTCTTTTTTTTTTTGTTTACCTTTTTTTTAAAATTAATACATTTAAAGGTCTTTCTGATATTTCAATATATGCTGAGTTATCTTACCTTGCGCTATGTTGAGTTTCAACAGAATTAGAATTATGTAGGTTACTCAAATAAACTTGTTGAGGTCTAGACAATGCATCAGCGACAACATTTGATTTGCCTTTGATATATTCAATATCAAAGTTGTATTATTGGAGCTTTAATTTCCATCTCTTTAGTTTTAGATTAGGTTCCCTTAAATTTTCTAACCATTGAAGAGGTTTATGATATGTTTGTATTACAAACTTTCTTCCATATAGGTATGGCCGGAAATATATAACAGACCAAACTATAGCAAGAAATTCTTTTTATATAGTTGAGTATTTAATTTCATGGTTATTTAGAGTACGAGATGCAAAACATATTGGGTGACAATTTCGTAAAAGTACCGCACCAATGCCACGGTCAGATGCATCCGTAGTCAAAACAAAAGATTTAGAAAAATCTGGATATTTTAATATTGGGTCTTTCTGGATTAAAAGTTTAAGAGTAATAAATGAATTAATATATTCTTTATTGTTTATGTCAACTTTTTTATTTTTCTTTAGAAAAATATTCATTGGTTTTGCTATTTTAGAAAAATCTTTAATTAATTTTCTTTAATATCCAACTAATCCTAAAAATTGTTTGATTTGTTTTTGTGTTTCAAGGATTTTATAGTCCTGAATAATTGAATAAAGATAATGTCGTCTAAATAAACATAACAAATTTTACCAATATAATTTGCTAATACAGCGTTCATTAACCTCTGAAAGGTTGCTGGTGCATTTTTCAAGCCAAATGGCATACGTAAGAATTCAAAATGCCCATTGTTTGTAGAAAAAGCAGTTTTAGGTCTGTCTGCCGGATTAATTTCAATTTGATGAAACCCTTTTGCTAAATCTATTATTGTAAAATACATAGCTCTTCCAAGTTTATCCAAAATATCATCAATATTTGGGATGGGAAATTTTTCGTCAACTGTAATGTTATTTAACTTACGGTAATCGATTGCGATTCTATATTTTTTTATTCCTGACGCATCTAACTTTTTTTCAACTACCCATAAAGGGGACGAGTAAGGAGAGTTACTAGGTCTTATTATGCCTTTTTCAAGCATTTCTTTAATCTGTTTTTCAACCTCTGTTTTATGTACTTCAGGGTAACGATAACTACGTGTATAAATGGATTTATCAGTAGTAGTTTTTATGAAATGCTTTATTTTATTCGTAAAATCAAATCAAAAAACAAATCTTTATATTGATTAAGAAGATAAAATAAATTTCGCTTTTCTTCATCATTTAAATATTCACTTCTTATTAGTGTTTTATCGGTATTTTTATTAAAATCTATATTAAAAACTTCTAGTTCACGAGGAATTTCATTATAACAATGATTGAATTCTTTCTCATCTTCTTCAGAAAAAAATAGTGGATACCGGCAATTGTAATTTTTCTGTTAGGGTATTCAATTATTGTTTGGCACAATACATCATTTCCTAATATCCCATCAAAATGGTTTTTCAAATCTACTATCAAAAATGTGAGTTCATTAAAAAGATTTTTAAATGCTCGTAATGGTTTTACTTTAGCCATAAATTTACTTGAAAATGTATTTTCGCCTAAAGTTCTTATAGTTTGATTGATTGGAATTAAACTTTCAGGAGGGCATAGACCAGTACATAGAATACTTATACTTGAACCAGTATCGATTAAAAACTTTAAACTTGATATCTCTGTTCTAAGTCTAACAAAGGGATCTAGAGTGTTGGAGGCCATGAAATGAAAATTTTGATTTCTTGAAAATTTATGATCCCAGCATAATACGTTTACAAGAGACTAAAATTCAACCACAGTACTAGCTATTTCCTAACAGATTTCCAAAGTATACCGGACAAATTGTCCCTTTTTTTGGTCTGTGATAGGAGGGGAAGTGGCCTGTGATAGATAAAAATATCTTTAATGAGAAATATTCTCACGTACTTTTTGTGTTCAAAATTTCATGTCGGTGTAATTATATTTCTCGAATCCCTGCATGTGTATGTAGATTTTTCCCCAACTCATATTTAATCATGTAAACCACAGTTAGGCATAAAAAAAAGTACAACTTTAAAATTCAAATGTCTTAATTTCTTACATAGGTTACAACTTTTTACGAATTTGTACGTAAAAATAACAAAACATTCAACAAGTGTACTTTTAATTGTCCTTCAACTGTACTATTTCTATTAGTCACAAATACATATGTATGTTTCAATCGTGTATTCTATTACACATTCAAACAATTTCAGTTAAGTGGACTATATATTACACAAAGTACAGTGCATTATCGATACACTTTTCATGTTTATTTTTACTTAAATATCATATCTTTTTACAAGGATTTCTTAACATGTTTATCGACTATTCTATGTAGTCTGCATGGATTGGTTGAAAATAAAAGCAATAAAAGTACTCCTATATACAATATTTTTACATTATGTTTGTAATCTGCATACGCAAAAGTATTGAAAATTACATGTAAAATGATATTTTTGAACAGGCGTACATGTTTGAGCATAAGGATTAAGGAATAATTTTTTCAATTTGATAATAAGTGGGACAGAAATCCTTGTACACGCATGTGCATTAATACATCAATATTGCATGTGTATTTGTATTTTTAAAATATTGTAATAAAAATGTATGTGGATTTCTCATATTAAGTATCACAGGCCACATACATTTTGTTATTGTTTTTTTCATATCTATTAAAGGCCTAATATGTTTTGCATTATAATTTTTATACATCAGGAATGAGAGAACGAAGTTTTTTTGGTAAATGTATTAGTGTACCAAACAATATAAACATGGCAGATATAATACAGTATGCCATCAATCATTGCGTATCAAATAAATTAATACCGACAAAACTTGTAAAACTGGACAATTATATAGTATATATAGAACGATTTTAAATCAGATCTTGTTATATTAAAAAATTAAAAAATTTGGAATAGGAAAAAATTAAAAATTTTGAAGCTATACCTTAACATATTGCTGTGAGCTACCTAAAATTGAATTAATTGATTTGTTTAAAAACATACATACATATATTAAGCCTCAAACGAACTAAAGTACCTGAATGCTGTAAAAATCAATAATAGAAATTTACACGCCTTAGACCACAACTAAAAACCTTTTGTTCATAAACAGAATAACAAAATTATGAAAATGATATTGATGAGGTAGTACATTTTTACTTATCTTTGATAAGTAAATACAGCTTCATTGTTATTTAAAATTATCTAACAAAGCTTCCACTAGCCATCAGGTATATTAAATTTTATGACCGTATGGTTGTCCTTCCACGTAATGTGTCCTTTTAATTAATGAAAAAACCTTATTCTTTCATAAATATTTCAAATCCCTTTTTAATGTAATTTTCAAAACTCTTTTTTAATGTACATATTTTCTTGAGTAATAAAATCTGTTAATTGTTATTGTTGTTATTATTATTATTATTATTATTATAATTATTATTATTATTATTATTATTATTATTATTATTGTTATTATTATTATTGTTATTATTATTTTTATATTTACTGTTTTTATTATGGCTCTTATTACTTTAAATTCAATATGGTTGAAAATGATTTCACTTTATTTTCGATTTTAATTTATTCAAATATTTCAAAGTGAGAACTTGAAGTTTTAAAAATCAATTTAAATTTTAAAATTTGTGCTAGTGCAAACAATTGCGATACTTTAATTAAATATACTGTTGGTGTACTGAAATTTTGGTACGTTTTAATACGTGTGATTAAATTAAAAGCTTGTAGATATTTAAACTAACATTTTACTCAATATTTACATACTAAATTAATTTTATTAATTTTAATTGCCCTTAATTAATTTTATTGGTTAATTTAACATTAGTTGCAATATTTCATAGTTTTTATTAATTCAATAGTGAGTTTGAGAGCCTAGTTTTTCACACAAAATTTTCAATTAAAATGCCTTCTACAAGAAGAAAATGTTCTCTTGTAAACTGTGCCAATAAAGGTACAAGTTTCCGATATTTTTCCTTTCCAAAAAGAGATTCAGAAAAGTGGAATCAATGGCTTTCGGTTTGTTTTCAATCTGCTGAAAACATAACAAATTTACGAAATCGTTTAATTTGTTCTGTTCACTTTGAACAAAAATATTTCGGACGAAAAAGATTATTAACAAACGCGGTTCCTACAATTAATTTATCTAAGAATTCTTCAAACCTTAACTCCACTTTATAAGAATCAGTAGGAAACCATATTAACGATGTGTCTTCTGACGCCCGTATTGAACAAAATGTTTCATGCGAATATTGTAATAATAAAGAAAATGAGCTTTGTCATTATAAATTGGAACTGCTGAAATTAAAAAAGAAAATTAAAGAAGTTTCTTTGAAAAGTAAACATCTTACAAAACAAAATAAAACATTAAAAAGACGAATAAATTATTTCAAATTTTTAAATAAGAAACGTTCTTGCTCGTTAAATAATACTTTAGAATATTGCGATATTACTGACTCGGCAAAAACATTTTGTTCAATGCTGGCTAACAAATCGTTCTTTTACACTGAAGAGGAAAAAGAAATAAGCCAGGCTATATTTTTTAAATCAGCATCGGCTTACAGATTTTTAAAAGAAAAACTTCAGTTTCGGTTACCATGTGAATCGTCGTTGTATAATTGGATTTCCATTAAAAATTTGAACACTGGCTTTCAAAATGAATTTATTGAAGGAATAAAAAAAGTAGTTAGTAAATTAGACAAAAAATCTCGTCAAGTAGTTATTATTTGTGATGAAATGACTATAAAACGAGATTTAAATTATAATGAGAAATACGACAAAATTGATGGATTTGTTGATTTTGGTTTCGGTTCGGAACAAAGACGCAACACTTTGGCTAAATCTGTTTGCCTTTTTTTAGTCCGAAGTTTGTACGGACGATGGAAGCAAATCTTGAGCTACGCAGTTTCTGAAACATCTGTACCTGTTGACAGATTAGAATCAATTTTACTTCAAAATATTGATTTATGTAGCTATCTTTCACTTGATGTTCATGGCGTAGTCTGTGATCAGTCAAGTACTAATCAATCACTCTTTAAAAATCTCAAGTGTAATAAAGACAACCCATTTTTCATTCACAATTCTAGAAAAATTTTTACTCTTTTTGATGTACCACATCTGTTTAAATCAGTTAGAAATAATCTGATTTCTTATCCCCTTAAAGTTAAAAACACAGGTTACGCACGATGGAAAGTTGTAGAAGAAATCCATAGGATAGATTCTATGTCAAGTACAAGAATTTGTCCTCGTTTGTCGCAAAAACATTTGCGTCCAAATAAATTTCAAAAGATGAATGTCAGATTGGCTGTACAAGTTATAAGCAATTCCTCCGCAGCTGGTATAAGAACAGCAGCGAAGTTGGAAGTTTTTGACAAAAGTCTTAAAATAGATGCTGAAACTACAGCAAGTACATTTGAAAAATTAAATAATATGTTTGATTGCTTAAACAGCAAACACGTTTTTTCAAGAAATTTATACAACAAACAGATAAAAAAGAATAGCTTTTCTTGGCAATATTTACTACAAATGAAAGAATTTTTAAACAATCTTTCATTTGAAGTAACAAATAAAAAAGCAAAAATTAATTGTGTTAATGGCCTTATCCACTCCACTAATTTAACGTTAGGTATAGCAGAGCAACTTTTCGATACTTTTAGTGATTGGTTCTATTTATGCACAAATAAATTAAATCAAGATCCCATTGAAAATCTATTTAGCCATATTCGTGCGAAAAAACGTAATCCATCAGTTTTCGATTTAAATCAGATAATAGGTAGGATAGTTTCAGTTCATTTATTATACACCTCAAAGTATGCTAACTGCGAGGAAGATGATGATGAACTAATTAGTATGACCTGAAAAACTGTTGTAGATAAGGAAAGTGTAATTAATTGTAGTGAAGATGAAAATTTATCTTGTTTAGAAATAAGTGATTTTGAAAATGATCGTTTAAGTGATAATAGTAATAGTCAAAATATAAATAATAATAATTTTGAAGTAAATAATGATGAAAATATAAATCTCTAAAGAGCAAGAATGTCAGACAACGCAACGAGGTATTTCGCTGGTTACGTTGTTTTTAAAGTGATCAAAAAAGCTAAAGTTACCGGTTGTGAAATATGTAAGAACCAAATACTTAAATCAGAAGTAGTATTGACTGACTCTAGTGAGTGGCTCTTACATTTTAAAAATTTTACAACAAAATCTGATTTTGGAGCTCTTCAAGCTCCTTCAGAAAAATTTTTCGAAGTAACGAAAATTTGCGTTCGTATTTTTGAAAATATATTTTTAGATAAACCTTTTGCCGAAAACATAAAGAAATATATAATGAATTCGTGTATAAACGCTTTACCTCTGTGGTTTGACGAAACAAATTGTTGCTTTGAACATAGATTAGCTTTTTTGAACTTCACAATTCTTGTTCTTTTAAGAAAAAATTGTAAATGGAAAGTTAACACACTATTGGCAGATACGGATACAAATCAACATAATAGCAGGCTACAAATTTTGAAACAATAATTTTTTTGGAACAAATCATTTTCAAAGTCATAAACTTCTATTTGTAATTGCATGTATGTATGTATGTACATAAATATAATATGCTTACTGTTTAGATTAACCTTTACATATATTTTTATACTACATAATATAAATTTGAATACTATTCAATTAACATTTTGTGCAATAAAAACTAAAAAAACATTTACGTTAAGACTAACAGGGTTGGGGGGGGGTCCTCTTCAAAGATTGTCACCTTGTCGCGGTGAAGAGGCTCAGTAATTCTTTTTTGTTAGGTTTTAATTCGACAAAAAGAATGAAGCTAAGAACAATCAGTTAATTTTTAAAATGTAACGTTTCGATAATACGAAATTTTTTAAAATTTAAAAAATAAATAACCGAAAAGTCTTTGTATACTATATATATCGAATTAATATTAACTGCATAACAAGACCTGCTTTAAAATCGTTCTATATATATAATTGTCCAGTTTTACAAGTTTTGTCGGTATTAATTTATTTGATACGCAATGATTGATGGCATACTGTATTATATCTGCCATGTTTATATTGTTTGGTACACTAATACATTTACCAAAAAAAACTTCGTTCTCTCATTCCTGATGTATGAAAAATTGTAATGCAAAACATATTAGGCCTTTAATAGATATGAAAAAAACAATAACAAAATGTATGTGGCCTGTGATACTTAATATGAGAAATCCACATACATTTTTATTACAATATTTTAAAAATACAAATACACATGCAATATTGACGTATTAATGTGCATGCGTGTACAAGGATTTCTTTCCCACTTATTATCAAATTGAAAAAATTATTCCTTAATCCTTATGCTCAAACATGTACGCCTGTTCAAAAATATCATTTTACATGTAATTTTCAATACTTTTGCGTATGCAGATTACAAACATAATGTAAAAATATTGTATATAGGAGTACTTTTATTGCTTTTATTTTCAACCAATCCATGCAGACTACATAGAATAGTCGATAAACATGTTAAGAAATCCTTGTAAAAAGATATGATATTTAAGTAAAAATAAACATGAAAAGTGTATCGATAATGCACTGTACTTTGTGTAATATATAGTCCACTTAACTGAAATTGTTTGAATGTGTAATAGAATACACGATTGAAACATACATATGTATTTGTGACTAATAGAAATAGTACAGTTGAAGGACAATTAAAAGTACACTTGTTGAATGTTTTGTTATTTTTACGTACAAATTCGTAAAAATTTGTATGTAAAAATAGAAGACATTTGAATTTTAAAACGGTACAAATTTTTTATTCTCAACTGTATTTTAGGGGAAAGATAATAGCATTTTTAAATTTAAAAAATAAGAAATATTCAATTCTCACCAAAGAGAAAAGTTCTCATGCTTCCTTCACCCTGCCCGAATTCGTCTAAAAGCTTGAAAAATTTTGGGTACAAAATTTCTGCTTTAGATTGGAGTGTCTGTTAATGAATACTTCGTCATGATTCAACCAAGCATACATCCACAGTTTAAACATTTCAACTCGATATATAAAAGTAAAAGGTGGCGTTGGCATACTGATTCCTGATAATATTGAATATAAAGAAGTTAAACTCAACACTAGGTGGCCGTGCTGCTGCTTAAGAGGGAGTCTCCATTCTAATTTGTGAACAACGGAGTGGATTGGAGACTTCTTCTTGGCTGGTGGAAGTTCGACTATAACCTACTCGTGGTGGCTACCGGTAACAGACCGTAAGCTTGGCTTTGGTGCTGGCAAATATAGTCGGACGTGTGCTCCCTTCCTATCCCTTCCTGGTCCTTCCCCTCTCCAACGTTCCTTTAGTTCTAGTTCTTCCCAAACTTATCTTCCCCTGGGCTGCATCAAAGTGTTATGCGTTTTCGTGCTGAGGATCAGCCTGATTGAGGGCCTAGTTTAAAAATAGCTCAATCGCTAACGGAGCCTTCGAGGTACCTGGCGCCCCCCTCCCCCGTCGTATATAGCCTTGTCTACGTAAAGGGACCTCTGCGTAGATAGACCTTCTTTGTCCCAAACTCGTGGGAATTTTTTATGGACAAAAAACTAATTAGACAAAAACAAAAACAAAAGGAAGCTTTGCCCAAAGGCTGGCTTCCGATACTTCTGTGGCTGGGAGTATGAGTGTGGCTAAAAGGCCTAGCTCAAATATGCCCTCGACCTCCTCATCGACTGGAATTGGGACATCCAAGTCTGGTTTTGGTCTTGAATTCTCTGAACCAGGGTGTAGCAGTGGGCCAGAGGGTCCTATCGAAAAGAGGGGCTGCCCCCATCTAAGCTCGCCTACAGGGAGAGAAGAAAGGCCTAAAGGGTGAGGGATAAAATCGGGGCTATTCGTGTAGAGGAAAGAACCCCGGAGGACCTCAAATCCTTGGAGTGGGCCAATGGGATCATCAGCACGCAAGTTACGTCAAAGTCCCACGGTACTAATAAAGAAAATTTCCAGCAAACTGATGAATCAGCGTCTCAACCATATTTTTTCTATAATATTTATTTCGATATTTTTGTTTTTCATAATTGTGAAAAATAATGTAATACGACGCTTTACACGCGTTTGCTGATTATTTCAAAATTAACATTTTTATTATTATTTTTATTTTTTTTATTTTTCAATAATTCTTAAAAAGAAAGAAAAAGTAGAATTAGTTTAAAATAAAGTAAGTTAAGTTAGTTACTTAAGTAGCAGTTGTAAAGATCGGACGTTTTTGTTTAATAATTTTTTTTGAAAACTTATAAAAGTTTTTTTTTTTTTTTTTTTTTTTTTTTTTTTGAAGTTTCATTATATTAGAAACGTAACTCGCATGATGATAAGAAGCTGCTTGCTAATAAACGGCAGCGTTCTACAAAGGAGGAGGTGCGGGAGGCGAAGCGACCAAAGGTTGGCGCCCCCACGCACCTAAAGAGGAAGTTCAGCGAGGTGCTGAAGGATGCGATTACTATGGGCGTTATCGATTGCAGTAATCCTGATGATCTTCGAGCCAGTTATGGCGCGATTCCCGGGTGAACCACTTGTGTGCAGAGATGCTGGGTGGCATCAGGGACACGTGAAACTGGTGTCGTGTGTCGGGCAGCTGTCCGAGACGCTTTAGAGGGAGGCGATCTCAAGGCTTGGAGAAATCTGGCCTGGTGCCGACATCAACGTTGTGCACAGGGAAGAGATTCCTAGCAGAACTAGGGCTCGAGTCTGGATTCCGGCGCGTATGTCGGATCCGGTTAAGATACTCGGCCTCATTAAAACCTCCAATCCTAGCCTTCCAACAAACAGCTGGAAGGTTGCTAGGGTTGAGGAGCCTAAAAGAGACTCCAGACAGGCGGTCGTCAATAAGGAGTCTCTACCTATTCTTGCGAAGACGGAGGGACAAATTAGCTTTGGCTTTGGAGCTATTACTCTCAAAGTCTATCGTAAGGGTGGGGCAGCCTCAGGAGGGAAGACTGAGGAAAAGGATCCTGCTCCTCAGACGGAACCTCTGGTTGAGGCGGATATGGTATCGGAGGAGACCACGGACTCCGATACGCTCTGCCCGACCTCTGAGGAAGACGAACTGCTAAATTTGTCGGACTCAGAGATGGAGGCCAACATCACAGTGGTGCAGAGACCTGTTCTGCAGTGGTGGAGATCAATCTGCACCAAAATAAAACAGCCACGGCCAACTTCTTCCTTCGACTCAGCCAGGGGAAGGAAGTTGTGGCCCTGGTGCAAGAGCTCTGGTTAGTGGGCGGTAAAATCTGTGGGCTAAGAGTCCCTGGATTCAACTTGTTCTATGTAAGTAATGCAAGTGGACCTAGAACTTGCATTCTGGCTAGAATTCGTTTTAACTTCTTTATTCTCCCTCAGTTCAGCAACGACGATATAACAACGGTTGCATTGGACTTAGGAAGGAATCGCAGCATGTTGATGGTGTCTTCTTACATGCCCTACAACCAGCCGATTACCACTCCAGTGCTTTGGGCTCTTGCGGAAGACGCGGAGCAGCGAAGAACTGATCTCATAGTAGGATAGACGCTAATGCACACAGCTCTATGTGCGGGAGCAGTGACACAAATGAATGAGGTGAGTCACTTTTTGATTTTATATTAAGTACTTACCTTGTTATATGTAATAGGGGCTCAACACCTACCTTTGTTGTTAAAAATAAAGAGGAGGTGTTGGACCTTACCGTAACCACTGGTCATTCAGTCAATGTTGTTGACTGGAGGGTCGGTGATGATTTTTCGTGCCCTTAAGGAACAGGAAGAGGACGGACTGGGGGCGATATAGGGAGGTGGTGTAAAGACGACTCCCTGGGTGTCCCCCGTGCGTTATTACCTGTCCCGAACAATTGGACAAGACTGTTGAAGAAGTGACTGAGGTCTTGAATAAGGCAACAGTGGAGTCTTGTCCAATCTCTAAACCTAGAGGTAAGTATAAACCTCCATGGTGGTCTGCTGAGCTTGCCGAGTTAAGAAAGACTAGCCGGCTGGCTTTTAACAAAGTTAAATTCACTAGGGCTGCGGTAGACTGGAGGCTCTATAAAGAGAAGGTGAGAGTATATAAGAAGGAGCTGAGAAGGTCTCTGCGGTTGTCGTGGAAGACCTTCTGCAGCTCCATCAATGAGGATGCGAAAACCTCAAAGTTCAGAAAGATCCTGGCACAGAACCCAGTACCTCTACGTTCTCTCCAGAACAATTCCGGAATTTGGATGAGAACTGGAGAGGAGGTGTTAGAGTTGCTTATAGATACTCACTTTCCGGAAGGTGGTGAGGAAGCCCCAAGCACTAAATCAACCGGACGGGATGCTCTCATCCCTATTCCGTTGGGTTTCAGTGATGTTAAGAAGATTGAATAGGCCATACGTTCATTGAAGCCATATAAGTCTGCTGGCCCGGATGGGGTTATTCCAGCAGAGCTTCAGCAGGTGGAGGAACTGATCATCCCCTGGCTCAAAGTGATCTTTGATGCCTCTCTCAAGCTAGGGTATATTCCCGCCAAGTGGATGGAAGTGAGGGTGGCTTTCATACCGAAAGCGGGGAAAAGCTCCCATCACAGACCTGGCGACTTCCGCCCCATCAGCCTTTCTTCTTTCATGTTAAAAACGATAGAAAGAAGAAGAAACGCTGTCAAGGTCTCAGCATGCCTACACCGAAAGACGTTCAGTTGAGACTGCCTTACACAACTTGGTGGGGGAGATAGAGAAATCCCTCTCTTTCAAGGAATTTACCTTGGCGGCCTTCTTGGAAATTGAGGGGGCTTTTAACAACGTTGTACCACGTGCAATTATTGCGGCACTCACAGATCTGAAGGTGGAAAGCTCCCTAGTTATATGGATTGACAAGTTGTTGTGGAGACGTGTTGTCAGTGCCTCGCTAGGGAGCTGTGTCATTAGAAGAGCGGTGAGTAGGAAGACTCCTCAAGGGGGTGTTCTCTTACCTCTCCTCTGGAACGTGGTAGTCGACAGACTGCTGAGAAGGAAGGAGGGGAGTGGCTGCAAAGTTATTGCTTACGCGGACGACTTGGTTATTGCAGCTTCTGGCAAGTTGCCGTCAACTTTGACGGATATCTTGCAAGCTGCTCTTAACAGGCTCGAGAAATGGGTTCAAGAAAATGGACTGAGAGCCAATCCACAAAAAATGGACCTTGTGCTCTTTACAAGAAGGTACAAGGTGCCTCATTTGAATGATATAGTCCTTTCAGGTACACCTCTAATGCTATCCAAGGAGGTTAAGTACCTGGGATTGATTCTGGATTCTAAGCTCAGCTGGAAGCAGAACATATTGGAGCGCACGAGAAAGGCTATGATAGCCTTATACGCGTGTAAAAATGCAATTGGAAGATAGTGGGGACTCCAACCTCGAGTCGTTCACTGGCTTTTAATTGCAGTGATTAGGCCCATACTGCTGTATGGGTTGGTTGTGTGGTGGACGGCCTTACGGACGGCCGCCACAAGTAATATCTTGAGGAAGGTTCAAAGAGCGACCGCTTTACTTATTTCTGGAGCTCTTAAGACCACATCGACGGAGGCATTGTAAACTTTGCTTAATCTAATGCCCTTGGATCTTTACGCAATGGAGCTCGCGAAAAGCACTGCAATGAGGCTTGCGGCCAGTGGACAGTGGTTGCGGCTCCGTTTCGGTCACTCCAACATAGTCAATTCTCTACCGCCTCATAGTGGGAGAATCGATTATGTTACAACCAGGCCTAACTTTGGGGGAAGGTTTTTCACTAGCATCCCCTCTAGAGATGAGTGGGCTAGCGGTTAGCTACTGTGCCTAGATGGCTTAAATCTTTACACAGACGGTTCTAAGCTGGACAGTCGAGCCGGAGGGGGTGTGTTTTGTGACTCCCTGAAGCTGGACCTAGCGTTTCGGCTACCGGATTACTGTAGCGTATACCAAGCGGAGGTTTCTGCTATAAAGGAAGCAATCACGTGGCTGGGGAGAAATGTTATTAACACTACGGTGGTAAACCTTTTCTACGACAGCCAGGCAGCTATTAAAGTGCTGACAGTAGCGGCTGGAGTGCCTGTCTATACTTAATTTGATGGCAGAATACTTAAGCATTAGCCTCATATGGGTACCTGGACCCACGGAGGTCAAGAGTAACTGTACAGCGAATGAGCTGGTTAAGCTGGGAACATCCCTTGAGTTACAGAGCGGTAACACGGGGGTAGGGATCCCACTTGCCAGCTGTATTCTACATGTGCGGCAGGAGTCTACCAGGGCTTGGAACCAAAGATGGACATCGAGCGCTGGTAACTCCATAGCAAAGGCTTTGTGTCCTAGAGTGGATAATAAACTCTCTAGAGACCTCTTATCCCTAAATAGAAGGGACGTTAGTGCTCTGGTGGGGGTCTTTACGGGACACTGTCTTATTGGCAAACACGCCAGAAGGCTAAATGTCCCATAAATGACCTATGCAGGGCATGTCAAGATGAAGAGGAGGAGGAAAGCGATGAGCACCTTCTCTGTAATTTCATGGCGCTCTCAAGAAGTAGAGAAATTTTTCTTGAAGCTGCCTTCTTTCAAAATCTCTCTGGTTTAGGAGAGATTTCGGTTAAGAGGCTTTTTAGCTTTCTGAAGCGCTCGGGGTGGTTCGATCTCTAAAAAATTCCTGGTGTGGTATCGCAATGAGCCTTGTCTGGTCTAAGTGTGCTTGCTGGGAATTTTGGCGAGCGAACACCTCTACCTACCTAAACTCAACACTTACTTACAAGCTATAGCAATGACCATCTTCTCTCCAATAAAAATGACAATAATTAATACATATATAGATGCGAAATCGAATTATACAGAACTAAATGACCTTATCAAACAGATTAAAACGCCATATGTATTATTAGGTGATATGAATGCACAAAACACACTATGGGGATAGAAAAGGACGGATAAAAATGGAAACTACAATGAACGTCTCATTGACTACCAACAACTTTGCCTCATGCACAAAAAAAATTCATACTCATTTTAATTTCTCCTACAAAACCTTTTCAGCGATTGACGTTACTCTGTGTACGTCATCCATCCAAAATCACTTTGATTGGACCAATGAGGACGATCTTTTCGGAAGTGATCATTTCCCCATTATACTAGAAAGCAACATAAAAACTCATAATATCAACAAAAGACAGATCTTCATCACCAAAAAAGCAAACTGGAAAATATTTCAATCGCACATAAACTTCGACACAAACGTAAACGGTTTTAACAATACAAATGACTGTGAAAAATACATAAGGAACACCATTATCAATGCTGCAAAAGCTGCAATTTCTTTAACTTGTAGAAAAATCAACAAACCCCAAATTCCATAGTGGAACAAAGAAATAAAAAATGCTCTAAAAGAGAAAAAAAAATTACTTAAAATATACAAAAATACATGATACATGAAGACTACATTAAATTTTTAAAAATGGGATGTAATGCTAGAAAACTTATTTGGTCTTACAAGAAGAAAACATGGAAAGAATACGTCTCATCAATAAACTCTACCACTCCTACTGAAGAAATTTAGCGAAAAGTTAGATCGGTTCAAGGAAAACACAAATATCAACAACTGTCATCAATAACAACACCAAACAACCAAATTATCACGAATATAAAAGAATTATGTAACCATGTAGCTAACCACTTTAAAGAAATATCAAGTGATACAAACTATACGCAGACCTGTCTACAGAAAAAATACAATCATGAGAAAAACTCCTTTCCAGGACAGAGAGCCATATAATGAGATATTCAACATATTGGAACTCGAATGTGAAAGGATCATCACTAGGCAAAGATCTAATACATTATGACATGATCAAAAACTTAAATCACGATCAGAAATTGTACATATTAAAATTCTTCAGCCGCATTTGGCTTGAAGGAGGCATTCCTGAAGCATGGAAAAAATCGAATGTATTACCCATCCTCAAACCTGGAAAATCACCAAATAACCTGAATAACTACCGTTCAATCGCATTAACAATCGTATTGTACAAAATACTACAAAGAATGGTCAATAAAAGGGTAACCTGGTATTTGGAGAGACATCACAAAATAAATCCTAGACAATTTGGTTTCAGGAAAAACCCAAGCACAATAGATCCACTCTCTCTGTTTCAATCTGAAATTATGCATGCATTCAATGAAAAAAAAAATATTTGGTGGCCGTTTTTATCGACATAGAAAAAGCGTACGATAGAATCTGGAGAAGGAACATGCTCGATGAAGCTAAGAAGTTAAACGTAACAGGTAACATGCTCAGGTTCTTACAAGACTTTCTGGCGGGAAGACAATTTAGAATTATAATTGGCAACTGTCTCTCCAATATACATTCGATTGATAATGGCATACCCCAAGGGTCCGTCTTAAGAGTAGCTAGCAACAGCTGATTGAAATCGAAATCAGCTCAGTCAAAAATGTAAAAATTAAAAATCCGTTGAATCCGTTATTAATTTAAAAAAATAAATAAATTTGTAAATATGTTACGTCTGAATTCAAATGTACATATATCATTTCATGCATAAGTACTTATGTACATATGTAGATACATATATGAACTATGAACATTGAACACACAATTTGCGTGCAGGTGCACTTCCTTTACATACGCATCAAAATTCAAAATTGATATAAAAGTATGTACATACATCTGTAATGGTCTTATTCATCATACATATGTATATGTATGTACATATATTGTATATTGTAATACAAAACAAATGATTTATGGCTTGATCTGTAATTTGCAAAACTATAAAATAAAAAGTTGATTGTTGGTATCACTTTGTAATTTTATTATTTTAAAAGAAAAAAATGTTTTTAAAGTATTATCCAAATTTATTTCACAAAAATATTTTAATTCGACTGTACTATGCACTGGTCTCCTCCCGGAGTGCGCGCCATGTCGCGGTGGGGCGACTGAGTAGTTTTTAATGACGTGCTATATTAACCACGTGGTAACAGGAGGAAAATATGGCACAGAGAAAACGAAACTAAACGCAACCAAAAAATCCCAAACTCAAGGTGTTATGCTACCCGTGCCGAAGACTAAGTGGTATCAGGGGTAAATGATATCATTAACGAAGCCTCTAGGGTACCAGGCGACCGCCTAGAGTAATTAGCCTTCCATATGTACAGGAGTCACTGCATATGGTGACAGTGTTTACTCCATACTCGTGGGACCTAAATGGAGACCAAAAACAAAATAAAACAAAACTATGGGGTAGAGCCTGATCACACCCCTACAATGAATCAGGCAATCCCAAGTACGTCGAGTCTACAGGGGAGTGGATCATCCACACAACCAGTGGACTCGAACATACAGAAAACTACTGTTGACTTGAGCAAGCTCAAGATTACAGGAAAGAAACTGTCCGGGGCCCAAAAGGGCTAGTCCCGCAGGGCAACCCACAAGAAAAATTGGATCACGAGAAGGCGCGCCTGATTCAAAGAGCTATTCTGACCGAGGTCTGGGGGTGCGAACCCTCCAAAGGACCTAAATTCACGAATAGCTACTTTGATAAAGGCATGCTATTCATATCCTGCGCGAATAAGGCCGCTAAGGACTGGTTAAAGCTGACGGTCCTTCTTGTCACCCCATGGGAGTGTGCGATCCTCAGAGTGGGGGAGAACAGATCTTGTCTGTTTGTCAAGCATGACCCACGGATTTTAAATCTGCACAATCTCATTCACAGGGATTTAGTTGCAGCTAATTTGAATACCGGTATGGAAGGAAGATGCAGGAGTATTACCCTGGCATCCGTTTAGCTTCCATACGACAGTGCAGAACCTCCGCCGACTAAGGAAATGGAGAACCTGATCGAATACTGTGAGGGCAACAACCTCCAGTATGTAATTGGAGCTGATGCAAATGCGCATCACACTATGTGAGGGAGCTCCAATACGAATAGAAGAGGTGAGAACCTTTTGGATTATATTTTAACTCATAACATAAATATAATAAATAAGGGAAACGACCCTACATTTTTAAATGCGGTACGCAAAGAATTTATCGACGTCACTCTATCGTCAAATGAAGTAGAACCCAATATCTGCAGGTGGGAGGTCTTAAGGGAGCCATCACTCTCTGTTTTGCCCAAAAAGCAAAACATAACCCCTTTTTTTCTATTATACACTAACACATTATTTTATTATTTTTTGACCACCTTTTCACATTTATTTTCACATATTATTTTTTCACATCTTTTTTCACATTTATTATTTTTTCACATTTTTTATTTTTCACAATCATTTTTTATTTAAATATTTATTTCAATATTCACTATTACACACATTACACAACACTACTGCACTTGTCAAACTATTTATTTTCATTATTTGACAAGTGCAATAAACAGAATTTATTGTTTACATTGTTCCATTGTTTACACTGGGAAACAATAGAAATACAGTTTACCCAGATGGTATATAAACGAGATGAAATTCAACAGAAATCTAGATACTAGAAATCTAGAGACAGCTAATCTTAACTGGATCGTTAAATCAAAAAATATTTTTATACTAATCCGGATTCTAGCGAATCTTAACTAGAATCCAAAGTACCTTCGTAGTGATATCTCAAGCGAATCTTAACTTGGATATCATCTACATTTAAACCGATCTTCAGCGAATTTTAACTGAAGAGCCGGTACAATAATTTTTCAACCCAGACAACTTTAGTAAGTTTACTAAGTCTGACTAACACAAATTGTACATATAATTTATAATTTTTTTTAATTCTTTTATTATTTTCTTTTCTTCTTTCATAGACCGCCTTGGACATAGAAAGGTGGGATAGATCCAAGCACTAATCTGGTTTATTTATTTTACTTTGCTTTTCATTTTTTTATCATTTTAATTTATATTTATTTAATTGCATTTTACTTTTTATTTTTATTTTTTGAATTTTTAATTATAATATATTATTTGAATTCTTTTAATTTATTTGCCTAAATTTTTTTAAATTTTTATTAATTTGCTTGAATTTTTATTTTGTAAATTGTTTTTTCCTAATTTTTAAGTTAAATAAAACATAAGTTTTATAACGAATTTAAAACACGACTTTTTCATTTTTGCTGCCCAACACCCTAATTCTGGTATACGAAACAGCGGCACTTCATACTTATTAGTAATTAACATTGTATTGTCAATCTCTGCCATTTCTAGGTATTAGAAAAACAGAGACGGCAATACATTTTTTGGTCCTTCGAGCAATAGTGCAACCAGAATGGGACGTGGCAGTAAAAAAGTGGAAGTCGCTGCCATCGTTAAGACTCAAACATCTTTGCTTGAGCAACTTACACGATCGGCAAATAATTTTGAAAAAAAATCAGGAAAACAATTTACCGAATCATACTACAAAGCAAGATTAGAATGCTTTGAAGTTTTACGGAAGAAACTCCAAGCAAATCATATACTTATATATGACAATGAAGAAGAAAACGATGAAGCTGATACATATATCAGCAGCGATTTATACGAACAATTCGAGAATTTATATCTCGAATACATTGTAAAATGCAAAGACGCATTAAAATCATTTAAATAAGAAACAAAAACTGAAAATATAAATATATCTCAAATAGACCCTGAACATACAGAAAAAGACAATATTCAATTAACTCCTATTCCAATACCAAAATTTGATGGTAATTATAAAAATTGGAGATCATTTTTCGATCTATTTTCTTGCTTAATACATAAAAAAGCAAATCTTGCAAGTGTTCAAAAATAACCTCAAAAGCTTCAGTAACCGGTGAAGCTGAAAAATTGCTTAGACAGTTTGACGTCACTGCCTCAAATTACACCAAAACATGGGAATTACTACAACAACGATACAATAACAAACGTGTACTTGTAAATACCCAGCTCAAAACCTTGTTTGGCCAACCAGCCATCAAAATCGAAACCTCAAATTCGATCAAACACTTGTTAGATCAAACTGAAGAAGTTCTACACGAACTCACGGCATTAGAGCTCCCAACAAACCATTGGGACGCCATACTAGTACATACACTTGTACAAAAACTTCCTCCTGAGACTCATGCATTATGGGAACAGCAACAAGGAAATAACACAGAGATACCTACGTACTCTCAATTCAAAGAATTTCTAGAAGTGCGCTTCCGTACTCTTGAAGCCATTCAAGAAATTAACAAACCAAGAACTTCTTTCCAAACACAGTCGACGTCAAAAAATACAAACAACTTTTTGAACACACTCAAATGCAAAAAATGCAATCAAAATCACATTCTGTTCAGGTGTCCTATATTCAGAAAATTAACTACCAAACAAAAAATAGAATTTGCCACACAACATAATCTGTGTAAAAATTGCTTAAATGATTCACATAATATAGAAAAATGTCCAAGCAAAAACACTTGTGCAATATGCAACAAAAACCACAATACATTAATACATGCACAAAAAACACCAAATGAATCCACAACAAGTACTTCTACAAATTTAACAGCACAAAGCCATAGACAGAGCACAAAACTTGCTTGTCTAGCCACAGCGCTAGTAAACGTAAAGGATAACAATGGCAGAACGACTCAATTAAGAGCGTTATTGGACACGGGTTCACAGACATCTTTCATCTCAAAGTCTGCATGTAAAAAATTAAAATTAAATTGTATTCCAACTGATACACAAATTTCAGGTTTAGGAAAAACACAAACAGCACATACGCAATATAAAACAAAAGTATGTATGAAATCAATTTATACCAATTTCAAAACAAATGTTGAAGTTTTCGTCATCAATCAGATTACTGGTAAAACACCTAATACCATAATCAACATCGAAAACTGCAAACATTTGTTAGAATTAAAACTAGCAGATGAAAGATTTTTTGAACCGGGTCCAATAGACCTCTTATTAGGTGCTGATATCTATGCGAAAATATTACAAAATAATGTAATAAGAGGGAATAAAACAACACCTACAGCCCAATTAACCTTGTTAGGATGGATTTTATTTGGATCTGCCATATCAGACGGCAATACAAAAACGTTTCACACGGTAACATCATCCACAGAAAATTTAAATGAACAATTACGAAAGTTCTGGGAAATAGAAGAAATTCATACTTCAAAACCACGAAAAAAGGAGGACATACTATGTGAAGACAATTTTCAAACAACCCACACAAGAAAAAGCGATGGAACATACGAAGTAGAACTCCCCTTTAAATCTATACATCAACTATAAATCAACTCAACTAAAAGCTATAAATCAACTATTAAGTCTAGAAAAAAGATTTGCTAAAGACCAGCATTATTTTCATTTATACAGAGAATGTATAAATGAATACTTAACAATGGGTCATATGAGGGAAGTAAAAGAACCAAACAGTAACGAGACACAAATACAACATTACTACTTACCTCATCACGCTGTCATAAAAGACAGTACAACAACCAAATTAAGAGTAGTTTTTAATGCATCTAGCAAAACCACAAATGGTAAATCATTAAATGAACAAATGCTCACTGGTCCAACAATACAACCAACATTATGGTCAACATTAATGAGACAATTCCAATATGTGATGACAGCAGATATAAAAAAGATGTACAGAATGATCTGGATCTCTGAAAAACATCACAATTACCAACGAAGTGTTTGGAGAAAATCACCCCATCATAAAATAAAAGACTATGCTTTAACAACCGTCACCTTCGGAACCACACCAGCACCATTCCTTGCAATACGAACATTGCAACAGTTAGCAAAAGACGAAGCTAAGAATTTTCCAAAAGCAGTCAAAGTCATACCAACTTGTTTCTATGTAGATGACTGTTGTCTGGGATCCAATGATGAGAGTGAAGCATTGGAATTACAATCTCAGATGATAGACATGTAAAAAACAGCACGTTTTCATTTGAGAAAATGGACCTCAAATTCACAAGACTTGTTAATCAACATTCCATACGAAGATAGGGAAATGAAAACCTCATTAGAACTTACTTCACAAGAGTCATTTAGAACTTTAGGTCTCCATTGGTATCCAGGTGAAGATGTTTTCCAATTTAAAATTCAATTACACGAACAAAAAACAAATTATACAAAAATAACCATTCTGTCTGAAGTAGCGTCTTTATTTGATCCCTTCGGGTGGTTAGCACCATATATAATTATAGCTGAAATATTATTTCAAAATCTCTGGATATCAGGCTGTAGCTGGGATGAACATCTCAACAATCATTTATCAGATGAATGGTTAGGCTTCCAAAATCAAATTACCCAACTCCAAACAATCAAAATTACTAGATGGACAAAATTCCACTCACACCATAGAGCAGAACTCCATGGATTCTGTGATGCATCAACACGAGCATATGCAGCAGTAGTATACTTAGTTATCTATCAAAATAACGTAAAAACTAGTTCCCTTATAGCTGCAAAAACCAAAGCTGCTCCTATCAAACCCATTACATTACCTGGACTAGAATTAGGTGCAGCAGTCTTATTGTCCAAACTCATGAAACAAATACAAACCGATATGGATCTTCAAAATATCCAAAAATACACCTGGTCTGATTCTGAAATAACATTAGCGTGGATTAAAGGATCACCATCAAAATGGAAAACATACATAGCAAACCGAGTCGTAGAAATCCAAGATAATGTCCCACCAGAAGAATGGCGATATGTTCCATCAGCAGACAATCCAGCTGATTGTGCGTCGCGAGGAATTCCTCCGGAATTACTGTCTTCCCTTACATTATTGTGGTCAGGTCCCAACTGGTTAATTAACACTCAAAATATATGGCCAATACAGTCCAAAATTGTCGAACCTAAAATAGAAGTTAAAACATTAACGACATTATTAAATATACAAGAACCATAATTATTATTCAAATACTCATCCCTTTCAAAATTAATACGAGTTGTAGCCTGTTTTCTTCGATTCCTTCACAATTGCAAATACCCTAAAAGCAAAAGAAAAAATCATCTTACATTAGAAGAACTAAATACAGCAGAATTACGTATAATATCAATAATTCAACACAAAAATTTCAGACAAGAAATTGAACACATTAAAAATAACAAACCTATACCAAGTAAAAGCCATATTATTAACCTTCGCCCCTTTATCTGCGAAAAGGGTATATTAAGAGTAGGTGGTCGTCTGTCCAACACCAATTTACCTTTCAATACTAAGCACCCAATCATTATTCCATATAAACACCATGTCACAACACTAATAATTAATCATTATCACAAAATTACACTACATGGTGGAACACAATTAGTTCTAAACACTTTACGACATAAATATTGGCTACTAAATGCACGAAATACAATAAGACTACATTTGCATAATTGTATACAATGCTATAAAACACGACCAAAAACATCACAACAAATTATGGGTGACTTGCCTGAATGTAGAGTCAACATTTCATTACCATTTCAACACGTCGGTATAGATTATGCAGGGCCAATCAATATAAAAACATCAAAGATCCGAAACGCAAAAACCTTAAAAGGCTACATTGCCATATTCATTTGCATGGTTACCAAAGCCATACATATCGAGTTGGTAACCGACTTAACAACAAACGCATTCCTAGCAGCCTTCAGAAGATTTGTCAGCAGAAGAGGCTTATGCACAGATGTTTACTCTGACCAAGGCACAACATTTGTAGGCGGTAACAAGGTTCTGGATAACGAATTCAAAAAATACCTAAAAGAATTCAAAAACAGTATTAATACAATTTCAACAAATTTAAATATAAAATGGCATTTTAACCCACCATCAGCTCCACACTTTGGCGGTTTATGGGAGGCAGGAGTAAAATCAGTGAAGACACATCTGAAGCGGATTATTCCAGCAGCCAATTTAACTTACGAAGAATTAACCACATTACTATGCCAAATAGAAGCCTGCGTTATTTCCAGACCTTTAATACCACTGACTAATAATCCTGACGATCATTCATTAATAACTCCAGGCCATTTTTTACCAAGACGTCATCTACTGACTACTCCAGAACCATCCCATCCAGATCAAGCTTTACACATCAACAGATGGAAATATATACAACAGCTGACAAATCATTTCTGGAAAAAATGGTCAAATGAATATCTACATACATTACAACAACGTAGCAAATGGAATAAAAATAATACTCACATTCATGAAAATAATATCGTATTAATAAAGGATGAACGATATCCTCCCACACAATGGCCCTTAGGTAAGGTTATACAATTACATCCAGGCAATGATAATTTATGCAGAGTTGTAACCATTTAAACTTCAAATAGCATATTACAGCGACCAGTCACAAAAATTTGCAAACTGCCATAATGTAAATGTAGTCTAGACGTTATGTCAAATTTTCAAAATTTCTTTCCTTTCAAAATTTTCAGTTAATTAAAACAGTGTTTTTTTTCCTTTGTCCATAAGAATTTTTTTATATTTTTTTCATATAAATACGAAGTAAAATTCTAATTTTTCATCATTAAATTTCGAGCAGCAATTCGTAAGTTCCTAAAATTATTTTAAGAAATTAAAAAATTAAATTTAAAAAAAAAAACATAAAATATTTATAAACAAAACCTTTTTTCACCAAAGACTAGCTACACACAATGGATAAGACACCCACTGATACCTTAAACAAAAATTGCAGGAGAAGATAAGGCAGCAGCTAACAGCCACCAAAAAACGTAGTCTAAGAACTACGTTTAAGAGGCCGTTAGCAGCCTCCAAAAAGGTACCTAAACTGCCGGATCAGCAGAAGCTGCAACAACAACTTCAGGTTGAATATGAGCCGCAACCGCCAAAGGTCATCACTTTCCCGCCGTGGCATTTAATAGAGATCGACGTGCCGGAGGAGGATAGCCCAACACCATCAAGGTTTATCAACAACATACTCCGGCACTACAAGAATATAAAGGCAAAATCCCCAATACCGGAACTGCCAATGCCAGTTCCTTCTTCAAAAATTCCGGCTAATGTAGAATTAACTAACATTAGCCGAGAGGAACTGGCACAAATCAACATACCTTGGTTGGCAGTCACCGCAGCCACAAAGGAATTCAGGATGCCAGCGCTCAACAAAGGGTGGTTGCGGTTCACTAAGGGTAATGGGCGAATAAAAATTCGCTTACAAACCAAAGAAGTAGTAAGTACAGTCTCTTCGGAGGCGGGAAAATGTTTTGCCCAAAAAGCAAAACATAACCCCTTTTTTTCTATTTTACACTAACACATTATTTTATTAGCTAGGCCCAAAATAAGACGTAACGCAACGCGACGCTAGGTTCGAATACATTGAAACCCATAAGGCAAACTTAAATAGACGTTAACTTACGTTCGTCAAGTTTCGTTCGCTTCAAAATGTCAAATTTACGTACGTATAAGTTCGGTAAGAATCGAATAATACGTGCGTAAGTTCACGTAAGTATACGTCTATTTAAGTTTGAAGCATTAAAAATAAGGGATGCGTACATTTGTTGGTTATTTCAAAAAATTATTGATTGAAAGTATATTCTTTGGAAGTGTTTAAAAAAATATTTAAAAAAAATTATTGAAAAATGGTAAGTAAAAAAAATAATACAATGGTTTTTTTTGAATTTTATTTACATAAATTATATGGTTTAATTTTCAGGACGTAGTAGATGAAGAAAGTTTTTATACAAATTTAATTGAAGCAGTTAGAGAGGATAAAATTTTGTATGTGAAAAACCATCCACAGTTTTTAAACAAATATGAAAAAGTACAAGCATGGTTAAGAGTGAGTGAGCAAGTGGGAAAACCAAGTGAGTATATTGTAATTGTAGCCGTTAAAATCCGTTTAAAAAAATACATTATATATTAATTATTTTTTCAGGAGAAGAATGCGAAAAAAGGTGGCACCTGTTAAGAGAAAAATTTGCAAGGGAATTAAGGAAACGTGGAATGCCATCAGGTAGCGGGGCTTCAGCAGACCCTGTATGGATATATTTCGATTCAATGCTCTTTTTACAGAGCCACATAAAGACAAGACAGTAAGTATTTCAATCTGATGTTATTATTATTTTAAAAAATTGTTAAAATTTATTATTATTCTTTTTGCAGAACATTAAGTAATGAAAATGTTTTCAATTTGCAGAGTTCAGACGATGATTCCCTGGCTCTGACGACATATCCAGTTGCTTCACCATCATCAACGACTTTCTCGCAGGAACCGGAAACACCATCAAAAAAAAGAACAAGGGGTGCTGACGATGTAAGAGAGGAGTTTAGAAAAACTTTAAAATTATTTAGACAACAAATGGATGAAGAAGAAGATGAAGATATTACATTTATGAAAAATATCGTTAGTTTAATGAAAGGTATGCCGGAAATAAATAAAATTAGATTAAAAAAGAGAATTTTTGATTTAACCATAGAAGAAAAAGAAAATTTTTTATCACAATAAAACTAATTTTAATAAATTCAATTTTTTATAATAAGTTTAAGTTTATAAATTCATAGTTAAGTTTAAAATTAAGTTTGTTGTTAAATTTATTATTAGGTTTAATATTAAGTTTATAAGTAAGATTATTATTAGGTTAATAATTAAGTTTGTTTTAAGTTCATACATAAATTTAAGTAAAAATAAAAAAAAATTAATGTTAAAACATAAAAATGTATCTTCAATTCATATTAATGGGGTTATTGTTCACAAAAGAGCAGAGTTGATTCCTTATCCTGGTTGAAATATTTCTCTGATATGTATGTGCGTTTTGAGATGCACGTATAGAATTTAAGCCATTAAGGACCTCATTTCTCCAGAGTCCGTCGTGCATATCATAATCTTCGTCTATCCAATCTGCATAATGTGGAGGTATATACAAGTTCTTGCATTCTTCATTCAAACGTAAAAAATTGTGCAAAGCAATACACGCTAATACAATTTTTTCCACATTCTTTGGCAAAAGATTTAATGTTGTTAATAATATCCTCCATCGTGCTACGAGTATACCAAAACTGTTTTCTATCACTCTACGTGCTCTAGAAATTCTTCGATTATAATAATCTTTTTCTGGCGACAAATTAGCTCCTGGGTATGGTTTCATTATATTTTGATGTAATGGAAATGCGGCATCAGCTACAAAGAAGTGAGGTAGTACTACGTCTGAATTCGGTAGTCGTGTTGGTGTAGGAATATTCAATTTATTTCTGCAAATTCGTTGTCCAAAAGAACTTGCCTGAAAAATGCCTATTTTGTTGTTGTTAGTATAAACTACTACAATGTGTACTGATATTTTAATACTTTACCTCCATCACTTTGGGATCCATATGCTCCAAGATCAATATATGTGAATGTATAATTAGCATCACATGCAGCCATTAACACGATACTGTAAAATTTCTTGTAGTTGAAATATTCAGATTCTGAATGTGGTGGTTAAACCATTGCTATATGCTTGCCATCTATGGCACCGATGCAATTTGGTAAATTCCACATTCTATAGAAATCACTTGAAATTTTTTTCAGTTCTGACACATTTGGTTCACAAACATAAACAGGAGATAGCACATTCCATATGGCATCACACGTTTCGTATATTATATTTCTTACTGTTTCTTTACCTAGTTTCCAACTCCACGCTAGACTTTGGAAACTCGTTCCTTGCGAAAGATATCTTAAAATAAATTGATTAAAATAAATATACTTATATGTACGAATAATAAATTAACATTTTGTAATAACTTACAAAATTGTCAATGCTAAGCGAGCTTCTGGCTCTATAGGCTTTCTAATTGATGTTTTGGATAACCTTTAATTAAGCAATGTTAATAAACAGTTGAATACAGAAGGAACCATTCTAGTATGTATGAAAAACTGATTTTGATCCCATTTTTTAATTTCTAAAAATGTTACTTTATAATATCCATACGTATCTCTCGTTTTATTAATTTTTTTGTTTCGTTTTGCTTTCTTTGAAATTTTTTCCACTTTTTCATATTTTTCCCATAGGTCAAATAACTGGTACAATTTTTCAAATTTTTGAAGTAAATTCATGATTGTTTAACAATATTCATAAAATTAAATATTTCATATATAAGTTTATTTATTGAGAAATTCAAATATTTACATTGTCAAAATAATTTGTAACAGCTGTTTACAGGTGTATACGTTTCTATTTTGATTCAAATGTCAAAAATACGTAACTTTAGGTAAAATTCAACGAAACAGCGCGTTACGTTGCGTTTCTATTTTGGATAAAGCTATTATTTTTTGACCACCTTTTCACATTTATTTTCACATATTATTTTTTCACATCTTTTTTCACATTTATTATTTTTTCACATTTTTTATTTTTCACAATCATTTTTTATTTAAATATTTATTTCAATATTCACTATTACACACATTACACAACACTACTGCACTTGTCAAACTATTTATTTTCATTATTTGACAAGTGCAATAAACAGAATTTATTGTTTACATTGTTTCATTGTTTACACTGGGAAACAATAGAAATACAGTTTACCCAGATGGTATATAAACGAGATGAAATTCAACAGAAATCATCATTTTTGATCAAATTTTCAAAGTGAACACTTCACTAATTCCTTGTCTACTTATACAGTCTCAGCGAATCTTAACTGAGAATCAAGAAGGACGAATCTTAATCCTTCGAACCTCTAGAGCCTTTTAGCGAATCTTAACTAAAAGGTACCCCCGATTTAACGAGACAGCGAATTTTAACTGGATCGTTAAATCAAAAAATATTTTTATACTAATCCGGATTCTAGCGAATTTTAACTAGAATCCAAAGTACTTTCGTAGTGATATCTCAAGCGAATCTTAACTTGAATATCATCTACATTTAAACCGATCTTCAGCGAATTTTAACTGAAGATCCGGTTTATTAATTTTCAACCTAGACAACTTCAGTAATTTTACTAAGTCTGTACTAACACAAATTACACATGCAATTTATAATTTTTTAAATTTTTTTATTTTTTTCTTCTTTCTTTCATAGACCGCCCTAGAAGTCGAAAGGTGGAATAGGGCTAAACATTGAGTCCATTTTTGCTTCAAACATTAATTTAACTCTTTTTTATTTATTCATCTTTTATTTTTATAACTTATAATTTGAATTTTATTTTCTGGAACGTATGGTCGATTCACGTTTTCTACAGGGACGTGAATTTGTTTTAATGTGAAATGAGTATTTGTACTTTCGTGTATTTTTTTGTTGGTGATGTTTTTAAGTCATCCATTTGTGATTTTGCTAAATCAGATAAACTAATTGAAGGGTTCCCAAGTGTGTCAATGTGTGCTCTGGAAAATGTATCGGCTGTGACGTTTGCTTTTCCTTTGATATATCTTATTTCATTAGTAAACTGCGCAATGAAATCCAGGTGTCTAGTTTGGCGAGGAGATTTTTCTATTTTAGAAAATAAAACTGTCGAAAGATGTTTATGGCTGTGAATATGATTAAATCTCTTGCTTCTACAAAGTGCCTGAAATGTTTGATAGAAAGGTAGATTGCCAATAATTCTCGGTCGAATGTTGAATACTTCGTTTCTGCTCGTTTTAATTTTTTCGAAAAGAAAGCGAGAGGTTACCATTTATATCCATTTTGTTTTTGTAAAACTGCTCCAATGGCATCGTTTGAAGCATCTGTGCAAATACTAATTTTTACAAGCGGATTAGGATGTACTAATAATAAATTTTTTTGAAAACTTTCTTTGATTTTTGTGAAAACATTTTCATGTTTTTCAGACCATACGAAATTGATTTTCTTTTTTTTATTATTTTTACTTCCTTTAAGAAGGTCGTATAAAGGGGAAGAAAAATGATCGATGTTTGGGATGAAACGATGATAAAAGTTTATCATGCCCAAAAATCTTTGCAATTTTTTATGTGAATTTGGTGTAGGAAAATCAATAATGGCTTGAACTCGTGATTTGGATGAGGTTATACCTTGACTAGATATTGAATGACCAAGAAAGTCAATTTCTGGTACGCCGAAAACGCATTTTTTTAAATTGATATTGATACCGTATTCTTGTAACCGGGTAAAAAGAATATTTATTTGTTTTTTATGTTCTTCTGGAGATTTACTTGCAACTAAAATGTCATCTAGATAAAAGAATACAAAATCAAGATTAGAAAGGATTTCGTTCATAAATCTCTGGAACGCTTGTGTACCATTTTTCAAACCGAAGGGCATTCGAAGAAATTCAAATAAACCGAACGGGGTATTACCCCTGTTTTGTAAATATCTTCTTCTGCCACAGGGATTTGATGGTACGCACGAATCAGGTCAACTTTTGAAAAATTTTGCACTTAGCGAGATTTAAGTTAAAATCTTGAATATTCGGTAACGGATATTTGTCGAAAACGGTTACGGCATTTAATTGCCTGTAATCTCCACAAGGTCTCCATTCATTGAATGTTTTCTTGGGGACCATGTGAAGGGGAGAAGCAACCGAAGAAGATGACGGTCTACATATTCCTAATCTCACCATTAAATCGAATTCTTCTTTAACAATTTTGGTTTTGTGTGCATCAAGACGACGAGGACGCTGATGGTAAAGGACCTTGTGTTACTATGTGGTGAACAACATTGTATGGGGCCTTTACGTTAAAGTCTGGTGGTGAAATAAGGGAAATTTTTTGATTAATGACCCGTATGTATGTAGTTTAGGCGAAGGGCAATTTACTTGACGTACAATACAATGGACCGAAAGTGGTTTTTTTTATCTATTATTTTATGACCACGCAAATCAACAACTAAATTGTATTTTTAAAGAAAATCGGCTCCAAGAATAGCATAGTCTATGTTTGCTACAACAAAAAGGTGATCAAAAATGCGTCTTAGGTTGAGATCAAGGGTTAACGATTTTACACCAAATGTCTTTATTACTGTTGCATTAGCTGCAATTAGGTTAAGGTTTGATTTTACGTTGAAATGGGAAAAATATTTTTTAGGCACTATAGAAATTTCTGCGCCTGTGTCGACGAGAAAAGGAATTTTCGTACGTTTATCTATAATGAAAAGACGGCGAGTATATTTTACCATCTTCGATGCCGTAGACGAAGTGGTCAATATTAGTTTTTTGTATTCGTATTGTTGAATTTTTTGTCATTTTGCATTTGACAAGGTGATAGACATTTTGATAAATTTTTTCCAAATTTTCTATGATACCAACATTTGAGATTTTGTGTATTTACTGGCGTAGGCTTTCTAAAATTTCTGTTTGTGTCCCTACTTTTTGATCTAGACCGATCCATCTCTAACTTTTTGATTCTATTTTTCAAGTTTTGTTCAGCCTTTTGTATTGAATCTAGAGATTCAGATGAAGATTTGTGCTGAACTGCAGAAATTGTTTTAGTATTAAAGGTGTCCAATATTTTATCCGCTATAGTGAATAATTTATCTAAGGGTTGCGAATTATCAATGAATATTAAACAATTTTGAATGTTTCCCGGTAGTTTGTTAAGCCAAAGTTTTTTAATAATTGTTGTGTTACTAAACTATTGTCGCCTGCTAATGATTGCATTTTTCTGTACAACTCAGAAGGTTTAGAGTCACCTAAATCGATTCGGTTAAGAAGTGCATCAAGTCTACGTTCTTCAGAATCTTTGCTTCTAGCCAATAGATTCTCTTTCAAATACTCATACTTATTTTTAACAGGAGGATTAATTAAAATGTCAGTTACCAATTCCATAGTTTCTGGAGGTAAAGAAGAAATTAGATAATCGTACTTAGTACTACATGAGCTTAAAAAGTGTACTAATCCGGAAAAATGCATTAACTGTCTAGGAGATCATAATGCCTGGCACAAAAACTGTCCTAGATTCTTAAAAGAAAAAGATATAATTGCTATCAAAATTACAGAAAAAACAGATATCAGGGAAGCTAGACGTAGATATAATGCAAGAAATCAATCTCGACAAAAATGGTCCAAGGTGATATCAAACACCATCAACATACCAACACACACATGAAAATGTTCAGACAAACAACAAACAAGTAACAAAGATCAAACAATTTCTACAAATGTACCAAATATTATCACTCCAGTAAATAACAATCAAAAAAATACACTAGACAAAAAAGGTAACAGAAATAACGGCAATAATATTAATACTAATATAAATAACAATACTAACGATAGTAATAATTTTTCATGCAATAGTACGAATATATGTATTAACTAACCAATCTAACACAATACCAGAAAAAAACAATTGCAATGCACAGTTAGATTTTTTTAAAATATGTAGTAATAAGAAAATAATTTAAAAAAATGATAATAAAATTCTTAAAAACAAAACTAAGCAAAAAATAAAAGAAACAAAAATAACAAAGAGCAATAAAATTAATAGAAATATGTATAAATGTAATAGTAATTCTAGTAATACTATGAGAATAGACCTTGACAATCCTGATAATGGTAGAATTGAATAATAAATACAGTATACCTCAATGGAATTACAATGATTTTTACAAACACTTAGATGAATTTCAACTACTTGCTTCTAATTATAATTCTTTCATTGCTTGTTTGCAAGACTAATTTCAAACCAGATCATATACCTAAATTAAAAAATTTAAAAAGTTTTTGGAAAAATAACCAAAGCGAGTCAGTGGCACATGGTGGGGTTAGGTTTAGGTTTAATTCACAAGGGTGAGATGAGGTTGTGTTGCCTCGACACTGCAGCTTAAGAAAGCTCATTGTATCCCTCACCCTTTGTTTGTCTACATAAAGGCATTTATTCTTTTAGCAAGAAGAATAACGTACTTTATGTAGTCTAGATTTGAATGATTTTCGAGATTTCTGCCTTCAGTGGTCTTCCATCTCCATCTTTCTAGTGCCACACATTCCTTCAGAATGTGTGTTGCTGTTTCTTCTTCTTCAAGACATAGCCTACAGTCTAGGTTAGTCGTATTGAAGCCTAGTTTTTGTAGGGGTACTTTAAACTTGTAATGTCCTGTTATTAGTCCAATTACAAGTCTAATAACTTTCCTTTCACATTTCAGTGTCAGGTCTGAAATCGCTCTGTTCGGTTCTTTCATAAGACCCCCAGAGCGTCTTTTTCCTCCATCAGAAATCCAGTGAATTTTGTGCTGGTTTTTTACCCAATCATTCACCTTTTTCCTAATGAAGTTTTTAGGCGGGCTCCGGCCCCATCAGGGGTGCACTGGATCTCTTCCTGCCCAATTCATCTGCTTTTTCATTACCAGCTATTCCTTTGTGACCTGGCACCCACTTCAACAAAATGGTGTTGTGGTTTTTTGCCAGTTCATTAAGATTTTGTTTGCACTCCAGTACTAGCCTAGAGTTGATTTTAACACTTTCCAGTGCTTTGATCGCCGCCTGGCTGTCCGTGAGAATGAGGATCGTTTTATTTCTATATCTCCTTCTTAAATTCTCTAGAACGCACAGGTTTATGGCGCATACTTCAGCCTGGAACACAGTGGCATATTCCCCAAGTGGGATTATTATATCCCTTCTAGGTTTTATGCCATGTATTCCGGCTCCCGTTCCTTCACCTGTCTTTGATCCATCCGTATACCAGATGAGATCACCTTCCAAGTGAATTTTACGCGATTCCTCCCAGCTTCTTATCTGGGTGAGGAATCTCTTTTCAAAGTTCATAGAAGTTTCAATGAAATCATGTCTCATTTCGAAACTTCTATCTTTGAGTGTTTGCAGGATACTGGCATGCCCGGCTTCCACCAGGGGTTCCCAGTGTCCGTTCAAATACAGCCTATACGCCGCTATCCTAGCTTGCCTTTTGATGACGAATTCAAGGGGAGGTAAGGTTAGTATAGCTTCTAAGGCTGCCGTCGGGGTGCTTCTGAAAGCTCCCGTTGTACACAAAAGGGCCAATCTTTGAATTCGTTCCAATTCAATTTTAACCTTTTTCTGTTCTGTTTTGGGCCACCACACCAGTGACCCGTAACTTATCATGGGTTTTAGAATCACATCGTAAATCCAGAGTACCATATGTGGTCTAATTCCACAGAGGAACAGAGCGTGAACCTGGTCCTTTACCTTGACGAGATGTCAGCGGAAGCGTTGAGAGAAACGGGATACAAAGCGTACCTCGGTTTCTCTCAACTGAACTTCCGAGTACTGTCAAAGCCTGCACATGTTGAAGGTTGTGCAAATAAACCTTCAGCATAGCAGGGCTGCTACAGCATCCCTCTGCAGGTTAATTACTGTAAATATATTAAATAGTAAATAACAATGTCATGGGGCTCGGAACACTAGCAGGCAAGGTTATTTACGACTTACATTGCAGACAAGCCAGGGTCTTGCATATTTGTCAAGAATGTCATACACATTTTAATTCTGCAAAATCTCTTTCACAGGGACCTAATTGCAGGGAATTTGACCATCGTTACGGAGGGAGGATGTAGGATAATTACCCTGGCATCCGCCAACCTTCCGTACGATTCTACAGACCCTCCACCAACTAAAAAGATGGAGAGTCTGGTTGAATACTGTGAGGACAATAACCTTCACTACCTGATTGGAGCAGATGCAAATGCACATCACACGATTTGGGGGAGCTTCAATACAAATAGAAGAGGTGAGTACCTTTTAGACTTTATTAATACTCATAATATAAGTATACTTAACAGAGGTAACAAACCTCCTTTTATAAACGCGATACGTGAAGAAATAATCGACATAACCATGTCGTCAAGTAAAGTAGAGCCCAATATCTGTAAGTGAGAGGTCTCTAGAGAACCGTCTCTCTCTGACCATAGGTACATAATGATGGCTATGGAGGGCATAGATAGACCAAACATTATGTATTGTAACTCGCGCAGAACTAATTGGGCCTTGTATAGTGAAAAAGTGAACGAGGGGGTAAAAAACCTTAAAAAGTCCATGAAGAATACACTTGACTTAGAGGTAGCCTCAGAACAACTAGAGGAGGTTGTTCTCGCCTCTTATCACGAAAGCTGTCCTGTATCAAAGCGATCTAACAGGAAGCCAATAAACTGGTGGACCAAAGAACTTGATGCCTTAAGGACAAAAGTAAAAAAATTCTTCAATAAAGCGAAGAAGACAGGACCACTGCTGCCGTTTTTACTCCGATCGGAGTATTTTACTCCTATTTCAACAAGAGTACTCGGATACTCCGCTTGTTACGATTTTACTCCCTTTTAAGGTTGACTCATAAAAAGTCATTAAATTTGGTTTTTACACTTTTTAATGGCTTAATAACATGTGCCATCATTTTTTTCATACATATATTAATACATGTGGCATTATTTCATATTAACTCATGTGGCATCATATGTGACTGCCGACTGCGTTGATTGTGTTTTACGCTTAACAATTTTTATAATGTTATGCGCTTTCAACTTCATTATGATACAGTTGACAGATAACAATATTAACAATCAAGTTCAAGTATTCTGTTAACCTGTATTATTTTCTTTGTTTTCTTAGTTTGTTGCAAAATTCTTTTTTCTTGTGTGCAAAATTTTTTTTGTTTAAAAATGGGTATATTTTTAAACCAGTTAATAATTTCGTTGGATAAAAAAAATGAAAAGGTAAAATAAAAAATACAATTAATAATTATGGTAATATACATAAGTATGTATTTAACATATAATTTTAGATTTTTGGTAAACTTGAATGAAGAAAAAACTGACGTAGAAGAGCGTGCCAAACAACATTCAGAAAAAGAAACAGTAAGTACGTTGCAGGATGAATTAAACAACTGTAAATCACAACAATCCGGTATGGAAGCTGATACTAATAATAATGCTACTGTTCCTAAAAATACGAAAGGTAAATCAAAACAACAATTTAGATTTCAATGGTGCAAGAAATTTAATTGGATAGAAGAAAAAAATGCTAAAGCATTTTGTAAAGTGTGCAATATACAATTAGCAAACAACATAACACACATATCTAGACATGGTCAGACAGAAAATCATGTAAATTTGACCAAATTATTGAAAACTCAACCTGATATCAGCAATGAAAGTTCAATGATGAATAAACTACGAAAACAATAAGAAAGTGTCAAAATAGCTGAACTTCGAATCATAATGTTCCTAATCCAGTTTGATCTTGCAATTTGTTTGATAGCATTAATTAAAGGCATTGCCACAGATTCGAACACAGTTAAAGACATTAAATGTGGAAGAACTAAAGCATCTGAGATTATATCTAGTATATTTTTAAATGAAGGTGAAAAAGTAATTGCAAGTAAATTAAAAACTCAAAAGTTTTCAATGATAATAGATGAAACAACTGACGTAAGCACTACCAAGTGTTTAGCAATAGTTGTGCGTTTTTTCGACTACGGTATTAATAAAGTTAAAGATGCTTTTTTGACAATGCTTTCTCTGAAAACCTCAGATGCAGAAAGCATATATAATGAAATTATTAAATTTTTTCCTAAACTTGAAGTTCCTACGAAAAATATGATTGGATTCTCAGCTGATAACGCTAGCGTTATGATGGGAAAGAAAAGAGGAGTGAGAAGTCTTTTAACGCAACAAAATCCTTATTTGTATGTAATTAGATGCATATGTCACTCGATGCATTTATGTTCCAGCGCGTCAGCACGATACCTTCCAAATGATGTGGTAAATCTTGCCAAAAATATACATTACTACTTTTCACATAGTGCTAAAAGGAAGAGTGACTTTTTAGAATTTCAGGAGTACTTCCAAGTTAAGAATCATAAGATTTTAAGTATGTCGACGACAAGATGGCTTTCATTTGAAAATGTAGTGGAAAGGATTCTGGAACAGTGGAATCCATTGCAACATTATTTTTTAACTTGTAAATTAGAAAATGATGATGAATTGGCAGTGAAACTGTATTCTGAGATGAATGAAAAGAATAAAATATATATTAGTTTTCTTCGTTATATTTTAAAATTGAATAATAAAATAAACATTGAATTTCAATCAGAGTCTCCTAGGATACATATGTTACTTTCCGTGATAGAATCTTATGTCAGATCAATTTTAATGAATTTTGTAAAAGAAGAATTTTTTCTGAATAAAGACAATGTTAATAAAATAGATATCAATGATATTACTCATTTGAAGCATATAGACAATGTATACTTAGGAGCCAAATGTGAAATGTTAATTTTAAATGCACAATTGTCAGATAACGAAATCAAGGAAATTAGGAAAAACTGCCAAATGTATTATAAAGAACTTTATAAGCAAATTTGTAAAAGAATTGATTTTAATGATAAAGTTTTAATAGCATTACAGGGAATAGACCCTAAAAATTTATGCCGAAACTTAGTTCCTTTGATTTCTGTATTTCCTAATATTGTCAAAGATTTGGAAATTGATGTTGAAGAATTAGAAGAAGAATGGAAAAATTTGCTAATGAAAACATTGCCGGATGTTTCAAATAATCAGAATTTAGAATTAGAAGAATTTTGGGCTAATATTTTTCATATGAAAAATGGATTAGGGGAGAATATGTATACTAATGTTAAAAAATTTATTGGGTCTCTTCTGAGCTTACCTCATAGCAGTGCAACAGCAGAAAGAATATTTTCAAAATTGAACCTAATAAAAACGAAAAAAAGAAATGCCCTGAAAACAGAAACTGTAAATTTGATTATGGTCGCCAAAGAGTTATTAAATAAAAACGATGCTTGGACATGGATGCCGACAAAAGACTCAATTGTGAACTATCAATAAATGTGATTTTACATAATTTACATATTTACAATTTTGAATACTTTTACTTTGTTTTTGTTTTTTTATTTTTGGTTGTATTATTTCAATACAACAATATTATAAAAAATTTTTATTTTTTCAATTGTATTATTTTTTTTACATTGAATTGAACTGATATTACAATGTTTATATAACTGAATTGAATTAATTTGATTTTTGTGATAATATATTATATAAGCGAAATAAATTTGATTTTTTCATTATACTCCCTTCCCATGCTAAATACTCCGCTCCAAGCCATAATTATACTCCCCTCTAAAATTTCAAAACGGCAGCGCTGGACAGGACAGTGGGATGTCTATAGACAAACACTGACTCATTATAATAAAAAGATTCGTGAAGCCAAAAATAACTCGTGAAAATCCTTCTGTGGAGAGATAACTTCAATCTCAGAAGGAGCCAGACTCCACAGGACTTTGGCCAAAAATTCCACCAATCCCTTGGGCCTATTAAAGACAAAGGATTGGGTTTACATGAAAAACGAAAGGGACACACTGGAGGTACTGTTACATACGCACTTTCCAGAGTGTGAAACCTGTCTGGAAATCGATGTCCAATCTGCTTTCGATGAGCTCCATCTAAGGGCGAATGTAGCACTGATTCAAAAAGTCACTTTATTTTTGATACTATTTTTATTATTGTTAGCTACTCTACAATATGAAATGACTCTTAAGACTCATAACAGAATTACATTAAGTAAAGTAATTGTAATGATAGCGGCACTCATTATATATTGTTATCAATAATATTTCTCTTCTCTTGTAAGTGCAAGAGAAGTTGAGAAGGTATAATGTGTATGTATGTGTATGATTAATATAAAATTAATAATGCAATATTGAAGTTAACAAACTTTATTTTTAAAGGAAATTAAGTTTACACCACGAGTTACAAATCTTAACTGTTCTTAATTTTTACTTAAATCGAAAAGAAAATTAATTCGTATGTTCAATACACGTGACTTAATTATTGTCTAAAAACTTTCTCATGAGAACCAAATAAATTGAAAGCAATCTTTCTGTCGAATTAGCATTAAAATTATTCGAAAAACAAAAGTATCAAATTACCGGATACTTGCTTGCAATTTATTTGGTTTGACAAAAAATTTCTTGTTTAAATTTGAAAAATTATAATTTTGAAAAATAATAATTTTGAAAAACAATTATGAGAAATTACAATTTTGATTCATAAGCATTTTGTACAAAGAACTTTTTATTTTATATACTAAAATTTTCCTTATGTATGGTGACGGTGTTAACTCTTCCCCCCCAAAAAATCCGCGTCTCGTGGATTAAACCTGTAGATTTACGGGATGTAATCCTTGTTGGTTTGTGGTGTCCGCTTGATAAGAGATGATCTTCGGAAGGACGATTGTTCCTTGATGATTCTTTTTTAATTTAGGTAGAATAATGAGGATGATGAACCCAGAAGCAATCAATGCAATTGAGCCATAATATGCAAAATGCGTTGTTTGTTGTGTTGTAAATAGTTTTTTCAGCTTTTCGACGTTGGTAAGATGCAGATCGTGAAGGTATTTCAGATCGGGCTTGATACCTTTTTCCGTAATATTTGGTTGTAGGATCGGTGGTAATATTTGAAACGCTTTAACCTCCTTGTTTGTGAATTCTTTTCCATTGATCATTATAGTCTCATTATTGTATTGTATCAAAAAGCTTCCTTCAAGATGTTTGCTAAAATTTCCGTAGTTAATTTCCCCTCTGAAGTTATTCAGGAAAATGGTGTTGTCATCTAGAGCTTCAACTTCCGCTTCTTTATCATGTTGGTATTCACAGCTAGCATTATGCCCTTTGATTAATTGAGGTATGCAATGATCTGCATCAATTTTCCGTAATTGATTGTCCCTGCATATGATTGTATCTTTGAAGGTTCTGCAGTTATCGGTAATACCAAATTGTTCGTCTTGGTTCATCAATAATTCTTTGTATTCGAGGAAGATCTTCTTATTGTTCTTCGTAATTGATCTTATCAGCACATGGTTATATTCTTTTTCGCTTGTTTCTGGTATAGAGATGACGTATAAAAGCATAGAATTTTTTATCATCATTGTTGGTGTTGCGAATTCGATGGCTTCGATGTCGTTAATGTAAGGCAGCGTTTCAATTTCAGCGATGATTTGGTTAATTTCTTGTCTATCTAGGAGGTTGGTGTTGACAATTCCCGCTTTGGCTAGTTGTACTGCTCGCACTATTTCTTTTATGTCATCTTTAATCATTGTGATTTTATTAAACGTTGTCTGGTGAAACCTTTCATCAGATCCTTCACTGAGGTGGTTGATGACCTTATTGTATTCTCCCAAGATTTGATGCACTGAATCCATTAATACCTTGTTGACCTTGTACTGCTCATTGTTGTTTTCAATTATTTTATTTTGGCTTTCTACAATTTTATCCCAATCCGTGGCATCTGGGTTGCCCGCGATCCACTTCCAAGCTGACCGATCCAATTTATGGAACGTCGATTTCGTGGCGGATGTCCTTTGAGTTCAACCAACAAGTCTGTAATTTGTTGTAGCTGATAGTTTAATTGGGGTTTGAGTATACTCTTGGAGTCAATCAGGTTGATCGTTGATTGCATTTTCGTCACTATATCCTCGTACTCTGCTAAGTCTATAACGTGTACTAACTTAAAATTTCCATTGATAATTTGCCCTTGTCCTTGTTTAATAGTTACTATTGGCGTGTTGTACTCGTAGATATTAAGAGCTATCACTAGGTTACTGAAAATGGAACTAAAAGAAAATTAAATTTTTACTTTGATAAATTTTGTAAATTCTTAATTTGAGTTTTATGTATTCGCCTTCCAGATGTAGTGTTCACAGTGACTTTATTGTCTTTGGCTATTATTTCTTTTTTAAATTTTGGCTTATTTTTTCCCTGAATTTGCTTAATCGCGGTGTATATTACGTCACCGGGTGCGTACGTTTTCGGCTTTGCTCTTTTCCGGTTTTCTCTACTTATTTTATTTTTCTGATTTCGTTTAATACGATCAATCAAATTCTCGTTTACTTTGTTTTTAAAGTCGATTAAATTTTGATAGTTGATACGTTGTGTTCTTCCAAAAAATATATCACTAGGCTTTTGCCCTGTAACTGAGTGTTCAGAATTATTATAGCGGTCCACTGCGACGTTGATCAGTTCTTTGAATGTTAGCTCTTTGTATTCCTCTTGTAAACATCGCACAATTTCCACGATTGTAGAGTGAACTCTTTCGACGGTTCCATTGACTTCACTTCTCTGTGATGGCGTTAAGTACACTTCGATACCCAATGTTTTTAAATAGTCGATTATAATTGGACTGACAAAGCTTTTCTCGTTATCCATTACCAGAATTTTTGGTGTTGTGAAATAGTGTATAACCTTGATTATCTTGTCCCTTAGGTGCATAACCGATTTATCTTTAATGTGAAAAAATTTGGCAAATTTAGAAAATTTGTCAATACAAGTTATAAATTTTTCATTCTTCATTTCGATTATGTCAATGTGCAGGATTTCAGCAGGATAAGTAGGTAAGGGCGTCTCTTGTAACTCCGGCTTATACGGATGTCGATCGTATTTATTGGTGTTACAAATTTCACAATTAGTGGTATATTTCTTAAGTAATTCCGACATCTGAGGGAAGTAATATTGTTCAAGGATTTGTTCCTTATTCTCCTTCCAATTTCGATGTGCCCGTTTGTGTTCCTTTTGAATTATTTCGAATTTGTTTTCATCTTTAGCAATATCTTGAACTATCATTTGTGTTATACGTATTTTGTAACCGTTAAGGTGTTCTTGATATATTTCCTGAACCATTTGAATGTACGTCTCTGGGATCTTCAATCCGTTTAATATAACTGGATGCAGCTTTTCTTTCAAAAAGTGCAGCAGTCTGTCTTTGTTGATTTCTGGCAGCTGGATATAATGTCGATGATATGAAGGATGTGGTTCTTCGTAGGCGTAGATTTCCTTGCCCTGACTGATGATTACTTGATTCCGAAATACATTTATGGGTGCCTCACAATGTGGAATTAGGCCCGTATTATCCTCTTCAGCACTGTGTATAGTCTCAGTTGTTGATGAAGTTAACACATTGGCTTCCGTAGGTAAGCGTGACAAGGCGTCAGCAACTTTGTTTGTTATCCCCGGCTTGTAGATTAGCTCATAATTGTACTCTTCAATTCTGGCCTTCCATCTCTTTAGTTTAGCATTGTTGTTAGAGATAATTTACCATAGAGATAATTTCTAAGGTTGTCCAATGCCCATACAATCGCTAGCAGTTCCTTTTCATTGGTCGCATAATTCTCTTCGGTCTTGTTGAGCGATCTCGATATATAAGTAATTGGACGGTCTTTACCAATCTCTCCTTGAGATAAAACTGCTCCGATTGCATGATTGGATGCATCCGTTGTCAGGATAAATGGCTTTTCAAAATCTGGAAAGACAAGGATTTCTGAAGAGATTAATGTTTCTTTTAAATGCTTAAAGGCCTTTAGCTCCTTCTCATTCAGTTTTATGTGGATTTTTTTTGACTGGTTTGCCTTCACCTGAGCATTGATTCCCCTAGTGAGATTTGTCAAAGGCTTAGCAATCTTCGCAAAGTCTTTTATGAATCGCCTATAATATGATGTTAAACCAAGGAAGCGTTTTAATTCCTTCAAATTCTCAGGAGGCCTGATGTTCTGAATAGCTGCGATTTTTTTAGGGTCAGGTTTTACTCCCTGATTCGTAATTATGTAGCCAAGAAATTCAGTCTCCATTTTCAGGAATTCGGTTTTATCCAAATTCACGCGTAAATTCGCCTTTTCTAGTCTAGAGAATATCTTTTCGACATTTTTTAAGTGTTCATTTTCGTTTTGTCCACCAAATATGATGATATCGTCGATGTAGACGTAGCATATTTTGCCAATAAATTCCTTCAATACGTCGTCTATCATCCTTTGAAAGATGGCGGGCGCGTTCTTTAGTCCGAATGGCAATCGTGTGAACTCGTATTTGCCATTCATGGTGGAAAATGCTGTTTTCGGGACGTCACACTCTTTCATTTTTATCTGATGGAATCCTGAAGTCAAATCTATTGTCGTAAAATACTTTGAATTTCCGAGGCTAGCGATGGTGTTACTTATATCCGGTATCGGATACGTATCTGAAATCGTAACGGCATTAAGTCTTTTAAAATCAATTACCATCCTGTATTTCCTTATTCCCGAAGCATCCATTTTCTTCTCTACAATCCAGATTGGTGAATTGTAGGGACTTTTAGATGGTCGTATTATTCCATCGTTTAACAGCTTATTGATCTGTTCTTCTACTTCTTGCCTCATATTTACTGGATAAGGGTAGGACTTAGTGTAGATCGGTTCCTCTGTTGTTTTGATTTCCGCTCTGACGTTAGTTTCTGCTGTTTCTTGATCGTTCAATGGCCCAAATAGACGCTCATATTTTTTTACTAAAATTTTTACTTTTCTTTTCACCTCCTCAGGCAGGTGACTGTCTCTTATCTCGATGTTGTTGACTTGTGTCGAGAACTTTTCTTTTAATGGAATTTCTATATTTGGAGCTATTTTCAAAATGTTATTTTTCCTGTCGATCACCGCTTCTAGCATCTTTAAAGTGTCGTCACCAATAATTCCATCAAATGTCTTTAATCCTGGTAAAACAAAAAAGTCTATTACGGTATTATTTCCAACGTTTTGAAAAAATTTTCCGCTAATTTTGTTAGTGATGAGAATATCACCGCCTGCTGATTTTATTGTAAAAGGTTTGTTTGTATGCTTTGCGTTAATTGCCAAATCTGGTTTGATGAAATTTTTATTAGCTCCAGTGTCGACTAGAAATTTTAAAATTTTGTTGTCATTTGTCCAGTATTCTATGTATGGAATCCTCGAGAGGCTTCCATCATAAAATTTAATTCTGGGTTCTCTTCTTGTACTCGCTGTTCTTCTACATATTCTTCAGCATCGCTCCAATGACTTATGTAGTCTTCATATGTTTCGTCTTCGTCCTGTGTTTCGATGTTGAATATTCTTTGTTGCTTACGTATGTGTCCATCAGAATTATTTTCCCTTTTTACCCCTGAAGTCGGTTGATATCCTGGTCGATTCATGTAATTTACCTGTTTCGTTTGAATTGATCTGTCCACATCCATTGGAACCGGTGGTTTTGGTTGGTGTGGTCTTGGTGGTGGTATGTTAAGCGGTTTGTGTTGAATATTGTATGCCATGTTTCTGTGTTGTAGTGGTATTGGTTGAGGAGAATTGCGTGTCCTGTTTTGGTTTTGATTCAATAAAATTTGGTTTACTGGTGCTATTACTGAATTATTAAAATTTTTGCTGTGTATTGCTAGATTTCGGTAACTCAAATTTTGTATCTCCAAACATGAGGAGTAAGCCTCTGGAAGAGTCTGCGGTCTTTGTATCATCAGGATTTTGGATAATTCGCCATTTAATCCTCGTATGAAAACGTCAAGTGCACGGTTTCGGTAGGTTTCGATGAGTGCTTGAATTGTTTCCTGACTGTAATCTTCCGTTTTTATCTTGTTGACGATGAGCGAAAATTAGTGGTTGACGTTGGCGTAAAACTCGTCAAGGCTAGAGTTCCTTTGTGTTAGGGTACTTAGTTGATGCTCTAATGTCCTAAGATCCCTTTTATCCGCGTAATGGAGAGATAAACATTTTTTGATTGCATGCCAGTCGTCGTCGAAGATATTGTACGAGATGAGAGCAGAGTCCGCATTTCCTCTAATCTTTTGCTCGAATGCAATATTGCTCGATAAATAGGTTTATTCCTGACTATTTCAAAGTCTTTCAAAATGTTTTCGACGCTGTGTACCCAAGACACATATTGTGTTGGATTACCATCAAAAATTTGGAGTTCCTTCACACAATCGGGTAATTTACTAATATGCTGTAGTTCATCTTCGGTTTTTGGTACAGCAAATTGTGATTGTACAGGAGGTTCACTTTGTCCTTCTAGTTTGCTCAGTCTTATTTCAATACTTTTGGTTAATTCAATCTGAGCGTTAATTGCCCCCGTTAATTGTTTGATATCTTCTTGGATTTGCTCTAAATTGCTCCAAGACATGTTTTTGGTTTTGATAAAAAAAAAAATATATATATTTCTTTTATTTAAAAAAAGGAAAATTTTACACTCTTATGATAACGTGTGTGGTCCTTATTTAATAATTAAAGTCAAAAATGTTTTATAGTTTTTTTATTAGAAACGTAAAAATCAACGTAAAAACAAAAATTTTTTATAAAAAAGCAGTTTATCGATACAAGCGATGAAGGAAAAAAAGGAAAACAAGGGTTTTTCTTTTTATTGTTTTTGTTTTATTTCAAAATACAATCTTAAAATGTTTTGGTACAAAAATATGACAAGTTGTTCAAATACTATTTCAATTTATTTTCGATTGATAGTAGTAATTACACTAACAAATTTATTCACTTTCACAATTTTATTCACTTTTAATTTATTTGCTATAAATTTATCCACTTTAAACTTGCAAAGAAAATTTCACGAAAGGAGAGAAACAACGGATTTCTTGAGAAAAAATGAGTACGTAAAATGACCAAATAACGTTAATTATATTTAGCACATTTTTTGATTGTATCCGCAAAAAAAAAATTTTACCGTGTTTTCAATTTTATACAAGGGAAATTAAACAATAAATTTTCAACTGGTTTAAAAACAATTTTAACTTTAATTGCTTGAAAATTTATTTTCTGATTAATTCAATAACTTTGACGGAATTTTAATATATTTTATTATTTTATTTCGATTATTATGCAAACAGAGAAATATTTATTCGCATTAATTTATTTCCGACAGGATAAAAAACAAAACAAAAAAAAATTTTCACTAAATTTATTTCACTTAATAAAAAATTACTCACTTTTATTTTCACTAATTTTTTATTTTAATTTCTTGATTTATTTTTTTGTTTTAATTAATTTATTTGATTTCGCAATTTGATTCTGAAATTTTATTAACTCAAATAATTTACCTTTTAACTTTTTATTACTTACATTAGATAAAGGGTTTTCATAATTATATGTTTTATACCCCTTTTATTGGATTGATTGTCAAATCCTTTTTTTGATTGGCCAGCCGTGCAAGTTGTCCGCGAAAGGATGAGCCGTATTTTTTCCCTTTTAGCCGTTTGCGTTGATCCTTACAAAGGCCTACTTGTGGTACGAACTTCAATCACTATCATTTATTTTATAAGAAATTCTTATGAAATTCCTAGTAAAAGGAATTTTTAATTCTTCAACACGTCACAATATTATGAAGAATTTTTTATATTATTTTGGTGTGAATACGTATAATTCTTCGACACCAAAAATTAAATTGATTTATATTAATTATTACAATTTTTATTAAGAATTTCTTAATTTATTTTGATGTAAGTACGTATGATTCCTTGACACCAAAAATTAAGTTAATTTGTGTGAATACGTCAAAATTTATTCTTCTACACAAAAACTTAGAAAAATTTTGCACGACTGTCCCTGTTCGGGCGCCAGTTAACAAACTTTATTTTTAAAGGAAATTAAGTTTACACTACGAGTTACAAATCTTAACTGTTCTTAATTTTTACTTAAATCGAAAAGAAAATTAATTCGTATGTTCAATACACGTGACTTAATTATTGTCTAAAAACTTTCTCATGAGAACCAAATAAATTGAAAGCAATCTTTCTGTCGAATTAGCATTAAAGTATCAAATTACCGGATACTTGCTTGCAATTTATTTGGTTTGACAAAAAAGTTCTTGTTTAAATTTGAAAAATTATAATTTTGAAAAATAATAATTTTGAAAAACAATTATGAGAAATTACAATTTTGATTCATAAGCATTTTGTACAAAGAACTTTTTATTTTATATACTAAAATTTTCCTTATGTATGGTGACGGTGTTAACTTTGATAATAGCCACTGGAGACTATCTTGCAGGTAGTCTTACAGTGGGTGCTAAATAAATAAATGTACACAATGAGTGTCGCTACATCACTCCCCCTTAATGATAAAAGTCCATTATATATATATTTCAAATAATTCAATGCCTTTACGCTTAATTTATGGTTATAAATTTATGTTTTACATATTTTGTTTTCTTTAAAAAAAATCTATCTTAAAAAATCTATTTAACACTTTGTATGTGCCGATATATGGTTGGTTCAAATTTCCTTTATATAGTATATAGCATCTTTAATAAAAACATGTGAACATTTCAGAATATCTTGTGGTTAAAAGATATGATTTTGTTTTCTAGATCTTTGAGCGTGTGGTAATAAATTAGCGATATTTTGTTGTATCTCTTTTGCTAAAGTGTTACTGATTTTCACATTTGGTGATGTGTGGCTAGCAACAAATTCTCCTGGTAACCGAAGGGGTTGTCCATATAGAATGTGAACCGGGGAAAAACCAATGTCCTCAATTAGAGCCGAGAGAATTCCTAAGAGTATCCAGGGTAGAGTTTTATACCAGTTCTTAGGGTTACTGGAGGCTCGTATGGCTACTTTTATTTGTCTGTAGAACCTTTCTACAGATTCGTTAGACTGACGATGATAAGTGGTGGTTCTTATACGATGGTATCCCAAAACTTGTGAGAGTTCTTTGAAATGTAGAGACTCAAATTGAGTACCCTGATCGCTTGTAAGCGTTTGACATAGGTTATACCGTAACGAGCAACCCAGTTATGAATGAAAGCATTGCATATAGTTTTAGCTTCTATATTACGTAAAGGAATTGCTTCGGGCCAATGCGAAAAGCGATCTTTAATAGTAAGAATGTAGCTATGACCGTTTTATGGTGGTAGGGGACCGACAATGTCCATGTGTATATGTTTAAAACGTCCAGAGGGTATCTTAAAATCACCATGCGGTGATGTGATATTGCGAATGACTTTAGATTTTTGACAAGCAATACAAGTTTTGGACCACAGATTGATTTCACGATTCATGTTTGGCCAAAAATATTTTTGAGTGATTAGTTTGTTAGTACATCTGATACCAGGATGAGATAGGTTGTGAACGGAATCGAAAATGACGCGTCGGAGACTTTCTGATACGAACGGCCTATCTGTGCCTGTAGAAATTTCGCACCAAATTGAAAAGTTTTCTAGTGGTATGTAAACTTCTTTAAGAGAAAATGAAGATGAATGAGACGAAGGTTTGGACAGAATGGTCTGAAGCTCCTCATCTGTTTGTTGTCCTTTATGTAGGGACTGGAGATCTACTTTTTGTGTGTGTGAAATCGAGTCAATGTATGCTCGGAACAGTGCGTCAGAAACTACGTTTTGACATCCTTTGATGTACCTTATGTCATTCGTAAACTGGGCAATATATGATAGGTGATTTGTATGCCTAGGTGATTTGTCAAATTTGGAACCTATAGTCTTAGTGAGTGGTTTGTGGTCAGTATAGACGATAAAATCTTTGCCTTGTAATAGGTGCCTAAAATATTTAATAGATAAATATAAGCAAAGAATATGTATTAAAAAGAATTCAACTTCTTATGGCAGAAATTGTCAGCGTTTGAAAACCTTCACGATAGAAATTCTACCTCCACGTTAAAAATATTTTTAGTAAAAAGAATTATTCTCACGTAGGTTAAAAAAAAAGCAAAAAAAAAAATCGTGTACATGTACGAAAGAAATACTAATTTTCATGAATGTATGTGTAAGAATCTTACCACCACCCAAAACTAGTTATTTGTTTAGGATTTTTTCTTTTGGATTTTTAATAGTTTTTAATAGTACATGTTTGTTTGTATATATATTAATCCTTAATACTTCGGTACAATAAAAAAAAAAGATCTTCATACATTGTTTTTTTTTCACACTTTTTATGATCATATGAATGTTTGTATATGATGTGTATACATACATACATGTAAAGTAAAGAATTAAGTAAAACAAGTAATTGATATACTGCGATACAAACACGTGTATTTTAAATGTAACTACATGTAAAATTAAAATGTTTAAAATCGGTCAAATGCGTAAAAAAATGTGAAGTTCATGATATCATAAAGAAATTACACTCCACCCCATGTGTATTACAAAATCAATGCAATAAAATAGTACAGTCGGCAATTAACAAAAAAACCTAAATTGTATGAAAATATTTCTATGAAATTTGAAATTTTTTCACAATTAAAAAGAATGATGTAATGATAAATATTGGAAAAGGTAGCACATTTTATGAGACTCCAATGTACTTTTAGGTATTTTCCTTATGTGTAAATAGAATTCACACATACATTTAAAGAATGAAAAATTGAAATTTAGTGATTCTCAATGAAGAGAAATACATTTTACCCCTATCTACTCTGCCCGCACAGCACCTGTTTCGATCAAAATTTTGTGACCAATATAAAAGCATTTAAGTTTAAATATATGTGATACTTGTATATTATATAAGTCTTCTAGAAAAAAAGCTTAATGGCTACCAGAAATTTTCGTTTGATTGAACAACTGCACCTACAGCATCACTGGATGCGTCTACCCAAAGGCTAAGTTTGACAGTTGGGTTAGGATGTGCCAGTAAAGTGCAATTTTGAAGGCTAGTTTTAATTTTATTGAAAGCTTCTTGTTGAGCTTCATTCCACTCGAAAGGTGTTTTAAGACGTTTGGGTGAATTTTGCTTTTTAATTGCATCATACAAAGGAATCGCGATTTTGGAAAAGTTTGGTATAAATCTATGATAAAAGTTCGCCATACCTAAGAATCTCTGCAGACTTTGTATGGACGTCGGAACTGGGTAACTAGTTATTGCTTCGACCTTGCTGTCTAAAGGCATTACGTATACCTTTTTCTGTAATTTTCTGTCCTAAGAAATCTAATTGCGTTTGACCGAATTTGCATTTGGAAGGATTGACATTAATGCCATATTTTTCTAGCCGTGCGAAGAGAAGACGAAGGTGTTCTTTATGCTGATCTGGAGACTTACTTCCAATCAAAATATCATCAATGTAAGAGAAACTGAAATCGAGGCCATCCAAAACTTCATTTATGAAACGTTGGAAGGTCTGAGCGCTGTTTTTGACACCAAAAGGTATACGTAAGAATTCGTAGAGTCCGAAAGGTGTTGTTACCGCCGTTTTGTAAATGTCTTCAGGTGCTACTGGAATCTGGTGATATGCCCTTACCAAATCTACTTTTGAAAAACTTTTGCAGCCATGCAAATTGATTGTAAAATCTTTAGTGTTGGGCAACGGGTATTTATCGAACTCAGTAATAGCGTTTAATTGGCGGTAATCTCCGCAGGGTCGCCAACCAGAATCCTTTTTGGGGACCATGTGCAATGGTGAGGCGACGGAGGATGAAGGCGGGCGACATATACCTAATTTCACCATGGTATCGTATTCTTCTTTCGCAATTTTGTATTTTGTGCACGACACTGTAGTTGGCTTCCACTTGAAAGTTTGGCGGTGCCTTTAATAATGGGAAATCATTAAGGATGGCATCGAATTCGCCTTCAACGGACAACAGTTTCGGAGAACATGAGTCGCATCTTCTCGAGATGCAATTGACTGAAAATAATGTTGTCCTATCGACGTGCTTTTTCTGTCGAAGATCGACAAGAAGATTAAATTTGTAAAGAAAGTCTGCACCTATGATGGCATAATCGATAACAGCGACTACGAAGGTATGATCGAAACAACGACGTAGGCCTAGATTAAGAGAAAGTTGCTTGAACCCGCAAGTTGATATAGATGTACCATTTTCCGAAACTAATTGGTATTCTGAATTAATTACAGCGCGGAAACAATATTTTTTTGGAATTATGGAGATTTCTGCACCTGTATCGATAAGAAAGTGCAATTTGGTTGTTTTATCATAAACGAAGAGACGGCGTGAAATTTTGCTTGTATTCGTTGCCGCAGACGAAACAGCCGGTTTTAGTTTTTTTGTAAGTTTTCTGTTGAATGAAAATGACAAGGAGAAATACAATTTTGAGCCTTGGAGACGTAACGTCTATGATACCAGCATGTTTTCCTACTTCCCGGTGCACTAGAGGAACTTCTAGACCTATTACGACGGTTTGATCGAAAACGTTTTCTTGAACGATGGTTAAGGATTCTAGTTTCTAAACGTTTAACACGTTCCAATAATTCTGAATTAGAGTCATTAATGTTATTTGTGGCATTTTTAGATAGGTTTTTGTCGCTATTAATGGAAGAGATATTGAAGGAGGCAGTTGAGTCTTGAATTTGGTCTGCTATGGTGAGAATGTCTTCTAATGATTGAGATTTTTCAATGGCTATGATACATGCTTGTAGTGCAGGTAGAAGCTTATTTGTTCAAAGTTTTTTTAAGTAGAGAGGGATTTACTAAACTGTTACCGCCGGCTAAAGATTCCATATGCCTATAAAGTTCCGATGGTTTGTAATCACCTAATTCGACTTTGTGTAAAAGAGTATCGAGCCTACGACCTTCTGAATCAGTACTACGAGTAATAAGGTTTTTTTAAATTTTCATATTTTTCCTGCTGTGGAGGATTCAAGAGTATGTCAGATATTATTTCCATTGTTTCTGGTGGCAAGGATGCGACTAAGTGGTCATATTTTGTGTTTGAAGACGTAATTCCTTTTACTCGGAACTGTGTCTCGACCTGTATGAACCATAAGTCCGGTCGATTGTTCCAAAATTGTGGTATTTTTAAGCTAGCAATGTAGGAATTAGTGCTATTTTGCTCTTCGTTTCCTAAAGGTTGGGGGTTGGTTTTAGACTTGTCCATATCACCACTTGTAGGCATGCTTTTAATAGATTGGTTTTTCTTCACAAAATAAAAGATCTGAACTAGTACTTGAGTTAGACAAAACTCGAGTTTAAAACGGATCGACAAGGTGAGAAGCAAAAACTTCTAAAATGGAGTAGCAAAGTGTCTTTACGCGTAAAACAGTAAAAAAGGAAAATTTAATATGCGTACACAATATATCATCTAGAAAAAACAAACTTCTATTCACATGTTTTGTTCTGAAGGAAATTTGAATTGAAAAAGAAAATGACTTACTTACTACGTTTGCATAAATGTTAATGCGTGAAATTTTAATTGATTTTTTATACCGCTTATGTTTTCGTGTCCAGATGCTTTCAACTTTAATGTCCTTTAATGTTGTTTTTTTTTTTTATAACTTTGAGCACCCTAAAAGATATAAATGTTGATGTAAATTTAATTTCTATTTTAAATAATTTGCAAAGTATAATAATTATAAATAGATTAATTGTATAATGAACCCATTCCAAGATAAAAATGTGATGTGTTGCGTAATATATGTACGTAGTAACGTATGTTGATATGCCGGTTCCAGGAAAACGTGGAAAAGTAATCTTGAAAAATCCATGAAAATTTTAATCATCCGCATGCAAAATGTCCTGATTTTGATTTCCCTCGTTGTGATCCTTTTTTGTTGAAGAATAATTTCCTCGTGATATGATTCAAATATCTGATGAGGCACGTGCAATTAAAATTGCAAATTTTATGTAAAATATTTTCACTTTTTAGCAACAAAATTATTATTTCCAACATTTTTAATTAATTTTTAGCCAAAGATATTATTTTATTTATTTTAAAAAAATTGCACTATGTGTAAAAATTTTAGAAAAAAAAAATGTTATGCGTACTATGTGTGGTATACAACCGTGTATGTAATGTGTGTGATCTGTAACCGTGTATGCAATGTGTGTGATATGATATGTGTGATATGTGGAAAATGCACGTGTGTACTTTATTATGTGATATGCGTAATTTTGAATTGTAGATAATGTGTGAAAAATAGAAAACTTGCACGTGATATGAGTAAAATATATGATATCAAAGAAGATGCACTAGGTTAATTTTCACTATTACACGTGTTCACTGTACTTAAAAAAAAAAATTTTTTTTGTTTTTTTTTTTTTAATTTTTCACGGTCACTTTGTATCACCAAAATTGTTTTAATTTATCAATTTTTATTTCTTTAAATTTTTTATTATTTTCTTTTAAAATTCACTTGAAATAATTTTCTAGTCGGGGTCACCAATTGTAGCACTGATTCAATAAGTCTTTTTATATTTTTATTTTTGATACTATTTTATTATTATTAGCTAGCGACTGTACAATATGAAATGACTCTTAAGACTAGTAAAAGAATTACATTAAGTAAAGTATGTAATTGTAATGATAGCGGCACTCATTATATATTGTTATTTGTTATCATTAATATTCCTCCTCTCTTGTAACTGTAAGAGAAGTTGAGAAGGTATAATGTATATGTATGTATATGATTAATATAAAATTAATAATGCAATATTGATAATAGCCACTGGAGACTATCTTGCAGGTAGTCTTACAGTGGGTGCTAAATAAATGTACAATGAGTGTCGCTACACACTGTATACAATATTTTACGTTTCCCTAAGAAAAATTTACTACCTTTATGTATGTATGCTTACACTAAAATTTGCACTATTATAAAAATAATAAAATTATGTAACATTTTCTTTTGTTAATAACAATTAACAATTTATGTATATATGTATGTATTTATACACACAAATAAATACATTAATTGTTTCCCTTTTTCATAAATTAAACTACCATCTACTTAGTATTCTTTGAATATATGCGTATATTTGTGTATTTAATATTTATATTCATATATGTACCTGTACAAATAATATGCTTATTTTAAGAAAATGTATGTAAATAAAATACAATGCAATACATGAATACAAATATATTAAAATGTAACAGTCAAATTTTAACAAATTTGCAGCCAAATTTTCTCTTATAAAAATTGCAATATGTGTCCATATGTACATATGTGTACTTGAATTGAGGAGATAAATATACACAATTTGAAAATGTACCTTAGAATTATTAGACTCTAATAAATTATACTCCATACACTAATTCGATGCAGTTAAGGTCTTATGGAAATGACATAAAATAGTACCACTTTACGTCGCTGTATATTGATATTTACAAAATTCATCTCGTATTATATGATAACCTTACAGATCGTGGTAACACTATTCGTCAGATGATCTTTTGAAATTATGAGAAAAGAAATAGGTCACATATACTCCCATAAGACCTTAACTGTATTGAATTAGTGTATGGAGTATAGTAATTAGTACACTTGTTTATAAACACAATTAAGTTCCTTTTGTTTTTCAAATATAAGATCATTTGAATTTAAAGAAACAAATCCGTTAAAATTAGTTTGTCTATTATTATTCAATTCAATTTATTACAGTTTTGAAGTGCGGGTGTATTAAAAAGCGTTTAAATTTATAAACATATTTTGATAATTTAAAAAAAAGTGAAATTCAAGTGCAAAAGTGGTAAATTCAGGTAAGTATAATAATAAAATCTTGAAAAAGATCTTGTGCGGAAAGAAAAAAGTGTTTTTGTTTGTTTTGATTCTTTTTATAATTTCTATTCTAATTTTTTTGTATTCAATTCATTTTATTTAATTCGTTTTTCATTAAATTTTACATATTTTTTTTTCTACAATAAATAAATTATAACAGTATGAATACGGTCGATAGTATATTAGAAAAACCTTTTTCTTCTTACTCGCAAGAAGAAAAATTGGAAATAAAACGTTTGGGACCGCATAAACCGGTAGATTTCAAAATAATTTATCAAGAAAAAAATCGAACACGCAAATTCTCGACTGGTTGGTTTGGTAAGAAATCTTGGCTTACCGCAAGTGAGAAAAAACATACTATTTTGTTTTTATTGTCTTCTTTTCGGTGGAGAGCCTACGTGGACATTTTCTGGCTTCAAAGGTATGAAGCACTTATCCGAGAGGATAAAAAAGCACGAATATATTGGATACAATATCAATTGGATACAATCAATATATTGGATACAATATTGAAGCAATAATATATTGGACCAATTTTTACAAAATAATCGGGTAGTCCAAAATACTTCAAAAACAGTGCAAAATGAAATTCTCGATTGCATTTTGCAAATATATCTTTCAGAATTAAAAAATGAAGTTGAAGCAGCAAATTTAATATCTATTCAAGCCGATGAAACGACAGATGTTTTCTGTGTTTCACAAATGGCAATTCCTTTGAGATTTGTGAAAGATAAACTACCCGTTGAACGCTTTTTATCATGACCGTACAGCTAACGGTTTGGTTAATGTGATCACAAACGCGATAAAAGATTTCAAATTAGAAAAAAAATTAATTGCACAAACGTATAATGGAGCTGCTGTTATGAGTGGTGTCCATGGTGGTGTTCAAAAATTGTTGAAAAATAATTACCCCTTTGCTCATTTTGTTCACTGCTATGCACATCAATTAAATTTAGTTTTGAAGCAAGCTGCTTCTTCCATTAAAGAAGTTCGAATTTTCTTTGCTAACCTTTCAGGATTTTCCACCTTTTTATCTTGTTCTCCAAAAAGGAAGGATATTTTATTAGAAATGTGCCAGAAAAAAGGACTTCCTAGGACAATTGAAACTCGGTGGAACTTCCATTCTCGTGCTGTACAATCTGTTTTTGAAAATAAGGACAATTTAATACATGGTTTCGAATTAATTCAATGTGAATCATGGGATTCAACCACTTTACGTGAAGCTACCGGCCTTTTAAATTTTCTTAAAGACGATGAATTTAATTTTTTCCTTGAATTGTTCTTCAAAGTTTTTTCACATGTTGATATTTTATTCAACATATTGCAATCTCGCAATACATATGTTAGTACAGTATTAGCCATTAAAAGCACAGAATCATTTTGTACAGCTCTTAATACAATAAGAAATTCTTTGAATAGCACAGATAACTCGTCATCTGTGCATCAAAATAAAACAGTTCACACTTCAACTTCTAATCTCAACATTATCGGGAAAGAAATTTGTGATATAATTATCATTCATATAAAAGAAAGATTTACTAACTTTGACCAAATTTGCGCTTTTGATATTATGAATCCAAATAAATTTTCTAGTCTTTCTAATTCTTTCCCTGAAAAAAAAATTAAAAAAGATTGTAAAGTTTTATCCCTTTATTGAGCATGAAATGCTTAAAAATGAATTATCAATGTTGTATTCAAACACAATGTTTCAAGAAATGACTTCAGTTTTAGAACATTTTGCTTTTTTAAAAGATAATAATTTAACATCGTCTTTTATTCAAATCACTTAACTTCTTGAAATTATTTTAACAAGTCCGGTTACAACAACTGAATCAGAAAGAGCATTTAGTACTTTGAAAAACATTCAAACGTGTAAATCAAGTACTTTAAGTCAAAGTCGTTTAAACTCATTAGCAGTTTTATCAATATGTAAAGATAAAATTTTTGAAATTTCCAATTTTAACGCGAAAGTAATTGATTTATTTGCATCACAGAAAAATAGGCGAGCTGAATATTTATACAAATGATTAATTTATTGTTTTATTTCATTTTATTTACCTTGTTAAGTTTTTTTTATTTTTATTTATATTATGTTGAAGTTTTTTTTTGTTTTATGAAGTAATTAATTTTTTTATTGTTCAATTTTTTTGTGTTAAGTTGTGTTTGTGTTTAAGTGTTCATATGTTGAAGTGAAAAAAGTATTATAAATAGGTCTGAAAAGTTTTATAAAATTAATACAGTTAAAATTATAACACACGAATAATATACGGATTTGTTTCTTTGTTTTTATTTTCTGAATGTACGAAATTTTAATAAAACTTTTTAGAGAAACCGATCACTAAAAATCGGTTAACGCTCTGTATGTGGTACCTCTTGGGTGAAGTGGAAACCCACATCGTGTTTGGCCCCACCAACAAAATCAGCCTAGAGCCGCCACTGCAGCATTAGGTAAATTAAAACCAGAACGAATATAAAATTAAAATATAATGAAATGGATATTAGTGAATTTGCTGATGATTTTGTTATTGATGTGGGACTAGAAATTTATAATAAAAATGGTAATTGAAGTATGGTTATTATTATTCAAGGTGACCCAAAATTTGATAATTATTGATTAGAAATTAATAATACTGCTAAATTAATATTTAATGGTGCTGGTTATGATTATGATAAATATGGTAATGATGTTCATACTAATAAAACACAAAGTATGTTTAATAATAAATATGATATGAAAAAAACAGAAACAAAAATTGCACATTATACTCCTTATATTTATATAATGCATGATATTTTAGTTACTTATAAAGGTTATTGAGATGGAAATGGTGAAAGACCTTATAGTTTTAAATTTATTCCAATTGCTATGACTGACTAAATAGTACAAGACCAAATTATTAATTCAAGATTAAATAATGGAACAATGTCACAAGAAGAAGCAATTGACGAATATGATAATGTTGACTCTTTAATGGGTAAAAATAAATTAGAACACATTATTAAAGAAAGTAAAAAAACAAATAATGAAATCGGAGAAAATAAAAATAATATTGAGCAACGCAATGAAAATTCAATTAATGAAACAATTAATTAAAAGATGTTGTTATTGAAAAATATTTCCATTTATTATAAATACTGTGCAATACCTTTAACTGAAACTGGTTATAAACCAATTTATGTAAAAGGCCGGACAGCCACTAGAAACAACAACAACAAGATATATTTGTATTTTAGTTTTCATAATATATTTAATTCATATACACAACTTTAAATAATAAACGTTTTTAACTTAAAAAAAAAATGTACATACTTTTCTCGTTATGTAAAATAAAATAATATTTATATCTCACTGTTATTTTTTATTTTTATTTTTGTTTTTATGAATTATGAAAATCAGGTGAAAGGCACCATACGTAAATTGTAAATTGATAATGAGTGTGTGCGAAATTTGGTTAAATGTATAAATTCCTATTAAAATGCTGCTAAATGCTAGTTCATGTTTAGCAGTCTTTTTCAAAATTTTCCAATAATTCCGCACTCACTTAATAATTGATTTTGTAATTTTTGTTTTTTTTTTATCAATAATAAAATCTATATCATCATCATTACTCATTTTAGAATCACCACGTTTACGTTTATTTTGTTTATTTGATTGTTCGATTACTTCAATTGTTTCATCATTATCTTCATGAGCTTCACTAGCTCGATATATTAAATAAATTGGTGTAATACACTTCCCAGATCTGGATAGTAAAATAAGGAAAAAAATGTGAAAGTTTCTAAAACATAAATTGAGATTTAATATATGCGGTTTCACACTCACTTTTTAAGTAAATACGGATCAAATGGGAAAAATGTATCTAAACATTCTTCTGGAAATATTTCATTTGAATGAACTGTGGCTACTTTCTGTCTGGCATTTCTTTCTAATATTGTATGGAAATAGGCTAACTGATAAGCTTTAGTTACGTCAGCAAATTTAGTTGCAATATGTCGTAGACAAACATTTAATGGATTAAAATTACATGTAACCAATGTTGATAATTGTAATGATTGAAGGAATAATAAGCCTAACGAAGGAAAAAAAATCAATGGATATTAAATATTTTTCGTTTTTCGTTTTTACTTACCATTTTTATTTGCAATTAAATCTCGACTACGAAAAGCAATTATATAAAATATAGCTTGACAAATTGAATAGAATACGATATTTGCTTTTATTGTTATATTTTTTCGTGTTGAATCGCTGCTATTTTGAATATACTGATGTGCCCAATTACACATTTTCAAAATATAATCTTTAAGAGTTCTAAAAAAAATGAAGAAATATTTTTAAATTAAAAATTTTTATTTTGGTCAATTTATTTTTATATGTAATACGTACAACATAGATATAAATTTAGCTCTTGCCAAAAAACTAATCATATAATCAACTGATACTTGACGTATTAAAACTGGTACATCAGGATTTGTTATCTTTTCCCAAAGGTAACATAAAAATTTTTCAACTAAAAATGGCTAAAAAATTAAAAACATTCAAAAAAAGTAAAAATATAATTAACTGAAAATTTTTTTATAAAAGAAATATTAGAAAAAAAAGAAAGTTGAAGATATCATTACCTTAAAACTGCAGAAATAAAATAATAGAAATTGTGTATGAAGTGTTTTATGAGTTAACAAAATTGCATTATTAAAACAATTCAGTAGAATTTTAAAAAACCGCTGAACTTCAAGATTTCCAGATGTTTTAAATCTATCTAAATAAATAAATAATTTATCCATACATATGTCCAATTTATCAGCAACCTCATGTTGCATTGTAATATAATCATCTGTTTTGAAATAATAAAAAATGAAATTAGATTTAAAATTGCTAGTGTTTTTTGGTATAATGATGTTAAACGTTTGAATGTCTAGAACCTTCTGTATTACAGTTGTCCACTTTAAATATTTGATTATTGAAATCATCTTCACCATCACCTTCATTATCCTTAACATTATCTTCACAGTCTTCAATTTCATCACGTGGGGCATTTACATCCAAAAAAAGAACTCTGAAAATACACAATAAATCATACCTTTAAAAATATAACAGATCCAGTAATCGAAATTTTAAATAATTTACTTATTAATTAATAATTGAAATATATGTTCAGTAAAAATTGGTTTATATTCAAGTAACCATAAGCAATTATGTACGTAACCACCAATTATAAATGATGATTTTTTATAGTATGGAAAATATTTTTCAATACGTTCTAATACAATATCAAATGACATTGGTATCACATTTAATATTTGTTCTAATAACTCATGTGTAATTTCTAAACGTTCACGTATTTTAACGTTTGGTGTTGACTTTAACCAGCAATTAATATCATTCTGTTTGGGTAACCAATATGCTATTAAATTTGATACACAATTAAATGTATATTCATTATGTGATATTATTAATTCAATATAAAAATCTTTATATGATTGAATTAATTCACTATTATCTTTTTCAATCCAATTAATTGATAATAATGTTATCAAGAGTTCATGGAATTTTGAATCTAACCGATGTATTGACTGTCTCAATTCAGTGATGGTTTCCAAGAGATGTTTATCCTAAAAAAGAAATTCAAAATAAAACCGAAAATTGTTAGAAAAGAAAACCCAAAGGGTGGTACTAGTGATATTTACATCAATACAATCCTGTTTCAAATACGCAATGAATTCATTGTATTTCATGTAATTATTATTGCTTAATACATCCTTAATTATACAATTTATGTTAGATCTTCCTGTTACTTCAAAACATACTTTATTTATACGTGTATTATTTGCCTTTTCACGTTTTTCAGATGAATACATTTTAAGGATTGATGTGAGACTTGTATTTTTACTATTAGCCAACATTTTAATAAAACAAAATTTTTTTTCTTTGTATCAAGAGAAGTCTTTTTGTTAATTTAATTTTTTCACTCTGTTATGAATACTTATATAGTACTTATAATTCAAATTAACTCCAATGTATTCTTATTGAATACACTACACTTTCTAACCTTACATAAACAACGTTAAAAATTAAAGATTTGAAATTGTAGGTAATTATTTCCATGTTTATAACGCCGCCCATACACGGAGAGACATGATGAACAACAAGGTAAAACAACTTGGTTAAATGCTTGTTAAGGTGTACTTAAGACGATCTGTTCGCGTAATACAAACCTATATTCTACTCTTTCATCCCGATGTAAAAATATTCAGTCGAATTTTTCTTTCATTTACACAATACTTGAGTTTTAAAAATAAACTGGAAAAAAAGTATTTTTTTATTTTTATTTTTATAAAGGCTAGAATAGTAAATGAATTTACAATCCTAACAGGGGGGAAATAGCACTGACTACAAAGGTCTACGGCTATTTGGGGAAGCAGTGTCAGACTCATACCCGAGGTGGGATTCGAACCCACGGCTGTTGGGATCATAGACCTAGCACATTACAATTAGGCTACACAGCTGGTTAGGAAAAACAAGTAATTATCAATACAACATAAGATAATACTGATAATACATACCTATTTGTAGTATATTAATTATTTACTTTAAATATGTATGTGATTCCTGTATTAAAATAAAGTTTAATATTTACGTTCTTATTTCAAAATAATTTCATAATTTTAATATTATTCTTTTGTTAAATTCTGTAGTGACAACTACTAGTTGAATTTTGTCTTCCCTTGTGTTAACACTTCACCATATACAGCACAAACAAGATTATCAACCTGTGTATGGGCGGCATAAGGCTCGAAATAAAAATAAAACAAAATTCCGTTAAAGTGTCAAATCCATTTCATGTGTCACGACACCATCAAAATGCACATAGGTTATGTATAGTATATTATAAGATCTTAATATGCGAAGATCTACTATTCTTAAGCATTGAGTAAAACGTAAAACTATAGAGGCAAAATGACTCAATTTCTGACATTGGCCAGATTTTGAACCATAATAGATGGCAACACCAGCTTTCATGTACTAAGCTTTTGTTTTGGTTACTAGTATCCAAAGCCATCGAGCAAAGAAATATAGAGGGAATATAACTCAATTTTTGATATTTTTCAGATTTTGAACGATAATAGATAGCGACACCAGCTTTGGTGTACTAGGCCATTGTTTTGGTTTCTAGTATTCAAAGCTCTGACCAAGTATATAAGTATTATCATATCCTAGCAAGACATTAGTAACCGGTTACATCGAAATCGAAAATGTTATCGATTTTAAAATAGTTACTAAGTATAACTAAAATGTAATCACAAATTCTAAAACAAGACAATTTTAATGATGTAAATAACTTTAAACAGAAAACCCTATATATGAGAATCACTATCAGGTGGAAAAGATACATTCAAAAATTTTCTTCTAGGGTCTATTCAACACGACTCCATTTCACTCAAATAACAACGCACTCAATATTATTTTTCTTTTGTTAGTATGAAGAAAAATATATGAAGATAAAGAAAAATTTTTTATAAGAAATGAGTCAGAACCCCATGCAACCCCATATACATTTTACTCAAAGCAAAACCGGTTCAAATGTGTATATCGTTAAACATGCCTGTGAATAGATTGAAGTGTACGTACTTATATGTAGTACGTGTTGTTGGAGTATTTTGTAATGTGCGTATTTATCGTATATATGCGTGTGTAATACTACTGTCCTTAACAAACAAATTATCGTCCTAAACTAATACAATTTTTTTTTATTTCATTAGAATACTACTTGGTAATTGTACGATCATATGAAGGGTCATAAATTTTATCACATCAGAAACGAGGATAGTAAATTCAAATTGTAATGTATTGTATGGGAAAAACAATATATTTTGAATATGATCGGTTTAATATTAAATTTTGATTTTTTGGTAGTTAATATTCATACTTTTTTGGTAATTACTTAATATCCCTGATGGCTCTCACGTTGTTGTGCTTCCATGATGTTAAAGCTTGTATGGCGGCTTTGCAACCAGATATTATCACTGCCGCTTTGAAGTGTTTATGATGGTAAAAGAGAAGTCGTACTGCCCCATAGATGGGCTGGAGTTCACCTTCGTGGTTATTATGATTTTTACCTAGCGGGATAGCGTTTTTACCCAAGTTCTGACTAAATATTCCAGCACCTGTTAGTCCTGTGTCCTTGATGTAAGATCCATCCGTAAAGACTCTCCACCACTTGACCGATGGATATAAGGAATTTAACGTCTCTAGTGTGAGTTGATTTAAACTCTCTAAATTATGGTTTTTTTTACAGACGTTTTGTATTAGATGTAAGTTAGCTTCTACGGTTGTCCAGGTTGTAGGGTTAACAACAGTTACTCCTTGTATGACCTTGGCTTTGTTTTCAATAGCTACGTGAAGTTTGCTAATTGTGTTCTTTATGGTCGGGTGGGTTTTTATTTTTCTACGGAGGTATCTTTATCGTGCAACCAAGAATGCTTGTCTCTTTGTAGGCTTGTCTTGTCAAACATGTTAATGGCTTATATTTTGAAGATTTCTGGAACTGGGATGTTATCAGTTAATTAATACTCTTAGTATATGTGTAGGTGTAGAAATAGCTGCACCTGTAATTAGCTTTAAGCATCTGTTTTGTATGGTGTTTAGTTGTTGCTACAGCTTGGAGTCGACGTTACAAAGAATCTCCCCGCCGTAGGTGATTACTGGTTTGATGTGTGTTTGATAGGTGGTGTTTAGTGTGCTTAAACTCGTGCCCCATTTGACTCCAGCTAGCCTTTTCATAACGTTGGATCTTACTAAGATTTTGTCAGCTATACTGTTCACGTGGTCTTTGAGGTTTAGTTTATTATCCAAAATGATACCAAGATACGTAGTTTTGTCAGTTCTTTTCAGTTGGTGATCGTTGATTTTCAGCAGGAGAGGCTCTATTTTATGTTTCAGATACAAAGATACTAAATAAAGTCGGACTCGAGATGGTGCCTTGAGGTAGGCCAACTCTGGTATTCTTCCACTTTGAGATCGAATTTTGCCACTTTACTGCTATGAATCTTTGCGTTATGAAATTTCTGAACCATTGGAGGATATTACCTGTGAGACCGATATTTTTCATCTTATACAGAAGCTTATATCTCCACAGCGTGTCAAAAGCTCCTTTAAAATCTACGAATAAGGCTGCCACTGATTTATTTTTATTGAAATTTTCTTTCACGTTTTGAATGAATCGCCCAACTTGATGTATGGTGGTAAAATGGGGTCTAAAACCCATTTGTTCATTATTAATGCTGTCTAAGCTCTCGAGGATAAAACTGAGTCTATTCAGGACCATTCTCTCCATTGTTTTTGCTATGATGGAAGTGAGGCAGATTGGTCTGTAACTGGATACTTCGCACTTATTTTTCCCTTTCTTTAGTATGGGTACTACGTTACCCTTTTTCCAGATTACTTGTATGTTATTTGGATTTGCCCAGATGTTATTGAAGATGCTCAGTAATATCTTTTTTTGCAACAGGTCCGATATTCTTAATTAATTCTGGGTGGATGCCGTCTGGACCTGGCTGTTTGCGGTTTTTTAATCCACCGATGGCATATTCAACTCAGCAGGGGTGAAAGGGCTGTTAAATGGATGGTCTTCTTTTATAGTCGGTTTGTAACTTTTCACCATGAGACTGTCGTGTGCTCTACAGATCTGATTTAATGTGTGAGCTTTACTGTAATATTTCGCGAAGTGGTCAGCAATCTGTTTTTCTTGATAGAGTACTCTGGAGTTTGTAATTATACTATACTTCTCTTTTTTCCCTTCTATTGAACTAATGAAATTGTGCTTTTGTTGGGTCGGTTTTGTAGTTTAAAGATGTGAGGAAAGTGTTGAGGGATGTGTTTTGTTAAAATTGAACTAGTTTTCTTTTTTTATTTTCCATAAAGTTCTTTGCGTTTCGTGGGAGTTACTCAGCATGCTGGTGGTCGACATAATCGCCAGAAACTTAATGACTTGATTTTATTAATTATATAAATACAATACACATATACATACATGCGTGCAATATTCTGTACACATTTTTCAACCGTACACAAATTTATGGGTTCGTGGATCGTACTTGTATAGTATATATTTTCTTGCCTGAATTGAAAAGTAAAAGAAAAGTGTAGAATATGACTAAAAATCGACGCGAAAAAGAAAAAGTAATGTACATATATGTATGAAGTTGTACGACATATGTATGTATGATGTTAACCTGAAATTACATATTTTTTACTATTATCCTAGTCTCTGATCTGTAATTTACGTTCATTTATATGATCAAACCATTACAAAATTTGTGTTCTAATGTTCTTATGAAAGAAAGTTGTTTGTTTAGGATGACGGTATTTATAGTTAAGATACCAAATTCGTATGAAAATATTTACAAACACACGTATGTAATATATTATTACATATACCTATATGCATATACATATATGTATATATGTATGTATGCATATGTATATAATAAGTACTTGGCACAAAATTTTTCGAGCTCATTTTGTACGTTATTATACGATAAAACTATTTCATGTTTCTATACACTCGGTTACTGACTCAATTACACTGCCCCTCTTTCATCGCCCGAACCAATCCTTCGACTAAATGATGTTGAGAAAACTGATGTTGGCTCTTAGTTTTATTCTTTTTGCTTTAAATCAAGTTTAGGATCGATGACCAAAATTTATTTAATATTAACTCCGCTTCTTTACACAAAGTTTCGATACAAAATCGATTTCATTTCGATTACATAATATAATAGCATTTAATAAACAAACTAATTATTTAGAACTAGGCAACTACCAAACTTTTTTTTATGACCAAAATAAGCAAAACAAAAATTTATTTCAATAAAATAAAATAAAAACGTAACAAAAAGTAAATGGTGCGTAAATGGTGCAAAATGGTAAAGGGTGCGCGTTCGATAATAATTTTCAATTCAGTGATATAGGCTGTATTTCTTTATTTTTTCCGTACTCGGTATAGAACGTACAGAATACTGTCCGGAAAATTTGGAATAGTATTAATAAAGAAACAAAACAGAATAAATGGTTTATTAAAATGGCTGTAGAAAAAATAATTTAATTTTTTTAGTTGTTGGAGAAATAGATTGGAAATTTTTGTATTTAAAAAATAATAAAAAATGAAAAATAAAATAAATTATGTAATTTATTTATTTTATTAAGTTTTTTTTATGACATAACCCTATTCGCCTTTCATTATCATATATTTGACAGATTACAAATTAAAAGTAGGGTTTATTCCGTTTATACCACCATCAGTCTAGGATTAAAAAGAATACGTTCTGTATATTCCGAATGAATAAAGAAACACGGAAAAGAACGTTCGGAGTATACTTTTTGAATAAAGCAATGCATATGGAATATAACGAACGTACGGAATGAATAAAGAAATATACCCATAGGAGTATAAGGGTTAGGGTATGTTCAATAATAAGTTTTTAGTTTAAGTCCATATAGGTTATATAAATGATTGCATAATATGATAATATCCAGTTTAAGTACATAGATTCGTATAAAAATTATCTTGATGAGACTTTTTTACTTATATAATATATTACATTGAGTAAAAACCAAAACTATGAAGTGAAAATGACTCAATATTTGACATTTGCCAGATTTTGAACGATAATAGATGGTGACACCAGCTTTCGTGTACTAAGCTTTTGTTTTAGTTTCTAGCAAAAGAATAGAGATTAAAACAAGAATGGGCACAGTATGGGAGTGAGTGCAGCCAAAATCCAAAACTAACACATATAGTATAAGCAACATAAAATTGCACCAATCCTAATACAATGTTTGGGCAGGTCAGTTCGTTTTGAAAGAAGTAGACCGCGTATAGAAAAAGAGGTATATGAAAAAGGATAGTCGCGAAGTACAGAATAGACCGCATCGTTTCATTCTAGAATCTAGCTAGCGAGTTCCGAGAATTATTTTGTTTACAAAAATACAATTTCTCGGTGAGTTCTGAGAATTCTTAAGTGTTGTTGGGTTAATGTGTTATAAACAAACTTTATAATTTGTCTAATTAAATAATTTATTCTATTTTATAAATAAAGTCATGCAATTATTTTAATATCTGTTTAGAGTGAAAATGTTTGGATATACTGTAATATATTTTTTTTGACGAATCAAAAAGTTTTAATTAAAATATTTTTGAATAAAATTTTGAATTGTATGGAGGTTTTTGTGTTTACAATTTTTGAACATAAATATATTTTTATCGTGTGCGATATGAATTTTAATCAATAATTTTGAATATTTAGATATTGTGTTATAGTTTGTATCTAATGTCATGTGAAAATAATTAAAAAAACATATTGTAATATTCATTTAAAAATCTTGTTCGAAAATCAAATTTTCACGTGTCTGAAAACTTGAGGGAGTTCCAGGAACTTCAAATTTCGTATACGGATAGGTAAATTTTATATGATTTTAAAACACTAGGGAGTTCCAGGAAAACGTGGTTAATACAAATACAACAAACATGTGGTTCTACATTTTTGAGTGATTGTTTTCTTCTCTTTTTTTCGAATGGGATATATAGAACTAATACATTTTGGCATTCATAGTGAATTTTTTTTTGTTTTTTAATGCTTTTATGTATTGTGTTTTTCTTAGGAAAATATCAGCATCTCTTTTGGTTTTTTTAGTCTAATTTAATTTTCTCTTCTTGTACGTTAGTATCTATATTCTTTTGGTTTCTAGTGTCCAGAGCTCTAACCAAGTATATAAGTATTATTATATCCCAGCAAGACATTAGTAACCGATTACATCGAAATCGAAAATGTTATCGATTTTAAAATAGTTACTATAACTAAAATGTAATCACAAATTCTAAAAAAAGACAATTTTATTGAAGTAAATAACTTTAAAACTAGTTTAGGGTCGATGGCCAAAATTTATTTAATATTAACTCCGCTTCTTTACACTAAGTTTCGATACGAAATTGATATCATTTCGATTACAAATTATAATCGCATTTATTAAACAAAGCAATTATTTAGAACTAGGGAACTGCCTTATTTCCATGAGAATTAATGTCATGAAAACGATTAATTAACACACCTAAGAATCAATTCTGAATCGGTATTTGGAATTAATTCCTAATCGGTGGTAGTAATAAAGAATTTACCAATTACAAGAATAGATTTTGAAGTGATTTCGAATCAACTACTTTGAACTCATTTTTTGTTAGCTATGATTCAAACCAATAGCAATGCAAAAAAAACGGATATCGTTTACACAAAGTAATCACATTTTCACCCCAAAAGAATTGATTTTTGTGATTACAAAAATTGATTAAGAATAAATGCAAAACCGAATTTTGTCTGCTGGGATGTTATTATGTATTATATACTTTCTTTATATTTTGTATACATGATCGTATGATATACGCATATATATAATATGACGCATGTATATAAATTTCATACACGTAATGTATAAAACATGAGGGAAGATTATAACACTATCATTTAATTTGAAGTCTATATAGACTTATAGTGTTTTTTTGTGTTATATAAATATGAATATTGTTTTATCATATGCTCTTCTCCTCTTTATATATACGTATATAGGTACATTTAAATATTAATTCAATATATGTATATGCCAGCCATGTATGTTTTCTTTCCTAGCCAGCAATTGGAAGATTCTTTTTAGAAGAACATTACGGGAATATTCTTCTATTAGAAGATATGACGAACAATTTCATTTCATTTCTATTAAAAATACGTTGTTTTCAGAAGATTCTTCTAAACGAATATAAAGCGAGTGTTTTAGAAGAAAATAATATAATGTCTCTAAATGAACACTTGTAGACGGAAGACAATAAAAATTCTTCTCAGATTCTAAAATGATTCGTCCAGAAGACATCTCGCATGTCGATTTTCACGTTATATAGGTTATGTATGTACATATCGAAGTCGTAAATTATTCAGTTTAAAATGTGGATTTTGTGAAGTGCGTGATTTTTTAAAAAGTTAAAAAATTTTAAATAAAATAAATTAATTTAGTTTAATTCAGTGAAAAGATTACTATTTTGGTAAGTAAATTTTTTAAATTTATTTTTTATGAAATACTTTCAGCACCGGATGAATAGGATTAATAAAAGGAACCAGAATAAAATAACAAACAGTGAATTTTAAGATGTAATATGTAAATAAAACTGTGTGATATGTGTAATATGTAATAAAGAACAATTTTGAAATTAAATTTTTTAAATGTTTTCTTGAAAATTCTTTCATTCATTATCTGTACGTATCAAACGTTTTGGCAATAATATATATTATGTACTGTGAATAGTTTACGAATTGTGGAAAGGAATATTATACGATTCTAATTGTTTGTTTTAGTGGAATTGAAGACTTAAGAAATTATTCTAAATTAAACATTTGCTATTACCCACAAATTAATATGAAGAAGTTTTTAATTTTGATAATATATTTATTTCGGTTTAGTACAACTAAATACCACTTACTTTATTAAAAATTAAAAAATTGATCACAAAAATTTGTGGAAAATTGTAATAGAAAATATTTAATTCAAACTAATTTTTTAAAAGTCTCCAAATTCCACTAAAATGAACAATTAGAATCGTATAATATACTTTTTCACGATTCGTAAACTATTCTCAGTAAAGAATCGAATCGAATTCAGAAAGAAGAATAATTGGCGAACATTCGCGATAGCCTTAATTAATTAATCGCATAATGTTCTAAAAGAAGAATCATTTTATCTTCTGCAGAAGATTCGAATGCGAAAGATGCATTTATTAAAGATCAATATACAGCGACGTAAAGTGGTACTACCTTTTGCCATTTCCATAAGACTTTAACTGCATCGAATAAGTGTATGAAGTATAGCACAACCGTTGCCACTTTGATGTATTTATATTTAATATGATGTACACATTATTTTACGCCTGTTGCAAAATTTCTTGTCTGGAGTCTGTACAATAAATTTCTAATGGTTGTACAAGTAATCCCCATGTAACATGACACTTCTATGGCACGGACTCACTTTAACACGGTTCGGAAAATGAGAAAAACCTTCGTAAAACATTGAATAGACATATGTTTAAGCAGTGCTACAAATTTAAGATCGGTTTAAAAAGGGCGAAAATATATCGTATGTCGTCTAATCATTGGATACAAATGAAGCGACAATATATGTAATTATGAAAACATAATAAGATGTTTTTAAATTTTTCGAACCTACCCCTTCTTTTCGTACTAGTTCTTTGTTTTGAATTAAACGGAAATTTTTTGGAAACGCAACTCCTGTGTTATACGAGGGTTACCTGCACTTTCAAACTATTTTCATGTACGCATAAATATGTGGCAGTAATGAAGTAGACATGAATTATTTTGAAAATTTTTTGTAAACCGAATCTTGGATATATGAATAAATGATGTACGTATATGATGTACGTCATACATATACAAGTACTATACCATCATATTATATTATTATTTACATTTGTACTTACTTATGTACATATATAATTAATTCATATTCACAATCTATTCATTCCTTTACAAGAAAAATTAATATAGGTATGTAAACGGAAAAAAATAGTTTATTTGGAGTAGGTATGGCATACGTTGCATTTACTGAGAAGTTGGTTATTTTGGGTCCTGCAACTCAGTTTGTTATTATTATATTTAGTTAGTTTCATTTACTAGTAAAATTTGTTGAATTCGATTTGTACAATATACAAACTTGTTATTATAGTTACACACAGTTTGTGTTTGACACAACAACTCAGTTTGTCACAGTTATAAATAATTTGTTTGATCTTCTGAAAAAGTTGTATTATAGACCATCGAGTTTAAGTCAAATGCAAACAATTTGTATAATTTTCAAGTGCAAATTTGTTATTAAAACAGACTAGTCTTTTTTTTATAAACGAGTTTGTTCTCATCACGATTCGTTTGTATTAGATAAGGCAAAGATTTGTCAATGTTAGCCAGATAAAAACACCAGTATTTACAATTTAAAAAATTTTTTATTTCATATATATGTAGGTATATTTGAAAGTAAAATTGTGTTCCATTTTACATTTATTATATTTTATTTTTATTTATTTAATTTAAGTTTAGTTATAAATTCAAATATATACAAAGTCTTATGTATATGTGTAATCTTATATAAAAAATAGAGAAAAAATTAAAATCTTTGTTCTTTATTTTTATTATAATAGGACTTGTATAAAATTTCAGTTCTTAAAACGTAAATAAATCTTACATATCTCTAATTTTATTTATAAAAGTAGATCGACTAGTCAATTCTGTAATTGTCTTAAAATAATAATTTCCTGTAAAAGCAACTTCAAAACAATAATTTTTTATACCCATAATGTTCATCTTCTCTAAGCAAAACATTACATTTTCTTCATCAATAATTATATATATTATTTGAAATATATTTCCACGTTTGCATTTTACTGCTATTCCAATTTTAAAAAGGGTACATATTTCCAAATCTTATAAGTATGTTTCACAGAAAAAACTTCTTTTTCTTTAATGGACGTTGGTAGAACTTGAGAAAAATCTTCGTATCTTAAGAGCATGCTGCACAACAAAACATCTCCATCTCCCATTTCAGTTTTTACTATTAATCCAATCTTCGATAAAATGCGGTATGATAACTTAAGTCGGGCTTTTATTGCCAAAGTTTTGCATAAATTTTTTCTACATGATGTAGTAGTTGCTGTAAGCTTGAATTCGCGATGCTTACTTTCTAAACGCATTGATCAGATTTTTTGCAATGGTCCTACGTCTTTTATGATAGTTGGATAATGCACCATAAAATGATGTTTTGGCTTTAAGCCCTTTTTAAAAATACTTATGTACATTTCATGAAGTTCTTGAATAGCAGATTTCAGTGCAGTCAAATCTTGATCAGTAATTTCATAAAGAGTAATTATTTCTAAAATTTTCAATAAAGATAAAAAAAAAGCCAAATATCGTCCTCAATAATAATATCTTCGACTATAATAGGAAAATAAAACACAAAGTTGTACATTTCTGAAGCGGACATTTTAAAATGAGAGTTTTTAATATGTTCTATTTTTATTTTAGAGATTTTTATATCCGTGTTTTGAAAAAATTTCTGTGTCATGTAATTTAGTGAATCTAAATCAATAATTTTATTATCGATGTAATAATGAAGAATATAGGACATGTCATAATGCAAACACTTTCTATAATGTCATGCACTATGTCAACAGTTTTGTTATCTAATACATGAAATGAAGGAACACGGTTAAGATAGCAAAAATTTTTATACCCATGGTTTTGTTCATCTAAGTCTTTTAAATAATCTGATTTATGTCTTATTGTACATTCTTCTTCAGTGCAACCAGAATTTAGAAAACTTTTATTTTCAATACAAAATCGACAATAGTAATTACTGTTAAATGGAGTTGAGTATCTAAGAATCGAATTAAGTCCTAAATTATTCCTAAAATAAGTCCTAGCACAAATTTAACGTTCATTTGTTGAGATGAACAATTTATAAATATTCCATTTTTTCTAATTGTATAAGTTCGTCTATTAACACACGTAAAATTGTTTGATATCCTGCAACCTTATCTGATGTTTTTAAAAAAAGTACGGGAAAAATGTTCTCTAATTGGGATGAAAATTGTGGAGGAATAATGGGAATTTGTAAATAACACCCAAGTATAGATTGTGAACCGCTATGAGATCCTAAGGCATTACCAGTTTCAAATCATCAAAATAAAGATTTATGGGAAAAAACTGTTTCATTCAATGGCAAATTACTAATTTTATGTTTCCAAATATTTTCTTGTATAAAATTTGTAATACATCCTGTCTGTTCTTTTAATTTTTTTTGATATTCTAATATTTCTTTGTAAACGAACGGTAACTCAAAAAAATGTTTAAATGTGTAGGAAAGGGGTATTAATACATCATTTGAATTTTGCAGCTCATTTCCATCAACATGAAAGCGAATTTTTTGTGGTTCAATATAAATATCCTTTTCTGCTAATGTTTTTAATATTTTAAACTTTAATATTTTCAATATTTTAACTCACTATCAAAACCCTTGAGTGGATTACGACATATGTATTTCAATTAATTCTGTTTTTTCTTTTGAGTTTAATTCAAATAGATTTTCAATTTAATCAGCTAATTTATTTAGTACAATGTTACAAACGTCGTCTACAATGTTCTTTGCTTGTTTTATATTAATACCACTTTCGTGGTATAATTTCATTGTGAATAGAAATAAACAGTTTTGAAAATCAGATAATGAAACTTTATTTATCGTGGAAGAAGTATGATTTTGATCTTTTGAAGTATCTGAAGAAGTATCATTTAAATTTTTATTCGTATTATTTTCTGTCTTATATGGTGGAATGGAGTCATTTTTAGGATGAACTGTTGTGAGATGCTTTTGAAAAGAACGCATTGATTGGATAATTCTATGACAATTAGATTCACCGCATGAAAATAAACTTGAAGATGTGACATTATGGAATTTTCTTAAATGCGTTGAAAGTGCTTTTACATTTACAACATAATCTTTACAAATAGCACAAGTAAACCCCATTTATATTTATGATAAATCAGCTTTAAGCTGATGTACCATTGAATTTCACTTTTTTTTTTATAATTATTATTATTTGTTATTTTTATTTTTATTTTACTTTTTTTTATTATTCGACTTAAAATTTTTTTTGTGTTATTTCACCGACTACGCCAATTATAACTTTAATATTTCACTTCGTCGTGAATAAAAAAAGTTAGGTATTTAATAAAAGACTGATTTTTATAATTTTTTATTTACTTCTTCGTGAATTAATTTTATTTTTAGTCTTTCTTGTTTTAATTTAAAAATTGAACTGAACTGTCTACCTTAATCTGATTAATAATTACACTTTCTATTTCTATTCTAATTCTTTATTTAACCTAGCCGTGGGATAAAACGAAAAGTGGGAGTTGCAGGTGTGTTTTAATAAAGGTCAGAAATTTTTGTGGGAATTTAGTGTGAGAGAAGAAAGTGTCACACCAGATGTATAATTCTATTTATTGATTCCCATAATAGCATTCTATTAAATACTGATTCTCATAATAATCAGCATTTTGTATTACTTTTATATTACTCCTCCACCCTTTAAAGAGTTTGACGACCCGGCAAACGGATTACCTTTTGTTTGAGGTTCTATTTTAGTTACATTCACACTTTTCTCTTTTCCCTTACAAAATTTATTTTTGAGGAATACAAGTATCATAATTATTAAAATTATGCAAATAATAATTGTTGTATAATTTGTTACATTACTTCTAAATTCAATGTATTCGATTGTTTCTCTATTTTTTATGTTTTCTACACTTAGTTTTTCTAATGTTACATTGCTTATTAACTTAGTAAAATTTACATAAGTAATTGGTAATATTATGCTATTTCAAAATTTCGCTATTTTATTTTCAAAGGTTAATTCAATTTACAATCGTTATATTTGATTACATTATTTCCTTTTATAATTATGTTTTGTTGAATACAATTTTGTTTAACTTCAGTGACTGGGAAATTTTTTGCAATTATTAGACCTTCATTTATTTGATCAATGGATGCTTTCCTGTTGAGTTTCATCTTGCATACATTGCTCATTTTAAATATATTGTGGATACATTTGTTTGTATGAGACTTTAAATTTTTTTTCATTAAAACTTCTTCTTTAAAATGATACACGTTACTGTCTTGTATGATGACTTCCTCTGTGTTGGAGTCCAACTCCTCGTAATGATTATTTGGGAAGGGAATTAAGATTGCTTTAAAGTATTTAGAAATGGTAAAATTTGGAATACTAATAATAAAAACTAATGTATTGCTTTTAAATAGAATACTACTTTCTATGAATGGTAGTACGGTGACTGATATGTTATATGTCGCTATTTCTTCGTCCGTCAGTATGTCTCGTGATAGAACATTTAATTCGCTTGTCATTATTAAGTCTGAAAGTTTTTCTAACTGCCTGTTTATTAGGTCAATGTCAGCGTAAATATGTAATGCGTATTTTAATCCTTCTAAAGTTTTAAGTACATGATTCGTGCTTTCTGTAATATTGTTAAGGAATTGGTTTAGCTTTATTTGTTCTTTATTTACATGTTTCACAATGTCATTCAAATTTTTTATCAAATTATTATTAATGACAACTTGTTTGTTTACTTGGTCTATAGCTTGTTTAGCATTACTGTCAAGATTTTCTAAATGGTTGTATATTTCTTCGACGTCATCGCTGTCCATAGTTCCTGCTAAAAATTTCAGTCCATGTCCCCAAAAGTTCAATAGTCCGCGCTTTTGTCTTATGTCTTTTGAAAAATTTGGTACGATTGTCTTTATTGTGTGTTTAGCTAATTTTAGCTCTCTATACAGTAATTTGTATTCATCGTCCCTTTCCGTTAAGTTTAATGAGTTGATGTTATTTTCTATTGTGTCTATAGCTGAGTAATAGTCTTTCAGTTCAACTATGTGTAGTATTTTGGTATATTTGTCTATGACTGGTTTTATGTCTGTCTTGAGTAACGTAAAACCATTCTCATTACTTATTGAAATTACTTCGATTGATTCTCCGGCAATGACCGGAATTGAAAACAATAAAAGGATTGAAATCATCTGAAAATAAAAAAAAGGGGAAAACGAATTGCTTTATTTTTGGTGTTCGAATTTTCTTTTTTTGTGGTTTGCAACATATTTTCTCCTACGTTTAGTACTAGTATCTACAACATAATCACCCTGAATTTCATAATTCACTAATCTCTTATACTTTGGTTTATTTTTAGCTGTATTTCTATCCATTACGACATTATCTTGGAGTTCATAATTATTATCCCGATTTTTATTCAACGCTTCAATTCGACCGATCTTTTCATTTTCACATTTCTCGGCTAACGTCTTGATTTCATCGCTACTTAGATTTTTATTTATAAAATCTATTGGCCGTAGTTTGGTTGTGGAATGGAGGGTATTGTTATATGCAACTATAATTCTGAAAATTTTATCATCAAGCTCTTTGATGGACTTTTCTACCTCTAGAACCCTTAAATGTTCGTTAAGAGTGCCATGTAATCGTTCAATATCCGCGTTCCCTGTTTTATTTGCAGCGGTAGTAACGTGAAATTCAATTGAGTTTTCTTTAAGAAACTGTTCAATCGCGTTGTGAATGATATGTCATGTATAAATGGTAATTAGGTCATGCATGTGTTCATCGGCAGAGTACAGAAAAATTCGATTCGCGAGTCGAAAAACTGCTAAATTTTGTAAGCAATGGGAATTTAGAGAAATTATTTGTAAAAAGTAAAACAAAAATCATAAAATGTCATGCCCCGCTTTCTATTGATTTCTTTATCTTTCTAAAGAATCCTTATGGCCATTAATATTGCTATCGACTTTTCAGAGCCTTAAAATTTTATTTTTCATTCGCACCTTATAACGCGTATGGCAAATTTTTATAACTGTAAATCAAATTTTATATGGAACATTTTTCTCTATATCTACTCTATCTTATAACTTTTGTTAAGTAACAAAAATAAGGTCTTGTTATTTCTGTGACGTCAGACATTGAGTAAAAACCAAAACTATAGCAAAAGAATAGAGATTAAAACAAGAATGGGCACAGTATGGGAGTGAGTGCAGCCAAAATTCAAAACTAACACATATAAGCAACATAAAATTGCACCAATACTAATGCAATGTTGGTGCAGGTCAGTTCATTTTGAAAGAAGTAGACCGCGTATAGAAAAAGAGGTATATGAAAAAGGATAGTCGCGAAGTACAGAATAGACCGCATGTACTACATCGTTTCATTCTCGAATCTAGCTAGCGAGTCTCGAGAATTATTTTGTTTACAAAAATACAATTTCTCGGTGAGTTCTGAGAATTCTTAAGTGTTGTTGGGTTAATGTGTTATAAACAAACTTTATAATTTGTCTAATTAAATAATTTATTTTATTTTATAAATAATATCATGCAATTATTTTCATATCTGTTTAAAGTGAAAATGTTTAGATATACTGTAATATATTTTTTTTTGACGAATCAAAAAGTTTTAATTAAAATATTATTGAATAAAATTTTGAATTGTATGGAGGTTTTTGTGTTTACAATTTTTGAAGAAAAATATATTTTTATCGTGTGTGATATGAACTTTAATCAATAATTATGAATGTTTAGATATTGTGTTATAGTTTGCATCTAATGTCATGTGAAAATAATTAAAAAAAGTTATAGTAATATTCATTTAAAAATCATGTACAAAAATCAAATTTTCACGTGTATGAAAACTTCGGTGAGTTCCAGGAACTTGAATTTTTGTATACGGATAGGTAAATTTTATATGATTTTAAAACTCCAGTGAGTTCCAGGAAAACGTGGTTAATACAAATACAACAAACATGTGGTTATACATTTTCGAGTGATTGTTTTTTTCTCTGTTTTTTAAATGGGATATATAGAACTATTACATTTTGGCATTCATACTGCATTTTTTTTTGTTTTTTAATGCTTTTATGTATTGTTTTTTTCTTAGAAAATATCAGCATCTCTTTTGGTTTTTTTAGTCTAATTTATCTTTCTCTTCTTGTACGTTAGTATCTATATTCTTTTGACTATAGAGTGAAAATGACTTAATATTTGACATTTGCCAGATTTTGAACGATAATAGATGGCGACACCAGCTTTCGTGTACTAAGCTTTTGTTTTAGTTTCTAGTGTCCAGAGCTCTAACCAAGTATATAAGTATTATCATATCCCAGCAAGACATTGGTAACCGGTTACATCGAAATCGAAAATTTTATCGATTTTAAAATAGTTACTATAACTAAAATGTAATCACAAATTCTAAAAAAAGACAATTTTATTGAAGTAAATAACCTTAAAACTAGTTTAGGGTCGATGGCCAAAATTTATTTAATATTAACTCCGCTTCTTTACACTAAGTTTCGATACGAAATCGATATCATTTCGATTACATACTATATTATAATCGCATTTAATAAACAAAGCAATTATTTAGAACTAGGGAACTGCCTTATTTCCATGAGAATTAATGTCATGAAAACGATTAATTAACACACCTAGGAATCAATTCTGAATCGGTATTTGGAATTAATTCCTAATCGGTGGTAGTAATAAAGAATTTACCAATTACAAGAATAGATTTTGAAGTGATCGAATCAACTAGTTTGAACTCATTTTTTGTTGGCTATGATTCAAACCAATAGCAATGCAAAAAAAGCGGATATCGTTCACACAAAGTAATCACATTTTCACCCCAAAAGAATTGATTTTTGTGATAACAAAAATTGATTAAGAATAAATGCAAAACCGAATTTTGTCTGCTGGGATGTTATTATGTATTATATACTTTCTTTATATATTGTCTGGTAACCACTTCATGCTGATCGCATTCATGAACTTATAAAATGTGTTTCGTTGGAAATTATGATCAGTCATGAGAAAAAACTCATTTACATAAAAACAAGTTTATTTTTAAAATTCTCATTTATGACTTATGAAATTATTCATTATAAAATTGATGTATACATACATATAAAGGGTGTTACGAAAAATGTGGACTATATTTCAAGGGGTGAAAGTAGAGATAATTTTCAATCGAAAATGCCATATTACATTTTTCCCGCTTAAGGCTGGCTTTCGTTCTTGTTCTCAAATTTTTTGCTGTTGCCGTGATTTTTGACCTAAGATCTAACAGATTACGTTGTGTTTTCGTACGTTTTTTTTACAATAACTTTTGACCCAGATGGCCTAGAACCATGAACCTGGAATTGTTGAAAAGGTAATCGATCAGAGAAATTATTTTGTGAAACCGAATCATACCTTCATCTGCGTAATAAAGCATTTTTTTTCTCAACAAAGAAAGGAGTTATATATTTTAAAAATGGGCGTCGTAGTCGTGAAGAAGTAATAACTCAAAAACGAGTGCCATTACAGCTAAACGGTAAAAAGATTTTGAAAGGTGAACTCTTTAGCGATATAATAAGTGCTTAAACATTATTCTAGGGCTGTTAGATGTTTGCATATAACAATTTCTAGACAGGAAAACATGGTGAAAATAAAAAAAACACAAAACTTTCAATTTCTCATAAACAAAACCGAAACGGGAAAAATGTAATATGGCATTTTCGACTGGAAATTATCTCTACTTTTACCCCTTGAAATATACTTCACGTTTTTCGGAACACCCTGTATACATTTGTATGTTTATATAGTCTATTTGTTTTAACGAAAAAAGACTTGTAAAATTAGATTCCAAAATCTACTGCCAGTTCGAAAAATCTACTGCGATTTTACAAGACGTTTACTGCACTTTTTATTTAATGGGATCTCAACAATAATGCTGTCAACTCAAGTGTCAAGTGTCAGTTTCAGTTTAGTTTTGTTTTGTGTAGTTTTAGATTTTAATTCGTTTAAATTATTTAAATGAAAAAATTTATGAGGCATGTTATTTTGAAAATATTGATTTTAATTATTTAAAACCATGATTTAAATTCGAAAGTAAATTATGATGTAGTGCAGTTGTGATTTTAAACACTTTTGTTTTGTTAATATTTTATTTTGATTGATGCCTGGTCAATAATAATAAAAGTATAAAATAAGAATAAATGGAAACTTCTGGCAGAAAATCGGAACAGGTGAAAATGGCATTAAAATGCCCGTTTTGTAAAACATTTAAAGCTGAATTAAATACGTTAACATACTTATGTTGAATCAAATTAAAATTACAAAATGTAAAAAACGTAATCTGGTTTTAACAAAAATCCATTTTCATATTGCATTTTATTTTCTTTAATTTTCAGATGCCAGATGAATTTTGTAAAAAGTGTCGTGATAAAATCAAATCACATTTACACAAAACATCTGATAAGTGCACAACAAGAAGTCAAGTCACAAATGATTGCACTGCATTCACCTAGACTGACTAGAGTGAATCCAGGTTCATTGTGGAATATAAATTCCGTTGATTCTGTTCATGAGATAAAATCTGTAAGTAACGAAATAGTTCAAAGTTGACGGAACAGAAAGTGCATTATTACATTATTTTTACAATATCTTCGTTTCAAGTGCCTGGATCTGATGAGATTAAAAAAGTTCAACATTCAATTAATGGTACGAATGTTCAGTTTGTTTAACAATATGATTGTAAGGACAATAAAAGTTAAATTTCCAAAATACATGATCATAACAATTTTGGAAGATAGAATTTATTTATATAAATTTTTTAAAAGTGAAAAGTGTGAAAATAAAATGTATTAAAATACAGAACATTTGAATACTGTATTAAAATATAGTATGGAATAAAAACGTTAGCTCCGTATGGATTTGAAGTTATAAACCATTATTTGTTACAAACATACAAGGTGAGTCGATAACATAATAATGTCAGATTAATACTAAGATTAATGTGTGGGTATGCCCACAATTATCATTAAATGCAATTTATCTCAGTATTTCCTAAAAAAATTATACAAACATAAACTTTCCTTTAAGAAAATCTCAATATTAAAGTCTGGTTTTATACATACATTTATATTACAAGTAAACATACATATATCGTAATGCAATGAATTTATGAGATGAATCACTAGCGATGTAAACGATGTAACGTTCAATTCAGTTGAAATAATTTACCAACAATTCATGGTTATATACTTATGTACATTCATTCAAAGTGATCTTCAATGATTTCTATATTGTCGCTTTTATATATGTATGTGGGCAACGTACTAGAATGTTATGATAAGTTTGAAGATATATGATGTGAAGTTTTTTTTACATAAATTAATTAAGTATTATGATGGATAATGACATTTTAATCGAAAAAGTTCGGGTTTATTAAAGGATGTGTGATATGTCCAAAAAGGAGTACTCTTTTACCTCAAAAAAGTATTATAAATGATAAATGTATCCTCCATCCTTAAGCTTGATGTTTTCATCAATAATTTTAGTACTTATCGTTGTCCTTGTATTATCCATTTTTCGTTTTTGTTATATTGTTCGAATATTGATGTAAATGTGTGAACGTTATATAGGTATTTCTGGTAACCACTTCATGCTGATCGCATTCATGAACTTATAAAATGTGTTTCGTTGGAAATTATGATCAGTCATGAGAAAAAACTCATTTACATAAAAACAAGTTTATTTTTAAAATTCTCATTTATGACTTATGAAATTATTCATTATAAAATTGATGTATACATACATATAAAGGGTGTTACGAAAAATGTGGACTATATTTCAAGGGGTGAAAGTAGAGATAATTTTCAATCGAAAATGCCATATTACATTTTTCCCGCTTAAGGCTGGCTTTCGTTCTTGTTCTCAAATTTTTTGCTGCTGCCGTGATTTTTGACCTAAGATCTAACAGATTACGTTGTGTTTTCGTAAGTTTTTTTTTACAATAACTTTTGACCCAGATGGCCTAGAACCATGAACCTGGAATTGTTGAAAAGGTAATCGATCAGAGAAATTATTTTGTGAAACCGAATCATACCTTCATCTGCGTAATAAAGCATTTTTTTTTCTCAACAAAGAAAGGAGTTATATATTTTAAAAATGGGCGTCGTAGTCGTGAAGAAGTAATAACTCAAAAACGAGTGCCATTACAGCTAAACGGTAAAAAGATTTTGAAAGGTGAACTCTTTAGCGATATAATAAGTGCTTAAACATTATTCTAGGGCTGTTAGATGTTTGCATATAACAATTTCTAGACAGGAAAACATGGTGAAAATAAAAAAAACACAAAACTTTCAATTTCTCATAAACAAAACCGAAACGGGAAAAATGTAATATGGCATTTTCGACTGGAAATTATCTCTACTTTTACCCCTTGAAATATACTTCACGTTTTTCGGAACACCCTGTATACATTTGTATGTTTATATAGTCTATTTGTTTTAACGAAAAAAGACTTGTAAAATAAGATTCCAAAATCTACTGCCAGTTCGAAAAATCTACTGCGATTTTACAAGACGTTTACTGCACTTTTTATTTAATGGGATCTCAACAATAATGCTGTCAACTCAAGTGTCAAGTGTCAGTTTCAGTTTAGTTTTGTTTTGTGTAGTTTTAGATTTTAATTCGTTTAAATTATTTAAATGAAAAAATTTATGAGGCATGTTATTTTGAAAATATTGATTTTAATTATTTAAAACCATGATTTAAATTCGAAAGTAAATTATGATGTAGTGCAGTTGTGATTTTAAACACTTTTGTTTTGTTAATATTTTATTTTGATTGATGCCTGGTCAATAATAATAAAAGTATAAAATAAGAATAAATGGAAACTTCTGGCAGAAAATCGGAACAGGTGAAAATGGCATTAAAATGCCCGTTTTGTAAAACATTTAAAGCTGAATTAAATACGTTAACATACTTATGTTGAATCAAATTAAAATTACAAAATGTAAAAAACGTAATCTGGTTTTAACAAAAATCCATTTTCATATTGCATTTTATTTTCTTTAATTTTCAGATGCCAGATGAATTTTGTAAAAAGTGTCGTGATAAAATCAAATCACATTTACACAAAACATCTGATAAGTGCACAACAAGAAGTCAAGTCACAAATGATTGCACTGCATTCACCTAGACTGACTAGAGTGAATCCAGGTTCATTGTGGAATATAAATTCCGTTGATTCTGTTCATGAGATAAAATCTGTAAGTAACGAAATCGTTCAAAGTTGACGGAACAGAAAGTGCATTATTACATTATTTTTACAATATATTCGTTTCAAGTGCCTGGATCTGATGAGATTAAAAAAGTTCAACGTTCAATTAACGGTACGAATGTTCAGTTTGTTTAACAATATGATTGTAAGGACAATAAAAGTTAAATTTCCAAAATACATGATCATAACAATTTTGGAAGATAGAATTTATTTATATAAATTTTTTAAAAGTGAAAAGTGTGAAAATAAAATGTATTAAAATACAGAACATTTGAATACTGTATTAAAATATAGTATGGAATAAAAACGTTAGCTCCGTATGGATTTGAAGTTATAAACCATTATTTGTTACAAACATACAAGGTGAGTCGATAACATAATAATGTCAGATTAATACTAAGATTAATGTGTGGGTATGCCCACAATTATCATTAAATGCAATTTATCTCAGTATTTCCTAAAAAAATTATACAAACATAAACTTTCCTTTAAGAAAATCTCAATATTAAAGTCTGGTTTTATACATACATTTATATTACAAGTAAACATACATATATCGTAATGCAATGAATTTATGAGATGAATCACTAGCGATGTAAACGATGTAACGTTCAATTCAGTTGAAATAATTTACTAACAATTCATGGTTATATACTTATGTACATTCATTCAAAGTGATCTTCAATGATTTCTATATTGTCGCTTTTATATATGTATGTGGGCAACGTACTAGAATGTTATGATAAGTTTGAAGATATATGATGTGAAGTTTTTTTTACATAAATTAATTAAGTATTATGATGGATAATGACATTTTAATCGAAAAAGTTCGGGTTTATTAAAGGATGTGTGATATGTCCAAAAAGGAGTACTCTTTTACCTCAAAAAAGTATTATAAATGATAAATGTATCCTCCATCCTTAAGCTTGATGTTTTCATCAATAATTTTAGTACTTATCGTTGTCCTTGTATTATCCATTTTTCGTTTTTGTTATATTGTTCGAATATTGATGTAAATGTGTGAACGTTATATAGGTATTTCTGGTAACCACTTCATGCTGATCGCATTCATGAACTTATAAAATGTGTTTCGTTGGAAATTATGATCAGTCATGAGAAAAAACTCATTTACATAAAAACAAGTTTATTTTTAAAATTCTCATTTATGACTTATGAAATTATTCATTATAAAATTGATGTATACATACATATAAAGGGTGTTACGAAAAATGTGGACTATATTTCAAGGGGTGAAAGTAGAGATAATTTTCAATCGAAAATGCCATATTACATTTTTCCCGCTTAAGGCTGGCTTTCGTTCTTGTTCTCAAATTTTTTGCTGCTGCCGTGATTTTTGACCTAAGATCTAACAGATTACGTTGTGTTTTCGTAAGTTTTTTTTACAATAACTTTTGACCCAGATGGCCTAGAACCATGAACCTGGAATTGTTGAAAAGGTAATCGATCAGAGAAATTATTTTGTGAAACCGAATCATACCTTCATCTGCGTAATAAAGCATTTTTTTTCTCAACAAAGAAAGGAGTTATATATTTTAAAAATGGGCGTCGTAGTCGTGAAGAAGTAATAACTCAAAAACGAGTGCCATTACAGCTAAACGGTAAAAAGATTTTGAAAGGTGAACTCTTTAGCGATATAATAAGTGCTTAAACATTATTCTAGGGCTGTTAGATGTTTGCATATAACAATTTCTAGACAGGAAAACATGGTGAAAATAAAAAAAACACAAAACTTTCAATTTCTCATAAACAAAACCGAAACGGGAAAAATGTAATATGGCATTTTCGACTGGAAATTATCTCTACTTTTACCCCTTGAAATATACTTCACGTTTTTCGGAACACCCTGTATACATATGTATGTTTATATAGTCTATTTGTTTTAACGAAAAAAGACTTGTAAAATAAGATTCCAAAATCTACTGCCAGTTCGAAAAATCTACTGCGATTTTACAAGACGTTTACTGCACTTTTTATTTAATGGGATCTCAACAATAATGCTGTCAACTCAAGTGTCAAGTGTCAGTTTCAGTTTAGTTTTGTTTTGTGTAGTTTTAGATTTTAATTCGTTTAAATTATTTAAATGAAAAAATTTATGAGGCATGTTATTTTGAAAATATTGATTTTAATTATTTAAAACCATGATTTAAATTCGAAAGTAAATTATGATGTAGTGCAGTTGTGATTTTAAACACTTTTGTTTTGTTAATATTTTATTTTGATTGATGCCTGGTCAATAATAATAAAAGTATAAAATAAGAATAAATGGAAACTTCTGGCAGAAAATCGGAACAGGTGAAAATGGCATTAAAATGCCCGTTTTGTAAAACATTTAAAGCTGAATTAAATACGTTAACATACTTATGTTGAATCAAATTAAAATTACAAAATGTAAAAAACGTAATCTGGTTTTAACAAAAATCCATTTTCATATTGCATTTTATTTTCTTTAATTTTCAGATGCCAGATGAATTTTGTAAAAAGTGTCGTGATAAAATCAAATCACATTTACACAAAACATCTGATGAGTGCAAATCGTTCTTTATTAATAATAATACATGTGCAAGATAGTACATCAATGTCAGTTCAAATCAATGAAAGTCAAAGTGCAGTTAGTTCCCAAACAGAACCATTAAAGACAATATTAATATAGAATTCAGAACTAATTTTACATCATCATCTTGACATTAAGGGTACGAACAGCATTGGATACTGAGATTCTATTCTCTCAAGTAAATACAAATTCATTTTTTCAGAGTTTACCACAAGCATAAATGATTGCACTGCATTCACCTAGACTGACTAGAGTGAATCCAGGTTCATTGTGGAATATAAATTCCGTTGATTCTGTTCATGAGATAAAATCTGTAAGTAACGAAATAGTTCAAAGTTGACGGAACAGAAAGTGCATTATTACATTATTTTTACAATATCTTCGTTTCAAGTGCCTGGATCTGATGAGATTAAAAAAGTTCAACATTCAATTAACGGTACGAATGTTCAGTTTGTTTAACAATATGATTGTAAGGACAATAAAAGTTAAATTTCCAAAATACATGATCATAACAATTTTGGAAGATAGAATTTATTTATATAAATTTTTTAAAAGTGAAAAGTGTGAAAATAAAATGTATTAAAATACAGAACATTTGAATACTGTATTAAAATATAGTATGGAATAAAAACGTTAGCTCCGTATGGATTTGAAGTTATAAACCATTATTTGTTACAAACATACAAGGTGAGTCGATAACATAATAATGTCAGATTAATACTAAGATTAATGTGTGGGTATGCCCACAATTATCATTAAATGCAATTTATCTCAGTATTTCCTAAAAAAATTATACAAACATAAACTTTCCTTTAAGAAAATCTCAATATTAAAGTCTGGTTTTATACATACATTTATATTACAAGTAAACATACATATATCGTAATGCAATGAATTTATGAGATGAATCACTAGCGATGTAAACGATGTAACGTTCAATTCAGTTGAAATAATTTACTAACAATTCATGGTTATATACTTATGTACATTCATTCAAAGTGATCTTCAATGATTTCTATATTGTCGCTTTTATATATGTATGTGGGCAACGTACTAGAATGTTATGATAAGTTTGAAGATATATGATGTGAAGTTTTTTTTACATAAATTAATTAAGTATTATGATGGATAATGACATTTTAATCGAAAAAGTTCGGGTTTATTAAAGGATGTGTGATATGTCCAAAAAGGAGTACTCTTTTACCTCAAAAAAGTATTATAAATGATAAATGTATCCTCCATCCTTAAGCTTGATGTTTTCATCAATAATTTTAGTACTTATCGTTGTCCTTGTATTATCCATTTTTCGTTTTTGTTATATTGTTCGAATATTGATGTAAATGTGTGAACGTTATATAGGTATTTCTGGTAACCACTTCATGCTGATCGCATTCATGAACTTATAAAATGTGTTTCGTTGGAAATTATGATCAGTCATGAGAAAAAACTCATTTACATAAAAACAAGTTTATTTTTAAAATTCTCATTTATGACTTATGAAATTATTCATTATAAAATTGATGTATACATACATATAAAGGGTGTTACGAAAAATGTGGACTATTTTTCAAGGGGTGAAAGTAGAGATAATTTTCAATCGAAAATGCCATATTACATTTTTCCCGCTTAAGGCTGGCTTTCGTTCTTGTTCTCAAATTTTTTGCTGCTGCCGTGATTTTTGACCTAAGATCTAACAGATTACGTTGTGTTTTCGTAAGTTTTTTTTACAATAACTTTTGACCCAGATGGCCTAGAACCATGAACCTGGAATTGTTGAAAAGGTAATCGATCAGAGAAATTATTTTGTGAAACCGAATCATACCTTCATCTGCGTAATAAAGCATTTTTTTTTCTCAACAAAGAAAGGAGTTATATATTTTAAAAATGGGCGTCGTAGTCGTGAAGAAGTAATAACTCAAAAACGAGTGCCATTACAGCTAAACGGTAAAAAGATTTTGAAAGGTGAACTCTTTAGCGATATAATAAGTGCTTAAACATTATTCTCGGGCTGTTAGTTGTTTGCATATAACAATTTCTAGACAGGAAAACATGATGAAAATAAAAAAAACACAAAACTTTCAATTTCTCATAAACAAAACCGAAACGGGAAAAATGTAATATGGCATTTTCGACTGGAAATTATCTCTACTTTTACCCCTTGAAATATACTTCACGTTTTTCGGAACACCCTGTATACATTTGTATGTTTATATAGTCTATTTGTTTTAACGAAAAAAGACTTGTAAAATAAGATTCCAAAATCTACTGCCAGTTCGAAAAATCTACTGCGATTTTACAAGACGTTTACTGCACTTTTTATTTAATGGGATCTCAACAATAATGCTGTCAACTCAAGTGTCAAGTGTCAGTTTCAGTTTAGTTTTGTTTTGTGTAGTTTTAGATTTTAATTCGTTTACATTATTTAAATGAAAAAATTTATGAGGCATGTTATTTTGAAAATATTGATTTTAATTATTTAAAACCATGATTTAAATTCGAAAGTAAATTATGATGTAGTGCAGTTGTGATTTTAAACACTTTTGTTTTGTTAATATTTTATTTTGATTGATTATGCCTGGTCAATAATAATAAAAGTATAAAATAAGAATAAATGGAAACTTCTGGCAGAAAATCGGAACAGGTGAAAATGGCATTAAAATGCCCGTTTTGTAAAACATTTAAAGCTGAATTAAATACGTTAACATACTTATGTTGAATCAAATTAAAATTACAAAATGTAAAAAACGTAATCTGGTTTTAACAAAAATCCATTTTCATATTGCATTTTATTTTCTTTAATTTTCAGATGCCAGATGAATTTTGTAAAAAGTGTCGTGATAAAATCAAATCACATTTACACAAAACATCTGATGAGTGCAAATCGTTCTTTATTAATAATAATACATGTGCAAGATAGTACATCAATGTCAGTTCAAATCAATGAAAGTCAAAGTGCAGTTAGTTCCCAAACAGAACCATTAAAGACAATATTAATATAGAATTCAGAACTAATTTTACATCATCATCTTGACATTAAGGGTACGAACAGCATTGGATACTGAGATTCTATTCTCTCAAGTAAATACAAATTCATTTTTTCAGAGTTTACCACAAGCATAAATGATTGCACTGCATTCACCTAGACTGACTAGAGTGAATCCAGGTTCATTGTGGAATATAAATTCCGTTGATTCTGTTCATGAGATAAAATCTGTAAGTAACGAAATAGTTCAAAGTTGACGGAACAGAAAGTGCATTATTACATTATTTTTACAATATCTTCGTTTCAAGTGCCTGGATCTGATGAGATTAAAAAAGTTCAACATTCAATTAACGGTACGAATGTTCAGTTTGTTTAACAATATGATTGTAAGGACAATAAAAGTTAAATTTCCAAAATACATGATCATAACAATTTTGGAAGATAGAATTTATTTATATAAATTTTTTAAAAGTGAAAAGTGTGAAAATAAAATGTATTAAAATACAGAACATTTGAATACTGTATTAAAATATAGTATGGAATAAAAACGTTAGCTCCGTATGGATTTGAAGTTATAAACCATTATTTGTTACAAACATACAAGGTGAGTCGATAACATAATAATGTCAGATTAATACTAAGATTAATGTGTGGGTATGCCCACAATTATCATTAAATGCAATTTATCTCAGTATTTCCTAAAAAAATTATACAAACATAAACTTTCCTTTAAGAAAATCTCAATATTAAAGTCTGGTTTTATACATACATTTATATTACAAGTAAACATACATATATCGTAATGCAATGAATTTATGAGATGAATCACTAGCGATGTAAACGATGTAACGTTCAATTCAGTTGAAATAATTTACTAACAATTCATGGTTATATACTTATGTACATTCATTCAAAGTGATCTTCAATGATTTCTATATTGTCGCTTTTATATATGTATGTGGGCAACGTACTAGAATGTTATGATAAGTTTGAAGATATATGATGTGAAGTTTTTTTTACATAAATTAATTAAGTATTATGATGGATAATGACATTTTAATCGAAAAAGTTCGGGTTTATTAAAGGATGTGTGATATGTCCAAAAAGGAGTACTCTTTTACCTCAAAAAAGTATTATAAATGATAAATGTATCCTCCATCCTTAAGCTTGATGTTTTCATCAATAATTTTAGTACTTATCGTTGTCCTTGTATTATCCATTTTTCGTTTTTGTTATATTGTTCGAATATTGATGTAAATGTGTGAACGTTATATAGGTATTTCTGGTAACCACTTCATGCTGATCGCATTCATGAACTTATAAAATGTGTTTCGTTGGAAATTATGATCAGTCATGAGAAAAAACTCATTTAGGTACATAAAAACAAGTTTATTTTTGAAATTCTCATTTATGACTTATGAAATTATTCATTATAAAATTGATGTATACATACATATAAAGGGTGTTACGAAAAATGTGGACTATATTTCAAGGGGTGAAAGTAGAGATAATTTTCAATCGAAAATGCCATATTACATTTTTCCCGCTTAAGGCTGGCTTTCGTTCTTGTTCTCAAATTTTTTGCTGCTGCCGTGATTTTTGACCTAAGATCTAACAGATTACGTTGTGTTTTCGTAAGTTTTTTTTACAATAACTTTTGACCCAGATGGCCTAGAACCATGAACCTGGAATTGTTGAAAAGGTAATCGATCAGAGAAATTATTTTGTGAAACCGAATCATACCTTCATCTGCGTAATAAAGCATTTTTTTTTCTCAACAAAGAAAGGAGTTATATATTTTAAAAATGGGCGTCGTAGTCGTGAAGAAGTAATAACTCAAAAACGAGTGCCATTACAGCTAAACGGTAAAAAGATTTTGAAAGGTGAACTCTTTAGCGATATAATAAGTGCTTAAACATTATTCTAGGGCTGTTAGATGTTTGCATATAACAATTTCTAGACAGGAAAACATGGTGAAAATAAAAAAAACACAAAACTTTCAATTTCTCATAAACAAAACCGAAATGGGAAAAATGTAATATGTCATTTTCGACTGGAAATTATCTCTACTTTTACCCCTTGAAATATACTTCACGTTTTTCGGAACACCCTGTATACATTTGTATGTTTATATAGTCTATTTGTTTTAACGAAAAAAGACTTGTAAAATAAGATTCCAAAATCTACTGCCAGTTCGAAAAATCTACTGCGATTTTACAAGACGTTTACTGCACTTTTTATTTAATGGGATCTCAACAATAATGCTGTCAACTCAAGTGTCAAGTGTCAGTTTCAGTTTAGTTTTGTTTTGTGTAGTTTTAGATTTTAATTCGTTTACATTATTTAAATGAAAAAATTTATGAGGCATGTTATTTTGAAAATATTGATTTTAATTATTTAAAACCATGATTTAAATTCGAAAGTAAATTATGATGTAGTGCAGTTGTGATTTTAAACACTTTTGTTTTGTTAATATTTTATTTTGATTGATGCCTGGTCAATAATAATAAAAGTATAAAATAAGAATAAATGGAAACTTCTGGCAGAAAATCGGAACAGGTGAAAATGGCATTAAAATGCCCGTTTTGTAAAACATTTAAAGCTGAATTAAATACGTTAACATACTTATGTTGAATCAAATTAAAATTACAAAATGTAAAAAACGTAATCTGGTTTTAACAAAAATCCATTTTCATATTGCATTTTATTTTCTTTAATTTTCAGATGCCAGATGAATTTTGTAAAAAGTGTCGTGATAAAATCAAATCACATTTACACAAAACATCTGATAAGTGCACAACAAGAAGTCAAGTCACAAATGATTGCACTGCATTCACCTAGACTGACTAGAGTGAATCCAGGTTCATTGTGGAATATAAATTCCGTTGATTCTGTTCATGAGATAAAATCTGTAAGTAACGAAATCGTTCAAAGTTGACGGAACAGAAAGTGCATTATTACATTATTTTTACAATATATTCGTTTCAAGTGCCTGGATCTGATGAGATTAAAAAAGTTCAACGTTCAATTAACGGTACGAATGTTCAGTTTGTTTAACAATATGATTGTAAGGACAATAAAAGTTAAATTTCCAAAATACATGATCATAACAATTTTGGAAGATAGAATTTATTTATATAAATTTTTTAAAAGTGAAAAGTGTGAAAATAAAATGTATTAAAATACAGAACATTTGAATACTGTATTAAAATATAGTATGGAATAAAAACGTTAGCTCCGTATGGATTTGAAGTTATAAACCATTATTTGTTACAAACATACAAGGTGAGTCGATAACATAATAATGTCAGATTAATACTAAGATTAATGTGTGGGTATGCCCACAATTATCATTAAATGCAATTTATCTCAGTATTTCCTAAAAAAATTATACAAACATAAACTTTCCTTTAAGAAAATCTCAATATTAAAGTCTGGTTTTATACATACATTTATATTACAAGTAAACATACATATATCGTAATGCAATGAATTTATGAGATGAATCACTAGCGATGTAAACGATGTAACGTTCAATTCAGTTGAAATAATTTACTAACAATTCATGGTTATATACTTATGTACATTCATTCAAAGTGATCTTCAATGATTTCTATATTGTCGCTTTTATATATGTATGTGGGCAACGTACTAGAATGTTATGATAAGTTTGAAGATATATGATGTGAAGTTTTTTTTACATAAATTAATTAAGTATTATGATGGATAATGACATTTTAATCGAAAAAGTTCGGGTTTATTAAAGGATGTGTGATATGTCCAAAAAGGAGTACTCTTTTACCTCAAAAAAGTATTATAAATGATAAATGTATCCTCCATCCTTAAGCTTGATGTTTTCATCAATAATTTTAGTACTTATCGTTGTCCTTGTATTATCCATTTTTCGTTTTTGTTATATTGTTCGAATATTGATGTAAATGTGTGAACGTTATATAGGTATTTCTGGTAACCACTTCATGCTGATCGCATTCATGAACTTATAAAATGTGTTTCGTTGGAAATTATGATCAGTCATGAGAAAAAACTCATTTAGGTACATAAAAACAAGTTTATTTTTGAAATTCTCATTTATGACTTATGAAATTATTCATTATAAAATTGATGTATACATACATATAAAGGGTGTTACGAAAAATGTGGACTATATTTCAAGGGGTGAAAGTAGAGATAATTTTCAATCGAAAATGCCATATTACATTTTTCCCGCTTAAGGCTGGCTTTCGTTCTTGTTCTCAAATTTTTTGCTGCTGCCGTGATTTTTGACCTAAGATCTAACAGATTACGTTGTGTTTTCGTAAGTTTTTTTTACAATAACTTTTGACCCAGATGGCCTAGAACCATGAACCTGGAATTGTTGAAAAGGTAATCGATCAGAGAAATTATTTTTTGAAATCGAATCATACCTTTATCTGCGTAATAAAGCATTTTTTTTTCTCAACAAAGAAAGGAGTTATATATTTTAAAAATGGGCGTCGTAGTCGTGAAGAAGTAATAACTCAAAAACGAGTGCCATTACAGCTAAACGGTAAAAAGATTTTGAAAGGTGAACTCTTTAGCGATATAATAAGTGCTTAAACATTATTCTCGGGCTGTTAGTTGTTTGCATATAACAATTTCTAGACAGGAAAACATGATGAAAATAAAAAAAACACAAAACTTTCAATTTCTCATAAACAAAACCGAAACGGGAAAAATGTAATATGGCATTTTCGACTGGAAATTATCTCTACTTTTACCCCTTGAAATATACTTCACGTTTTTCGGAACACCCTGTATACATTTGTATGTTTATATAGTCTATTTGTTTTAACGAAAAAAGACTTGTAAAATAAGATTCCAAAATCTACTGCCAGTTCGAAAAATCTACTGCGATTTTACAAGACGTTTACTGCACTTTTTATTTAATGGGATCTCAACAATAATGCTGTCAACTCAAGTGTCAAGTGTCAGTTTCAGTTTAGTTTTGTTTTGTGTAGTTTTAGATTTTAATTCGTTTACATTATTTAAATGAAAAAATTTATGAGGCATGTTATTTTGAAAATATTGATTTTAATTATTTAAAACCATGATTTAAATTCGAAAGTAAATTATGATGTAGTGCAGTTGTGATTTTAAACACTTTTGTTTTGTTAATATTTTATTTTGATTGATTATGCCTGGTCAATAATAATAAAAGTATAAAATAAGAATAAATGGAAACTTCTGGCAGAAAATCGGAACAGGTGAAAATGGCATTAAAATGCCCGTTTTGTAAAACATTTAAAGCTGAATTAAATACGTTAACATACTTATGTTGAATCAAATTAAAATTACAAAATGTAAAAAACGTAATCTGGTTTTAACAAAAATCCATTTTCATATTGCATTTTATTTTCTTTAATTTTCAGATGCCAGATGAATTTTGTAAAAAGTGTCGTGATAAAATCAAATCACATTTACACAAAACATCTGATGAGTGCAAATCGTTCTTTATTAATAATAATACATGTGCAAGATAGTACATCAATGTCAGTTCAAATCAATGAAAGTCAAAGTGCAGTTAGTTCCCAAACAGAACCATTAAAGACAATATTAATATAGAATTCAGAACTAATTTTACATCATCATCTTGACATTAAGGGTACGAACAGCATTGGATACTGAGATTCTATTCTCTCAAGTAAATACAAATTCATTTTTTCAGAGTTTACCACAAGCATAAATGATTGCACTGCATTCACCTAGACTGACTAGAGTGAATCCAGGTTCATTGTGGAATATAAATTCCGTTGATTCTGTTCATGAGATAAAATCTGTAAGTAACGAAATAGTTCAAAGTTGACGGAACAGAAAGTGCATTATTACATTATTTTTACAATATCTTCGTTTCAAGTGCCTGGATCTGATGAGATTAAAAAAGTTCAACATTCAATTAACGGTACGAATGTTCAGTTTGTTTAACAATATGATTGTAAGGACAATAAAAGTTAAATTTCCAAAATACATGATCATAACAATTTTGGAAGATAGAATTTATTTATATAAATTTTTTAAAAGTGAAAAGTGTGAAAATAAAATGTATTAAAATACAGAACATTTGAATACTGTATTAAAATATAGTATGGAATAAAAACGTTAGCTCCGTATGGATTTGAAGTTATAAACCATTATTTGTTACAAACATACAAGGTGAGTCGATAACATAATAATGTCAGATTAATACTAAGATTAATGTGTGGGTATGCCCACAATTATCATTAAATGCAATTTATCTCAGTATTTCCTAAAAAAATTATACAAACATAAACTTTCCTTTAAGAAAATCTCAATATTAAAGTCTGGTTTTATACATACATTTATATTACAAGTAAACATACATATATCGTAATGCAATGAATTTATGAGATGAATCACTAGCGATGTAAACGATGTAACGTTCAATTCAGTTGAAATAATTTACTAACAATTCATGGTTATATACTTATGTACATTCATTCAAAGTGATCTTCAATGATTTCTATATTGTCGCTTTTATATATGTATGTGGGCAACGTACTAGAATGTTATGATAAGTTTGAAGATATATGATGTGAAGTTTTTTTTACATAAATTAATTAAGTATTATGATGGATAATGACATTTTAATCGAAAAAGTTCGGGTTTATTAAAGGATGTGTGATATGTCCAAAAAGGAGTACTCTTTTACCTCAAAAAAGTATTATAAATGATAAATGTATCCTCCATCCTTAAGCTTGATGTTTTCATCAATAATTTTAGTACTTATCGTTGTCCTTGTATTATCCATTTTTCGTTTTTGTTATATTGTTCGAATATTGATGTAAATGTGTGAACGTTATATAGGTATTTCTGGTAACCACTTCATGCTGATCGCATTCATGAACTTATAAAATGTGTTTCGTTGGAAATTATGATCAGTCATGAGAAAAAACTCATTTAGGTACATAAAAACAAGTTTATTTTTGAAATTCTCATTTATGACTTATGAAATTATTCATTATAAAATTGATGTATACATACATATAAAGGGTGTTACGAAAAATGTGGACTATATTTCAAGGGGTGAAAGTAGAGATAATTTTCAATCGAAAATGCCATATTACATTTTTCCCGCTTAAGGCTGGCTTTCGTTCTTGTTCTCAAATTTTTTGCTGCTGCCGTGATTTTTGACCTAAGATCTAACAGATTACGTTGTGTTTTCGTAAGTTTTTTTTACAATAACTTTTGACCCAGATGGCCTAGAACCATGAACCTGGAATTGTTGAAAAGGTAATCGATCAGAGAAATTATTTTGTGAAACCGAATCATACCTTCATCTGCGTAATAAAGCATTTTTTTTTCTCAACAAAGAAAGGAGTTATATATTTTAAAAATGGGCGTCGTAGTCGTGAAGAAGTAATAACTCAAAAACGAGTGCCATTACAGCTAAACGGTAAAAAGATTTTGAAAGGTGAACTCTTTAGCGATATAATAAGTGCTTAAACATTATTCTAGGGCTGTTAGATGTTTGCATATAACAATTTCTAGACAGGAAAACATGGTGAAAATAAAAAAAACACAAAACTTTCAATTTCTCATAAACAAAACCGAAATGGGAAAAATGTAATATGTCATTTTCGACTGGAAATTATCTCTACTTTTACCCCTTGAAATATACTTCACGTTTTTCGGAACACCCTGTATACATTTGTATGTTTATATAGTCTATTTGTTTTAACGAAAAAAGACTTGTAAAATAAGATTCCAAAATCTACTGCCAGTTCGAAAAATCTACTGCGATTTTACAAGACGTTTACTGCACTTTTTATTTAATGGGATCTCAACAATAATGCTGTCAACTCAAGTGTCAAGTGTCAGTTTCAGTTTAGTTTTGTTTTGTGTAGTTTTAGATTTTAATTCGTTTACATTATTTAAATGAAAAAATTTATGAGGCATGTTATTTTGAAAATATTGATTTTAATTATTTAAAACCATGATTTAAATTCGAAAGTAAATTATGATGTAGTGCAGTTGTGATTTTAAACACTTTTGTTTTGTTAATATTTTATTTTGATTGATGCCTGGTCAATAATAATAAAAGTATAAAATAAGAATAAATGGAAACTTCTGGCAGAAAATCGGAACAGGTGAAAATGGCATTAAAATGCCCGTTTTGTAAAACATTTAAAGCTGAATTAAATACGTTAACATACTTATGTTGAATCAAATTAAAATTACAAAATGTAAAAAACGTAATCTGGTTTTAACAAAAATCCATTTTCATATTGCATTTTATTTTCTTTAATTTTCAGATGCCAGATGAATTTTGTAAAAAGTGTCGTGATAAAATCAAATCACATTTACACAAAACATCTGATAAGTGCACAACAAGAAGTCAAGTCACAAATGATTGCACTGCATTCACCTAGACTGACTAGAGTGAATCCAGGTTCATTGTGGAATATAAATTCCGTTGATTCTGTTCATGAGATAAAATCTGTAAGTAACGAAATCGTTCAAAGTTGACGGAACAGAAAGTGCATTATTACATTATTTTTACAATATATTCGTTTCAAGTGCCTGGATCTGATGAGATTAAAAAAGTTCAACGTTCAATTAACGGTACGAATGTTCAGTTTGTTTAACAATATGATTGTAAGGACAATAAAAGTTAAATTTCCAAAATACATGATCATAACAATTTTGGAAGATAGAATTTATTTATATAAATTTTTTAAAAGTGAAAAGTGTGAAAATAAAATGTATTAAAATACAGAACATTTGAATACTGTATTAAAATATAGTATGGAATAAAAACGTTAGCTCCGTATGGATTTGAAGTTATAAACCATTATTTGTTACAAACATACAAGGTGAGTCGATAACATAATAATGTCAGATTAATACTAAGATTAATGTGTGGGTATGCCCACAATTATCATTAAATGCAATTTATCTCAGTATTTCCTAAAAAAATTATACAAACATAAACTTTCCTTTAAGAAAATCTCAATATTAAAGTCTGGTTTTATACATACATTTATATTACAAGTAAACATACATATATCGTAATGCAATGAATTTATGAGATGAATCACTAGCGATGTAAACGATGTAACGTTCAATTCAGTTGAAATAATTTACTAACAATTCATGGTTATATACTTATGTACATTCATTCAAAGTGATCTTCAATGATTTCTATATTGTCGCTTTTATATATGTATGTGGGCAACGTACTAGAATGTTATGATAAGTTTGAAGATATATGATGTGAAGTTTTTTTTACATAAATTAATTAAGTATTATGATGGATAATGACATTTTAATCGAAAAAGTTCGGGTTTATTAAAGGATGTGTGATATGTCCAAAAAGGAGTACTCTTTTACCTCAAAAAAGTATTATAAATGATAAATGTATCCTCCATCCTTAAGCTTGATGTTTTCATCAATAATTTTAGTACTTATCGTTGTCCTTGTATTATCCATTTTTCGTTTTTGTTATATTGTTCGAATATTGATGTAAATGTGTGAACGTTATATAGGTATTTCTGGTAACCACTTCATGCTGATCGCATTCATGAACTTATAAAATGTGTTTCGTTGGAAATTATGATCAGTCATGAGAAAAAACTCATTTAGGTACATAAAAACAAGTTTATTTTTGAAATTCTCATTTATGACTTATGAAATTATTCATTATAAAATTGATGTATACATACATATAAAGGGTGTTACGAAAAATGTGGACTATATTTCAAGGGGTGAAAGTAGAGATAATTTTCAATCGAAAATGCCATATTACATTTTTCCCGCTTAAGGCTGGCTTTCGTTCTTGTTCTCAAATTTTTTGCTGCTGCCGTGATTTTTGACCTAAGATCTAACAGATTACGTTGTGTTTTCGTAAGTTTTTTTTACAATAACTTTTGACCCAGATGGCCTAGAACAATGAACCTGGAATTGTTGAAAAGGTAATCGATCAGAGAAATTATTTTTTGAAATCGAATCATACCTTTATCTGCGTAATAAAGCATTTTTTTTTCTCAACAAAGAAAGGAGTTATATATTTTAAAAATGGGCGTCGTAGTCGTGAAGAAGTAATAACTCAAAAACGAGTGCCATTACAGCTAAACGGTAAAAAGATTTTGAGAGGTGAACTTTTTAGCGATATAATAAGTGCTTAAACATTATTCTAGGGCTGTTAGATGTTTGGATATAACAATTTCTAGACAGGAAAACATGGTGAAAATAAAAAAAACACAAACCTTTCAATTTCTCATAAACAACACCGAAACGGGAAAAATGTAATATGGCATTTTCGACTAGAAATTATCTCTACATTTTTCCCTTGAAATATACTTCACGTTTTTCGGAACACCCTGTATACATTTGTATGTTTATATAGTCTATTTGTTTTAACGAAAAAAGACTTGTAAAATAAGATTCCAAAATCTACTGCCAGTTCGAAAAATCTACTGCGATTTTAGAAGACGTTTACTGCACTTTTTATTTAATGGGATCTCAACAATAATGCTGTCAACTCAAGTGTCAAGTGTCAGTTTCAGTTTAGTTTTGTTTTGTGTAGTTTTAGATTTTAATTCGTTTACATTATTTAAATGAAAAAATTTATGAGGCATGTTATTTTGAAAATATTGATTTTAATTATTTAAAACCATGATTTAAATTCGAAAGTAAATTATGATGTAGTGCAGTTGTGATTTTAAACACTTTTGTTTTGTTAATATTTTATTTTGATTGATGCCTGGTCAATAATAATAAAAGTATAAAATAAGAATAAATGGAAACTTCTGGCAGAAAATCGGAACAGGTGAAAATGGCATTAAAATGCCCGTTTTGTAAAACATTTAAAGCTGAATTAAATACGTTAACATACTTATGTTGAATCAAATTAAAATTACAAAATGTAAAAAACGTAATCTGGTTTTAACAAAAATCCATTTTCATATTGCATTTTATTTTCTTTAATTTTCAGATGCCAGATGAATTTTGTAAAAAGTGTCGTGATAAAATCAAATCACATTTACACAAAACATCTGATAAGTGCACAACAAGAAGTCAAGTCAGTTCTGCAAATCGTTCTTTATTAATAATAATACATGTGCAAGATAGTACATCAATGTCAGTTCAAATCAATGAAAGTCAAAGTGCAGTTAGTTCCCAAACAGAACCATTAAAGACAATATTAATATAGAATTCAGAACTAATTTTACATCATCATCTTGACATTAAGGGTACGAACAGCATTGGATACTGAGATTCTATTCTCTCAAGTAAATACAAATTCATTTTTTCAGAGTTTACCACAAGCATAAATGATTGCACTGCATTCACCTAGACTGACTAGAGTGAATCCAGGTTCATTGTGGAATATAAATTCCGTTGATTCTGTTCATGAGATAAAATCTGTAAGTAACGAAATAGTTCAAAGTTGACGGAACAGAAAGTGCATTATTACATTATTTTTACAATATCTTCGTTTCAAGTGCCTGGATCTGATGAGATTAAAAAAGTTCAACATTCAATTAACGGTACGAATGTTCAGTTTGTTTAACAATATGATTGTAAGGACAATAAAAGTTAAATTTCCAAAATACATGATCATAACAATTTTGGAAGATAGAATTTATTTATATAAATTTTTTAAAAGTGAAAAGTGTGAAAATAAAATGTATTAAAATACAGAACATTTGAATATTGTATTAAAATATAGTATGGAATAAAAACGTTAGCTCCGTATGGATTTGAAGTTATAAACCATTATTTGTTACAAACATACAAGGTGAGTCGATAACATAATAATGTCAGATTAATACTAAGATTAATGTGTGGGTATGCCCACAATTATCATTAAATGCAATTTATCTCAGTATTTCCTAAAAAAATTATACAAACATAAACTTTCCTTTAAGAAAATCTCAATATTAAAGTCTGGTTTTATACATACATTTATATTACAAGTAAACATACATATATCGTAATGCAATGAATTTATGAGATGAATCACTAGCGATGTAAACGATGTAACGTTCAATTCAGTTGAAATAATTTACCAACAATTCATGGTTATATACTTATGTACATTCATTCAAAGTGATCTTCAATGATTTCTATATTGTCGCTTTTATATATGTATGTGGGCAACGTACTAGAATGTTATGATAAGTTTGAAGATATATGATGTGAAGTTTTTTTTACATAAATTAATTAAGTATTATGATGGATAATGACATTTTAATCGAAAAAGTTCGGGTTTATTAAAGGATGTGTGATATGTCCAAAAAGGAGTACTCTTTTACCTCAAAAAAGTATTATAAATGATAAATGTATCCTCCATCCTTAAGCTTGATGTTTTCATCAATAATTTTAGTACTTATCGTTGTCCTTGTATTATCCATTTTTCGTTTTTGTTATATTGTTCGAATATTGATGTAAATGTGTGAACGTTATATAGGTATTTCTGGTAACCACTTCATGCTGATCGCATTCATGAACTTATAAAATGTGTTTCGTTGGAAATTATGATCAGTCATGAGAAAAAACTCATTTAGGTACATAAAAACAAGTTTATTTTTGAAATTCTCATTTATGACTTATGAAATTATTCATTATAAAATTGATGTATACATACATATAAAGGGTGTTACGAAAAATGTGGACTATATTTCAAGGGGTGAAAGTAGAGATAATTTTCAATCGAAAATGCCATATTACATTTTTCCCGCTTAAGGCTGGCTTTCGTTCTTGTTCTCAAATTTTTTGCTGCTGCCGTGATTTTTGACCTAAGATCTAACAGATTACGTTGTGTTTTCGTACGTTTTTTTTTACAATAACTTTTGACCCAGATGGCCTAGAACCATGAACCTGGAATTGTTGAAAAGGTAATCGATCAGAGAAATTATTTTGTGAAACCGAATCATACCTTCATCTGCGTAATAAAGCATTTTTTTTTCTCAACAAAGAAAGGAGTTATATATTTTAAAAATGGGCGTCGTAGTCGTGAAGAAGTAATAACTCAAAAACGAGTGCCATTACAGCTAAACGGTAAAAAGATTTTGAAAGGTGAACTCTTTAGCGATATAATAAGTGCTTAAACATTATTCTAGGGCTGTTAGATGTTTGCATATAACAATTTCTAGACAGGAAAACATGGTGAAAATAAAAAAAACACAAAACTTTCAATTTCTCATAAACAAAACCGAAACGGGAAAAATGTAATATGGCATTTTCGACTGGAAATTATCTCTACTTTTACCCCTTGAAATATACTTCACGTTTTTCGGAACACCCTGTATACATTTGTATGTTTATATAGTCTATTTGTTTTAACGAAAAAAGACTTGTAAAATAAGATTCCAAAATCTACTGCCAGTTCGAAAAATCTACTGCGATTTTACAAGACGTTTACTGCACTTTTTATTTAATGGGATCTCAACAATAATGCTGTCAACTCAAGTGTCAAGTGTCAGTTTCAGTTTAGTTTTGTTTTGTGTAGTTTTAGATTTTAATTCGTTTAAATTATTTAAATGAAAAAATTTATGAGGCATGTTATTTTGAAAATATTGATTTTAATTATTTAAAACCATGATTTAAATTCGAAAGTAAATTATGATGTAGTGCAGTTGTGATTTTAAACACTTTTGTTTTGTTAATATTTTATTTTGATTGATGCCTGGTCAATAATAATAAAAGTATAAAATAAGAATAAATGGAAACTTCTGGCAGAAAATCGGAACAGGTGAAAATGGCATTAAAATGCCCGTTTTGTAAAACATTTAAAGCTGAATTAAATACGTTAACATACTTATGTTGAATCAAATTAAAATTACAAAATGTAAAAAACGTAATCTGGTTTTAACAAAAATCCATTTTCATATTGCATTTTATTTTCTTTAATTTTCAGATGCCAGATGAATTTTGTAAAAAGTGTCGTGATAAAATCAAATCACATTTACACAAAACATCTGATAAGTGCACAACAAGAAGTCAAGTCACAAATGATTGCACTGCATTCACCTAGACTGACTAGAGTGAATCCAGGTTCATTGTGGAATATAAATTCCGTTGATTCTGTTCATGAGATAAAATCTGTAAGTAACGAAATCGTTCAAAGTTGACGGAACAGAAAGTGCATTATTACATTATTTTTACAATATATTCGTTTCAAGTGCCTGGATCTGATGAGATTAAAAAAGTTCAACGTTCAATTAACGGTACGAATGTTCAGTTTGTTTAACAATATGATTGTAAGGACAATAAAAGTTAAATTTCCAAAATACATGATCATAACAATTTTGGAAGATAGAATTTATTTATATAAATTTTTTAAAAGTGAAAAGTGTGAAAATAAAATGTATTAAAATACAGAACATTTGAATACTGTATTAAAATATAGTATGGAATAAAAACGTTAGCTCCGTATGGATTTGAAGTTATAAACCATTATTTGTTACAAACATACAAGGTGAGTCGATAACATAATAATGTCAGATTAATACTAAGATTAATGTGTGGGTATGCCCACAATTATCATTAAATGCAATTTATCTCAGTATTTCCTAAAAAAATTATACAAACATAAACTTTCCTTTAAGAAAATCTCAATATTAAAGTCTGGTTTTATACATACATTTATATTACAAGTAAACATACATATATCGTAATGCAATGAATTTATGAGATGAATCACTAGCGATGTAAACGATGTAACGTTCAATTCAGTTGAAATAATTTACTAACAATTCATGGTTATATACTTATGTACATTCATTCAAAGTGATCTTCAATGATTTCTATATTGTCGCTTTTATATATGTATGTGGGCAACGTACTAGAATGTTATGATAAGTTTGAAGATATATGATGTGAAGTTTTTTTTACATAAATTAATTAAGTATTATGATGGATAATGACATTTTAATCGAAAAAGTTCGGGTTTATTAAAGGATGTGTGATATGTCCAAAAAGGAGTACTCTTTTACCTCAAAAAAGTATTATAAATGATAAATGTATCCTCCATCCTTAAGCTTGATGTTTTCATCAATAATTTTAGTACTTATCGTTGTCCTTGTATTATCCATTTTTCGTTTTTGTTATATTGTTCGAATATTGATGTAAATGTGTGAACGTTATATAGGTATTTCTGGTAACCACTTCATGCTGATCGCATTCATGAACTTATAAAATGTGTTTCGTTGGAAATTATGATCAGTCATGAGAAAAAACTCATTTAGGTACATAAAAACAAGTTTATTTTTGAAATTCTCATTTATGACTTATGAAATTATTCATTATAAAATTGATGTATACATACATATAAAGGGTGTTACGAAAAATGTGGACTATATTTCAAGGGGTGAAAGTAGAGATAATTTTCAATCGAAAATGCCATATTACATTTTTCCCGCTTAAGGCTGGCTTTCGTTCTTGTTCTCAAATTTTTTGCTGCTGCCGTGATTTTTGACCTAAGATCTAACAGATTACGTTGTGTTTTCGTACGTTTTTTTTTACAATAACTTTTGACCCAGATGGCCTAGAACCATGAACCTGGAATTGTTGAAAAGGTAATCGATCAGAGAAATTATTTTGTGAAACCGAATCATACCTTCATCTGCGTAATAAAGCATTTTTTTTTCTCAACAAAGAAAGGAGTTATATATTTTAAAAATGGGCGTCGTAGTCGTGAAGAAGTAATAACTCAAAAACGAGTGCCATTACAGCTAAACGGTAAAAAGATTTTGAAAGGTGAACTCTTTAGCGATATAATAAGTGCTTAAACATTATTCTAGGGCTGTTAGATGTTTGCATATAACAATTTCTAGACAGGAAAACATGGTGAAAATAAAAAAAACACAAAACTTTCAATTTCTCATAAACAAAACCGAAACGGGAAAAATGTAATATGGCATTTTCGACTGGAAATTATCTCTACTTTTACCCCTTGAAATATACTTCACGTTTTTCGGAACACCCTGTATACATTTGTATGTTTATATAGTCTATTTGTTTTAACGAAAAAAGACTTGTAAAATAAGATTCCAAAATCTACTGCCAGTTCGAAAAATCTACTGCGATTTTACAAGACGTTTACTGCACTTTTTATTTAATGGGATCTCAACAATAATGCTGTCAACTCAAGTGTCAAGTGTCAGTTTCAGTTTAGTTTTGTTTTGTGTAGTTTTAGATTTTAATTCGTTTAAATTATTTAAATGAAAAAATTTATGAGGCATGTTATTTTGAAAATATTGATTTTAATTATTTAAAACCATGATTTAAATTCGAAAGTAAATTATGATGTAGTGCAGTTGTGATTTTAAACACTTTTGTTTTGTTAATATTTTATTTTGATTGATGCCTGGTCAATAATAATAAAAGTATAAAATAAGAATAAATGGAAACTTCTGGCAGAAAATCGGAACAGGTGAAAATGGCATTAAAATGCCCGTTTTGTAAAACATTTAAAGCTGAATTAAATACGTTAACATACTTATGTTGAATCAAATTAAAATTACAAAATGTAAAAAACGTAATCTGGTTTTAACAAAAATCCATTTTCATATTGCATTTTATTTTCTTTAATTTTCAGATGCCAGATGAATTTTGTAAAAAGTGTCGTGATAAAATCAAATCACATTTACACAAAACATCTGATAAGTGCACAACAAGAAGTCAAGTCACAAATGATTGCACTGCATTCACCTAGACTGACTAGAGTGAATCCAGGTTCATTGTGGAATATAAATTCCGTTGATTCTGTTCATGAGATAAAATCTGTAAGTAACGAAATCGTTCAAAGTTGACGGAACAGAAAGTGCATTATTACATTATTTTTACAATATATTCGTTTCAAGTGCCTGGATCTGATGAGATTAAAAAAGTTCAACGTTCAATTAACGGTACGAATGTTCAGTTTGTTTAACAATATGATTGTAAGGACAATAAAAGTTAAATTTCCAAAATACATGATCATAACAATTTTGGAAGATAGAATTTATTTATATAAATTTTTTAAAAGTGAAAAGTGTGAAAATAAAATGTATTAAAATACAGAACATTTGAATACTGTATTAAAATATAGTATGGAATAAAAACGTTAGCTCCGTATGGATTTGAAGTTATAAACCATTATTTGTTACAAACATACAAGGTGAGTCGATAACATAATAATGTCAGATTAATACTAAGATTAATGTGTGGGTATGCCCACAATTATCATTAAATGCAATTTATCTCAGTATTTCCTAAAAAAATTATACAAACATAAACTTTCCTTTAAGAAAATCTCAATATTAAAGTCTGGTTTTATACATACATTTATATTACAAGTAAACATACATATATCGTAATGCAATGAATTTATGAGATGAATCACTAGCGATGTAAACGATGTAACGTTCAATTCAGTTGAAATAATTTACTAACAATTCATGGTTATATACTTATGTACATTCATTCAAAGTGATCTTCAATGATTTCTATATTGTCGCTTTTATATATGTATGTGGGCAACGTACTAGAATGTTATGATAAGTTTGAAGATATATGATGTGAAGTTTTTTTTACATAAATTAATTAAGTATTATGATGGATAATGACATTTTAATCGAAAAAGTTCGGGTTTATTAAAGGATGTGTGATATGTCCAAAAAGGAGTACTCTTTTACCTCAAAAAAGTATTATAAATGATAAATGTATCCTCCATCCTTAAGCTTGATGTTTTCATCAATAATTTTAGTACTTATCGTTGTCCTTGTATTATCCATTTTTCGTTTTTGTTATATTGTTCGAATATTGATGTAAATGTGTGAACGTTATATAGGTATTTCTGGTAACCACTTCATGCTGATCGCATTCATGAACTTATAAAATGTGTTTCGTTGGAAATTATGATCAGTCATGAGAAAAAACTCATTTAGGTACATAAAAACAAGTTTATTTTTGAAATTCTCATTTATGACTTATGAAATTATTCATTATAAAATTGATGTATACATACATATAAAGGGTGTTACGAAAAATGTGGACTATATTTCAAGGGGTGAAAGTAGAGATAATTTTCAATCGAAAATGCCATATTACATTTTTCCCGCTTAAGGCTGGCTTTCGTTCTTGTTCTCAAATTTTTTGCTGCTGCCGTGATTTTTGACCTAAGATCTAACAGATTACGTTGTGTTTTCGTAAGTTTTTTTTACAATAACTTTTGACCCAGATGGCCTAGAACAATGAACCTGGAATTGTTGAAAAGGTAATCGATCAGAGAAATTATTTTTTGAAATCGAATCATACCTTTATCTGCGTAATAAAGCATTTTTTTTTCTCAACAAAGAAAGGAGTTATATATTTTAAAAATGGGCGTCGTAGTCGTGAAGAAGTAATAACTCAAAAACGAGTGCCATTACAGCTAAACGGTAAAAAGATTTTGAGAGGTGAACTTTTTAGCGATATAATAAGTGCTTAAACATTATTCTAGGGCTGTTAGATGTTTGGATATAACAATTTCTAGACAGGAAAACATGGTGAAAATAAAAAAAACACAAACCTTTCAATTTCTCATAAACAACACCGAAACGGGAAAAATGTAATATGGCATTTTCGACTAGAAATTATCTCTACATTTTTCCCTTGAAATATACTTCACGTTTTTCGGAACACCCTGTATACATTTGTATGTTTATATAGTCTATTTGTTTTAACGAAAAAAGACTTGTAAAATAAGATTCCAAAATCTACTGCCAGTTCGAAAAATCTACTGCGATTTTAGAAGACGTTTACTGCACTTTTTATTTAATGGGATCTCAACAATAATGCTGTCAACTCAAGTGTCAAGTGTCAGTTTCAGTTTAGTTTTGTTTTGTGTAGTTTTAGATTTTAATTCGTTTACATTATTTAAATGAAAAAATTTATGAGGCATGTTATTTTGAAAATATTGATTTTAATTATTTAAAACCATGATTTAAATTCGAAAGTAAATTATGATGTAGTGCAGTTGTGATTTTAAACACTTTTGTTTTGTTAATATTTTATTTTGATTGATGCCTGGTCAATAATAATAAAAGTATAAAATAAGAATAAATGGAAACTTCTGGCAGAAAATCGGAACAGGTGAAAATGGCATTAAAATGCCCGTTTTGTAAAACATTTAAAGCTGAATTAAATACGTTAACATACTTATGTTGAATCAAATTAAAATTACAAAATGTAAAAAACGTAATCTGGTTTTAACAAAAATCCATTTTCATATTGCATTTTATTTTCTTTAATTTTCAGATGCCAGATGAATTTTGTAAAAAGTGTCGTGATAAAATCAAATCACATTTACACAAAACATCTGATAAGTGCACAACAAGAAGTCAAGTCAGTTCTGCAAATCGTTCTTTATTAATAATAATACATGTGCAAGATAGTACATCAATGTCAGTTCAAATCAATGAAAGTCAAAGTGCAGTTAGTTCCCAAACAGAACCATTAAAGACAATATTAATATAGAATTCAGAACTAATTTTACATCATCATCTTGACATTAAGGGTACGAACAGCATTGGATACTGAGATTCTATTCTCTCAAGTAAATACAAATTCATTTTTTCAGAGTTTACCACAAGCATAAATGATTGCACTGCATTCACCTAGACTGACTAGAGTGAATCCAGGTTCATTGTGGAATATAAATTCCGTTGATTCTGTTCATGAGATAAAATCTGTAAGTAACGAAATAGTTCAAAGTTGACGGAACAGAAAGTGCATTATTACATTATTTTTACAATATCTTCGTTTCAAGTGCCTGGATCTGATGAGATTAAAAAAGTTCAACATTCAATTAACGGTACGAATGTTCAGTTTGTTTAACAATATGATTGTAAGGACAATAAAAGTTAAATTTCCAAAATACATGATCATAACAATTTTGGAAGATAGAATTTATTTATATAAATTTTTTAAAAGTGAAAAGTGTGAAAATAAAATGTATTAAAATACAGAACATTTGAATATTGTATTAAAATATAGTATGGAATAAAAACGTTAGCTCCGTATGGATTTGAAGTTATAAACCATTATTTGTTACAAACATACAAGGTGAGTCGATAACATAATAATGTCAGATTAATACTAAGATTAATGTGTGGGTATGCCCACAATTATCATTAAATGCAATTTATCTCAGTATTTCCTAAAAAAATTATACAAACATAAACTTTCCTTTAAGAAAATCTCAATATTAAAGTCTGGTTTTATACATACATTTATATTACAAGTAAACATACATATATCGTAATGCAATGAATTTATGAGATGAATCACTAGCGATGTAAACGATGTAACGTTCAATTCAGTTGAAATAATTTACTAACAATTCATGGTTATATACTTATGTACATTCATTCAAAGTGATCTTCAATGATTTCTATATTGTCGCTTTTATATATGTATGTGGGCAACGTACTAGAATGTTATGATAAGTTTGAAGATATATGATGTGAAGTTTTTTTTACATAAATTAATTAAGTATTATGATGGATAATGACATTTTAATCGAAAAAGTTCGGGTTTATTAAAGGATGTGTGATATGTCCAAAAAGGAGTACTCTTTTACCTCAAAAAAGTATTATAAATGATAAATGTATCCTCCATCCTTAAGCTTGATGTTTTCATCAATAATTTTAGTACTTATCGTTGTCCTTGTATTATCCATTTTTCGTTTTTGTTATATTGTTCGAATATTGATGTAAATGTGTGAACGTTATATAGGTATTTCTGGTAACCACTTCATGCTGATCGCATTCATGAACTTATAAAATGTGTTTCGTTGGAAATTATGATCAGTCATGAGAAAAAACTCATTTAGGTACATAAAAACAAGTTTATTTTTGAAATTCTCATTTATGACTTATGAAATTATTCATTATAAAATTGATGTATACATACATATAAAGGGTGTTACGAAAAATGTGGACTATATTTCAAGGGGTGAAAGTAGAGATAATTTTCAATCGAAAATGCCATATTACATTTTTCCCGCTTAAGGCTGGCTTTCGTTCTTGTTCTCAAATTTTTTGCTGCTGCCGTGATTTTTGACCTAAGATCTAACAGATTACGTTGTGTTTTCGTAAGTTTTTTTTACAATAACTTTTGACCCAGATGGCCTAGAACAATGAACCTGGAATTGTTGAAAAGGTAATCGATCAGAGAAATTATTTTTTGAAATCGAATCATACCTTTATCTGCGTAATAAAGCATTTTTTTTTCTCAACAAAGAAAGGAGTTATATATTTTAAAAATGGGCGTCGTAGTCGTGAAGAAGTAATAACTCAAAAACGAGTGCCATTACAGCTAAACGGTAAAAAGATTTTGAAAGGTGAACTCTTTAGCGATATAATAAGTGCTTAAACATTATTCTAGGGCTGTTAGATGTTTGCATATAACAATTTCTAGACAGGAAAACATGGTGAAAATAAAAAAAACACAAAACTTTCAATTTCTCATAAACAAAACCGAAACGGGAAAAATGTAATATGGCATTTTCGACTGGAAATTATCTCTACTTTTACCCCTTGAAATATACTTCACGTTTTTCGGAACACCCTGTATACATTTGTATGTTTATATAGTCTATTTGTTTTAACGAAAAAAGACTTGTAAAATAAGATTCCAAAATCTACTGCCAGTTCGAAAAATCTACTGCGATTTTACAAGACGTTTACTGCACTTTTTATTTAATGGGATCTCAACAATAATGCTGTCAACTCAAGTGTCAAGTGTCAGTTTCAGTTTAGTTTTGTTTTGTGTAGTTTTAGATTTTAATTCGTTTAAATTATTTAAATGAAAAAATTTATGAGGCATGTTATTTTGAAAATATTGATTTTAATTATTTAAAACCATGATTTAAATTCGAAAGTAAATTATGATGTAGTGCAGTTGTGATTTTAAACACTTTTGTTTTGTTAATATTTTATTTTGATTGATGCCTGGTCAATAATAATAAAAGTATAAAATAAGAATAAATGGAAACTTCTGGCAGAAAATCGGAACAGGTGAAAATGGCATTAAAATGCCCGTTTTGTAAAACATTTAAAGCTGAATTAAATACGTTAACATACTTATGTTGAATCAAATTAAAATTACAAAATGTAAAAAACGTAATCTGGTTTTAACAAAAATCCATTTTCATATTGCATTTTATTTTCTTTAATTTTCAGATGCCAGATGAATTTTGTAAAAAGTGTCGTGATAAAATCAAATCACATTTACACAAAACATCTGATAAGTGCACAACAAGAAGTCAAGTCACAAATGATTGCACTGCATTCACCTAGACTGACTAGAGTGAATCCAGGTTCATTGTGGAATATAAATTCCGTTGATTCTGTTCATGAGATAAAATCTGTAAGTAACGAAATCGTTCAAAGTTGACGGAACAGAAAGTGCATTATTACATTATTTTTACAATATATTCGTTTCAAGTGCCTGGATCTGATGAGATTAAAAAAGTTCAACGTTCAATTAACGGTACGAATGTTCAGTTTGTTTAACAATATGATTGTAAGGACAATAAAAGTTAAATTTCCAAAATACATGATCATAACAATTTTGGAAGATAGAATTTATTTATATAAATTTTTTAAAAGTGAAAAGTGTGAAAATAAAATGTATTAAAATACAGAACATTTGAATACTGTATTAAAATATAGTATGGAATAAAAACGTTAGCTCCGTATGGATTTGAAGTTATAAACCATTATTTGTTACAAACATACAAGGTGAGTCGATAACATAATAATGTCAGATTAATACTAAGATTAATGTGTGGGTATGCCCACAATTATCATTAAATGCAATTTATCTCAGTATTTCCTAAAAAAATTATACAAACATAAACTTTCCTTTAAGAAAATCTCAATATTAAAGTCTGGTTTTATACATACATTTATATTACAAGTAAACATACATATATCGTAATGCAATGAATTTATGAGATGAATCACTAGCGATGTAAACGATGTAACGTTCAATTCAGTTGAAATAATTTACTAACAATTCATGGTTATATACTTATGTACATTCATTCAAAGTGATCTTCAATGATTTCTATATTGTCGCTTTTATATATGTATGTGGGCAACGTACTAGAATGTTATGATAAGTTTGAAGATATATGATGTGAAGTTTTTTTTACATAAATTAATTAAGTATTATGATGGATAATGACATTTTAATCGAAAAAGTTCGGGTTTATTAAAGGATGTGTGATATGTCCAAAAAGGAGTACTCTTTTACCTCAAAAAAGTATTATAAATGATAAATGTATCCTCCATCCTTAAGCTTGATGTTTTCATCAATAATTTTAGTACTTATCGTTGTCCTTGTATTATCCATTTTTCGTTTTTGTTATATTGTTCGAATATTGATGTAAATGTGTGAACGTTATATAGGTATTTCTGGTAACCACTTCATGCTGATCGCATTCATGAACTTATAAAATGTGTTTCGTTGGAAATTATGATCAGTCATGAGAAAAAACTCATTTAGGTACATAAAAACAAGTTTATTTTTGAAATTCTCATTTATGACTTATGAAATTATTCATTATAAAATTGATGTATACATACATATAAAGGGTGTTACGAAAAATGTGGACTATATTTCAAGGGGTGAAAGTAGAGATAATTTTCAATCGAAAATGCCATATTACATTTTTCCCGCTTAAGGCTGGCTTTCGTTCTTGTTCTCAAATTTTTTGCTGCTGCCGTGATTTTTGACCTAAGATCTAACAGATTACGTTGTGTTTTCGTAAGTTTTTTTTACAATAACTTTTGACCCAGATGGCCTAGAACAATGAACCTGGAATTGTTGAAAAGGTAATCGATCAGAGAAATTATTTTTTGAAATCGAATCATACCTTTATCTGCGTAATAAAGCATTTTTTTTTCTCAACAAAGAAAGGAGTTATATATTTTAAAAATGGGCGTCGTAGTCGTGAAGAAGTAATAACTCAAAAACGAGTGCCATTACAGCTAAACGGTAAAAAGATTTTGAAAGGTGAACTCTTTAGCGATATAATAAGTGCTTAAACATTATTCTAGGGCTGTTAGATGTTTGCATATAACAATTTCTAGACAGGAAAACATGGTGAAAATAAAAAAAACACAAAACTTTCAATTTCTCATAAACAAAACCGAAACGGGAAAAATGTAATATGGCATTTTCGACTGGAAATTATCTCTACTTTTACCCCTTGAAATATACTTCACGTTTTTCGGAACACCCTGTATACATTTGTATGTTTATATAGTCTATTTGTTTTAACGAAAAAAGACTTGTAAAATAAGATTCCAAAATCTACTGCCAGTTCGAAAAATCTACTGCGATTTTACAAGACGTTTACTGCACTTTTTATTTAATGGGATCTCAACAATAATGCTGTCAACTCAAGTGTCAAGTGTCAGTTTCAGTTTAGTTTTGTTTTGTGTAGTTTTAGATTTTAATTCGTTTAAATTATTTAAATGAAAAAATTTATGAGGCATGTTATTTTGAAAATATTGATTTTAATTATTTAAAACCATGATTTAAATTCGAAAGTAAATTATGATGTAGTGCAGTTGTGATTTTAAACACTTTTGTTTTGTTAATATTTTATTTTGATTGATGCCTGGTCAATAATAATAAAAGTATAAAATAAGAATAAATGGAAACTTCTGGCAGAAAATCGGAACAGGTGAAAATGGCATTAAAATGCCCGTTTTGTAAAACATTTAAAGCTGAATTAAATACGTTAACATACTTATGTTGAATCAAATTAAAATTACAAAATGTAAAAAACGTAATCTGGTTTTAACAAAAATCCATTTTCATATTGCATTTTATTTTCTTTAATTTTCAGATGCCAGATGAATTTTGTAAAAAGTGTCGTGATAAAATCAAATCACATTTACACAAAACATCTGATAAGTGCACAACAAGAAGTCAAGTCACAAATGATTGCACTGCATTCACCTAGACTGACTAGAGTGAATCCAGGTTCATTGTGGAATATAAATTCCGTTGATTCTGTTCATGAGATAAAATCTGTAAGTAACGAAATCGTTCAAAGTTGACGGAACAGAAAGTGCATTATTACATTATTTTTACAATATATTCGTTTCAAGTGCCTGGATCTGATGAGATTAAAAAAGTTCAACGTTCAATTAACGGTACGAATGTTCAGTTTGTTTAACAATATGATTGTAAGGACAATAAAAGTTAAATTTCCAAAATACATGATCATAACAATTTTGGAAGATAGAATTTATTTATATAAATTTTTTAAAAGTGAAAAGTGTGAAAATAAAATGTATTAAAATACAGAACATTTGAATACTGTATTAAAATATAGTATGGAATAAAAACGTTAGCTCCGTATGGATTTGAAGTTATAAACCATTATTTGTTACAAACATACAAGGTGAGTCGATAACATAATAATGTCAGATTAATACTAAGATTAATGTGTGGGTATGCCCACAATTATCATTAAATGCAATTTATCTCAGTATTTCCTAAAAAAATTATACAAACATAAACTTTCCTTTAAGAAAATCTCAATATTAAAGTCTGGTTTTATACATACATTTATATTACAAGTAAACATACATATATCGTAATGCAATGAATTTATGAGATGAATCACTAGCGATGTAAACGATGTAACGTTCAATTCAGTTGAAATAATTTACTAACAATTCATGGTTATATACTTATGTACATTCATTCAAAGTGATCTTCAATGATTTCTATATTGTCGCTTTTATATATGTATGTGGGCAACGTACTAGAATGTTATGATAAGTTTGAAGATATATGATGTGAAGTTTTTTTTACATAAATTAATTAAGTATTATGATGGATAATGACATTTTAATCGAAAAAGTTCGGGTTTATTAAAGGATGTGTGATATGTCCAAAAAGGAGTACTCTTTTACCTCAAAAAAGTATTATAAATGATAAATGTATCCTCCATCCTTAAGCTTGATGTTTTCATCAATAATTTTAGTACTTATCGTTGTCCTTGTATTATCCATTTTTCGTTTTTGTTATATTGTTCGAATATTGATGTAAATGTGTGAACGTTATATAGGTATTTCTGGTAACCACTTCATGCTGATCGCATTCATGAACTTATAAAATGTGTTTCGTTGGAAATTATGATCAGTCATGAGAAAAAACTCATTTACATAAAAACAAGTTTATTTTTAAAATTCTCATTTATGACTTATGAAATTATTCATTATAAAATTGATGTATACATACATATAAAGGGTGTTACGAAAAATGTGGACTATATTTCAAGGGGTGAAAGTAGAGATAATTTTCAGTCGAAAATGCCATATTACATTTTTCCCGCTTAAGGCTGGCTTTCGTTCTTGTTCTCAAATTTTTTGCTGCTGCCGTGATTTTTGACCTAAGATCTAACAGATTACGTTGTGTTTTCGTACGTTTTTTTTACAATAACTTTTGACCCAGATGGCCTAGAACCATGAACCTGGAATTGTTGAAAAGGTAATCGATCAGAGAAATTATTTTGTGAAACCGAATCATACCTTCATCTGCGTAATAAAGCATTTTTTTTTCTCAACAAAGAAAGGAGTTATATATTTTAAAAATGGGCGTCGTAGTCGTGAAGAAGTAATAACTCAAAAACGAGTGCCATTACAGCTAAACGGTAAAAAGATTTTGAAAGGTGAACTCTTTAGCGATATAATAAGTGCTTAAACATTATTCTAGGGCTGTTAGATGTTTGCATATAACAATTTCTAGACAGGAAAACATGGTGAAAATAAAAAAAACACAAAACTTTCAATTTCTCATAAACAAAACCGAAACGGGAAAAATGTAATATGGCATTTTCGACTGGAAATTATCTCTACTTTTACCCCTTGAAATATACTTCACGTTTTTCGGAACACCCTGTATACATTTGTATGTTTATATAGTCTATTTGTTTTAACGAAAAAAGACTTGTAAAATAAGATTCCAAAATCTACTGCCAGTTCGAAAAATCTACTGCGATTTTACAAGACGTTTACTGCACTTTTTATTTAATGGGATCTCAACAATAATGCTGTCAACTCAAGTGTCAAGTGTCAGTTTCAGTTTAGTTTTGTTTTGTGTAGTTTTAGATTTTAATTCGTTTACATTATTTAAATGAAAAAATTTATGAGGCATGTTATTTTGAAAATATTGATTTTAATTATTTAAAACCATGATTTAAATTCGAAAGTAAATTATGATGTAGTGCAGTTGTGATTTTAAACACTTTTGTTTTGTTAATATTTTATTTTGATTGATGCCTGGTCAATAATAATAAAAGTATAAAATAAGAATAAATGGAAACTTCTGGCAGAAAATCGGAACAGGTGAAAATGGCATTAAAATGCCCGTTTTGTAAAACATTTAAAGCTGAATTAAATACGTTAACATACTTATGTTGAATCAAATTAAAATTACAAAATGTAAAAAACGTAATCTGGTTTTAACAAAAATCCATTTTCATATTGCATTTTATTTTCTTTAATTTTCAGATGCCAGATGAATTTTGTAAAAAGTGTCGTGATAAAATCAAATCACATTTACACAAAACATCTGATAAGTGCACAACAAGAAGTCAAGTCACAAATGATTGCACTGCATTCACCTAGACTGACTAGAGTGAATCCAGGTTCATTGTGGAATATAAATTCCGTTGATTCTGTTCATGAGATAAAATCTGTAAGTAACGAAATCGTTCAAAGTTGACGGAACAGAAAGTGCATTATTACATTATTTTTACAATATATTCGTTTCAAGTGCCTGGATCTGATGAGATTAAAAAAGTTCAACGTTCAATTAACGGTACGAATGTTCAGTTTGTTTAACAATATGATTGTAAGGACAATAAAAGTTAAATTTCCAAAATACATGATCATAACAATTTTGGAAGATAGAATTTATTTATATAAATTTTTTAAAAGTGAAAAGTGTGAAAATAAAATGTATTAAAATACAGAACATTTGAATACTGTATTAAAATATAGTATGGAATAAAAACGTTAGCTCCGTATGGATTTGAAGTTATAAACCATTATTTGTTACAAACATACAAGGTGAGTCGATAACATAATAATGTCAGATTAATACTAAGATTAATGTGTGGGTATGCCCACAATTATCATTAAATGCAATTTATCTCAGTATTTCCTAAAAAAATTATACAAACATAAACTTTCCTTTAAGAAAATCTCAATATTAAAGTCTGGTTTTATACATACATTTATATTACAAGTAAACATACATATATCGTAATGCAATGAATTTATGAGATGAATCACTAGCGATGTAAACGATGTAACGTTCAATTCAGTTGAAATAATTTACTAACAATTCATGGTTATATACTTATGTACATTCATTCAAAGTGATCTTCAATGATTTCTATATTGTCGCTTTTATATATGTATGTGGGCAACGTACTAGAATGTTATGATAAGTTTGAAGATATATGATGTGAAGTTTTTTTTACATAAATTAATTAAGTATTATGATGGATAATGACATTTTAATCGAAAAAGTTCGGGTTTATTAAAGGATGTGTGATATGTCCAAAAAGGAGTACTCTTTTACCTCAAAAAAGTATTATAAATGATAAATGTATCCTCCATCCTTAAGCTTGATGTTTTCATCAATAATTTTAGTACTTATCGTTGTCCTTGTATTATCCATTTTTCGTTTTTGTTATATTGTTCGAATATTGATGTAAATGTGTGAACGTTATATAGGTATTTCTGGTAACCACTTCATGCTGATCGCATTCATGAACTTATAAAATGTGTTTCGTTGGAAATTATGATCAGTCATGAGAAAAAACTCATTTAGGTACATAAAAACAAGTTTATTTTTGAAATTCTCATTTATGACTTATGAAATTATTCATTATAAAATTGATGTATACATACATATAAAGGGTGTTACGAAAAATGTGGACTATATTTCAAGGGGTGAAAGTAGAGATAATTTTCAATCGAAAATGCCATATTACATTTTTCCCGCTTAAGGCTGGCTTTCGTTCTTGTTCTCAAATTTTTTGCTGCTGCCGTGATTTTTGACCTAAGATCTAACAGATTACGTTGTGTTTTCGTAAGTTTTTTTTACAATAACTTTTGACCCAGATGGCCTAGAACAATGAACCTGGAATTGTTGAAAAGGTAATCGATCAGAGAAATTATTTTTTGAAATCGAATCATACCTTTATCTGCGTAATAAAGCATTTTTTTTTCTCAACAAAGAAAGGAGTTATATATTTTAAAAATGGGCGTCGTAGTCGTGAAGAAGTAATAACTCAAAAACGAGTGCCATTACAGCTAAACGGTAAAAAGATTTTGAGAGGTGAACTTTTTAGCGATATAATAAGTGCTTAAACATTATTCTAGGGCTGTTAGATGTTTGGATATAACAATTTCTAGACAGGAAAACATGGTGAAAATAAAAAAAACACAAACCTTTCAATTTCTCATAAACAACACCGAAACGGGAAAAATGTAATATGGCATTTTCGACTAGAAATTATCTCTACATTTTTCCCTTGAAATATACTTCACGTTTTTCGGAACACCCTGTATACATTTGTATGTTTATATAGTCTATTTGTTTTAACGAAAAAAGACTTGTAAAATAAGATTCCAAAATCTACTGCCAGTTCGAAAAATCTACTGCGATTTTAGAAGACGTTTACTGCACTTTTTATTTAATGGGATCTCAACAATAATGCTGTCAACTCAAGTGTCAAGTGTCAGTTTCAGTTTAGTTTTGTTTTGTGTAGTTTTAGATTTTAATTCGTTTACATTATTTAAATGAAAAAATTTATGAGGCATGTTATTTTGAAAATATTGATTTTAATTATTTAAAACCATGATTTAAATTCGAAAGTAAATTATGATGTAGTGCAGTTGTGATTTTAAACACTTTTGTTTTGTTAATATTTTATTTTGATTGATGCCTGGTCAATAATAATAAAAGTATAAAATAAGAATAAATGGAAACTTCTGGCAGAAAATCGGAACAGGTGAAAATGGCATTAAAATGCCCGTTTTGTAAAACATTTAAAGCTGAATTAAATACGTTAACATACTTATGTTGAATCAAATTAAAATTACAAAATGTAAAAAACGTAATCTGGTTTTAACAAAAATCCATTTTCATATTGCATTTTATTTTCTTTAATTTTCAGATGCCAGATGAATTTTGTAAAAAGTGTCGTGATAAAATCAAATCACATTTACACAAAACATCTGATAAGTGCACAACAAGAAGTCAAGTCAGTTCTGCAAATCGTTCTTTATTAATAATAATACATGTGCAAGATAGTACATCAATGTCAGTTCAAATCAATGAAAGTCAAAGTGCAGTTAGTTCCCAAACAGAACCATTAAAGACAATATTAATATAGAATTCAGAACTAATTTTACATCATCATCTTGACATTAAGGGTACGAACAGCATTGGATACTGAGATTCTATTCTCTCAAGTAAATACAAATTCATTTTTTCAGAGTTTACCACAAGCATAAATGATTGCACTGCATTCACCTAGACTGACTAGAGTGAATCCAGGTTCATTGTGGAATATAAATTCCGTTGATTCTGTTCATGAGATAAAATCTGTAAGTAACGAAATAGTTCAAAGTTGACGGAACAGAAAGTGCATTATTACATTATTTTTACAATATCTTCGTTTCAAGTGCCTGGATCTGATGAGATTAAAAAAGTTCAACATTCAATTAACGGTACGAATGTTCAGTTTGTTTAACAATATGATTGTAAGGACAATAAAAGTTAAATTTCCAAAATACATGATCATAACAATTTTGGAAGATAGAATTTATTTATATAAATTTTTTAAAAGTGAAAAGTGTGAAAATAAAATGTATTAAAATACAGAACATTTGAATATTGTATTAAAATATAGTATGGAATAAAAACGTTAGCTCCGTATGGATTTGAAGTTATAAACCATTATTTGTTACAAACATACAAGGTGAGTCGATAACATAATAATGTCAGATTAATACTAAGATTAATGTGTGGGTATGCCCACAATTATCATTAAATGCAATTTATCTCAGTATTTCCTAAAAAAATTATACAAACATAAACTTTCCTTTAAGAAAATCTCAATATTAAAGTCTGGTTTTATACATACATTTATATTACAAGTAAACATACATATATCGTAATGCAATGAATTTATGAGATGAATCACTAGCGATGTAAACGATGTAACGTTCAATTCAGTTGAAATAATTTACCAACAATTCATGGTTATATACTTATGTACATTCATTCAAAGTGATCTTCAATGATTTCTATATTGTCGCTTTTATATATGTATGTGGGCAACGTACTAGAATGTTATGATAAGTTTGAAGATATATGATGTGAAGTTTTTTTTACATAAATTAATTAAGTATTATGATGGATAATGACATTTTAATCGAAAAAGTTCGGGTTTATTAAAGGATGTGTGATATGTCCAAAAAGGAGTACTCTTTTACCTCAAAAAAGTATTATAAATGATAAATGTATCCTCCATCCTTAAGCTTGATGTTTTCATCAATAATTTTAGTACTTATCGTTGTCCTTGTATTATCCATTTTTCGTTTTTGTTATATTGTTCGAATATTGATGTAAATGTGTGAACGTTATATAGGTATTTCTGGTAACCACTTCATGCTGATCGCATTCATGAACTTATAAAATGTGTTTCGTTGGAAATTATGATCAGTCATGAGAAAAAACTCATTTAGGTACATAAAAACAAGTTTATTTTTGAAATTCTCATTTATGACTTATGAAATTATTCATTATAAAATTGATGTATACATACATATAAAGGGTGTTACGAAAAATGTGGACTATATTTCAAGGGGTGAAAGTAGAGATAATTTTCAATCGAAAATGCCATATTACATTTTTCCCGCTTAAGGCTGGCTTTCGTTCTTGTTCTCAAATTTTTTGCTGCTGCCGTGATTTTTGACCTAAGATCTAACAGATTACGTTGTGTTTTCGTAAGTTTTTTTTACAATAACTTTTGACCCAGATGGCCTAGAACCATGAACCTGGAATTGTTGAAAAGGTAATCGATCAGAGAAATTATTTTGTGAAACCGAATCATACCTTCATCTGCGTAATAAAGCATTTTTTTTTCTCAACAAAGAAAGGAGTTATATATTTTAAAAATGGGCGTCGTAGTCGTGAAGAAGTAATAACTCAAAAACGAGTGCCATTACAGCTAAACGGTAAAAAGATTTTGAAAGGTGAACTCTTTAGCGATATAATAAGTGCTTAAACATTATTCTAGGGCTGTTAGATGTTTGCATATAACAATTTCTAGACAGGAAAACATGGTGAAAATAAAAAAAACACAAAACTTTCAAATTCTCATAAACAAAACCGAAATGGGAAAAATGTAATATGTCATTTTCGACTGGAAATTATCTCTACTTTTACCCCTTGAAATATACTTCACGTTTTTCGGAACACCCTGTATACATTTGTATGTTTATATAGTCTATTTGTTTTAACGAAAAAAGACTTGTAAAATAAGATTCCAAAATCTACTGCCAGTTCGAAAAATCTACTGCGATTTTACAAGACGTTTACTGCACTTTTTATTTAATGGGATCTCAACAATAATGCTGTCAACTCAAGTGTCAAGTGTCAGTTTCAGTTTAGTTTTGTTTTGTGTAGTTTTAGATTTTAATTCGTTTACATTATTTAAATGAAAAAATTTATGAGGCATGTTATTTTGAAAATATTGATTTTAATTATTTAAAACCATGATTTAAATTCGAAAGTAAATTATGATGTAGTGCAGTTGTGATTTTAAACACTTTTGTTTTGTTAATATTTTATTTTGATTGATGCCTGGTCAATAATAATAAAAGTAAAATAAGAATAAATGGAAACTTCTGGCAGAAAATCGGAACAGGTGAAAATGGCATTAAAATGCCCGTTTTGTAAAACATTTAAAGCTGAATTAAATACGTTAACATACTTATGTTGAATCAAATTAAAATTACAAAATGTAAAAAACGTAATCTGGTTTTAACAAAAATCCATTTTCATATTGCATTTTATTTTCTTTAATTTTCAGATGCCAGATGAATTTTGTAAAAAGTGTCGTGATAAAATCAAATCACATTTACACAAAACATCTGATAAGTGCACAACAAGAAGTCAAGTCACAAATGATTGCACTGCATTCACCTAGACTGACTAGAGTGAATCCAGGTTCATTGTGGAATATAAATTCCGTTGATTCTGTTCATGAGATTAAATCTGTAAGTAACGAAATAGTTCAAAGTTGACGGAACAGAAAGTGCATTATTACATTATTTTTACAATATCTTCGTTTCAAGTGCCTGGATCTGATGAGATTAAAAAAGTTCAACGTTCAATTAACGGTACGAATGTTCAGTTTGTTTAACAATATGATTGTAAGGACAATAAAAGTTAAATTTCCAAAATACATGATCATAACAATTTTGGAAGATAGAATTTATTTATATAAATTTTTTAAAAGTGAAAAGTGTGAAAATAAAATGTATTAAAATACAGAACACTTGAATACTGTATTAAAATATAGTATGGAATAAAAACGTTAGCTCCGTATGGATTTGAAGTTATAAACCATTATTTGTTACAAACATACAAGGTGAGTCGATAACATAATAATGTCAGATTAATACTAAGATTAATGTGTGGGTATGCCCACAATTATCATTAAATGCAATTTATCTCAGTATTTCCTAAAAAAATTATACAAACATAAACTTTCCTTTAAGAAAATCTCAATATTAAAGTCTGGTTTTATACATACATTTATATTACAAGTAAACATACATATATCGTAATGCAATGAATTTATGAGATGAATCACTAGCGATGTAAACGATGTAACGTTCAATTCAGTTGAAATAATTTACTAACAATTCATGGTTATATACTTATGTACATTCATTCAAAGTGATCTTCAATGATTTCTATATTGTCGCTTTTATATATGTATGTGGGCAACGTACTAGAATGTTATGATAAGTTTGAAGATATATGATGTGAAGTTTTTTTTACATAAATTAATTAAGTATTATGATGGATAATGACATTTTAATCGAAAAAGTTCGGGTTTATTAAAGGATGTGTGATATGTCCAAAAAGGAGTACTCTTTTACCTCAAAAAAGTATTATAAATGATAAATGTATCCTCCATCCTTAAGCTTGATGTTTTCATCAATAATTTTAGTACTTATCGTTGTCCTTGTATTATCCATTTTTCGTTTTTGTTATATTGTTCGAATATTGATGTAAATGTGTGAACGTTATATAGGTATTTCTGGTAACCACTTCATGCTGATCGCATTCATGAACTTATAAAATGTGTTTCGTTGGAAATTATGATCAGTCATGAGAAAAAACTCATTTACATAAAAACAAGTTTATTTTTAAAATTCTCATTTATGACTTATGAAATTATTCATTATAAAATTGATGTATACATACATATAAAGGGTGTTACGAAAAATGTGGACTATATTTCAAGGGGTGAAAGTAGAGATAATTTTCAATCGAAAATGCCATATTACATTTTTCCCGCTTAAGGCTGGCTTTCGTTCTTGTTCTCAAATTTTTTGCTGCTGCCGTGATTTTTGACCTAAGATCTAACAGATTACGTTGTGTTTTCGTACGTTTTTTTTTACAATAACTTTTGACCCAGATGGCCTAGAACCATGAACCTGGAATTGTTGAAAAGGTAATCGATCAGAGAAATTATTTTGTGAAACCGAATCATACCTTCATCTGCGTAATAAAGCATTTTTTTTTCTCAACAAAGAAAGGAGTTATATATTTTAAAAATGGGCGTCGTAGTCGTGAAGAAGTAATAACTCAAAAACGAGTGCCATTACAGCTAAACGGTAAAAAGATTTTGAAAGGTGAACTCTTTAGCGATATAATAAGTGCTTAAACATTATTCTAGGGCTGTTAGATGTTTGCATATAACAATTTCTAGACAGGAAAACATGGTGAAAATAAAAAAAACACAAAACTTTCAATTTCTCATAAACAAAACCGAAACGGGAAAAATGTAATATGGCATTTTCGACTGGAAATTATCTCTACTTTTACCCCTTGAAATATACTTCACGTTTTTCGGAACACCCTGTATACATTTGTATGTTTATATAGTCTATTTGTTTTAACGAAAAAAGACTTGTAAAATAAGATTCCAAAATCTACTGCCAGTTCGAAAAATCTACTGCGATTTTACAAGACGTTTACTGCACTTTTTATTTAATGGGATCTCAACAATAATGCTGTCAACTCAAGTGTCAAGTGTCAGTTTCAGTTTAGTTTTGTTTTGTGTAGTTTTAGATTTTAATTCGTTTACATTATTTAAATGAAAAAATTTATGAGGCATGTTATTTTGAAAATATTGATTTTAATTATTTAAAACCATGATTTAAATTCGAAAGTAAATTATGATGTAGTGCAGTTGTGATTTTAAACACTTTTGTTTTGTTAATATTTTATTTTGATTGATGCCTGGTCAATAATAATAAAAGTATAAAATAAGAATAAATGGAAACTTCTGGCAGAAAATCGGAACAGGTGAAAATGGCATTAAAATGCCCGTTTTGTAAAACATTTAAAGCTGAATTAAATACGTTAACATACTTATGTTGAATCAAATTAAAATTACAAAATGTAAAAAACGTAATCTGGTTTTAACAAAAATCCATTTTCATATTGCATTTTATTTTCTTTAATTTTCAGATGCCAGATGAATTTTGTAAAAAGTGTCGTGATAAAATCAAATCACATTTACACAAAACATCTGATAAGTGCACAACAAGAAGTCAAGTCACAAATGATTGCACTGCATTCACCTAGACTGACTAGAGTGAATCCAGGTTCATTGTGGAATATAAATTCCGTTGATTCTGTTCATGAGATAAAATCTGTAAGTAACGAAATCGTTCAAAGTTGACGGAACAGAAAGTGCATTATTACATTATTTTTACAATATATTCGTTTCAAGTGCCTGGATCTGATGAGATTAAAAAAGTTCAACGTTCAATTAACGGTACGAATGTTCAGTTTGTTTAACAGTATGATTGTAAGGACAATAAAAGTTAAATTTCCAAAATACATGATCATAACAATTTTGGAAGATAGAATTTATTTATATAAATTTTTTAAAAGTGAAAAGTGTGAAAATAAAATGTATTAAAATACAGAACATTTGAATACTGTATTAAAATATAGTATGGAATAAAAACGTTAGCTCCGTATGGATTTGAAGTTATAAACCATTATTTGTTACAAACATACAAGGTGAGTCGATAACATAATAATGTCAGATTAATACTAAGATTAATGTGTGGGTATGCCCACAATTATCATTAAATGCAATTTATCTCAGTATTTCCTAAAAAAATTATACAAACATAAACTTTCCTTTAAGAAAATCTCAATATTAAAGTCTGGTTTTATACATACATTTATATTACAAGTAAACATACATATATCGTAATGCAATGAATTTATGAGATGAATCACTAGCGATGTAAACGATGTAACGTTCAATTCAGTTGAAATAATTTACTAACAATTCATGGTTATATACTTATGTACATTCATTCAAAGTGATCTTCAATGATTTCTATATTGTCGCTTTTATATATGTATGTGGGCAACGTACTAGAATGTTATGATAAGTTTGAAGATATATGATGTGAAGTTTTTTTTACATAAATTAATTAAGTATTATGATGGATAATGACATTTTAATCGAAAAAGTTCGGGTTTATTAAAGGATGTGTGATATGTCCAAAAAGGAGTACTCTTTTACCTCAAAAAAGTATTATAAATGATAAATGTATCCTCCATCCTTAAGCTTGATGTTTTCATCAATAATTTTAGTACTTATCGTTGTCCTTGTATTATCCATTTTTCGTTTTTGTTATATTGTTCGAATATTGATGTAAATGTGTGAACGTTATATAGGTATTTCTGGTAACCACTTCATGCTGATCGCATTCATGAACTTATAAAATGTGTTTCGTTGGAAATTATGATCAGTCATGAGAAAAAACTCATTTACATAAAAACAAGTTTATTTTTAAAATTCTCATTTATGACTTATGAAATTATTCATTATAAAATTGATGTATACATACATATAAAGGGTGTTACGAAAAATGTGGACTATATTTCAAGGGGTGAAAGTAGAGATAATTTTCAGTCGAAAATGCCATATTACATTTTTCCCGCTTAAGGCTGGCTTTCGTTCTTGTTCTCAAATTTTTTGCTGCTGCCGTGATTTTTGACCTAAGATCTAACAGATTACGTTGTGTTTTCGTACGTTTTTTTTACAATAACTTTTGACCCAGATGGCCTAGAACCATGAACCTGGAATTGTTGAAAAGGTAATCGATCAGAGAAATTATTTTGTGAAACCGAATCATACCTTCATCTGCGTAATAAAGCATTTTTTTTTCTCAACAAAGAAAGGAGTTATATATTTTAAAAATGGGCGTCGTAGTCGTGAAGAAGTAATAACTCAAAAACGAGTGCCATTACAGCTAAACGGTAAAAAGATTTTGAAAGGTGAACTCTTTAGCGATATAATAAGTGCTTAAACATTATTCTAGGGCTGTTAGATGTTTGCATATAACAATTTCTAGACAGGAAAACATGGTGAAAATAAAAAAAACACAAAACTTTCAATTTCTCATAAACAAAACCGAAACGGGAAAAATGTAATATGGCATTTTCGACTGGAAATTATCTCTACTTTTACCCCTTGAAATATACTTCACGTTTTTCGGAACACCCTGTATACATTTGTATGTTTATATAGTCTATTTGTTTTAACGAAAAAAGACTTGTAAAATAAGATTCCAAAATCTACTGCCAGTTCGAAAAATCTACTGCGATTTTACAAGACGTTTACTGCACTTTTTATTTAATGGGATCTCAACAATAATGCTGTCAACTCAAGTGTCAAGTGTCAGTTTCAGTTTAGTTTTGTTTTGTGTAGTTTTAGATTTTAATTCGTTTACATTATTTAAATGAAAAAATTTATGAGGCATGTTATTTTGAAAATATTGATTTTAATTATTTAAAACCATGATTTAAATTCGAAAGTAAATTATGATGTAGTGCAGTTGTGATTTTAAACACTTTTGTTTTGTTAATATTTTATTTTGATTGATGCCTGGTCAATAATAATAAAAGTATAAAATAAGAATAAATGGAAACTTCTGGCAGAAAATCGGAACAGGTGAAAATGGCATTAAAATGCCCGTTTTGTAAAACATTTAAAGCTGAATTAAATACGTTAACATACTTATGTTGAATCAAATTAAAATTACAAAATGTAAAAAACGTAATCTGGTTTTAACAAAAATCCATTTTCATATTGCATTTTATTTTCTTTAATTTTCAGATGCCAGATGAATTTTGTAAAAAGTGTCGTGATAAAATCAAATCACATTTACACAAAACATCTGATAAGTGCACAACAAGAAGTCAAGTCACAAATGATTGCACTGCATTCACCTAGACTGACTAGAGTGAATCCAGGTTCATTGTGGAATATAAATTCCGTTGATTCTGTTCATGAGATAAAATCTGTAAGTAACGAAATCGTTCAAAGTTGACGGAACAGAAAGTGCATTATTACATTATTTTTACAATATCTTCGTTTCAAGTGCCTGGATCTGATGAGATTAAAAAAGTTCAACATTCAATTAATGGTACGAATGTTCAGTTTGTTTAACAATATGATTGTAAGGACAATAAAAGTTAAATTTCCAAAATACATGATCATAACAATTTTGGAAGATAGAATTTATTTATATAAATTTTTTAAAAGTGAAAAGTGTGAAAATAAAATGTATTAAAATACAGAACATTTGAATACTGTATTAAAATATAGTATGGAATAAAAACGTTAGCTCCGTATGGATTTGAAGTTATAAACCATTATTTGTTACAAACATACAAGGTGAGTCGATAACATAATAATGTCAGATTAATACTAAGATTAATGTGTGGGTATGCCCACAATTATCATTAAATGCAATTTATCTCAGTATTTCCTAAAAAAATTATACAAACATAAACTTTCCTTTAAGAAAATCTCAATATTAAAGTCTGGTTTTATACATACATTTATATTACAAGTAAACATACATATATCGTAATGCAATGAATTTATGAGATGAATCACTAGCGATGTAAACGATGTAACGTTCAATTCAGTTGAAATAATTTACTAACAATTCATGGTTATATACTTATGTACATTCATTCAAAGTGATCTTCAATGATTTCTATATTGTCGCTTTTATATATGTATGTGGGCAACGTACTAGAATGTTATGATAAGTTTGAAGATATATGATGTGAAGTTTTTTTTACATAAATTAATTAAGTATTATGATGGATAATGACATTTTAATCGAAAAAGTTCGGGTTTATTAAAGGATGTGTGATATGTCCAAAAAGGAGTACTCTTTTACCTCAAAAAAGTATTATAAATGATAAATGTATCCTCCATCCTTAAGCTTGATGTTTTCATCAATAATTTTAGTACTTATCGTTGTCCTTGTATTATCCATTTTTCGTTTTTGTTATATTGTTCGAATATTGATGTAAATGTGTGAACGTTATATAGGTATTTCTGGTAACCACTTCATGCTGATCGCATTCATGAACTTATAAAATGTGTTTCGTTGGAAATTATGATCAGTCATGAGAAAAAACTCATTTAGGTACATAAAAACAAGTTTATTTTTGAAATTCTCATTTATGACTTATGAAATTATTCATTATAAAATTGATGTATATATACATATAAAGGGTGTTACGAAAAATGTGGACTATATTTCAAGGGGTGAAAGTAGAGATAATTTTCAATCGAAAATGCCATATTACATTTTTCCCGCTTAAGGCTGGCTTTCGTTCTTGTTCTCAAATTTTTTGCTGCTGCCGTGATTTTTGACCTAAGATCTAACAGATTACGTTGTGTTTTCGTAAGTTTTTTTTACAATAACTTTTGACCCAGATGGCCTAGAACAATGAACCTGGAATTGTTGAAAAGGTAATCGATCAGAGAAATTATTTTTTGAAATCGAATCATACCTTTATCTGCGTAATAAAGCATTTTTTTTTCTCAACAAAGAAAGGAGTTATATATTTTAAAAATGGGCGTCGTAGTCGTGAAGAAGTAATAACTCAAAAACGAGTGCCATTACAGCTAAACGGTAAAAAGATTTTGAAAGGTGAACTCTTTAGCGATATAATAAGTGCTTAAACATTATTCTAGGGCTGTTAGATGTTTGCATATAACAATTTCTAGACAGGAAAACATGGTGAAAATAAAAAAAACACAAACCTTTCAATTTCTCATAAACAACACCGAAACGGGAAAAATGTAATATGGCATTTTCGACTAGAAATTATCTCTACATTTTTCCCTTGAAATATACTTCACGTTTTTCGGAACACCCTGTATACATTTGTATGTTTATATAGTCTATTTGTTTTAACGAAAAAAGACTTGTAAAATAAGATTCCAAAATCTACTGCCAGTTCGAAAAATCTACTGCGATTTTAGAAGACGTTTACTGCACTTTTTATTTAATGGGATCTCAACAATAATGCTGTCAACTCAAGTGTCAAGTGTCAGTTTCAGTTTAGTTTTGTTTTGTGTAGTTTTAGATTTTAATTCGTTTACATTATTTAAATGAAAAAATTTATGAGGCATGTTATTTTGAAAATATTGATTTTAATTATTTAAAACCATGATTTAAATTCGAAAGTAAATTATGATGTAGTGCAGTTGTGATTTTAAACACTTTTGTTTTGTTAATATTTTATTTTGATTGATGCCTGGTCAATAATAATAAAAGTATAAAATAAGAATAAATGGAAACTTCTGGCAGAAAATCGGAACAGGTGAAAATGGCATTAAAATGCCCGTTTTGTAAAACATTTAAAGCTGAATTAAATACGTTAACATACTTATGTTGAATCAAATTAAAATTACAAAATGTAAAAAACGTAATCTGGTTTTAACAAAAATCCATTTTCATATTGCATTTTATTTTCTTTAATTTTCAGATGCCAGATGAATTTTGTAAAAAGTGTCGTGATAAACTCAAATCACATTTACACAAAACATCTGATGAGTGCAAATCGTTCTTTATTAATAATAATACATGTGCAAGATAGTACATCAATGTCAGTTCAAATCAATGAAAGTCAAAGTGCAGTTAGTTCCCAAACAGAACCATTAAAGACAATATTAATATAGAATTCAGAACTAATTTTACATCATCATCTTGACATTAAGGGTACGAACAGCATTGGATACTGAGATTCTATTCTCTCAAGTAAATACAAATTCATTTTTTCAGAGTTTACCACAAGCATAAATGATTGCACTGCATTCACCTAGACTGACTAGAGTGAATCCAGGTTCATTGTGGAATATAAATTCCGTTGATTCTGTTCATGAGATAAAATCTGTAAGTAACGAAATAGTTCAAAGTTGACGGAACAGAAAGTGCATTATTACATTATTTTTACAATATCTTCGTTTCAAGTGCCTGGATCTGATGAGATTAAAAAAGTTCAACATTCAATTAATGGTACGAATGTTCAGTTTGTTTAACAATATGATTGTAAGGACAATAAAAGTTAAATTTCCAAAATACATGATCATAACAATTTTGGAAGATAGAATTTATTTATATAAATTTTTTAAAAGTGAAAAGTGTGAAAATAAAATGTATTAAAATACAGAACATTTGAATACTGTATTAAAATATAGTATGGAATAAAAACGTTAGCTCCGTATGGATTTGAAGTTATAAACCATTATTTGTTACAAACATACAAGGTGAGTCGATAACATAATAATGTCAGATTAATACTAAGATTAATGTGTGGGTATGCCCACAATTATCATTAAATGCAATTTATCTCAGTATTTCCTAAAAAAATTATACAAACATAAACTTTCCTTTAAGAAAATCTCAATATTAAAGTCTGGTTTTATACATACATTTATATTACAAGTAAACATACATATATCGTAATGCAATGAATTTATGAGATGAATCACTAGCGATGTAAACGATGTAACGTTCAATTCAGTTGAAATAATTTACTAACAATTCATGGTTATATACTTATGTACATTCATTCAAAGTGATCTTCAATGATTTCTATATTGTCGCTTTTATATATGTATGTGGGCAACGTACTAGAATGTTATGATAAGTTTGAAGATATATGATGTGAAGTTTTTTTTACATAAATTAATTAAGTATTATGATGGATAATGACATTTTAATCGAAAAAGTTCGGGTTTATTAAAGGATGTGTGATATGTCCAAAAAGGAGTACTCTTTTACCTCAAAAAAGTATTATAAATGATAAATGTATCCTCCATCCTTAAGCTTGATGTTTTCATCAATAATTTTAGTACTTATCGTTGTCCTTGTATTATCCATTTTTCGTTTTTGTTATATTGTTCGAATATTGATGTAAATGTGTGAACGTTATATAGGTATTTCTGGTAACCACTTCATGCTGATCGCATTCATGAACTTATAAAATGTGTTTCGTTGGAAATTATGATCAGTCATGAGAAAAAACTCATTTAGGTACATAAAAACAAGTTTATTTTTGAAATTCTCATTTATGACTTATGAAATTATTCATTATAAAATTGATGTATACATACATATAAAGGGTGTTACGAAAAATGTGGACTATATTTCAAGGGGTGAAAGTAGAGATAATTTTCAATCGAAAATGCCATATTACATTTTTCCCGCTTAAGGCTGGCTTTCGTTCTTGTTCTCAAATTTTTTGCTGCTGCCGTGATTTTTGACCTAAGATCTAACAGATTACGTTGTGTTTTCGTAAGTTTTTTTTACAATAACTTTTGACCCAGATGGCCTAGAACCATGAACCTGGAATTGTTGAAAAGGTAATCGATCAGAGAAATTATTTTGTGAAACCGAATCATACCTTCATCTGCGTAATAAAGCATTTTTTTTTCTCAACAAAGAAAGGAGTTATATATTTTAAAAATGGGCGTCGTAGTCGTGAAGAAGTAATAACTCAAAAACGAGTGCCATTACAGCTAAACGGTAAAAAGATTTTGAAAGGTGAACTCTTTAGCGATATAATAAGTGCTTAAACATTATTCTAGGGCTGTTAGATGTTTGCATATAACAATTTCTAGACAGGAAAACATGGTGAAAATAAAAAAAACACAAAACTTTCAAATTCTCATAAACAAAACCGAAATGGGAAAAATGTAATATGTCATTTTCGACTGGAAATTATCTCTACTTTTACCCCTTGAAATATACTTCACGTTTTTCGGAACACCCTGTATACATTTGTATGTTTATATAGTCTATTTGTTTTAACGAAAAAAGACTTGTAAAATAAGATTCCAAAATCTACTGCCAGTTCGAAAAATCTACTGCGATTTTACAAGACGTTTACTGCACTTTTTATTTAATGGGATCTCAACAATAATGCTGTCAACTCAAGTGTCAAGTGTCAGTTTCAGTTTAGTTTTGTTTTGTGTAGTTTTAGATTTTAATTCGTTTAAATTATTTAAATGAAAAAATTTATGAGACATGTTATTTTGAAAATATTGATTTTAATTATTTAAAACCATGATTTAAATTCGAAAGTAAATTATGATGTAGTGCAGTTGTGATTTTAAACACTTTTGTTTTGTTAATATTTTATTTTGATTGATGCCTGGTCAATAATAATAAAAGTATAAAATAAGAATAAATGAAAACTTCTGGCAGAAAATCGGAACAGGTGAAAATGGCATTAAAATGCCCGTTTTGTAAAACATTTAAAGCTGAATTAAATACGTTAACATACTTATGTTGAATCAAATTAAAATTACAAAATGTAAAAAACGTAATCTGGTTTTAACAAAAATCCATTTTCATATTGCATTTTATTTTCTTTAATTTTCAGATGCCAGATGAATTTTGTAAAAAGTGTCGTGATAAAATCAAATCACATTTACACAAAACATCTGATAAGTGCACAACAAGAAGTCAAGTCATAAATGATTGCACTGCATTCACCTAGACTGACTAGAGTGAATCCAGGTTCATTGTGGAATATAAATTCCGTTGATTCTGTTCATGAGATAAAATCTGTAAGTAACGAAATAGTTCAAAGTTGACGGAACAGAAAGTGCATTATTACATTATTTTTACAATATCTTCGTTTCAAGTGCCTGGATCTGATGAGATTAAAAAAGTTCAACATTCAATTAACGGTACGAATGTTCAGTTTGTTTAACAATATGATTGTAAGGACAATAAAAGTTAAATTTCCAAAATACATGATCATAACAATTTTGGAAGATAGAATTTATTTATATAAATTTTTTAAAAGTGAAAAGTGTGAAAATAAAATGTATTAAAATACAGAACATTTGAATACTGTATTAAAATATAGTATGGAATAAAAACGTTAGCTCCGTATGGATTTGAAGTTATAAACCATTATTTGTTACAAACATACAAGGTGAGTCGATAACATAATAATGTCAGATTAATACTAAGATTAATGTGTGGGTATGCCCACAATTATCATTAAATGCAATTTATCTCAGTATTTCCTAAAAAAATTATACAAACATAAACTTTCCTTTAAGAAAATCTCAATATTAAAGTCTGGTTTTATACATACATTTATATTACAAGTAAACATACATATATCGTAATGCAATGAATTTATGAGATGAATCACTAGCGATGTAAACGATGTAACGTTCAATTCAGTTGAAATAATTTACTAACAATTCATGGTTATATACTTATGTACATTCATTCAAAGTGATCTTCAATGATTTCTATATTGTCGCTTTTATATATGTATGTGGGCAACGTACTAGAATGTTATGATAAGTTTGAAGATATATGATGTGAAGTTTTTTTTACATAAATTAATTAAGTATTATGATGGATAATGACATTTTAATCGAAAAAGTTCGGGTTTATTAAAGGATGTGTGATATGTCCAAAAAGGAGTACTCTTTTACCTCAAAAAAGTATTATAAATGATAAATGTATCCTCCATCCTTAAGCTTGATGTTTTCATCAATAATTTTAGTACTTATCGTTGTCCTTGTATTATCCATTTTTCGTTTTTGTTATATTGTTCGAATATTGATGTAAATATGTGAACGTTATATAGGTATTTCTGGTAACCACTTCATGCTGATCGCATTCATGAACTTATAAAATGTGTTTCGTTGGAAATTATGATCAGTCATGAGAAAAAACTCATTTAGGTACATAAAAACAAGTTTATTTTTGAAATTCTCATTTATGACTTATGAAATTATTCATTATAAAATTGATGTATACATACATATAAAGGGTGTTACGAAAAATGTGGACTATATTTCAAGGGGTGAAAGTAGAGATAATTTTCAATCGAAAATGCCATATTACATTTTTCCCGCTTAAGGCTGGCTTTCGTTCTTGTTCTCAAATTTTTTGCTGCTGCCGTGATTTTTGACCTAAGATCTAACAGATTACGTTGTGTTTTCGTAAGTTTTTTTTACAATAACTTTTGACCCAGATGGCCTAGAACCATGAACCTGGAATTGTTGAAAAGGTAATCGATCAGAGAAATTATTTTGTGAAACCGAATCATACCTTCATCTGCGTAATAAAGCATTTTTTTTTCTCAACAAAGAAAGGAGTTATATATTTTAAAAATGGGCGTCGTAGTCGTGAAGAAGTAATAACTCAAAAACGAGTGCCATTACAGCTAAACGGTAAAAAGATTTTGAAAGGTGAACTCTTTAGCGATATAATAAGTGCTTAAACATTATTCTAGGGCTGTTAGATGTTTGCATATAACAATTTCTAGACAGGAAAACATGGTGAAAATAAAAAAAACACAAAACTTTCAAATTCTCATAAACAAAACCGAAATGGGAAAAATGTAATATGTCATTTTCGACTGGAAATTATCTCTACTTTTACCCCTTGAAATATACTTCACGTTTTTCGGAACACCCTGTATACATTTGTATGTTTATATAGTCTATTTGTTTTAACGAAAAAAGACTTGTAAAATAAGATTCCAAAATCTACTGCCAGTTCGAAAAATCTACTGCGATTTTACAAGACGTTTACTGCACTTTTTATTTAATGGGATCTCAACAATAATGCTGTCAACTCAAGTGTCAAGTGTCAGTTTCAGTTTAGTTTTGTTTTGTGTAGTTTTAGATTTTAATTCGTTTAAATTATTTAAATGAAAAAATTTATGAGGCATGTTATTTTGAAAATATTGATTTTAATTATTTAAAACCATGATTTAAATTCGAAAGTAAATTATGATGTAGTGCAGTTGTGATTTTAAACACTTTTGTTTTGTTAATATTTTATTTTGATTGATGCCTGGTCAATAATAATAAAAGTATAAAATAAGAATAAATGAAAACTTCTGACAGAAAATCGGAACAGGTGAAAATGGCATTAAAATGCCCGTTTTGTAAAACATTTAAAGCTGAATTAAATACGTTAACATACTTATGTTGAATCAAATTAAAATTACAAAATGTAAAAAACGTAATCTGGTTTTAACAAAAATCCATTTTCATATTGCATTTTATTTTCTTTAATTTTCAGATGCCAGATGAATTTTGTAAAAAGTGTCGTGATAAAATCAAATCACATTTACACAAAACATCTGATAAGTGCACAACAAGAAGTCAAGTCATAAATGATTGCACTGCATTCACCTAGACTGACTAGAGTGAATCCAGGTTCATTGTGGAATATAAATTCCGTTGATTCTGTTCATGAGATAAAATCTGTAAGTAACGAAATAGTTCAAAGTTGACGGAACAGAAAGTGCATTATTACATTATTTTTACAATATCTTCGTTTCAAGTGCCTGGATCTGATGAGATTAAAAAAGTTCAACATTCAATTAATGGTACGAATGTTCAGTTTGTTTAACAATATGATTGTAAGGACAATAAAAGTTAAATTTCCAAAATACATGATCATAACAATTTTGGAAGATAGAATTTATTTATATAAATTTTTTAAAAGTGAAAAGTGTGAAAATAAAATGTATTAAAATACAGAACATTTGAATACTGTATTAAAATATAGTATGGAATAAAAACGTTAGCTCCGTATGGATTTGAAGTTATAAACCATTATTTGTTACAAACATACAAGGTGAGTCGATAACATAATAATGTCAGATTAATACTAAGATTAATGTGTGGGTATGCCCACAATTATCATTAAATGCAATTTATCTCAGTATTTCCTAAAAAAATTATACAAACATAAACTTTCCTTTAAGAAAATCTCAATATTAAAGTCTGGTTTTATACATACATTTATATTACAAGTAAACATACATATATCGTAATGCAATGAATTTATGAGATGAATCACTAGCGATGTAAACGATGTAACGTTCAATTCAGTTGAAATAATTTACTAACAATTCATGGTTATATACTTATGTACATTCATTCAAAGTGATCTTCAATGATTTCTATATTGTCGCTTTTATATATGTATGTGGGCAACGTACTAGAATGTTATGATAAGTTTGAAGATATATGATGTGAAGTTTTTTTTACATAAATTAATTAAGTATTATGATGGATAATGACATTTTAATCGAAAAAGTTCGGGTTTATTAAAGGATGTGTGATATGTCCAAAAAGGAGTACTCTTTTACCTCAAAAAAGTATTATAAATGATAAATGTATCCTCCATCCTTAAGCTTGATGTTTTCATCAATAATTTTAGTACTTATCGTTGTCCTTGTATTATCCATTTTTCGTTTTTGTTATATTGTTCGAATATTGATGTAAATGTGTGAACGTTATATAGGTATTTCTGGTAACCACTTCATGCTGATCGCATTCATGAACTTATAAAATGTGTTTCGTTGGAAATTATGATCAGTCATGAGAAAAAACTCATTTAGGTACATAAAAACAAGTTTATTTTTGAAATTCTCATTTATGACTTATGAAATTATTCATTATAAAATTGATGTATACATACATATAAAGGGTGTTACGAAAAATGTGGACTATATTTCAAGGGGTGAAAGTAGAGATAATTTTCAATCGAAAATGCCATATTACATTTTTCCCGCTTAAGGCTGGCTTTCGTTCTTGTTCTCAAATTTTTTGCTGCTGCCGTGATTTTTGACCTAAGATCTAACAGATTACGTTGTGTTTTCGTAAGTTTTTTTTACAATAACTTTTGACCCAGATGGCCTAGAACCATGAACCTGGAATTGTTGAAAAGGTAATCGATCAGAGAAATTATTTTGTGAAACCGAATCATACCTTCATCTGCGTAATAAAGCATTTTTTTTTCTCAACAAAGAAAGGAGTTATATATTTTAAAAATGGGCGTCGTAGTCGTGAAGAAGTAATAACTCAAAAACGAGTGCCATTACAGCTAAACGGTAAAAAGATTTTGAAAGGTGAACTCTTTAGCGATATAATAAGTGCTTAAACATTATTCTAGGGCTGTTAGATGTTTGCATATAACAATTTCTAGACAGGAAAACATGGTGAAAATAAAAAAAACACAAAACTTTCAAATTCTCATAAACAAAACCGAAATGGGAAAAATGTAATATGTCATTTTCGACTGGAAATTATCTCTACTTTTACCCCTTGAAATATACTTCACGTTTTTCGGAACACCCTGTATACATTTGTATGTTTATATAGTCTATTTGTTTTAACGAAAAAAGACTTGTAAAATAAGATTCCAAAATCTACTGCCAGTTCGAAAAATCTACTGCGATTTTACAAGACGTTTACTGCACTTTTTATTTAATGGGATCTCAACAATAATGCTGTCAACTCAAGTGTCAAGTGTCAGTTTCAGTTTAGTTTTGTTTTGTGTAGTTTTAGATTTTAATTCGTTTAAATTATTTAAATGAAAAAATTTATGAGGCATGTTATTTTGAAAATATTGATTTTAATTATTTAAAACCATGATTTAAATTCGAAAGTAAATTATGATGTAGTGCAGTTGTGATTTTAAACACTTTTGTTTTGTTAATATTTTATTTTGATTGATGCCTGGTCAATAATAATAAAAGTATAAAATAAGAATAAATGAAAACTTCTGGCAGAAAATCGGAACAGGTGAAAATGGCATTAAAATGCCCGTTTTGTAAAACATTTAAAGCTGAATTAAATACGTTAACATACTTATGTTGAATCAAATTAAAATTACAAAATGTAAAAAACGTAATCTGGTTTTAACAAAAATCCATTTTCATATTGCATTTTATTTTCTTTAATTTTCAGATGCCAGATGAATTTTGTAAAAAGTGTCGTGATAAAATCAAATCACATTTACACAAAACATCTGATAAGTGCACAACAAGAAGTCAAGTCATAAATGATTGCACTGCATTCATCTAGACTGACTAGAGTGAATCCAGGTTCATTGTGGAATATAAATTCCGTTGATTCTGTTCATGAGATAAAATCTGTAAGTAACGAAATAGTTCAAAGTTGACGGAACAGAAAGTGCATTATTACATTATTTTTACAATATCTTCGTTTCAAGTGCCTGGATCTGATGAGATTAAAAAAGTTCAACATTCAATTAATGGTACGAATGTTCAGTTTGTTTAACAATATGATTGTAAGGACAATAAAAGTTAAATTTCCAAAATACATGATCATAACAATTTTGGAAGATAGAATTTATTTATATAAATTTTTTAAAAGTGAAAAGTGTGAAAATAAAATGTATTAAAATACAGAACATTTGAATACTGTATTAAAATATAGTATGGAATAAAAACGTTAGCTCCGTATGGATTTGAAGTTATAAACCATTATTTGTTACAAACATACAAGGTGAGTCGATAACATAATAATGTCAGATTAATACTAAGATTAATGTGTGGGTATGCCCACAATTATCATTAAATGCAATTTATCTCAGTATTTCCTAAAAAAATTATACAAACATAAACTTTCCTTTAAGAAAATCTCAATATTAAAGTCTGGTTTTATACATACATTTATATTACAAGTAAACATACATATATCGTAATGCAATGAATTTATGAGATGAATCACTAGCGATGTAAACGATGTAACGTTCAATTCAGTTGAAATAATTTACTAACAATTCATGGTTATATACTTATGTACATTCATTCAAAGTGATCTTCAATGATTTCTATATTGTCGCTTTTATATATGTATGTGGGCAACGTACTAGAATGTTATGATAAGTTTGAAGATATATGATGTGAAGTTTTTTTTACATAAATTAATTAAGTATTATGATGGATAATGACATTTTAATCGAAAAAGTTCGGGTTTATTAAAGGATGTGTGATATGTCCAAAAAGGAGTACTCTTTTACCTCAAAAAAGTATTATAAATGATAAATGTATCCTCCATCCTTAAGCTTGATGTTTTCATCAATAATTTTAGTACTTATCGTTGTCCTTGTATTATCCATTTTTCGTTTTTGTTATATTGTTCGAATATTGATGTAAATGTGTGAACGTTATATAGGTATTTCTGGTAACCACTTCATGCTGATCGCATTCATGAACTTATAAAATGTGTTTCGTTGGAAATTATGATCAGTCATGAGAAAAAACTCATTTAGGTACATAAAAACAAGTTTATTTTTGAAATTCTCATTTATGACTTATGAAATTATTCATTATAAAATTGATGTATACATACATATAAAGGGTGTTACGAAAAATGTGGACTATATTTCAAGGGGTGAAAGTAGAGATAATTTTCAATCGAAAATGCCATATTACATTTTTCCCGCTTAAGGCTGGCTTTCGTTCTTGTTCTCAAATTTTTTGCTGCTGCCGTGATTTTTGACCTAAGATCTAACAGATTACGTTGTGTTTTCGTAAGTTTTTTTTACAATAACTTTTGACCCAGATGGCCTAGAACCATGAACCTGGAATTGTTGAAAAGGTAATCGATCAGAGAAATTATTTTGTGAAACCGAATCATACCTTCATCTGCGTAATAAAGCATTTTTTTTTCTCAACAAAGAAAGGAGTTATATATTTTAAAAATGGGCGTCGTAGTCGTGAAGAAGTAATAACTCAAAAACGAGTGCCATTACAGCTAAACGGTAAAAAGATTTTGAAAGGTGAACTCTTTAGCGATATAATAAGTGCTTAAACATTATTCTAGGGCTGTTAGATGTTTGCATATAACAATTTCTAGACAGGAAAACATGGTGAAAATAAAAAAAACACAAAACTTTCAAATTCTCATAAACAAAACCGAAATGGGAAAAATGTAATATGTCATTTTCGACTGGAAATTATCTCTACTTTTACCCCTTGAAATATACTTCACGTTTTTCGGAACACCCTGTATACATTTGTATGTTTATATAGTCTATTTGTTTTAACGAAAAAAGACTTGTAAAATAAGATTCCAAAATCTACTGCCAGTTCGAAAAATCTACTGCGATTTTACAAGACGTTTACTGCACTTTTTATTTAATGGGATCTCAACAATAATGCTGTCAACTCAAGTGTCAAGTGTCAGTTTCAGTTTAGTTTTGTTTTGTGTAGTTTTAGATTTTAATTCGTTTAAATTATTTAAATGAAAAAATTTATGAGGCATGTTATTTTGAAAATATTGATTTTAATTATTTAAAACCATGATTTAAATTCGAAAGTAAATTATGATGTAGTGCAGTTGTGATTTTAAACACTTTTGTTTTGTTAATATTTTATTTTGATTGATGCCTGGTCAATAATAATAAAAGTATAAAATAAGAATAAATGAAAACTTCTGACAGAAAATCGGAACAGGTGAAAATGGCATTAAAATGCCCGTTTTGTAAAACATTTAAAGCTGAATTAAATACGTTAACATACTTATGTTGAATCAAATTAAAATTACAAAATGTAAAAAACGTAATCTGGTTTTAACAAAAATCCATTTTCATATTGCATTTTATTTTCTTTAATTTTCAGATGCCAGATGAATTTTGTAAAAAGTGTCGTGATAAAATCAAATCACATTTACACAAAACATCTGATAAGTGCACAACAAGAAGTCAAGTCATAAATGATTGCACTGCATTCACCTAGACTGACTAGAGTGAATCCAGGTTCATTGTGGAATATAAATTCCGTTGATTCTGTTCATGAGATAAAATCTGTAAGTAACGAAATAGTTCAAAGTTGACGGAACAGAAAGTGCATTATTACATTATTTTTACAATATCTTCGTTTCAAGTGCCTGGATCTGATGAGATTAAAAAAGTTCAACATTCAATTAATGGTACGAATGTTCAGTTTGTTTAACAATATGATTGTAAGGACAATAAAAGTTAAATTTCCAAAATACATGATCATAACAATTTTGGAAGATAGAATTTATTTATATAAATTTTTTAAAAGTGAAAAGTGTGAAAATAAAATGTATTAAAATACAGAACATTTGAATACTGTATTAAAATATAGTATGGAATAAAAACGTTAGCTCCGTATGGATTTGAAGTTATAAACCATTATTTGTTACAAACATACAAGGTGAGTCGATAACATAATAATGTCAGATTAATACTAAGATTAATGTGTGGGTATGCCCACAATTATCATTAAATGCAATTTATCTCAGTATTTCCTAAAAAAATTATACAAACATAAACTTTCCTTTAAGAAAATCTCAATATTAAAGTCTGGTTTTATACATACATTTATATTACAAGTAAACATACATATATCGTAATGCAATGAATTTATGAGATGAATCACTAGCGATGTAAACGATGTAACGTTCAATTCAGTTGAAATAATTTACTAACAATTCATGGTTATATACTTATGTACATTCATTCAAAGTGATCTTCAATGATTTCTATATTGTCGCTTTTATATATGTATGTGGGCAACGTACTAGAATGTTATGATAAGTTTGAAGATATATGATGTGAAGTTTTTTTTACATAAATTAATTAAGTATTATGATGGATAATGACATTTTAATCGAAAAAGTTCGGGTTTATTAAAGGATGTGTGATATGTCCAAAAAGGAGTACTCTTTTACCTCAAAAAAGTATTATAAATGATAAATGTATCCTCCATCCTTAAGCTTGATGTTTTCATCAATAATTTTAGTACTTATCGTTGTCCTTGTATTATCCATTTTTCGTTTTTGTTATATTGTTCGAATATTGATGTAAATGTGTGAACGTTATATAGGTATTTCTGGTAACCACTTCATGCTGATCGCATTCATGAACTTATAAAATGTGTTTCGTTGGAAATTATGATCAGTCATGAGAAAAAACTCATTTAGGTACATAAAAACAAGTTTATTTTTGAAATTCTCATTTATGACTTATGAAATTATTCATTATAAAATTGATGTATACATACATATAAAGGGTGTTACGAAAAATGTGGACTATATTTCAAGGGGTGAAAGTAGAGATAATTTTCAATCGAAAATGCCATATTACATTTTTCCCGCTTAAGGCTGGCTTTCGTTCTTGTTCTCAAATTTTTTGCTGCTGCCGTGATTTTTGACCTAAGATCTAACAGATTACGTTGTGTTTTCGTAAGTTTTTTTTACAATAACTTTTGACCCAGATGGCCTAGAACAATGAACCTGGAATTGTTGAAAAGGTAATCGATCAGAGAAATTATTTTTTGAAATCGAATCATACCTTTATCTGCGTAATAAAGCATTTTTTTTTCTCAACAAAGAAAGGAGTTATATATTTTAAAAATGGGCGTCGTAGTCGTGAAGAAGTAATAACTCAAAAACGAGTGCCATTACAGCTAAACGGTAAAAAGATTTTGAGAGGTGAACTTTTTAGCGATATAATAAGTGCTTAAACATTATTCTAGGGCTGTTAGATGTTTGGATATAACAATTTCTAGACAGGAAAACATGGTGAAAATAAAAAAAACACAAACCTTTCAATTTCTCATAAACAACACCGAAACGGGAAAAATGTAATATGGCATTTTCGACTAGAAATTATCTCTACATTTTTCCCTTGAAATATACTTCACGTTTTTCGGAACACCCTGTATACATTTGTATGTTTATATAGTCTATTTGTTTTAACGAAAAAAGACTTGTAAAATAAGATTCCAAAATCTACTGCCAGTTCGAAAAATCTACTGCGATTTTAGAAGACGTTTACTGCACTTTTTATTTAATGGGATCTCAACAATAATGCTGTCAACTCAAGTGTCAAGTGTCAGTTTCAGTTTAGTTTTGTTTTGTGTAGTTTTAGATTTTAATTCGTTTACATTATTTAAATGAAAAAATTTATGAGGCATGTTATTTTGAAAATATTGATTTTAATTATTTAAAACCATGATTTAAATTCGAAAGTAAATTATGATGTAGTGCAGTTGTGATTTTAAACACTTTTGTTTTGTTAATATTTTATTTTGATTGATGCCTGGTCAATAATAATAAAAGTATAAAATAAGAATAAATGGAAACTTCTGGCAGAAAATCGGAACAGGTGAAAATGGCATTAAAATGCCCGTTTTGTAAAACATTTAAAGCTGAATTAAATACGTTAACATACTTATGTTGAATCAAATTAAAATTACAAAATGTAAAAAACGTAATCTGGTTTTAACAAAAATCCATTTTCATATTGCATTTTATTTTCTTTAATTTTCAGATGCCAGATGAATTTTGTAAAAAGTGTCGTGATAAAATCAAATCACATTTACACAAAACATCTGATAAGTGCACAACAAGAAGTCAAGTCAGTTCTGCAAATCGTTCTTTATTAATAATAATACATGTGCAAGATAGTACATCAATGTCAGTTCAAATCAATGAAAGTCAAAGTGCAGTTAGTTCCCAAACAGAACCATTAAAGACAATATTAATATAGAATTCAGAACTAATTTTACATCATCATCTTGACATTAAGGGTACGAACAGCATTGGATACTGAGATTCTATTCTCTCAAGTAAATACAAATTCATTTTTTCAGAGTTTACCACAAGCATAAATGATTGCACTGCATTCACCTAGACTGACTAGAGTGAATCCAGGTTCATTGTGGAATATAAATTCCGTTGATTCTGTTCATGAGATAAAATCTGTAAGTAACGAAATAGTTCAAAGTTGACGGAACAGAAAGTGCATTATTACATTATTTTTACAATATCTTCGTTTCAAGTGCCTGGATCTGATGAGATTAAAAAAGTTCAACATTCAATTAACGGTACGAATGTTCAGTTTGTTTAACAATATGATTGTAAGGACAATAAAAGTTAAATTTCCAAAATACATGATCATAACAATTTTGGAAGATAGAATTTATTTATATAAATTTTTTAAAAGTGAAAAGTGTGAAAATAAAATGTATTAAAATACAGAACATTTGAATACTGTATTAAAATATAGTATGGAATAAAAACGTTAGCTCCGTATGGATTTGAAGTTATAAACCATTATTTGTTACAAACATACAAGGTGAGTCGATAACATAATAATGTCAGATTAATACTAAGATTAATGTGTGGGTATGCCCACAATTATCATTAAATGCAATTTATCTCAGTATTTCCTAAAAAAATTATACAAACATAAACTTTCCTTTAAGAAAATCTCAATATTAAAGTCTGGTTTTATACATACATTTATATTACAAGTAAACATACATATATCGTAATGCAATGAATTTATGAGATGAATCACTAGCGATGTAAACGATGTAACGTTCAATTCAGTTGAAATAATTTACTAACAATTCATGGTTATATACTTATGTACATTCATTCAAAGTGATCTTCAATGATTTCTATATTGTCGCTTTTATATATGTATGTGGGCAACGTACTAGAATGTTATGATAAGTTTGAAGATATATGATGTGAAGTTTTTTTTACATAAATTAATTAAGTATTATGATGGATAATGACATTTTAATCGAAAAAGTTCGGGTTTATTAAAGGATGTGTAATATGTCCAAAAAGGAGTACTCTTTTACCTCAAAAAAGTATTATAAATGATAAATGTATCCTCCATCCTTAAGCTTGATGTTTTCATCAATAATTTTAGTACTTATCGTTGTCCTTGTATTATCCATTTTTCGTTTTTGTTATATTGTTCGAATATTGATGTAAATGTGTGAACGTTATATAGGTATTTCTGGTAACCACTTCATGCTGATCGCATTCATGAACTTATAAAATGTGTTTCGTTGGAAATTATGATCAGTCATGAGAAAAAACTCATTTAGGTACATAAAAACAAGTTTATTTTTGAAATTCTCATTTATGACTTATGAAATTATTCATTATAAAATTGATGTATACATACATATAAAGGGTGTTACGAAAAATGTGGACTATATTTCAAGGGGTGAAAGTAGAGATAATTTTCAATCGAAAATGCCATATTACATTTTTCCCGCTTAAGGCTGGCTTTCGTTCTTGTTCTCAAATTTTTTGCTGCTGCCGTGATTTTTGACCTAAGATCTAACAGATTACGTTGTGTTTTCGTACGTTTTTTTTTACAATAACTTTTGACCCAGATGGCCTAGAACCATGAACCTGGAATTGTTGAAAAGGTAATCGATCAGAGAAATTATTTTGTGAAACCGAATCATACCTTCATCTGCGTAATAAAGCATTTTTTTTTCTCAACAAAGAAAGGAGTTATATATTTTAAAAATGGGCGTCGTAGTCGTGAAGAAGTAATAACTCAAAAACGAGTGCCATTACAGCTAAACGGTAAAAAGATTTTGAAAGGTGAACTCTTTAGCGATATAATAAGTGCTTAAACATTATTCTAGGGCTGTTAGATGTTTGCATATAACAATTTCTAGACAGGAAAACATGGTGAAAATAAAAAAAACACAAAACTTTCAATTTCTCATAAACAAAACCGAAACGGGAAAAATGTAATATGGCATTTTCGACTGGAAATTATCTCTACTTTTACCCCTTGAAATATACTTCACGTTTTTCGGAACACCCTGTATACATTTGTATGTTTATATAGTCTATTTGTTTTAACGAAAAAAGACTTGTAAAATAAGATTCCAAAATCTACTGCCAGTTCGAAAAATCTACTGCGATTTTACAAGACGTTTACTGCACTTTTTATTTAATGGGATCTCAACAATAATGCTGTCAACTCAAGTGTCAAGTGTCAGTTTCAGTTTAGTTTTGTTTTGTGTAGTTTTAGATTTTAATTCGTTTAAATTATTTAAATGAAAAAATTTATGAGGCATGTTATTTTGAAAATATTGATTTTAATTATTTAAAACCATGATTTAAATTCGAAAGTAAATTATGATGTAGTGCAGTTGTGATTTTAAACACTTTTGTTTTGTTAATATTTTATTTTGATTGATGCCTGGTCAATAATAATAAAAGTATAAAATAAGAATAAATGGAAACTTCTGGCAGAAAATCGGAACAGGTGAAAATGGCATTAAAATGCCCGTTTTGTAAAACATTTAAAGCTGAATTAAATACGTTAACATACTTATGTTGAATCAAATTAAAATTACAAAATGTAAAAAACGTAATCTGGTTTTAACAAAAATCCATTTTCATATTGCATTTTATTTTCTTTAATTTTCAGATGCCAGATGAATTTTGTAAAAAGTGTCGTGATAAAATCAAATCACATTTACACAAAACATCTGATAAGTGCACAACAAGAAGTCAAGTCACAAATGATTGCACTGCATTCACCTAGACTGACTAGAGTGAATCCAGGTTCATTGTGGAATATAAATTCCGTTGATTCTGTTCATGAGATAAAATCTGTAAGTAACGAAATCGTTCAAAGTTGACGGAACAGAAAGTGCATTATTACATTATTTTTACAATATATTCGTTTCAAGTGCCTGGATCTGATGAGATTAAAAAAGTTCAACGTTCAATTAACGGTACGAATGTTCAGTTTGTTTAACAATATGATTGTAAGGACAATAAAAGTTAAATTTCCAAAATACATGATCATAACAATTTTGGAAGATAGAATTTATTTATATAAATTTTTTAAAAGTGAAAAGTGTGAAAATAAAATGTATTAAAATACAGAACATTTGAATACTGTATTAAAATATAGTATGGAATAAAAACGTTAGCTCCGTATGGATTTGAAGTTATAAACCATTATTTGTTACAAACATACAAGGTGAGTCGATAACATAATAATGTCAGATTAATACTAAGATTAATGTGTGGGTATGCCCACAATTATCATTAAATGCAATTTATCTCAGTATTTCCTAAAAAAATTATACAAACATAAACTTTCCTTTAAGAAAATCTCAATATTAAAGTCTGGTTTTATACATACATTTATATTACAAGTAAACATACATATATCGTAATGCAATGAATTTATGAGATGAATCACTAGCGATGTAAACGATGTAACGTTCAATTCAGTTGAAATAATTTACTAACAATTCATGGTTATATACTTATGTACATTCATTCAAAGTGATCTTCAATGATTTCTATATTGTCGCTTTTATATATGTATGTGGGCAACGTACTAGAATGTTATGATAAGTTTGAAGATATATGATGTGAAGTTTTTTTTACATAAATTAATTAAGTATTATGATGGATAATGACATTTTAATCGAAAAAGTTCGGGTTTATTAAAGGATGTGTGATATGTCCAAAAAGGAGTACTCTTTTACCTCAAAAAAGTATTATAAATGATAAATGTATCCTCCATCCTTAAGCTTGATGTTTTCATCAATAATTTTAGTACTTATCGTTGTCCTTGTATTATCCATTTTTCGTTTTTGTTATATTGTTCGAATATTGATGTAAATGTGTGAACGTTATATAGGTATTTCTGGTAACCACTTCATGCTGATCGCATTCATGAACTTATAAAATGTGTTTCGTTGGAAATTATGATCAGTCATGAGAAAAAACTCATTTACATAAAAACAAGTTTATTTTTAAAATTCTCATTTATGACTTATGAAATTATTCATTATAAAATTGATGTATACATACATATAAAGGGTGTTACGAAAAATGTGGACTATATTTCAAGGGGTGAAAGTAGAGATAATTTTCAGTCGAAAATGCCATATTACATTTTTCCCGCTTAAGGCTGGCTTTCGTTCTTGTTCTCAAATTTTTTGCTGCTGCCGTGATTTTTGACCTAAGATCTAACAGATTACGTTGTGTTTTCGTACGTTTTTTTTACAATAACTTTTGACCCAGATGGCCTAGAACCATGAACCTGGAATTGTTGAAAAGGTAATCGATCAGAGAAATTATTTTGTGAAACCGAATCATACCTTCATCTGCGTAATAAAGCATTTTTTTTTCTCAACAAAGAAAGGAGTTATATATTTTAAAAATGGGCGTCGTAGTCGTGAAGAAGTAATAACTCAAAAACGAGTGCCATTACAGCTAAACGGTAAAAAGATTTTGAAAGGTGAACTCTTTAGCGATATAATAAGTGCTTAAACATTATTCTAGGGCTGTTAGATGTTTGCATATAACAATTTCTAGACAGGAAAACATGGTGAAAATAAAAAAAACACAAAACTTTCAATTTCTCATAAACAAAACCGAAACGGGAAAAATGTAATATGGCATTTTCGACTGGAAATTATCTCTACTTTTACCCCTTGAAATATACTTCACGTTTTTCGGAACACCCTGTATACATTTGTATGTTTATATAGTCTATTTGTTTTAACGAAAAAAGACTTGTAAAATAAGATTCCAAAATCTACTGCCAGTTCGAAAAATCTACTGCGATTTTACAAGACGTTTACTGCACTTTTTATTTAATGGGATCTCAACAATAATGCTGTCAACTCAAGTGTCAAGTGTCAGTTTCAGTTTAGTTTTGTTTTGTGTAGTTTTAGATTTTAATTCGTTTACATTATTTAAATGAAAAAATTTATGAGGCATGTTATTTTGAAAATATTGATTTTAATTATTTAAAACCATGATTTAAATTCGAAAGTAAATTATGATGTAGTGCAGTTGTGATTTTAAACACTTTTGTTTTGTTAATATTTTATTTTGATTGATTATGCCTGGTCAATAATAATAAAAGTATAAAATAAGAATAAATGGAAACTTCTGGCAGAAAATCGGAACAGGTGAAAATGGCATTAAAATGCCCGTTTTGTAAAACATTTAAAGCTGAATTAAATACGTTAACATACTTATGTTGAATCAAATTAAAATTACAAAATGTAAAAAACGTAATCTGGTTTTAACAAAAATCCATTTTCATATTGCATTTTATTTTCTTTAATTTTCAGATGCCAGATGAATTTTGTAAAAAGTGTCGTGATAAAATCAAATCACATTTACACAAAACATCTGATAAGTGCACAACAAGAAGTCAAGTCACAAATGATTGCACTGCATTCACCTAGACTGACTAGAGTGAATCCAGGTTCATTGTGGAATATAAATTCCGTTGATTCTGTTCATGAGATAAAATCTGTAAGTAACGAAATCGTTCAAAGTTGACGGAACAGAAAGTGCATTATTACATTATTTTTACAATATCTTCGTTTCAAGTGCCTGGATCTGATGAGATTAAAAAAGTTCAACATTCAATTAATGGTACGAATGTTCAGTTTGTTTAACAATATGATTGTAAGGACAATAAAAGTTAAATTTCCAAAATACATGATCATAACAATTTTGGAAGATAGAATTTATTTATATAAATTGTTTAAAAGTGAAAAGTGTGAAAATAAAATGTATTAAAATACAGAACATTTGAATACTGTATTAAAATATAGTATGGAATAAAAACGTTAGCTCCGTATGGATTTGAAGTTATAAACCATTATTTGTTACAAACATACAAGGTGAGTCGATAACATAATAATGTCAGATTAATACTAAGATTAATGTGTGGGTATGCCCACAATTATCATTAAATGCAATTTATCTCAGTATTTCCTAAAAAAATTATACAAACATAAACTTTCCTTTAAGAAAATCTCAATATTAAAGTCTGGTTTTATACATACATTTATATTACAAGTAAACATACATATATCGTAATGCAATGAATTTATGAGATGAATCACTAGCGATGTAAACGATGTAACGTTCAATTCAGTTGAAATAATTTACTAACAATTCATGGTTATATACTTATGTACATTCATTCAAAGTGATCTTCAATGATTTCTATATTGTCGCTTTTATATATGTATGTGGGCAACGTACTAGAATGTTATGATAAGTTTGAAGATATATGATGTGAAGTTTTTTTTACATAAATTAATTAAGTATTATGATGGATAATGACATTTTAATCGAAAAAGTTCGGGTTTATTAAAGGATGTGTGATATGTCCAAAAAGGAGTACTCTTTTACCTCAAAAAAGTATTATAAATGATAAATGTATCCTCCATCCTTAAGCTTGATGTTTTCATCAATAATTTTAGTACTTATCGTTGTCCTTGTATTATCCATTTTTCGTTTTTGTTATATTGTTCGAATATTGATGTAAATGTGTGAACGTTATATAGGTATTTCTGGTAACCACTTCATGCTGATCGCATTCATGAACTTATAAAATGTGTTTCGTTGGAAATTATGATCAGTCATGAGAAAAAACTCATTTACATAAAAACAAGTTTATTTTTAAAATTCTCATTTATGACTTATGAAATTATTCATTATAAAATTGATGTATACATACATATAAAGGGTGTTACGAAAAATGTGGACTATATTTCAAGGGGTGAAAGTAGAGATAATTTTCAGTCGAAAATGCCATATTACATTTTTCCCGCTTAAGGCTGGCTTTCGTTCTTGTTCTCAAATTTTTTGCTGCTGCCGTGATTTTTGACCTAAGATCTAACAGATTACGTTGTGTTTTCGTACGTTTTTTTTACAATAACTTTTGACCCAGATGGCCTAGAACCATGAACCTGGAATTGTTGAAAAGGTAATCGATCAGAGAAATTATTTTGTGAAACCGAATCATACCTTCATCTGCGTAATAAAGCATTTTTTTTTCTCAACAAAGAAAGGAGTTATATATTTTAAAAATGGGCGTCGTAGTCGTGAAGAAGTAATAACTCAAAAACGAGTGCCATTACAGCTAAACGGTAAAAAGATTTTGAAAGGTGAACTCTTTAGCGATATAATAAGTGCTTAAACATTATTCTAGGGCTGTTAGATGTTTGCATATAACAATTTCTAGACAGGAAAACATGGTGAAAATAAAAAAAACACAAAACTTTCAATTTCTCATAAACAAAACCGAAACGGGAAAAATGTAATATGGCATTTTCGACTGGAAATTATCTCTACTTTTACCCCTTGAAATATACTTCACGTTTTTCGGAACACCCTGTATACATTTGTATGTTTATATAGTCTATTTGTTTTAACGAAAAAAGACTTGTAAAATAAGATTCCAAAATCTACTGCCAGTTCGAAAAATCTACTGCGATTTTACAAGACGTTTACTGCACTTTTTATTTAATGGGATCTCAACAATAATGCTGTCAACTCAAGTGTCAAGTGTCAGTTTCAGTTTAGTTTTGTTTTGTGTAGTTTTAGATTTTAATTCGTTTACATTATTTAAATGAAAAAATTTATGAGGCATGTTATTTTGAAAATATTGATTTTAATTATTTAAAACCATGATTTAAATTCGAAAGTAAATTATGATGTAGTGCAGTTGTGATTTTAAACACTTTTGTTTTGTTAATATTTTATTTTGATTGATTATGCCTGGTCAATAATAATAAAAGTATAAAATAAGAATAAATGGAAACTTCTGGCAGAAAATCGGAACAGGTGAAAATGGCATTAAAATGCCCGTTTTGTAAAACATTTAAAGCTGAATTAAATACGTTAACATACTTATGTTGAATCAAATTAAAATTACAAAATGTAAAAAACGTAATCTGGTTTTAACAAAAATCCATTTTCATATTGCATTTTATTTTCTTTAATTTTCAGATGCCAGATGAATTTTGTAAAAAGTGTCGTGATAAAATCAAATCACATTTACACAAAACATCTGATAAGTGCACAACAAGAAGTCAAGTCACAAATGATTGCACTGCATTCACCTAGACTGACTAGAGTGAATCCAGGTTCATTGTGGAATATAAATTCCGTTGATTCTGTTCATGAGATAAAATCTGTAAGTAACGAAATCGTTCAAAGTTGACGGAACAGAAAGTGCATTATTACATTATTTTTACAATATCTTCGTTTCAAGTGCCTGGATCTGATGAGATTAAAAAAGTTCAACATTCAATTAATGGTACGAATGTTCAGTTTGTTTAACAATATGATTGTAAGGACAATAAAAGTTAAATTTCCAAAATACATGATCATAACAATTTTGGAAGATAGAATTTATTTATATAAATTGTTTAAAAGTGAAAAGTGTGAAAATAAAATGTATTAAAATACAGAACATTTGAATACTGTATTAAAATATAGTATGGAATAAAAACGTTAGCTCCGTATGGATTTGAAGTTATAAACCATTATTTGTTACAAACATACAAGGTGAGTCGATAACATAATAATGTCAGATTAATACTAAGATTAATGTGTGGGTATGCCCACAATTATCATTAAATGCAATTTATCTCAGTATTTCCTAAAAAAATTATACAAACATAAACTTTCCTTTAAGAAAATCTCAATATTAAAGTCTGGTTTTATACATACATTTATATTACAAGTAAACATACATATATCGTAATGCAATGAATTTATGAGATGAATCACTAGCGATGTAAACGATGTAACGTTCAATTCAGTTGAAATAATTTACTAACAATTCATGGTTATATACTTATGTACATTCATTCAAAGTGATCTTCAATGATTTCTATATTGTCGCTTTTATATATGTATGTGGGCAACGTACTAGAATGTTATGATAAGTTTGAAGATATATGATGTGAAGTTTTTTTTACATAAATTAATTAAGTATTATGATGGATAATGACATTTTAATCGAAAAAGTTCGGGTTTATTAAAGGATGTGTGATATGTCCAAAAAGGAGTACTCTTTTACCTCAAAAAAGTATTATAAATGATAAATGTATCCTCCATCCTTAAGCTTGATGTTTTCATCAATAATTTTAGTACTTATCGTTGTCCTTGTATTATCCATTTTTCGTTTTTGTTATATTGTTCGAATATTGATGTAAATGTGTGAACGTTATATAGGTATTTCTGGTAACCACTTCATGCTGATCGCATTCATGAACTTATAAAATGTGTTTCGTTGGAAATTATGATCAGTCATGAGAAAAAACTCATTTAGGTACATAAAAACAAGTTTATTTTTGAAATTCTCATTTATGACTTATGAAATTATTCATTATAAAATTGATGTATACATACATATAAAGGGTGTTACGAAAAATGTGGACTATATTTCAAGGGGTGAAAGTAGAGATAATTTTCAATCGAAAATGCCATATTACATTTTTCCCGCTTAAGGCTGGCTTTCGTTCTTGTTCTCAAATTTTTTGCTGCTGCCGTGATTTTTGACCTAAGATCTAACAGATTACGTTGTGTTTTCGTAAGTTTTTTTTACAATAACTTTTGACCCAGATGGCCTAGAACAATGAACCTGGAATTGTTGAAAAGGTAATCGATCAGAGAAATTATTTTTTGAAATCGAATCATACCTTTATCTGCGTAATAAAGCATTTTTTTTTCTCAACAAAGAAAGGAGTTATATATTTTAAAAATGGGCGTCGTAGTCGTGAAGAAGTAATAACTCAAAAACGAGTGCCATTACAGCTAAACGGTAAAAAGATTTTGAGAGGTGAACTTTTTAGCGATATAATAAGTGCTTAAACATTATTCTAGGGCTGTTAGATGTTTGGATATAACAATTTCTAGACAGGAAAACATGGTGAAAATAAAAAAAACACAAACCTTTCAATTTCTCATAAACAACACCGAAACGGGAAAAATGTAATATGGCATTTTCGACTAGAAATTATCTCTACATTTTTCCCTTGAAATATACTTCACGTTTTTCGGAACACCCTGTATACATTTGTATGTTTATATAGTCTATTTGTTTTAACGAAAAAAGACTTGTAAAATAAGATTCCAAAATCTACTGCCAGTTCGAAAAATCTACTGCGATTTTAGAAGACGTTTACTGCACTTTTTATTTAATGGGATCTCAACAATAATGCTGTCAACTCAAGTGTCAAGTGTCAGTTTCAGTTTAGTTTTGTTTTGTGTAGTTTTAGATTTTAATTCGTTTACATTATTTAAATGAAAAAATTTATGAGGCATGTTATTTTGAAAATATTGATTTTAATTATTTAAAACCATGATTTAAATTCGAAAGTAAATTATGATGTAGTGCAGTTGTGATTTTAAACACTTTTGTTTTGTTAATATTTTATTTTGATTGATGCCTGGTCAATAATAATAAAAGTATAAAATAAGAATAAATGGAAACTTCTGGCAGAAAATCGGAACAGGTGAAAATGGCATTAAAATGCCCGTTTTGTAAAACATTTAAAGCTGAATTAAATACGTTAACATACTTATGTTGAATCAAATTAAAATTACAAAATGTAAAAAACGTAATCTGGTTTTAACAAAAATCCATTTTCATATTGCATTTTATTTTCTTTAATTTTCAGATGCCAGATGAATTTTGTAAAAAGTGTCGTGATAAAATCAAATCACATTTACACAAAACATCTGATGAGTGCAAATCGTTCTTTATTAATAATAATACATGTGCAAGATAGTACATCAATGTCAGTTCAAATCAATGAAAGTCAAAGTGCAGTTAGTTCCCAAACAGAACCATTAAAGACAATATTAATATAGAATTCAGAACTAATTTTACATCATCATCTTGACATTAAGGGTACGAACAGCATTGGATACTGAGATTCTATTCTCTCAAGTAAATACAAATTCATTTTTTCAGAGTTTACCACAAGCATAAATGATTGCACTGCATTCACCTAGACTGACTAGAGTGAATCCAGGTTCATTGTGGAATATAAATTCCGTTGATTCTGTTCATGAGATAAAATCTGTAAGTAACGAAATAGTTCAAAGTTGACGGAACAGAAAGTGCATTATTACATTATTTTTACAATATCTTCGTTTCAAGTGCCTGGATCTGATGAGATTAAAAAAGTTCAACATTCAATTAACGGTACGAATGTTCAGTTTGTTTAACAATATGATTGTAAGGACAATAAAAGTTAAATTTCCAAAATACATGATCATAACAATTTTGGAAGATAGAATTTATTTATATAAATTTTTTAAAAGTGAAAAGTGTGAAAATAAAATGTATTAAAATACAGAACATTTGAATATTGTATTAAAATATAGTATGGAATAAAAACGTTAGCTCCGTATGGATTTGAAGTTATAAACCATTATTTGTTACAAACATACAAGGTGAGTCGATAACATAATAATGTCAGATTAATACTAAGATTAATGTGTGGGTATGCCCACAATTATCATTAAATGCAATTTATCTCAGTATTTCCTAAAAAAATTATACAAACATAAACTTTCCTTTAAGAAAATCTCAATATTAAAGTCTGGTTTTATACATACATTTATATTACAAGTAAACATACATATATCGTAATGCAATGAATTTATGAGATGAATCACTAGCGATGTAAACGATGTAACGTTCAATTCAGTTGAAATAATTTACCAACAATTCATGGTTATATACTTATGTACATTCATTCAAAGTGATCTTCAATGATTTCTATATTGTCGCTTTTATATATGTATGTGGGCAACGTACTAGAATGTTATGATAAGTTTGAAGATATATGATGTGAAGTTTTTTTTACATAAATTAATTAAGTATTATGATGGATAATGACATTTTAATCGAAAAAGTTCGGGTTTATTAAAGGATGTGTGATATGTCCAAAAAGGAGTACTCTTTTACCTCAAAAAAGTATTATAAATGATAAATGTATCCTCCATCCTTAAGCTTGATGTTTTCATCAATAATTTTAGTACTTATCGTTGTCCTTGTATTATCCATTTTTCGTTTTTGTTATATTGTTCGAATATTGATGTAAATGTGTGAACGTTATATAGGTATTTCTGGTAACCACTTCATGCTGATCGCATTCATGAACTTATAAAATGTGTTTCGTTGGAAATTATGATCAGTCATGAGAAAAAACTCATTTAGGTACATAAAAACAAGTTTATTTTTGAAATTCTCATTTATGACTTATGAAATTATTCATTATAAAATTGATGTATACATACATATAAAGGGTGTTACGAAAAATGTGGACTATATTTCAAGGGGTGAAAGTAGAGATAATTTTCAATCGAAAATGCCATATTACATTTTTCCCGCTTAAGGCTGGCTTTCGTTCTTGTTCTCAAATTTTTTGCTGCTGCCGTGATTTTTGACCTAAGATCTAACAGATTACGTTGTGTTTTCGTAAGTTTTTTTTACAATAACTTTTGACCCAGATGGCCTAGAACCATGAACCTGGAATTGTTGAAAAGGTAATCGATCAGAGAAATTATTTTGTGAAACCGAATCATACCTTCATCTGCGTAATAAAGCATTTTTTTTTCTCAACAAAGAAAGGAGTTATATATTTTAAAAATGGGCGTCGTAGTCGTGAAGAAGTAATAACTCAAAAACGAGTGCCATTACAGCTAAACGGTAAAAAGATTTTGAAAGGTGAACTCTTTAGCGATATAATAAGTGCTTAAACATTATTCTAGGGCTGTTAGATGTTTGCATATAACAATTTCTAGACAGGAAAACATGGTGAAAATAAAAAAAACACAAAACTTTCAAATTCTCATAAACAAAACCGAAATGGGAAAAATGTAATATGTCATTTTCGACTGGAAATTATCTCTACTTTTACCCCTTGAAATATACTTCACGTTTTTCGGAACACCCTGTATACATTTGTATGTTTATATAGTCTATTTGTTTTAACGAAAAAAGACTTGTAAAATAAGATTCCAAAATCTACTGCCAGTTCGAAAAATCTACTGCGATTTTACAAGACGTTTACTGCACTTTTTATTTAATGGGATCTCAACAATAATGCTGTCAACTCAAGTGTCAAGTGTCAGTTTCAGTTTAGTTTTGTTTTGTGTAGTTTTAGATTTTAATTCGTTTACATTATTTAAATGAAAAAATTTATGAGGCATGTTATTTTGAAAATATTGATTTTAATTATTTAAAACCATGATTTAAATTCGAAAGTAAATTATGATGTAGTGCAGTTGTGATTTTAAACACTTTTGTTTTGTTAATATTTTATTTTGATTGATGCCTGGTCAATAATAATAAAAGTAAAATAAGAATAAATGGAAACTTCTGGCAGAAAATCGGAACAGGTGAAAATGGCATTAAAATGCCCGTTTTGTAAAACATTTAAAGCTGAATTAAATACGTTAACATACTTATGTTGAATCAAATTAAAATTACAAAATGTAAAAAACGTAATCTGGTTTTAACAAAAATCCATTTTCATATTGCATTTTATTTTCTTTAATTTTCAGATGCCAGATGAATTTTGTAAAAAGTGTCGTGATAAAATCAAATCACATTTACACAAAACATCTGATAAGTGCACAACAAGAAGTCAAGTCACAAATGATTGCACTGCATTCACCTAGACTGACTAGAGTGAATCCAGGTTCATTGTGGAATATAAATTCCGTTGATTCTGTTCATGAGATTAAATCTGTAAGTAACGAAATAGTTCAAAGTTGACGGAACAGAAAGTGCATTATTACATTATTTTTACAATATCTTCGTTTCAAGTGCCTGGATCTGATGAGATTAAAAAAGTTCAACGTTCAATTAACGGTACGAATGTTCAGTTTGTTTAACAATATGATTGTAAGGACAATAAAAGTTAAATTTCCAAAATACATGATCATAACAATTTTGGAAGATAGAATTTATTTATATAAATTTTTTAAAAGTGAAAAGTGTGAAAATAAAATGTATTAAAATACAGAACACTTGAATACTGTATTAAAATATAGTATGGAATAAAAACGTTAGCTCCGTATGGATTTGAAGTTATAAACCATTATTTGTTACAAACATACAAGGTGAGTCGATAACATAATAATGTCAGATTAATACTAAGATTAATGTGTGGGTATGCCCACAATTATCATTAAATGCAATTTATCTCAGTATTTCCTAAAAAAATTATACAAACATAAACTTTCCTTTAAGAAAATCTCAATATTAAAGTCTGGTTTTATACATACATTTATATTACAAGTAAACATACATATATCGTAATGCAATGAATTTATGAGATGAATCACTAGCGATGTAAACGATGTAACGTTCAATTCAGTTGAAATAATTTACTAACAATTCATGGTTATATACTTATGTACATTCATTCAAAGTGATCTTCAATGATTTCTATATTGTCGCTTTTATATATGTATGTGGGCAACGTACTAGAATGTTATGATAAGTTTGAAGATATATGATGTGAAGTTTTTTTTACATAAATTAATTAAGTATTATGATGGATAATGACATTTTAATCGAAAAAGTTCGGGTTTATTAAAGGATGTGTGATATGTCCAAAAAGGAGTACTCTTTTACCTCAAAAAAGTATTATAAATGATAAATGTATCCTCCATCCTTAAGCTTGATGTTTTCATCAATAATTTTAGTACTTATCGTTGTCCTTGTATTATCCATTTTTCGTTTTTGTTATATTGTTCGAATATTGATGTAAATGTGTGAACGTTATATAGGTATTTCTGGTAACCACTTCATGCTGATCGCATTCATGAACTTATAAAATGTGTTTCGTTGGAAATTATGATCAGTCATGAGAAAAAACTCATTTACATAAAAACAAGTTTATTTTTAAAATTCTCATTTATGACTTATGAAATTATTCATTATAAAATTGATGTATACATACATATAAAGGGTGTTACGAAAAATGTGGACTATATTTCAAGGGGTGAAAGTAGAGATAATTTTCAATCGAAAATGCCATATTACATTTTTCCCGCTTAAGGCTGGCTTTCGTTCTTGTTCTCAAATTTTTTGCTGCTGCCGTGATTTTTGACCTAAGATCTAACAGATTACGTTGTGTTTTCGTACGTTTTTTTTTACAATAACTTTTGACCCAGATGGCCTAGAACCATGAACCTGGAATTGTTGAAAAGGTAATCGATCAGAGAAATTATTTTGTGAAACCGAATCATACCTTCATCTGCGTAATAAAGCATTTTTTTTTCTCAACAAAGAAAGGAGTTATATATTTTAAAAATGGGCGTCGTAGTCGTGAAGAAGTAATAACTCAAAAACGAGTGCCATTACAGCTAAACGGTAAAAAGATTTTGAAAGGTGAACTCTTTAGCGATATAATAAGTGCTTAAACATTATTCTAGGGCTGTTAGATGTTTGCATATAACAATTTCTAGACAGGAAAACATGGTGAAAATAAAAAAAACACAAAACTTTCAATTTCTCATAAACAAAACCGAAACGGGAAAAATGTAATATGGCATTTTCGACTGGAAATTATCTCTACTTTTACCCCTTGAAATATACTTCACGTTTTTCGGAACACCCTGTATACATTTGTATGTTTATATAGTCTATTTGTTTTAACGAAAAAAGACTTGTAAAATAAGATTCCAAAATCTACTGCCAGTTCGAAAAATCTACTGCGATTTTAGAAGACGTTTACTGCACTTTTTATTTAATGGGATCTCAACAATAATGCTGTCAACTCAAGTGTCAAGTGTCAGTTTCAGTTTAGTTTTGTTTTGTGTAGTTTTAGATTTTAATTCGTTTACATTATTTAAATGAAAAAATTTATGAGGCATGTTATTTTGAAAATATTGATTTTAATTATTTAAAACCATGATTTAAATTCGAAAGTAAATTATGATGTAGTGCAGTTGTGATTTTAAACACTTTTGTTTTGTTAATATTTTATTTTGATTGATGCCTGGTCAATAATAATAAAAGTATAAAATAAGAATAAATGGAAACTTCTGGCAGAAAATCGGAACAGGTGAAAATGGCATTAAAATGCCCGTTTTGTAAAACATTTAAAGCTGAATTAAATACGTTAACATACTTATGTTGAATCAAATTAAAATTACAAAATGTAAAAAACGTAATCTGGTTTTAACAAAAATCCATTTTCATATTGCATTTTATTTTCTTTAATTTTCAGATGCCAGATGAATTTTGTAAAAAGTGTCGTGATAAAATCAAATCACATTTACACAAAACATCTGATAAGTGCACAACAAGAAGTCAAGTCACAAATGATTGCACTGCATTCACCTAGACTGACTAGAGTGAATCCAGGTTCATTGTGGAATATAAATTCCGTTGATTCTGTTCATGAGATAAAATCTGTAAGTAACGAAATCGTTCAAAGTTGACGGAACAGAAAGTGCATTATTACATTATTTTTACAATATATTCGTTTCAAGTGCCTGGATCTGATGAGATTAAAAAAGTTCAACGTTCAATTAACGGTACGAATGTTCAGTTTGTTTAACAGTATGATTGTAAGGACAATAAAAGTTAAATTTCCAAAATACATGATCATAACAATTTTGGAAGATAGAATTTATTTATATAAATTTTTTAAAAGTGAAAAGTGTGAAAATAAAATGTATTAAAATACAGAACATTTGAATACTGTATTAAAATATAGTATGGAATAAAAACGTTAGCTCCGTATGGATTTGAAGTTATAAACCATTATTTGTTACAAACATACAAGGTGAGTCGATAACATAATAATGTCAGATTAATACTAAGATTAATGTGTGGGTATGCCCACAATTATCATTAAATGCAATTTATCTCAGTATTTCCTAAAAAAATTATACAAACATAAACTTTCCTTTAAGAAAATCTCAATATTAAAGTCTGGTTTTATACATACATTTATATTACAAGTAAACATACATATATCGTAATGCAATGAATTTATGAGATGAATCACTAGCGATGTAAACGATGTAACGTTCAATTCAGTTGAAATAATTTACTAACAATTCATGGTTATATACTTATGTACATTCATTCAAAGTGATCTTCAATGATTTCTATATTGTCGCTTTTATATATGTATGTGGGCAACGTACTAGAATGTTATGATAAGTTTGAAGATATATGATGTGAAGTTTTTTTTACATAAATTAATTAAGTATTATGATGGATAATGACATTTTAATCGAAAAAGTTCGGGTTTATTAAAGGATGTGTGATATGTCCAAAAAGGAGTACTCTTTTACCTCAAAAAAGTATTATAAATGATAAATGTATCCTCCATCCTTAAGCTTGATGTTTTCATCAATAATTTTAGTACTTATCGTTGTCCTTGTATTATCCATTTTTCGTTTTTGTTATATTGTTCGAATATTGATGTAAATGTGTGAACGTTATATAGGTATTTCTGGTAACCACTTCATGCTGATCGCATTCATGAACTTATAAAATGTGTTTCGTTGGAAATTATGATCAGTCATGAGAAAAAACTCATTTAGGTACATAAAAACAAGTTTATTTTTGAAATTCTCATTTATGACTTATGAAATTATTCATTATAAAATTGATGTATACATACATATAAAGGGTGTTACGAAAAATGTGGACTATATTTCAAGGGGTGAAAGTAGAGATAATTTTCAGTCGAAAATGCCATATTACATTTTTCCCGCTTAAGGCTGGCTTTCGTTCTTGTTCTCAAATTTTTTGCTGCTGCCGTGATTTTTGACCTAAGATCTAACAGATTACGTTGTGTTTTCGTACGTTTTTTTTACAATAACTTTTGACCCAGATGGCCTAGAACCATGAACCTGGAATTGTTGAAAAGGTAATCGATCAGAGAAATTATTTTGTGAAACCGAATCATACCTTCATCTGCGTAATAAAGCATTTTTTTTTCTCAACAAAGAAAGGAGTTATATATTTTAAAAATGGGCGTCGTAGTCGTGAAGAAGTAATAACTCAAAAACGAGTGCCATTACAGCTAAACGGTAAAAAGATTTTGAAAGGTGAACTCTTTAGCGATATAATAAGTGCTTAAACATTATTCTAGGGCTGTTAGATGTTTGCATATAACAATTTCTAGACAGGAAAACATGGTGAAAATAAAAAAAACACAAAACTTTCAATTTCTCATAAACAAAACCGAAACGGGAAAAATGTAATATGGCATTTTCGACTGGAAATTATCTCTACTTTTACCCCTTGAAATATACTTCACGTTTTTCGGAACACCCTGTATACATTTGTATGTTTATATAGTCTATTTGTTTTAACGAAAAAAGACTTGTAAAATAAGATTCCAAAATCTACTGCCAGTTCGAAAAATCTACTGCGATTTTACAAGACGTTTACTGCACTTTTTATTTAATGGGATCTCAACAATAATGCTGTCAACTCAAGTGTCAAGTGTCAGTTTCAGTTTAGTTTTGTTTTGTGTAGTTTTAGATTTTAATTCGTTTACATTATTTAAATGAAAAAATTTATGAGGCATGTTATTTTGAAAATATTGATTTTAATTATTTAAAACCATGATTTAAATTCGAAAGTAAATTATGATGTAGTGCAGTTGTGATTTTAAACACTTTTGTTTTGTTAATATTTTATTTTGATTGATGCCTGGTCAATAATAATAAAAGTATAAAATAAGAATAAATGGAAACTTCTGGCAGAAAATCGGAACAGGTGAAAATGGCATTAAAATGCCCGTTTTGTAAAACATTTAAAGCTGAATTAAATACGTTAACATACTTATGTTGAATCAAATTAAAATTACAAAATGTAAAAAACGTAATCTGGTTTTAACAAAAATCCATTTTCATATTGCATTTTATTTTCTTTAATTTTCAGATGCCAGATGAATTTTGTAAAAAGTGTCGTGATAAAATCAAATCACATTTACACAAAACATCTGATAAGTGCACAACAAGAAGTCAAGTCACAAATGATTGCACTGCATTCACCTAGACTGACTAGAGTGAATCCAGGTTCATTGTGGAATATAAATTCCGTTGATTCTGTTCATGAGATAAAATCTGTAAGTAACGAAATAGTTCAAAGTTGACGGAACAGAAAGTGCATTATTACATTATTTTTACAATATCTTCGTTTCAAGTGCCTGGATCTGATGAGATTAAAAAAGTTCAACATTCAATTAATGGTACGAATGTTCAGTTTGTTTAACAATATGATTGTAAGGACAATAAAAGTTAAATTTCCAAAATACATGATCATAACAATTTTGGAAGATAGAATTTATTTATATAAATTTTTTAAAAGTGAAAAGTGTGAAAATAAAATGTATTAAAATACAGAACATTTGAATACTGTATTAAAATATAGTATGGAATAAAAACGTTAGCTCCGTATGGATTTGAAGTTATAAACCATTATTTGTTACAAACATACAAGGTGAGTCGATAACATAATAATGTCAGATTAATACTAAGATTAATGTGTGGGTATGCCCACAATTATCATTAAATGCAATTTATCTCAGTATTTCCTAAAAAAATTATACAAACATAAACTTTCCTTTAAGAAAATCTCAATATTAAAGTCTGGTTTTATACATACATTTATATTACAAGTAAACATACATATATCGTAATGCAATGAATTTATGAGATGAATCACTAGCGATGTAAACGATGTAACGTTCAATTCAGTTGAAATAATTTACTAACAATTCATGGTTATATACTTATGTACATTCATTCAAAGTGATCTTCAATGATTTCTATATTGTCGCTTTTATATATGTATGTGGGCAACGTACTAGAATGTTATGATAAGTTTGAAGATATATGATGTGAAGTTTTTTTTACATAAATTAATTAAGTATTATGATGGATAATGACATTTTAATCGAAAAAGTTCGGGTTTATTAAAGGATGTGTGATATGTCCAAAAAGGAGTACTCTTTTACCTCAAAAAAGTATTATAAATGATAAATGTATCCTCCATCCTTAAGCTTGATGTTTTCATCAATAATTTTAGTACTTATCGTTGTCCTTGTATTATCCATTTTTCGTTTTTGTTATATTGTTCGAATATTGATGTAAATGTGTGAACGTTATATAGGTATTTCTGGTAACCACTTCATGCTGATCGCATTCATGAACTTATAAAATGTGTTTCGTTGGAAATTATGATCAGTCATGAGAAAAAACTCATTTAGGTACATAAAAACAAGTTTATTTTTGAAATTCTCATTTATGACTTATGAAATTATTCATTATAAAATTGATGTATACATACATATAAAGGGTGTTACGAAAAATGTGGACTATATTTCAAGGGGTGAAAGTAGAGATAATTTTCAATCGAAAATGCCATATTACATTTTTCCCGCTTAAGGCTGGCTTTCGTTCTTGTTCTCAAATTTTTTGCTGCTGCCGTGATTTTTGACCTAAGATCTAACAGATTACGTTGTGTTTTCGTAAGTTTTTTTTACAATAACTTTTGACCCAGATGGCCTAGAACAATGAACCTGGAATTGTTGAAAAGGTAATCGATCAGAGAAATTATTTTTTGAAATCGAATCATACCTTTATCTGCGTAATAAAGCATTTTTTTTTCTCAACAAAGAAAGGAGTTATATATTTTAAAAATGGGCGTCGTAGTCGTGAAGAAGTAATAACTCAAAAACGAGTGCCATTACAGCTAAACGGTAAAAAGATTTTGAGAGGTGAACTTTTTAGCGATATAATAAGTGCTTAAACATTATTCTAGGGCTGTTAGATGTTTGGATATAACAATTTCTAGACAGGAAAACATGGTGAAAATAAAAAAAACACAAACCTTTCAATTTCTCATAAACAACACCGAAACGGGAAAAATGTAATATGGCATTTTCGACTAGAAATTATCTCTACATTTTTCCCTTGAAATATACTTCACGTTTTTCGGAACACCCTGTATACATTTGTATGTTTATATAGTCTATTTGTTTTAACGAAAAAAGACTTGTAAAATAAGATTCCAAAATCTACTGCCAGTTCGAAAAATCTACTGCGATTTTACAAGACGTTTACTGCACTTTTTATTTAATGGGATCTCAACAATAATGCTGTCAACTCAAGTGTCAAGTGTCAGTTTCAGTTTAGTTTTGTTTTGTGTAGTTTTAGATTTTAATTCGTTTACATTATTTAAATGAAAAAATTTATGAGGCATGTTATTTTGAAAATATTGATTTTAATTATTTAAAACCATGATTTAAATTCGAAAGTAAATTATGATGTAGTGCAGTTGTGATTTTAAACACTTTTGTTTTGTTAATATTTTATTTTGATTGATGCCTGGTCAATAATAATAAAAGTATAAAATAAGAATAAATGGAAACTTCTGGCAGAAAATCGGAACAGGTGAAAATGGCATTAAAATGCCCGTTTTGTAAAACATTTAAAGCTGAATTAAATACGTTAACATACTTATGTTGAATCAAATTAAAATTACAAAATGTAAAAAACGTAATCTGGTTTTAACAAAAATCCATTTTCATATTGCATTTTATTTTCTTTAATTTTCAGATGCCAGATGAATTTTGTAAAAAGTGTCGTGATAAACTCAAATCACATTTACACAAAACATCTGATGAGTGCAAATCGTTCTTTATTAATAATAATACATGTGCAAGATAGTACATCAATGTCAGTTCAAATCAATGAAAGTCAAAGTGCAGTTAGTTCCCAAACAGAACCATTAAAGACAATATTAATATAGAATTCAGAACTAATTTTACATCATCATCTTGACATTAAGGGTACGAACAGCATTGGATACTGAGATTCTATTCTCTCAAGTAAATACAAATTCATTTTTTCAGAGTTTACCACAAGCATAAATGATTGCACTGCATTCACCTAGACTGACTAGAGTGAATCCAGGTTCATTGTGGAATATAAATTCCGTTGATTCTGTTCATGAGATAAAATCTGTAAGTAACGAAATAGTTCAAAGTTGACGGAACAGAAAGTGCATTATTACATTATTTTTACAATATCTTCGTTTCAAGTGCCTGGATCTGATGAGATTAAAAAAGTTCAACATTCAATTAATGGTACGAATGTTCAGTTTGTTTAACAATATGATTGTAAGGACAATAAAAGTTAAATTTCCAAAATACATGATCATAACAATTTTGGATGATAGAATTTATTTATATAAATTTTTTAAAAGTGAAAAGTGTGAAAATAAAATGTATTAAAATACAGAACATTTGAATACTGTATTAAAATATAGTATGGAATAAAAACGTTAGCTCCGTATGGATTTGAAGTTATAAACCATTATTTGTTACAAACATACAAGGTGAGTCGATAACATAATAATGTCAGATTAATACTAAGATTAATGTGTGGGTATGCCCACAATTATCATTAAATGCAATTTATCTCAGTATTTCCTAAAAAAATTATACAAACATAAACTTTCCTTTAAGAAAATCTCAATATTAAAGTCTGGTTTTATACATACATTTATATTACAAGTAAACATACATATATCGTAATGCAATGAATTTATGAGATGAATCACTAGCGATGTAAACGATGTAACGTTCAATTCAGTTGAAATAATTTACTAACAATTCATGGTTATATACTTATGTACATTCATTCAAAGTGATCTTCAATGATTTCTATATTGTCGCTTTTATATATGTATGTGGGCAACGTACTAGAATGTTATGATAAGTTTGAAGATATATGATGTGAAGTTTTTTTTACATAAATTAATTAAGTATTATGATGGATAATGACATTTTAATCGAAAAAGTTCGGGTTTATTAAAGGATGTGTGATATGTCCAAAAAGGAGTACTCTTTTACCTCAAAAAAGTATTATAAATGATAAATGTATCCTCCATCCTTAAGCTTGATGTTTTCATCAATAATTTTAGTACTTATCGTTGTCCTTGTATTATCCATTTTTCGTTTTTGTTATATTGTTCGAATATTGATGTAAATGTGTGAACGTTATATAGGTATTTCTGGTAACCACTTCATGCTGATCGCATTCATGAACTTATAAAATGTGTTTCGTTGGAAATTATGATCAGTCATGAGAAAAAACTCATTTAGGTACATAAAAACAAGTTTATTTTTGAAATTCTCATTTATGACTTATGAAATTATTCATTATAAAATTGATGTATACATACATATAAAGGGTGTTACGAAAAATGTGGACTATATTTCAAGGGGTGAAAGTAGAGATAATTTTCAATCGAAAATGCCATATTACATTTTTCCCGCTTAAGGCTGGCTTTCGTTCTTGTTCTCAAATTTTTTGCTGCTGCCGTGATTTTTGACCTAAGATCTAACAGATTACGTTGTGTTTTCGTAAGTTTTTTTTACAATAACTTTTGACCCAGATGGCCTAGAACCATGAACCTGGAATTGTTGAAAAGGTAATCGATCAGAGAAATTATTTTGTGAAACCGAATCATACCTTCATCTGCGTAATAAAGCATTTTTTTTTCTCAACAAAGAAAGGAGTTATATATTTTAAAAATGGGCGTCGTAGTCGTGAAGAAGTAATAACTCAAAAACGAGTGCCATTACAGCTAAACGGTAAAAAGATTTTGAAAGGTGAACTCTTTAGCGATATAATAAGTGCTTAAACATTATTCTAGGGCTGTTAGATGTTTGCATATAACAATTTCTAGACAGGAAAACATGGTGAAAATAAAAAAAACACAAAACTTTCAAATTCTCATAAACAAAACCGAAATGGGAAAAATGTAATATGTCATTTTCGACTGGAAATTATCTCTACTTTTACCCCTTGAAATATACTTCACGTTTTTCGGAACACCCTGTATACATTTGTATGTTTATATAGTCTATTTGTTTTAACGAAAAAAGACTTGTAAAATAAGATTCCAAAATCTACTGCCAGTTCGAAAAATCTACTGCGATTTTACAAGACGTTTACTGCACTTTTTATTTAATGGGATCTCAACAATAATGCTGTCAACTCAAGTGTCAAGTGTCAGTTTCAGTTTAGTTTTGTTTTGTGTAGTTTTAGATTTTAATTCGTTTAAATTATTTAAATGAAAAAATTTATGAGGCATGTTATTTTGAAAATATTGATTTTAATTATTTAAAACCATGATTTAAATTCGAAAGTAAATTATGATGTAGTGCAGTTGTGATTTTAAACACTTTTGTTTTGTTAATATTTTATTTTGATTGATGCCTGGTCAATAATAATAAAAGTATAAAATAAGAATAAATGAAAACTTCTGGCAGAAAATCGGAACAGGTGAAAATGGCATTAAAATGCCCGTTTTGTAAAACATTTAAAGCTGAATTAAATACGTTAACATACTTATGTTGAATCAAATTAAAATTACAAAATGTAAAAAACGTAATCTGGTTTTAACAAAAATCCATTTTCATATTGCATTTTATTTTCTTTAATTTTCAGATGCCAGATGAATTTTGTAAAAAGTGTCGTGATAAAATCAAATCACATTTACACAAAACATCTGATAAGTGCACAACAAGAAGTCAAGTCATAAATGATTGCACTGCATTCACCTAGACTGACTAGAGTGAATCCAGGTTCATTGTGGAATATAAATTCCGTTGATTCTGTTCATGAGATAAAATCTGTAAGTAACGAAATAGTTCAAAGTTGACGGAACAGAAAGTGCATTATTACATTATTTTTACAATATCTTCGTTTCAAGTGCCTGGATCTGATGAGATTAAAAAAGTTCAACATTCAATTAACGGTACGAATGTTCAGTTTGTTTAACAATATGATTGTAAGGACAATAAAAGTTAAATTTCCAAAATACATGATCATAACAATTTTGGAAGATAGAATTTATTTATATAAATTTTTTAAAAGTGAAAAGTGTGAAAATAAAATGTATTAAAATACAGAACATTTGAATACTGTATTAAAATATAGTATGGAATAAAAACGTTAGCTCCGTATGGATTTGAAGTTATAAACCATTATTTGTTACAAACATACAAGGTGAGTCGATAACATAATAATGTCAGATTAATACTAAGATTAATGTGTGGGTATGCCCACAATTATCATTAAATGCAATTTATCTCAGTATTTCCTAAAAAAATTATACAAACATAAACTTTCCTTTAAGAAAATCTCAATATTAAAGTCTGGTTTTATACATACATTTATATTACAAGTAAACATACATATATCGTAATGCAATGAATTTATGAGATGAATCACTAGCGATGTAAACGATGTAACGTTCAATTCAGTTGAAATAATTTACTAACAATTCATGGTTATATACTTATGTACATTCATTCAAAGTGATCTTCAATGATTTCTATATTGTCGCTTTTATATATGTATGTGGGCAACGTACTAGAATGTTATGATAAGTTTGAAGATATATGATGTGAAGTTTTTTTTACATAAATTAATTAAGTATTATGATGGATAATGACATTTTAATCGAAAAAGTTCGGGTTTATTAAAGGATGTGTGATATGTCCAAAAAGGAGTACTCTTTTACCTCAAAAAAGTATTATAAATGATAAATGTATCCTCCATCCTTAAGCTTGATGTTTTCATCAATAATTTTAGTACTTATCGTTGTCCTTGTATTATCCATTTTTCGTTTTTGTTATATTGTTCGAATATTGATGTAAATGTGTGAACGTTATATAGGTATTTCTGGTAACCACTTCATGCTGATCGCATTCATGAACTTATAAAATGTGTTTCGTTGGAAATTATGATCAGTCATGAGAAAAAACTCATTTAGGTACATAAAAACAAGTTTATTTTTGAAATTCTCATTTATGACTTATGAAATTATTCATTATAAAATTGATGTATACATACATATAAAGGGTGTTACGAAAAATGTGGACTATTGTTGTAATAATTTCAATAAACAAAAAAATGTGATTTAATTTACAAGTTTTTTAATTGTTATGATGTACAAATTACAATGTGTTTATTTTACAATTTTTTATTGAATTGATGCAACCTCATCCGATGACCGTCAAAACGAGAAGAACGATTCAAAAATTAAAATTAATAGTGCAAGTATCAATTATTCAAAATGCTGTTAGATGAGAATTACAATGAGATATACCATTACACCAAATTATCAAAGAGTGCGTGTATGTGTATGTGTAATTGGTATTCAAACAAATCGTATGAGATTACAGTACAATGTTCAATATTTTAAGCTATGCAATGTACATAAGTTATGTTACAAATCAAGCAATATACAATTTTAGTTAGGTAGAAATTTACACTTTATCAATTATGATTAACAGGCAATATGAGAACTAGAGAGAATACAATCAAATAAATATGAGAGAGTAAATGTAAATATAATACAATAGCTATAATACAATATAATACTAAATAATACTAAATTCATATATGTAGTACAATGTAGTAGAGTAGTATAGTACATAAGTGGTGTAGTATATAGTAGAGTAGCAAATGTAATACAATGATATTAGATCCATTTCTCAACATCCCGCCCCCTCGCTGGAGAATCCAGCTAAGATATAGGTAAAGGTACAAGTTTTACCGTTGGACGTTTTAATAGACCAGATTTGGTACGAACTGTGGCCACACGAATTAAGCCATCGTCACCCGGATGCAACTCAATCACCCGTCCTAGAACCCATGATGCTGGTGGTTGATTAGTGTCTCTTATAACTACAAGATCATCCTTCCTTAAGTTAGGTTGTTGAGTCTGCCATTTCGTTCGGTGCTGTAGAGACGTGAGGTAGTCACGATGCCATCTTTTCCAAAATCCACGGACCATGCTTTGCAATAATTCCCAATTTTTTAAATGAGACGTTGAAATGTTGTAATTTGCGTCTGGTAAGGTTGTATGAGGATGTCCAACCAAGAAATGAGCAGGTGTTAGAGCGTCGATGTCATTATCAGACATGGCGCACATTGGCCGTGAGTTCAACAATGCTTCAATTTGGGTTAAGACAGAATACATCTCCTCGTACGTAAGTATGTTGTTTCCAATCACTCGCCTGAGGTGCTGTTTGACTGATTTCACTCCGGCTTCCCAAAGTCCACCAAAATGTGGCGCTGCTGGAGGTATGAAGGACCAAGATATACCTTCATTGCATAAGTAATTTTCAACCTTGTTGTTATGTTCCCTTGACTGCAACAACTGATACATAGTAGAGAGTGTTCTACTGGCGCCTTTAAAATTCGTGCCATTATCTGAAAAAATATGTAAACATTTTCCCCTACGGGAGATGAATCTTTTTAATGCTAAAATGAAACAATCTGTTGATAAGTCACTAGCGAGCTCTAAATGTATCGCTTTTATAGAACAGCACACAAAGAGTACGATGTATCCCTTGACGTATTTAGGATTTCGACCGCGTGATAACCGAAGTGTTATTGGACCGGCGTAGTCACATCCGACGTTTACGAACGGGCGCGCGTATGTAACACGATGTTTTGGTAGATCAGCCATCCGTTGATGATTATGAACAGCTCTTTGTCTAAAGCATGGTATGCATGTATGAACAATCTTCTTGATCATATTTCTGCATCCTAAAATCCAGTATTCTTGACGTAGGATGAAGAACATTTCAGATATTCCAGCATGTAAATGTGTTGTGTGTGTATGCGTGATGATCAAAGTAGTTACAATGTGTCCCTTGGGTAGAATGATAGGATGTTTTGTCTGATATGAGAGTTCAGTATGTCTTAAGCGACCTCCCACACGAAGTATTTCATTCTCATCAATGAATGGTGATAACATAAACAGTTTGCTACTAGGAGAAAGGCACTTGTTTTGTTTTATAAGTCGTTTCTCAAATTGGAAAGCGCTATCTTGAGCATGTCTAATACAAATAAACTTAACAAACTTAAGTTCATGAACTTGAATATTTCCAATGGTACGGGATGAAGAAGGAGAACGAGCATTATTAATAAATCGATAACAAAAAGCCAAAATCCTTAAAATTGTATTCCATGAAGATCTTCGTGAGAAAATGATATCTAACAATGGTTGTGTACTTTCAACAAGCATAGATTTTAACACAACCTTTCTCTCTTCACTGTTAACATTTATTGAAGGCATGAATTCATGTACAGTCTTGGGCCAAGTGGTTTCCGGTTTGCCTAACCAATCTGGTCCACACCACCAGAGTTTATGTCGAATCAATTCTTCCGGACGAATACCACGTGATGCACAATCTGCAGGATTCTGCTTCGAACTTATATGATGCCAACAATTACGAGGAAGTGTTTCGAGAATTTCACTGGTTCTATTAGCAACAAAAGGTTTCCAGCGTCGTGGAATCGATGACAACCAATGTAAAACTATTTGTGAATCAGTCCAAGCAAAAATCGGTTTATCAATAATCTTGATTGAATAGTTAACCTTTTGTATGAGGCGTGTAAGCAACACTGACGCACATAGTTCGAGACGAGGAACGTTTATTTGCTTCAACGGTGCAACCTTACTTTTTGCAGCGACGAGACGAACAGTAATATGACCATTTTGATCAATGCTTCGACAGTACAAAACAGCAGCATATGCTGATTCTGATGCATCAGCAAAACCGTGGTATTCAATATGTGAGTCTGGTATCATTAGACGCGGAACCTTAATATCATTCAAATGATGCAATGTATTTCGAATATGTAACCAATTTTCTTCTACCTTCTTGGGTACAGAATCATCCCAATTTAAATTGAGCAACCAGAGTTGTTGAAACAAAATTTTTATTGATACAGTTACAGGAGTTAGGAAGCCAAGTGGGTCAAATGTCTTGGAGGCGTCTGATAAAATTTGTCTTTTGGTGGTTTTAGCTGCTTGTGGCAAATTAACCTTGAATGAAAATGTATCAGCTGATGGCGACCATTGAAGACCAAGAGTTTTTATGGATTTTGATTTGTCATCAAGATCCTTAGCAGATAATTCACAAGAGGTATTTGGAATATCCTTTAACAACCTACAACAATTAGAACTCCATTTGTGCAGCTTGAATCCACCAAGGTTGAGTAGAGTGGTCAAATCGTCCTTGAGTGTTAAAAGATCATCAATTGAGTCAGCGCCAGTTAAGACATCGTCAACGTAAAACTCGTTCAAAAGGACTTGTGATGCTTTAGGAAAACGAGTCTTGTAATCCAAAGCCAATTGCTTCAAGGTGCGTGTTGCTAAAAAGGGTGCGCTAGCAGTGCCATAAGTTACTGTGCATAAACGATAATGTTCAACCGGTTTATCAGGTGATTCACGCCACAATATGCGTTGCAGATCGCGATGACATTTGCTGATCCAAATTTGCCTATACATTTTCTCAATATCAGCAGAAAAAACGTACCGATGACAACGAAAGCGTAAACAAATTGTGAATAAATCAGGCTGAATGTTAGGTCCAAGAAGTAATGCGTCATTCAAAGAAGTACCATTTGTAGATTTGGAGCTTCCATCAAAAACTACACGTACCTTTGTCGTGGAGCTGTCAGGTTTAAATACAGCATGATGTGGTAAATAGTAAACATTTCTGGCGTTGATTTCAGTGGCAGGTACGCGTTCCATATGACCTAGATCTAGATATTCCTTTAAGAAATGAATATAAGCGTTCCTTAGGTCTCTGTTGCGATTAAGTGATCGTTCTAGTGAATATAATCTACGTAATGCAGCATGGAAGGTATCACCTAAAAATACAGACTCCTTGAGAGGTAAATTGACAACATATTTACCATCAGTTGTTCGAACGGTCGTGTGTGTGTATGATGCTTCAGCCTGTTGCTCATCTGATGACAGTGAAGGCTGGTCACAAATGTGTTCAATTTCCCAAAAGCGTTGCAATGTTTTATCAATATCAAACTCTGTAAAATGAGACATTATTAGTGTTGAATGCGCATAAATGTTCTCACTAGTAGGTATTTCCCCAGCAAGAACCCAACCAAAAATTGTAAACTGTGCAACTGGGTGAGTATTAATATGGCCATCTCGAAAACATTGGAATACTCCGTCTGCACCTAACAAGATATCAATTTCCCTTGGTTGATTAAACTTAGGATCAGCTAATTGAAGCGTACTGATGATGTTGGTATTTATGTCTAATTCTTCGCTAGGTAGTGGTGATGTTAATTTGTTTAGAATAAAAGCGTTGATGACAATTGAATCAGCTGAATAAATTGATTTTAGGGTAACTGTGACAACTCCCCTTGTAACTCCTGTATGAGTTGCTGACAACCCACTGACAGACAGTCTAGCATGTCGACGCCGAAGACCAAGTTTTTTCGCAAACGATTCAGTAATAAATGAGGCTTGAGAGCCCGAATCAAGGAGAACTCTACAAGGATGTATGGTTCCATGAACATCTGAAACATGAACAAGTGCAGTTGGCAATAACGACGTGATCTTAGGTGACCCGCTACGAATAGAATGAGTGTTAATCATTGGTTTTGCAATTGAATTGAGTTGCGCGTCATGGTTTTGATTTTGGTCATCATCGATATGAACAAGAGTGTGATGCTTACGATTACAATGATGACAAGAATGTTTGGATTGACAAGACTTAGAAACATGACCATTTCGTAAGCAATTATAACATAATTTGTTATCTTTTACAAATTTTCGTTTAGCTTCAATGTTTAAGGATTTAAAGTTTTCACACGCAAATAGATTATGTTGTCCCTTACAGTTGGGGCAAGTAGTAACATTCGGCTGATATGATTGAGTAACTGATGTGTTAGCCCTTATTTGTTTGGTTTGTACATGTGATTTATGTGATGGTTGAGATGCTTCCAATGCAACACATCGATTGTCGAGGAAAGTCAATAGTTCATTTACCGTTGGAAAGTCCTTGTTGATGTTCGCTTCTGCCCATTCATGTTTGGTAACTGGATCGACCTTATTGAGTATAAGATAGATGATCCATGGATCACGTTGCTCAGCCTTCTCTCCAAGAGCTCTCAATCCACGTATAACCTCATCGCAGCCATCTGAAATGCGTCGTAAACCCACTGATGATGTGACCGCAATCGAAGGAAGATTCAGCAACGCCTTGATGAATGATGATACTATTGGAGCCTTTCGGTTATACCGGCTGTTCAACCTTGACCACGCTTCCTCATAATTATCTTCTGAAATGGGAATGTGGCGCAGCAAGGACTCTGCATCTCCAGTTAATAACCCTTTCAAGTAGTGAAATTTCTGAGTTTTTGTCAATCTTGTATTTGCATGTATTGTTCCGTTGAACATATCACGGAAAGAAATCCATTCTTTAAAATTTCCAGAAAATGGAGGTATGTGAATTTTCGGTAATTTTGAACTAGCTTCAGGAGTATTGTTTATGCAGGTACTTGAAAATTTCTCTAAGAAGCTGGCTTGTTGTGAAACAAGTTTATCAATAACAGTAACATCGTTATCTGAATTTATTGTAACACGTGACTTTATAGCTATGGATAACAACTCATGCACTTTAAAATATTTGTCTTCAAATTGTTCACTTTCTATGTTATGTTCACTAAATTCAGAATCAGACAATAATTCACATATATCACATTGTATAGAAAGGAATTCAGTCCAACATTCATTGAGCTTTTGTAAACGAGCCTGTAACGCTTCGAGAGTGGTATTCGGCCCTATCGTTTCACAAAATGTACCGAGACGTGTGACTGTAGCCTTAATAGTGCCACGTTTCTTTTTCAATGCGTCCATTTTTTTTATTATAATTACAAACGACAATGGTACAAAAAATCGGGGTTATGACAAAAGTAAAGTTGATTCAAAAGATTACAAGATTGCAATTTATGGAACACAATTTCAAATAAAGTACAATGCAAATACAATGCAGTTGAACGTATGCGTATGTATTATAATATGAAAAAATAGTCACCGGCATCAATATGTGAGGCACACCCTATGATAATCACAATCACTGATTTTTTCTTGTATAATTTTAAACAATTATTTTAACCAATATTTAAAAAATAAATTCACTTTCCTCCTTTTTTTATATCAATAGAAATTTAAATCAAAAAATTAAAAAAATGTTCAAGACCAATCACAGCACAATGACACGTGTTTCTTACCGGCTTACAATTTTATTTCACACTTTAGAAAGTAATTTCGAAAAAAATCAAAAATATTAAAGAAAAATACTTATCTTAAATAATATCCTGTAGGATCCGGCTCGAAGGACCAAAAAATGTTGTAATAATTTCAATAAACAAAAAAATGTGATTTAATTTACAAGTTTTTTAATTGTTATGATGTACAAATTACAATGTGTTTATTTTACAATTTTTTATTGAATTGATGCAACCTCATCCGATGACCGTCAAAACGAGAAGAACGATTCAAAAATTAAAATTAATAGTGCAAGTATCAATTATTCAAAATGCTGTTAGATGAGAATTACAATGAGATATACCATTACACCAAATTATCAAAGAGTGCGTGTATGTGTATGTGTAATTGGTATTCAAACAAATCGTATGAGATTACAGTACAATGTTCAATATTTTAAGCTATGCAATGTACATAAGTTATGTTACAAATCAAGCAATATACAATTTTAGTTAGGTAGAAATTTACACTTTATCAATTATGATTAACAGGCAATATGAGAACTAGAGAGAATACAATCAAATAAATATGAGAGAGTAAATGTAAATATAATACAATAGCTATAATACAATATAATACTAAATAATACTAAATTCATATATGTAGTACAATGTAGTAGAGTAGTATAGTACATAAGTGGTGTAGTATATAGTAGAGTAGCAAATGTAATACAATGATATTAGATCCATTTCTCAACAACTATATTTCAAGGGGTGAAAGTAGAGATAATTTTCAATCGAAAATGCCATATTACATTTTTCCCGCTTAAGGCTGGCTTTCGTTCTTGTTCTCAAATTTTTTGCTGCTGCCGTGATTTTTGACCTAAGATCTAACAGATTACGTTGTGTTTTCGTAAGTTTTTTTTACAATAACTTTTGACCCAGATGGCCTAGAACCATGAACCTGGAATTGTTGAAAAGGTAATCGATCAGAGAAATTATTTTGTGAAACCGAATCATACCTTCATCTGCGTAATAAAGCATTTTTTTTTCTCAACAAAGAAAGGAGTTATATATTTTAAAAATGGGCGTCGTAGTCGTGAAGAAGTAATAACTCAAAAACGAGTGCCATTACAGCTAAACGGTAAAAAGATTTTGAAAGGTGAACTCTTTAGCGATATAATAAGTGCTTAAACATTATTCTAGGGCTGTTAGATGTTTGCATATAACAATTTCTAGACAGGAAAACATGGTGAAAATAAAAAAAACACAAAACTTTCAAATTCTCATAAACAAAACCGAAATGGGAAAAATGTAATATGTCATTTTCGACTGGAAATTATCTCTACTTTTACCCCTTGAAATATACTTCACGTTTTTCGGAACACCCTGTATACATTTGTATGTTTATATAGTCTATTTGTTTTAACGAAAAAAGACTTGTAAAATAAGATTCCAAAATCTACTGCCAGTTCGAAAAATCTACTGCGATTTTACAAGACGTTTACTGCACTTTTTATTTAATGGGATCTCAACAATAATGCTGTCAACTCAAGTGTCAAGTGTCAGTTTCAGTTTAGTTTTGTTTTGTGTAGTTTTAGATTTTAATTCGTTTAAATTATTTAAATGAAAAAATTTATGAGGCATGTTATTTTGAAAATATTGATTTTAATTATTTAAAACCATGATTTAAATTCGAAAGTAAATTATGATGTAGTGCAGTTGTGATTTTAAACACTTTTGTTTTGTTAATATTTTATTTTGATTGATGCCTGGTCAATAATAATAAAAGTATAAAATAAGAATAAATGAAAACTTCTGGCAGAAAATCGGAACAGGTGAAAATGGCATTAAAATGCCCGTTTTGTAAAACATTTAAAGCTGAATTAAATACGTTAACATACTTATGTTGAATCAAATTAAAATTACAAAATGTAAAAAACGTAATCTGGTTTTAACAAAAATCCATTTTCATATTGCATTTTATTTTCTTTAATTTTCAGATGCCAGATGAATTTTGTAAAAAGTGTCGTGATAAAATCAAATCACATTTACACAAAACATCTGATAAGTGCACAACAAGAAGTCAAGTCATAAATGATTGCACTGCATTCACCTAGACTGACTAGAGTGAATCCAGGTTCATTGTGGAATATAAATTCCGTTGATTCTGTTCATGAGATAAAATCTGTAAGTAACGAAATAGTTCAAAGTTGACGGAACAGAAAGTGCATTATTACATTATTTTTACAATATCTTCGTTTCAAGTGCCTGGATCTGATGAGATTAAAAAAGTTCAACATTCAATTAACGGTACGAATGTTCAGTTTGTTTAACAATATGATTGTAAGGACAATAAAAGTTAAATTTCCAAAATACATGATCATAACAATTTTGGAAGATAGAATTTATTTATATAAATTTTTTAAAAGTGAAAAGTGTGAAAATAAAATGTATTAAAATACAGAACATTTGAATACTGTATTAAAATATAGTATGGAATAAAAACGTTAGCTCCGTATGGATTTGAAGTTATAAACCATTATTTGTTACAAACATACAAGGTGAGTCGATAACATAATAATGTCAGATTAATACTAAGATTAATGTGTGGGTATGCCCACAATTATCATTAAATGCAATTTATCTCAGTATTTCCTAAAAAAATTATACAAACATAAACTTTCCTTTAAGAAAATCTCAATATTAAAGTCTGGTTTTATACATACATTTATATTACAAGTAAACATACATATATCGTAATGCAATGAATTTATGAGATGAATCACTAGCGATGTAAACGATGTAACGTTCAATTCAGTTGAAATAATTTACTAACAATTCATGGTTATATACTTATGTACATTCATTCAAAGTGATCTTCAATGATTTCTATATTGTCGCTTTTATATATGTATGTGGGCAACGTACTAGAATGTTATGATAAGTTTGAAGATATATGATGTGAAGTTTTTTTTACATAAATTAATTAAGTATTATGATGGATAATGACATTTTAATCGAAAAAGTTCGGGTTTATTAAAGGATGTGTGATATGTCCAAAAAGGAGTACTCTTTTACCTCAAAAAAGTATTATAAATGATAAATGTATCCTCCATCCTTAAGCTTGATGTTTTCATCAATAATTTTAGTACTTATCGTTGTCCTTGTATTATCCATTTTTCGTTTTTGTTATATTGTTCGAATATTGATGTAAATGTGTGAACGTTATATAGGTATTTCTGGTAACCACTTCATGCTGATCGCATTCATGAACTTATAAAATGTGTTTCGTTGGAAATTATGATCAGTCATGAGAAAAAACTCATTTAGGTACATAAAAACAAGTTTATTTTTGAAATTCTCATTTATGACTTATGAAATTATTCATTATAAAATTGATGTATACATACATATAAAGGGTGTTACGAAAAATGTGGACTATATTTCAAGGGGTGAAAGTAGAGATAATTTTCAATCGAAAATGCCATATTACATTTTTCCCGCTTAAGGCTGGCTTTCGTTCTTGTTCTCAAATTTTTTGCTGCTGCCGTGATTTTTGACCTAAGATCTAACAGATTACGTTGTGTTTTCGTAAGTTTTTTTTACAATAACTTTTGACCCAGATGGCCTAGAACCATGAACCTGGAATTGTTGAAAAGGTAATCGATCAGAGAAATTATTTTGTGAAACCGAATCATACCTTCATCTGCGTAATAAAGCATTTTTTTTTCTCAACAAAGAAAGGAGTTATATATTTTAAAAATGGGCGTCGTAGTCGTGAAGAAGTAATAACTCAAAAACGAGTGCCATTACAGCTAAACGGTAAAAAGATTTTGAAAGGTGAACTCTTTAGCGATATAATAAGTGCTTAAACATTATTCTAGGGCTGTTAGATGTTTGCATATAACAATTTCTAGACAGGAAAACATGGTGAAAATAAAAAAAACACAAAACTTTCAAATTCTCATAAACAAAACCGAAATGGGAAAAATGTAATATGTCATTTTCGACTGGAAATTATCTCTACTTTTACCCCTTGAAATATACTTCACGTTTTTCGGAACACCCTGTATACATTTGTATGTTTATATAGTCTATTTGTTTTAACGAAAAAAGACTTGTAAAATAAGATTCCAAAATCTACTGCCAGTTCGAAAAATCTACTGCGATTTTACAAGACGTTTACTGCACTTTTTATTTAATGGGATCTCAACAATAATGCTGTCAACTCAAGTGTCAAGTGTCAGTTTCAGTTTAGTTTTGTTTTGTGTAGTTTTAGATTTTAATTCGTTTAAATTATTTAAATGAAAAAATTTATGAGGCATGTTATTTTGAAAATATTGATTTTAATTATTTAAAACCATGATTTAAATTCGAAAGTAAATTATGATGTAGTGCAGTTGTGATTTTAAACACTTTTGTTTTGTTAATATTTTATTTTGATTGATGCCTGGTCAATAATAATAAAAGTATAAAATAAGAATAAATGAAAACTTCTGGCAGAAAATCGGAACAGGTGAAAATGGCATTAAAATGCCCGTTTTGTAAAACATTTAAAGCTGAATTAAATACGTTAACATACTTATGTTGAATCAAATTAAAATTACAAAATGTAAAAAACGTAATCTGGTTTTAACAAAAATCCATTTTCATATTGCATTTTATTTTCTTTAATTTTCAGATGCCAGATGAATTTTGTAAAAAGTGTCGTGATAAAATCAAATCACATTTACACAAAACATCTGATAAGTGCACAACAAGAAGTCAAGTCATAAATGATTGCACTGCATTCACCTAGACTGACTAGAGTGAATCCAGGTTCATTGTGGAATATAAATTCCGTTGATTCTGTTCATGAGATAAAATCTGTAAGTAACGAAATAGTTCAAAGTTGACGGAACAGAAAGTGCATTATTACATTATTTTTACAATATCTTCGTTTCAAGTGCCTGGATCTGATGAGATTAAAAAAGTTCAACATTCAATTAACGGTACGAATGTTCAGTTTGTTTAACAATATGATTGTAAGGACAATAAAAGTTAAATTTCCAAAATACATGATCATAACAATTTTGGAAGATAGAATTTATTTATATAAATTTTTTAAAAGTGAAAAGTGTGAAAATAAAATGTATTAAAATACAGAACATTTGAATACTGTATTAAAATATAGTATGGAATAAAAACGTTAGCTCCGTATGGATTTGAAGTTATAAACCATTATTTGTTACAAACATACAAGGTGAGTCGATAACATAATAATGTCAGATTAATACTAAGATTAATGTGTGGGTATGCCCACAATTATCATTAAATGCAATTTATCTCAGTATTTCCTAAAAAAATTATACAAACATAAACTTTCCTTTAAGAAAATCTCAATATTAAAGTCTGGTTTTATACATACATTTATATTACAAGTAAACATACATATATCGTAATGCAATGAATTTATGAGATGAATCACTAGCGATGTAAACGATGTAACGTTCAATTCAGTTGAAATAATTTACTAACAATTCATGGTTATATACTTATGTACATTCATTCAAAGTGATCTTCAATGATTTCTATATTGTCGCTTTTATATATGTATGTGGGCAACGTACTAGAATGTTATGATAAGTTTGAAGATATATGATGTGAAGTTTTTTTTACATAAATTAATTAAGTATTATGATGGATAATGACATTTTAATCGAAAAAGTTCGGGTTTATTAAAGGATGTGTGATATGTCCAAAAAGGAGTACTCTTTTACCTCAAAAAAGTATTATAAATGATAAATGTATCCTCCATCCTTAAGCTTGATGTTTTCATCAATAATTTTAGTACTTATCGTTGTCCTTGTATTATCCATTTTTCGTTTTTGTTATATTGTTCGAATATTGATGTAAATGTGTGAACGTTATATAGGTATTTCTGGTAACCACTTCATGCTGATCGCATTCATGAACTTATAAAATGTGTTTCGTTGGAAATTATGATCAGTCATGAGAAAAAACTCATTTAGGTACATAAAAACAAGTTTATTTTTGAAATTCTCATTTATGACTTATGAAATTATTCATTATAAAATTGATGTATACATACATATAAAGGGTGTTACGAAAAATGTGGACTATATTTCAAGGGGTGAAAGTAGAGATAATTTTCAATCGAAAATGCCATATTACATTTTTCCCGCTTAAGGCTGGCTTTCGTTCTTGTTCTCAAATTTTTTGCTGCTGCCGTGATTTTTGACCTAAGATCTAACAGATTACGTTGTGTTTTCGTAAGTTTTTTTTACAATAACTTTTGACCCAGATGGCCTAGAACCATGAACCTGGAATTGTTGAAAAGGTAATCGATCAGAGAAATTATTTTGTGAAACCGAATCATACCTTCATCTGCGTAATAAAGCATTTTTTTTTCTCAACAAAGAAAGGAGTTATATATTTTAAAAATGGGCGTCGTAGTCGTGAAGAAGTAATAACTCAAAAACGAGTGCCATTACAGCTAAACGGTAAAAAGATTTTGAAAGGTGAACTCTTTAGCGATATAATAAGTGCTTAAACATTATTCTAGGGCTGTTAGATGTTTGCATATAACAATTTCTAGACAGGAAAACATGGTGAAAATAAAAAAAACACAAAACTTTCAAATTCTCATAAACAAAACCGAAATGGGAAAAATGTAATATGTCATTTTCGACTGGAAATTATCTCTACTTTTACCCCTTGAAATATACTTCACGTTTTTCGGAACACCCTGTATACATTTGTATGTTTATATAGTCTATTTGTTTTAACGAAAAAAGACTTGTAAAATAAGATTCCAAAATCTACTGCCAGTTCGAAAAATCTACTGCGATTTTACAAGACGTTTACTGCACTTTTTATTTAATGGGATCTCAACAATAATGCTGTCAACTCAAGTGTCAAGTGTCAGTTTCAGTTTAGTTTTGTTTTGTGTAGTTTTAGATTTTAATTCGTTTAAATTATTTAAATGAAAAAATTTATGAGGCATGTTATTTTGAAAATATTGATTTTAATTATTTAAAACCATGATTTAAATTCGAAAGTAAATTATGATGTAGTGCAGTTGTGATTTTAAACACTTTTGTTTTGTTAATATTTTATTTTGATTGATGCCTGGTCAATAATAATAAAAGTATAAAATAAGAATAAATGAAAACTTCTGACAGAAAATCGGAACAGGTGAAAATGGCATTAAAATGCCCGTTTTGTAAAACATTTAAAGCTGAATTAAATACGTTAACATACTTATGTTGAATCAAATTAAAATTACAAAATGTAAAAAACGTAATCTGGTTTTAACAAAAATCCATTTTCATATTGCATTTTATTTTCTTTAATTTTCAGATGCCAGATGAATTTTGTAAAAAGTGTCGTGATAAAATCAAATCACATTTACACAAAACATCTGATAAGTGCACAACAAGAAGTCAAGTCATAAATGATTGCACTGCATTCACCTAGACTGACTAGAGTGAATCCAGGTTCATTGTGGAATATAAATTCCGTTGATTCTGTTCATGAGATAAAATCTGTAAGTAACGAAATAGTTCAAAGTTGACGGAACAGAAAGTGCATTATTACATTATTTTTACAATATCTTCGTTTCAAGTGCCTGGATCTGATGAGATTAAAAAAGTTCAACATTCAATTAATGGTACGAATGTTCAGTTTGTTTAACAATATGATTGTAAGGACAATAAAAGTTAAATTTCCAAAATACATGATCATAACAATTTTGGAAGATAGAATTTATTTATATAAATTTTTTAAAAGTGAAAAGTGTGAAAATAAAATGTATTAAAATACAGAACATTTGAATACTGTATTAAAATATAGTATGGAATAAAAACGTTAGCTCCGTATGGATTTGAAGTTATAAACCATTATTTGTTACAAACATACAAGGTGAGTCGATAACATAATAATGTCAGATTAATACTAAGATTAATGTGTGGGTATGCCCACAATTATCATTAAATGCAATTTATCTCAGTATTTCCTAAAAAAATTATACAAACATAAACTTTCCTTTAAGAAAATCTCAATATTAAAGTCTGGTTTTATACATACATTTATATTACAAGTAAACATACATATATCGTAATGCAATGAATTTATGAGATGAATCACTAGCGATGTAAACGATGTAACGTTCAATTCAGTTGAAATAATTTACTAACAATTCATGGTTATATACTTATGTACATTCATTCAAAGTGATCTTCAATGATTTCTATATTGTCGCTTTTATATATGTATGTGGGCAACGTACTAGAATGTTATGATAAGTTTGAAGATATATGATGTGAAGTTTTTTTTACATAAATTAATTAAGTATTATGATGGATAATGACATTTTAATCGAAAAAGTTCGGGTTTATTAAAGGATGTGTGATATGTCCAAAAAGGAGTACTCTTTTACCTCAAAAAAGTATTATAAATGATAAATGTATCCTCCATCCTTAAGCTTGATGTTTTCATCAATAATTTTAGTACTTATCGTTGTCCTTGTATTATCCATTTTTCGTTTTTGTTATATTGTTCGAATATTGATGTAAATGTGTGAACGTTATATAGGTATTTCTGGTAACCACTTCATGCTGATCGCATTCATGAACTTATAAAATGTGTTTCGTTGGAAATTATGATCAGTCATGAGAAAAAACTCATTTAGGTACATAAAAACAAGTTTATTTTTGAAATTCTCATTTATGACTTATGAAATTATTCATTATAAAATTGATGTATACATACATATAAAGGGTGTTACGAAAAATGTGGACTATATTTCAAGGGGTGAAAGTAGAGATAATTTTCAATCGAAAATGCCATATTACATTTTTCCCGCTTAAGGCTGGCTTTCGTTCTTGTTCTCAAATTTTTTGCTGCTGCCGTGATTTTTGACCTAAGATCTAACAGATTACGTTGTGTTTTCGTAAGTTTTTTTTACAATAACTTTTGACCCAGATGGCCTAGAACCATGAACCTGGAATTGTTGAAAAGGTAATCGATCAGAGAAATTATTTTGTGAAACCGAATCATACCTTCATCTGCGTAATAAAGCATTTTTTTTTCTCAACAAAGAAAGGAGTTATATATTTTAAAAATGGGCGTCGTAGTCGTGAAGAAGTAATAACTCAAAAACGAGTGCCATTACAGCTAAACGGTAAAAAGATTTTGAAAGGTGAACTCTTTAGCGATATAATAAGTGCTTAAACATTATTCTAGGGCTGTTAGATGTTTGCATATAACAATTTCTAGACAGGAAAACATGGTGAAAATAAAAAAAACACAAAACTTTCAAATTCTCATAAACAAAACCGAAATGGGAAAAATGTAATATGTCATTTTCGACTGGAAATTATCTCTACTTTTACCCCTTGAAATATACTTCACGTTTTTCGGAACACCCTGTATACATTTGTATGTTTATATAGTCTATTTGTTTTAACGAAAAAAGACTTGTAAAATAAGATTCCAAAATCTACTGCCAGTTCGAAAAATCTACTGCGATTTTACAAGACGTTTACTGCACTTTTTATTTAATGGGATCTCAACAATAATGCTGTCAACTCAAGTGTCAAGTGTCAGTTTCAGTTTAGTTTTGTTTTGTGTAGTTTTAGATTTTAATTCGTTTAAATTATTTAAATGAAAAAATTTATGAGGCATGTTATTTTGAAAATATTGATTTTAATTATTTAAAACCATGATTTAAATTCGAAAGTAAATTATGATGTAGTGCAGTTGTGATTTTAAACACTTTTGTTTTGTTAATATTTTATTTTGATTGATGCCTGGTCAATAATAATAAAAGTATAAAATAAGAATAAATGAAAACTTCTGACAGAAAATCGGAACAGGTGAAAATGGCATTAAAATGCCCGTTTTGTAAAACATTTAAAGCTGAATTAAATACGTTAACATACTTATGTTGAATCAAATTAAAATTACAAAATGTAAAAAACGTAATCTGGTTTTAACAAAAATCCATTTTCATATTGCATTTTATTTTCTTTAATTTTCAGATGCCAGATGAATTTTGTAAAAAGTGTCGTGATAAAATCAAATCACATTTACACAAAACATCTGATAAGTGCACAACAAGAAGTCAAGTCATAAATGATTGCACTGCATTCACCTAGGGTGACCAGAACTGCTACTGAGAAAAAGAGGACATTTTAAAATGGAAAAAGAGGACAAAAAGAGGACTATGCAATGTTCAAGAAAAAAGCATTAATGAACATATTTGATATAAAATCAATACACGGTTTTATTCAAAATTTAGACGACATAATAAAATAAAATAAAAAAATCAAAAAAATTCGTTTATTATTAACAAATAATATCCAACTTGAAAAATTTTTCGGTAAAATAATTTTCGATATTCATTGTTGATTCTGCAAACCGTATTGTGTTTTTGTGTTTCGCTGATTCTAAGTGCTGTTTTAAATAAAAAAGGGCTTTATTTCCCACTGAAACAACAGCCATGCAAACAGTGCAAATTGCTTCATATTTCGAGCTTTGACTTTTGAAAAAAATTTGTATTGAGCAAGAAATTCATCTGAAACAACGAACTTTCTTTTTGGAATTTTCGTCCTTAATTTATAATTATCTATAATTTAGGTTGTATTGTAGAAGACAGAAATTTTAGAGATCGAATACTTGTTCAACTTTACCAGTTTAAACACTATACGACGATATTTTTAATCGCTCTCAATTAAAACCATTGATAATTGATCTATTAATTGACTTTTGACAGTATTTCAAAACCTAAATATGCCAAATTTAAAATTTAACTAAATAAGCTAAATTTACATTTAAATTTTCACAAAATTACGAATTATTTTGAATTTTGACAGTAAGCTTCATGCTTACTGTAAAAGATTACTCTGTAAGTTTCTGAATATTAGATTTGATACATTTTTCATGACATTTTGGTAAAGGCAAAGAAAAAATACTTTAATGACGTTTAGCAGATGAGAAACATGATATGAGAATTCAGCTGATAAATGTTGTACAAGATATTAAAAAACCGTTGAAGAAAACTATAATAAATAATAATGTTACTAAAAAATAGAGGACAAAAGAGGACATTTAAGGAAGAAAAGAGTAAAAAAGATCCCGACTAAAAAAGAGGACATGTACTCTTTAAAAGAGACATTCTGGTCACCCTACATTCACCTAGACTGACTAGAGTGAATCCAGGTTCATTGTGGAATATAAATTCCGTTGATTCTGTTCATGAGATAAAATCTGTAAGTAACGAAATAGTTCAAAGTTGACGGAACAGAAAGTGCATTATTACATTATTTTTACAATATCTTCGTTTCAAGTGCCTGGATCTGATGAGATTAAAAAAGTTCAACATTCAATTAATGGTACGAATGTTCAGTTTGTTTAACAATATGATTGTAAGGACAATAAAAGTTAAATTTCCAAAATACATGATCATAACAATTTTGGAAGATAGAATTTATTTATATAAATTTTTTAAAAGTGAAAAGTGTGAAAATAAAATGTATTAAAATACAGAACATTTGAATACTGTATTAAAATATAGTATGGAATAAAAACGTTAGCTCCGTATGGATTTGAAGTTATAAACCATTATTTGTTACAAACATACAAGGTGAGTCGATAACATAATAATGTCAGATTAATACTAAGATTAATGTGTGGGTATGCCCACAATTATCATTAAATGCAATTTATCTCAGTATTTCCTAAAAAAATTATACAAACATAAACTTTCCTTTAAGAAAATCTCAATATTAAAGTCTGGTTTTATACATACATTTATATTACAAGTAAACATACATATATCGTAATGCAATGAATTTATGAGATGAATCACTAGCGATGTAAACGATGTAACGTTCAATTCAGTTGAAATAATTTACTAACAATTCATGGTTATATACTTATGTACATTCATTCAAAGTGATCTTCAATGATTTCTATATTGTCGCTTTTATATATGTATGTGGGCAACGTACTAGAATGTTATGATAAGTTTGAAGATATATGATGTGAAGTTTTTTTTACATAAATTAATTAAGTATTATGATGGATAATGACATTTTAATCGAAAAAGTTCGGGTTTATTAAAGGATGTGTGATATGTCCAAAAAGGAGTACTCTTTTACCTCAAAAAAGTATTATAAATGATAAATGTATCCTCCATCCTTAAGCTTGATGTTTTCATCAATAATTTTAGTACTTATCGTTGTCCTTGTATTATCCATTTTTCGTTTTTGTTATATTGTTCGAATATTGATGTAAATGTGTGAACGTTATATAGGTATTTCTGGTAACCACTTCATGCTGATCGCATTCATGAACTTATAAAATGTGTTTCGTTGGAAATTATGATCAGTCATGAGAAAAAACTCATTTAGGTACATAAAAACAAGTTTATTTTTGAAATTCTCATTTATGACTTATGAAATTATTCATTATAAAATTGATGTATACATACATATAAAGGGTGTTACGAAAAATGTGGACTATATTTCAAGGGGTGAAAGTAGAGATAATTTTCAATCGAAAATGCCATATTACATTTTTCCCGCTTAAGGCTGGCTTTCGTTCTTGTTCTCAAATTTTTTGCTGCTGCCGTGATTTTTGACCTAAGATCTAACAGATTACGTTGTGTTTTCGTAAGTTTTTTTTACAATAACTTTTGACCCAGATGGCCTAGAACCATGAACCTGGAATTGTTGAAAAGGTAATCGATCAGAGAAATTATTTTGTGAAACCGAATCATACCTTCATCTGCGTAATAAAGCATTTTTTTTTCTCAACAAAGAAAGGAGTTATATATTTTAAAAATGGGCGTCGTAGTCGTGAAGAAGTAATAACTCAAAAACGAGTGCCATTACAGCTAAACGGTAAAAAGATTTTGAAAGGTGAACTCTTTAGCGATATAATAAGTGCTTAAACATTATTCTAGGGCTGTTAGATGTTTGCATATAACAATTTCTAGACAGGAAAACATGGTGAAAATAAAAAAAACACAAAACTTTCAAATTCTCATAAACAAAACCGAAATGGGAAAAATGTAATATGTCATTTTCGACTGGAAATTATCTCTACTTTTACCCCTTGAAATATACTTCACGTTTTTCGGAACACCCTGTATACATTTGTATGTTTATATAGTCTATTTGTTTTAACGAAAAAAGACTTGTAAAATAAGATTCCAAAATCTACTGCCAGTTCGAAAAATCTACTGCGATTTTACAAGACGTTTACTGCACTTTTTATTTAATGGGATCTCAACAATAATGCTGTCAACTCAAGTGTCAAGTGTCAGTTTCAGTTTAGTTTTGTTTTGTGTAGTTTTAGATTTTAATTCGTTTAAATTATTTAAATGAAAAAATTTATGAGGCATGTTATTTTGAAAATATTGATTTTAATTATTTAAAACCATGATTTAAATTCGAAAGTAAATTATGATGTAGTGCAGTTGTGATTTTAAACACTTTTGTTTTGTTAATATTTTATTTTGATTGATGCCTGGTCAATAATAATAAAAGTATAAAATAAGAATAAATGAAAACTTCTGACAGAAAATCGGAACAGGTGAAAATGGCATTAAAATGCCCGTTTTGTAAAACATTTAAAGCTGAATTAAATACGTTAACATACTTATGTTGAATCAAATTAAAATTACAAAATGTAAAAAACGTAATCTGGTTTTAACAAAAATCCATTTTCATATTGCATTTTATTTTCTTTAATTTTCAGATGCCAGATGAATTTTGTAAAAAGTGTCGTGATAAAATCAAATCACATTTACACAAAACATCTGATAAGTGCACAACAAGAAGTCAAGTCATAAATGATTGCACTGCATTCACCTAGGGTGACCAGAACTGCTACTGAGAAAAAGAGGACATTTTAAAATGGAAAAAGAGGACAAAAAGAGGACTATGCAATGTTCAAGAAAAAAGCATTAATGAACATATTTGATATAAAATCAATACACGGTTTTATTCAAAATTTAGACGACATAATAAAATAAAATAAAAAAATCAAAAAAATTCGTTTATTATTAACAAATAATATCCAACTTGAAAAATTTTTCGGTAAAATAATTTTCGATATTCATTGTTGATTCTGCAAACCGTATTGTGTTTTTGTGTTTCGCTGATTCTAAGTGCTGTTTTAAATAAAAAAGGGCTTTATTTCCCACTGAAACAACAGCCATGCAAACAGTGCAAATTGCTTCATATTTCGAGCTTTGACTTTTGAAAAAAATTTGTATTGAGCAAGAAATTCATCTGAAACAACGAACTTTCTTTTTGGAATTTTCGTCCTTAATTTATAATTATCTATAATTTAGGTTGTATTGTAGAAGACAGAAATTTTAGAGATCGAATACTTGTTCAACTTTACCAGTTTAAACACTATACGACGATATTTTTAATCGCTCTCAATTAAAACCATTGATAATTGATCTATTAATTGACTTTTGACAGTATTTCAAAACCTAAATATGCCAAATTTAAAATTTAACTAAATAAGCTAAATTTACATTTAAATTTTCACAAAATTACGAATTATTTTGAATTTTGACAGTAAGCTTCATGCTTACTGTAAAAGATTACTCTGTAAGTTTCTGAATATTAGATTTGATACATTTTTCATGACATTTTGGTAAAGGCAAAGAAAAAATACTTTAATGACGTTTAGCAGATGAGAAACATGATATGAGAATTCAGCTGATAAATGTTGTACAAGATATTAAAAAACCGTTGAAGAAAACTATAATAAATAATAATGTTACTAAAAAATAGAGGACAAAAGAGGACATTTAAGGAAGAAAAGAGTAAAAAAGATCCCGACTAAAAAAGAGGACATGTACTCTTTAAAAGAGACATTCTGGTCACCCTACATTCACCTAGACTGACTAGAGTGAATCCAGGTTCATTGTGGAATATAAATTCCGTTGATTCTGTTCATGAGATAAAATCTGTAAGTAACGAAATAGTTCAAAGTTGACGGAACAGAAAGTGCATTATTACATTATTTTTACAATATCTTCGTTTCAAGTGCCTGGATCTGATGAGATTAAAAAAGTTCAACATTCAATTAATGGTACGAATGTTCAGTTTGTTTAACAATATGATTGTAAGGACAATAAAAGTTAAATTTCCAAAATACATGATCATAACAATTTTGGAAGATAGAATTTATTTATATAAATTTTTTAAAAGTGAAAAGTGTGAAAATAAAATGTATTAAAATACAGAACATTTGAATACTGTATTAAAATATAGTATGGAATAAAAACGTTAGCTCCGTATGGATTTGAAGTTATAAACCATTATTTGTTACAAACATACAAGGTGAGTCGATAACATAATAATGTCAGATTAATACTAAGATTAATGTGTGGGTATGCCCACAATTATCATTAAATGCAATTTATCTCAGTATTTCCTAAAAAAATTATACAAACATAAACTTTCCTTTAAGAAAATCTCAATATTAAAGTCTGGTTTTATACATACATTTATATTACAAGTAAACATACATATATCGTAATGCAATGAATTTATGAGATGAATCACTAGCGATGTAAACGATGTAACGTTCAATTCAGTTGAAATAATTTACTAACAATTCATGGTTATATACTTATGTACATTCATTCAAAGTGATCTTCAATGATTTCTATATTGTCGCTTTTATATATGTATGTGGGCAACGTACTAGAATGTTATGATAAGTTTGAAGATATATGATGTGAAGTTTTTTTTACATAAATTAATTAAGTATTATGATGGATAATGACATTTTAATCGAAAAAGTTCGGGTTTATTAAAGGATGTGTGATATGTCCAAAAAGGAGTACTCTTTTACCTCAAAAAAGTATTATAAATGATAAATGTATCCTCCATCCTTAAGCTTGATGTTTTCATCAATAATTTTAGTACTTATCGTTGTCCTTGTATTATCCATTTTTCGTTTTTGTTATATTGTTCGAATATTGATGTAAATGTGTGAACGTTATATAGGTATTTCTGGTAACCACTTCATGCTGATCGCATTCATGAACTTATAAAATGTGTTTCGTTGGAAATTATGATCAGTCATGAGAAAAAACTCATTTAGGTACATAAAAACAAGTTTATTTTTGAAATTCTCATTTATGACTTATGAAATTATTCATTATAAAATTGATGTATACATACATATAAAGGGTGTTACGAAAAATGTGGACTATATTTCAAGGGGTGAAAGTAGAGATAATTTTCAATCGAAAATGCCATATTACATTTTTCCCGCTTAAGGCTGGCTTTCGTTCTTGTTCTCAAATTTTTTGCTGCTGCCGTGATTTTTGACCTAAGATCTAACAGATTACGTTGTGTTTTCGTAAGTTTTTTTTACAATAACTTTTGACCCAGATGGCCTAGAACCATGAACCTGGAATTGTTGAAAAGGTAATCGATCAGAGAAATTATTTTGTGAAACCGAATCATACCTTCATCTGCGTAATAAAGCATTTTTTTTTCTCAACAAAGAAAGGAGTTATATATTTTAAAAATGGGCGTCGTAGTCGTGAAGAAGTAATAACTCAAAAACGAGTGCCATTACAGCTAAACGGTAAAAAGATTTTGAAAGGTGAACTCTTTAGCGATATAATAAGTGCTTAAACATTATTCTAGGGCTGTTAGATGTTTGCATATAACAATTTCTAGACAGGAAAACATGGTGAAAATAAAAAAAACACAAAACTTTCAAATTCTCATAAACAAAACCGAAATGGGAAAAATGTAATATGTCATTTTCGACTGGAAATTATCTCTACTTTTACCCCTTGAAATATACTTCACGTTTTTCGGAACACCCTGTATACATTTGTATGTTTATATAGTCTATTTGTTTTAACGAAAAAAGACTTGTAAAATAAGATTCCAAAATCTACTGCCAGTTCGAAAAATCTACTGCGATTTTACAAGACGTTTACTGCACTTTTTATTTAATGGGATCTCAACAATAATGCTGTCAACTCAAGTGTCAAGTGTCAGTTTCAGTTTAGTTTTGTTTTGTGTAGTTTTAGATTTTAATTCGTTTAAATTATTTAAATGAAAAAATTTATGAGGCATGTTATTTTGAAAATATTGATTTTAATTATTTAAAACCATGATTTAAATTCGAAAGTAAATTGTGATGTAGTGCAGTTGTGATTTTAAACACTTTTGTTTTGTTAATATTTTATTTTGATTGATGCCTGGTCAATAATAATAAAAGTATAAAATAAGAATAAATGAAAACTTCTGGCAGAAAATCGGAACAGGTGAAAATGGCATTAAAATGCCCGTTTTGTAAAACATTTAAAGCTGAATTAAATACGTTAACATACTTATGTTGAATCAAATTAAAATTACAAAATGTAAAAAACGTAATCTGGTTTTAACAAAAATCCATTTTCATATTGCATTTTATTTTCTTTAATTTTCAGATGCCAGATGAATTTTGTAAAAAGTGTCGTGATAAAATCAAATCACATTTACACAAAACATCTGATAAGTGCACAACAAGAAGTCAAGTCATAAATGATTGCACTGCATTCACCTAGACTGACTAGAGTGAATCCAGGTTCATTGTGGAATATAAATTCCGTTGATTCTGTTCATGAGATAAAATCTGTAAGTAACGAAATAGTTCAAAGTTGACGGAACAGAAAGTGCATTATTACATTATTTTTACAATATCTTCGTTTCAAGTGCCTGGATCTGATGAGATTAAAAAAGTTCAACATTCAATTAATGGTACGAATGTTCAGTTTGTTTAACAATATGATTGTAAGGACAATAAAAGTTAAATTTCCAAAATACATGATCATAACAATTTTGGAAGATAGAATTTATTTATATAAATTTTTTAAAAGTGAAAAGTGTGAAAATAAAATGTATTAAAATACAGAACATTTGAATACTGTATTAAAATATAGTATGGAATAAAAACGTTAGCTCCGTATGGATTTGAAGTTATAAACCATTATTTGTTACAAACATACAAGGTGAGTCGATAACATAATAATGTCAGATTAATACTAAGATTAATGTGTGGGTATGCCCACAATTATCATTAAATGCAATTTATCTCAGTATTTCCTAAAAAAATTATACAAACATAAACTTTCCTTTAAGAAAATCTCAATATTAAAGTCTGGTTTTATACATACATTTATATTACAAGTAAACATACATATATCGTAATGCAATGAATTTATGAGATGAATCACTAGCGATGTAAACGATGTAACGTTCAATTCAGTTGAAATAATTTACTAACAATTCATGGTTATATACTTATGTACATTCATTCAAAGTGATCTTCAATGATTTCTATATTGTCGCTTTTATATATGTATGTGGGCAACGTACTAGAATGTTATGATAAGTTTGAAGATATATGATGTGAAGTTTTTTTTACATAAATTAATTAAGTATTATGATGGATAATGACATTTTAATCGAAAAAGTTCGGGTTTATTAAAGGATGTGTGATATGTCCAAAAAGGAGTACTCTTTTACCTCAAAAAAGTATTATAAATGATAAATGTATCCTCCATCCTTAAGCTTGATGTTTTCATCAATAATTTTAGTACTTATCGTTGTCCTTGTATTATCCATTTTTCGTTTTTGTTATATTGTTCGAATATTGATGTAAATGTGTGAACGTTATATAGGTATTTCTGGTAACCACTTCATGCTGATCGCATTCATGAACTTATAAAATGTGTTTCGTTGGAAATTATGATCAGTCATGAGAAAAAACTCATTTAGGTACATAAAAACAAGTTTATTTTTGAAATTCTCATTTATGACTTATGAAATTATTCATTATAAAATTGATGTATACATACATATAAAGGGTGTTACGAAAAATGTGGACTATATTTCAAGGGGTGAAAGTAGAGATAATTTTCAATCGAAAATGCCATATTACATTTTTCCCGCTTAAGGCTGGCTTTCGTTCTTGTTCTCAAATTTTTTGCTGCTGCCGTGATTTTTGACCTAAGATCTAACAGATTACGTTGTGTTTTCGTAAGTTTTTTTTACAATAACTTTTGACCCAGATGGCCTAGAACCATGAACCTGGAATTGTTGAAAAGGTAATCGATCAGAGAAATTATTTTGTGAAACCGAATCATACCTTCATCTGCGTAATAAAGCATTTTTTTTTCTCAACAAAGAAAGGAGTTATATATTTTAAAAATGGGCGTCGTAGTCGTGAAGAAGTAATAACTCAAAAACGAGTGCCATTACAGCTAAACGGTAAAAAGATTTTGAAAGGTGAACTCTTTAGCGATATAATAAGTGCTTAAACATTATTCTAGGGCTGTTAGATGTTTGCATATAACAATTTCTAGACAGGAAAACATGGTGAAAATAAAAAAAACACAAAACTTTCAAATTCTCATAAACAAAACCGAAATGGGAAAAATGTAATATGTCATTTTCGACTGGAAATTATCTCTACTTTTACCCCTTGAAATATACTTCACGTTTTTCGGAACACCCTGTATACATTTGTATGTTTATATAGTCTATTTGTTTTAACGAAAAAAGACTTGTAAAATAAGATTCCAAAATCTACTGCCAGTTCGAAAAATCTACTGCGATTTTACAAGACGTTTACTGCACTTTTTATTTAATGGGATCTCAACAATAATGCTGTCAACTCAAGTGTCAAGTGTCAGTTTCAGTTTAGTTTTGTTTTGTGTAGTTTTAGATTTTAATTCGTTTAAATTATTTAAATGAAAAAATTTATGAGGCATGTTATTTTGAAAATATTGATTTTAATTATTTAAAACCATGATTTAAATTCGAAAGTAAATTATGATGTAGTGCAGTTGTGATTTTAAACACTTTTGTTTTGTTAATATTTTATTTTGATTGATGCCTGGTCAATAATAATAAAAGTATAAAATAAGAATAAATGAAAACTTCTGGCAGAAAATCGGAACAGGTGAAAATGGCATTAAAATGCCCGTTTTGTAAAACATTTAAAGCTGAATTAAATACGTTAACATACTTATGTTGAATCAAATTAAAATTACAAAATGTAAAAAACGTAATCTGGTTTTAACAAAAATCCATTTTCATATTGCATTTTATTTTCTTTAATTTTCAGATGCCAGATGAATTTTGTAAAAAGTGTCGTGATAAAATCAAATCACATTTACACAAAACATCTGATAAGTGCACAACAAGAAGTCAAGTCATAAATGATTGCACTGCATTCACCTAGACTGACTAGAGTGAATCCAGGTTCATTGTGGAATATAAATTCCGTTGATTCTGTTCATGAGATAAAATCTGTAAGTAACGAAATAGTTCAAAGTTGACGGAACAGAAAGTGCATTATTACATTATTTTTACAATATCTTCGTTTCAAGTGCCTGGATCTGATGAGATTAAAAAAGTTCAACATTCAATTAACGGTACGAATGTTCAGTTTGTTTAACAATATGATTGTAAGGACAATAAAAGTTAAATTTCCAAAATACATGATCATAACAATTTTGGAAGATAGAATTTATTTATATAAATTTTTTAAAAGTGAAAAGTGTGAAAATAAAATGTATTAAAATACAGAACATTTGAATACTGTATTAAAATATAGTATGGAATAAAAACGTTAGCTCCGTATGGATTTGAAGTTATAAACCATTATTTGTTACAAACATACAAGGTGAGTCGATAACATAATAATGTCAGATTAATACTAAGATTAATGTGTGGGTATGCCCACAATTATCATTAAATGCAATTTATCTCAGTATTTCCTAAAAAAATTATACAAACATAAACTTTCCTTTAAGAAAATCTCAATATTAAAGTCTGGTTTTATACATACATTTATATTACAAGTAAACATACATATATCGTAATGCAATGAATTTATGAGATGAATCACTAGCGATGTAAACGATGTAACGTTCAATTCAGTTGAAATAATTTACTAACAATTCATGGTTATATACTTATGTACATTCATTCAAAGTGATCTTCAATGATTTCTATATTGTCGCTTTTATATATGTATGTGGGCAACGTACTAGAATGTTATGATAAGTTTGAAGATATATGATGTGAAGTTTTTTTTACATAAATTAATTAAGTATTATGATGGATAATGACATTTTAATCGAAAAAGTTCGGGTTTATTAAAGGATGTGTGATATGTCCAAAAAGGAGTACTCTTTTACCTCAAAAAAGTATTATAAATGATAAATGTATCCTCCATCCTTAAGCTTGATGTTTTCATCAATAATTTTAGTACTTATCGTTGTCCTTGTATTATCCATTTTTCGTTTTTGTTATATTGTTCGAATATTGATGTAAATGTGTGAACGTTATATAGGTATTTCTGGTAACCACTTCATGCTGATCGCATTCATGAACTTATAAAATGTGTTTCGTTGGAAATTATGATCAGTCATGAGAAAAAACTCATTTAGGTACATAAAAACAAGTTTATTTTTGAAATTCTCATTTATGACTTATGAAATTATTCATTATAAAATTGATGTATACATACATATAAAGGGTGTTACGAAAAATGTGGACTATATTTCAAGGGGTGAAAGTAGAGATAATTTTCAATCGAAAATGCCATATTACATTTTTCCCGCTTAAGGCTGGCTTTCGTTCTTGTTCTCAAATTTTTTGCTGCTGCCGTGATTTTTGACCTAAGATCTAACAGATTACGTTGTGTTTTCGTAAGTTTTTTTTACAATAACTTTTGACCCAGATGGCCTAGAACCATGAACCTGGAATTGTTGAAAAGGTAATCGATCAGAGAAATTATTTTGTGAAACCGAATCATACCTTCATCTGCGTAATAAAGCATTTTTTTTTCTCAACAAAGAAAGGAGTTATATATTTTAAAAATGGGCGTCGTAGTCGTGAAGAAGTAATAACTCAAAAACAAGTGCCATTACAGCTAAACGGTAAAAAGATTTTGAAAGGTGAACTCTTTAGCGATATAATAAGTGCTTAAACATTATTCTAGGGCTGTTAGATGTTTGCATATAACAATTTCTAGACAGGAAAACATGGTGAAAATAAAAAAAACACAAAACTTTCAAATTCTCATAAACAAAACCGAAATGGGAAAAATGTAATATGTCATTTTCGACTGGAAATTATCTCTACTTTTACCCCTTGAAATATACTTCACGTTTTTCGGAACACCCTGTATACATTTGTATGTTTATATAGTCTATTTGTTTTAACGAAAAAAGACTTGTAAAATAAGATTCCAAAATCTACTGCCAGTTCGAAAAATCTACTGCGATTTTACAAGACGTTTACTGCACTTTTTATTTAATGGGATCTCAACAATAATGCTGTCAACTCAAGTGTCAAGTGTCAGTTTCAGTTTAGTTTTGTTTTGTGTAGTTTTAGATTTTAATTCGTTTAAATTATTTAAATGAAAAAATTTATGAGGCATGTTATTTTGAAAATATTGATTTTAATTATTTAAAACCATGATTTAAATTCGAAAGTAAATTATGATGTAGTGCAGTTGTGATTTTAAACACTTTTGTTTTGTTAATATTTTATTTTGATTGATGCCTGGTCAATAATAATAAAAGTATAAAATAAGAATAAATGAAAACTTCTGACAGAAAATCGGAACAGGTGAAAATGGCATTAAAATGCCCGTTTTGTAAAACATTTAAAGCTGAATTAAATACGTTAACATACTTATGTTGAATCAAATTAAAATTACAAAATGTAAAAAACGTAATCTGGTTTTAACAAAAATCCATTTTCATATTGCATTTTATTTTCTTTAATTTTCAGATGCCAGATGAATTTTGTAAAAAGTGTCGTGATAAAATCAAATCACATTTACACAAAACATCTGATAAGTGCACAACAAGAAGTCAAGTCATAAATGATTGCACTGCATTCACCTAGACTGACTAGAGTGAATCCAGGTTCATTGTGGAATATAAATTCCGTTGATTCTGTTCATGAGATAAAATCTGTAAGTAACGAAATAGTTCAAAGTTGACGGAACAGAAAGTGCATTATTACATTATTTTTACAATATCTTCGTTTCAAGTGCCTGGATCTGATGAGATTAAAAAAGTTCAACATTCAATTAATGGTACGAATGTTCAGTTTGTTTAACAATATGATTGTAAGGACAATAAAAGTTAAATTTCCAAAATACATGATCATAACAATTTTGGAAGATAGAATTTATTTATATAAATTTTTTAAAAGTGAAAAGTGTGAAAATAAAATGTATTAAAATACAGAACATTTGAATACTGTATTAAAATATAGTATGGAATAAAAACGTTAGCTCCGTATGGATTTGAAGTTATAAACCATTATTTGTTACAAACATACAAGGTGAGTCGATAACATAATAATGTCAGATTAATACTAAGATTAATGTGTGGGTATGCCCACAATTATCATTAAATGCAATTTATCTCAGTATTTCCTAAAAAAATTATACAAACATAAACTTTCCTTTAAGAAAATCTCAATATTAAAGTCTGGTTTTATACATACATTTATATTACAAGTAAACATACATATATCGTAATGCAATGAATTTATGAGATGAATCACTAGCGATGTAAACGATGTAACGTTCAATTCAGTTGAAATAATTTACTAACAATTCATGGTTATATACTTATGTACATTCATTCAAAGTGATCTTCAATGATTTCTATATTGTCGCTTTTATATATGTATGTGGGCAACGTACTAGAATGTTATGATAAGTTTGAAGATATATGATGTGAAGTTTTTTTTACATAAATTAATTAAGTATTATGATGGATAATGACATTTTAATCGAAAAAGTTCGGGTTTATTAAAGGATGTGTGATATGTCCAAAAAGGAGTACTCTTTTACCTCAAAAAAGTATTATAAATGATAAATGTATCCTCCATCCTTAAGCTTGATGTTTTCATCAATAATTTTAGTACTTATCGTTGTCCTTGTATTATCCATTTTTCGTTTTTGTTATATTGTTCGAATATTGATGTAAATGTGTGAACGTTATATAGGTATTTCTGGTAACCACTTCATGCTGATCGCATTCATGAACTTATAAAATGTGTTTCGTTGGAAATTATGATCAGTCATGAGAAAAAACTCATTTAGGTACATAAAAACAAGTTTATTTTTGAAATTCTCATTTATGACTTATGAAATTATTCATTATAAAATTGATGTATACATACATATAAAGGGTGTTACGAAAAATGTGGACTATATTTCAAGGGGTGAAAGTAGAGATAATTTTCAATCGAAAATGCCATATTACATTTTTCCCGCTTAAGGCTGGCTTTCGTTCTTGTTCTCAAATTTTTTGCTGCTGCCGTGATTTTTGACCTAAGATCTAACAGATTACGTTGTGTTTTCGTAAGTTTTTTTTACAATAACTTTTGACCCAGATGGCCTAGAACCATGAACCTGGAATTGTTGAAAAGGTAATCGATCAGAGAAATTATTTTGTGAAACCGAATCATACCTTCATCTGTGTAATAAAGCATTTTTTTTTCTCAACAAAGAAAGGAGTTATATATTTTAAAAATGGGCGTCGTAGTCGTGAAGAAGTAATAACTCAAAAACGAGTGCCATTACAGCTAAACGGTAAAAAGATTTTGAAAGGTGAACTCTTTAGCGATATAATAAGTGCTTAAACATTATTCTAGGGCTGTTAGATGTTTGCATATAACAATTTCTAGACAGGAAAACATGGTGAAAATAAAAAAAACACAAAACTTTCAAATTCTCATAAACAAAACCGAAATGGGAAAAATGTAATATGTCATTTTCGACTGGAAATTATCTCTACTTTTACCCCTTGAAATATACTTCACGTTTTTCGGAACACCCTGTATACATTTGTATGTTTATATAGTCTATTTGTTTTAACGAAAAAAGACTTGTAAAATAAGATTCCAAAATCTACTGCCAGTTCGAAAAATCTACTGCGATTTTACAAGACGTTTACTGCACTTTTTATTTAATGGGATCTCAACAATAATGCTGTCAACTCAAGTGTCAAGTGTCAGTTTCAGTTTAGTTTTGTTTTGTGTAGTTTTAGATTTTAATTCGTTTAAATTATTTAAATGAAAAAATTTATGAGGCATGTTATTTTGAAAATATTGATTTTAATTATTTAAAACCATGATTTAAATTCGAAAGTAAATTATGATGTAGTGCAGTTGTGATTTTAAACACTTTTGTTTTGTTAATATTTTATTTTGATTGATGCCTGGTCAATAATAATAAAAGTATAAAATAAGAATAAATGAAAACTTCTGGCAGAAAATCGGAACAGGTGAAAATGGCATTAAAATGCCCGTTTTGTAAAACATTTAAAGCTGAATTAAATACGTTAACATACTTATGTTGAATCAAATTAAAATTACAAAATGTAAAAAACGTAATCTGGTTTTAACAAAAATCCATTTTCATATTGCATTTTATTTTCTTTAATTTTCAGATGCCAGATGAATTTTGTAAAAAGTGTCGTGATAAAATCAAATCACATTTACACAAAACATCTGATAAGTGCACAACAAGAAGTCAAGTCATAAATGATTGCACTGCATTCACCTAGACTGACTAGAGTGAATCCAGGTTCATTGTGGAATATAAATTCCGTTGATTCTGTTCATGAGATAAAATCTGTAAGTAACGAAATAGTTCAAAGTTGACGGAACAGAAAGTGCATTATTACATTATTTTTACAATATCTTCGTTTCAAGTGCCTGGATCTGATGAGATTAAAAAAGTTCAACATTCAATTAATGGTACGAATGTTCAGTTTGTTTAACAATATGATTGTAAGGACAATAAAAGTTAAATTTCCAAAATACATGATCATAACAATTTTGGAAGATAGAATTTATTTATATAAATTTTTTAAAAGTGAAAAGTGTGAAAATAAAATGTATTAAAATACAGAACATTTGAATACTGTATTAAAATATAGTATGGAATAAAAACGTTAGCTCCGTATGGATTTGAAGTTATAAACCATTATTTGTTACAAACATACAAGGTGAGTCGATAACATAATAATGTCAGATTAATACTAAGATTAATGTGTGGGTATGCCCACAATTATCATTAAATGCAATTTATCTCAGTATTTCCTAAAAAAATTATACAAACATAAACTTTCCTTTAAGAAAATCTCAATATTAAAGTCTGGTTTTATACATACATTTATATTACAAGTAAACATACATATATCGTAATGCAATGAATTTATGAGATGAATCACTAGCGATGTAAACGATGTAACGTTCAATTCAGTTGAAATAATTTACTAACAATTCATGGTTATATACTTATGTACATTCATTCAAAGTGATCTTCAATGATTTCTATATTGTCGCTTTTATATATGTATGTGGGCAACGTACTAGAATGTTATGATAAGTTTGAAGATATATGATGTGAAGTTTTTTTTACATAAATTAATTAAGTATTATGATGGATAATGACATTTTAATCGAAAAAGTTCGGGTTTATTAAAGGATGTGTGATATGTCCAAAAAGGAGTACTCTTTTACCTCAAAAAAGTATTATAAATGATAAATGTATCCTCCATCCTTAAGCTTGATGTTTTCATCAATAATTTTAGTACTTATCGTTGTCCTTGTATTATCCATTTTTCGTTTTTGTTATATTGTTCGAATATTGATGTAAATGTGTGAACGTTATATAGGTATTTCTGGTAACCACTTCATGCTGATCGCATTCATGAACTTATAAAATGTGTTTCGTTGGAAATTATGATCAGTCATGAGAAAAAACTCATTTAGGTACATAAAAACAAGTTTATTTTTGAAATTCTCATTTATGACTTATGAAATTATTCATTATAAAATTGATGTATACATACATATAAAGGGTGTTACGAAAAATGTGGACTATATTTCAAGGGGTGAAAGTAGAGATAATTTTCAATCGAAAATGCCATATTACATTTTTCCCGCTTAAGGCTGGCTTTCGTTCTTGTTCTCAAATTTTTTGCTGCTGCCGTGATTTTTGACCTAAGATCTAACAGATTACGTTGTGTTTTCGTAAGTTTTTTTTACAATAACTTTTGACCCAGATGGCCTAGAACCATGAACCTGGAATTGTTGAAAAGGTAATCGATCAGAGAAATTATTTTGTGAAACCGAATCATACCTTCATCTGCGTAATAAAGCATTTTTTTTTCTCAACAAAGAAAGGAGTTATATATTTTAAAAATGGGCGTCGTAGTCGTGAAGAAGTAATAACTCAAAAACAAGTGCCATTACAGCTAAACGGTAAAAAGATTTTGAAAGGTGAACTCTTTAGCGATATAATAAGTGCTTAAACATTATTCTAGGGCTGTTAGATGTTTGCATATAACAATTTCTAGACAGGAAAACATGGTGAAAATAAAAAAAACACAAAACTTTCAAATTCTCATAAACAAAACCGAAATGGGAAAAATGTAATATGTCATTTTCGACTGGAAATTATCTCTACTTTTACCCCTTGAAATATACTTCACGTTTTTCGGAACACCCTGTATACATTTGTATGTTTATATAGTCTATTTGTTTTAACGAAAAAAGACTTGTAAAATAAGATTCCAAAATCTACTGCCAGTTCGAAAAATCTACTGCGATTTTACAAGACGTTTACTGCACTTTTTATTTAATGGGATCTCAACAATAATGCTGTCAACTCAAGTGTCAAGTGTCAGTTTCAGTTTAGTTTTGTTTTGTGTAGTTTTAGATTTTAATTCGTTTAAATTATTTAAATGAAAAAATTTATGAGGCATGTTATTTTGAAAATATTGATTTTAATTATTTAAAACCATGATTTAAATTCGAAAGTAAATTATGATGTAGTGCAGTTGTGATTTTAAACACTTTTGTTTTGTTAATATTTTATTTTGATTGATGCCTGGTCAATAATAATAAAAGTATAAAATAAGAATAAATGAAAACTTCTGACAGAAAATCGGAACAGGTGAAAATGGCATTAAAATGCCCGTTTTGTAAAACATTTAAAGCTGAATTAAATACGTTAACATACTTATGTTGAATCAAATTAAAATTACAAAATGTAAAAAACGTAATCTGGTTTTAACAAAAATCCATTTTCATATTGCATTTTATTTTCTTTAATTTTCAGATGCCAGATGAATTTTGTAAAAAGTGTCGTGATAAAATCAAATCACATTTACACAAAACATCTGATAAGTGCACAACAAGAAGTCAAGTCATAAATGATTGCACTGCATTCACCTAGACTGACTAGAGTGAATCCAGGTTCATTGTGGAATATAAATTCCGTTGATTCTGTTCATGAGATAAAATCTGTAAGTAACGAAATAGTTCAAAGTTGACGGAACAGAAAGTGCATTATTACATTATTTTTACAATATCTTCGTTTCAAGTGCCTGGATCTGATGAGATTAAAAAAGTTCAACATTCAATTAATGGTACGAATGTTCAGTTTGTTTAACAATATGATTGTAAGGACAATAAAAGTTAAATTTCCAAAATACATGATCATAACAATTTTGGAAGATAGAATTTATTTATATAAATTTTTTAAAAGTGAAAAGTGTGAAAATAAAATGTATTAAAATACAGAACATTTGAATACTGTATTAAAATATAGTATGGAATAAAAACGTTAGCTCCGTATGGATTTGAAGTTATAAACCATTATTTGTTACAAACATACAAGGTGAGTCGATAACATAATAATGTCAGATTAATACTAAGATTAATGTGTGGGTATGCCCACAATTATCATTAAATGCAATTTATCTCAGTATTTCCTAAAAAAATTATACAAACATAAACTTTCCTTTAAGAAAATCTCAATATTAAAGTCTGGTTTTATACATACATTTATATTACAAGTAAACATACATATATCGTAATGCAATGAATTTATGAGATGAATCACTAGCGATGTAAACGATGTAACGTTCAATTCAGTTGAAATAATTTACTAACAATTCATGGTTATATACTTATGTACATTCATTCAAAGTGATCTTCAATGATTTCTATATTGTCGCTTTTATATATGTATGTGGGCAACGTACTAGAATGTTATGATAAGTTTGAAGATATATGATGTGAAGTTTTTTTTACATAAATTAATTAAGTATTATGATGGATAATGACATTTTAATCGAAAAAGTTCGGGTTTATTAAAGGATGTGTGATATGTCCAAAAAGGAGTACTCTTTTACCTCAAAAAAGTATTATAAATGATAAATGTATCCTCCATCCTTAAGCTTGATGTTTTCATCAATAATTTTAGTACTTATCGTTGTCCTTGTATTATCCATTTTTCGTTTTTGTTATATTGTTCGAATATTGATGTAAATGTGTGAACGTTATATAGGTATTTCTGGTAACCACTTCATGCTGATCGCATTCATGAACTTATAAAATGTGTTTCGTTGGAAATTATGATCAGTCATGAGAAAAAACTCATTTAGGTACATAAAAACAAGTTTATTTTTGAAATTCTCATTTATGACTTATGAAATTATTCATTATAAAATTGATGTATACATACATATAAAGGGTGTTACGAAAAATGTGGACTATATTTCAAGGGGTGAAAGTAGAGATAATTTTCAATCGAAAATGCCATATTACATTTTTCCCGCTTAAGGCTGGCTTTCGTTCTTGTTCTCAAATTTTTTGCTGCTGCCGTGATTTTTGACCTAAGATCTAACAGATTACGTTGTGTTTTCGTAAGTTTTTTTTACAATAACTTTTGACCCAGATGGCCTAGAACCATGAACCTGGAATTGTTGAAAAGGTAATCGATCAGAGAAATTATTTTGTGAAACCGAATCATACCTTCATCTGCGTAATAAAGCATTTTTTTTTCTCAACAAAGAAAGGAGTTATATATTTTAAAAATGGGCGTCGTAGTCGTGAAGAAGTAATAACTCAAAAACGAGTGCCATTACAGCTAAACGGTAAAAAGATTTTGAAAGGTGAACTCTTTAGCGATATAATAAGTGCTTAAACATTATTCTAGGGCTGTTAGATGTTTGCATATAACAATTTCTAGACAGGAAAACATGGTGAAAATAAAAAAAACACAAAACTTTCAAATTCTCATAAACAAAACCGAAATGGGAAAAATGTAATATGTCATTTTCGACTGGAAATTATCTCTACTTTTACCCCTTGAAATATACTTCACGTTTTTCGGAACACCCTGTATACATTTGTATGTTTATATAGTCTATTTGTTTTAACGAAAAAAGACTTGTAAAATAAGATTCCAAAATCTACTGCCAGTTCGAAAAATCTACTGCGATTTTACAAGACGTTTACTGCACTTTTTATTTAATGGGATCTCAACAATAATGCTGTCAACTCAAGTGTCAAGTGTCAGTTTCAGTTTAGTTTTGTTTTGTGTAGTTTTAGATTTTAATTCGTTTAAATTATTTAAATGAAAAAATTTATGAGGCATGTTATTTTGAAAATATTGATTTTAATTATTTAAAACCATGATTTAAATTCGAAAGTAAATTATGATGTAGTGCAGTTGTGATTTTAAACACTTTTGTTTTGTTAATATTTTATTTTGATTGATGCCTGGTCAATAATAATAAAAGTATAAAATAAGAATAAATGAAAACTTCTGGCAGAAAATCGGAACAGGTGAAAATGGCATTAAAATGCCCGTTTTGTAAAACATTTAAAGCTGAATTAAATACGTTAACATACTTATGTTGAATCAAATTAAAATTACAAAATGTAAAAAACGTAATCTGGTTTTAACAAAAATCCATTTTCATATTGCATTTTATTTTCTTTAATTTTCAGATGCCAGATGAATTTTGTAAAAAGTGTCGTGATAAAATCAAATCACATTTACACAAAACATCTGATAAGTGCACAACAAGAAGTCAAGTCATAAATGATTGCACTGCATTCACCTAGACTGACTAGAGTGAATCCAGGTTCATTGTGGAATATAAATTCCGTTGATTCTGTTCATGAGATAAAATCTGTAAGTAACGAAATAGTTCAAAGTTGACGGAACAGAAAGTGCATTATTACATTATTTTTACAATATCTTCGTTTCAAGTGCCTGGATCTGATGAGATTAAAAAAGTTCAACATTCAATTAATGGTACGAATGTTCAGTTTGTTTAACAATATGATTGTAAGGACAATAAAAGTTAAATTTCCAAAATACATGATCATAACAATTTTGGAAGATAGAATTTATTTATATAAATTTTTTAAAAGTGAAAAGTGTGAAAATAAAATGTATTAAAATACAGAACATTTGAATACTGTATTAAAATATAGTATGGAATAAAAACGTTAGCTCCGTATGGATTTGAAGTTATAAACCATTATTTGTTACAAACATACAAGGTGAGTCGATAACATAATAATGTCAGATTAATACTAAGATTAATGTGTGGGTATGCCCACAATTATCATTAAATGCAATTTATCTCAGTATTTCCTAAAAAAATTATACAAACATAAACTTTCCTTTAAGAAAATCTCAATATTAAAGTCTGGTTTTATACATACATTTATATTACAAGTAAACATACATATATCGTAATGCAATGAATTTATGAGATGAATCACTAGCGATGTAAACGATGTAACGTTCAATTCAGTTGAAATAATTTACTAACAATTCATGGTTATATACTTATGTACATTCATTCAAAGTGATCTTCAATGATTTCTATATTGTCGCTTTTATATATGTATGTGGGCAACGTACTAGAATGTTATGATAAGTTTGAAGATATATGATGTGAAGTTTTTTTTACATAAATTAATTAAGTATTATGATGGATAATGACATTTTAATCGAAAAAGTTCGGGTTTATTAAAGGATGTGTGATATGTCCAAAAAGGAGTACTCTTTTACCTCAAAAAAGTATTATAAATGATAAATGTATCCTCCATCCTTAAGCTTGATGTTTTCATCAATAATTTTAGTACTTATCGTTGTCCTTGTATTATCCATTTTTCGTTTTTGTTATATTGTTCGAATATTGATGTAAATGTGTGAACGTTATATAGGTATTTCTGGTAACCACTTCATGCTGATCGCATTCATGAACTTATAAAATGTGTTTCGTTGGAAATTATGATCAGTCATGAGAAAAAACTCATTTAGGTACATAAAAACAAGTTTATTTTTGAAATTCTCATTTATGACTTATGAAATTATTCATTATAAAATTGATGTATACATACATATAAAGGGTGTTACGAAAAATGTGGACTATATTTCAAGGGGTGAAAGTAGAGATAATTTTCAATCGAAAATGCCATATTACATTTTTCCCGCTTAAGGCTGGCTTTCGTTCTTGTTCTCAAATTTTTTGCTGCTGCCGTGATTTTTGACCTAAGATCTAACAGATTACGTTGTGTTTTCGTAAGTTTTTTTTACAATAACTTTTGACCCAGATGGCCTAGAACCATGAACCTGGAATTGTTGAAAAGGTAATCGATCAGAGAAATTATTTTGTGAAACCGAATCATACCTTCATCTGCGTAATAAAGCATTTTTTTTTCTCAACAAAGAAAGGAGTTATATATTTTAAAAATGGGCGTCGTAGTCGTGAAGAAGTAATAACTCAAAAACGAGTGCCATTACAGCTAAACGGTAAAAAGATTTTGAAAGGTGAACTCTTTAGCGATATAATAAGTGCTTAAACATTATTCTAGGGCTGTTAGATGTTTGCATATAACAATTTCTAGACAGGAAAACATGGTGAAAATAAAAAAAACACAAAACTTTCAAATTCTCATAAACAAAACCGAAATGGGAAAAATGTAATATGTCATTTTCGACTGGAAATTATCTCTACTTTTACCCCTTGAAATATACTTCACGTTTTTCGGAACACCCTGTATACATTTGTATGTTTATATAGTCTATTTGTTTTAACGAAAAAAGACTTGTAAAATAAGATTCCAAAATCTACTGCCAGTTCGAAAAATCTACTGCGATTTTACAAGACGTTTACTGCACTTTTTATTTAATGGGATCTCAACAATAATGCTGTCAACTCAAGTGTCAAGTGTCAGTTTCAGTTTAGTTTTGTTTTGTGTAGTTTTAGATTTTAATTCGTTTAAATTATTTAAATGAAAAAATTTATGAGGCATGTTATTTTGAAAATATTGATTTTAATTATTTAAAACCATGATTTAAATTCGAAAGTAAATTATGATGTAGTGCAGTTGTGATTTTAAACACTTTTGTTTTGTTAATATTTTATTTTGATTGATGCCTGGTCAATAATAATAAAAGTATAAAATAAGAATAAATGAAAACTTCTGGCAGAAAATCGGAACAGGTGAAAATGGCATTAAAATGCCCGTTTTGTAAAACATTTAAAGCTGAATTAAATACGTTAACATACTTATGTTGAATCAAATTAAAATTACAAAATGTAAAAAACGTAATCTGGTTTTAACAAAAATCCATTTTCATATTGCATTTTATTTTCTTTAATTTTCAGATGCCAGATGAATTTTGTAAAAAGTGTCGTGATAAAATCAAATCACATTTACACAAAACATCTGATAAGTGCACAACAAGAAGTCAAGTCATAAATGATTGCACTGCATTCACCTAGACTGACTAGAGTGAATCCAGGTTCATTGTGGAATATAAATTCCGTTGATTCTGTTCATGAGATAAAATCTGTAAGTAACGAAATAGTTCAAAGTTGACGGAACAGAAAGTGCATTATTACATTATTTTTACAATATCTTCGTTTCAAGTGCCTGGATCTGATGAGATTAAAAAAGTTCAACATTCAATTAATGGTACGAATGTTCAGTTTGTTTAACAATATGATTGTAAGGACAATAAAAGTTAAATTTCCAAAATACATGATCATAACAATTTTGGAAGATAGAATTTATTTATATAAATTTTTTAAAAGTGAAAAGTGTGAAAATAAAATGTATTAAAATACAGAACATTTGAATACTGTATTAAAATATAGTATGGAATAAAAACGTTAGCTCCGTATGGATTTGAAGTTATAAACCATTATTTGTTACAAACATACAAGGTGAGTCGATAACATAATAATGTCAGATTAATACTAAGATTAATGTGTGGGTATGCCCACAATTATCATTAAATGCAATTTATCTCAGTATTTCCTAAAAAAATTATACAAACATAAACTTTCCTTTAAGAAAATCTCAATATTAAAGTCTGGTTTTATACATACATTTATATTACAAGTAAACATACATATATCGTAATGCAATGAATTTATGAGATGAATCACTAGCGATGTAAACGATGTAACGTTCAATTCAGTTGAAATAATTTACTAACAATTCATGGTTATATACTTATGTACATTCATTCAAAGTGATCTTCAATGATTTCTATATTGTCGCTTTTATATATGTATGTGGGCAACGTACTAGAATGTTATGATAAGTTTGAAGATATATGATGTGAAGTTTTTTTTACATAAATTAATTAAGTATTATGATGGATAATGACATTTTAATCGAAAAAGTTCGGGTTTATTAAAGGATGTGTGATATGTCCAAAAAGGAGTACTCTTTTACCTCAAAAAAGTATTATAAATGATAAATGTATCCTCCATCCTTAAGCTTGATGTTTTCATCAATAATTTTAGTACTTATCGTTGTCCTTGTATTATCCATTTTTCGTTTTTGTTATATTGTTCGAATATTGATGTAAATGTGTGAACGTTATATAGGTATTTCTGGTAACCACTTCATGCTGATCGCATTCATGAACTTATAAAATGTGTTTCGTTGGAAATTATGATCAGTCATGAGAAAAAACTCATTTAGGTACATAAAAACAAGTTTATTTTTGAAATTCTCATTTATGACTTATGAAATTATTCATTATAAAATTGATGTATACATACATATAAAGGGTGTTACGAAAAATGTGGACTATATTTCAAGGGGTGAAAGTAGAGATAATTTTCAATCGAAAATGCCATATTACATTTTTCCCGCTTAAGGCTGGCTTTCGTTCTTGTTCTCAAATTTTTTGCTGCTGCCGTGATTTTTGACCTAAGATCTAACAGATTACGTTGTGTTTTCGTAAGTTTTTTTTACAATAACTTTTGACCCAGATGGCCTAGAACCATGAACCTGGAATTGTTGAAAAGGTAATCGATCAGAGAAATTATTTTGTGAAACCGAATCATACCTTCATCTGCGTAATAAAGCATTTTTTTTTCTCAACAAAGAAAGGAGTTATATATTTTAAAAATGGGCGTCGTAGTCGTGAAGAAGTAATAACTCAAAAACGAGTGCCATTACAGCTAAACGGTAAAAAGATTTTGAAAGGTGAACTCTTTAGCGATATAATAAGTGCTTAAACATTATTCTAGGGCTGTTAGATGTTTGCATATAACAATTTCTAGACAGGAAAACATGGTGAAAATAAAAAAAACACAAAACTTTCAAATTCTCATAAACAAAACCGAAATGGGAAAAATGTAATATGTCATTTTCGACTGGAAATTATCTCTACTTTTACCCCTTGAAATATACTTCACGTTTTTCGGAACACCCTGTATACATTTGTATGTTTATATAGTCTATTTGTTTTAACGAAAAAAGACTTGTAAAATAAGATTCCAAAATCTACTGCCAGTTCGAAAAATCTACTGCGATTTTACAAGACGTTTACTGCACTTTTTATTTAATGGGATCTCAACAATAATGCTGTCAACTCAAGTGTCAAGTGTCAGTTTCAGTTTAGTTTTGTTTTGTGTAGTTTTAGATTTTAATTCGTTTAAATTATTTAAATGAAAAAATTTATGAGGCATGTTATTTTGAAAATATTGATTTTAATTATTTAAAACCATGATTTAAATTCGAAAGTAAATTATGATGTAGTGCAGTTGTGATTTTAAACACTTTTGTTTTGTTAATATTTTATTTTGATTGATGCCTGGTCAATAATAATAAAAGTATAAAATAAGAATAAATGAAAACTTCTGGCAGAAAATCGGAACAGGTGAAAATGGCATTAAAATGCCCGTTTTGTAAAACATTTAAAGCTGAATTAAATACGTTAACATACTTATGTTGAATCAAATTAAAATTACAAAATGTAAAAAACGTAATCTGGTTTTAACAAAAATCCATTTTCATATTGCATTTTATTTTCTTTAATTTTCAGATGCCAGATGAATTTTGTAAAAAGTGTCGTGATAAAATCAAATCACATTTACACAAAACATCTGATAAGTGCACAACAAGAAGTCAAGTCATAAATGATTGCACTGCATTCACCTAGACTGACTAGAGTGAATCCAGGTTCATTGTGGAATATAAATTCCGTTGATTCTGTTCATGAGATAAAATCTGTAAGTAACGAAATAGTTCAAAGTTGACGGAACAGAAAGTGCATTATTACATTATTTTTACAATATCTTCGTTTCAAGTGCCTGGATCTGATGAGATTAAAAAAGTTCAACATTCAATTAACGGTACGAATGTTCAGTTTGTTTAACAATATGATTGTAAGGACAATAAAAGTTAAATTTCCAAAATACATGATCATAACAATTTTGGAAGATAGAATTTATTTATATAAATTTTTTAAAAGTGAAAAGTGTGAAAATAAAATGTATTAAAATACAGAACATTTGAATACTGTATTAAAATATAGTATGGAATAAAAACGTTAGCTCCGTATGGATTTGAAGTTATAAACCATTATTTGTTACAAACATACAAGGTGAGTCGATAACATAATAATGTCAGATTAATACTAAGATTAATGTGTGGGTATGCCCACAATTATCATTAAATGCAATTTATCTCAGTATTTCCTAAAAAAATTATACAAACATAAACTTTCCTTTAAGAAAATCTCAATATTAAAGTCTGGTTTTATACATACATTTATATTACAAGTAAACATACATATATCGTAATGCAATAAATTTATGAGATGAATCACTAGCGATGTAAACGATGTAACGTTCAATTCAGTTGAAATAATTTACTAACAATTCATGGTTATATACTTATGTACATTCATTCAAAGTGATCTTCAATGATTTCTATATTGTCGCTTTTATATATGTATGTGGGCAACGTACTAGAATGTTATGATAAGTTTGAAGATATATGATGTGAAGTTTTTTTTACATAAATTAATTAAGTATTATGATGGATAATGACATTTTAATCGAAAAAGTTCGGGTTTATTAAAGGATGTGTGATATGTCCAAAAAGGAGTACTCTTTTACCTCAAAAAAGTATTATAAATGATAAATGTATCCTCCATCCTTAAGCTTGATGTTTTCATCAATAATTTTAGTACTTATCGTTGTCCTTGTATTATCCATTTTTCGTTTTTGTTATATTGTTCGAATATTGATGTAAATGTGTGAACGTTATATAGGTATTTCTGGTAACCACTTCATGCTGATCGCATTCATGAACTTATAAAATGTGTTTCGTTGGAAATTATGATCAGTCATGAGAAAAAACTCATTTAGGTACATAAAAACAAGTTTATTTTTGAAATTCTCATTTATGACTTATGAAATTATTCATTATAAAATTGATGTATACATACATATAAAGGGTGTTACGAAAAATGTGGACTATATTTCAAGGGGTGAAAGTAGAGATAATTTTCAATCGAAAATGCCATATTACATTTTTCCCGCTTAAGGCTGGCTTTCGTTCTTGTTCTCAAATTTTTTGCTGCTGCCGTGATTTTTGACCTAAGATCTAACAGATTACGTTGTGTTTTCGTACGTTTTTTTGTACAATAATGAAACTATTTGACCCAAATATTTTTGTTCGGGCATCTTGTTCAAGCTTAGTAATCAATAAATTAAAAATCAATTTAACAATAAATTTTAATTACATGAATTATTTCAAATTATTCTATCAAATAATTTGACAAAAATTTCGATGAATCCGTTATTTTTCAAACAAAAAAAAAATCGAGTCAATATTTTTTCGTTTTTTAAACCATTTTGTAATTTTACATGCCTGCTTTTTTCAATAATTTTTATCAAGTACATACCAGAAGGTACCAGCAACCAGTTAAAATTTTATGTATGTACAGTAAACAAATCGTAGAATCAGTACAAAAAATTTTAACCTCTTTGTCTTCGTCTAGATGAAGATCTCTTCTTTAATATCAATATACATTTTTTCCTCTTACTATGAACGAATTATTTTTTTTATCTTCATTTTCATCTGAAGGCTATAATCATTTATCAATTTTTTTTATTTCAATTGGCCTTAATTTAAAGTTTAATTTAATAATGTCATTCTTTTCTCTAGATATGTCATAATCTTTTCCTATATCAAGTGCTTCATTAATATCATTTTGTATAATCGTAGTTTTAATATTATCATTAAGATTTAAATTCTGAAGATTTTGTATCAAATTTTTTAGGTTCATTTCTGCATTTCAAAAAAAACAAAATTATATTAATAAATAAATAAATAAATAATAAAAAAAATCAAAATAAACAATTTCATTGAAGCTTCTTTAAAATTATCTTTGCATGTACATATGTTCTTTACATTGGTTTGGCGATTTATTCAATAATGAAACTATTTGACCCAAATATTTTGTTCGGGCATCTTGTTCAAGCTTAATAATCAATAAATTAAAAATCAATTTAACAATAAATTTTAATTACATGAATTATTTCAAATTATTCTATCAAATAATTTGACAAAAATTTCGATGAATCCGTTATTTTTCAAACAAAAAAAAAATCGAGTCAATATTTTTTCGTTTTTTAAACCATTTTGTAATTTTACATGCCTGCTTTTTTCAATAATTTTTATCAAGTACATACCAGAAGGTAGCAGCAACCAGTTAAAATTTTATGTATGTACAGTAAACAAATCGTAGAATCAGTACAAAAAATTTTAACCTCTTTGTCTTCGTCTAGATGAAGATCTCTTCTTGAGTTGGATCTACTTTTTCTTCGCCCTGCTTTCTTGATCGAGATCGTCGTCGTGTTCTTGATCTATTCCTTCCTGTTGATCTACTCCTTTCTCTTGATCTACGACCTCGTCCTTGTTTTGTCTAAAATAAAAATATGTACATGCATGTAATAAGATTTCCTTTAATATCAATATACATTTTTTCCTCTTACTATGAACGAATTATTTTTTTTATCTTCATTTTCATCTGAAGGCTATAATCATTTATCAATTTTTTTTATTTCAATTGGCCTTAATTTAAAGTTTAATTTAATTATGTCATTCTTTTCTTTAGATATGTCATAATCTTTTCCTATATCAAGTGCTTCATTAATATCATTTTGTATAATTTTAGTTTTAATATTATCATTAAGATTTAAATTCTGAAGATTTTGTATCAAATTTTTTAGGTTCATTTCTGCATTTCAAAAAAAACAAAATAATATTAATAAATAAATAAATAAATAATAAAAAAAATCAAAATAAACAATTTCATTGAAGCTTCTTTAAAATTATCTTTTCATGCACATATGTTCTTTACCTTGGTTGGGCGATTTATTCAATAATGAAACTATTTGACCCAAATATTTTGTTCGGGCATCTTGTTCAAGCTTAATAATCAATAAATTAAAAATCAATTTAACAATAAATTTTAATTACATGAATTATTTCAAATTATTCTATCAAATAATTTGACAAAAATTTCGATGAATCCGTTATTTTTCAAACAAAAAAAAAATCGAGTCAATATTTTTTCGTTTTTTAAACCATTTTGTAATTTTACATGCCTGCTTTTTTCAATAATTTTTATCAAGTACATACCAGAAGGTAGCAGCAACCAGTTAAAATTTTATGTATGTACAGTAAACAAATCGTAGAATCAGTACAAAAAATTTTAACCTCTTTGTCTTCGTCTAGATGAAGATCTCTTCTTGAGTTGGATCTACTTTTTCTTCGCCCTGCTTTCTTGATCGAGATCGTCGTCGTGTTCTTGATCTATTCCTTCCTGTTGATCTACTCCTTTCTCTTGATCTACGACCTCGTCCTTGTTTTGTCTAAAATAAAAATATGTACATGCATGTAATAAGATTTCCTTTAATATCAATATACATTTTTTCCTCTTACTATGAACGAATTATTTTTTTTATCTTCATTTTCATCTGAAGGCTATAATCATTTATCAATTTTTTTTGATTTCAATTGGCCTTAATTTAAAGTTTAATTTAATTATGTCATTCTTTTCTTTAGATATGTCATAATCTTTTCCTATATCAAGTGCTTCATTAATATCATTTTGTATAATTTTAGTTTTAATATTATCATTAAGATTTAAATTCTGAAGATTTTGTATCAAATTTTTTAGGTTCATTTCTGCATTTCAAAAAAAACAAAATAATATTAATAAATAAATAAATAAATAATAAAAAAAATCAAAATAAACAATTTCATTGAAGCTTCTTTAAAATTATCTTTTCATGTACATATGTTCTTTACCTTGGTTGGGCGATTTATTCAATAATGAAACTATTTGACCCAAATATTTTGTTCGGTCATCTTGTTCAAGCTTAATAATCAATAAATTAAAAATCAATTTAACAATAAATTTTAATTACATGAATTATTCCAAATTATTCTATCAAATAATTTGACAAAAATTTCGATGAATCCGTTATTTTTAAACAAAAAAAAAATCGAGTCAATATATTTTTGTTTTTTAAACCATTTTGTAATTTTGCATGCCTGCTTTTTTCAATAATTTTTATCAAGTACATACCAGAAAGTACCAGCAACCAGTTAAAATTTTATGTATGTACAGTAAACAAATCGTAGAATCAGTACAAAAAATTTTAACCTCTTTGTCTTCGTCTAGATGAAAATCTCTTCTTGAGTTGGATCTACTTTTTCTTCGCCCTGCTTTCTTGATCGAGATCGTCGTCGTGTTCTTGATCTATTCCTTCCTGTTGATCTACTCCTTTCTCTTGATCTACGACCTCGTCCTTGTTTTGTCTAAAATAAAAATATGTATGTACATGCATGTAATAAGATTTCCTTTAATATCAATATACATTTTTTCCTCTTACTATGAACGAATTATTTTTTTTATCTTCATTTTCATCTGAAGGCTATAATCATTTATCAATTTTTTTTATTTCAGTTGGCCTTAATTTAAAGTTTAATTTAATTATGTCATTCTTTTCTCTAGATATGTCATAATCTCTTTCTATATCAAGTGCTTCATTAATATTATTTTGTATAATGTTAGTTTTAATATTATCATTAGGATTTAAATTCTGAAGATTCTGTATCAAATTTTTGAGGTTCATTTCTGCATTTCAAAAAAAAAAAAACAAAAAAAAAAAAAAAATAATAAATAAATAAATAATAAAAAAAATCAAAATAAACAATTTCATTGAAGCTTCTTTAAAATTATCTTTGCATGTACATATGTTTTTTACATTGGTTTGGCGATTTATTCAATAATGAAACTATTTGACCCAAGTATTTTGTTCGGGCATCTTGTTCAAGCTTAATAATCAATAAATTAAAAATCAATTTAACAATAAATTTTAATTACATAAATTATTCCAAATTATTCTATCAAATAATTTGACAAAAATTTCGATGAATCCGTTATTTTTCAAACAAAAAAAAAAATCGAGTCAATATTTTTTCGTTTTTTAAACCATTTTGTAATTTTACATGCCTGCTTTTTTCAATAATTTTTATCAAGTACATACCAGAAAGTAGCAGCAACCAGTTAAAATTTTATGTATGTACAGTAAACAAATCGTAGAATCAGTACAAAAAATTTTAACCTCTTTGTCTTCGTCTAGATGAAGATCTCTTCTTTAATATCAATATACATTTTTTCCTCTTACTATGAACGAATTATTTTTTTTATCTTCATTTTCATCTGAAGGCTATAATCATTTATCAATTTTTTTTATTTCAATTGGCCTTAATTTAAAGTTTAATTTAATAATGTCATTCTTTTCTCTAGATATGTCATAATCTTTTCCTATATCAAGTGCTTCATTAATATCATTTTGTATAATTTTAGTTTTAATATTATCATTAGGATTTAAATTCTGAAGATTTTGTATCAAATTTTTGAGGTTCCTTTCTGCATTTCAAAAAAAAAAAAAAAAAAAAAAAAAATATATATATTAGTATATATATAAAAAATCAAAATAAACAATTTCATTGAAGCTTCTTTAAAATTATCTTTGCATGTACATATGTTTTTTACATTGGTTTGGCGATTTATTCAATAATGAAACTATTTGACCCAAATATTTTGTTCGGGCATCTTGTTCAAGCTTAATAATCAATAAATTAAAAATCAATTTAACAATAAATTTTAATTACATAAATTATTCCAAATTATTCTATCAAATAATTTGACAAAAATTTCGATGAATCCGTTATTTTTCAAACAAAAAAAAAAAAAATCGAGTGAATATTTTTTCGTTTTTTAAACCATTTTGTAATTTTACATGCCTGCTTTTTTCAATAATTTTTATCAAGTACATACCAGAAAGTAGCAGCAACCAGTTAAAATTTTATGTATGTACAGTAAACAAATCGTAGAATCAGTACAAAAAATTTTAACCTCTTTGTCTTCGTCTAGATGAAGATCTCTTCTTTAATATCAATATACATTTTTTCCTCTTACTATGAACGAATTATTTTTTTTATCTTCATTTTCATCTGAAGGCTATAATCATTTATCAATTTTTTTTATTTCAATTGGCCTTAATTTAAAGTTTAATTTAATAATGTCATTCTTTTCTCTAGATATGTCATAATCTTTTCCTATATCAAGTGCTTCATTAATATCATTTTGTATAATTTTAGTTTTAATATTATCATTAAGATTTAAATTCTGAAGATTTTGTATCAAATTTTTTAGGTTCCTTTCTGCATTTCAAAAAAAACAAAATTATATTAATAAATAAATAAATAAATAATAAAAAAAATCAAAATAAACAATTTCATTGAAACTTCTTTAAAATTATCTTTGCATGTACATATGTTCTTTACATTGGTTTGGCGATTTATTCAATAATGAAACTATTTGACCCAAATATTTTTGTTCGGGCATCTTGTTCAAGCTTAATAATCAATAAATTAAAAATCAATTTAACAATAAATTTTAATTACATGAATTATTTCAAATTATTCTATCAAATAATTTGACAAAAATTTCGATGAATCCGTTATTTTTCAAACAAAAAAAAAAATCGAGTCAATATTTTTTCGTTTTTTAAACCATTTTGTAATTTTACATGCCTGCTTTTTTCAATAATTTTTATCAAGTATATACCAGAAGGTACCAGCAACCAGTTAAAATTTTATGTATGTACAGTAAACAAATCGTAGAATCAGTACAAAAAATTTTAACCTCTTTGTCTTCGTCTAGATGAAGATCTCTTCTTGAGTTGGATCTACTTTTTCTTCGCCCTGCTTTCTTGATCGAGATCGTCGTCGTGTTCTTGATCAACTCCTTCCTGTTGATCTACTCCTTTCTCTTGATCAACGACCTCTTCCTAGTTTTGTCTAAAATAAAGATGTGTACATGCATGTTATAAGATTTCCTTTAATTTCAATATACATTTTTTCCTCTTACTATGAACGAATTATTTTTTTTATCTTCATTTTCATCTGAAGGCTATAATCATTTATCAATTTTTTTTATTTCAGTTGGCCTTAATTTAAAGTTTAATTTAATTATGTCATTCTTTTCTCTAGATATGTCATAATCTCTTTCTATATCAAGTGCTTCATTAATATTATTTTGTATAATGTTAGTTTTAATATTATCATTAGGATTTAAATTCTGAAGATTCTGTATCAAATTTTTGAGGTTCATTTCTGCATTTCAAAAAAAAAAAAAAAAAAAATAATAATAAATAAATAAATAATAAAAAAAATCAAAATAAACAATTTCATTGAAGCTTCTTTAAAATTATCTTTGCATGTACATATGTTTTTTACATTGGTTTGGCGATTTATTCAATAATGAAACTATTTGACCCAAGTATTTTGTTCGGGCATCTTGTTCAAGCTTAATAATCAATAAATTAAAAATCAATTTAACAATAAATTTTAATTACATAAATTATTCCAAATTATTCTATCAAATAATTTGACAAAAATTTCGATGAATCCGTTATTTTTCAAACAAAAAAAAAAATCGAGTCAATATTTTTTCGTTTTTTAAACCATTTTGTAATTTTACATGCCTGCTTTTTTCAATAATTTTTATCAAGTACATACCAGAAAGTAGCAGCAACCAGTTAAAATTTTATATACTATATGTACAGTAAACAAATCGTAGAATCAATACAAAAAATTTTAACCTCTTTGTCTTCGTCTAGATGAAGATCTCTTCTTTAATATCAATATACATTTTTTCCTCTTACTATGAACGAATTATTTTTTTTATCTTCATTTTCATCTGAAGGCTATAATCATTTATCAATTTTTTTTATTTCAATTGGCCTTAATTTAAAGTTTAATTTAATAATGTCATTCTTTTCTCTAGATATGTCATAATCTTTTCCTATATCAAGTGCTTTATTAATATCATTTTGTATAATTTTAGTTTTAATATTATCATTAAGATTTAAATTCTGAAGATTTTGTATCAAATTTTTTAGGTTCCTTTCTGCATTTCAAAAAAAACAAAATTATATTAATAAATAAATAAATAAATAATAAAAAAAATCAAAATAAACAATTTCATTGAAGCTTCTTTAAAATTATCTTTTCATGTACATATGTTCTTTACCTTGGTTGGGCGATTTATTCAATAATGAAACTATTTGACCCAAATATTTTGTTCGGTCATCTTGTTCAAGCTTAATAATCAATAAATTAAAAATCAATTTAACAATAAATTTTAATTACATGAATTATTCCAAATTATTCTATCAAATAATTTGACAAAAATTTCGATGAATCCGTTATTTTAAACAAAAAAAAAATCGAGTCAATATATTTTCGTTTTTTAAACCATTTTGTAATTTTGCATGCCTGCTTTTTTCAATAATTTTTATCAAGTACATACCAGAAAGTACCAGCAACCAGTTAAAATTTTATGTATGTACAGTAAACAAATCGTAGAATCAGTACAAAAAATTTTAACCTCTTTGTCTTCGTCTAGATGAAAATCTCTTCTTGAGTTGGATCTACTTTTTCTTCGCCCTGCTTTCTTGATCGAGATCGTCGTCGTGTTCTTGATCTATTCCTTCCTGTTGATCTACTCCTTTCTCTTGATCTACGACCTCGTCCTTGTTTTGTCTAAAATAAAAATATGTATGTACATGCATGTAATAAGATTTCCTTTAATATCAATATACATTTTTTCCTCTTACTATGAACGAATTATTTTTTTTATCTTCATTTTCATCTGAAGGCTATAATCATTTATCAATTTTTTTTATTTCAGTTGGCCTTAATTTAAAGTTTAATTTAATTATGTCATTCTTTTCTCTAGATATGTCATAATCTCTTTCTATATCAAGTGCTTCATTAATATCATTTTGTATAATGTTAGTTTTAATATTATCATTAGGATTTAAATTCTGAAGATTCTGTATCAAATTTTTGAGGTTCATTTCTGCATTTCAAAAAAAAAAAAAAAAAAAAAAAAAAAAAATAATAATAAATAAATAAATAATAAAAAAAATCAAAATAAACAATTTCATTGAAGCTTCTTTAAAATTATCTTTGCATGTACATATGTTCTTTACATTGGTTTGGCGATTTATTCAATAATGAAACTATTTGACCCAAGTATTTTGTTCGGTCATCTTGTTCAAGCTTAATAATCAATAAATTAAAAATCAATTTAACAATAAATTTTAATTACATGAATTATTCCAAATTATTCTATCAAATAATTTGACAAAAATTTCGATGAATCCGTTATTTTAAACAAAAAAAAAATCGAGTCAATATATTTTCGTTTTTTAAACCATTTTGTAATTTTGCATGCCTGCTTTTTTCAATAATTTTTATCAAGTATATACCAGAAGGTACCAGCAACCAGTTAAAATTTTATGTATGTACAGTAAACAAATCGTAGAATCAGTACAAAAAATTTTAACCTCTTTGTCTTCGTCTAGATGAAGATCTCTTCTTGAGTTGGATCTACTTTTTCTTCGCCCTGCTTTCTTGATCGAGATCGTCGTCGTGTTCTTGATCAACTCCTTCCTGTTGATCTACTCCTTTCTCTTGATCTACGACCTCGTCCTTGTTTTGTCTAAAATAAAAATATGTATGTACATGCATGTAATAAGATTTCCTTTAATATCAATATACATTTTTTCCTCTTACTATGAACGAATTATTTTTTTTATCTTCATTTTCATCTGAAGGCTATAATCATTTATCAATTTTTTTTATTTCAATTGGCCTTAATTTAAAGTTTAATTTAATAATGTCATTCTTTTCTCTAGATATGTCATAATCTTTTCCTATATCAAGTGCTTCATTAATATCATTTTGTATAATTTTAGTTTTAATATTATCATTAAGATTTAAATTCTGAAGATTTTGTATCAAATTTTTTAGGTTCCTTTCTGCATTTCAAAAAAAACAAAATTATATTAATAAATAAATAAATAAATAATAAAAAAAATCAAAATAAACAATTTCATTGAAACTTCTTTAAAATTATCTTTGCATGTACATATGTTCTTTACATTGGTTTGGCGATTTATTCAATAATGAAACTATTTGACCCAAATATTTTTGTTCGGGCATCTTGTTCAAGCTTAATAATCAATAAATTAAAAATCAATTTAACAATAAATTTTAATTACATGAATTATTTCAAATTATTCTATCAAATAATTTGACAAAAATTTCGATGAATCCGTTATTTTAAACAAAAAAAAAATCGAGTCAATATATTTTCGTTTTTTAAACCATTTTGTAATTTTGCATGCCTGCTTTTTTCAATAATTTTTATCAAGTACATACCAGAAAGTACCAGCAACCAGTTAAAATTTTATGTATGTACAGTAAACAAATCGTAGAATCAGTACAAAAAATTTTAACCTCTTTGTCTTCGTCTAGATGAAAATCTCTTCTTGAGTTGGATCTACTTTTTCTTCGCCCTGCTTTCTTGATCGAGATCGTCGTCGTGTTCTTGATCAACTCCTTCCTGTTGATCTACTCCTTTCTCTTGATCAACGACCTCTTCCTAGTTTTGTCTAAAATAAAGATGTGTACATGCATGTTATAAGATTTCCTTTAATTTCAATATACATTTTTTCCTCTTACTATGAACGAATTATTTTTTTTATCTTCATTTTCATCTGAAGGCTATAATCATTTATCAATTTTTTTTATTTCAGTTGGCCTTAATTTAAAGTTTAATTTAATTATGTCATTCTTTTCTCTAGATATGTCATAATCTCTTTCTATATCAAGTGCTTCATTAATATTATTTTGTATAATGTTAGTTTTAATATTATCATTAGGATTTAAATTCTGAAGATTCTGTATCAAATTTTTGAGGTTCATTTCTGCATTTCAAAAAAAAAAAAAAAAAAAAAAAAAAAATAATAATAAATAAATAAATAATAAAAAAAATCAAAATAAACAATTTCATTGAAGCTTCTTTAAAATTATCTTTGCATGTACATATGTTTTTTACATTGGTTTGGCGATTTATTCAATAATGAAACTATTTGACCCAAGTATTTTGTTCGGGCATCTTGTTCAAGCTTAATAATCAATAAATTAAAAATCAATTTAACAATAAATTTTAATTACATAAATTATTCCAAATTATTCTATCAAATAATTTGACAAAAATTTCGATGAATCCGTTATTTTTCAAACAAAAAAAAAAATCGAGTCAATATTTTTTCGTTTTTTAAACCATTTTGTAATTTTACATGCCTGCTTTTTTCAATAATTTTTATCAAGTACATACCAGAAAGTAGCAGCAACCAGTTAAAATTTTATATACTATATGTACAGTAAACAAATCGTAGAATCAATACAAAAAATTTTAACCTCTTTGTCTTCGTCTAGATGAAGATCTCTTCTTTAATATCAATATACATTTTTTCCTCTTACTATGAACGAATTATTTTTTTTATCTTCATTTTCATCTGAAGGCTATAATCATTTATCAATTTTTTTTATTTCAATTGGCCTTAATTTAAAGTTTAATTTAATAATGTCATTCTTTTCTCTAGATATGTCATAATCTTTTCCTATATCAAGTGCTTTATTAATATCATTTTGTATAATTTTAGTTTTAATATTATCATTAAGATTTAAATTCTGAAGATTTTGTATCAAATTTTTTAGGTTCCTTTCTGCATTTCAAAAAAAACAAAATTATATTAATAAATAAATAAATAAATAATAAAAAAAATCAAAATAAACAATTTCATTGAAGCTTCTTTAAAATTATCTTTTCATGTACATATGTTCTTTACCTTGGTTGGGCGATTTATTCAATAATGAAACTATTTGACCCAAATATTTTGTTCGGTCATCTTGTTCAAGCTTAATAATCAATAAATTAAAAATCAATTTAACAATAAATTTTAATTACATGAATTATTCCAAATTATTCTATCAAATAATTTGACAAAAATTTCGATGAATCCGTTATTTTAAACAAAAAAAAAATCGAGTCAATATATTTTCGTTTTTTAAACCATTTTGTAATTTTGCATGCCTGCTTTTTTCAATAATTTTTATCAAGTACATACCAGAAAGTACCAGCAACCAGTTAAAATTTTATGTATGTACAGTAAACAAATCGTAGAATCAGTACAAAAAATTTTAACCTCTTTGTCTTCGTCTAGATGAAAATCTCTTCTTGAGTTGGATCTACTTTTTCTTCGCCCTGCTTTCTTGATCGAGATCGTCGTCGTGTTCTTGATCTATTCCTTCCTGTTGATCTACTCCTTTCTCTTGATCTACGACCTCGTCCTTGTTTTGTCTAAAATAAAAATATGTATGTACATGCATGTAATAAGATTTCCTTTAATATCAATATACATTTTTTCCTCTTACTATGAACGAATTATTTTTTTTATCTTCATTTTCATCTGAAGGCTATAATCATTTATCAATTTTTTTTATTTCAGTTGGCCTTAATTTAAAGTTTAATTTAATTATGTCATTCTTTTCTCTAGATATGTCATAATCTCTTTCTATATCAAGTGCTTCATTAATATCATTTTGTATAATGTTAGTTTTAATATTATCATTAGGATTTAAATTCTGAAGATTCTGTATCAAATTTTTGAGGTTCATTTCTGCATTTCAAAAAAAAAAAAAAAAAAAAAAAAAAAAAATAATAATAAATAAATAAATAATAAAAAAAATCAAAATAAACAATTTCATTGAAGCTTCTTTAAAATTATCTTTGCATGTACATATGTTCTTTACATTGGTTTGGCGATTTATTCAATAATGAAACTATTTGACCCAAGTATTTTGTTCGGTCATCTTGTTCAAGCTTAATAATCAATAAATTAAAAATCAATTTAACAATAAATTTTAATTACATGAATTATTCCAAATTATTCTATCAAATAATTTGACAAAAATTTCGATGAATCCGTTATTTTAAACAAAAAAAAAATCGAGTCAATATATTTTCGTTTTTTAAACCATTTTGTAATTTTGCATGCCTGCTTTTTTCAATAATTTTTATCAAGTATATACCAGAAGGTACCAGCAACCAGTTAAAATTTTATGTATGTACAGTAAACAAATCGTAGAATCAGTACAAAAAATTTTAACCTCTTTGTCTTCGTCTAGATGAAGATCTCTTCTTGAGTTGGATCTACTTTTTCTTCGCCCTGCTTTCTTGATCGAGATCGTCGTCGTGTTCTTGATCAACTCCTTCCTGTTGATCTACTCCTTTCTCTTGATCTACGACCTCGTCCTTGTTTTGTCTAAAATAAAAATATGTATGTACATGCATGTAATAAGATTTCCTTTAATATCAATATACATTTTTTCCTCTTACTATGAACGAATTATTTTTTTTATCTTCATTTTCATCTGAAGGCTATAATCATTTATCAATTTTTTTTATTTCAATTGGCCTTAATTTAAAGTTTAATTTAATAATGTCATTCTTTTCTCTAGATATGTCATAATCTTTTCCTATATCAAGTGCTTCATTAATATCATTTTGTATAATTTTAGTTTTAATATTATCATTAAGATTTAAATTCTGAAGATTTTGTATCAAATTTTTTAGGTTCCTTTCTGCATTTCAAAAAAAACAAAATTATATTAATAAATAAATAAATAAATAATAAAAAAAATCAAAATAAACAATTTCATTGAAACTTCTTTAAAATTATCTTTGCATGTACATATGTTCTTTACATTGGTTTGGCGATTTATTCAATAATGAAACTATTTGACCCAAATATTTTTGTTCGGGCATCTTGTTCAAGCTTAATAATCAATAAATTAAAAATCAATTTAACAATAAATTTTAATTACATGAATTATTTCAAATTATTCTATCAAATAATTTGACAAAAATTTCGATGAATCCGTTATTTTAAACAAAAAAAAAATCGAGTCAATATATTTTCGTTTTTTAAACCATTTTGTAATTTTGCATGCCTGCTTTTTTCAATAATTTTTATCAAGTACATACCAGAAAGTACCAGCAACCAGTTAAAATTTTATGTATGTACAGTAAACAAATCGTAGAATCAGTACAAAAAATTTTAACCTCTTTGTCTTCGTCTAGATGAAAATCTCTTCTTGAGTTGGATCTACTTTTTCTTCGCCCTGCTTTCTTGATCGAGATCGTCGTCGTGTTCTTGATCTATTCCTTCCTGTTGATCTACTCCTTTCTCTTGATCTACGACCTCGTCCTTGTTTTGTCTAAAATAAAAATATGTATGTACATGCATGTAATAAGATTTCCTTTAATATCAATATACATTTTTTCCTCTTACTATGAACGAATTATTTTTTTTATCTTCATTTTCATCTGAAGGCTATAATCATTTATCAATTTTTTTTATTTCAGTTGGCCTTAATTTAAAGTTTAATTTAATTATGTCATTCTTTTCTCTAGATATGTCATAATCTCTTTCTATATCAAGTGCTTCATTAATATCATTTTGTATAATGTTAGTTTTAATATTATCATTAGGATTTAAATTCTGAAGATTCTGTATCAAATTTTTGAGGTTCATTTCTGCATTTCAAAAAAAAAAAAAAAAAAAAAAAAAAAAAAATAATAATAAATAAATAAATAATAAAAAAAATCAAAATAAACAATTTCATTGAAGCTTCTTTAAAATTATCTTTGCATGTACATATGTTCTTTACATTGGTTTGGCGATTTATTCAATAATGAAACTATTTGACCCAAGTATTTTGTTCGGTCATCTTGTTCAAGCTTAATAATCAATAAATTAAAAATCAATTTAACAATAAATTTTAATTACATGAATTATTCCAAATTATTCTATCAAATAATTTGACAAAAATTTCGATGAATCCGTTATTTTAAACAAAAAAAAAATCGAGTCAATATATTTTCGTTTTTTAAACCATTTTGTAATTTTGCATGCCTGCTTTTTTCAATAATTTTTATCAAGTATATACCAGAAGGTACCAGCAACCAGTTAAAATTTTATGTATGTACAGTAAACAAATCGTAGAATCAGTACAAAAAATTTTAACCTCTTTGTCTTCGTCTAGATGAAGATCTCTTCTTGAGTTGGATCTACTTTTTCTTCGCCCTGCTTTCTTGATCGAGATCGTCGTCGTGTTCTTGATCAACTCCTTCCTGTTGATCTACTCCTTTCTCTTGATCTACGACCTCGTCCTTGTTTTGTCTAAAATAAAAATATGTATGTACATGCATGTAATAAGATTTCCTTTAATATCAATATACATTTTTTCCTCTTACTATGAACGAATTATTTTTTTTATCTTCATTTTCATCTGAAGGCTATAATCATTTATCAATTTTTTTTATTTCAATTGGCCTTAATTTAAAGTTTAATTTAATAATGTCATTCTTTTCTCTAGATATGTCATAATCTTTTCCTATATCAAGTGCTTCATTAATATCATTTTGTATAATTTTAGTTTTAATATTATCATTAAGATTTAAATTCTGAAGATTTTGTATCAAATTTTTTAGGTTCCTTTCTGCATTTCAAAAAAAACAAAATTATATTAATAAATAAATAAATAAATAATAAAAAAAATCAAAATAAACAATTTCATTGAAACTTCTTTAAAATTATCTTTGCATGTACATATGTTCTTTACATTGGTTTGGCGATTTATTCAATAATGAAACTATTTGACCCAAATATTTTTGTTCGGGCATCTTGTTCAAGCTTAATAATCAATAAATTAAAAATCAATTTAACAATAAATTTTAATTACATGAATTATTTCAAATTATTCTATCAAATAATTTGACAAAAATTTCGATGAATCCGTTATTTTTCAAACAAAAAAAAAAATCGAGTCAATATTTTTTCGTTTTTTAAACCATTTTGTAATTTTACATGCCTGCTTTTTTCAATAATTTTTATCAAGTATATACCAGAAGGTACCAGCAACCAGTTAAAATTTTATGTATGTACAGTAAACAAATCGTAGAATCAGTACAAAAAATTTTAACCTCTTTGTCTTCGTCTAGATGAAGATCTCTTCTTGAGTTGGATCTACTTTTTCTTCGCCCTGCTTTCTTGATCGAGATCGTCGTCGTGTTCTTGATCAACTCCTTCCTGTTGATCTACTCCTTTCTCTTGATCAACGACCTCTTCCTAGTTTTGTCTAAAATAAAGATGTGTACATGCATGTTATAAGATTTCCTTTAATTTCAATATACATTTTTTCCTCTTACTATGAACGAATTATTTTTTTTATCTTCATTTTCATCTGAAGGCTATAATCATTTATCAATTTTTTTTATTTCAGTTGGCCTTAATTTAAAGTTTAATTTAATTATGTCATTCTTTTCTCTAGATATGTCATAATCTCTTTCTATATCAAGTGCTTCATTAATATTATTTTGTATAATGTTAGTTTTAATATTATCATTAGGATTTAAATTCTGAAGATTCTGTATCAAATTTTTGAGGTTCATTTCTGCATTTCAAAAAAAAAAAAAAAAAAAAAAAAAATAATAATAAATAAATAAATAATAAAAAAAATCAAAATAAACAATTTCATTGAAGCTTCTTTAAAATTATCTTTGCATGTACATATGTTTTTTACATTGGTTTGGCGATTTATTCAATAATGAAACTATTTGACCCAAGTATTTTGTTCGGGCATCTTGTTCAAGCTTAATAATCAATAAATTAAAAATCAATTTAACAATAAATTTTAATTACATAAATTATTCCAAATTATTCTATCAAATAATTTGACAAAAATTTCGATGAATCCGTTATTTTTCAAACAAAAAAAAAAATCGAGTCAATATTTTTTCGTTTTTTAAACCATTTTGTAATTTTACATGCCTGCTTTTTTCAATAATTTTTATCAAGTACATACCAGAAAGTAGCAGCAACCAGTTAAAATTTTATATACTATATGTACAGTAAACAAATCGTAGAATCAATACAAAAAATTTTAACCTCTTTGTCTTCGTCTAGATGAAGATCTCTTCTTTAATATCAATATACATTTTTTCCTCTTACTATGAACGAATTATTTTTTTTATCTTCATTTTCATCTGAAGGCTATAATCATTTATCAATTTTTTTTATTTCAATTGGCCTTAATTTAAAGTTTAATTTAATAATGTCATTCTTTTCTCTAGATATGTCATAATCTTTTCCTATATCAAGTGCTTTATTAATATCATTTTGTATAATTTTAGTTTTAATATTATCATTAAGATTTAAATTCTGAAGATTTTGTATCAAATTTTTTAGGTTCCTTTCTGCATTTCAAAAAAAACAAAATTATATTAATAAATAAATAAATAAATAATAAAAAAAATCAAAATAAACAATTTCATTGAAGCTTCTTTAAAATTATCTTTTCATGTACATATGTTCTTTACCTTGGTTGGGCGATTTATTCAATAATGAAACTATTTGACCCAAATATTTTGTTCGGTCATCTTGTTCAAGCTTAATAATCAATAAATTAAAAATCAATTTAACAATAAATTTTAATTACATGAATTATTCCAAATTATTCTATCAAATAATTTGACAAAAATTTCGATGAATCCGTTATTTTAAACAAAAAAAAAATCGAGTCAATATATTTTCGTTTTTTAAACCATTTTGTAATTTTGCATGCCTGCTTTTTTCAATAATTTTTATCAAGTACATACCAGAAAGTACCAGCAACCAGTTAAAATTTTATGTATGTACAGTAAACAAATCGTAGAATCAGTACAAAAAATTTTAACCTCTTTGTCTTCGTCTAGATGAAAATCTCTTCTTGAGTTGGATCTACTTTTTCTTCGCCCTGCTTTCTTGATCGAGATCGTCGTCGTGTTCTTGATCTATTCCTTCCTGTTGATCTACTCCTTTCTCTTGATCTACGACCTCGTCCTTGTTTTGTCTAAAATAAAAATATGTATGTACATGCATGTAATAAGATTTCCTTTAATATCAATATACATTTTTTCCTCTTACTATGAACGAATTATTTTTTTTATCTTCATTTTCATCTGAAGGCTATAATCATTTATCAATTTTTTTTATTTCAGTTGGCCTTAATTTAAAGTTTAATTTAATTATGTCATTCTTTTCTCTAGATATGTCATAATCTCTTTCTATATCAAGTGCTTCATTAATATCATTTTGTATAATGTTAGTTTTAATATTATCATTAGGATTTAAATTCTGAAGATTCTGTATCAAATTTTTGAGGTTCATTTCTGCATTTCAAAAAAAAAAAAAAAAAAAAAAAAAATAATAATAATAAATAAATAAATAATAAAAAAAATCAAAATAAACAATTTCATTGAAGCTTCTTTAAAATTATCTTTGCATGTACATATGTTTTTTACATTGGTTTGGCGATTTATTCAATAATGAAACTATTTGACCCAAATATTTTGTTCGGGCATCTTGTTCAAGCTTAATAATCAATAAATTAAAAATCAATTTAACAATAAATTTTAATTACATAAATTATTCCAAATTATTCTATCAAATAATTTGACAAAAATTTCGATGAATCCGTTATTTTTCAAACAAAAAAAAAAAAATCGAGTGAATATTTTTTCGTTTTTTAAACCATTTTGTAATTTTACATGCCTGCTTTTTTCAATAATTTTTATCAAGTACATACCAGAAAGTAGCAGCAACCAGTTAAAATTTTATGTATGTACAGTAAACAAATCGTAGAATCAGTACAAAAAATTTTAACCTCTTTGTCTTCGTCTAGATGAAGATCTCTTCTTTGAGTTGGATCTACCTTTTCTTCGCACTGCTTTCTTGATCGGGATCGTCGTCGTGTTCTTGATCAACTCCTTCCTGTTGATCTACTCCTTTCTCTTGATCAACGACCTCTTCCTAGTTTTGTCTAAAATAAAGATGTGTACATGCATGTTATAAGATTTCCTTTAATTTCAATATACATTTTTTCCTCTTACTATGAACGAATTATTTTTTTTATCTTCATTTTCATCTGAAGGCTATAATCATTTATCAATTTTTTTTATTTCAATTGGCCTTAATTTAAAGTTTAATTTAATAATGTCATTCTTTTCTCTAGATATGTCATAATCTTTTCCTATATCAAGTGCTTCATTAATATCATTTTGTATAATTTTAGTTTTAATATTATCATTAAGATTTAAATTCTGAAGATTTTGTATCAAATTTTTTAGGTTCCTTTCTGCATTTCAAAAAAAACAAAATTATATTAATAAATAAATAAATAAATAATAAAAAAAATCAAAATAAACAATTTCATTGAAACTTCTTTAAAATTATCTTTGCATGTACATATGTTCTTTACATTGGTTTGGCGATTTATTCAATAATGAAACTATTTGACCCAAATATTTTTGTTCGGGCATCTTGTTCAAGCTTAATAATCAATAAATTAAAAATCAATTAACCAATAAATTTTAATTACATGAATTATTTCAAATTATTCTATCAAATAATTTGACAAAAATTTCGATGAATCCGTTATTTTTCAAACAAAAAAAAAATCGAGTCAATATTTTTTCGTTTTTTAAACCATTTTGTAATTTTACATGCCTGCTTTTTTCAATAATTTTTATCAAGTACATACCAGAAGGTAGCAGCAACCAGTTAAAATTTTATGTATGTACAGTAAACAAATCGTAGAATCAGTACAAAAAATTTTAACCTCTTTGTCTTCGTCTAGATGAAGATCTCTTCTTGAGTTGGATCTACTTTTTCTTCGCCCTGCTTTCTTGATCGAGATCGTCGTCGTGTTCTTGATCTATTCCTTCCTGTTGATCTACTCCTTTCTCTTGATCTACGACCTCGTCCTTGTTTTGTCTAAAATAAAAATATGTACATGCATGTAATAAGATTTCCTTTAATATCAATATACATTTTTTCCTCTTACTATGAACGAATTATTTTTTTTATCTTCATTTTCATCTGAAGGCTATAATCATTTATCAATTTTTTTTATTTCAGTTGGCCTTAATTTAAAGTTTAATTTAATTATGTCATTCTTTTCTTTAGATATGTCATAATCTTTTCCTATATCAAGTGCTTCATTAATATCATTTTGTATAATTTTAGTTTTAATATTATCATTAAGATTTAAATTCTGAAGATTTTGTATCAAATTTTTTAGGTTCATTTCTGCATTTCAAAAACAAAAAAAAAAAAAAAAAAAAAATATTAATAAATAAATAAATAATAAAAAAAATCAAAATAAACAATTTCATTGAAACTTCTTTAAAATTATCTTTGCATGTACATATGTTCTTTACATTGGTTTGGCGATTTATTCAATAATGAAACTATTTGACCCAAGTATTTTGTTCGGGCATCTTGTTCAAGCTTAATAATCAATAAATTAAAAATCAATTTAACAATAAATTTTAATTACATGAATTATTTCAAATTATTCTATCAAATAATTTGACAAAAATTTCGATGAATCCGTTATTTTTCAAACAAAAAAAAAATCGAGTCAATATTTTTTCGTTTTTTAAACCATTTTGTAATTTTACATGCCTGCTTTTTTCAATAATTTTTATCAAGTACATACCAGAAGGTACCAGCAACCAGTTAAAATTTTATGTATGTACAGTAAACAAATCGTAGAATCAGTACAAAAAATTTTAACCTCTTTGTCTTCGTCTAGATGAAGATCTCTTCTTGAGTTGGATCTACTTTTTCTTCGCCCTGCTTTCTTGATCGAGATCGTCGTCGTGTTCTTGATCTATTCCTTCCTGTTGATCTACTCCTTTCTCTTGATCTACGACCTCGTCCTTGTTTTGTCTAAAATAAAAATATGTATGTACATGCATGTAATAAGATTTCCTTTAATATCAATATACATTTTTTCCTCTTACTATGAACGAATTATTTTTTTTATCTTCATTTTCATCTGAAGGCTATAATCATTTATCAATTTTTTTTATTTCAGTTGGCCTTAATTTAAAGTTTAATTTAATTATGTCATTCTTTTCTCTAGATATGTCATAATCTCTTTCTATATCAAGTGCTTCATTAATATCATTTTGTATAATTTTAGTTTTAATATTATCATTAGGATTTAAATTCTGAAGATTCTGTATCAAATTTTTGAGGTTCATTTCTGCATTTCAAAAAAAAAAAAAAAAAAAAAAATATTAATAAATAAATAAATAAATAATAAAAAAATCAAAATAAACAATTTCATTGAAGCTTCTTTAAAATTATCTTTGCATGTACATATAGTATGTTCTTTTTGTTCGGGCATCTTGTTCAAGCTTAATAATCGATAAATTAAAAATCAATTTAACAATAAATTTTAATTACATGAATTATTCCAAATTATTCTATCAAATAATTTGACAAAAATTTCGATGAATCCGTTATTTTTCAAACAAAAAAAAAATCGAGTCAATATATTTTCGTTTTTTAAACCATTTTGTAATTTTACATGCCTGCTTTTTTCAATAATTTTTATCAAGTACATACCAGAAGGTACCAGCAACCAGTTAAAATTTTATGTATGTACAGTAAACAAATCGTAGAATCAGTACAAAAAATTTTAACCTCTTTGTCTTCGTCTAGATGAAAATCTCTTCTTGAGTTGGATCTACTTTTTCTTCGCCCTGCTTTCTTGATCGAGATCGTCGTCGTGTTCTTGATCTATTCCTTCCTGTTGATCTACTCCTTTCTCTTGATCTACGACCTCGTCCTTGTTTTGTCTAAAATAAAAATATGTATGTACATGCATGTAATAAGATTTCCTTTAATATCAATATACATTTTTTCCTCTTACTATGAACGAATTATTTTTTTTATCTTCATTTTCATCTGAAGGCTATAATCATTTATCAATTTTTTTTATTTCAGTTGGCCTTAATTTAAAGTTTAATTTAATTATGTCATTCTTTTCTCTAGATATGTCATAATCTCTTTCTATATCAAGTGCTTCATTAATATCATTTTGTATAATGTTAGTTTTAATATTATCATTAGGATTTAAATTCTGAATATTCTGTATCAAATTTTTGAGGTTCATTTCTGCATTTCAAAAAAAAAAAAAAAAAAAAAAAAAAAATATTAATAAATAAATAAATAAATAATAAAAAAATCAAAATAAACAATTTCATTGAAGCTTCTTTAAAATTATCTTTGCATGTACATATACTATAGTATGTTCTTTTTGTTCGGGCATCTTGTTCAAGCTTAGTAATCAATAAATTAAAAATCAATTTAACAATAAATTTTAATTACATGAATTATTCCAAATTATTCTATCAAATAATTTGACAAAAATTTCGATGAATCCGTTATTTTTCAAACAAAAAAAAAATCGAGTCAATATATTTTCGTTTTTTAAACCATTTTGTAATTTTACATGCCTGCTTTTTTCAATAATTTTTATCAAGTACATACCAGAAGGTACCAGCAACCAGTTAAAATTTTATGTATGTACAGTAAACAAATCGTAGAATCAGTACAAAAAATTTTAACCTCTTTGTCTTCGTCTAGATGAAGATCTCTTCTTGAGTTGGATCTACTTTTTCTTCGCCCTGCTTTCTTGATCGAGATCGTCGTCGTGTACTTGATCTATTCCTTCCTGTTGATCTGCTCCTTTCTCTTGATCTACGACCTCTTCCTAGTTTTGTCTAAAATAAAGATATGTACATGCATGTTATTAGATTTCCTTTAATATCAATATACATTTTTTCCTCTTACTATGAACGAATTTTTTTTTTTAATCTTCATTTTCATCTGAAGGCTATAATAATTTATCAATTTTTTTTAATTTCAATTGGCCTTAATTTAAAGTTTAATTTAATAATGTCATTCTTTTCTCTAGATATGTCATAATCTTCATATGTCATAATAATAAGATTCTGTTCATGAGATAAATTCTGTAAATAACGAAATAGTTCAAAGTTTACGGGTAAAAAAGTTCAACGTTCAATCAACGGTACGATTGTTCAGTATGTTTAACAATATGATTGTAAGGACAATAAAAGTTAAAGTTCTAAAATTCATGAGCATAAAAATTTTGGAAGATAGAATTTATTTATATAAATTTTTTAAAAGAGAAATCTGTGAAAATAAAATGTATTAAAATACAGAACATTTGAATACTGTATTAAAATACAGTATGGAATAAAAACGGAATCTCCGTATGGATTTGAAGTTATAAACCATTATTTGTTACAAACATACATACAAGGTGAGTCGATAACATAATAATGTCAGATTAATACTAAGATTAATGTATGGGTATGCCCACAATTATTAATAAATGCAAAATATTTCAATATTTCCTAAAAAAAATTATACAAACATAAACTTTCCTTTAAGAAAATCTCAATATTAAAGTCTGGTTTTATACATACATTTATATATTACAAGTAAACATAATGCAATGAATTTATGAGATGAGTCACTAGCGATCTAGATGATGTAACATTCAATTCAATTGATTTAATTTACTAACAATTCATGGTTATACTTATGTACATTCATTCAAAGTGATCTTCAATGATTTCTATATTGTCGCTTTTATATATGTACATATGTAGGCAACGTACTAGAATGTTAGATAAGTTTGAAGGCATATGATGTTAAGTTTTTTTACATAAATTAATTAAGTATTATGATGGATAATGACACTTTGATCGAAAAAGTTCGGGTATATTAAAAGATGTGTGATATGTCCAAAGAGGAGTACTCTTCTACCTCAAAAAAGTATCATTATAAATGATAAATGTATGTTGCACCCCCATCCTTAAGCTTGATGTCTTCATCAATAATTTTAGTACTTATCGTTGTCCTTTTATTATCTATTTTTCGTTTTTGTTATATTGTTCGAATATCGATGTAAATGTGTGAACGTTATATAGGTATTTCTGGTAACCACTTCATGATGATCGCATTCATGAACTTATAAAATGTGTTTCGTTGGAAATTATGATCAGTCATGAGAAAAAACTCATTTACATAAAAACATGTTAATTTTTGAAATTCTCATTTATGACTTATGAAATTAGCCATTATAAAATTAATGTATACATTTTAATATACATATAAAGGGTGTTACGAAAAATGTGGACTATATTTCAAGGGGTGAAAGTACAGATAATTTTCAGTCAAAAATGCCATATAACATTTTTATAGCAAATATATTATATGATCTAAATAAAAAAAGAACCAAAAAACGAGCAATTAAATAATACAATAAAAATGTTAACACAATAACGAAAATAGGAAATACAAACAAAAAACAATTTTCCTCATTTCACTAGTCTTGATCTTTTTGGTCGTGATCAATTGTTACAATTGTTGCAATTGATGATGTTGGTTATCATCACTCTGGTTTTGGCTTATCAAGTTTTTAATGTTATTCACAGAGTTTAAAATATTTTTCATATATTTTTTAAGTTCAGTATATATATAATAACATTTTTATTTATTTGACGTTGAAGTTCTGAATTTTCTTTTTCCATATTTGAAAGGTTTTCTTTCATTGAGTTTATTTTCTTGTATAGTGATTCAATCGTTTTTTCAAGAACCTTCTTTTGTTGTTATTTTGATGTTCCGTTGCCCATGATATCTTGTTAACTAACTTATTTCATTTGTATGATTTCTATAACTCCAAATATCATTTTCAAAGCAAAAAAAAAAAAAAAAACAAAAAAAAATGAATACAAAGAGAAAAAAACATCAACCCCTTTATAAATTTAAAAATTCAATATGTTTTTTTTTACATTCATTTATGTACAGCAATTGGTATTACTATTTTTTTTTTCTTTTTTAAACTTTATTGCTTATTTCACCTCGATTTAAAATAAAAATCAAAGTGCATATAATATTTTATCATAACCAATACATATATGTACTGGTACATACCATATCACAATATACTTTCATTATATAATTATAAACTGTCTAAAAAAAAAAAAAAAAACCAACAAAAATTAAGACAACAAAACAAGTCAATATACGTATTTGTATGTATATATAAAACGACAACGATTTTTTGGTAAGTCCTCACTTTTCTCCATGAATGTACAGTCCCAGTCACTTTTAAATACTCCCCGTCACTGGGACTGTGCTCCTCTTCACTCGCCTACATCGATTCCAAATTATGGACTCAGTGACATAACAGGTGACAATTGTGAATAGGTGACGTGAGTTTGGCTATAAAGGCCTATGTTTTATTCTTAGTATTCATAATTTTCATTTTATTTCATTAACGGACTTCCTTCGAAGTTGAAAGGTGAATAGGGCAAAGAAATCATCTTTCTATTATTTGATTTCATCTTTTTCAATCAGATTTAAAGTGTTTGCTTCCTCCTATATTTGCGAAAAATTATTTTCTATTTTTAATTATTCATATTTTTAATTCAATAAAATTTTATATAAGGTTTATAACATAAAATAGTCCTTCACATACTACCCAACTCCCTAATACTGACTTGAAAGCAAAGGCACTTGTACCAGTTTTATTTATTACGTTTGTTAAAATAACGGGAGTATTCATTCTGTGTTGTTAATCTCTGTAGCTTGTAGGTATTAGAAGAACAGAGACGCAACACATTTTTTGATTCCTCAATGTTAGATGTAGTCAGAATGGGACGTGGTAGTAAAAGGGTGGAAGTTTCTACCATCGTAAAGTCTCAGACGTATTTATACATATGAGCAACTTACACGATCAGCAAAAAATTATGAGAGAAATTCAAGCAAAAAGTTCAGTGTTATGTTTTAAAGCAACACTATAATGCCTTGAAGTATGGAAAAAAACTCCAAAACTACTACGTAAAATGCAAAGAAACATTAAAATTATGGGGAAAAAAAGAAAACTTAAAAAGTGAAATACTTCGCAATTGGAATCTGACCACATTGAAAAAGACAGCATTCAGTTATTTTCAATTTGATTGTAATTATAAAAATTGGAGGTAATTTTTTTATTATGTTTGCTTATTTAATACATGAAAAAGCAAGCCTTGCAAGTTTTCTTTTCCACAATAAATTTTTTTTTTCAAATTAAAATTTTCCTTTTTCTGAATTTATTTATTTATTTATTTATTTTTTTTTTTAACAAATCCTTTATTTTTTTAAAGAAATTTAAATCTTCTCGTTCTCATTATCATTTTTTTGCATTTGATGTTGATTGTACTAAAACCTTTTTTGAAGTAAAGCTTCATGTTAGTAGGTTTTGTTGTTTTTTAACATTATGTCATATCAGTAAATTTATGCCGTTTCTAAGCCAGGGGCTCTGGTGGTTCATGACGTCACAAAGTCATTGATCTTCTGATTGTAAAATTTCAAAGAATTTAATAGGATTCAGGATTGCGTAAGTTGATGAGAATATGTTTGTCATCAGAAACTAGGAATAATGTAAAATTAAGTTAAAGTTATTATGTTCCTATTTTTTTAGGCAATCTTGAAGTAAAAAAGTGAGTGAAAAATAAAAATATTTCACAGTTTCAATTTAAATTTCGTCAAAAAACAAGGTTAAATTATAAATAAAAAATGGCCTACATATACATAAGCAGCGAAAAAGTAGACGACGTGATGCATATAGGCATTCATCAAGATCATCGCCGTCGTTGTCATCGTCGTCTTCTTCAAATTATTTCCATAAGCGGTAGCAGTGGAAATAACAGTTTTCCCCCTGTTCATCGTCGACGAACGCATCGTCATCAGCAAGATCAGCAACAACAACAGCAGCAGTTACAGCAACAACAAGATCAGCACGATCATCATCAAGAAAATTGGGCAGAAAGAATGGCGTATGCAGCAATTTTTGACAGCGATCTTGCTGACAGTCAATACATTTCCATACATATGCGGCAACAGCGAGGACAACAACAAAATCAGCAACAACAGCAAGAACAACAACAAAATCATCAACAACAGCAACAAGAAGTTAATGACATCGAATCGGTGACGAGTGATGCATCAACCGAGCTGTTTGATGACAACCAGTGTTGTTAGATAAAATTTCATAAAAATCGTCTGGGATCATGTTAGAAATCGTCATTATGGGGAAAAAATCGTCATGTAAGGATAAAAGTACGAAATTCAAGAAAAAACTTCAAACGTGTATATTGATTAATTTATTTTAATGGAAAAATACATAAAATACGAAATTATACAAAATTAAAAAAAAAAATTATACAAAAATTAACAAAAACAAAACAAACATAACAAAATTCAAATTATCAACATAACAAACAAAAAATAACAAAATTCAAATTATTTTTTAAATTAATAAACTAAACATAACAAAATAATAGAGAATTCTTAGTAATATGTATTCAAAATTAAATGTTCACTTTTCGTTTTCTACTTTTTCTTTTTCAAATGAATACATTGTAGTAGAATTGAATTTTTTCAGAATAGAAGATTCTGGTTCAAAATTATAACAAAAATAATTATTATATTTCATGTAATCTTGCGTGAATAAAATACCTTTTAAAGTTTCAGTTTCTAGCCGATTTCTTATTTTAGTTTTATTAATATTAATGCAAGAAAAAACTCTTTCAACGTTTGCGCTTGAGTTTGGTAAACTTAATAAATTAGAAATAAATTCACAAACATGCGGAAAAGCAAAACTATCATCGTTTCTTTTTATTCCTGAAATTGTTTTCCAAAAATGCTCAATAGAAACTTCTTCGTTTCTACCAAAATAATTATGAAAATTTAAGAATCTAAGTTCTCTAAATTCAGTATCAATTATTTGAATATTTTCTTCCAAGACTAAGTTGGGAAATAATTGAACGAGTTCATTTAATGATGACACTTCTTTGTTTATTATTTTTCGTGGATCAATCGCTTCTAGACTTTTTAATATATTGTCATTAAAATCAAATCGTTGAAAAATTTGGTTACATAACTCAACATAAAATGCAGTACAATTTTCAAAAAATCCATCTAATTTACTTTGATTTATTTTGCAGTTATGCAACTTATGTTTAACATAAGTGCCTAGGTAAATTTCATTTTTGCTCAGTTGATTTGACACATTTTTGTAATCAATTTTTAAAACATCATCGTAATTCAAGCATTGATGTTGAATAAAATTATCCAATATGGTTAATAACAACCTTTTTATACTAGAATGTATGTTATGAATTTGAGGACTTTCGCTTTGAAATAGTTTGTTTAAATTATTTACGATTGGCAAAATGTATTTTAAGAAACACAAATATAATTCATGTATAGGATCTTCTAATTTCTCTATTATCTTTTGAACAGTGTCAATTTGGTCAATGTTATACGCAAAAGCAAAGAAGATCTTTAAAGGCTCATATAATTCGAGGACTCTTACAACAACTGTTTCTAAAGATAGCCACCTAGTTTGAGAAGGATGTAACATCTTTTTAGGTTTACATTCTAATAATATTGATATTTTTTCAAACTGCTTCCCTCTTTTTGGACTGTTTGCAATATAATTGTAAATATCACGTACCATCGATTCTACTGATGATGGTAATTTTTGGCAGGCATAAGAAGAACATAAGGATATTGAATGGCAAATACATGTTAGTATAAAAAGATTTGAACAGTCTTTTTTTAACAGCTGAGCGACAGAGTGGTTAGATCCTGTCATCGTATTAGCACCATCTGCCGCAAATCCAACTAGGTTTTTCTTGTAATCAATCTTATTATCAGTAAAATATTTCACAATCCTTGAATATAGCGAGGTTGCATCACATTCATCGACATCAATTAGACCGAAGAAAAAGTCTTTGATTTTAAAGTCCAAACAGACTCTTGCCACAATACTCAGCAATTTGGATCTAGATAAATCTGTCGATTCATCAATGCAAATTGAGAACTTTTTTGATCTTAATATAACACAAACATTGTCGAACTGATGTGCTCCAAAAATATTTTTTACAATACACGTAACTTTCATGCGACCACAATTAACAGTTTTGGCGATTTTTGAATCCGAAATGCTTTTTATTAACTTTGAAAGATGATCTGCTGATCTGAAAGCAATGTTGTGCTCTGCAATAAACGCACTCAGTTGAAGTTCTAATTTTTTTGTTGAATTCATCGATGTGGTGCTGTCTCTAAATATATCTTCAATAGATGAGTGCTCTTTAATCGATTTTGAAAGTGTTTGGTGTTTTTGAGTGCGAGTGTGGCTTATCAAATCAGATTTACCTTAAGATGCTTTCAAAATCGTCTGACACATCTTACAATATACTCTTTGGATTCCATTTTGCTGGGTTCGAACCAACCATTGCTTAAATTCGGTGTCTGATTCCCATCGTTCAACAAAATTTCGTTGTTTTTTATTTGGTGGCTAAAACATTTTATAATATACTTTTATTAAGTTACAAAATATAGATTTACATAGATGTACAAAAAAAAAAAAAAAAAGGAAACCACCAAAGCGGTTTGTTGTCAGCTAGTTAAAAAATACTTGTATTTTCATAAGTAAAAATTTCCTACCTCTGCATCTGTTTCTGTCCTTTCATTATTTATGGAACAACGATTGATACTGCTGCTTACGCTATCATTGTTGTTTTCAAGATTATTCCTACTTTTGTCAGCAGAAGCAGACGTACCTATAACTGTATAAACAAAGAACGTAGATCAAGACAACTATGGCAATTAAAACAAGTTTAAAACATACCGTTTTTTCTTATCACAAATTGATCCATTTTTGAACTTATACATACAATTATGTATTAAATACCACACACAAAAAGTGAAAAAATATCATAAGGATAATGAAAATGACATGTACAATGTACAACATGACAATCGTCATAACCGTCCCACATTTAATAATTGACATTGACAATAATAATCTACATTAGGGTAGGGATTAAATGAAATGAAATATCGATTAAATATCGATTCTTACATAAGAAATACGTAAAAATAAATATAATGATCATAGAGAAACAAATGATCGTAAATCTTTAAGAATTTTCACATTTGTCGAAAAATCGTCATATATAGTCATATATAGGTAAAAAATCGTCACATCGTCAAAGAGGTAAAAAATCGTCAAAATGACGATAAAATCGTCAATCTAACAACCCTGATGACAACCTTCTCGACATGTTGATGCATTTTGATTATGATGAGAACGACAGCGATGTTGATGATTGCCCAATTTGTTTGGACAAGTAAACAATTCCAACCAGAAATTCATTATGCAATCACAAATATTGTTGTGCTTGCATACCCGAATTAGCAAAAAGGGCTCCAACCTGTCCTATATGTAGAATAGATTTATTAGAATCAAGTTTTTATGGGAAAAACAGTTTAATAAGAAATAAAAATAAATATATAAAATCAAAAAAAAAAATATACAAAAAAATATCTCTTTTATTTATTCGTTCTACTATTATTATCATTTTTTTCCTTATGTTTGTCTGTATGTAAGTTTTTAATGGTTTTCTCGTTATTTTTCTTTTATTCCAGAAATTATTCTGATTGGTTAATTTTTTAGAGTGAGAGGTGAACTGTTAATTCTAGAAACTGTTGTGGTTGGTTATAGAGTTTTTCATTTTTACTAAAGTTTGAAGTTTTCTGGTATAAATTCACCCGAGTTTTGGTAAAAATTCACAGTTTAGTTTTACTAGGTAAAAGTTCAACAAGTAGAGTTAAAAATTTTTAATTAAAACAAAATGGAAAAGAATCAAGGTGAAACTAATATTGCTGAAACAACAGCAAAAGCAGAAAAATTACCAAGACGGAAGAAACTATCTTGGAAAGATAAAGAAGAAGAAGTTCCTGAAAAAAAGTTTGCTTCAATTGAAACATTTAATTCTGCTCGTAGGATATATTTGAACTTATCAAGCATGGAAATGAAAAAACCATACAGAATACTAAAATCCGTCATGTAACAACAACTTACGGCAATAGGAGTTTATTGGATTTGGAGGATAATTTGAAACTGTTTCTACCTGAAAAATATAGCTCGTTATACATGCATTTTAAAAAGGATATGAACGAAGGAAAACTACTTATTATCAACAATGGGCAAATCGGAAAGGCATACGATTTGGTTTTTAATCAACAAAAACTTAAAAAAATGATGATGAATTGTCGATTACAGTTAACAAAAAGCGATAACCTTTATTATTAGCAGAATAAGTACCCATTTCAACTAAATCTATTTGCCAAATATCATCTATTTCTTTTGAGATGAGATGTATTTATTATTTAATGAAGTCCATGTTCTTTAAATAACGCTGATCTTGCTTTAACAACGTATTCACCTGTATTTTTAACTTGTTCGATATACAGTGCATTTTGTATAAGCTGTTTGTAATCAGTAAAATCTTCATAAAAATTATTTAAATCAGTTTCTATTTTTTTTATTGTTTGTTGAAAGTTTTTATTTGCGCTTAAATCTTTATTATAATTGTTTGTAATAATTTCTAACTGGTTAACTCTCTGTAAAATATTTTCAATTTCAAGAAAATGTCCTTGATGATTATTTACAAATGTTTCTATTTTTTGTAAATTTTCATTAAAAATTGTTTTAAATTTATTTATTGTATAGGTTATATTTTTATCAAGATTATGTAGTTTTTCTACTTGAAGATTTCTTCTTATTTGTTTTATTTTATAAAGTTTGAATAAAATTTCTTAAAACTAATACATTGTGTAAAGCAAAAATACCACTATGAGTCGGACATCTTAATATATATGGATCTTTTTCATAAAGATCTGACAGCTGTGGAGCTTTAAGATCGTTTATGTTGATAACTGATACATTTTCATTTAATAATTTTTCAACTATTTTCTTCTTTTCACTTCCTTTAACATATACTGTTGTATTATTAATATTTGAATTCAAAAAGTTTTTAACACTTTTAAAATCAATTGATCCTTCATCCCATAAAAGTCCATGATGATTTGTATACAACCAATTAGCAGTATCTTCTTGTTTGTTAGGTAAAGTTATAAAAGTATATGGAGGTTTTATTAAAAAATGTTGAAATTCATTTAAATTGTAAGATACTGCTAATTCTTTTATTATAAATTTATTTCTTAATCCCTGTGGGGTCCCTCTGGTAACCTTCATTTGTATATCCACACCAGATAGTGTGACCTTAACTGATCCGTCCTGTCTTTTTCGCTCTATTATTTGAAGTATGTTTCATTTTGGTCCCACGAGTTTGGAGTAAGGAACGGTCACCATATGCAGTGACTCCTGTACATATGGAAGGCTAATTACTCTACGGAGGCGCCTGGTACCCTAGAGGCTCCGTTAACGATATCAATTTCCCCTGATATCATTCACTCCTCGGCACGGGTCGTATAACACCTTGAGTTAGGGGTTTGGTTGCGTTTAGTTTCATTTTCTCCACGTTGCATCTCCCATCTTGTTACCAAGTGGTCTGATATCAACGCTTCATTGAAAACTACTCAGCCGCCCCACCACGACAATGCGCAACCTCCGGGGGGTGATTATCCAGATAATCGACTGTGTGAAATATTTTCAAAGCCCCCAAACAAGTGAAAACTCTAAACACTGTGCTATAGTTATGGGTGGGCGTGACGTGTGGTATAGATTTCGAGTCACATACATACATACTATATAGATGCTACATACGCAGACACTAGTTTCTAATAATCCTTAAATTGATATATCCAATGTGTTATGTAAAGATGCTAACAGATATCATATTATCGTTTATGTTTGGGGTGAAACGTAAAAATTTGAAATTTATTCAAAATTTATTAACGGAATTTACTTTAACGATTTTAAAATTTAAAAATTTCATAAAATTTACAAGGAATGTTACATACATATTGTTGCACAAAAGAAAAAACTAGTTTTGTATAAATCATTGAATGTAGTGTTGTTTCATTGATAAACATATATTTTTAATCTTTACTTGACCACTGGTAGCCTACTAATAATAAACCTAATTACTAATTACATTAAATAGTGTAATAATGAGTGGTAGCGGTACTCATTACATTAGTCAAGAATATTTCTAATTATTATGATTATCGATTGTAAAATTGCCAGTATTACCACCACCGCTTTCACTATCATTACCAATTGGAAAAGCATTTGTGTTATTAACGCTACAACCAGATGAATTTGTCAACAGCCATTCATTTCTTCTCATAAATAAATCATCATTAATTTCTTTTAACAATTTCTTTTTATTCTCGATTATAATTTGAGCAATTTTTTTTTGTGTTAAGGCTAATATCGTTTTATTATTATTGTTATTATTATTATTACTGTTATTGGCATTATTATTATCAATAATTCAGGATCTGATAGCTCACTGAAAATGAAAAGAACAAAATTTCTTATTAAAATATAATATTATTAAATAAAACAAAAGTAGATAAGTACTTCAAAGTCACATTTGAACAAAATATCAAGAAAAAAAAACATTTTACTCAAAATATGAAGAACACAATTTCTAAATGTATGGAAAATTGAAAATTTGTTGTTTGTAATTTGTAATTGTTTGTAATTATGATAAAGGACATTTCATTTTAAACAACAAAGAAAAAGAATCAATAGACATGATCAACGAATAAATAAACAATCAACAGGTGACCAAGCAAAATAATTTTAGTATACGAACAACAACAAAAAATAATAATAGTTAAAGAAATTTTTTAAAAAAATGTATTTGAAAATAAGATACGTGCACAATGTACGAGATTTTCCTAATTTTTATCAGATGGTCTGTAAACAAAAACAAAAATTTAAGTCACAATGCACTTTTATCACAAATCACAATGCAATTACTGTACCAATTTACTTTTTACTTTTCTAGCATGTGCAGTTACATCGATGTTTACATCGCGTAGATATATGTACACAATTATTTGTATTTAATTTTCATTTGCATTTTATGATGATACACAGTTATTTATTCAAGCTCATCAAAGCTGGCTGTGATATGCTACAATTAAAATAGAAAATCATTTCACATCCACTTTGTGATCTCGAAATAAAAACAATTCCTTCATTCATCATTTTATTATTATGATGATATTAAATTATGTTTTTCTAGACAACAGGAAGGTACATACATATATCGCTCCTCAAAGCTGGCTAAGATATTAATTTTCATTTTATTATAGCATCATTTCACAACCACTTTGAGAAAAGATACAAATTGGTGACCCCGGATCACTTCCGTTTTTATTTTTTGATAATTTTCCTTGATTTATAATTTAGTTGATTGAAATACATAATATGTATGTATGTATAATTAAAAATTGATAACTGAAATTGTGGAGTGGGTGTGGGTGGGCCGGAGGAGGTATGTGATAAAGGGATGCTAGGCTAGATGACCATGTTTTAAAGGTTAAAAGTTTTATCTGCCCTTATAAATTATTATTTATGTACGTACGGTCCTGTACGCCGATGTCCCAAATGTCATTTATTTCAAATTACATATGTTTGTATTATGCAGCATATATATAACCTATAGTATGTACATATAACGTTTGATTAATTTCAAATTTGAATTTCTTTGAAATAGTAATGCGCGCAACTAACGTGTAACATATATGTATAACCATATATAGTATAGTATGTATCAGAATAACGAACTGTGCACAGTGTGCGTTATAAAAAATGCACGTCTATTACTTTGTTTTCAATCGATTTTAATTATCAACTTTTTAATCAAATTTTAATAATCAAGTATTTTGAATTATGAGGAATGTTTAATGTTTATATACATAAACAATGACCCCTGTAACACTCCTGTAATCCAATCATTTTTATAATTAAAACACTAATACTGTTAATTTAAAATAAACAAAATAAGTATAATAAATAAAAAAAATAATTAAAACATAATAATAATTCAAGTAATATAAATAAATATAATAATTTTAATAATAATGATAATAATTCAAAAACTAATACATAATAACCTAATATAATACATATAATATAATACTAATAACCTATAATATAATATAATACTGTATAACCTATAATATAATACTGTATAACCTAATATAATACATAATAACCTAACTAATGATACAAAAAATGATGATGATAAAGTCTGGAAAGAAATTTATTTATTAGTAAAAATTAGTTTTCACATGTATCACAAAATATTTACCTTTTATTTCATATACTTTAGTAAGCCGATGAAAATTGAATAATGTAAGGAACGTCTAAAAAAAAGAACGTTTTAAGTATGAATGAAAAAATTATAATAAAATTAAAATTACCTTTTTACACAACGTAATGTTGTTTTATGTCATCAAGAATGACCCGAAATATGTCCTTACCATTTCGGGTCCCATAATGTTGCCGGTACAGGAATTAATCCATACGGTCCAAGACGTATGGGCTTTGCATCACATTAACTTTTCGCATTGCAGTTTTCATTGAATGCCAGAGGGACTCGACTGCATTTGTGCAAGTTTGATCCTGCGGGTCTTTAAAATATTTTTTATGATTCACAAATTTGTGAATATATCCCTCAGCGTTTAAGTTTTTATATGCAGCCCATCCGTTTGTCCATATCGCTGTTCCCGCCAGCACATATTTCTTGATGATAGGGATCAAGGTTTGTCTGTCCCTTTTCTCTACATAAACTACTACTGGTTTTTTTGTTGTGGTATCGTAAATGCCGAGAACCCAGAGCTGCCTGGTGGAGTGGCCTCTATTGCATTTTCTCTTTGCCAAAAGAATTTCATCTATTTGGACCACCCCACCGGGTCCCCCACAGCGGAATGTGCCCAAAGTCTGATCAATCTTCCAAGAACATAATTTGCGCAATTTTGTATAAATTGCACAAATTGTGGTCTTAGAATGACCAGTATCTTTGTGGCACATATCCACTGATTTGCCATTGGCCCAGTTGAAAATCACTATAAGATTTTCGTAAACCTTCTGGCGGAACCCTTCGAAAAAAATGCCTGAAATAAATGTAAATTTAAAGTAATAAAAACAATATATTATGTACATACATATGCAAATATCTCATAATAAATATTTCTTACCTTTTGCGAGGCTTACTTTTGCTTCGCAAAGCCCGGTACCACTCTTATTTGGTCGCCTGCATCGCAGCACTTTTCCATAAGGCGCTCTGGTTTTATCCGATTCAATTTTCATCGGCATGCTATGCTTTTTACATCTGTAAACAAAGAATTTAATATTTTAAAATATTTTAATGTACATATTTTCCCCATAATTAACGTATACATGCTAGTTACAATACTTACAAATGTGTACTTTTCAACAAACCCTCCCTCTGCAAAAATTCCACAATCTGTCCTTTATCTTCTAAATTTTTTAGAAAAAGGACCAACGAGGGTTTAGTCGTACAGTCACTTAATTCAATCTAAAATTAAAAGAGCAAAAAAATTAAATGGAAATAAACTAGCTTTATTATACGTTACTATAGAGTATATACTATATTCAAATATATTCTACGTTCTAAGTTTGACTTTGCCTAAATTGTTCCAGCTTTATACGTATACTGAACTGTTCCCTGTGTGTACCCTGTCTACACTTGAGTTGCCCCCTTTTTAAGACGTGGTCACACCTCTTCACATTTCTCTCGCCTCTGGTACAGATGTTTGCCTCTCAGCCTCTTGCTCCCTTCCTCAGCAGCTGAGCGTGCTTCCGACCCTGACCAGAGTGTCTGACGAGAGGGTGTTGGCCACAATTTGCAACCTGACCCCAAAGACAGTGATAGTTCCGAGGGACGTTCCCATTGCTCAAGCTGAGACAGGCCCAGTGGTCCTTTTTTGTCATCAAGCGCGAACAATGGTGAATGAGGTCCCCAAGGAACTAGAGGATCTTTTCGAATCTAGCAGTGAAGGTTTGTCGATATCTCAAAAAGCTTCACTGAAAAGGTTGCTGATAGAGTTTCAGTCCGTTTTCTCCCTGTCTAAGGACGATTTGGGAAGAACATCCATCCTAAAACACCAAATTGACACCGGTTTCGCCAAACCTATAAAACAACCCTCTAGACGCATCCCCTTTTCTAGGCGCAACGAAGCGAAACAAATGGTGTCTGAAATAAAGGATCAAGGTCTTATTCAGCCTTCCACTAGCCTTCGGAGCTCCCCTGTTGTTCTTGTTAAAAAGAAAAATGGCTCCTTGCAGTTTTGTGTTGATTACCGTCGGCTAAATGAAGTCACTAAAAAGGATTCCTACCCTTTACCTAGAATCGACATGACTTTAGAAGCCTTAGATAAATCTAAGTGGTTCGCCTCCCTTGATCTCTTGTCTGGCTATTTACAAGTGGAAATGCACCCTTCGGACAAAGAAAAGACCGCCTTTAGTATTGGTTCGGGACTGTACGAATTCAATGTCATGCCTTTTGGATTGGCCAATGCTCCTTCCACTTTTCAGCGGCTCATGGAGCTTGTCCTTCATGACATCACTTACACAGTCACCCTGGGTTATCTGGATGATCTACTCGTTCATTCCGAGTCCTTCGAAGGTCTCGTGGTCAACCTAAGCGTCGTGTTCCAACGGCTGAAACAGGCAGGTTCGAAATTGTCGCCTAAGAAGTGTCACCTTTGTCGCCGAGAAGTCAAATTCTTGGGACATGTCATTTCAGAACAGGGTTTAGCTACTGATCCAGAAAAGATCGAAGCTGTCAAGAACTGGCCTCTTCCTGCCAGTAAAAGAGCCGTTCAATCTTTTCTGGGCCTGTGGGCGTACTATAGGCGCTTTGTTTTCAACTTTTCGGCCATAGCAAAACCTTTAACCAGTTTGACAGAGAAAGGTGCCACATTTAAGTGGTCAGAGGCCTGTCAAGCTGCCTTTCAAGCGTTAAAGGACAAGTTGACCTCTGCGCCAATACTCGCTCAACCTTCTGAAGATGGCATGTTTATTTTTGACACTGACGCAAGCCAATACGCTTGGGGAGCGATCCTGTCACAGCTCCAGGATGGCCAAGAAAGAGTGATCGAATACTACAGTAAGACCCTGAGTCGACCAGAAAGAAATTACTGCGTCACTGGTAAGGAACTTCTGGCAGTTGTTAAAGCTGTCGCCCATTTCCAGCCCTACCTTCTGAGACGCCATTTTCTTCTTCGCACCAGTTTATTCTAAACTATATACATTTCTTGAAAATGGAAGAGCCGACATAACAAAAACAAGTGCATATGCCATCATGTACGTTTGAGGTATTAAAATGAGATATAAATTTATTATATACCATTTAACGATAATAATATGCTTTTTATAATATACATATATAAGACGATACCTATCTTTGAGGTATGGCTTGTGTACATACATATACTCTACAAGTTTCCCAAGCCATAGAGATTTTAAACGTTCATATGTACACTCCGAAGGTTTTCCAAGCCTTTGAGTTTATTTAGTTTATATCAAAATAAATGTTTTTAAAATAATTATTATGTTAATTGTAATTAAATGATGTATTTTATACAATATTTATTATATTTATATTTTTTTATATCGACGGCATTTTAAAAAATGTAATTTTATTATATGTATATATAAGACAAATATTTTATCTATCTTTTTATATGTATATAGTGATAATATATACACTATTAATATATTTAATATCTTGTTCAAACAGTATATAATAATAATTTTGCTTCAGCAAAATTTAAATAGAATCTGAGGCCAAGCGAACGATATATATATATTTACATATGTATACGTATATAGTACATATAATAAATCGATGTTTTTGACCTCTTCATCATATCATTGGATAAATTCAAATTAATATCTCGAATCATCAAGCAAAGGTGAAAGGATTAGCTTCAGTGGATCGCAGTATGGCAGCTGCTCTACCACTTACAATACCTTGCCCGTTACCAAAGTCGTTTACAATTGATTCTAGGCATTGATATCGTATTTAATAAAATTTTGTCAAATTAACTAGCTTTTTGTATAGGCGCTATTAATACATCCCATACTAGCTATGTTAAATAACACATTGGCTTCAATTTATTCATCTCTTATAATTTTTACATTATAAGCTCTAAATGGTTTATTGCCATACAATTCAATTACCCCATTACTATTATTAGAGTCATAGCATTAGCATCATACCACTATTCGCTCGAATAAGTATTGTGCCATAGGTTAGTACCTGCGGTTCCTCTCGTACTACGCAGGAATGCTAGTAGTATAAATATAGCGGTTCTAGACCAAACGGGGTTTCGGGGCTATGACGTCATAGTTTGTGATTGAACTATGACGTCATAGTTTGTGATTAAACTATCAAGAAATGTATACTATATTTTTTATTCAAAAAACTTCTTAATTCACTCACAATATTTTTTTAAGGAAAAAAAAACGAATTTCACTAATAGAAATATTTAATCTGTTACTTAAAATGTTGTTTTGATTTTAAATAATTTATTCGTTGAGCAGTTCACTTATATACCCCAAATTTATCAAAAATTTAAATATCTACATTGAAAACAAAGAAAACCTCAAAAAATTATCTAAAAAAATATAAAAATTTTGGTTAACCACTTTTTCGGTTAAGAAATTTAAAATATAAAAATTTTGGTTAACCACATTTTCGGTTAAGAAATTTAAAAATTAAATTTGATTAATCACGTTTTATCATATTTTTAAAAATATCGGTTAAAAAATGTACAAAAATTAAATTTGGTCAATCATTTTTTACCATATTTTAAAAAATATATCCGCTAAAAATTTAAAAATTCGTTATCATTTCAAAAATTATTTTGGTTAAAAATTAAAATTTATTTACCACAGAAAATTGGGGTTTTTAAATAAACTATTTCGTTTTGTTTTTTTTTTTTTTTTTTTTCTTTATTCTCACAAATGGTGATAAAACATTGTAATATTTTTTAAATTAAGTTATTTTGTTAACAATATGTATGCTATTTGAATAGCTAAAAATAGAAATAATATGTCTTGATAAAAAATTAAAAACAAAGTAAATTTAAATTCATGAATATTCATAGAATTTGATGGTGTAATGGGTTAAGTGGTTGGCTTAATGATGACTGTCGTTATTTATTTGTAGGTTTTAAGTTCAAGTCTCTATGTTATATATTAAAGAATACTGTATTTTTATTTTAAAACTTTATTCACAAACACTTATTTTCTATACAATATAACGAACTTCACTTTAAATCTAATTTCAATAACCGATCGAAAACAAACTTAGAATTTGAGAATGTAGAATATTTATTCGACAATACTTTATGTAATTTTTCAAGCTTTATTTTATTTTAAAAGATTCTAAGTTGAAATTAATTAATAATCAAAGTTACGCGGTATTTTACTATGCGACTTTACTTGTTCAAATCCAAATTATAACTCACTGATAATCGTAATTATTCTTCAATAAATACAATTATCAATTTTCCCTACTCCATTTAGTTTAAGTGATAAAAAACAGTTCCTTATTTCAAAAGATTATTTTTACGTTACGTTAATTTACTATTTCGGCCTTGCCAATAGTAGGGAAGATTGGCGTAATCATTTTCTATTCTTATTGTCTTACTTCCTATTATGAAGACAGTAATTGTTTTTCTTTTATTTCTTGTCTCCAATATTGCATATTGCTCTATATTGTATTTAAATGCTTAGAGTTTAATTGCTTAACACTATGCATTTTTCCTATATGCATTTACCATATGTTGTTGTTACACAGTTGTTATTTTTGTTTTTGACACAATTGTCTTAACATAATATGTAATATTTGACTGACCGACTTATGAATGAATTATCAAATCAAATATCACCTTGTTCTGATTTATTTAACATACATAGTTATGTGTAACATGATTACTGTGATATACTGTTTGTTTTCCGTATAGCAGTTTACATTATTTTAAACATCTGGATTATTTTGCAATACTTTCAGTAACCTGATTTTTAATTAGAATAGGAAATGATTTACCAATTGGCAAGCCAATTTAATTTTGTTTATTAATTTATTTTGAAATTTCTACTCATGAATATTTTTGCGTAAATTTTGATTTTACATTTTTATTGATTCATCTTATTTATTATCAAATTGTTTTACAATTTGATATTTTTTATACAATATTTCCTCCCCCCTCGAAAAAATGGTTTGTGAGGTTATAATATTTGTAATTTATTTATACATAATTTTCTTTTAAAATGTTTGGTTCGGTACGGTATTTTTTTTTTAAATTTAATTTCGTTTTCATTTATTTTTTTATATAAATGTATGCTTATATTTTTATTTACTATAATTTTTTTTGTTATTATTATTTATTTATTATATATTTTTTTTTTTTTTTACAATACTACTGACCTATTTATTTTGTAAGTTCATTAATTTCATATATGCGTGTTGTACATTTTTTATTTTCTTACATAATATTTTTTATTATTTATTTTTATTTATTTATTTATTTATTTATAAAAGTTAGAGTAGTAAATAAATTTACAACCTAACATAGTGTGTTAGCACTGACTACCAAGGTCTACGGCTAAGCTAAACTTACGACTAAGGATACATCGTATACTTAAATTCTAGGTGTAAAATGCTAATGTTAGAAATAGTTAAAAATGTTATATGTCTTTATAGAAATTGTTAATTTTAAGAAATTTAATTAGATTATTGCAACTGTATTCTGTGAGGATGTTGTAAAGGATATGATTATTGGAATTCACAACAAGGTGTCTGGAATTGTTGACCTTACTGCAGTGAAATATTAAATGTGGTATATTTAAAATGGTGTGACATCTATCACAATGGGGGGGAGAGGAGTGGTTAAGGATGTGGCTGTGAGTGAGTTTGGTGTGGGTTAAACGGAAACGGCAGATTTTGATGCAATGAATACGGGAAATGGAAGAAGGATATGTGACAATGTGCCGGCGACTATTGACGTAGGAGGAGTAAAAATTATTATTGTTAACTATCCAGTTTTGTGTTTGAATTTCGGAGATTTTTTTGTTGACGGAGTTAAGGAAATCACGGCTGGAAGGAATTTGTAAAAAAAGGAATGGGAAAAATCTAGCACCATTAGCCAGCCGATCGGCAAGGTGGTTGCCTTTTATACCAATGTGGCTGGGAATCCAAATAATTTTTATGAGATTGGGATGGGAAATGAGTTTGTTGCGTATTTGGTTGATAATATTAGTGGAATTAAAAGGGTTTTTGATGGCTTTTAGTGCAGAGAGGCTGTCTGTGAATAGGGCCGTGTGTTGTTTGTTTTTGATTGCAAAATTGATTGCGGCAAGAATAGCCATAGCTTCAGCTGTGAATATAGAAGCGAAATTGGGTAGCAAAGCATGCTGGATTATATTGCCTATTTCGTCAACAACGGCGAAGGATGTGAAAAGTTCTGACTTGAAACCGTCGGAATAAATTGGTTTAAAGTGTGTTAGAAGATTGTAACGGAGTTCTAGATATTTTTATAGAAAAATATTTCGAGGAGTATTGTGTTTTGTATGCGCGGATAGAGATAAATGAATGTTAATGTTACAGAGAAGCCAAGGAGGACGATGGAGGGGAGTGTGATTGGAATCTAAGGACAGGAGGTCCAGGTGGAGGGAGCGGGCAAGAAGTAACGTTTTGGAGAGACAAGAAGGAAAAGAAAGGGGCCTTTTAAGTTTTAAAGTTTGCTGAACAAAGCGTGAAATGGGAGAATTTTTGTTGAAAATGATTTTTGGGAGGAGGCGACCGGTTAGGGTTTGGGCACGCTCTTCGATCTCTGTAAGACCGGCCTCAGATAGGAGGCTTGAAATGCAAGTTGTCCTGTAGGCGCCTAGAGCTTTACGTACGCAAGCATGATATGGCGCTTTAAGCCGGTTAAGGGATGTTTTGGAGGTGTTGCTGTAGATTGAAAGGCCGTAATCAATGACACCTATTATAGAAGCTTTAATGATTTGAATGAGGGTAGATGGGTGGGCGTTGCTTTTTTTGGATGAATGGATTTTTAATACATTGAGTCGTTTTATCAATTTTTCTCTAACGTAATTGATGTGGCTAATCCATTTTAACTTTTTGTCAAAAAAAGGCCTAAAATTTTCATGGAATTAACTGACGGAATGGGGCTCCCAGATATGTTAAGGAGAAAGTTGCTACAGCTAGTTTTCCTGCAGAAATGTATTTGCTGTGGCTTTTGAATTGAAATTAAAGCACCGGATCTGCTTGCCCAGTTTTGGAGTTCTGTGTATAAATTATTGAACACGATATTGGCGCTTGTTGGGTTGGCTTCCTTGCAAAAAATGAGTAGGTCGTCCGGGTAGTATTGCCGTAGAGGCAATGGTGAAGGGAATTATATTTTTTTATTATTTGGCTGACTTCATGGAAACCGATCTTGAAAAGCAAAACTGAAATAGGGGAGCCTTGGGGAATGCCTGCGTGAATTTTAAAAGTGGAAGAATAGTTCCCATTGACTATCTTGAAATTTGCGGTTGGAAAGTAAACTGAAGATGTAATTGTATATTTTGGGTCCCGCTGAAAATTTGATGAGTTGATTTAAGACGGTTTCCTTGTATATACGGTCAAAAGCTTTGTCAAAATCAAGCGAAAGCAAGGTAGCGTGGGACCGGACTGATGAAGCTTTGTGTGCAAGGTGGTCTATAAGCAAGCAGGCATCGATGGTGCCAGACCCTTTTCTGTAGGTAACCTGATGGGGATTGAAAGCAGAACTGTTTTCTAAAAACCAGTAGAGTCGATTGGCAATAATTTTTTCTAGAACTTTGCTGAGACAACTGAGTAATGATATGGGTCTGTAGGATTTAATGTCGGAAGAGGGTTGGTTGGGTTTAAGTATGGGAACAACTGTGGCTATTTTCCAGGTGTGTGGGATAATACCAGAGTTAAAAATTTTATTGTATAAAGCGAGCAGTCTTAATTTGGCCGGGGAAGGAAGGTTTTGCAACATGGGGTAGGAAATTTTGTCTGAACCTGGTGTGGTGCCTTTAACCTGCCTTAAGGCAAGTAGCAATTCTGTGAGGCTAATATTGTCTTATATTTTTTTAGATTTGGAATTAGGGGAAAGGTTTGTGTTTTGTGGGGCAGATGTTTGAGGGTGGGTGGAAGAAGAATAAGGGCGGCTGAAAATTTTACTCCAATGAGAACCGAAAACATGGCCTAGGTCAGGGGAATTGGGTACAGGCATATGGTTAAGGAGTGTTTGGTAAGGGGGTGGGGGTGGTTTTTTATCTTCTATGGCACGCACGATACTCCATAGGTTGGCAGTAGAGGTCGAAGGATTGATTTGGCTTGTAAATTTGTTAAAGGAGTTTGTTTTGGCTGTTTTGACAAGCCTTTTAAAAATGGCGTTCCGTTTCTTGTATTCTACGAGGTTTGTAACGGTGGGATGTTTTTTAAAAAGGTACCAGGCCTGTTTCCTAGCTTGATTTGAAATATGGGGGTCGTGGTTCCACCAAGGGTGGGAACGGTTTTTTAGCTTGGAAATTGGGGTGGTAATTGGAATGGATGTGGTAGCTGCATAGAGAATGGCTTTTTTGATAGTGGCGGCCTCTTTGTTGATGTGCGAAATAGCAGCATTATTAAGATAGGTGTCAAGCCGAAACCGATATTTGTTCCAGTCGGCAGCCTTGGTTTTGAAACGAGGTATGTGGCGGGTAGAGGGGTTGAAGGAAGGGTGGGAGGAGAGAAGAATGGGGAAGTGATCGCTTCCAAAGGGATCGTCAAGGATGCGGAAAGTGGATTGGGGAGCTAGGTGGGAGGAGCAGATGCATAGATCTATGTGGGAGAAGGTGGCGTGTGTGGAAATATGAAATATATTACATATATCGTGTAGTTGTTGTGTGTTTATTTTCTGAGAAGGATGGATATACAGGGAGATAACTGAAAGGGGTGGATTGGTGAGAAGTTCGGCGGCACATGTTAAAATATTTGAGTTGATTTTGATATGTTTATGTGGTATACAATTTTTGATTAATAAACCGACTCCACTTTTGTTTTTGTTTATATTTCAAGGAAGGTTGTGGGTGTAGGAGAGGTAGTTTTTAATAGGGGTTAAAGGTTTGTTAGTAGCTAGATGAGTTTCTTGGAGAAAAATAATATCTGGTGAGAAGTTGCGTATTAGGTTAGAAAGATAGTTATAGTTGTTGTAGAAACCATTAATATTCCACTGCAGCAAGTTCATTTCGTGTGTTTGGGGGTTAAAAACATAAAATTGATGTTAATTTTTTATAACAAGATCGGTTACTGATAGTGGACTAAGGGTATTAGTAGTATTATTTGGTAACGGTTGATTAGGCTTAATGCTAGTGTTAGTATGATTTATATTGAACTGTGTGTTAAGTGTTGATTGATGTGTTGGTTGAAATAAAATGTTATGTGTAGTGTTGATTGTTTGGTGTGGCATGTGATTGGAGGATGATTGTGTTGAGTCGTGATGATGAATCGTAGAAATAGCAATGTGTGAAGTTGTAAGTGTGTTTTGAAGTTTTTGGTATGCTAATGATTGTGATTTCTTTTGTTTTTCTATTAAAGCGTCTTCTAATGTTTCTGTAGGGGAAGCGTCTTGTATATGTTGTGAAGCGTATTTGTTGTTGATAAATTCAGCAGCCTTTTCCTATGTACATCTTTTAATTGTTTTGTGTTCTAAAATTTGTTTTCTTTTAACATAATTAGGCAATTGGGGTTGGTTGAGCTATGTTGTGAATGGCAGTTGATGCATTCAACTTTGGTGCAGGGTGTAGGGTAATGTTCTGGTAGAGAACAAACCTGACACGTGTATGGAGCTGTATCTGTTTTTAGTATGCCCAAGTCTATGACAATTTTTACATTGCATGGGTTTAGGTATATATGCTTTGACTGGAACACTTAAGAAGCCGATGTCAAGTTTGCTGGGTAGCGTGAATGTGTTGAATGTAATGATGTAAAGTGGCGTGTTTTTGGGGGTGCCATTGGTGTATTTTTTGATTTTTTCACATTTACTGACTTTTTGATCCTTAAGTTCGTTAACGATGTCATCTGTACTTAGTTCCGTGAGAAAATTGCAGTAAACAAGACCCTTGGTTTGATTCAGCGTTGGGTGTTCAAAACACTCAACTTCGATATCTATGTTTAACTTGGTGGTTTTTAAAAGGTCTTGAGTCTGTTTGTTGTCTTTTGTAAGTAGGAGAAGATGGCCTTGCTGGGTGAAAGAGATGTCTAAAAACTCCTTGGAAATATTTTGAATTGCCTTGGAGAGTTTGAAGATGTTGATTGTTTTTAGTGGATTCCTTTCATCTTTATTTTTCATCACAATGAATTTGGATTGAGAGTTGAATTTGTGGATTGAATCACCTGAGTTACCCAGAAAAGGGAAATCTTGAATGCTGGAATGATTGATGGAATTCCCTCCCTTTGTGTTGGAGACTTTTTTGTGTGTTGTTGATTGTAGCGTTTTGGCCCTCTTTTTTGAGACTTTGGGAGCGGCACTGTCATCCAAAATATCCCAGTAGTTGTGGAGGACAGAGCCTCCACCTGGGTCGTGAGACATCTTGAAGCTGATAACACTAAAACGGCACTACGGTACTGAAAATATACGGTACGATAGTGAAAATTGTCACTGAACTTCTGTATATTAAATTTATTATGCTTCGTATGCATTTTTATCTTCTATTTTATTTCTTACCTATACATGTATGGCTCTAAATATTCATTATATATCTTATACTACATTAAGTTGTTAAATTAGACAATTATATGTTTACATATATGATATGTTTATTTATATATATATATATATATTTTTTTTTTTAAATGTATATTCTATATTGTTAATAGTATAATTTATAGGTGTATGTAAATATATTATGTATATTATTCTTATTGTTATTATTATTATTTGTTTAGTTTTTTTTTTTTTTTTGCTTAATGTAAAATGAAAATTTTATTTATAAAATAAAATGAAAATTTTATTTATAAAATAAAATGAAAATTTTATTTATAAAATAAAATGAAAACCGAGTGTCCATATATATTCTTAATTCCAATATAAATCCAATTGTTTAAAATTAAATTAACACCGTTTAGTCATGATAGTTACAATAATCGCTTGTTTCGTTTCTCTTTATTATAAAGTATTTTTTGAACTGAAATAATAATGTTTTAAAGTTCAATGTGGTTCCAAGTGATTTGTATATTATATCAGCACTCCTGAAAAGAAGCAGCCTATAAATTCGTTTTGCAATTTAATTTGATGTTTTTGATCTGAAACTAAAATTTTATTAACACAAGAATGTTCAAAACGAATATTTTCGCTATTCTGTTTACCATGCGACTCTCGAACTACATGCCAAAATTTTTATTTTTCATTGGATTATACTGAATTTTTAAAAACCGAGTGTCCATATATATTCTTAATTCCAATATAAATCCAATTGTTTAAAATTAAATTAACACCGTTTAGTCATGATAGTTACAATAATCGCTTGTTTCGTTTCTCTTTATTATAAAGTATTTTTTGAACTGAAATAATAATGTTTTAAAGTTCAATGTGGTTCCAAGTGATTTGTATATTATATCAGCACTCCTGAAAAGAAGCAGCCTATAAATTCGTTTTGCAATTTAATTTGATGTTTTTGATCTGAAACTAAAATTTTATTAACACAAGAATGTTCAAAACGAATATTTTCGCTATTCTGTTTACCATGCGACTCTCGAACTACATGCCAAAATTTTTATTTTTCATTGGATTATACTGAATTCTTAAAAACCGAGTGTCCATATATATTCTTAATTCCAATATAAATCCAATTGTTTAAAATTAAATTAACACCGTTTAGTCATGATAGTTACAATAATCGCTTGTTTCGTTTCTCTTTATTATAAAGTATTTTTTGAACTGAAATAATAATGTTTTAAAGTTCAATGTGGTTCCAAGTTATTTGTATATTATATCAGCACTCCTGAAAAGAAGCAGCCTATAAATTCGTTTTGCAATTTAATTTGATGTTTTTGATCTGAAACTAAAATTTTATTAACACAAGAATGTTCAAAACGAATATTTTCGCTATTCTGTTTACCATGCGACTCTCGAACTACATGCCAAAATTTTTATTTTTCATTGGATTATACTGAATTTTTAAAAACCGAGTGTCCATATATATTTTTAATTCCAAAATAAATCCAGTTGTTTAAAATTTAATAACCACCATTTAGTCATGATAGTTACAATAATCGCTTGTTTCGTTTCTCTTTATTATAAAGTATTTTTTGAACTGAAATAATAATGTTTTAAAGTTCAATGTGGTTCCAAGTGATTTGTATATAAAATCAGCACTCCTTAAAAGAAGCACCCTATAAATTCGTTTTGCTATTTAATTTGATGGTTTTGATCTGAAACTAAAATTTTATTAACACAAGAATGTTCAAAACGAATATTTTCGCTATTCTGTTTACCATGCGACTCTCGAACTACATGCCAAAATTTTTATTTTTCATTGGATTATACTGAATTCTTAAAAACCGAGTGTCCATATATATTCTTAATTCCAATATAAATCCAATTGTTTAAAATTAAATTAACACCGTTTAGTCATGATAGTTACAATAATCGCTTGTTTCGTTTCTCTTTATTATAAAGTATTTTTTGAACTGAAATAATAATGTTTTAAAGTTCAATGTGGTTCCAAGTGATTTGTATATTATATCAGCACTCCTGAAAAGAAGCAGCCTATAAATTCGTTTTGCAATTTAATTTGATGTTTTTGATCTGAAACTAAAATTTTATTAACACAAGAATGTTCAAAACGAATATTTTCGCTATTCTGTTTACCATGCGACTCTCGAACTACATGCCAAAATTTTTATTTTTCATTGGATTATACTGAATTTTTAAAAACCGAGTGTCCATATATATTTTTAATTCCAAAATAAATCCAGTTGTTTAAAATTTAATAACCACCATTTAGTCATGATGGTTACAATAATCGCTTGTTTCGTTTCTCTTTATTATAAAGTATTTTTTGAACTGAAATAATAATGTTTTAAAATCCAATGGGGTACAAAGTGATATGTACATAAAATAAGCACTCCTGAAAAGAAGCAGCCTATAAATTCGTTTTGCTATTTAATTTGATGCTTTTGATCTGAAACTAAAATTTTATTAACACAAGAATGTTCAAAACGACTATTTTCGCTATTCTGTTTACCATGCGACTCTCGAACTACATGCCAAAATTTTTATTTTTCATTGGATTATACTGAATTTTTAAAAACCGAGTGTCCATATATATTTTTAATTCCAATATAAATCCAGTTGTTTAAAATTTGATTACCACCGTTTAGTCATGATAGTTACAATAATCGCTTGTTTCGTTTCTCTTTATTATAAAGTATTTTTTGAACTGAAATAATAATGTTTTAAAGTTCAATGTGGTTCCAAGTGATTTGTATATTATATCAGCACTCCTGAAAAGAAGCAGCCTATAAATTCGTTTTGCAATTTAATTTGATGTTTTTGATCTGAAACTAAAATTTTATTAACACAAGAATGTTCAAAACGAATATTTTCGCTATTCTGTTTACCATGCGACTCTCGAACTACATGCCAAAATTTTTATTTTTCATTGGATTATACTGAATTTTTAAAAACCGAGTGTCCATATATATTTTAAATTCCAAAATAAATCCAGTTGTTTAAATTTTAATAACCACCATTTAGTCATGATAGTAACAATAATCGCTTGTTTCGTTTCTCTTTATTATAAAGTATTTTTTGAACTGAAATAATAATGTTTTAAAGTTCAATGTGGTTCCAAGTGATTTGAATATAAAATAAGCACTCCTGAAAAGAAGCAGCCTATAAATTCGTTTTGCTATTTAATTTGATGCTTTTGATCTGAAACTAAAATTTTATTAACACAAGAATGTTCAAAACGACTATTTTCGCTATTCTGTTTACCATGCGACTCTCGAACTACATGCCAAAATTTTTATTTTTCATTGGATTATACTGAATTTTTAAAAACCGAGTGTCCATATATATTTTTAATTCCAATATAAATCCAGTTGTTTAAAATATGATTACCACCGTTTAGTCATGATAGTTACAATAATCGCTTGTTTCGTTTCTCTTTATTATAAAGTATTTTTTGAACTGAAATAATAATGTTTTAAAGTTCAGTGTGGTTCCAACTGATTTGAATATAAAATAAGCACTCCTGAAAAGAAGCAGCCTATAAATTCGTTTTGCTATTTAATTTGATGCTTTTGATCTGAAACTAAAATTTTATTAACACAAGAATGTTCAAAACGAATATTTTCGCTATTCTGTTTACCATGCGACTCTCGAACTACATGCCAAAATTTTTATTTTTCATTGGATTATACTGAATTTTTAAAAACCGAGTGTCCATATATATTTTTAATTCCAATATAAATCCAATTGTTTAAAATTAAATTAACACCGTTTAGTCATGATAGTTACAATAATCGCTTGTTTCGTTTCTCTTTATTATAAAGTATTTTTTGAACTGAAATAATAATGTTTTAAAGTTCAATGTGGTTCCAAGTGATTTGTATATTATATCAGCACTCCTGAAAAGAAGCAGCCTATAAATTCGTTTTGCTATTTAATTTGATGCTTTTGATCTGAAACTAAAATTTTATTAACACAAGAATGTTCAAAACGAATATTTTCGCTATTCTGTTTACCATGCGACTATCGAACTACATGCCAAAATTTTTATTTTTCATTGGATTATACTGAATTTTTAAAAACCGAGTGTCCATATATATTTTTAATTCCAAAATAAATCCAGTTGTTTAAAATTTAATAACCACCATTTAGTCATGATGGTTACAATAATCGCTTGTTTCGTTTCTCTTTATTATAAAGTATTTTTTGAACTGAAATAATAATGTTTTAAAATCCAATGGGGTACAAAGTGATATGTACATAAAATAAGCACTCCTGAAAAGAAGCAGCCTATAAATTCGTTTTGCTATTTAATTTGATGCTTTTGATCTGAAACTAAAATTTTATTAACACAAGAATGTTCAAAACGAATATTTTCGCTATTCTGTTTACCATGCGACTCTCGAACTACATGCCAAAATTTTTATTTTTCATTGGATTATACTGAATTTTTAAAAACCGAGTGTCCATATATATTTTTAATTCCAATATAAATCCAGTTGTTTAAAATTTGATTACCACCGTTTAGTCATGATAGTTACAATAATCGCTTGTTTCGTTTCTCTTTATTATAAAGTATTTTTTGAACTGAAATAATAATGTTTTAAAGTTCAGTGTGGTTCCAACTGATTTGAATATAAAATAAGCACTCCTGAAAAGAAGCAGCCTATAAATTCGTTTTGCTATTTAATTTGATGCTTTTGATCTGAAACTAAAATTTTATTAACACAAGAATGTTCAAAACGAATATTTTCGCTATTCTGTTTACCATGCGACTCTCGAACTACATGCCAAAATTTTTATTTTTCATTGGATTATACTGAATTTTTAAAAACCGAGTGTCCATATATATTTTTAATTCCAAAATAAATCCAGTTGTTTAAAATTTAATAACCACCATTTAGTCATGATGGTTACAATAATCGCTTGTTTCGTTTCTCTTTATTATAAAGTATTTTTTGAACTGAAATAATAATGTTTTAAAATCCAATGGGGTACAAAGTGATATGTACATAAAATAAGCACTCCTGAAAAGAAGCAGCCTATAAATTCGTTTTGCTATTTAATTTGATGCTTTTGATCTGAAACTAAAATTTTATTAACACAAGAATGTTCAAAACGAATATTTTCGCTATTCTGTTTACCATGCGACTCTCGAACTACATGCCAAAATTTTTATTTTTCATTGGATTATACTGAATTTTTAAAAACCGAGTGTCCATATATATTTTAAATTCCAAAATAAATCCAGTTGTTTAAAATTTAATAACCACCATTTAGTCATGATAGTAACAATAATCGCTTGTTTCGTTTCTCTTTATTATAAAGTATTTTTTGAACTGAAATAATAATGTTTTAAAGTTCAATGTGGTTCCAAGTGATTTGTATATTACTATATATCAGCACTCCTGAAAAGAAGCAGCCTATAAATTCGTTTTGCTATTTCATTTGATGCTTTTGGTCTGAAACTAAAATTTTATTAACACAAGAATGTTCAAAACGAATATTTTCGCTATTCTGTTTACCATGCGACTCTCGAACTACATGCCAAAATTTTTATTTTTCATTGGATTATACTGAATTTTTTAAAAATCGAGTTTCGATACATATTTTAAATTTCATTACTAACCACATTTTTAAAATTTGATTACCACCGTTTGGTCAAGATAGTTACAATAATCGCTTGTTTCGTTTCTCTTTATTATAAAGTATTTTTTGAACTGAAATAATAATGTTTTAAAGTTCAGTGTGGTTCCAACTGATTTGAATATAAAATCAAAACTCCTGAAAAGAAGCAGCCTATAAATTCGTTTTGCAATTTAATTTGATGATTTTGATCTAAAACTAAAATTTTATTAACACAAGAATGTTCAAAACGAATATTTTCGCTATTCTGTTTACCATGCGACTCTCGAACTACATGCCAAAATTTTTATTTTTCATTGGATTATACTGAATTTTTAAAAACCGAGTGTCCATATATATTTTAAATTCCAAAATAAATCCAGTTGTTTAAATTTTAATAACCACCATTTTGTCATGATAGTAACAATAATCGCTTGTTTCGTTTCTCTTTATTGTAAAGTATTTTTTGAACTGAAATAATAATGTTTTAAAATCCAATGGGGTACAAAGTGATATGTACATAAAATAAGCACTCCTGAAAAGAAGCAGCCTATAAATTCGTTTTGCTATTTAATTTGATGCTTTTGATCTGAAACTAAAATTTTATTAACACAAGAATGTTCAAAACGACTATTTTCGCTATTCTGTTTACCATGCGACTCTCGAACTACATGCCAAAATTTTTATTTTTCATTGGATTATACTGAATTTTTAAAAACCGAGTGTCCATATATATTTTTAATTCCAATATAAATCCAGTTGTTTAAAATTTGATTACCACCGTTTAGTCATGATAGTTACAATAATCGCTTGTTTCGTTTCTCTTTATTATAAAGTATTTTTTGAACTGAAATAATAATGTTTTAAAGTTCAGTGTGGTTCCAACTGATTTGAATATAAAATCAAAACTCCTGAAAAGAAGCAGCCTATAAATTCGTTTTGCAATTTAATTTGATGTTTTTGATCTAAAACTAAAATTTTATTAACACAAGAATGTTCAAAACGAATATTTTCGCTATTCTGTTTACCATGCGACTCTCGAACTACATGCCAAAATTTTTATTTTTCATTGGATTATACTGAATTTTTAAAAACCGAGTGTCCATATATATTTTAAATTCCAAAATAAATCCAGTTGTTTAAAATTTAATAACCACCATTTAGTCATGATAGTTACAATAATCGCTTGTTTCGTTTCTCTTTATTATAAAGTATTTTTTGAACTGAAATAATAATGTTTTAAAATCCAATGGGGTACCAAGTGATATGTACATAAAATGAGCACTCCTGAAAAGAAGCAGCCTATAAATTCGTTTTGCTATTTAATTTGATGCTTTTGATCTGAAACTAAAATTTTATTAACACAAGAATGTTCAAAACGAATATTTTCGCTATTCTGTTTACCATGCGACTCTCGAACTACATGCCAAAATTTTTATTTTTCATTCGATTATACTGAATTTTTAAAAACCGAGTGTCCATATATATTTTTAATTCCAATATAAATCCAGTTGTTTAAAATTTGATTTCCACCGTTTAGTCATGATAGTTACAATAATCGCTTGTTTCGTTTCTCTTTATTATAAAGTATTTTTTGAACTGAAATAATAATGTTTTAAAATCCAATGGGGTACCAAGTGATATGTACATAAAATGAGCACTCCTGAAAAGAAGCAGCCTATAAATTCGTTTTGCTATTTAATTTGATGCTTTTGATCTGAAACTAAAATTTTATTAACACAAGAATGTTCAAAACGAATATTTTCGCTATTCTGTTTATAATGCGACTCTCGAAATAGATGCCAAAATTTTTATTTTTTATTGGATTATACTGCATTTTTAAAAACCGAGTGTCCATATATATTTTTAATTCCAAAATAAATCCAGTTGTTTAAAATTTAATAACCACCATTTAGTCATGATAGTTACAATAATCGCTTGTTTCGTTTCTCTTTATTATAAAGTATTTTTTGAACTGAAATAATAATGTTTTAAAATCCAATGGGGTACCAAGTGATATGTACATAAAATGAGCACTCCTGAAAAGAAGCAGCCTATAAATTCGTTTTGCTATTTAATTTGATGCTTTTGATCTGAAACTAAAATTTTATTAACACAAGAATGTTCAAAACGAATATTTTCGCTATTCTGTTTACCATGCGACTCACGAACTACATGCCAAAATTTTTATTTTTCATTCGATTATACTGAATTTTTAAAAACCGAGTGTCCATATATATTTTTAATTCCAATATAAATCCAGTTGTTTAAAATTTGATTATCCCCGTTTAGTCATGATAGTTACAATAATCGCTTGTTTCGTTTCTCTTTATTATAAAGTATTTTTTGAACTGAAATAATAATGTTTTAAAGTTCAATGTGGTTCCAAATAATGTGTATATAAAATCAGCACTCCTGAAAAGAAGCAGCCTATAAATTCTATTCGCTTTTTAATTTGATGTTTTTGATCTAAAACTAAAATTTTAAAAATTCAAGGAAATTCAAAACGATTATTTTTGCTATTCTGTTTATCATGCGACTCTCGAAATAGATGCAAAAAATATTTATTTTTAATTGGATTATACTGCATTTTTAAAAACCGAGTGTCCATATATATTTTTAATTCCAATATACATCCAGTTGTTTAAAATTTGATTACCACCGTTTAGTCATGATAGTTACAATAATCGCTTATTTCGTTTCTCTTTATTATAAAGTATTTTTTGAACTGAAATAATAATGTTTTAAAGTTCAGTGTGGTTCCAACTGATTTGAATATAAAATCAAAACTCCTGAAAAGAAGCAGCCTATAAATTCGTTTTGCAATTTAATTTGATGTTTTTGATCTAAAACTAAAATTTTATTAACACAAGAATGTTCAAAACGAATATTTTCGCTATTCTGTTTACCATGCGACTCTCGAAATAGACGCAAAAAATTTTTATTTTTCATTGGATTATACTGAATTTTTAAAAACCGAGTGTCCATATATATTTTTAATTCTAAAATAAATCCAGTTGTTTAAAATTTAATAACCACCATTTAGTCATGATAGTAACAATAATCGCTTGTTTCGTTTCTCTTTATTATAAAGTATTTTTTGAACTGAAATAATAATGTTTTAAAAACCAATGGGGTACAAAGTGATATGTACATAAAATAAGCACTCCTGAAAAGAAGCAGCCTATAAATTCGTTTTGCTATTTAATTTGATGCTTTTGATCTGAAACTAAAATTTTATTAACACAAGAATGTTCAAAACGAATATTTTCGCTATTCTGTTTACCATGCGACTCTCGAACTACATGCCAAAATTTTTATTTTTCATTAGATTATACTGAATTTTTAAAAACCGAGTGTCCATATATATTTTTAATTCCAATATAAATCCAGTTGTTTAAAATTTGATTACCACCGTTTAGTCATGATAGTTACAATAATCGCTTGTTTCGTTTCTCTTTATTATAAAGTATTGTTTGAACTGAAATAATAATGTTTTAAAGTTCAATGTGGTTCCAAGTGATTTGTATATAAAATCAGCACTCCTTAAAAGAAGCACCCTATTATTTCGTTTTGCTATTTAATTTGATGGTTTTAATCTGAAACTAAAATTTTATTAACACAAGAATGTTCAAAACGAATATTTTCGCTATTCTGTTTACCATGCGACTCTCGAACTACATGCCAAAATTTTTATTTTTCATTGGATTATACTGAATTCTTAAAAACCGAGTGTCCATATATATTCTTAATTCCAATATAAATCCAATTGTTTAAAATTAAATTACCACCGTTTAGTCATGATAGTTACAATAATCGCTTGTTTCGTTTCTCTTTATTATAAAGTATTTTTTGAACTGAAATAATAATGTTTTAAAGTTCAATGTGGTTCCAAGTGATTTGTATATTATATCAGTACTCCTGAAAAGAAGCTGCCTATAAATTCGTTTTGCAATTTAATTTGATGTTTTTGATCTGAAACTAAAATTTTATTAACACAAGAATGTTCAAAACGTATATTTTCGCTATTCTGTTTACCATGCGACTCTCGAACTACATGCCAAAATTTTTATTTTTCATTGGATTATACTGCATTTTTAAAAACCGAGTGTCCATATATATTTTTAATTCCAATATACATCCAGTTGTTTAAAATTTGATTACCACCGTTTAGTCATGATAGTTACAATAATCGCTTATTTCGTTTCTCTTTATTATAAAGTATTTTTTGAACTGAAATAATAATGTTTTAAAGTTCAGTGTGGTTCCAACTGATTTGAATATAAAATCAAAACTCCTGAAAAGAAGCAGCCTATAAATTCGTTTTGCAATTTAATTTGATGTTTTTGATCTAAAACTAAAATTTTATTAACACAAGAATGTTCAAAACGAATATTTTCGCTATTCTGTTTACCATGCGACTCTCGAACTACATGCCAAAATTTTTATTTTTCATTGGATTATACTGAATTTTTAAAAACCGAGTGTCCATATATATTTTTAATTCCAAAATAAATCCAGTTGTTTAAATTTTAATAACCACCATTTAGTCATGATAGTAACAATAATCGCTTGTTTCGTTTCTCTTTATTATAAAGTATTTTTTAAACTGAAATAATAATGTTTTAAAATCCAATGGGGTACAAAGTGATATGTACATAAAATAAGCACTCCTGAAAAGAAGCAGCCTATAAATTCGTTTTGCTATTTAATTTGATGCTTTTGATCTGAAACTAAAATTTTATTAACACAAGAATGTTCAAAACGAATATTTTCGCTATTCTGTTTACCATGCGACTCTCGAACTACATGACAAAATTTTTATTTTTCATTGGATTATACTGAATTTTTAAAAACCGAGTGTCCATTTATATTTTTAATTCCAATATAAATCCAGTTGTTTAAAATTTGATTACCACCGTTTAGTCATGATAGTTACAATAATCGCTTGTTTCGTTTCTCTTTATTATGAAGTATTTTTTGAACTGAAATAATAATGTTTTAAAGTTCAATGTGGCTCCAAGTGATTTGTATATAAAATCAGCACTCCTGAAAAGAAGCACCCTATAAATTCGTTTTGCTATTTAATTTGATGGTTTTGATCTGAAACTAAAATTTTATTAACACAAGAATGTTCAAAACGAATATTTTCGCTATTCTGTTTACCATGCGACTCTCGAAATAGACTCAAAAAATTTTTATTTTTCATTGGATTATACTGAATTTTTAAAAACCGAGTGTCCATATATATTTTTAATGCCAATATAAATCCAGTTGTTTAAAATTTGATCACCACCGTTTAGTCATGATAGTTACAATAATCGCTTGTTTCGTTTGTCTATATTATATAGTATTTTTTGAACTGAAATAATAATGTTTTAAAGTCCAAAGGGGTACCAAGTGATATGTACATAAAATCGGCACTCCTGAAAAGAAGCAGCCTACAAATTCGTTTTACTATCTAATTTGATGTTTTTGATTTAAAACTAAAATTTTATTAACACAAGAATGTTCAAAACGAATATTTTCGCTATTCTGTTTACCATGCGACTCTCGAACTACATGCCAAAATTTTTATTTTTCATTGGATTATACTGAATTCTTAAAAACCGAATGTCCATATATATTCTTAATTCCAATATAAATCCAATTGTTTAAAATTAAATTACCACCGTTTAGTCATGATAGTAACAATAATCGCTTGTTTCGTTTCTCTTTATTATAAAGTATTTTTTGAACTGAAATAATAATGTTTTAAAGTTCAATGTGGTTCCAAATGATGTGTATATAAAATCAGCACTCCTGAAAAGAAGCAGCCTATAAATTCGTTTCGCTTTTTAATTTAATGTTTTTGATCTAAAACTAAAATTTTAAAAATTCAAGGAAATTCAAAACGATTATTTTTGCTATTCTGTTTACCATGCGACTCTCGAAATAGATGCCAAAAATATTTATTTTTAATTGGATTATACTGCATTTTTAAAAACCGAGTGTCCATATATATTTTTAATTCCAATATACATCCAGTTGTTTAAAATTTGATTACCACCGTTTAGTCATGATAGTTACAATAATCGCTTATTTCGTTTCTCTTTATTATAAAGTATTTTTTGAACTGAAATAATAATGTTTTAAAGTTCAGTGTGGTTCCAACTGATTTGAATATAAAATCAAAACTCCTGAAAAGAAGCAGCCTATAAATTCGTTTTGCAATTTAATTTGATGTTTTTGATCTAAAACTAAAATTTTATTAACACAAGAATGTTCAAAACGAATATTTTCGCTATTCTGTTTACCATGCGACTCTCGAAATAGACGCAAAAAATTTTTATTTTTCATTGGATTATACTGAATTTTTAAAAACCGAGTGTCCATATATATTTTAAATTCCAAAATAAATCCAGTTGTTTAAAATTTAATAACCACCATTTAGTCATGATAGTAACAATAATCGCTTGTTTCGTTTCTCTTTATTATAAAGTATTTTTTGAACTGAAATAATAATGTTTTAAAAACCAATGGGGTACAAAGTGATATGTACATAAAATAAGCACTCCTGAAAAGAAGCAGCCTATAAATTCGTTTTGCTATTTAATTTGATGCTTTTGATCTGAAACTAAAATTTTATTAACACAAGAATGTTCAAAACGAATATTTTCGCTATTCTGTTTACCATGCGACTCTCGAACTACATGCCAAAATTTTTATTTTTCATTGAATTATACTGAATTTTTAAAAACCGAATGTTCATATATATTTTAAATTCTAAAATAAATCCAGTTGTTTAAAATTTAATAACCACCATTTAGTCATGATAGTAACAATAATCGCTTGTTTCGTTTCTCTTTATTATAAAGTATTTTTTGAACTGAAATAATAATGTTTTAAAGTTCAATGTGGTTCCAAATGATGTGTATATAAAATCAGCACTCCTGAAAAGAAGCAGCCTATAAATTCGTTTCGCTTTTTAATTTAATGTTTTTGATCTAAAACTAAAATTTTAAAAATTCAAGGAAATTCAAAACGATTATTTTTGCTATTCTGTTTATCATGCGACTCTCGAAATAGATGCAAAAAATATTTATTTTTAATTGGATTATACTGCATTTTTAAAAACCGAATGTCCATATATATTTTAAATTCTAAAATAAATCCAGTTGTTTAAAATTTAATAACCACCATTTAGTCATGATAGTAACAATAATCGCTTGTTTCGTTTCTCTTTATTATAAAGTATTTTTTGAACTGAAATAATAATGTTTTAAAGTTCAATGTGGTTCCAAATGATGTGTATATAAAATCAGCACTCCTGAAAAGAAGCAGCCTATAAATTCGTTTCGCTTTTTAATTTAATGTTTTTGATCTAAAACTAAAATTTTAAAAATTCAAGGAAATTCAAAACGATTATTTTTGCTATTCTGTTTATCATGCGACTCTCGAAATAGATGCAAAAAATATTTATTTTTAATTGGATTATACTGCATTTTTAAAAACCGAGTGTCCATATATATTTTTAATTCCAATATACATCCAGTTGTTTAAAATTTGATTACCACCGTTTAGTCATGATAGTTACAATAATCGCTTATTTCGTTTCTCTTTATTATAAAGTATTTTTTGAACTGAAATAATAATGTTTTAAAAACCAATGGGGTACAAAGTGATATGTACATAAAATAAGCACTCCTGAAAAGAAGCAGCCTATAAATTCGTTTTGCTATTTAATTTGATGCTTTTGATCTGAAACTAAAATTTTATTAACACAAGAATGTTCAAAACGAATATTTTCGCTATTCTGTTTACCATGCGACTCTCGAACTACATGCCAAAATTTTTATTTTTCATTGGATTATACTGAATTTTTAAAAACCGAGTGTCCATATATATTTTAAATTCTAAAATAAATCCAGTTGTTTAAAATTTAATAACCACCATTTAGTCATGATAGTAACAATAATCGCTTGTTTCGTTTCTCTTTATTATAAAGTATTTTTTGAACTGAAATAATAATGTTTTAAAGTTCAATGTGGTTCCAAATGATGTGTATATAAAATCAGCACTCCTGAAAAGAAGCAGCCTATAAATTCGTTTCGCTTTTTAATTTAATGTTTTTGATCTAAAACTAAAATTTTAAAAATTGAAGGAAATTCAAAACGATTATTTTCGCTATTCTGTTTACCATGCGACTCTCGAACTACATGCCAAAATTTTTATTTTTCATTGAATTATACTGAATTTTTAAAAACCGAATGTCCATATATATTTTAAATTCTAAAATAAATCCAGTTGTTTAAAATTTAATAACCACCATTTAGTCATGATAGTAACAATAATCGCTTGTTTCGTTTCTCTTTATTATAAAGTATTTTTTGAACTGAAATAATAATGTTTTAAAGTTCAATGTGGTTCCAAGTGATTTGTATATTATATCAGCACTCCTGAAAAGAAGCAGCCTATAAATTCGTTTTGCTATTTAATTTGATGTTTTTGATCTAAAACTAAAATTTTATTAACACAAGAATGTTCAAAACGAATATTTTCGCTATTCTGTTTACCATGCGACTCTCGAACTACATGCCAAAATTTTTATTTTTCATTGAATTATACTGAATTTTTAAAAACCGAATGTCCATATATATTTTAAATTCTAAAATAAATCCAGTTGTTTAAAATTTAATAACCACCATTTAGTCATGATAGTAACAATAATCGCTTGTTTCGTTTCTCTTTATTATAAAGTATTTTTTGAACTGAAATAATAATGTTTTAAAGTTCAATGTGGTTCCAAATGATGTGTATATAAAATCAGCACTCCTGAAAAGAAGCAGCCTATAAATTCGTTTCGCTTTTTAATTTAATGTTTTTGATCTAAAACTTAAATTTTAAAAATTCAAGGAAATTCAAAACGATTATTTTTGCTATTCTGTTTATCATGCGACTCTCGAAATAGATGCAAAAAATATTTATTTTTAATTGGATTATACTGCATTTTTAAAAACCGAGTGTCCATATATATTTTTAATTCCAATATACATCCAGTTGTTTAAAATTTGATTACCACCGTTTAGTCATGATAGTTACAATAATCGCTTATTTCGTTTCTCTTTATTATAAAGTACTTTTTGAACTGAAATAATAATGTTTTAAAGTTCAGTGTGGTTCCAACTGATTTGAATATAAAATCAAAACTCCTGAAAAGAAGCAGCCTATAAATTCGTTTTGCAATTTAATTTGATGTTTTTGATCTAAAACTAAAATTTTATTAACACAAGAATGTTCAAAACGAATATTTTCGCTATTCTGTTTACCATGCGACTCTCGAAATAGACGCAAAAAATTTTTATTTTTCATTGGATTATACTGAATTTTTAAAAACCGAGTGTCCATATATATTTTAAATTCCAAAATAAATCCAGTTGTTTAAAATTTAATAACCACCATTTAGTCATGATAGTAACAATAATCGCTTGTTTCGTTTCTCTTTATTATAAAGTATTTTTTGAACTGAAATAATAATGTTTTAAAAACCAATGGGGTACAAAGTGATATGTACATAAAATAAGCACTCCTGAAAAGAAGCAGCCTATAAATTCGTTTTGCTATTTAATTTGATGCTTTTGATCTGAAACTAAAATTTTATTAACACAAGAATGTTCAAAACGAATATTTTCGCTATTCTGTTTACCATGCGACTCTCGAACTACATGCCAAAATTTTTATTTTTCATTGGATTATACTGAATTTTTAAAAACCGAGTGTCCATATATATTTTTAATTCCAATATAAATCCAGTTGTTTAAAATTTGATTACCACCGTTTAGTCATGATAGTTACAATAATCGCTTGTTTCGTTTCTCTTTATTATAAAGTATTGTTTGAACTGAAATAATAATGTTTTAAAGTTCAATGTGGTTCCAAGTGATTTGTATATAAAATCAGCACTCCTTAAAAGAAGCACCCTATAAATTCGTTTTGCTATTTAATTTGATGGTTTTGATCTGAAACTAAAATTTTATTAACACAAGAATGTTCAAAACGAATATTTTCGCTATTCTGTTTACCATGCGACTCTCGAACTACATGCCAAAATTTTTATTTTTCATTGGATTATACTGAATTCTTAAAAACCGAGTGTCCATATATATTTTTAATTCCAAAATAAATCCAGTTGTTTAAAATTTAATAACCACCATTTAGTCATGATAGTTACAATAATCGCTTGTTTCGTTTCTCTTTATTATAAAGTATTTTTTGAACTGAAATAATAATGTTTTAAAGTTCAATGTGGTTCCAAGTGATTTGTATATTATATCAGTACTCCTGAAAAGAAGCAGCCTATATATTCGTTTTGCTATTTCATTTGATGCTTTTGGTCTGAAATTAAAATTTTATTAACACAAGAATGTTCAAAACGAATATTTTCGCTATTCTGTTTACCATGCGACTCTCGAACTACATGCCAAAATTTTTATTTTTCATTGGATTATACTGAATTTTTAAAAACCGAGTGTCCATATATATTTTTAATTCCAAAATAAATCCAGTTGTTTAAAATTTAATAACCACCATTTAGTCATGATAGTTACAATAATCGCTTGTTTCGTTTCTCTTTATTATAAAGTATTTTTTGAACTGAAATAATAATGTTTTAAAGTTCAGTGTGGTTCCAACTGATTTGAATATAAAATCAAAACTCCTGAAAAGAAGCAGCCTATAAATTCGTTTTGCAATTTAATTTGATGTTTTTGATCTAAAACTAAAATTTTATTAACACAAGAATGTTCAAAACGAATATTTTCGCTATTCTGTTTACCATGCGACTCTCGAAATAGACGCAAAAAATTTTTATTTTTCATTGGATTATACTGAATTTTTAAAAACCGAGTGTCCATATATATTTTAAATTCCAAAATAAATCCAGTTGTTTAAATTTTAATAACCACCATTTAGTCATGATAGTAACAATAATCGCTTGTTTCGTTTCTCTTTATTGTAAAGTATTTTTTGAACTGAAATAATAATGTTTTAAAATCCAATGGGGTACAAAGTGATATGTACATAAAATAAGCACGCCTGAAAAGAAGCAGCCTATAAATTCGTTTTGCTATTTAATTTGATGCTTTTGATCTGAAACTAAAATTTTATTAACACAAGAATGTTCAAAACGACTATTTTCGCTATTCTGTTTACCATGCGACTCTCGAACTACATGCCAAAATTTTTATTTTTCATTGGATTATACTGAATTTTTAAAAACCGAGTGTCCATATATATTTTAAATTCCAAAATAAATCCAGTTGTTTAAATTTTAATAACCACCATTTAGTCATGATAGTAACAATAATCGCTTGTTTCGTTTCTCTTTATTATAAAGTATTTTTTGAACTGAAATAATAATGTTTTAAAATCCAATGGGGTACCAAGTGATATGTACATAAAATGAGCACTCCTGAAAAGAAGCAGCCTATAAATTCGTTTTGCTATTTAATTTGATGCTTTTGATCTGAAACTAAAATTTTATTAACACAAGAATGTTCAAAACGAATATTTTCGCTATTCTGTTTATAATGCGACTCTCGAAATAGATGCCAAAATTTTTATTTTTTATTGGATTATACTGCATTTTTAAAAACCGAGTGTCCATATATATTTTTAATTCCAAAATAAATCCAGTTGTTTAAAATTTAATAACCACCATTTAGTCATGATAGTTACAATAATCGCTTGTTTCGTTTCTCTTTATTATAAAGTATTTTTTGAACTGAAATAATAATGTTTTAAAATCCAATGGGGTACCAAGTGATATGTACATAAAATGAGCACTCCTGAAAAGAAGCAGCCTATAAATTCGTTTTGCTATTTAATTTGATGCTTTTGATCTGAAACTAAAATTTTATTAACACAAGAATGTTCAAAACGAATATTTTCGCTATTCTGTTTACCATGCGACTCACGAACTACATGCCAAAATTTTTATTTTTCATTGGATTATACTGAATTTTTAAAAACCGAGTGTCCATATATATTTTTAATTCCAATATAAATCCAGTTGTTTAAAATTTGATTACCACCGTTTAGTCATGATAGTTACAATAATCGCTTGTTTCGTTTCTCTTTATTATAAAGTATTTTTTGAACTGAAATAATAATGTTTTAAAGTTCAATGTGGTTCCAAATGATGTGTATATAAAATCAGCACTCCTGAAAAGAAGCAGCCTATAAATTCTATTCGCTTTTTAATTTGATGTTTTTGATCTAAAACTAAAATTTTAAAAATTCAAGGAAATTCAAAACGATTATTTTTGCTATTCTGTTTATCATGCGACTCTCGAAATAGATGCAAAAAATATTTATTTTTAATTGGATTATACTGCATTTTTAAAAACCGAGTGTCCATATATATTTTTAATTCCAATATACATCCAGTTGTTTAAAATTTGATTACCACCGTTTAGTCATGATAGTTACAATAATCGCTTATTTCGTTTCTCTTTATTATAAAGTATTTTTTGAACTGAAATAATAATGTTTTAAAGTTCAGTGTGGTTCCAACTGATTTGAATATAAAATCAAAACTCCTGAAAAGAAGCAGCCTATAAATTCGTTTTGCAATTTAATTTGATGTTTTTGATCTAAAACTAAAATTTTATTAACACAAGAATGTTCAAAACGAATATTTTCGCTATTCTGTTTACCATGCGACTCTCGAAATAGACGCAAAAAATTTTTATTTTTCATTGGATTATACTGAATTTTTAAAAACCGAGTGTCCATATATATTTTAAATTCTAAAATAAATCCAGTTGTTTAAAATTTGATTACCACCGTTTAGTCATGATAGTTACAATAATCGCTTGTTTCGTTTCTCTTTATTATAAAGTATTTTTTGAACTGAAATAATAATGTTTTAAAGTTCAATGTGGTTCCAAGTGATTTGTATATAAAATCAGCACTCCTTAAAAGAAGCACCCTATTATTTCGTTTTGCTATTTAATTTGATGGTTTTAATCTGAAACTAAAATTTTATTAACACAAGAATGTTCAAAACGAATATTTTCGCTATTCTGTTTACCATGCGACTCTCGAACTACATGCCAAAATTTTTATTTTTCATTGGATTATACTGAATTCTTAAAAACCGAGTGTCCATATATATTCTTAATTCCAATATAAATCCAGTTGTTTAAAATTTGATTACCACCGTTTAGTCATGATAGTTACAATAATCGCTTGTTTCGTTTCTCTTTATTATAAAGTATTTTTTGAACTAAAATAATAATGTTTTAAAGATCAATGTGGTTCCAAGTGATTTGTATATAAAATCAGCACTCCTTAAAAGAAGCACCCTATTATTTCGTTTTGCTATTTAATTTGATGGTTTTAATCTGAAACTAAAATTTTATTAACACAAGAATGTTCAAAACGAATATTTTCGCTATTCTGTTTACCATGCGACTCTCGAACTACATGCCAAAATTTTTATTTTTCATTGGATTATACTGAATTCTTAAAAACCGAGTGTCCATATATATTTTTAATTCCAATATAAATCCAGTTGTTTAAAATTTGATTACCACCGTTTAGTCATGATAGTTACAATAATCGCTTGTTTCGTTTCTCTTTATTATAAAGTATTTTTTGAACTGAAATAATAATGTTTTAAAGTTCAATGTGGTTCCAAGTGATTTGTATATAAAATCAGCACTCCTTAAAAGAAGCACCCTATTATTTCGTTTTGCTATTTAATTTGATGGTTTTAATCTGAAACTAAAATTTTATTAACACAAGAATGTTCAAAACGAATATTTTCGCTATTCTGTTTACCATGCGACTCTCGAACTACATGCCAAAATTTTTATTTTTCATTGGATTATACTGAATTCTTAAAAACCGAGTGTCCATATATATTCTTAATTCCAATATAAATCCAATTGTTTAAAATTAAATTACCACCGTTTAGTCATGATAGTTACAATAATCGCTTGTTTCGTTTCTCTTTATTATAAAGTATTTTTTGAACTGAAATAATAATGTTTTAAAGTTCAATGTGGTTCCAAGTGATTTGTATATTATATCAGCACTCCTGAAAAGAAGCAGCCTATAAATTCGTTTTGCTATTTAATTTGATGTTTTTGATCTAAAACTAAAATTTTATTAACACAAGAATGTTCAAAACGAATATTTTCGCTATTCTGTTTACCATGCGACTCTCGAACTACATGCCAAAATTTTTATTTTTCATTGAATTATACTGAATTCTTAAAAACCGAATGTCCATATATATTCTTAATTCCAATATAAATCCAATTGTTTAAAATTAAATTACCACCGTTTAGTCATGATAGTTACAATAATCGCTTGTTTCGTTTTTCTTTATTATAAAGTATTTTTTGAACTGAAATAATAATGTTTTAAAGTTCAATGTGGTTCCAAGTGATATGTACATAAAATCGGCACTCCTGAAAAGAAGCAGCCTACAAATTCGTTTTACTATCTAATTTGATGTTTTTGATTTAAAACTAAAATTTTATTAACACAAGAATGTTCAAAACGAATATTTTCGCTATTCTGTTTACCATGCGACTCTCGAACTACATGCCAAAATTTTTATTTTTCATTGGATTATACTGAATTCTTAAAAACCGAATGTCCATATATATTCTTAATTCCAATATAAATCCAATTGTTTAAAATTAAATTACCACCGTTTAGTCATGATAGTTACAATAATCGCTTGTTTCGTTTCTTTTTATTATAAAGTATTTTTTGAACTGAAATAATAATGTTTTAAAGTTCAATGTGGTTCCAAGTGATTTGTATATTATATCAGCACTCCTGAAAAGAAGCAGCCTATAAATTCGTTTCGCTTTTTAATTTAATGTTTTTGATCTAAAACTAAAATTTTAAAAATTCAAGGAAATTCAAAACGATTATTTTTGCTATTCTGTTTATCATGCGACTCTCGAAATAGATGCAAAAAATATTTATTTTTAATTGGATTATACTGCATTTTTAAAAACCGAGTGTCCATATATATTTTTAATGCCAATATAAATCCAGTTGTTTAAAATTTGATCACCACCGTTTAGTCATGATAGTTACAATAATCGCTTGTTTCGTTTGTCTATATTATATAGTATTTTTTGAACTGAAATAATAATGTTTTAAAGTCCAAAGGGGTACCAAGTGATATGTACATAAAATCGGCACTCCTGAAAAGAAGCAGCCTACAAATTCGTTTTACTATCTAATTTGATGTTTTTGATTTAAAACTAAAATTTTATTAACACAAGAATGTTCAAAACGAATATTTTCGCTATTCTGTTTACCATGCGACTCTCGAACTACATGCCAAAATTTTTATTTTTCATTGAATTATACTGAATTTTTAAAAACCGAATGTCCATATATATTTTAAATTCTAAAATAAATCCAGTTGTTTAAAATTTAATAACCACCATTTAGTCATGATAGTAACAATAATCGCTTGTTTCGTTTCTCTTTATTATAAAGTATTTTTTGAACTGAAATAATAATGTTTTAAAGTTCAATGTGGTTCCAAATGATGTGTATATAAAATCAGCACTCCTGAAAAGAAGCAGCCTATAAATTCGTTTCGCTTTTTAATTTAATGTTTTTGATCTAAAACTAAAATTTTAAAAATTCAAGGAAATTCAAAACGATTATTTTTGCTATTCTGTTTATCATGCGACTCTCGAAATAGATGCAAAAAATATTTATTTTTAATTGGATTATACTGCATTTTTAAAAACCGAGTGTCCATATATATTTTTAATGCCAATATAAATCCAGTTGTTGAAAATTTGATCACCACCGTTTAGTCATGATAGTTACAATAATCGCTTGTTTCGTTTGTCTATATTATATAGTATTTTTTGAACTGAAATAATAATGTTTTAAAGTCCAAAGGGGTACCAAGTGATATGTACATAAAATCGGCACTCCTGAAAAGAAGCAGCCTACAAATTCGTTTTACTATCTAATTTGATGTTTTTGATTTAAAACTAAAATTTTATTAACACAAGAATGTTCAAAACGAATATTTTCGCTATTCTGTTTACCATGCGACTCTCGAACTACATGCCAAAATTTTTATTTTTCATTGGATTATACTGAATTCTTAAAAACCGAATGTCCATATATATTTTAAATTCTAAAATAAATCCAGTTGTTTAAAATTTAATAACCACCATTTAGTCATGATAGTAACAATAATCGCTTGTTTCGTTTCTCTTTATTATAAAGTATTTTTTGAACTGAAATAATAATGTTTTAAAGTTCAATGTGGTTCCAAATGATGTGTATATAAAATCAGCACTCCTGAAAAGAAGCAGCCTATAAATTCGTTTCGCTTTTTAATTTAATGTTTTTGATCTAAAACTAAAATTTTAAAAATTCAAGGAAATTCAAAACGATTATTTTTGCTATTCTGTTTATCATGCGACTCTCGAAATAGATGCAAAAAATATTTATTTTTAATTGGATTATACTGCATTTTTAAAAACCGAGTGTCCATATATATTTTTAATTCCAATATACATCCAGTTGTTTAAAATTTGATTACCACCGTTTAGTCATGATAGTTACAATAATCGCTTGTTTCGTTTCTCTTTATTATATAGTATTTTTTGAACTGAAATAATAATGTTTTAAAGTTCAGTGTGGTTCCAACTGATTTGAATATAAAATCGGCACTCCTGAAAAGAAGCAGCCTACAAATTCGTTTTGCAATTTAATTTGATGTTTTTGATCTAAAACTAAAATTTTATTAACACAAGAATGTTCAAAACGAATATTTTCGTTATTCTGTTTACCATGCGACTCTCGAACTACATGCCAAAATTTTTATTTTTCATTCGATTATACTGAATTTTTAAAAACCGAGTGTCCATATATATTTTTAATTCCAATATACATCCAGTTGTTTAAAATTTGATTACCACCGTTTAGTCATGATAGTAACAATAATCGCTTGTTTCGTTTCTCTTTATTATAAAGTATTTTTTGAACTGAAATAATAATGTTTTAAAAACCAATGGGGTACAAAGTGATATGTACATAAAATAAGCACTCCTGAAAAGAAGCAGCCTACAAATTCGTTTTACTATCTAATTTGATGTTTTTGATTTAAAACTAAAATTTTATTAACACAAGAATGTTCAAAACGAATATTTTCGCTATTCTGTTTACCATGCGACTCTCGAACTACATGCCAAAATTTTTATTTTTCATTGGATTATACTGAATTTTTAAAAACCGAGTGTCCATATATATTTTTAATTCCAATATAAATCCAGTTGTTAAAAATTTGATTACCACCGTTTAGTCATGATAGTTACAATAATCGCTTGTTTCGTTTCTCTTTATTATAAAGTATTGTTTGAACTGAAATAATAATGTTTTAAAGTTCAATGTGGTTCCAAGTGATTTGTATATAAAATCAGCACTCCTTAAAAGAAGCACCCTATAAATTCGTTTTGCTATTTAATTTGATGGTTTTGATCTGAAACTAAAATTTTATTAACACAAGAATGTTCAAAACGAATATTTTCGCTATTCTGTTTACCATGCGACTCTCGAACTACATGCCAAAATTTTTATTTTTCATTGGATTATACTGAATTCTTAAAAACCGAGTGTCCATATATATTCTTAATTCCAATATAAATCCAATTGTTTAAAATTAAATTACCACCGTTTAGTCATGATAGTTACAATAATCGCTTGTTTCGTTTCTCTTTATTATAAAGTATTTTTTGAACTGAAATAATAATGTTTTAAAGTTCAATGTGGTTCCAAGTGATTTGTATATTATATCAGTACTCCTAAAAAGAAGCAGCCTATATATTCGTTTTGCTATTTCATTTGATGCTTTTGGTCTGAAATTAAAATTTTATTAACACAAGAATGTTCAAAACGAATATTTTCGCTATTCTGTTTACCATGCGACTCTCGAACTACATGCCAAAATTTTTATTTTTCATTGGATTATACTGAATTTTTAAAAACCGAGTGTCCATATATATTTTTAATTCCAAAATAAATCCAGTTGTTTAAAATTTAATAACCACCATTTAGTCATGATAGTTACAATAATCGCTTGTTTCGTTTCTCTTTATTATAAAGTATTTTTTGAACTGAAATAATAATGTTTTAAAGTTCAGTGTGGTTCCAACTGATTTGAATATAAAATCAAAACTCCTGAAAAGAAGCAGCCTATAAATTCGTTTTGCAATTTAATTTGATGTTTTTGATCTAAAACTAAAATTTTATTAACACAAGAATGTTCAAAACGAATATTTTCGCTATTCTGTTTACCATGCGACTCTCGAACTACATGCCAAAATTTTTATTTTTCATTGGATTATACTGAATTTTTAAAAACCGAGTGTCCATATATATTTTAAATTCCAAAATAAATCCAGTTGTTTAAATTTTATTAACCACCATTTAGTCATGATAGTAACAATAATCGCTTGTTTCGTTTCTCTTTATTGTAAAGTATTTTTTGAACTGAAATAATAATGTTTTAAAATCCAATGGGGTACAAAGTGATATGTACATAAAATAAGCACGCCTGAAAAGAAGCAGCCTATAAATTCGTTTTGCTATTTAATTTGATGCTTTTGATCTGAAACTAAAATTTTATTAACACAAGAATGTTCAAAACGACTATTTTCGCTATTCTGTTTACCATGCGACTCTCGAAATAGACGCAAAAAATTTTAATTTTTCATTGGATTATACTGAATTTTTAAAAACCGAGTGTCCATATATATTTTTAATTCCAATATAAATCCAGTTGTTTAAAATTTGATTACCACCGTTTAGTCATGATAGTTACAATAATCGCTTGTTTCGTTTCTCTTTATTATAAAGTATTTTTTGAACTGAAATAATAATGTTTTAAAGTTCAGTGTGGTTCCAACTGATTTGAATATAAAATCAAAACTCCTGAAAAGAAGCAGCCTATAAATTCGTTTTGCAATTTAATTTGATGTTTTTGATCTAAAACTAAAATTTTATTAACACAAGAATGTTCAAAACGAATATTTTCGCTATTCTGTTTACCATGCGACTCTCGAAATAGACTCAAAAAATTTTTATTTTTCATTGGATTATACTGAATTTTTAAAAACCGAGTGTCCATATATATTTTTAATGCCAATATAAATCCAGTTGTTTAAAATTTGATCACCACCGTTTAGTCATGATAGTTACAATAATCGCTTGTTTCGTTTCTCTTTATTATAAAGTATTTTTTGAACTGAAATAATAATGTTTTAAAGTTCAATGTGGTTCCAAGTGATTTGTATATAAAATCAGCACTCCTGAAAAGAAGCAGCCTATAAATTCGTTTTGTTATTTAATTTGATGGTTTTGATCTGAAACTAAAATTTTATTAACACAAGAATGTTCAAAACGAATATTTTCGCTATTCTGTTTACCATGCGACTCTCGAACTACATGCCAAAATTTTTATTTTTCATTGAATTATACTGAATTTTTAAAAACCGAATGTCCATATATATATTTAATTCCAATATAAATCCAGTTGTTTAAAATTTGATTAGCACCGTTTAGTAATGATAGTTACAATAATCGCTTGTTTCGTTTGTCTATATTATATAGTATTTTTTGAACTGAAATAATAATTTTTTAAAGTCCAATGGGGTACCAAGTGATATGTACATAAAATCGGCACTCCTGAAAAGAAGCAGCCTACAAATTCGTTTTACTATCTAATTTGATGTTTTTGATCTAAAACTAAAATTTTAAAAATTCAAGGAAATTCAAAACGAATATTTTCGCTATTCTGTTTACCATGCGACTCTCGAACTACATGCCAAAATTTTTATTTTTCATTGGATTATACTGAATTCTTAAAAACCGAGTGTCCATATATATTCTTAATTCCAATATAAATCCAATTGTTTAAAATTAAATTACCACCGTTTAGTCATGATAGTTACAATAATCGCTTGTTTCGTTTCTCTTTATTATAAAGTATTTTTTGAACTGAAATAATAATGTTTTAAAGTTCAATGTGGTTCCAAGTGATTTGTATATTATATCAGCACTCCTGAAAAGAAGCAGCCTATAAATTCGTTTTGCTATTTAATTTGATGCTTTTGATCTGAAAATAAAATTTTATTAACACAAGAATGTTCAAAACGAATATTTTCGCTATTCTGTTTACCATGCGACTCTCGAACTACATGCCAAAATTTTTATTTTTCATTGGATTATACTGAATTCTTAAAAACCGAGTGTCCATATATATTCTTAATTCCAATATAAATCCAATTGTTTAAAATTAAATTACCACCGTTTAGTCATGATAGTTACAATAATCGCTTGTTTCGTTTCTCTTTATTATAAAGTATTTTTTGAACTGAAATAATAATTTTTTAAAGTCCAATGATGGGGTACCAAGTGATATGTACATAAAATCGGCACTCCTGAAAAGAAGCAGCCTACAAATTCGTTTTACTATCTAATTTGATGTTTTTGATTTAAATCTAAAATTTTAAAAAAACAAGGAAGTTCAAAACGAATATTTTTGCTATTCTGTTTATCATGCGACTCTCGAAATAGACGCAAAAAATTTTTATTTTTCATTGGATTATACTGAATTCTTAAAAACCGAGTGTCCATATATATTCTTAATTCCAATATAAATCCAATTGTTTAAAATTAAATTACCACCGTTTAGTCATGATAGTTACAATAATCGCTTGTTTCGTTTCTCTTTATTATAAAGTATTTTTTGAACTGAAATAATAATGTTTTAAAGTTCAATGTGGTTCCAAGTGATTTGTATATTATATCAGTACTCCTGAAAAGAAGCAGCCTATATATTCGTTTTGCTATTTCATTTGATGCTTTTGGTCTGAAATTAAAATTTTATTAACACAAGAATGTTCAAAACGAATATTTTCGCTATTCTGTTTACCATGCGACTCTCGAACTACATGCCAAAATTTTTATTTTTCATTGGATTATACTGAATTTTTAAAAACCGAGTGTCCATATATATTTTTAATTCCAAAATAAATCCAGTTGTTTAAAATTTAATAACCACCATTTAGTCATGATAGTTACAATAATCGCTTGTTTCGTTTCTCTTTATTATAAAGTATTTTTTGAACTGAAATAATAATGTTTTAAAGTTCAGTGTGGTTCCAACTGATTTGAATATAAAATCAAAACTCCTGAAAAGAAGCAGCCTATAAATTCGTTTTGCAATTTAATTTGATGTTTTTGATCTAAAACTAAAATTTTATTAACACAAGAATGTTCAAAACGAATATTTTCGCTATTCTGTTTACCATGCGACTCTCGAACTACATGCCAAAATTTTTATTTTTCATTGGATTATACTGAATTTTTAAAAACCGAGTGTCCATATATATTTTTAATTCCAAAATAAATCCAGTTGTTTAAAATTTAATAACCACCATTTAGTCATGATAGTTACAATAATCGCTTGTTTCGTTTCTCTTTATTATAAAGTATTTTTTGAACTGAAATAATAATGTTTTAAAGTTCAGTGTGGTTCCAACTGATTTGAATATAAAATCAAAACTCCTGAAAAGAAGCAGCCTATAAATTCGTTTTGCAATTTAATTTGATGTTTTTGATCTAAAACTAAAATTTTATTAACACAAGAATGTTCAAAACGAATATTTTCGCTATTCTGTTTACCATGCGACTCTCGAACTACATGCCAAAATTTTTATTTTTCATTGGATTATACTGAATTTTTAAAAACCGAGTGTCCATATATATTTTTAATTCCAATATAAATCCAGTTGTTTAAAATTTGATTAGCACCGTTTAGTCATGATAGTTACAATAATCGCTTGTTTCGTTTGTCTATATTATATAGTATTTTTTGAACTGAAATAATAATTTTTTAAAGTCCAATGGGGTACCAAGTGATATGTACATAAAATCGGCACTCCTGAAAAGAAGCAGCCTACAAATTCGTTTTACTATCTAATTTGATGTTTTTGATTTAAAACTAAAATTTTATTAACACAAGAATGTTCAAAACGAATATTTTCGCTATTCTGTTTACCATGCGACTCTCGAACTACATGCCAAACTTTTTATTTTTCATTGGATTATACTGAATTCTTAAAAACCGAGTGTCCATATATATTCTTAATTCCAATATAAATCCAATTGTTTAAAATTAAATTACCACCGTTTAGTCATGATAGTTACAATAATCGCTTGTTTCGTTTCTCTTTATTATAAAGTATTTTTTGAACTGAAATAATAATGTTTTAAAGTTCAATGTGGTTCCAAGTGATTTGTATATTATATCAGCACTCCTGAAAAGAAGCAGCCTATAAATTCGTTTTGCTATTTAATTTGATGCTTTTGATCTGAAACTAAAATTTTATTAACACAAGAATGTTCAAAACGAATATTTTCGCTATTCTGTTTACCATGCGACTCTCGAACTACATGCCAAAATTTTTATTTTTCATTGGATTATACTGAATTCTTAAAAACCGAGTGTCCATATATATTCTTAATTCCAATATAAATCCAATTGTTTAAAATTAAATTACCACCGTTTAGTCATGATAGTTACAATAATCGCTTGTTTCGTTTCTCTTTATTATAAAGTATTTTTTGAACTGAAATAATAATTTTTTAAAGTCCAATGATGGGGTACCAAGTGATATGTACATAAAATCGGCACTCCTGAAAAGAAGCAGCCTACAAATTCGTTTTACTATCTAATTTGATGTTTTTGATTTAAATCTAAAATTTTAAAAAAACAAGGAAGTTCAAAACGAATATTTTTGCTATTCTGTTTATCATGCGACTCTCGAAATAGACGCAAAAAATTTTTATTTTTCATTGGATTATACTGACTTTTTAAAAACCGAGTGTACCACCATTTAGTCATGATAGTTACAATAATCGCTTGTTTCGTTTGTCTATATTATATAGTATTTTTTGAACTGAAATAATAATGTTTTAAAGTCCAAAGGGGTACCAAGTGATATGTACATAAAATCGGCACTCCTGAAAAGAAGCAGCCTACAAATTCGTTTTACTATCTAATTTGATGTTTTTGATTTAAAACTAAAATTTTATTAACACAAGAATGTTCAAAACGAATATTTTCGCTATTCTGTTTACCATGCGACTCTCGAACTACATGCCAAAATTTTTATTTTTCATTGGATTATACTGAATTCTTAAAAACCGAGTGTCCATATATATTTTAAATTCCAATATAAATCCAGATGTTTAAAATTTGATTACCACCGTTTAGTCATGATAGTTACAATAATCGCTTGTTTCGTTTTTCTATATTATGAAGTATTTTTTGAACTGAAATAATAATGTTTTAAAGTTCAATGTGGTTCCAAGAGATTTGTATATTATATCAGCACTCCTGAAAAGAAGCAGCCTATAAATTCGTTTTGCTATTTAATTTGATGTTTTTGATCTTAAACTAAAATTTTATTAACACAAGAATGTTCAAAACGAATATTTTCGCTATTCTGTTTACCATGCGACTCTCGAACTACATGCCAAAATTTTTATTTTTCATTGAATTATACTGAATTTTTAAAAACCGAATGTCCATATATATATTTAATTCCAATATAAATCCAGTTGTTTAAAATTTGATTACCACCGTTTAGTCATGATAGTTACAATAATCGCTTGTTTCGTTTGTCTATATTATATAGTATTTTTTGAACTGAAATAATAATTTTTTAAAGTCCAATGGGGTACCAAGTGATATGTACATAAAATCGGCACTCCTGAAAAGAAGCAGCCTACAAATTCGTTTTACTATCTAATTTGATGTTTTTGATTTAAAACTAAAATTTTATTAACACAAGAATGTTTAAAACGAATATTTTCGCTATTCTGTTTACCATGCGACTCTCGAACTACATGCCAAAATTTTTATTTTTCATTGGATTATACTGAATTCTTAAAAACCGAGTGTCCATATATATTCTTAATTCCAATATAAATCCAATTGTTTAAAATTAAATTACCACCGTTTAGTCATGATAGTTACAATAATCGCTTGTTTCGTTTCTCTTTATTATAAAGTATTTTTTGAACTGAAATAATAATGTTTTAAAGTTCAGTGTGGTTTCAACTGATTTGAATATAAAATCAAAACTCCTGAAAAGAAGCAGCCTATAAATTCGTTTTGCAATTTAATTTGATGTTTTTGATCTAAAACTAAAATTTTATTAACACAAGAATGTTCAAAACGATTATTTTTGCTATTCTGTTTTTCATGCGACTCTCGAAATAGATGGAAAACATTTGTATTTTTTGTTGAACTATTCTAAATTTTTAAAAACGGAGTGTCCATATATATTTTAAATTCCAAAATAAATCCAGTTGTTTAAAATTTAATAACCACCATTTAGTCATGATAGTTACAATAATCGCTTGTTTCGTTTCTCTTTATTATAAAGTATTTTTTGAACTGAAATAATAATGTTTTAAAATCCAATGTGGTACCAAGTGATATGTACATAAAATAAACATTCCTGAAAAGAAGCAGCCTATAAATTCGTTTTGCAATTTAATTTGATGTTTTTGATCTAAAACTAAAATTTTATTAACACAAGAATGTTCAAAACGATTATTTTTGCTATTCTGTTTTTCATGCGACTCTCGAACTACATGCCAAAATTTTTATTTTTCATTGGATTATACTGAATTCTTAAAAACCGAGTGTCCATATATATTCTTAATTCCAATATAAATCCAATTGTTTAAAATTAAATTACCACCGTTTAGTCATGATAGTTACAATAATCGCTTGTTTCGTTTCTCTTTATTATAAAGTATTTTTTGAACTGAAATAATAATGTTTTAAAGTTCAATGTGGTTCCAAGTGATTTGTATATTATATCAGCACTCCTGAAAAGAAGCAGCCTATAAATTCGTTTTGCTATTTAATTTGATGCTTTTGATCTGAAACTAAAATTTTATTAACACAAGAATGTTCAAAACGAATATTTTCGCTATTCTGTTTACCATGCGACTCTCGAACTACATGCCAAAATTTTTATTTTTCATTGAATTATACTGAATTTTTAAAAACCGAATGTCCATATATATATTTAATTCCAATATAAATCCAGTTGTTTAAAATTTGATTACCACCGTTTAGTCATGATAGTTACAATAATCGCTTGTTTCGTTTGTCTATATTATATAGTATTTTTTGAACTGAAATAATAATTTTTTAAAGTCCAATGGGGTACCAAGTGATATGTACATAAAATCGGCACTCCTGAAAAGAAGCAGCCTACAAATTCGTTTTACTATCTAATTTGATGTTTTTGATTTAAAACTAAAATTTTATTAACACAAGAATGTTCAAAACGAATATTTTCGCTATTCTGTTTACCATGCGACTCTCGAACTACATGCCAAAATTTTTATTTTTCATTGGATTATACTGAATTCTTAAAAACCGAGTGTCCATATATATTCTTAATTCCAATATAAATCCAATTGTTTAAAATTAAATTACCACCGTTTAGTCATGATAGTTACAATAATCGCTTGTTGCGTTTCTCTTTATTATAAAGTATTTTTTGAACTGAAATAATAATGTTTTAAAGTTCAATGTGGTTCCAAGTGATTTGTATATTATATCAGCACTCCTGAAAAGAAGCAGCCTATAAATTCGTTTTGCTATTTAATTTGATGCTTTTGATCTGAAACTAAAATTTTATTAACACAAGAATGTTCAAAACGAATATTTTCGCTATTCTGTTTACCATGCGACTCTCGAACTACATGCCAAAATTTTAATTTTTCATTGGATTATACTGAATTTTTAAAAACCGAGTGTCCATATATATTTTTAATTCCAATATAAATCCAGTTTTTTAAAATTTGATAACCACCATTTAGTCATGATAGTTACAATAATCGCTTGTTTCGTTTTTCTTTATTATAAAGTATTTTTTGAACTGAAATAATAATGTTTTAAAGTTCAGTGTGGTTCCAACTGATTTGAATATAAAATCAAAACTCCTGAAAATAAGCAGCCTATAAATTCGTTTCGCTTTTTAATTTGATGTTTTTGATCTAAAACTAAAATTTTAAAAATACAAGGAAATTCAAAACGATTATTTTTGCTATTCTGTTTATCATGCGACTCTCGAAATAGATGCAAAAAATATTTATTTTTAATTGGATTATACTGCATTTTTAAAAACCGAGTGTCCATATATATTTTTAATTCCAATATACATCCAGTTGTTTAAAATTTGATTACCACCGTTTAGTCATGATAGTTACAATAATCGCTTGTTTCGTTTCCCTTTATTATAAAGTATTTTTTGAACTGAAATAATAATGTTTTAAAGTTCAGTGTGGTTTCAACTGATTTGAATATAAAATCAAAACTCCTGAAAAGAAGCAGCCTATAAATTCGTTTTGCAATTTAATTTGATGTTTTTGATCTAAAACTAAAATTTTATTAACACAAGAATGTTCAAAACGATTATTTTTGCTATTCTGTTTTTCATGCGACTCTCGAAATAGATGGAAAACATTTGTATTTTTTGTTGAACTATTCTAAATTTTTAAAAACGGAGTGTCCATATATATTCTTAATTCCAATATAAATCCAATTGTTTAAAATTAAATTACCACCGTTTAGTCATGATAGTTACAATAATCGCTTGTTTCGTTTCCCTTTATTATAAAGTATTTTTTGAACTGAAATAATAATGTTTTAAAGTTCAGTGTGGTTTCAACTGATTTGAATATAAAATCAAAACTCCTGAAAAGAAGCAGCCTATAAATTCGTTTTGCAATTTAATTTGATGTTTTTGATCTAAAACTAAAATTTTATTAACACAAGAATGTTCAAAACGATTATTTTTGCTATTCTGTTTTTCATGCGACTCTCGAAATAGATGGAAAACATTTGTATTTTTTGTTGAACTATTCTAAATTTTTAAAAACGGAGTGTCCATATATATTTTAAACTCCAAAATAAATCCAGTTGTTTAAAATTTAATAACCACCATTTAGTCATGATAGTTACAATAATCGCTTGTTTCGTTTCTCTTTATTATAAAGTATTTTTTGAACTGAAATAATAATGTTTTAAAATCCAATGTGGTACCAAGTGATATGTACATAAAATAAACATTCCTGAAAAGAAGCAGCCTATAAATTCGTTTTGCAATTTAATTTGATGTTTTTGATCTAAAACTAAAATTTTATTAACACAAGAATGTTCAAAACGATTATTTTTGCTATTCTGTTTTTCATGCGACTCTCGAACTACATGCCAAAATTTTTATTTTTCATTGGATTATACTGAATTCTTAAAAACCGAGTGTCCATATATATTCTTAATTCCAATATAAATCCAATTGTTTAAAATTAAATTACCACCGTTTAGTCATGATAGTTACAATAATCGCTTGTTTCGTTTCTCTTTATTATAAAGTATTTTTTGAACTGAAATAATAATGTTTTAAAGTTCAATGTGGTTCCAAGTGATTTGTATATTATATCAGCACTCCTGAAAAGAAGCAGCCTATAAATTCGTTTTGCTATTTAATTTGATGCTTTTGATCTGAAACTAAAATTTTATTAACACAAGAATGTTCAAAACGAATATTTTCGCTATTCTGTTTACCATGCGACTCTCGAACTACATGCCAAAATTTTTATTTTTCATTGAATTATACTGAATTTTTAAAAACCGAATGTCCATATATATATTTAATTCCAATATAAATCCAGTTGTTTAAAATTTGATTACCACCGTTTAGTCATGATAGTTACAATAATCGCTTGTTTCGTTTCTCTTTATTATAAAGTATTTTTTGAACTGAAATAATAATGTTTTAAAGTTCAATGTGGTTCCAAGTGATAAGTATATAAAATCAGCACTCCTGAAAAGAAGCAGCCTATAAATTCGTTTTGCTATTTAATTTGATGCTTTTGATCTGAAACTAAAATTTTAAAAATACAAGGAAATTCAAAACGATTATTTTTGCTATTCTGTTTATCATGCGACTCTCGAAATAGATGCAAAAAATATTTATTTTTAATTGGATTATACTGCATTTTTAAAAACCGAGTGTCCATATATATTTTTAATTCCAATATACATCCAGTTGTTTAAAATTTGATTACCACCGTTTAGTCATGATAGTTACAATAATCGCTTGTTTCGTTTCCCTTTATTATAAAGTATTTTTTGAACTGAAATAATAATGTTTTAAAGTTCAGTGTGGTTTCAACTGATTTGAATATAAAATCAAAACTCCTGAAAAGAAGCAGCCTATAAATTCGTTTTGCAATTTAATTTGATGTTTTTGATCTAAAACTAAAATTTTATTAACACAAGAATGTTCAAAACGATTATTTTTGCTATTCTGTTTTTCATGCGACTCTCGAAATAGATGGAAAACATTTGTATTTTTTGTTGAACTATTCTAAATTTTTAAAAACGGAGTGTCCATATATATTTTAAATTCCAAAATAAATCCAGTTGTTTAAAATTTAATAACCACCATTTAGTCATGATAGTTACAATAATCGCTTGTTTCGTTTCTCTTTATTATAAAGTATTTTTTGAACTGAAATAATAATGTTTTAAAATCCAATGTGGTACCAAGTGATATGTACATAAAATAAACACTCCTGAAAAGAAGCAGCCTATAAATTCGTTTTGCAATTTAATTCGATGTTTTTGATCTAAAACTAAAATTTTTTTAACACAAGAATGTTCAAAACGATTATTTTTGCTATTCTGTTTTTCATGCGACTCTCGAAATAGATGCAAGACATTTGTATTTTTTATTGAACTATTCTAAATGTTTGAAAACCGAGTGTCCATATATATTTTTAATTCCAATATAAATCCAGTTGTTTGAAATTTGATTACCACCGTTTAGTCATGATAGTTACAATAATCGCTTGTTTCGTTTCTCTTTATTATAAAGTATTTTTTGAACTGAAATAATAATGTTTTAAAGTTCAATGTGGTTCCAAGTGATTTGTATATAAAATCAGCACTCCTGAAAAGAAGCACCCTATAAATTCGTTTTGCTATTTAATTTGATGCTTTTGATCTGAAACTAAAATTTTATTAACACAAGAATGTTCAAAACGAATATTTTCGCTATTCTGTTTACCATGCGACTCTCGAAATAGACGCAAAAAATTTTAATTTTTCATTGGATTATACTGAATTTTTAAAAACCGAGTGTCCATATATATTTTTAATTCCAATATACATCCAGTTGTTTAAAATTTGATTACCACCGTTTAGTCATGATAGTTACAATAATCGCTTGTTTCGTTTCCCTTTATTATAAAGTATTTTTTGAACTGAAATAATAATGTTTTAAAGTTCAGTGTGGTTCCAACTGATTTGAATATAAAATCAAAACTCCTGAAACGAAGCAGCCTATAAATTCGTTTTGCAATTTAATTTGATGTTTTTGATCTAAAACTAAAATTTTATTAACACAAGAATGTTCAAAACGATTATTTTTGCTATTCTGTTTTTCATGCGACTCTCGAAATAGATGCAAAACATTTGTATTTTTTATTGAACTATTCTAAATTTTTAAAAACAGAGTGTCCACATATATATTAAATTCCAATATAAATCCAGTTGTTTAAAATTTGATTACCACCTTTTAGTCATGATAGTTACAATAATCGCTTGTTTCGTTTCTCTTTATTATAAAGTATTTTTTGAACTGAAATAATAATTTTTTAAAGTCCAATGATGGGGTACCAAGTGATATGTACATAAAATCGGCACTCCTGAAAAGAAGCAGCCTACAAATTCGTTTTACTATCTAATTTGATGTTTTTGATTTAAATCTAAAATTTTAAAAAAACAAGGAAGTTCAAAACGAATATTTTTGCTATTCTGTTTTTCATGCGACTCTCGAAATAGACGCAAAAAATTTTTATTTTTCATTGGATTATACTGAATTTTTAAAAACCGAGTGTCCATATATATTTTTAATTCCAATATAAATCCAGTTGTTTAAAATTTGATTACCACCGTATAGTCATGATAGTTACAATAATCGCTTGTTTCGTTTCTCTTTATTATAAAGTATTTTTTGAACTGAAATAAAAATGTTTTAAAGTTCAATGTGGTTCCAAGTGATTTGTATATAAAATCAGCACTCCTGAAAAGAAGCACCCTATAAATTCGTTTTGCTATTTAATTTGATGCTTTTGATCTGAAACTAAAATTTTATTAACACAAGAATGTTCAAAACGAATATTTTCGCTATTCTGTTTATCATGCGACTCTCGAAATAGACGCAAAAAATTTTTATTTTTCATTGGATTATACTGAATTCTTAAAAACCGAGTGTCCATATATATTCTTAATTCCAATATAAATCCAATTGTTTAAAATTAAATTACCACCGTTTAGTCATGATAGTTACAATAATCGCTTGTTTCGTTTCTCTTTATTATAAAGTATTTTTTGAACTGAAATAATAATGTTTTAAAGTTCAATGTGGTTCCAAGTGATTTGTATATTATATCAGCACTCCTGAAAAGAAGCAGCCTACAAATTCGTTTTACTATCTAATTTGATGTTTTTGATTTAAATCTAAAATTTTAAAAAAACAAGGAAGTTCAAAACGAATATTTTTGCTATTCTGTTTTTCATGCGACTCTCGAAATAGATGCAAGACATTTGTATTTTTTATTGAACTATTCTAAATGTTTGAAAACCGAGTGTCCATATATATTTTTAATTCCAATATAAATCCAGTTGTTTGAAATTTGATTACCACCGTTTAGTCATGATAGTTACAATAATCGCTTGTTTCGTTTCTCTTTATTATAAAGTATTTTTTGAACTGAAATAATAATGTTTTAAAGTTCAATGTGGTTCCAAGTGATTTGTATATAAAATCAGCACTCCTGAAAAGAAGCACCCTATAAATTCGTTTTGCTATTTAATTTGATGCTTTTGATCTGAAACTAAAATTTTATTAACACAAGAATGTTCAAAACGAATATTTTCGCTATTCTGTTTATCATGCGACTCTCGAAATAGACGCAAAAAATTTTTATTTTTCATTGGATTATACTGAATTCTTAAAAACCGAGTGTCCATATATATTCTTAATTCCAATATAAATCCAATTGTTTAAAATTAAATTACCACCGTTTAGTCATGATAGTTACAATAATCGCTTGTTTCGTTTCTCTTTATTATAAAGTATTTTTTGAACTGAAATAATAATGTTTTAAAGTTCAATGTGGTTCCAAGTGATTTGTATATTATATCAGCACTCCTGAAAAGAAGCAGCCTATAAATTCGTTTTGCTATTTAATTTGATGCTTTTGATCTGAAACTAAAATTTTATTAACACAAGAATGTTCAAAACGAATATTTTCGCTATTCTGTTTACCATGCGACTCTCGAACTACATGCCAAAATTTTAATTTTTCATTGGATTATACTGAATTTTTAAAAACCGAGTGTCCATATATATTTTTAATTCCAATATAAATCCAGTTTTTTAAAATTTGATAACCACCATTTAGTCATGATAGTTACAATAATCGCTTGTTTCGTTTTTCTTTATTATAAAGTATTTTTTGAACTAAAATAATAATGTTTTAAAGTTCAATGTGGTTCCAAATGATTTGTATATAAAATCAGCACTCCTGAAAATAAGCAGCCTATAAATTCGTTTCGCTTTTTAATTTGATGTTTTTGATCTAAAACTAAAATTTTAAAAATACAAGGAAATTCAAAACGATTATTTTTGCTATTCTGTTTATCATGCGACTCTCGAAATAGATGCAAAAAATATTTATTTTTAATTGGATTATACTGCATTTTTAAAAACCGAGTGTCCATATATATTTTTAATTCCAATATACATCCAGTTGTTTAAAATTTGATTACCACCGTTTAGTCATGATAGTTACAATAATCGCTTGTTTCGTTTCCCTTTATTATAAAGTATTTTTTGAACTGAAATAATAATGTTTTAAAGTTCAGTGTGGTTTCAACTGATTTGAATATAAAATCAAAACTCCTGAAAAGAAGCAGCCTATAAATTCGTTTTGCAATTTAATTTGATGTTTTTGATCTAAAACTAAAATTTTATTAACACAAGAATGTTCAAAACGATTATTTTTGCTATTCTGTTTTTCATGCGACTCTCGAAATAGATGGAAAACATTTGTATTTTTTGTTGAACTATTCTAAATTTTTAAAAACGGAGTGTCCATATATATTTTAAATTCCAAAATAAATCCAGTTGTTTAAAATTTAATAACCACCATTTAGTCATGATAGTTACAATAATCGCTTGTTTCGTTTCTCTTTATTATAAAGTATTTTTTGAACTGAAATAATAATGTTTTAAAATCCAATGTGGTACCAAGTGATATGTACATAAAATAAACACTCCTGAAAAGAAGCAGCCTATAAATTCGTTTTGCAATTTAATTCGATGTTTTTGATCTAAAACTAAAATTTTTTTAACACAAGAATGTTCAAAACGATTATTTTTGCTATTCTGTTTTTCATGCGACTCTCGAAATAGATGCAAGACATTTGTATTTTTTATTGAACTATTCTAAATGTTTGAAAACCGAGTGTCCATATATATTTTTAATTCCAATATAAATCCAGTTGTTTGAAATTTGATTACCACCGTTTAGTCATGATAGTTACAATAATCGCTTGTTTCGTTTCTCTTTATTATAAAGTATTTTTTGAACTGAAATAATAATGTTTTAAAGTTCAATGTGGTTCCAAGTGATTTGTATATAAAATCAGCACTCCTGAAAAGAAGCAGCCTATAAATTCGTTTTGCTATTTAATTTGATGCTTTTGATCTGAAACTAAAATTTTATTAACACAAGAATGTTCAAAACGAATATTTTCGCTATTCTGTTTACCATGCGACTCTCGAAATAGACGCAAAAAATTTTAATTTTTCATTGGATTATACTGAATTTTTAAAAACCGAGTGTCCATATATATTTTTAATTCCAATATACATCCAGTTGTTTAAAATTTGATTACCACCGTTTAGTCATGATAGTTACAATAATCGCTTGTTTCGTTTCCCTTTATTATAAAGTATTTTTTGAACTGAAATAATAATGTTTTAAAGTTCAGTGTGGTTCCAACTGATTTGAATATAAAATCAAAACTCCTGAAACGAAGCAGCCTATAAATTCGTTTTGCAATTTAATTTGATGTTTTTGATCTAAAACTAAAATTTTATTAACACAAGAATGTTCAAAACGATTATTTTTGCTATTCTGTTTTTCATGCGACTCTCGAAATAGATGCAAAACATTTGTATTTTTTATTGAACTATTCTAAATTTTTAAAAACAGAGTGTCCACATATATATTAAATTCCAATATAAATCCAGTTGTTTAAAATTTGATTACCACCTTTTAGTCATGATAGTTACAATAATCGCTTGTTTCGTTTCTCTTTATTATAAAGTATTTTTTGAATTGAAATAATAATGTTTTAAAATCCAATGTGGTACCATGTGATATGTACATAAAATAAACACTCCTGAAAAGAAGCAGCCTATAAATTCGTTTTGCAATTTAATTTGATGTTTTTGATCTAAAACTAAAATTTTATTAACACAAGAATGTTCAAAACGATTATTTTTGCTATTCTGTTTTTCATGCGACTCTCGAAATAGACGCAAAAAATTTTTATTTTTCATTGGATTATACTGAATTTTTAAAAACCGAGTGTCCATATATATTTTTAATTCCAATATAAATCCAGTTGTTTAAAATTTGATTACCACCGTATAGTCATGATAGTTACAATAATCGCTTGTTTCGTTTCTCTTTATTATAAAGTATTTTTTGAACTGAAATAAAAATGTTTTAAAGTTCAATGTGGTTCCAAGTGATTTGTATATAAAATCAGCACTCCTGAAAAGAAGCACCCTATAAATTCGTTTTGCTATTTAATTTGATGCTTTTGATCTGAAACTAAAATTTTATTAACACAAGAATGTTCAAAACGAATATTTTCGCTATTCTGTTTACCATGCGACTCTCGAAATAGACGCAAAAAATTTTTATTTTTCATTGGATTATACTGAATTTTTAAAAACGGAGTGTCCATATATATTTTTAATTCCAATATACATCCAGTTGTTTAAAATTTAATTACCACCGTTTAGTCATGATAGTAACAATAATCGCTTGTTTCGTTTCTCTTTATTATAAAGTATTTTTTGAACTGAAATAATAATGTTTTAAAATCCAATGTGGTTCCAATTGATTTGTATATAAAATCAGCACTCCTGAAAGAAGCACCCTATAAATTCGTTTTGCTATTTAACTTGATGCTTTTGATCTGAAACTAAAATTTTATTAACACAAGAATGTTCAAAACGAATATTTTCGCTATTCTGTTTACCATGCGACTCTCGAAATAGACGCAAAAAATTTTTATTTTTCATTGGATTATACTGAATTTTTAAAAACCGAGTGTCCATATATATATTTAATTCCAATATAAATCCAGTTGTTTAAAATTTGATTACCACCGTTTAGTCATGATAGTTACAATAATCGCTTGTTTCGTTTCTCTTTATTATAAAGTATTTTTTGAACTGAAATAATAATGTTTTAAAATTCAATGTGGTTCCAAGTGATTTGTATATAAAATCAAAACTCCTGAAAAGAAGCAGCCTATAAATTCGTTTTGCTATTTAATTTGATGCTTTTGATCTGAAACTAAAATTTTATTAACACAAGAATGATCAAAACGATTATTTTCGTTATTCTGTTTTTCATGTGACCCTCGAAATAGATGCAAAAATTCTTTATTTTCATTGGATTATACTGAATTTTTTAAAAATCGAGTTTGCATACATATTTCATATTTCATTCCTAACCACATTTGTAAAATTTGATCACCACTGTTTAGTCATGATAGTTACAATAATCGCTTGTTTCGTTTCTCTTTATTATAAAGTATTTTTTGAACTGAAATAATAATGTTTTAAAGTTCAATGTGGTTCCAAATGATTTGTATATAAAATAAGCACTCCTGAAAAGAAGCAGCCTATAAATTCGTTTTGCAATTTAATTTGATGTTTTTGATCTAAAACTAAAATTTTAAAAATTCAAGGAAATTCAAAACGATTATTTTTGCTATTCTGTTTATCATGCGACTCTCGAAATAGAATGCAAAAAATATTTATTTTTAATTGGATTATACTGCATTTTTAAAAACCGAGTGTCATTTATATATTTCTTATTTCATTCCTAACCACATTTGTAAAATTTGATCACCACTGTTTAGTCATGATAGTTACAATAATCGCTTGTTTCGTTTCTCTTTATTATAAAGTATTTTTTGAACTGAAATAATAATGTTTTAAAATTCAATGTGGTTCCAAGTGATTTGTATATAAAATCAAAACTCCTGAAAAGAAGCAGCCTATAAATTCGTTTTGCTATTTAATTTGATGTTTTTGATCAAAAACTAAACTTTTATTAACACAAGAATGTTCAAAACGATTATTTTCGTTATTCTGTTTTTCATGCGACCCTCGAAATAGATGCAAAAATTCTTTGTTTTCATTGGATTATACTGAATTTTTTAAAAATCGAGTTTCCATACATATTTCATATTTCATTCCTAACCACATTTGTAAAATTTGATCACCACTGTTTAGTCATGATAGTTACAATAATCGCTTGTTTCGTTTCTCTTTATTATAAAGTATTTTTTGAACTGAAATAATAATGTTTTAAATTCAATGTGGTTCCAAGTGATTTGTATATAAAATCAGCACTCCTGAAAAGAAGCAGCCTATAAATTCGTTTTGTTATTTAATTTGATGGTTTTGATCTGAAACTAAAATTTCATTAACACAATAATGTTCAAAACGAATATTTTCGCTATTCTGTTTACCATGTGACTCTCGAAATAGACTCAAAAAATTTTTATTTTTCATTGGATTATACTGAATTTTTAAAAACCGAGTATACCACCATTTAGTCATGATAGTTACAATAATCGCTTGTTTCGTTTCTCTTTATTATAAAGTATTTTTTGAACTGAAATAATAATGTTTTAAAATTCAATGTGGTTCCAAGTGATTTGTATATAAAATCGGCACTCCTGAAAAGAAGCAGCCTATAAATTCGTTTTGCTATTTAATTTGATGTTTTTGATTTAAAACTAAAATTTTATTAACACAAGAATGTTCAAAACGATTATTTTCGTTATTCTGTTTTTCATGCGACCCTCGAAATAGATGCAAAAATTCTTTGTTTTCATTGGATTATACTGAATTTTTTAAAAATCGAGTTTCCATACATATTTCATATTTCATTCCTAACCACATTTGTAAAATTTGATCACCACTGTTTAGTCATGATAGTTACAATAATCGCTTGTTTCGTTTCTCTTTATTATAAAGTATTTTTTGAACTGAAATAATAATGTTTTAAAATTCAATGTGGTTCCAAGTGATTTGTATATAAAATCAGCACTCCTGAAAAGAAGCAGCCTATAAATTCGTTTTGTTATTTAATTTGATGGTTTTGATCTGAAACTAAAATTTTATTAACACAATAATGTTCAAAACGAATATTTTCGCTATTCTGTTTACCATGTGACTCTCGAAATAGACTCAAAAAATTTTTATTTTTCATTGGATTATACTGAATTTTTAAAAACCGAGTATACCACCATTTAGTCATGATAGTTACAATAATTGCTTGTTTCGTTTGTCTATATTATATAGTATTTTTAGAACTGAAATAATAATGTTTTAAAGTCCAATGGGGTACCAAGTGATATGTACATAGAATCGGCACTCCTGAAAAGAAGCAGCCTACAAATTCGTTTTACTATCTAATTTGATGTTTTTGATTTAAAACTAAAATTTTATTAACACAAGAATGTTCAAAACGATTATTTTCGTTATTCTGTTTTTCATGCGACCCTCGAAATAGATGCAAAAATTCTTTGTTTTCATTGGATTATACTGAATTTTTTAAAAATCGAGTTTCCATACATATTTCATATTTCATTCCTAACCACATTTGTAAAATTTGATCACCACTGTTTAGTCATGATAGTTACAATAATCGCTTGTTTCGTTTCTCTTTATTATAAAGTATTTTTTGAACTGAAATAATAATGTTTTAAAATTCAATGTGGTTCCAAGTGATTTGTATATAAAATCAGCACTCCTGAAAAGAAGCAGCCTATAAATTCGTTTTGTTATTTAATTTGATGGTTTTGATCTGAAACTAAAATTTTATTAACACAATAATGTTCAAAACGAATATTTTCGCTATTCTGTTTACCATGTGACTCTCGAAATAGACTCAAAAAATTTTTATTTTTCATTGGATTATACTGAATTTTTAAAAACCGAGTATACCACCATTTAGTCATGATAGTTACAATAATCGCTTGTTTCGTTTGTCTATATTATATAGTATTTTTAGAACTGAAATAATAATGTTTTAAAGTCCAATGGGGTACCAAGTGATATGTACATAGAATCGGCACTCCTGAAAAAAAGCAGCCTACAAATTCGTTTTACTATCTAATTTGATGTTTTTGATTTAAAACTAAAATTTTATTAACACAAGAATGTTCAAAACGAATATTTTCGCTATTCTGTTTACCATGTGACTCTCGAAATAGACTCAAAAAATTTTTATTTTTCATTGGATTATACTGAATTTTTAAAAACCGAGTATACCACCATTTAGTCATGATAGTTACAATAATCGCTTGTTTCGTTTGTCTATATTATATAGTATTTTTTGAACTGAAATAATAATGTTTTAAAGTTCAATGTGGTTTCAAGTGATTTGTATATTATATCAGCACTCCTGAAAAGAAGCAGCCTATAAATTCGTCTTGCTATTTAATTTGATGCTTTTGATCTGAAACTAAAATTTTATTAACACAAGAATGTTCAAAACGAATATTTTCGCTATTCTGTTTACCATGCGACTCTCGAACTACATGCCAAAATTTTTATTTTTCATTGGATTATACTGAATTTTTAAAAACCGAGTGTCCATATCTATTTTTAATTCCAATATAAATCCAGTTGTTTAAAATTTGATTACCACCGTTTAGTCATGATAGTTACAATAATCGCTTGTTTCGTTTCTCTTTATTATAAAGTATTTTTTGAACTGAGATAATAATGTTTTAAAATTCAATGTGGTTCTAAGTGATTTGTATATAAAATCGGCACTCCTGAAAAAAAACAGCCTATAAATTCGTTTTGCTATTTAATTTGATGTTTTTGATCAAAAACTAAAATTTTATTAACACAAGAATGTTCAAAACGATTATTTTCGTTATTCTGTTTTTCATGCGACCCTCGAAATAGATGCAAAAATTCTTTGTTTTCATTGGATTATACTGAATTTTTTAAAAATCGAGTTTGCATACATATTTCATATTTCATTACTAGTCACATTTTTAAAATTTGATCACCACTGTTTAGTCATGATAGTTACAATAATCGCTTGTTTCGTTTCTCTTTATTATAATGTATTTTTTGAACTGAAATAATAATGTTTTAAAGTTCAATGTGGTTCCAAATGATTTGTATATAAAATCAGCACTCCTGAAAAGAAGCAGCCTATAAATTCGTTTCGCTTTTTAATTTGATGTTTTTGATCTAAAACTAAAATTTTAAAAATACAAGGAAATTCAAAACGATTATTTTTGCTATTCTGTTTATCATGCGACTCTCGAAATAGATGCAAATATTCTTTGTTTTCATTGGATTATACTGCATTTTTAAAAACCGAGTGTCCATATATATTTTTAATTCCAATATACATCCAGTTGTTTAAAATTTGATTACCACCGTTTAGTCATGATAGTTACAATAATCGCTTGTTTCGTTTCTCTTTATTATAAAGTATTTTTTGAACTGAAATAATAATGTTTTAAAGTTCAATGTGGTTCCAAGTGATATGTATATAAAATCAGCACTCCTGAAAAGAAGCAGCCTATAAATTCGTTTTGCTATTTAATTTGATGTTTTTGATCAAAAACTAAAATTTTATTAACACAAGAATGTTCAAAACGATTATTTTCGTTATTCTGTTTACCATGCGACCCTCGAAATAGATGCAAAAATTCTTTGTTTTCATTGGATTATACTGAATTTTTTAAAAATCGAGTTTCCATACATATTTCATATTTCATTACTAACCACATTTTTAAAATTTGATTACCACCGTTTAGTCATGATAGTTACAATAATCGCTTGTTTCGTTTTTCTATATTATATAGTATTTTTTGAACTGAAATAATAATGTTTTAAAGTCCAATGGGGTAACAAGTGATATGTACATAAAATAAGCGCTCCTGAAAAGAAGCAGCTTATAAATTCGTTTTGCTATTTAATTTGATGTTTTTGATCTAAAACTAAAATTTTAAAAATACAAGGAAGTTGAAAACGAATATTTTCGCTATTCTGTTTATCATGCGACTCTCGAAAGAGATGTAAAAATTCTTTGTTTTCATTGGAATATACTGAATTTTTTAAAAATCGAGTGTCCATATATATTTTTAATTCCAATATAAATCCAGTTGTTTAAAATTTGATTACCACCGTTTAGTCATGATAGTTACAATAATCGCTTGTTTCGTTTCTCTTTATTATAAAGTATTTTTTGAACTGAAATAATAATGTTTTAAAATTCAATGTGGTTCCAAGTGATTTGTATATAAAATCGGCACTCCTGAAAAGAAGCAGCCTATAAATTCGTTTTGCTATTTAATTTGATGTTTTTGATCAAAAACTAAAATTTTATTAACACAAGAATGTTCAAAACGATTATTTTCGTTATTCTGTTTTTCATGCGACCCTCGAAATAGATGCACAAATTCTTTGTTTTCATTGGATTATACTGAATTTTTTAAAAATCGAGTTTGCATACATATTTCATATTTCATTACTAGTCACATTTTTAAAATTTGATCACCACTGTTTAGTCATGATAGTTACAATAATCGCTTGTTTCGTTTCTCTTTATTATAATGTATTTTTTGAACTGAAATAATAATGTTTTAAAGTTCAATGTGGTTCCAAATGATTTGTATATAAAATCAGCACTCCTGAAAAGAAGCAGCCTATAAATTCGTTTCGCTTTTTAATTTGATGTTTTTGATCTAAAACTAAAATTTTAAAAATACAAGGAAATTCAAAACGATTATTTTTGCTATTCTGTTTATCATGCGACTCTCGAAATAGATGCAAATATTCTTTGTTTTCATTGGATTATACTGCATTTTTAAAAACCGAGTGTCCATATATATTTTTAATTCCAATATACATCCAGTTGTTTAAAATTTGATTACCACCGTTTAGTCATGATAGTTACAATAATCGCTTGTTTCGTTTGTCTTTATTATATAGTATTTTTGGAATTGAAATAATAATGTTTTAAAGTCCAATGGGGTAACAAGTGATATGTACATAAAATAAGCGCTCCTGAAAAGAAGCAGCCTATAAATTCGTTTTGCTATTTAATTTGATGTTTTTGATCTAAAACTAAAATTTTAAAAATACAAGGAAGTTGAAAACGAATATTTTCGCTATTCTGTTTATCATGCGACTCTCGAAATAGATGTAAAAATTCTTTGTTTTCATTGGAATATACTGAATTTTTTAAAAATCGAGTGTCCATATATATTTTTAATTCCAATATAAATCCAGTTGTTTAAAATTTGATTACCACCGTTTAGTCATGATAGTTACAATAATCGCTTGTTTCGTTTCTCTTTATTATAAAGTATTTTTTGAACTGAAATAATAATGTTTTAAAGTTCAATGTGGTTCCAAGTGATATGTATATAAAATCAGCACTCCTGAAAAGAAGCAGCCTATAAATTCGTTTTGCTATTTAATTTGATGTTTTTGATCAAAAACTAAAATTTTATTAACACAAGAATGTTCAAAACGATTATTTTCGTTATTCTGTTTACCATGCGACCCTCGAAATAGATGCAAAAATTCTTTGTTTTCATTGGATTATACTGAATTTTTTAAAAATCGAGTTTCCATACATATTTCATATTTCATTACTAACCACATTTTTAAAATTTGATTACCACCGTTTAGTCATGATAGTTACAATAATCGCTTGTTTCGTTTTTCTATATTATATAGTATTTTTTGAACTGAAATAATAATGTTTTAAAGTCCAATGGGGTAACAAGTGATATGTACATAAAATAAGCGCTCCTGAAAAGAAGCAGCCTATAAATTCGTTTTGCTATTTAATTTGATGTTTTTGATCTAAAACTAAAATTTTAAAAATACAAGGAAGTTGAAAACGAATATTTTCGCTATTCTGTTTATCATGCGACTCTCGAAATAGATGTAAAAATTCTTTGTTTTCATTGGAATATACTGAATTTTTTAAAAATCGAGTGTCCATATATATTTTTAATTCCAATATAAATCCAGTTGTTTAAAATTTGATTACCACCGTTTAGTCATGATAGTTACAATAATCGCTTGTTTCGTTTCTCTTTATTATAAAGTATTTTTTGAACTGAAATAATAATGTTTTAAAATTCAATGTGGTTCCAAGTGATTTGTATATAAAATCGGCACTCCTGAAAAGAAGCAGCCTATAAATTCGTTTTGCTATTTAATTTGATGTTTTTGATCAAAAACTAAAATTTTATTAACACAAGAATGTTCAAAACGATGATTTTCGTTATTCTGTTTTTCATGCGACCCTCGAAATAGATGCACAAATTCTTTGTTTTCATTGGATTATACTGAATTTTTTAAAAATCGAGTTTGCATACATATTTCATATTTCATTACTAGTCACATTTTTAAAATTTGATCACCACTGTTTAGTCATGATAGTTACAATAATCGCTTGTTTCGTTTCTCTTTATTATAATGTATTTTTTGAACTGAAATAATAATGTTTTAAAGTTCAATGTGGTTCCAAATGATTTGTATATAAAATCAGTACTCCTGAAAAGAAGCAGCCTATAAATTCGTTTCGCTTTTTAATTTGATGTTTTTGATCTAAAACTAAAATTTTAAAAATACAAGGAAATTCAAAACGATTATTTTTGCTATTCTGTTTATCATGCGACTCTCGAAATAGATGGAAATATTCTTTGTTTTCATTGGATTATACTGCATTTTTAAAAACCGAGTGTCCATATATATTTTTAATTCCAATATACATCCAGTTGTTTAAAATTTGATTACCACCGTTTAGTCATGATAGTTACAATAATCGCTTGTTTCGTTTTTCTATATTATATAGTATTTTTTGAATTGAAATAATAATGTTTTAAAGTCCAATGGGGTAACAAGTGATATGTACATAAAATAAGCGCTCCTGAAAAGAAGCAGCCTATAAATTCGTTTTGCTATTTAATTTGATGTTTTTGATCTAAAACTAAAATTTTAAAAATACAAGGAAGTTGAAAACGAATATTTTCGCTATTCTGTTTATTATGCGACTCTCGAAATAGATGTAAAAATTCTTTGTTTTCATTGGAATATACTGAATTTTTTAAAAATCGAGTGTCCATATATATTTTTAATTCCAATATAAATCCAGTTGTTTAAAATTTGATTACCACCGTTTAGTCATGATAGTTACAATAATCGCTTGTTTCGTTTCTCTTTATTATAAAGTATTTTTTGAACTGAAATAATAATGTTTTAAAGTTCAATGTGGTTCCAAGTGATAAGTATATAAAATCAGCACTCCTGAAAAGAAGCAGCCTATAAATTCGTTTTGCTATTTAATTTGATGTTTTTGATCAAAAACTAAAATTTTATTAACACAAGAATGTTCAAAACGATTATTTTCGTTATTCTGTTTTTCATGCGACCCTCGAAATAGATGCAAAAATTCTTTGTTTTCATTGGATTATATTGAATTTTTTAAAAATCGAGTTTCCATACATATTTCATATTTCATTACTAACCACATTTTTAAAATTTGATTACCACCGTTTAGTCATGATAGTTACAATAATCGCTTGTTTCGTTTTTCTATATTATATTGTATTTTTAGAACTGAAATAATAATGTTTTAAAGTCCAATGGGGTACCAAGTGATATGTACATAGAATCGGCACTCCTGAAAAGAAGCAGCCTACAAATTCGTTTTACTATCTAATTTGATGTTTTTGATTTAAAACTAAAATTTTATTAACACAAGAATGTTCAAAACGAATATTTTCGCTATTCTGTTTACCATGCGACTCTCGAACTACATGCCAAAATTTTTATTTTTCATTGGATTATACTGAATTCTTAAAAACCGAGTGTCCATATATATTCTTAATTCCAATATAAATCCAATTGTTTAAAATTAAATTACCACCGTTTAGTCATGATAGTTACAATAATCGCTTGTTTCGTTTCTCTTTATTATAAAGTATTTTTTGAACTGAAATAATAATGTTTTAAAGTTCAATGTGGTTTCAAGTGATTTGTATATAAAATCGGCACTCCTGAAAAGAAGCAGCCTATAAATTCGTTTTGCTATTTAATTTGATGTTTTTGATCAAAAACTAAAATTTTATTAACACAAGAATGTTCAAAACGAATATTTTCGCTATTCTGTTTACCATGCGACTCTCGAACTACATGCCAAAATTTTTATTTTTCATTGGATTATACTGAATTTTTAAAAACCGAGTGTCCATATCTATTTTTAATTCCAATATAAATCCAGTTGTTTAAAATTTGATTACCACCGTTTAGTCATGATAGTTACAATAATCGCTTGTTTCGTTTCTCTTTATTATAAAGTATTTTTTGAACTGAGATAATAATGTTTTAAAATTCAATGTGGTTCCAAGTGATTTGTATATAAAATCGGCACTCCTGAAAAGAAGCAGCCTATAAATTCGTTTTGCTATTTAATTTGATGTTTTTGATCAAAAACTAAAATTTTATTAACACAAGAATGTTCAAAACGATTATTTCCGTTATTCTGTTTTTCATGCGACCCTCGAAATAGATGCAAAAATTCTTTGTTTTCATTGGATTATACTGAATTTTTTAAAAATCGAGTTTGCATACATATTTCATATTTCATTACTAATCACATTTTTAAAATTTGATCACCACTGTTTAGTCATGATAGTTACAATAATCGCTTGTTTCGTTTCTCTTTATTATAATGTATTTTTTGAACTGAAATAATAATGTTTTAAAGTTCAATGTGGTTCCAAATGATTTGTATATAAAATCAGCACTCCTGAAAAGAAGCAGCCTATAAATTCGTTTCGCTTTTTAATTTGATGTTTTTGATCTAAAACTAAAATTTTAAAAATACAAGGAAATTCAAAACGATTATTTTTGCTATTCTGTTTATCATGCGACTCTCGAAATAGATGCAAATATTCTTTGTTTTCATTGGATTATACTGCATTTTTAAAAACCGAGTGTCCATATATATTTTTAATTCCAATATACATCCAGTTGTTTAAAATTTGATTACCACCGTTTAGTCATGATAGTTACAATAATCGCTTGTTTCGTTTCTCTTTATTATAAAGTATTTTTTGAACTGAAATAATAATGTTTTAAAGTTCAATGTGGTTCCAAGTGATTTGTATATAAAATCAGCACTCCTGAAAAGAAGCACCCTATAAATTCGTTTTGCTATTTAATTTGATGGTTTTGATCTGAAACTAAAATTTTATTAACACAAGAATGTTCAAAACGAATATTTTCGCTATTCTGTTTACCATGCGACTCTCGAAATGGACTCAAAAAATTTTTATTTTTCATTGGATTATACTGAATTTTTTAAAAATCGAGTTTCCATACATATTTTAAATTTCATTACTAACTACATTTTTGAAATTTGATTACCACCGTTTGGTCAAGATAGTCACAATAATCGCTTATTTCGTTTTCCTTTATTATATTGTATTTTTATGAACTGAAATAATAATGTTTTAAAGTCCAATGGGGTAACAAGTGATATGTACATAAAATAAGCGCTCCTGAAAAGAAGCAGCCTATAAATTCGTTTTGCTATTTAATTTGATGTTTTTGATCTAAAACTAAAATTTTAAAAATACAAGGAAGTTGAAAACGAATATTTTCGCTATTCTGTTTATCATGCGACTCTCGAAATTGATGTATGTATGTATGTATTTGCATACATATTTCATATTTCATTACTAATCACATTTTTAAAATTTGATCACCACTGTTTAGTCATGATAGTTACAATAATCGCTTGTTTCGTTTCTCTTTATTATAATGTATTTTTTGAACTGAAATAATAATGTTTTAAAGTTCAATGTGGTTCCAAATGATTTGTATATAAAATCAGCACTCCTGAAAAGAAGCAGCCTATAAATTCGTTTCGCTTTTTAATTTGATGTTTTTGATCTAAAACTAAAATTTTAAAAATACAAGGAAATTCAAAACGATTATTTTTGCTATTCTGTTTATCATGCGACTCTCGAAATAGATGGAAATATTCTTTGTTTTCATTGGATTATACTGCATTTTTAAAAACCGAGTGTCCATATATATTTTTAATTCCAATATACATCCAGTTGTTTAAAATTTGATTACCACCGTTTAGTCATGATAGTTACAATAATCGCTTGTTTCGTTTTTCTATATTATATAGTATTTTTTGAACTGAAATAATAATGTTTTAAAGTCCAATGGGGTAACAAGTGATATGTACATAAAATAAGCGCTCCTGTAAAGAAGCAGCCTATAAATTCGTTTTGCTATTTAATTTGATGTTTTTGATCTAAAACTAAAATTTTAAAAATACAAGGAAGTTGAAAACGAATATTTTCGCTATTCTGTTTATCATGCGACTCTCGAAATTGATGTAAAAATTCTTTGTTTTCATTGGAATATACAGAATTTTTTAAAAATCGAGTGTCCATATATATTTTTAATTCCAATATAAATCCAGTTGTTTAAAATTTGATTACCACCGTTTAGTCATGATAGTTACAATAATCGCTTGTTTCGTTTCTCTTTATTATAAAGTATTTTTTGAACTGAAATAATAATGTTTTAAAGTTCAATGTGGTTCCAAATGATTTGTATTTAAAATCAGCACTCCTGAAAAGAAGCAGCCTATAAATTCGTTTTGCTATTTAATTTGATGTTTTTGATCAAAAACTAAAATTTTATTAACACAAGAATGTTCAAAACGATTATTTTCGTTATTCTGTTTTTCATGCGACCCTCGAAATAGATGCAAAAATTCTTTGTTTTCATTGGATTATACTGAATTTTTTAAAAATCGAGTTTCCATACATATTTTAAATTTCATTACTAACTACATTTTTGAAATTTGATTACCACCGTTTGGTCAAGATAGTCACAATAATCGCTTATTTCGTTTTCCTTTATTATATTGTATTTTTATGAACTGGAATAATAATGTTTTAAAGTTCAATGTGGTTCCAAATGATTTGTATATAAAATAAGCGCTCCTGAAAAGAAGCAGCCTATAAATTCGTTTTGCTATTCAATTTGATGTTTTTGATCTAAAACTAAAATTTTAAAAATACAAAGAAGTTCAAAACGAATGTTTTCGCTATTCTGTTTATCATGCGACTCTCGAAATAGATGCCAAAATTTTTATTTTTCATTGGATTATACTGAATTTTTAAAAACCGAGTGTCCATATATATTTTTAATTCCAATATAAATCCAGTTGTTTAAAATTTGATTATCACCGTTTAGTCATGATAGTTACAATAATCGCTTGTTTCGTTTCTCTTTATTATAAAGTATTTTTTGAACTGAAATAATAATGTTTTAAAGTTCAATGTGGTTCCAAATGATTTGTATATAAAATCAGCACTCCTGAAAAGAAGCAGCCTATAAATTCGTTTCGCTTTTTAATTTGATGTTTTTGATCTAAAACTAAAATTTTAAAAATACAAGGAAATTCAAAACGATTATTTTTGCTATTCTGTTTATCATGCGACTCTCGAAATAGATGCAAAAAATATGTATTTTTAATTGGATTATACTGCATTTTTAAAAACCGAGTGTCCATATATATTTTTAATTCCAATATACATCCAGTTGTTTAAAATTTGATTACCACCGTTTAGTCATGATAGTTACAATAATCGCTTGTTTCGTTTTCCTTTATTATATAGTATTTTTATGAACTGGAATAATAATGTTTTAAAGTTCAATGTGGTTCCAAGTGATTTGAATATAAAATCGGCACTCCTGAAAAGAAGCAGCCTATAAATTCGTTTTGCTATTTAATTTGATGTTTTTGATCAAAAACTAAAATTTTATTAACACAAGAATGTTCAAAACGATTATTTTCGCTATTCTGTTTATCATGCGACTCTCGAAATTGATGTAAAAATTCTTTGTTTTCATTGGAATATACAGAATTTTTTAAAAATCGAGTGTCCATATATATTTTTAATTCCAATATAAATCCAGTTGTTTAAAATTTGATTACCACCGTTTAGTCATGATAGTTACAATAATCGCTTGTTTCGTTTCTCTTTATTATAAAGTATTTTTTGAACTGAAATAATAATGTTTTAAAGTTCAATGTGGTTCCAAATGATTTGTATTTAAAATCAGCACTCCTGAAAAGAAGCAGCCTATAAATTCGTTTTGCTATTTAATTTGATGTTTTTGATCAAAAACTAAAATTTTATTAACACAAGAATGTTCAAAACGATTATTTTCGTTATTCTGTTTTTCATGCGACCCTCGAAATAGATGCAAAAATTCTTTGTTTTCATTGGATTATACTGAATTTTTTAAAAATCGAGTTTGCATACATATTTCAAATTTCATTACTAATCACATTTTTAAAATTTGACCACCACTGTTTAGTCATGATAGTTACAATAATCGCTTGTTTCGTTTCTCTTTATTATAATGTATTTTTTGAACTGAAATAATAATGTTTTAAAGTTCAGTGTGGTTCCAAATGATTTGTATATAAAATCAGCACTCCTGAAAAGAAGCAGCCTATAAATTCGTTTCGCTTTTTAATTTGATGTTTTTGATCTAAAACTAAAATTTTAAAAATACAAGGAAATTCAAAACGATTATTTTTGCTATTCTGTTTATCATGCGACTCTTGAAATAGATGCAAACATTCTTTGTTTTCATTGGATTATACTGCATTTTTAAAAACCGAGTGTCCATATATATTTTTAATTCCAATATACATCCAGTTGTTTAAAATTTGATTACCACCGTTTAGTCATGATAGTTACAATAATCGCTTGTTTCGTTTGTCTTTATTATAAAGTATTTTTTGAACTGAAATAATAATGTTTTAAAGTTCAATGTGGTTCCAAGTGATTTGTATATAAAATCAGCACTCCTGAAAAGAAGCACCCTATAAATTCGTTTTGCTATTTAATTTGATGGTTTTGATCTGAAACTAAAATTTTATTAACACAAGAATGTTCAAAACGAATATTTTCGCTATTCTGTTTACCATGCGACTCTCGAAATAGACTCAAAAAATTTTTATTTTTCATTGGATTATACTGAATTTTTAAAAACCGAGTGTCCATATATATTTTTAATGCCAATATAAATCCAGTTGTTTAAAATTTGATCACCACCGTTTAGTCATGATAGTTACAATAATCGCTTGTTTCGTTTCTCTTTATTATAAAGTATTTTTTGAACTGAAATAATAATGTTTTAAAGTTCAATGTGGTTCCAAGTGATTTGTATATAAAATCAATACTCCTGAAAAGAAGCAGCCTATAAATTCGTTTTGCTATTTAATTTGATGTTTTTGATCTAAAACTAAAATTTTAAAAAAACAAGGAAGTTCAAAACGAATATTTTTGCTATTTTGTTTATCATGCGACTCTCGAAATAGACGCAAAAAATTTTTATTTTTCATTGGATTATACTGAATTTTCAAAAACCGAGTGTACCACCATTTAGTCATGATAGTTACAATAATCGCTTGTTTCGTTTGTCTATATTATATAGTATTTTTTGAACTGAAATAATAATGTTTTAAAGTCCAATGGGGTACCAAGTGATATGTACATAAAATCGGCACTCCTGAAAAGAAGCAGCCTACAAATTCGTTTTACTATCTAATTTGATGTTTTTGATTTAAAACTAAAATTTTATTAAACAAGAATGTTCAAAACGAATATTTTCGCTATTCTGTTTACCATGCGACTCTCGAACTACATGCCAAAATTTTTATTTTTCATTGGATTATACTAAATTTTTACAAACCGAGTGTCCATATCTATTTTTAATTCCAATATAAATCCAGTTGTTTAAAATTTGATTACCACCGTTTAGTCATGATAGTTACAATAATCGCTTGTTTCGTTTCTCTTTATTATAAAGTATTTTTTGAACTGAAATAATAATGTTTTAAAGTTCAATGTGGTTCCAAGTGATTTGTATATAAAATCAGCACTCCTGAAAAGAAGCACCCTATAAATTCGTTTTGCTATTTAATTTGATGGTTTTGATCTGAAACTAAAATTTTATTAACACAAGAATGTTCAAAACGAATATTTTCGCTATTCTGTTTACCATGCGACTCTCGAAATAGACTCAAAAAATTTTTATTTTTCATTGGATTATACTGAATTTTTTAAAAATCGAGTTTCCATACATATTTTAAATTTCATTACTAACTACATTTTTGAAATTTGATTACCACCGTTTGGTCAAGATAGTCACAATAATCGCTTATTTCGTTTTCCTTTATTATATTGTATTTTTATGAACTGGAATAATAATGTTTTAAAGTTCAATGTGGTTCCAAATGATTTGTATATAAAATCAGCACTCCTGAAAAGAAGCAGCCTATAAATTCGTTTCGCTTTTTAATTTGATGTTTTTGATCTAAAACTAAAATTTTAAAAATACAAGGAAATTCAAAACGATTATTTTTGCTATTCTGTTTATCATGCGACTCTCGAAATAGATGCAAATATTCTTTGTTTTCATTGGATTATACTGCATTTTTAAAAACCGAGTGTCCATATATATTTTTAATTCCAATATACATCCAGTTGTTTAAAATTTGATTACCACCGTTTAGTCATGATAGTTACAATAATCGCTTGTTTCGTTTTTCTATATTATATAGTATTTTTTGAACTGAAATAATAATGTTTTAAAGTCCAATGGGGTAACAAGTGATATGTACATAAAATAAGCGCTCCTGAAAAGAAGCAGCCTATAAATTCGTTTTGCTATTTAATTTGATGTTTTTGATCTAAAACTAAAATTTTAAAAATACAAGGAAGTTGAAAACGAATATTTTCGCTATTCTGTTTATCATGCGACTCTCGAAATAGATGTAAAAATTCTTTGTTTTCATTGGAATATACTGAATTTTTTAAAAATCGAGTGTCCATATATATTTTTAATTCCAATATAAATCCAGTTGTTTAAAATTTGATTACCACCGTTTAGTCATGATAGTTACAATAATCGCTTGTTTCGTTTCTCTTTATTATAAAGTATTTTTTGAACTGAAATAATAATGTTTTAAAGTTCAATGTGGTTCCAAGTGATTTGTATATAAAATCAGCACTCCTGAAAAGAAGCACCCTATAAATTCGTTTTGCTATTCAATTTGATGGTTTTGATCTGAAACTAAAATTTTATTAACACAAGAATGTTCAAAACGAATATTTTCGCTATTCTGTTTACCATGCGACTCTCGAAATAGACTCAAAAAATTTTTATTTTTCATTGGATTATACTGAATTTTTTAAAAATCGAGTTTCCATACATATTTTAAATTTCATTACTAACTACATTTTTGAAATTTGATTACCACCGTTTGGTCAAGATAGTCACAATAATCGCTTATTTCGTTTTCCTTTATTATATTGTATTTTTATGAACTGGAATAATAATGTTTTAAAGTTCAATGTGGTTCCAAATGATTTGTATATAAAATCAGCACTCCTGAAAAGAAGCAGCCTATAAATTCGTTTTGCTATTTAATTTGATGTTTTTGATCAAAAACTAAAATTTTATTAACACAAGAATGTTCAAAACGATTATTTTCGTTATTCTGTTTATCATGCGACTCTCGAAATAGATGTAAAAATTCTTTGTTTTCATTGGATTATACTGAATTTTTTAAAAACCGAGTGTCCATATATATTTTTAATTCCAATATACATCCAGTTGTTTAAAATTTGATTACCACCGTTTAGTCATGATAGTTACAATAATCGCTTGTTTCGTTTTTCTATATTATATAGTATTTTTTGAACTGAAATAATAATGTTTTAAAGTCCAATGGGGTAACAAGTGATATGTACATAAAATAAGCGCTCCTGAAAAGAAGCAGCCTATAAATTCGTTTCGCTTTTTAATTTGATGTTTTTGATCTAAAACTAAAATTTTAAAAATACAAGGAAATTCAAAACGATTATTTTTGCTATTCTGTTTATCATGCGACTCTCGAAATAGATGCAAATATTCTTTGTTTTCATTGGATTATACTGCATTTTTAAAAACCGAGTGTCCATATATATTTTTAATTCCAATATACATCCAGTTGTTTAAAATTTGATTACCACCGTTTAGTCATGATAGTTACAATAATCGCTTGTTTCGTTTTTCTATATTATATAGTATTTTTTGAACTGAAATAATAATGTTTTAAAGTCCAATGGGGTAACAAGTGATATGTACATAAAATAAGCGCTCCTGAAAAGAAGCAGCCTATAAATTCGTTTTGCTATTTAATTTGATGTTTTTGATCAAAAACTAAAATTTTATTAACACAAGAATGTTCAAAACGATTATTTTCGTTATTCTGTTTTTCATGCGACCCTCGAAATAGATGCAAAAATTCTTTGTTTTCATTGGATTATACTGAATTTTTTAAAAATCGAGTTTCCATACATATTTTAAATTTCATTACTAACTACATTTTTGAAATTTGATTACCACCGTTTGGTCAAGATAGTTACAATAATCGCTTGTATCGTTTGTCTATATTATATAGTATTTTTTGAACTGAAATAATAATGTTTTAAAGTCCAATGGGGTACCAAGTGATATGTACATAAAATCGGCACTCCTGAAAAGAAGCAGCCTACAAATTCGTTTTACTATCTAATTTGATGTTTTTGATTTAAAACTAAAATTTTATTAAACAAGAATGTTCAAAACGAATATTTTCGCTATTCTGTTTACCATGCGACTCTCGAACTACATGCCAAAATTTTTATTTTTCATTGGATTATACTGAATTTTTAAAAACCGAGTGTCCATATCTATTTTTAATTCCAATATAAATCCAGTTGTTTAAAATTTGATTACCACCGTTTAGTCATGATAGTTACAATAATCGCTTGTTTCGTTTCTCTTTATTATAAAGTATTTTTTGAACTGAAATAATAATGTTTTAAAGTTCAATGTGGTTCCAAGTGATTTGTATATAAAATCAGCACTCCTGAAAAGAAGCACCCTATAAATTCGTTTTGCTATTTAATTTGATGGTTTTGATCTGAAACTAAAATTTTATTAACACAAGAATGTTCAAAACGAATATTTTCGCTATTCTGTTTACCATGCGACTCTCGAAATAGACTCAAAAAATTTTTATTTTTCATTGGATTATACTGAATTTTTAAAAACCGAGTGTCCATATATATTTTTAATGCCAATATAAATCCAGTTGTTTAAAATTTGATCACCACCGTTTAGTCATGATAGTTACAATAATCGCTTGTTTCGTTTCTCTTTATTATAAAGTATTTTTTGAACTGAAATAATAATGTTTTAAAGTTCAATGTGGTTCCAAGTGATTTGTATATAAAATCAATACTCCTGAAAAGAAGCAGCCTATAAATTCGTTTTGCTATTTAATTTGATGTTTTTGATCTAAAACTAAAATTTTAAAAAAACAAGGAAGTTCAAAACGAATATTTTTGCTATTTTGTTTATCATGCGACTCTCGAAATAGACGCAAAAAATTTTTATTTTTCATTGGATTATACTGAATTTTCAAAAACCGAGTGTACCACCATTTAGTCATGATAGTTACAATAATCGCTTGTTTCGTTTGTCTATATTATATAGTATTTTTTGAACTGAAATAATAATGTTTTAAAGTCCAATGGGGTACCAAGTGATATGTACATAGAATCGGCACTCCTGAAAAGAAGCAGCCTACAAATTCGTTTTACTATCTAATTTGATGTTTTTGATTTAAAACTAAAATTTTATTAACACAAGAATGTTCAAAACGATTATTTTCGTTATTCTGTTTTTCATGCGACCCTCGAAATAGATGCAAAAATTCTTTGTTTTCATTGGATTATACTGAATTTTTTAAAAATCGAGTTTCCATACATATTTCATATTTCATTCCTAACCACATTTTTAAAATTTGATCACTACTGTTTAGTCATGATAGTTACAATAATCGCTTGTTTCGTTTCTCTTTATTATAAAGTATTTTTTGAACTGAAATAATAATGTTTTAAAGTTCAATGTGGTTCCAAGTGATATGTATATAAAATCAGCACTCCTGAAAAGAAGCAGCCTATAAATTCGTTTTGCTATTTAATTTGATGTTTTTGATCAAAAACTAAAATTTTATTAACACAAGAATGTTCAAAACGATTATTTTCGTTATTCTGTTTTTCATGCGACCCTCGAAATAGATGCAAAAATTCTTTGTTTTCATTGGATTATACTGAATTTTTTAAAAATCGAGTTTCCATACATATTTCATATTTCATTACTAACCACATTTTTAAAATTTGATCACTACTGTTTAGTCATGATAGTTACAATAATCGCTTGTTTCGTTTCTCTTTATTATAAAGTATTTTTTGAACTGAAATAATAATGTTTTAAAGTTCAATGTGGTTCCAAATGATTTGTATATAAAATCAGCACTCCTGAAAAGAAGAAGCCTATAAATTCGTTTCGCTTTTTAATTTGATGTTTTTGATCTAAAACTAAAATTTTAAAAATTCAAGGAAATTCAAAACGATTATTTTTGCTATTCTGTTTATCATGCGACTCTCGAAATAGATGCAAAAAATATTTATTTTTAATTGGATTATACTGCATTTTTAAAAACCGAGTGTCCATATATATTTTTAATTCCAATATACATCCAGTTGTTTAAAATTTGATTACCACCGTTTTCATGATAGTTACAATAATCGCTTGTTTCGTTTCTCTTTATTATAAAGTATTTTTTGAACTGAAATAATAATGTTTTAAAGTTCAGTGTGGTTCCAACTGATTTGAATATAAAATCAAAACTCCTGAAAAGAAGCAGCCTATAAATTCGTTTTGCTATTTAATTTGTTGTTTTTGATCTAAAACTAAAATTTTATTAACACAAGAATGTTCAAAACGAATATTTTCGCTATTCTGTTTACCATGCGACTCTCGAACTACATGCCAAAATTTTTATTTTTTATTGGATTATACTGAATTTTTAAAAACCGAGTGTCCATATATATTTTTAATTCCAAAGTACATCCAGTTGTTTAAAATTTGATTACCACCGTTTAGTCATGATAGTTACAATAATCGCTTGTTTCGTTTGTCTTTATTATAAAGTATTTTTTGAACTGAAATAATAATGTTTTAAAATCCAATGGGGTACCAAGTGATATGTACATAAAATAAGCACTCCTGAAAAGAAGCAGCCTATAAATTCGTTTTGCTATTTAATTTGATTCTTTTGATCTGAAACTAAAATTTTATTAACACAAGAATGTTCAAAACGAATATTTTCGCTATTCTGTTTACCATGCGACTCTCGAACTACATGCCAAAATTTTTATTTTTCATTGGATTATACTGAATTTTTAAAAACCGAGTGTCCATATATATTTTTAATTCCAATATAAATCCAGTTGTTTAAAATTTGATTACCACCGTTTAGTCATGATAGTTACAATAATCGCTTGTTTCGTTTCTCTTTATTATAAAGTATTTTTTGAACTGAAATAATAATGTTTTAAAGTTCAATGTGGTTCCAAGTGATTTGTATATAAAATCAGCACTCCTGAAAAGAAGCAGCCTATAAATTCGTTTCGCTTTTGAATTTGATGTTTTTGATCTAAAACTAAAATTTTAAAAATTCAAGGAAATTCAAAACGATTATTTTTGCTATTCTGTTTATCATGCGACTCTCGAAATAGACGCAAAACATTTGTATTTTTTATTGAACTATTCTATATTTTTAAAAACGGAGTGTCCATATATATTTTAAATTCCAAAATAAATCCAGTTGTTTAAAATTTAATAACCACCATTTAGTCATGATAGTAACAATAATCGCTTGTTTCGTTTTTCTTTATTATAAAGTATTTTTTGAACTGAAATAATAATGTTTAAAAATCCAATGGGGTACAAAGTGATATGTACATAAAATAAGCACTCCTGAAAAGAAGCAGCCTATAAATTCGTTTTGCTATTTAATTTGATGCTTTTGATCTGAAACTAAAATTTTATTAACACAAGAATGTTCAAAACGAATATTTTCGCTATTCTGTTTACCATGCGACTCTCGAACTACATGCCAAAATTTTTATTTTTCATTGGATTATACTGAATTTTTAAAAACCGAGTGTCCATATATATTTTTAATTCCAATATACATCCAGTTGTTTAAAATTTGATTACCACCGTTTAGTCATGATAGTTACAATAATCGCTTGTTTCGTTTCTCTTTATTATAAAGTATTTTTTGAACTGAAATAATAATGTTTTAAAGTTCAATGTGGTTCCAAGTGATTTGTATATAAAATCAGCACTCCTGAAAAGAAGCACCCTATAAATTCGTTTTGCTATTTAATTTGATGGTTTTGATCTGAAACTAAAATTTTATTAACACAAGAATGTTCAAAACGAATATTTTCGCTATTCTGTTTACCATGCGACTCTCGAAATAGACTCAAAAAATTTTTATTTTTCATTGGATTATACTGAATTTTTAAAAACCGAGTGTCCATATATATTTTTAATGCCAATATAAATCCAGTTGTTTAAAATTTGATCACCACCGTTTAGTCATGATAGTTACAATAATCGCTTGTTTCGTTTGTCTTTATTATAAAGTATTTTTTGAACTGAAATAATAATGTTTTAAAATCCAATGGGGTACCAAGTGATATGTACATAAAATAAGCACTCCTGAAAAGAAGCAGCCTATAAATTCGTTTTGCTATTTAATTTGATGCTTTTGATCTGAAACTAAAATTTTATTAACACAAGAATGTTCAAAACGAATATTTTCGCTATTCTGTTTACCATGCGACTCTCGAACTACATGCCAAAATTTTTATTTTTCATTGGATTATACTGAATTTTTAAAAACCGAGTGTCCATATATATTTTTAATGCCAATATAAATCCAGTTGTTTAAAATTTGATTACCACCGTTTAGTCATGATAGTTACAATAATCGCTTGTTTCGTTTCTCTTTATTATAAAGTATTTTTTGAACTGAAATAATAATGTTTTAAAGTTCAATGTGGTTCCAAGTGATTTGTATATAAAATCAGCACTCCTGAAAAGAAGCAGCCTATAAATTCGTTTCGCTTTTTAATTTGATGTTTTTGATCTAAAACTAAAATTTTAAAAAAACAAGGAAGTTCAAAACGAATATTTTTGCTATTCTGTTTATCATGCGACTCTCGAAATAGACGCAAAAAATTTTTATTTTTCATTGGATTATACTGAATTTTTAAAAACCGAGTGTACCACCATTTAGTCATGATAGTTACAATAATCGCTTGTTTCGTTTGTCTATATTATATAGTATTTTTTGAACTGAAATAATAATGTTTTAAAGTCCAATGGGGTACCAAGTGATATGTACATAAAATCGGCACTCCTGAAAAGAAGCAGCCTACAAATTCGTTTTACTATCTAATTTGATGTTTTTGATTTAAAACTAAAATTTTATTAAACAAGAATGTTCAAAACGAATATTTTCGCTATTCTGTTTACCATGCGACTCTCGAACTACATGCCAAAATTTTTATTTTTCATTGGATTATACTGAATTCTTAAAAACCGAGTGTCCATATATATTCTTAATTCCAATATAAATCCAATTGTTTAAAATTAAATTACCACCGTTTAGTCATGATAGTTACAATAATCGCTTGTTTCGTTTCTCTTTATTATAAAGTATTTTTTGAACTGAAATAATAATGTTTTAAAGTCCAATGGGGTACCAAGTAATATGTACATAAAATAAGCACTCCTGAAAAGAGGCAGCCTATAAATTCGTTTTGCTATTTAATTTGATGTTTTTGATCTAAAACTAAAATTTTAAAAATACAAGGAAGTTGAAAACGAATATTTTCGCTATTCTGTTTATCATGCGACTCTCGAAATAGATGCCAAAATTTTTACTTTTTATTGAATTATACTAAATTTTTAAAAACGGAGTGTGCATATATATTTTAAATTCCAAAATAAATCCAGTTGTTTAAAATTTGATTACCACCGTTTAGTCATGATAGTTACAATAATCGCTTGTTTCGTTTCTCTTTATTATATAGTATTTTTTGAACTGAAATAATAATGTTTTAAAGTCCAATGGGGTAACAAGTGATATGTACATAAAATAAGCGCTCCTGAAAAGAGGCAGCCTATAAATTCGTTTTGCTATTTAATTTGATGTTTTTGATCTAAATATAAAATTTTAAAAATACAAAGAAGTTCAAAACGAATATTTTCGCTATTCTGTTTATCATGCGACTCTCGAAATAGATGCCAAAATTTTTACTTTTTATTGAATTATACTAAATTTTTAAAAACGGAGTGTCCATATATATTTTAAATTCCAAAATAAATCCAGTTGTTTAAAATTTGATTACCACCGTTTAGTCATGATAGTTACAATAATCGCTTGTTTCGTTTCTCTTTATTATATAGTATTTTTTGAACTGAAATAATAATGTTTTAAAGTCCAATGGGGTAACAAGTGATATGTACATAAAATAAGCGCTCCTGAAAAGAAGCAGCCTATAAATTCGTTTTGCTATTTAATTTGATGTTTTTGATCTAAAACTAAAATTTTAAAAATACAAGGAAGTTCAAAACGAATATTTTCGCTATTCTTTTTATCATGCGACTTTCGAAATAGATGCAAAAATTCTTTGTTTTCATTGGATTATACTGAATTTTTTAAAAATCGAGATTCCATACATATTTTAAATTTCATTACTAACCACATTTTTAAAATTTGATTACCACCGTTTGGTCAAGATAGTCACAATAATCGCTTGTTTCGTTTTCCTTTATTTTATAGTATTTTTATGAACTGAAATAATAATGTTTTGAAGTTCAATGTGGTTCCAAGTGATTTGTATATAAAATCAGCACTCCTGAAAAGAGGCAGCCTATAAATTCGTTTTGCTATTTAATTTGATGTTTTTGATCTAAAACTAAAATTTTAAAAATACAAGGAAGTTGAAAACGAATATTTTCGCTATTCTGTTTATCATGCGACTCTCGAAATAGATGCAAATATTCTTTGTTTTCATTGGATTATACTAAATTTTTAAAAACGGAGTGTCCATATATATTTTAAATTCCAAAATAAATCCAGTTGTTTAAAATTTGATTACCACCGTTTAGTCATGATAGTTACAATAATCGCTTGTTTCGTTTTTCTATGTTATATTGTATTTTTATGAACTGAAATAATAATGTTTTAAAGTCCAATGGGGTTACAAGTGATATGTACATAAAATAAGCGCTCCTGAAAAGAAGCAGCCTATAAATTCGTTTTGCTTTTTAATTTGATGTTTTTAATCTAAATATAAATTTTTAAAAATACAAAGAAGTTCAAAACGAATATTTTCGCTATTCTGTTTATCATGCGACTGTCGAGATAGATGCCAAAATTTTTATTTTTCATTGGATTATACTGAATTTTTAAAAACCGAGTGTCCATATATATTTTAAATTCCAAAATAAATCCAGTTGTTTAAAATTTGATTACCACCGTTTAGTCATGATAGTTACAATAATTGCTTGTTTCGTTTCTCTTTATTATAAAGTATTTTTCGAACTGAAATAATAATGTTTTGAAGTTCAATGTGGTTCCAAATGATTTGTATATAAAATAAGCGCTCCTGAAAAGAAGCAGCCTATAAATTCGTTTTGCTATTCAATTTGATGTTTTTGATCTAAAACTAAAATTTTAAAAATACAAAGAAGTTCAAAACGAATGTTTTCGCTATTCTGTTTATCATGCGACTCTCGAAATAGATGCCAAAATTTTTACTTTTTATTGAATTATACTAAATTTTTAAAAACGGAGTGTCCATATATATTTTAAATTCCAAAATAAATCCAGTTGTTTAAAATTTGATTACCACCGTTTAGTCATGATAGTTACAATAATCGCTTGTTTCGTTTCTCTTTATTATATAGTATTTTTTGAACTGAAATAATAATGTTTTAAAGTCCAATGGGGTAACAAGTGATATGTACATAAAATAAGCGCTCCTGAAAAGAAGCAGCCTATAAATTCGTTTTGCTATTTAATTTGATGTTTTTGATCTAAAACTAAAATTTTAAAAATACAAGGAAGTTCAAAACGAATATTTTCGCTATTCTTTTTATCATGCGACTTTCGAAATAGATGCAAAAATTCTTTGTTTTCATTGGATTATACTGAATTTTTTAAAAATCGAGATTCCATACATATTTTAAATTTCATTACTAACCACATGTTTAAAATTTGATTACCACCGTTTGGTCAAGATAGTCACAATAATCGCTTGTTTCGTTTTCCTTTATTTTATAGTATTTTTATGAACTGAAATAATAATGTTTTAAAGTCCAATGTGGTTCCAAATGATTTGTATATAAAATCAGCACTTCTGAAAAGGAGCAGCCTATAAATTCGTTTTGCTATTTAATTTGATGTTTTTGATCTAAAACTAAAATTTTAAAAATACAAGGAAGTTCAAAACGATTATTTTTGCTATTCTGTTTTTCATGCGACTCTCGAAATAGATGCAAAAAATTTTTACTTTTTATTGAATTATACTAAATTTTTAAAAACGGAGTGTCCATATATATTTTAAATTCCAAAATAAATCCAGTTGTTTAAAATTTGATTACCACCGTTTAGTCATGATAGTTACAATAATCGCTTGTTTCGTTTCTCTTTATTATAAAGTATTTTTTGAACTGAAATAATAATGTTTTAAAGTCCAATGGGGTACCAAGTAATATGTACATAAAATAAGCACTCCTGAAAAGAGGCAGCCTATAAATTCGTTTTGCTATTTAATTTGATGTTTTTGATCTAAAACTAAAATTTTAAAAATACAAGGAAGTTGAAAACGAATATTTTCGCTATTCTGTTTATCATGCGACTCTCGAAATAGATGTAAAAATTCTTTGTTTTCATTGGATTATACTGAATTTTTTAAAAATCGAGTTTTCATACATATTTTAAATTTCATTACTAACTACATTTTTAAAATTTGATTACCACCGTTTGGTCAAGATAGTCACAATAATCGCTTGTTTCGTTTTCCTTTATTATATTGTATTTTTATGAACTGGAATAATAATGTTTTAAAGTTCAATGTGGTTCCAAATGATTTGTATATAAAATAAGCGTTCCTGAAAAGAAGCAGCCTATAAATTCGTTTTGCTATTTAATTTGATGTTTTTGATCGAAAACTAAAATTTTAAAAATACAAGGAAGTTCAAAACGATTATTTTTGCTATTCTGTTTTTCATGCGACTCTCGAAATAGATGCAAAAAATTTTTACTTTTTATTGAATTATACTAAATTTTTAAAAACGGAGTGTCCATATATATTTTAAATTCCAAAATAAATCCAGTTGTTTAAAATTTGATTACCACCGTTTAGTCATGATAGTTACAATAATCGCTTGTTTCGTTTCTCTTTATTATAAAGTATTTTTTGAACTGAAATAATAATGTTTTAAAGTCCAATGGGGTACCAAGTAATATGTACATAAAATAAGCACTCCTGAAAAGAGGCAGCCTATAAATTCGTTTTGCTATTTAATTTGATGTTTTTGATCTAAAACTAAAATTTTAAAAATACAAGGAAGTTGAAAACGAATATTTTCGCTATTCTGTTTATCATGCGACTCTCGAAATAGATGCCAAAATTTTTACTTTTTATTGAATTATACTAAATTTTTAAAAACGGAGTGTCCATATATATTTTAAATTCCAAAATAAATCCAGTTGTTTAAAATTTGATTACCACCGTTTAGTCATGATAGTAACAATAATTGCTTGTTTCGTTTCTCTTTATTATAAAGTATTTTTTGAACTGAAATAATAATGTTTTGAAGTTCAATGTGGTTCCAAGTGATTTGTATATAAAATCAGCACTCCTGAAAAGAGGCAGCCTATAAATTCGTTTTGCTATTTAATTTGATGTTTTTGATCTAAAACTAAAATTTTAAAAATACAAGGAAGTTGAAAACGAATATTTTCGCTATTCTGTTTATCATGCGACTCTCGAAATAGATGTAAAAATTCTTTGTTTTCATTGGATTATACTGAATTTTTTAAAAATCGAGTTTTCATACATATTTTAAATTTCATTACTAACTACATTTTTAAAATTTGATTACCACCGTTTGGTCAAGATAGTCACAATAATCGCTTGTTTCGTTTTCCTTTATTATATTGTATTTTTATGAACTGGAATAATAATGTTTTAAAGTTCAATGTGGTTCCAAATGATTTGTATATAAAATAAGCGTTCCTGAAAAGAAGCAGCCTATAAATTCGTTTTGCTATTTAATTTGATGTTTTTGATCTAAATATAAAATTTTAAAAATACAAAGAAGTTCAAAACGAATATTTTCGCTATTCTGTTTATCATGCGACTTTCGAAATAGATGCAAAAATTCTTTGTTTTCATTGGATTATACTGAATTTTTTAAAAATCGAGTTTCCATACATATTTTAAATTTCATTACTAACCACATTTTTAAAATTTGATTACCACCGTTTGGTCAAGATAGTCACAATAATCGCTTGTTTCGTTTTCCTTTATTTTATAGTATTTTTATGAACTGAAATAATAATGTTTTAAAGTCCAATGTGGTTCCAAATGATTTGTATATAAAATCAGCACTTCTGAAAAGGAGCAGCCTATAAATTCGTTTTGCTATTTAATTTGATGTTTTTGATCTAAAACTAAAATTTTAAAAATACAAGGAAGTTCAAAACGATTATTTTTGCTATTCTGTTTTTCATGCGACTCTCGAAATAGATGCAAAAAATTTTTACTTTTTATTGAATTATACTAAATTTTTAAAAACGGAGTGTCCATATATATTTTAAATTCCAAAATAGATCCAGTTGTTTAAAATTTGATTACCACCGTTTAGTCATGATAGTTACAATAATCGCTTGTTTCGTTTCTCTTTATTATAAAGTATTTTTTGAACTGAAATAATAATGTTTTAAAGTCCAATGGGGTACCAAGTAATATGTACATAAAATAAGCACTCCTGAAAAGAGGCAGCCTATAAATTCGTTTTGCTATTTAATTTGATGTTTTTGATCTAAAACTAAAATTTTAAAAATACAAGGAAGTTGAAAACGAATATTTTCGCTATTCTGTTTATCATGCGACTCTCGAAATAGATGCCAAAATTTTTACTTTTTATTGAATTATACTAAATTTTTAAAAACGGAGTGTCCATATATATTTTAAATTCCAAAATAAATCCAGTTGTTTAAAATTTGATTACCACCGTTTAGTCATGATAGTTACAATAATCGCTTGTTTCGTTTCTCTTTATTATAAAGTATTTTTTGAACTGAAATAATAATGTTTTAAAGTCCAATGGGGTACCAAGTAATATGTACATAAAATAAGCACTCCTGAAAAGAGGCAGCCTATAAATTCGTTTTGCTATTTAATTTGATGTTTTTGATCTAAAACTAAAATTTTAAAAATACAAGGAAGTTGAAAACGAATATTTTCGCTATTCTGTTTATCATGCGACTCTCGAAATAGATGCCAAAATTTTTACTTTTTATTGAATTATACTAAATTTTTAAAAACGGAGTGTCCATATATATTTTAAATTCCAAAATAAATCCAGTTGTTTAAAATTTGATTACCACCGTTTAGTCATGATAGTTACAATAATCGCTTGTTTCGTTTCTCTTTATTATAAAGTATTTTTTGAACTGAAATAATAATGTTTTAAAGTCCAATGGGGTACCAAGTAATATGTACATAAAATAAGCACTCCTGAAAAGAGGCAGCCTATAAATTCGTTTTGCTATTTAATTTGATGTTTTTGATCTAAAACTAAAATTTTAAAAATACAAGGAAGTTGAAAACGAATATTTTCGCTATTCTGTTTATCATGCGACTCTCGAAATAGATGCCAAAATTTTTACTTTTTATTGAATTATACTAAATTTTTAAAAACGGAGTGTCCATATATATTTTAAATTCCAAAATAAATCCAGTTGTTTAAAATTTGATTACCACCGTTTAGTCATGATAGTAACAATAATTGCTTGTTTCGTTTCTCTTTATTATAAAGTATTTTTTGAACTGAAATAATAATGTTTTGAAGTTCAATGTGGTTCCAAGTGATTTGTATATAAAATCAGCACTCCTGAAAAGAGGCAGCCTATAAATTCGTTTTGCTATTTAATTTGATGTTTTTGATCTAAAACTAAAATTTTAAAAATACAAGGAAGTTGAAAACGAATATTTTCGCTATTCTGTTTATCATGCGACTCTCGAAATAGATGTAAAAATTCTTTGTTTTCATTGGATTATACTGAATTTTTTAAAAATCGAGTTTTCATACATATTTTAAATTTCATTACTAACTACATTTTTAAAATTTGATTACCACCGTTTGGTCAAGATAGTCACAATAATCGCTTGTTTCGTTTTCCTTTATTATATTGTATTTTTATGAACTGAAATAATAATGTTTTAAAGTCCAATGGGGTACCAAGTAATATGTACATAAAATAAGCACTCCTGAAAAGAGGCAGCCTATAAATTCGTTTTGCTATTTAATTTGATGTTTTTGATTTAAAACTAAAATTTTAAAAATACAAGGAAGTTGAAAACGAATATTTTCGCTATTCTGTTTATCATGCGACTCTCGAAATAGATGTAAAAATTCTTTGTTTTCATTGGATTATACTGAATTTTTTAAAAATCGAGTTTCCATACATATTTTAAATTTCATTACTAACCACATTTTTAAAATTTGATTACCACCGTTTGGTCAAGATAGTCACAATAATCGCTTGTTTCGTTTTCCTTTATTTTATAGTATTTTTATGAACTGAAATAATAATGTTTTAAAGTCCAATGTGGTTCCAAATGATTTGTATATAAAATCAGCACTTCTGAAAAGGAGCAGCCTATAAATTCGTTTTGCTATTTAATTTGATGTTTTTGATCTAAAACTAAAATTTTAAAAATACAAGGAAGTTCAAAACGATTATTTTTGCTATTCTGTTTTTCATGCGACTCTCGAAATAGATGCAAAAAATTTTTACTTTTTATTGAATTATACTAAATTTTTAAAAACGGAGTGTCCATATATATTTTAAATTCCAAAATAAATCCAGTTGTTTAAAATTTGATTACCACCGTTTAGTCATGATAGTTACAATAATCGCTTGTTTCGTTTCTCTTTATTATAAAGTATTTTTTGAACTGAAATAATAATGTTTTAAAGTCCAATGGGGTACCAAGTAATATGTACATAAAATAAGCACTCCTGAAAAGAGGCAGCCTATAAATTCGTTTTGCTATTTAATTTGATGTTTTTGATCTAAAACTAAAATTTTAAAAATACAAAGAAGTTCAAAACGAATGTTTTCGCTATTCTGTTTATCATGCGACTCTCGAAATAGATGCCAAAATTTTTACTTTTTATTGAATTATACTAAATTTTTAAAAACGGAGTGTCCATATATATTTTAAATTCCAAAATAAATCCAGTTGTTTAAAATTTGATTACCACCGTTTAGTCATGATAGTTACAATAATCGCTTGTTTCGTTTCTCTTTATTATAAAGTATTTTTTGAACTGAAATAATAATGTTTTAAAGTCCAATGGGGTACCAAGTAATATGTACATAAAATAAGCACTCCTGAAAAGAGGCAGCCTATAAATTCGTTTTGCTATTCAATTTGATGTTTTTGATCTAAAACTAAAATTTTAAAAATACAAAGAAGTTCAAAACGAATGTTTTCGCTATTCTGTTTATCATGCGACTCTCGAAATAGATGCCAAAATTTTTACTTTTTATTGAATTATACTAAATTTTTAAAAACGGAGTGTCCATATCTCTGATCAAAAATAACCCGGACTCGTTCATGTACAACCCCCGCCAATATTTTAAGATGCATTTCTTTTAGTATTTATGTTTGTATACCTGTTTTTTACATTTCCTCCAAATTCGAGCTATATATGTCAATCAGTTGTTTTTTGACAGCACTTTGTTTAGGTCAAGTTTTTGCTTACTTTCGATTTTGCGATGGAAAAAATAATTGAACAAAGAATTTGTATCAAATTTTGCGTAAAAAATGAAATTAATGCTACTGAAACGCTAAAAATGTTGCAAAAATGTTATGGTGATAGTTCTCTATCGAAAACAACAACATTTGAATGGCATAGTCGTTTTAAAAATGGTCGTGAATCAGTGAAGGATGACATTCATCCTGGGCGTCCTTCAACATCAAAAACCAAAGAAAATGTTGATCTGATTAAATCAATGGTTTTGGAAAAAAGAAGATTAACGATCAGAGAGATGGTTACTGAAACAGGAATTTCATTTGGTACAATTCAAAGCATTTTAAGTGATGATTTGGGCTTGCCACGACTTGCAGCGAAATTGGTTCCTAAATCATTGAATTTTTTACAAAAACAAGAACGTGTTATTGTTGCTGAAGAGATGCTTTCCAGAGTAAATGCTGATCCTGCATTCATTCAACGGATCATTACTGGTGATGAGACGTGGGTGTACGAGTTTGATGCGTTAACAAAGCAACAATCAAGTGAATGGCGCGCTTCAGAAGAACCAAGACCCAGAAAAATTCGTCGTACTCAATCAAAGAAAAAGATTTTGCTTACCGTTTTCATCGATTATCGTGGTGTTGTGCATCATGAATTTTTACCAACAGGTCAAACAGTTAATAAGGATTATTATTTAAGCGTAATGAAGCGTTTACGAGAAGCAGTTCGTCTAAAAAGACCCGATTTGTGGCAAAATAATTCGTGGATTTTACACCACGATAACGCACCTTCTAACACAGCCGTGGTTATTCGTGAGTTTTTGACTAAAAACTCAACAAACACTATTCATCAACCACCATATTCACCGGATCTCGCACCGTGCGACTTTTTTTTGTTCAGTCGCTTAAAAAAACCACTTCGGGGAACCCGCTTTGACAGCATAGAAGCAATTAAAGACAAATCGAAGAAGGAACTTATGGCGATCCCAAAAAGTGAGTACGAAAAATGTTTCCAGGATTGGATTAAACGGTGGCACAAGTGCATTGCATCAGACGGAGAATACTTTGAAGGGGAAAAAATAAATATTAATGAATAGACTTGTACTTTGTGTTTTATTGACCAAGTCCGAATTATTTTTGATCCGGGGGTTAAATTCCAAAATAAATCCAGTTGTTTAAAATTTGATTACCACCGTTTAGTCATGATAGTAACAATAATTGCTTGTTTCGTTTCTCTTTATTATAAAGTATTTTTTGAACTGAAATAATAATGTTTTGAAGTTCAATGTGGTTCCAAGTGATTTGTATATAAAATCAGCACTCCTGAAAAGAGGCAGCCTATAAATTCGTTTTGCTATTTAATTTGATGTTTTTGATCTAAAACTAAAATTTTAAAAATACAAGGAAGTTCAAAACGAATATTTTCGCTATTCTGTTTATCATGCGACTTTCGAAATAGATGCAAAAATTCTTTGTTTTCATTGGATTATACTGAATTTTTTAAAAATCGAGTTTCCATACATATTTTAAATTTCATTACTAACCACATTTTTAAAATTTGATTACCACCGTTTGGTCAAGATAGTCACAATAATCGCTTGTTTCGTTTTCCTTTATTATATTGTATTTTTATGAACTGAAATAATAATGTTTTAAAGTCCAATGGGGTTCCAAATGATTTGTATATAAAATCAGCACTTCTGAAAAGAAGCAGCCTATAAATTCGTTTTGCTATTTAATTTGATGTTTTTGATCTAAAACTAAAATTTTAAAAATACAAGGAAGTTCAAAACGATTATTTTTGCTATTCTGTTTTTCATGCGACTCTCGAAATAGATGCAAAAAATTTTTACTTTTTATTGAATTATACTAAATTTTTAAAAACGGAGTGTCCATATATATTTTAAATTCCAAAATAAATCCAGTTGTTTAAAATTTGATTACCACCGTTTAGTCATGATAGTTACAATAATCGCTTGTTTCGTTTCTCTTTATTATAAAGTATTTTTTGAACTGAAATAATAATGTTTTAAAGTCCAATGGGGTACCAAGTAATATGTACATAAAATAAGCACTCCTGAAAAGAGGCAGCCTATAAATTCGTTTTGCTATTTAATTTGATGTTTTTGATCTAAAACTAAAATTTTAAAAATACAAGGAAGTTGAAAACGAATATTTTCGCTATTCTGTTTATCATGCGATTCTCGAAATAGATGCAAAAAATTTTTACTTTTTATTGAATTATACTAAATTTTTAAAAACGGAGTGTCCATATATATTTTAAATTCCAAAATAAATCCAGTTGTTTAAAATTTGATTACCACCGTTTAGTCATGATAGTTACAATAATCGCTTGTTTCGTTTCTCTTTATTATAAAGTATTTTTTGAACTGAAATAATAATGTTTTAAAGTCCAATGGGGTACCAAGTAATATGTACATAAAATAAGCACTCCTGAAAAGAGGCAGCCTATAAATTCGTTTTGCTATTTAATTTGATGTTTTTGATCTAAAACTAAAATTTTAAAAATACAAGGAAGTTGAAAACGAATATTTTCGCTATTCTGTTTATCATGCGACTCTCGAAATAGATGCCAAAATTTTTACTTTTTATTGAATTATACTAAATTTTTAAAAACGGAGTGTCCATATATATTTTAAATTCCAAAATAAATCCAGTTGTTTAAAATTTGATTACCACCGTTTAGTCATGATAGTAACAATAATTGCTTGTTTCGTTTCTCTTTATTATAAAGTATTTTTTGAACTGAAATAATAATGTTTTGAAGTTCAATGTGGTTCCAAGTGATTTGTATATAAAATCAGCACTCCTGAAAAGTGGCAGCCTATAAATTCGTTTTGCTATTTAATTTGATGTTTTTGATCTAAAACTAAAATTTTAAAAATACAAGGAAGTTGAAAACGAATATTTTCGCTATTCTGTTTATCATGCGACTCTCGAAATAGATGTAAAAATTCTTTGTTTTCATTGGATTATACTGAATTTTTTAAAAATCGAGTTTTCATACATATTTTAAATTTCATTACTAACTACATTTTTAAAATTTGATTACCACCGTTTGGTCAAGATAGTCACAATAATCGCTTGTTTCGTTTTCCTTTATTATATTGTATTTTTATGAACTGGAATAATAATGTTTTAAAGTTCAATGTGGTTCCAAATGATTTGTATATAAAATAAGCGTTCCTGAAAAGAAGCAGCCTATAAATTCGTTTTGCTATTTAATTTGATGTTTTTGATCTAAATATAAAATTTTAAAAATACAAAGAAGTTCAAAACGAATATTTTCGCTATTCTGTTTATCATGCGACTCTCGAAATAGATGCCAAAATTTTTACTTTTTATTGAATTATACTAAATTTTTAAAAACGGAGTGTCCATATATATTTTAAATTCCAAAATAAATCCAGTTGTTTAAAATTTGATTACCACCGTTTAGTCATGATAGTTACAATAATCGCTTGTTTCGTTTCTCTTTATTATATAGTATTTTTTGAACTGAAATAATAATGTTTTAAAGTCCAATGGGGTAACAAGTGATATGTACATAAAATAAGCGCTCCTGAAAAGAAGCAGCCTATAAATTCGTTTTGCTATTTAATTTGATGTTTTTGATCTAAAACTAAAATTTTAAAAATACAAGGAAGTTCAAAACGAATATTTTCGCTATTCTGTTTATCATGCGACTTTCGAAATAGATGCAAAAATTCTTTGTTTTCATTGGATTATACTGAATTTTTTAAAAATCGAGTTTCCATACATATTTTAAATTTCATTACTAACCACATTTTTAAAATTTGATTACCACCGTTTGGTCAAGATAGTCACAATAATCGCTTGTTTCGTTTTCCTTTATTTTATAGTATTTTTATGAACTGAAATAATAATGTTTTAAAGTCCAATGTGGTTCCAAATGATTTGTATATAAAATCAGCACTTCTGAAAAGGAGCAGCCTATAAATTCGTTTTGCTATTTAATTTGATGTTTTTGATCTAAAACTAAAATTTTAAAAATACAAGGAAGTTCAAAACGATTATTTTTGCTATTCTGTTTTTCATGCGACTCTCGAAATAGATGCAAAAAATTTTTACTTTTTATTGAATTATACTAAATTTTTAAAAACGGAGTGTCCATATATATTTTAAATTCCAAAATAAATCCAGTTGTTTAAAATTTGATTACCACCGTTTAGTCATGATAGTTACAATAATCGCTTGTTTCGTTTCTCTTTATTATAAAGTATTTTTTGAACTGAAATAATAATGTTTTAAAGTCCAATGGGGTACCAAGTAATATGTACATAAAATAAGCACTCCTGAAAAGAGGCAGCCTATAAATTCGTTTTGCTATTTAATTTGATGTTTTTGATCTAAAACTAAAATTTTAAAAATACAAGGAAGTTCAAAACGAATATTTTCGCTATTCTGTTTATCATGCGACTCTCGAAATAGATGCAAATATTCTTTGTTTTCATTGGATTATACTAAATTTTTAAAAACGGAGTGTCCATATATATTTTAAATTCCAAAATAAATCCAGTTGTTTAAAATTTGATTACCACCGTTTAGTCATGATAGTTACAATAATCGCTTGTTTCGTTTTTCTATATTATATAGTATTTTTTGAACTGAAATAATAATGTTTTAAAGTCCAATGGGGTAACAAGTGATATGTACATAAAATAAGCGCTCCTGAAAAGAAGCAGCCTATAAATTCGTTTTGCTATTTAATTTGATGTTTTTGATCTAAAACTAAAATTTTAAAAATACAAGGAAGTTGAAAACGAATACTTTCGCTATTCTGTTTATCATGCGACTCTCGAAATAGATGTAAAAATTCTTTGTTTCCATTGGATTATACTGAATTTTTTAAAAATCGAGTTTTCATACATATTTTAAATTTCATTACTAACTACATTTTTAAAATTTGATTACCACCGTTTGGTCAAGATAGTCACAATAATCGCTTGTTTCGTTTTCCTTTATTATATTGTATTTTTATGAACTGGAATAATAATGTTTTAAAGTTCAATGTGGTTCCAAATGATTTGTATATAAAATAAGCGTTCCTGAAAAGAAGCAGCCTATAAATTCGTTTTGCTATTTAATTTGATGTTTTTAATCTAAATATAAAATTTTAAAAATACAAAGAAGTTCAAAACGAATATTTTCGCTATTCTGTTTATCATGCGACTCTCGAAATAGATGCCAAAATTTTTATTTTTCATTGGATTATACTGAATTTTTAAAAACCGAGTGTCCATATATATATAAAATTCCAAAATAAATCCAGTTGTATTTTTAAAATTTTAGTTTTAGATCAAAAACATCAAATTAAATAGCAAAACGAATTTGATTACCACCGTTTAGTCATGATAGTAACAATAATTGCTTGTTTCGTTTCTCTTTATTATAAAGTATTTTTTGAACTGAAATAATAATGTTTTGAAGTTCAATGTGGTTCCAAGTGATTTGTATATAAAATCAGCACTCCTGAAAAGAGGCAGCCTATAAATCCGTTTTGCTATTTAATTTGATGTTTTTGATCTAAAACTAAAATTTTAAAAATATAAGGAAGTTCAAAACGAATATTTTCGCTATTCTGTTTATCATGCGACTCTCGAAATAGATCCAAAAATTCTTTGTTTTCATTGGATTATACTGAATTTTTTAAAAATCGAGTTTCCATACATATTTTAAATTTCATTACTAACCACATTTTTAAAATTTGATTACCACCGTTTGGTCAAGATAGTCACAATAATCGCTTGTTTCGTTTTCCTTTATTATATTGTATTTTTATGAACTGAAATAATAATGTTTTAAAGTCCAATGGGGTTACAAGTGATATGTACATAAAATAAGCGCTCCTGAAAAGAAGCAGCCTATAAATTCGTTTTGCTTTTTAATTTGATGTTTTTAATCTAAATATAAAATTTTAAAAATACAAAGAAGTTCAAAACGAATATTTTCGCTATTCTGTTTATCATGCGACTGTCGAGATAGATGCCAAAATTTTTATTTTTCATTGGATTATACTGAATTTTTAAAAACCGAGTGTCCATATATATTTTAAATTCCAAAATAAATCCAGTTGTTTAAAATTTGATTACCACCGTTTAGTCATGATAGTTACAATAATTGCTTGTTTCGTTTCTCTTTATTATAAAGTATTTTTCGAACTGAAATAATAATGTTTTGAAGTTCAATGTGGTTCCAAATGATTTGTATATAAAATAAGCGCTCCTGAAAAGAAGCAGCCTATAAATTCGTTTTGCTATTCAATTTGATGTTTTTGATCTAAAACTAAAATTTTAAAAATACAAAGAAGTTCAAAACGAATGTTTTCGCTATTCTGTTTATCATGCGACTCTCGAAATAGATGCCAAAATTTTTACTTTTTATTGAATTATACTAAATTTTTAAAAACGGAGTGTCCATATATATTTTAAATTCCAAAATAAATCCAGTTGTTTAAAATTTGATTACCACCGTTTAGTCATGATAGTAACAATAATTGCTTGTTTCGTTTCTCTTTATTATAAAGTATTTTTTGAACTGAAATAATAATGTTTTGAAGTTCAATGTGGTTCCAAGTGATTTGTATATAAAATCAGCACTCCTGAAAAGAGGCAGCCTATAAATTCGTTTTGCTATTTAATTTGATGTTTTTGATCTAAAACTAAAATTTTAAAAATACAAGGAAGTTCAAAACGAATATTCTTTGTTTTCATTGGATTATACTAAATTTTTAAAAACGGAGTGTCCATATATATTTTAAATTCCAAAATAAATCCAGTTGTTTAAAATTTGATTACCACCGTTTAGTCATGATAGTTACAATAATCGCTTGTTTCGTTTTTCTATATTATATAGTATTTTTTGAACTGAAATAATAATGTTTTAAAGTCCAATGGGGTAACAGGTGATATGTACATAAAATAAGCGCTCCTGAAAAGAAGCAGCCTATAAATTCGTTTTGCTATTTAATTTGATGTTTTTGATCTAAAACTAAAATTTTAAAAATACAAGGAAGTTGAAAACGAATATTTTCGCTATTCTGTTTATCATGCGACTCTCGAAATAGATGTAAAAATTCTTTGTTTTCATTGGATTATACTGAATTTTTTAAAAATCGAGTTTTCATACATATTTTAAATTTCATTACTAACTACATTTTTAAAATTTGATTACCACCGTTTGGTCAAGATAGTCACAATAATCGCTTGTTTCGTTTTCCTTTATTATATTGTATTTTTATGAACTGGAATAATAATGTTTTAAAGTTCAATGTGGTTCCAAATGATTTGTATATAAAATAAGCGTTCCTGAAAAGAAGCAGCCTATAAATTCGTTTTGCTATTTAATTTGATGTTTTTGATCTAAATATAAAATTTTAAAAATACAAAGAAGTTCAAAACGAATATTTTCGCTATTCTGTTTATCATGCGACTCTCGAAATAGATGCCAAAATTTTTATTTTTCATTGGATTATACTGAATTTTTAAAAACCGAGTGTCCATATATATTTTAAATTCCAAAATAAATCCAGTTGTATTTTTAAAATTTTAGTTTTAGATCAAAAACATCAAATTAAATAGCAAAACGAATTTGATTACCACCGTTTAGTCATGATAGTAACAATAATTGCTTGTTTCGTTTCTCTTTATTATAAAGTATTTTTCGAACTGAAATAATAATGTTTTGAAGTTCAATGTGGTTCCAAGTGATTTGTATATAAAATCAGCACTCCTGAAAAGAGGCAGCCTATAAATCCGTTTTGCTATTTAATTTGATGTTTTTGATCTAAAACTAAAATTTTAAAAATACAAGGAAGTTCAAAACGAATATTCTTTGTTTTCATTGGATTATACTAAATTTTTAAAAACGGAGTGTCCATATATATTTTAAATTCCAAAATAAATCCAGTTGTTTAAAATTTGATTACCACCGTTTAGTCATGATAGTTACAATAATCGCTTGTTTCGTTTTTCTATATTATATAGTATTTTTTGAACTGAAATAATAATGTTTTAAAGTCCAATGGGGTAACAGGTGATATGTACATAAAATAAGCGCTCCTGAAAAGAAGCAGCCTATAAATTCGTTTTGCTATTTAATTTGATGTTTTTGATCTAAAACTAAAATTTTAAAAATACAAGGAAGTTCAAAACGAATATTTTCGCTATTCTGTTTATCATGCGACTCTCGAAATAGATGCAAATATTCTTTGTTTTCATTGGATTATACTAAATTTTTAAAAACGGAGTGTCCATATATATTTTAAATTCCAAAATAAATCCAGTTGTTTGAAATTTGATTACCACCGTTTAGTCATGATAGTTACAATAATCGCTTGTTTCGTTTTCTATATTATATAGTATTTTTTGAACTGAAATAATAATGTTTTAAAGTCCAATGGGGTAACAAGTGATATGTACATAAAATAAGCGCTCCTGAAAAGAAGCAGCCTATAAATTCGTTTTGCTATTTAATTTGATGTTTTTGATCTAAAACTAAAATTTTAAAAATACAAGGAAGTTGAAAACGAATATTTTCGCTATTCTGTTTATCATGCGACTCTCGAAATAGATGTAAAAATTCTTTGTTTTCATTGGATTATACTGAATTTTTTAAAAATCGAGTTTTCATACATATTTTAAATTTCATTACTAACTACATTTTTAAAATTTGATTACCACCGTTTGGTCAAGATAGTTACAATAATTGCTTGTTTCGTTTCTCTTTATTATAAAGTATTTTTTGAACTGAAATAATAATGTTTTGAAGTTCAATGTGGTTCCAAGTGATTTGTATATAAAATCAGCACTCCTGAAAAGAAGCAGCCTATAAATCCGTTTTGCTATTTAATTTGATGTTTTTGATCTAAAACTAAAATTTTAAAAATACAAGGAAGTTGAAAACGAATATTTTCGCTATTCTGTTTATCATGCGACTCTCGAAATAGATGTAAAAATTCTTTGTTTTCATTGGATTATACTGAATTTTTTAAAAATCGAGTTTTCATACATATTTTAAATTTCATTACTAACTACATTTTTAAAATTTGATTACCACCGTTTGGTCAAGATAGTCACAATAATCGCTTGTTTCGTTTTCCTTTATTATATTGTATTTTTATGAACTGGAATAATAATGTTTTAAAGTTCAATGTGGTTCCAAATGATTTGTATATAAAATAAGCGTTCCTGAAAAGAAGCAGCCTATAAATTCGTTTTGCTATTCAATTTGATGTTTTTGATCTAAAACTAAAATTTTAAAAATACAAAGAAGTTCAAAACGAATGTTTTCGCTATTCTGTTTATCATGCGACTCTCGAAATAGATGCCAAAATTTTTATTTTTCATTGGATTATACTGAATTTTTAAAAACCGAGTGTCCATATATATTTTAAATTCCAAAATAAATCCAGTTGTATTTTTAAAATTTTAGTTTTAGATCAAAAACATCAAATTAAATAGCAAAACGAATTTGATTACCACCGTTTAGTCATGATAGTAACAATAATTGCTTGTTTCGTTTCTCTTTATTATAAAGTATTTTTTGAACTGAAATAATAATGTTTTGAAGTTCAATGTGGTTCCAAGTGATTTGTATATAAAATCAGCACTCCTGAAAAGAGGCAGCCTATAAATCCGTTTTGCTATTTAATTTGATGTTTTTGATCTAAAACTAAAACTTTAAAAATATAAGGAAGTTCAAAACGAATATTTTCGCTATTCTGTTTATCATGCGACTCTCGAAATAGATGCAAAAATTCTTTGTTTTCATTGGATTATACTGAATTTTTTAAAAATCGAGTTTCCATACATATTTTAAATTTCATTACTAACCACATTTTTAAAATTTGATTACCACCGTTTGGTCAAGATAGTCACAATAATCGCTTGTTTCGTTTTTCTTTATTATATTGTATTTTTATGAACTGAAATAATAATGTTTTAAAGTCCAATGGGGTTACAAGTGATATGTACATAAAATAAGCGCTCCTGAAAAGAAGCAGCCTATAAATTCGTTTTGCTTTTTAATTTGATGTTTTTAATCTAAATATAAAATTTTAAAAATACAAAGAAGTTCAAAACGAATATTTTCGCTATTCTGTTTATCATGCGACTGTCGAGATAGATGCCAAAATTTTTATTTTTCATTGGATTATACTGAATTTTTAAAAACCGAGTGTCCATATATATTTTAAATTCCAAAATAAATCCAGTTGTTTAAAATTTGATTACCACCGTTTAGTCATGATAGTAACAATAATTGCTTGTTTCGTTTCTCTTTATTATAAAGTATTTTTTGAACTGAAATAATAATGTTTTGAAGTTCAATGTGGTTCCAAGTGATTTGTATATAAAATCAGCACTCCTGAAAAGAGGCAGCCTATAAATTCGTTTTGCTATTTAATTTGATGTTTTTGATCTAAAACTAAAATTTTAAAAATACAAGGAAGTTCAAAACGAATATTTTCGCTATTCTGTTTATCATGCGACTTTCGAAATAGATGCAAATATTGTTTGTTTTCATTGGATTATACTGAATTTTTTAAAAATCGAGTGTCCATATATATTTTAAATTCCAAAATAAATCCAGTTGTTTAAAATTTGATTAACACCGTTTAGTCATGATAGTTACAATAATCGCTTGTTTCGTTTTTGTATATTATATAGTATTTTTTGAACTGAAATAATAATGTTTTAAAGTCCAATGGGGTAACAAGTGATATGTACATAAAATAAGCGCTCCTGAAAAGAAGCAGCCTATAAATTCGTTTTGCTATTTAATTTGATGTTTTTGATCTAAAACTAAAACTTTAAAAATACAAGAAAGTTCAAAACGAATATTTTCGCTATTCTGTTTATCATGCGACTTTCGAAATAGATGCAAAAATTCTTTGTTTTCATTGGATTATACTGAATTGTTTAAAAATCGAGTTTCCATACATATTTTAAATTTCATTACTAACCACATTTTTAAAATTTGATTACCACCGTTTGGTCAAGATAGTCACAATAATCGCTTGTTTCGTTTTCCTTTATTTTATAGTATTTTTATGAACTGAAATAATAATGTTTTAAAGTCCAATGTGGTTCCAAATGATTTGTATATAAAATCAGCACTTCTGAAAAGGAGCAGCCTATAAATTCGTTTTGCTATTTAATTTGATGTTTTTGATCTAAAACTAAAATTTTAAAAATACAAGGAAGTTCAAAACGAATATTTTCGCTATTCTGTTTATCATGCGACTCTCGAAATAGATGCAAATATTCTTTGTTCTCATTGGATTATACTAAATTTTTAAAAACGGAGTGTCCATATATATTTTAAATTCCAAAATAAATCCAGTTGTTTAAAATTTGATTACCACCGTTTAGTCATGATAGTTACAATAATCGCTTGTTTCGTTTTTCTATATTATATAGTATTTTTTGAACTGAAATAATAATGTTTTAAAGTCCAATGGGGTAACAAGTGATATGTACATAAAATAAGCGCGCCTGAAAAGAAGCAGCCTATAAATTCGTTTTGCTATTTAATTTGATGTTTTTGATCTAAAACTAAAACTTTAAAAATACAAAGAAGTTCAAAACGAATATTTTCGCTATTCTGTTTATCATGCGACTCTCGAAATAGATGTAAAAATTCTTTGTTTTCATTGGATTATACTGAATTTTTTAAAAATCGACTTTTCATACATATTTTAAATTTCATTACTAACTACATTTTTAAAATTTGATTACCACCGTTTGGTCAAGATAGTCACAATAATCGCTTGTTTCGTTTTCCTTTATTATATTGTATTTTTATGAACTGGAATAATAATGTTTTAAAGTCCAATGTGGTTCCAAATGATTTGTATATAAAATCAGCACTTCTGAAAAGAAGCAGCCTATAAATTCGTTTTGCTATTTAATTTGATGTTTTTGATCTAAATATAAAATTTTAAAAATACAAAGAAGTTCAAAACGAATATTTTCGCTATTCTGTTTATCATGCGACTCTCGAAATAGATGCCAAAATTTTTATTTTTCATTGGATTATACTGAATTTTTAAAAACCGAGTGTCCATATATATTTTAAATTCAAAAATAAATCCAGTTGTTTAAAATTTGATTATCACCGTTTAGTCATGATAGTAACAATAATTGCTTGTTTCGTTTCTCTTTATTATAAAGTATTTTTTGAACTGAAATAATAATGTTTTGAAGTTCAATGTGGTTCCAAGTGATTTGTATATAAAATCAGCACTCCTGAAAAGAGGCAGCCTATAAATCCGTTTTGCTATTTAATTTGATGTTTTTGATCTAAAACTAAAATTTTAAAAATATAAGGAAGTTCAAAACGAATATTTTCGCTATTCTGTTTATCATGCGACTCTCGAAATAGATGCAAAAATTCTTTGTTTTCATTGGATTATACTGAATTTTTAAAAACCGAGTGTCCATATATATTTTAAATTCCAAAATAAATCCAGTTGTTTAAAATTTGATTACCACCGTTTAGTCATGATAGTTACAATAATCGCTTGTTTCGTTTTTCTATATTATATAGTATATTTTGAACTGAAATAATAATGTTTTAAAGTCCAATGGGGTAACAAGTGATATGTACATAAAATAAGCGCTCCTGAAAAGAAGCAGCCTATAAATTCGTTTTGCTTTTTGATTTGATGTTGTTAATCTAAACTAAAATTTTAAAAATACAAAGAAGTTCAAAACGAATATTTTCGCTATTCTGTTTATCATGCGACTGTCGAGATAGATGCCAAAATTTTTATTTTTCATTGGATTATACTGAATTTTTAAAAACCGAGTGTCCATATATATTTTAAATTCCAAAATAAATCCAGTTGTTTAAAATTTGATTACCACCGTTTAGTCATGATAGTTACAATAATCGCTTGTTTCGTTTTTCTATATTATATAGTATATTTTGAACTGAAATAATAATGTTTTAAAGTCCAATGGGGTAACAAGTGATATGTACATAAAATAAGCGCTCCTGAAAAGAAGCAGCCTATAAATTCGTTTTGCTTTTTGATTTGATGTTGTTAATCTAAACTAAAATTTTAAAAATACAAAGAAGTTCAAAACGAATATTTTCGCTATTCTGTTTATCATGCGACTCTCGAAATAGATGCCAAAATTTTTATTTTTCATTGGATTATACTGAATTTGTAAAAACCGAGTTTCCATACATATTTTAAATATCATTACTAACCACATTTTTAAAATTTGATTACCACCGTTTGGTCAAGATAGTCACAATAATCGCTTGTTTCGTTTTCCTTTATTATATTGTATTTTTATGAACTGAAATAATAATGTTTTAAAGTCCAATGGGGTTACAAGTGATATGTACATAAAATAAGCGCTCCTGAAAAGAAGCAGCCTATAAATTCGTTTTGCTTTTTAATTTGATGTTTTTAATCTAAATATAAAATTTTAAAAATACAAAGAAGTTCAAAACGAATATTTTCGCTATTCTGTTTATCATGCGACTGTCGAGATAGATGCCAAAATTTTTATTTTTCATTGGATTATACTGAATTTTTAAAAACCGAGTGTCCATATATATTTTAAATTCCAAAATAAATCCAGTTGTTTAAAATTTGATTACCACCGTTTAGTCATGATAGTTACAATAATCGCTTGTTTCGTTTTTCTATATTATATAGTATATTTTGAACTGAAATAATAATGTTTTAAAGTCCAATGGGGTAACAAGTGATATGTACATAAAATAAGCGCTCCTGAAAAGAAGCAGCCTATAAATTCGTTTTGCTTTTTGATTTGATGTTGTTAATCTAAACTAAAATTTTAAAAATACAAAGAAGTTCAAAACGAATATTTTCGCTATTCTGTTTATCATGCGACTCTCGAAATAGATGCCAAAATTTTTATTTTTCATTGGATTATACTGAATTTGTAAAAACCGAGTGTCCATATATATTTTAAATTCCAAAATAAATCCAGTTGTTTAAAATTTGATTACCACCGTTTGGTCAAGATAGTCACAATAATCGCTTGTTTCGTTTCTCTTTATTATAAAGTATTTTTTGAACTGAAATAATAATGTTTTAAAGTCCAATGGGGTTACAAGCGATTTGTATATAAAATCAGCACTCCTGAAAAGAAGCAGCCTATAAATCCGTTTTGCTATTTAATTTGATGTTTTTGATCTAAAACTAAAATTTTAAAAATATAAGGAAGTTCAAAACGAATATTTTCGCTATTCTGTTTATCATGCGACTCTCGAAATAGATGTAAAAATTCTTTGTTTTCATTGGATTATACTGAATTTTTTAAAAATCGATTTTCCATACATATTTTAAATTGCATTACTAACCACATTTTTCAAATTTGATTACCACCGTTTGGTCAAGATAATCACAATAATCGCTTGTTTCGTTTTCCTTTATTATATTGTATTTTTATGAACTGAAATAATAATGTTTTAAAGTCCAATGGGGTAACAAGTGATATGTAATAAAATAAGCGCTCCTGAAAAGAAGCAGCCAATAAATTCGTTTTGCTTTTTAATTTGATGTTTTTAATCTAAAACTAAAATTTTAAAAATACAAAGAAGTTCAAAACGAATATTTTCGCTATTCTGTTTATCATGCGACTCTCGAAATAGATGCCAAAATTTTTATTTTTCATTGGATTATACTGAATTTTTAAAAACGGAGTGTCCATATATATTTTTAATTCCAATATAAATCCAGTTGTTTAAAATTTGATTACCACCGTTTAGTCATGATAGTTACAATAATCGCTTGTTTCGTTTCTCTTTATTATAAAGTACATATTTTTTGAACTGAAATAATAATGTTTTAAAAGCCAATGGGGTACCAAGTGATATGTACATAAAATAAGCGCTCCTGAAAAGAAGCAGTATATAAATTCGTTTTGCTTTTTAATTTGATGTTTTTAATCTAAAACTAAAATTTTAAAAATACAAAGAAGTTCAAAACGAATATTTTCGCTATTCTGTTTATCATGCGACTCTCGAAATAGATGCCAAAATTTTTATTTTTCATTGGATTATACTGAATTTTTAAAAACGGAGTGTCCATATATATTTTTAATTCCAATATAAATCCAGTTGTTTAAAATTTGATTACCACCGTTTAGTCATGATAGTTACAATAATCGCTTGTTTCGTTTCTCTTTATTATAAAGTACATATTTTTTGAACTGAAATAATAATGTTTTAAAAGCCAATGGGGTACCAAGTGATATGTACATAAAATAAGCGCTCCTGAAAAGAAGCAGTATATAAATTCGTTTTGCTTTTTAATTTGATGTTTTTAATCTAAAACTAAAATTTTAAAAATACAAGGAAGTTCAAAACGAATATTTTCGCTATTCTGTTTATCATGCGACTCTCGAAATAGATGCCAAAATTTTTATTTTTCATTGGATTATACTGAATTTTTAAAAACCGAGTGTCCATATATATTTTAAATTCCAAAATAAATCCAGTTGTTTAAAATTTGATTACCACCGTTTAGTCATGATAGTTACAATAATCGCTTGTTTCGTTTTTCTATATTATATAGTATATTTTGAACTGAAATAATAATGTTTTAAAGTCCAATGGGGTAACAAGTGATATGTACATAAAATAAGCGCTCCTGAAAAGAAGCAGCCTATAAATTCGTTTTGCTTTTTGATTTGATGTTGTTAATCTAAACTAAAATTTTAAAAATACAAAGAAGTTCAAAACGAATATTTTCGCTATTCTGTTTATCATGCGACTGTCGAGATAGATGCCAAAATTTTTATTTTTCATTGGATTATACTGAATTTTTAAAAACCGAGTGTCCATATATATTTTAAATTCCAAAATAAATCCAGTTGTTTAAAATTTGATTACCACCGTTTAGTCATGATAGTTACAATAATCGCTTGTTTCGTTTTTCTATATTATATAGTATATTTTGAACTGAAATAATAATGTTTTAAAGTCCAATGGGGTAACAAGTGATATGTACATAAAATAAGCGCTCCTGAAAAGAAGCAGCCTATAAATTCGTTTTGCTTTTTGATTTGATGTTGTTAATCTAAACTAAAATTTTAAAAATACAAAGAAGTTCAAAACGAATATTTTCGCTATTCTGTTTATCATGCGACTGTCGAGATAGATGCCAAAATTTTTATTTTTCATTGGATTATACTGAATTTTTAAAAACCGAGTGTCCATATATATTTTAAATTCCAAAATAAATCCAGTTGTTTAAAATTTGATTACCACCGTTTAGTCATGATAGTTACAATAATCGCTTGTTTCGTTTTTCTATATTATATAGTATATTTTGAACTGAAATAATAATGTTTTAAAGTCCAATGGGGTAACAAGTGATATGTACATAAAATAAGCGCTCCTGAAAAGAAGCAGCCTATAAATTCGTTTTGCTTTTTGATTTGATGTTGTTAATCTAAACTAAAATTTTAAAAATACAAAGAAGTTCAAAACGAATATTTTCGCTATTCTGTTTATCATGCGACTCTCGAAATAGATGCCAAAATTTTTATTTTTCATTGGATTATACTGAATTTGTAAAAACCGAGTTTCCATACATATTTTAAATATCATTACTAACCACATTTTTAAAATTTGATTACCACCGTTTGGTCAAGATAGTCACAATAATCGCTTGTTTCGTTTTCCTTTATTATATTGTATTTTTATGAACTGAAATAATAATGTTTTAAAGTCCAATGGGGTTACAAGTGATATGTACATAAAATAAGCGCTCCTGAAAAGAAGCAGCCTATAAATTCGTTTTGCTTTTTAATTTGATGTTTTTAATCTAAATATAAAATTTTAAAAATACAAAGAAGTTCAAAACGAATATTTTCGCTATTCTGTTTATCATGCGACTGTCGAGATAGATGCCAAAATTTTTATTTTTCATTGGATTATACTGAATTTTTAAAAACCGAGTGTCCATATATATTTTAAATTCCAAAATAAATCCAGTTGTTTAAAATTTGATTACCACCGTTTAGTCATGATAGTTACAATAATCGCTTGTTTCGTTTTTCTATATTATATAGTATATTTTGAACTGAAATAATAATGTTTTAAAGTCCAATGGGGTAACAAGTGATATGTACATAAAATAAGCGCTCCTGAAAAGAAGCAGCCTATAAATTCGTTTTGCTTTTTGATTTGATGTTGTTAATCTAAACTAAAATTTTAAAAATACAAAGAAGTTCAAAACGAATATTTTCGCTATTCTGTTTATCATGCGACTCTCGAAATAGATGCCAAAATTTTTATTTTTCATTGGATTATACTGAATTTGTAAAAACCGAGTGTCCATATATATTTTAAATTCCAAAATAAATCCAGTTGTTTAAAATTTGATTACCACCGTTTGGTCAAGATAGTCACAATAATCGCTTGTTTCGTTTCTCTTTATTATAAAGTATTTTTTGAACTGAAATAATAATGTTTTAAAGTCCAATGGGGTTACAAGCGATTTGTATATAAAATCAGCACTCCTGAAAAGAAGCAGCCTATAAATCCGTTTTGCTATTTAATTTGATGTTTTTGATCTAAAACTAAAATTTTAAAAATATAAGGAAGTTCAAAACGAATATTTTCGCTATTCTGTTTATCATGCGACTCTCGAAATAGATGTAAAAATTCTTTGTTTTCATTGGATTATACTGAATTTTTTAAAAATCGATTTTCCATACATATTTTAAATTGCATTACTAACCACATTTTTCAAATTTGATTACCACCGTTTGGTCAAGATAATCACAATAATCGCTTGTTTCGTTTTCCTTTATTATATTGTATTTTTATGAACTGAAATAATAATGTTTTAAAGTCCAATGGGGTAACAAGTGATATGTAATAAAATAAGCGCTCCTGAAAAGAAGCAGCCAATAAATTCGTTTTGCTTTTTAATTTGATGTTTTTAATCTAAAACTAAAATTTTAAAAATACAAAGAAGTTCAAAACGAATATTTTCGCTATTCTGTTTATCATGCGACTCTCGAAATAGATGCCAAAATTTTTATTTTTCATTGGATTATACTGAATTTTTAAAAACGGAGTGTCCATATATATTTTTAATTCCAATATAAATCCAGTTGTTTAAAATTTGATTACCACCGTTTAGTCATGATAGTTACAATAATCGCTTGTTTCGTTTCTCTTTATTATAAAGTACATATTTTTTGAACTGAAATAATAATGTTTTAAAAGCCAATGGGGTACCAAGTGATATGTACATAAAATAAGCGCTCCTGAAAAGAAGCAGTATATAAATTCGTTTTGCTTTTTAATTTGATGTTTTTAATCTAAAACTAAAATTTTAAAAATACAAAGAAGTTCAAAACGAATATTTTCGCTATTCTGTTTATCATGCGACTCTCGAAATAGATGCCAAAATTTTTATTTTTCATTGGATTATACTGAATTTTTAAAAACGGAGTGTCCATATATATTTTTAATTCCAATATAAATCCAGTTGTTTAAAATTTGATTACCACCGTTTAGTCATGATAGTTACAATAATCGCTTGTTTCGTTTCTCTTTATTATAAAGTACATATTTTTTGAACTGAAATAATAATGTTTTAAAAGCCAATGGGGTACCAAGTGATATGTACATAAAATAAGCGCTCCTGAAAAGAAGCAGTATATAAATTCGTTTTGCTTTTTAATTTGATGTTTTTAATCTAAAACTAAAATTTTAAAAATACAAGGAAGTTCAAAACGAATATTTTCGCTATTCTGTTTATCATGCGACTCTCGAAATAGATGCCAAAATTTTTATTTTTCATTGGATTATACTGAATTTTTAAAAACGGAGTGTCCATATATATTTTTAATTCCAATATAAATCCAATTGTTTAAAATTAAATTAACACCGTTTAGTCATGATAGTTACAATAATCGCTTGTTTCGTTTCTCTTTATTATAAAGTATTTTTTGAACTGAAATAATAATGTTTTAAAGTTCAATGTGGTTCCAAGTGATTTGTATATTATATCAGCACTCCTGAAAAGAAGCAGCCTATAAATTCGTTTTGCAATTTAATTTGATGTTTTTGATCTGAAACTAAAATTTTATTAACACAAGAATGTTCAAAACGAATATTTTCGCTATTCTGTTTACCATGCGACTCTCGAACTACATGCCAAAATTTTTATTTTTCATTGGATTATACTGAATTTTTAAAAACCGAGTGTCCATATATATTTTAAATTCCAAAATAAATCCAGTTGTTTAAAATTTGATTACCACCGTTTAGTCATGATAGTTACAATAATCACTTGTTTCGTTTCTCTTTATTATGAAGTATTTTTTGAACTGAAATAATAATGTTTTAAAGTTCAATGTGGTTCCAAATGGTTTGTATATAAAATCAGCACTTCTGAAAAGAAGCAGCCTATAAATTCGTTTTGCTATTTAATTTGATGTTTTTGATCTAAAACTAAAACTTTATTAACACAAGAATGTTCAAAACGATTATTTTTGCTGTTCTGTTTATCATGCGACTCTCGAAATAGATGCAAATTATTTTTATTTTTTATTGAACTATTCTAAATTTTTAAAAACGGAGTGTCCATATATATTTTTAATTCCAATATAAATCCAGTTGTTTAAAATTTGATTACCACCGTTTAGTCATGATAGTTACAATAATCGCTTGTTTCGTTTCTCTTTATTATAAAGTATTTTTTGAACTGAAATAATAATGTTTTAAAAGCCAATGGGGTACCAAGTGATATGTACATAAAATAAGCGCTCCTGAAAAGAAGCAGCCTATAAATTCGTTTTGCTTTTTAATTTGATGTTTTTAATCTAAAACTAAAATTTTAAAAATACAAAGAAGTTCAAAACGAATATTTTCGCTATTCTGTTTATCATGCGACTCTCGAAATAGATGCCAAAATTTTTATTTTTCATTGGATTATACTGAATTTTTAAAAACGGAGTGTCCATATATATTTTTAATTCCAATATAAATCCAGTTGTTTAAAATTTGATTACCACCGTTTAGTCATGATAGTTACAATAATCGCTTGTTTCGTTTCTCTTTATTATAAAGTACATATTTTTTGAACTGAAATAATAATGTTTTAAAAGCCAATGGGGTACCAAGTGATATGTACATAAAATAAGCGCTCCTGAAAAGAAGCAGTATATAAATTCGTTTTGCTTTTTAATTTGATGTTTTTGATTTAAAACTAAAATTTTATTAAACAAGAATGTTCAAAACGAATATTTTCGCTATTCTGTTTACCATGCGACTCTCGAACTACATGCCAAAATTTTTATTTTTCATTGGATTATACTGAATTCTTAAAAACCGAGTGTCCATATATATTCTTAATTCCAATATAAATCCAATTGTTTAAAATTAAATTACCACCGTTTAGTCATGATAGTTACAATAATCGCTTGTTTCGTTTTCCTTTATTATATTGTATTTTTATGAACTGAAATAATAATGTTTTAAAGTCCAATGGGGTTACAAGTGATATGTACATAAAATAAGCGCTCCTGAAAAGAAGCAGCCTATAAATTCGTTTTGCTTTTTAATTTGATGTTTTTAATCTAAATATAAAATTTTAAAAATACAAAGAAGTTCAAAACGAATATTTTCGCTATTCTGTTTATCATGCGACTGTCGAGATAGATGCCAAAATTTTTATTTTTCATTGGATTATACTGAATTTTTAAAAACCGAGTGTCCATATATATTTTAAATTCCAAAATAAATCCAGTTGTCTAAAATTTGATTACCACCGTTTAGTCATGATAGTTACAATAATCGCTTGTTTCGTTTTTCTATATTATATTGTATTTTTATGAACTGAAATAATAATGTTTTAAAGTCCAATGGGGTAACAAGTGATATGTACATAAAATAAGCGCTCCTGAAAAGAAGCAGCCTATAAATTCGTTTTGCTTTTTGATTTGATGTTGTTAATCTAAACTAAAATTTTAAAAATACAAAGAAGTTCAAAACGCATATTTTCGCTATTCTGTTTATCATGCGACTCTCGAAATAGATGCCAAAATTTTTATTTTTCATTGGATTATACTGAATTTGTAAAAACCGAGTGTCCATATATATTCTTAATTCCAATATAAATCCAATTGTTTAAAATTAAATTACCACCGTTTAGTCATGATAGTTACAATAATCGCTTGTTTCGTTTCTCTTTATTATAAAGTATTTTTTGAACTGAAATAATAATGTTTTGAAGCTCACTGTGGTTCCAAGCGATTTGTATATAAAATCAGCACTCCTGAAAAGAAGCAGCCTATAAATCCGTTTTGCTATTTAATTTGATGTTTTTGATCTAAAACTAAAATTTTAAAAATATAAGGAAGTCCAAAACGAATATTTTCGCTATTCTGTTTATCATGCGACTCTCGAAATAGATGTAAAAATTCTTTGTTTTCATTGGATTATACTGAATTTTTTAAAAATCGATTTTCCATACATATTTTAAATTGCATTACTAACCACATTTTTCAAATTTGATTACCACCGTTTGGTCAAGATAATCACAATAATCGCTTGTTTCGTTTTCCTTTATTATATTGTATTTTTATGAACTGAAATAATAATGTTTTAAAGTCCAATGGGGTAACAAGTGATATGTACATAAAATAAGCGCTCCTGAAAAGAAGCAGCCAATAAATTCGTTTTGCTTTTTAATTTGATGTTTTTAATCTAAAACTAAAATTTTGAAAATACAAAGAAGTTCAAAACGAATATTTTCGCTATTCTGTTTACCATGCGACTCTCGAACTACATGCCAAAATTTTTATTTTTCATTGGATTATACTGAATTCTTAAAAACCGTGTGTCCATATATATTCTTAATTCCAATATAAATCCAATTGTTTAAAATTAAATTACCACCGTTTAGTCATGATAGTTACAATAATCGCTTGTTTCGTTTCTCTTTATTATAAAGTATTTTTTGAACTGAAATAATAATGTTTTAAAGTTCAATGTGGTTCCAAGTGATTTGTATGTAAAATCAGCACTCCTGAAAAGAAGCACCCTATAAATTCGTTTTGCTATTTAATTTGATGCTTTTGATCTGAAACTAAAATTTTATTAACACAAGAATGTTCAAAACGAATATTTTCGCTATTCTATTTACCATGCGACTCTCGAAATAGACGCTAAAAATTTTTATTTTTCATTGGATTATACTGAATTTTTAAAAACCGAGTGTCCATATATATTTTTAATTCCAATATAAATCCAGTTGTTTAAAATTTGATCACCACCGTTTAGTCATGATAGTTACAATAATCGCTTGTTTCGTTTCTCTTTATTATAAAGTATTTTTTGAACTGAAATAATAATGTTTTAAAGTTCAGTGTGGTTCCAAGTGATTTGAATATAAAATCAAAACTCCTGAAAAGAAGCAGCCTATAAATTCGTTTGCTATTTAATTTGATGTTTTTGATATAAAACTAAAACTTTATTAACACAAGAATGTTCAAAACGATTATTTTTGCTATTCTGTTTTTGATGCGACTCTCGAAATAGATGCAAAACATTTGTATTTTTTATTGAACTATTCTATATTTTTAAAAACGGAGTGTCCATATATATTTTAAATTCCAAAATAAATCCAGTTGTTTAAAATTTAATAACCACCATTTAGTCATGATAGTTACAATAATCGCTTGTTTCGTTTCTCTTTATTATAAAGTATTTTTTGAACTGAAATAATAATGTTTTAAAGTTCAATGTGGTTCCAAGTGATATGTATATAAAATCAGCACTCCTGAAAAGAAGCAGCCTATAATTCGTTTTGCTATTTAATTTGATGTTTTTGATCTAAAACTAAAATTTAAAAAAAACAAGGAAGTTCAAAACGAATATTTTTGCTTTTCTGTTTATCATGTGACTCTCGAAATAGACGCAAAAAATTTTTATTTTTCATTGGATTATACTGAATTTTCAAAAACCGAGTGTACCACCATTTAGTCATGATAGTTACAATAATCGCTTGTTTCGTTCCTCTTTATTATAAAGTATTTTTTGAACTGAAATAATAATGTTTTAAAGTTTAATGTGGTTCCAAGTGATTTGTATATTATATCAGCACTCCTGAAAAGAAGCAGCCTATAAATTCGTTTTGCTATTTAATTTGATGTTTTCGATCTGAAACTAAAATTTTATTAACACAAGAATGTTCAAAACGAATATTTTCGCTATTCTGTTTACCATGCGACTCTCGAACTACATGCCAAAATTTTTATTTTTCATTGGATTATACTGAATTTTTAAAAACCGAGTGTCCATATATATTTTTAATGCCAATATAAATCCAGTTGTTTAAAATTTGATTACCACCGTTTAGTCATGATAGTTACAATAATCGCTTGTTTCGTTTCTCTTTATTATAAAGTATTTTTTTAACTGAAATAATAATGTTTTAAAGTTCAATGTGGTTCCAAGTGATTTGTATATAAAATCAAAACTCCTGAAAAGAAGCAGCCTATAAATTCGTTTTGCTATTTAATTTGATGTTTTTGATCAAAAACTAAAATTTTATTAACACAAGAATGTTCAAAACGAATATTTTCGCTATTCTATTTACCATGCGACTCTCGAAATAGACGCTAAAAATTTTTATTTTTTATTGGATTATACTGAATTCCTAAAAACCGAGTGTCCATATATATTCTTAATTCCAATATAAATCCAATTGTTTAAAATTAAATTACCACCGTTTAGTCATGATAGTTACAATAATCGCTTGTTTCGTTTCTCTTTATTATAAAGTATTTTTTGAACTGAAATAATAATGTTTTAAAGTTCAGTGTGGTTCCAAGTGATTTGAATATAAAATCAAAACTCCTGAAAAGAAGCAGCCTATAAATTCGTTTGCTATTTAATTTGATGTTTTTGATATAAAACTAAAACTTTATTAACACAAGAATGTTCAAAACGATTATTTTTGCTATTCTGTTTTTGATGCGACTCTCGAAATAGATGCAAAACATTTGTATTTTTATTGAACTATTCTATATTTTTAAAAACGGAGTGTCCATATATATTTTAAATTCCAAAATAAATCCAGTTGTTTAAAATTTAATAACCACCATTTAGTCATGATAGTTACAATAATCGCTTGTTTCGTTTCTCTTTATTATGTAGTATTTTTATGAACTGGAATAATAATGTTTTAAAGTTCAATGAAGTACAAAGTGATTTGTACGTAAAATCAAAACTCCTGAAAAGAAGCAGCCTATAAATTCGTTTTGCTATTTAATTTGATGCATTTGATCTGAAACTAAAATTTTATTAACACAAGAATGTTCAAAACGAATATTTTCGCTATTCTGTTTACCATGCGACTCTCGAACTACATGCCAAAATTTTTATTTTTCATTGGATTATACTGAATTCTTAAAAACCGAGTGTCCATATATATTCTTAATTCCAATATAAATCCAATTGTTTAAAATTAAATTACCACCGTTTAGTCATGATAGTCACAATAATCGCTTGTTTCGTTTCTCTTTATTATAAAGTATTTTTTGAACTGAAATAATAATGTTTTAAAGTTCAATGTGGTTCCAAGTGATTTGTATGTAAAATCAGCACTCCTGAAAAGAAGCACCCTATAAATTCGTTTTGCTATTTAATTTGATGCTTTTGATCTGAAACTAAAATTTTATTAACACAAGAATGTTCAAAACGAATATTTTCGCTATTCTATTTACCATGCGACTCTCGAAATAGACGCTAAAAATTTTTATTTTTTATTGGATTATACTGAATTTTTAAAAACGGAGTGTCCATATATATTTTTAATTCCAATATAAATCCAATTGTTTAAAATTAAATTAACACCGTTTAGTCATGATAGTTACAATAATCGCTTGTTTCGTTTCTCTTTATTATAAAGTATTTTTTGAACTGAAATAATAATGTTTTAAAGTTCAATGTGGTTCCAAGTGATTTGTATATTATATCAGCACTCCTGAAAAGAAGCAGCCTATAAATTCGTTTTGCAATTTAATTTGATGTTTTTGATCTGAAACTAAAATTTTATTAACACAAGAATGTTCAAAACGAATATTTTCGCTATTCTGTTTACCATGCGACTCTCGAACTACATGCCAAAATTTTTATTTTTCATTGGATTATACTGAATTTTTAAAAACCGAGTGTCCATATATATTTTAAATTCCAAAATAAATCCAGTTGTTTAAAATTTGATTACCACCGTTTAGTCATGATAGTTACAATAATCACTTGTTTCGTTTCTCTTTATTATGAAGTATTTTTTGAACTGAAATAATAATGTTTTAAAGTTCAATGTGGTTCCAAATGGTTTGTATATAAAATCAGCACTTCTGAAAAGAAGCAGCCTATAAATTCGTTTTGCTATTTAATTTGATGTTTTTGATCTAAAACTAAAACTTTATTAACACAAGAATGTTCAAAACGATTATTTTTGCTGTTCTGTTTATCATGCGACTCTCGAAATAGATGCAAATTATTTTTATTTTTTATTGAACTATTCTAAATTTTTAAAAACGGAGTGTCCATATATATTTTTAATTCCAATATAAATCCAGTTGTTTAAAATTTGATTACCACCGTTTAGTCATGATAGTTACAATAATCGCTTGTTTCGTTTCTCTTTATTATAAAGTATTTTTTGAACTGAAATAATAATGTTTTAAAAGCCAATGGGGTACCAAGTGATATGTACATAAAATAAGCGCTCCTGAAAAGAAGCAGCCTATAAATTCGTTTTGCTTTTTAATTTGATGTTTTTAATCTAAAACTAAAATTTTAAAAATACAAAGAAGTTCAAAACGAATATTTTCGCTATTCTGTTTATCATGCGACTCTCGAAATAGATGCCAAAATTTTTATTTTTCATTGGATTATACTGAATTTTTAAAAACGGAGTGTCCATATATATTTTTAATTCCAATATAAATCCAGTTGTTTAAAATTTGATTACCACCGTTTAGTCATGATAGTTACAATAATCGCTTGTTTCGTTTCTCTTTATTATAAAGTACATATTTTTTGAACTGAAATAATAATGTTTTAAAAGCCAATGGGGTACCAAGTGATATGTACATAAAATAAGCGCTCCTGAAAAGAAGCAGTATATAAATTCGTTTTGCTTTTTAATTTGATGTTTTTGATTTAAAACTAAAATTTTATTAAACAAGAATGTTCAAAACGAATATTTTCGCTATTCTGTTTACCATGCGACTCTCGAACTACATGCCAAAATTTTTATTTTTCATTGGATTATACTGAATTCTTAAAAACCGAGTGTCCATATATATTCTTAATTCCAATATAAATCCAATTGTTTAAAATTAAATTACCACCGTTTAGTCATGATAGTTACAATAATCGCTTGTTTCGTTTTCCTTTATTATATTGTATTTTTATGAACTGAAATAATAATGTTTTAAAGTCCAATGGGGTTACAAGTGATATGTACATAAAATAAGCGCTCCTGAAAAGAAGCAGCCTATAAATTCGTTTTGCTTTTTAATTTGATGTTTTTAATCTAAATATAAAATTTTAAAAATACAAAGAAGTTCAAAACGAATATTTTCGCTATTCTGTTTATCATGCGACTGTCGAGATAGATGCCAAAATTTTTATTTTTCATTGGATTATACTGAATTTTTAAAAACCGAGTGTCCATATATATTTTAAATTCCAAAATAAATCCAGTTGTCTAAAATTTGATTACCACCGTTTAGTCATGATAGTTACAATAATCGCTTGTTTCGTTTTTCTATATTATATTGTATTTTTATGAACTGAAATAATAATGTTTTAAAGTCCAATGGGGTAACAAGTGATATGTACATAAAATAAGCGCTCCTGAAAAGAAGCAGCCTATAAATTCGTTTTGCTTTTTGATTTGATGTTGTTAATCTAAACTAAAATTTTAAAAATACAAAGAAGTTCAAAACGCATATTTTCGCTATTCTGTTTATCATGCGACTCTCGAAATAGATGCCAAAATTTTTATTTTTCATTGGATTATACTGAATTTGTAAAAACCGAGTGTCCATATATATTCTTAATTCCAATATAAATCCAATTGTTTAAAATTAAATTACCACCGTTTAGTCATGATAGTTACAATAATCGCTTGTTTCGTTTCTCTTTATTATAAAGTATTTTTTGAACTGAAATAATAATGTTTTGAAGCTCACTGTGGTTCCAAGCGATTTGTATATAAAATCAGCACTCCTGAAAAGAAGCAGCCTATAAATCCGTTTTGCTATTTAATTTGATGTTTTTGATCTAAAACTAAAATTTTAAAAATATAAGGAAGTCCAAAACGAATATTTTCGCTATTCTGTTTATCATGCGACTCTCGAAATAGATGTAAAAATTCTTTGTTTTCATTGGATTATACTGAATTTTTTAAAAATCGATTTTCCATACATATTTTAAATTGCATTACTAACCACATTTTTCAAATTTGATTACCACCGTTTGGTCAAGATAATCACAATAATCGCTTGTTTCGTTTTCCTTTATTATATTGTATTTTTATGAACTGAAATAATAATGTTTTAAAGTCCAATGGGGTAACAAGTGATATGTACATAAAATAAGCGCTCCTGAAAAGAAGCAGCCAATAAATTCGTTTTGCTTTTTAATTTGATGTTTTTAATCTAAAACTAAAATTTTGAAAATACAAAGAAGTTCAAAACGAATATTTTCGCTATTCTGTTTACCATGCGACTCTCGAACTACATGCCAAAATTTTTATTTTTCATTGGATTATACTGAATTCTTAAAAACCGTGTGTCCATATATATTCTTAATTCCAATATAAATCCAATTGTTTAAAATTAAATTACCACCGTTTAGTCATGATAGTTACAATAATCGCTTGTTTCGTTTCTCTTTATTATAAAGTATTTTTTGAACTGAAATAATAATGTTTTAAAGTTCAATGTGGTTCCAAGTGATTTGTATGTAAAATCAGCACTCCTGAAAAGAAGCACCCTATAAATTCGTTTTGCTATTTAATTTGATGCTTTTGATCTGAAACTAAAATTTTATTAACACAAGAATGTTCAAAACGAATATTTTCGCTATTCTATTTACCATGCGACTCTCGAAATAGACGCTAAAAATTTTTATTTTTCATTGGATTATACTGAATTTTTAAAAACCGAGTGTCCATATATATTTTTAATTCCAATATAAATCCAGTTGTTTAAAATTTGATCACCACCGTTTAGTCATGATAGTTACAATAATCGCTTGTTTCGTTTCTCTTTATTATAAAGTATTTTTTGAACTGAAATAATAATGTTTTAAAGTTCAGTGTGGTTCCAAGTGATTTGAATATAAAATCAAAACTCCTGAAAAGAAGCAGCCTATAAATTCGTTTGCTATTTAATTTGATGTTTTTGATATAAAACTAAAACTTTATTAACACAAGAATGTTCAAAACGATTATTTTTGCTATTCTGTTTTTGATGCGACTCTCGAAATAGATGCAAAACATTTGTATTTTTTATTGAACTATTCTATATTTTTAAAAACGGAGTGTCCATATATATTTTAAATTCCAAAATAAATCCAGTTGTTTAAAATTTAATAACCACCATTTAGTCATGATAGTTACAATAATCGCTTGTTTCGTTTCTCTTTATTATAAAGTATTTTTTGAACTGAAATAATAATGTTTTAAAGTTCAATGTGGTTCCAAGTGATATGTATATAAAATCAGCACTCCTGAAAAGAAGCAGCCTATAATTCGTTTTGCTATTTAATTTGATGTTTTTGATCTAAAACTAAAATTTAAAAAAAACAAGGAAGTTCAAAACGAATATTTTTGCTTTTCTGTTTATCATGTGACTCTCGAAATAGACGCAAAAAATTTTTATTTTTCATTGGATTATACTGAATTTTCAAAAACCGAGTGTACCACCATTTAGTCATGATAGTTACAATAATCGCTTGTTTCGTTCCTCTTTATTATAAAGTATTTTTTGAACTGAAATAATAATGTTTTAAAGTTTAATGTGGTTCCAAGTGATTTGTATATTATATCAGCACTCCTGAAAAGAAGCAGCCTATAAATTCGTTTTGCTATTTAATTTGATGTTTTCGATCTGAAACTAAAATTTTATTAACACAAGAATGTTCAAAACGAATATTTTCGCTATTCTGTTTACCATGCGACTCTCGAACTACATGCCAAAATTTTTATTTTTCATTGGATTATACTGAATTTTTAAAAACCGAGTGTCCATATATATTTTTAATGCCAATATAAATCCAGTTGTTTAAAATTTGATTACCACCGTTTAGTCATGATAGTTACAATAATCGCTTGTTTCGTTTCTCTTTATTATAAAGTATTTTTTTAACTGAAATAATAATGTTTTAAAGTTCAATGTGGTTCCAAGTGATTTGTATATAAAATCAAAACTCCTGAAAAGAAGCAGCCTATAAATTCGTTTTGCTATTTAATTTGATGTTTTTGATCAAAAACTAAAATTTTATTAACACAAGAATGTTCAAAACGAATATTTTCGCTATTCTATTTACCATGCGACTCTCGAAATAGACGCTAAAAATTTTTATTTTTTATTGGATTATACTGAATTCCTAAAAACCGAGTGTCCATATATATTCTTAATTCCAATATAAATCCAATTGTTTAAAATTAAATTACCACCGTTTAGTCATGATAGTTACAATAATCGCTTGTTTCGTTTCTCTTTATTATAAAGTATTTTTTGAACTGAAATAATAATGTTTTAAAGTTCAGTGTGGTTCCAAGTGATTTGAATATAAAATCAAAACTCCTGAAAAGAAGCAGCCTATAAATTCGTTTGCTATTTAATTTGATGTTTTTGATATAAAACTAAAACTTTATTAACACAAGAATGTTCAAAACGATTATTTTTGCTATTCTGTTTTTGATGCGACTCTCGAAATAGATGCAAAACATTTGTATTTTTATTGAACTATTCTATATTTTTAAAAACGGAGTGTCCATATATATTTTAAATTCCAAAATAAATCCAGTTGTTTAAAATTTAATAACCACCATTTAGTCATGATAGTTACAATAATCGCTTGTTTCGTTTCTCTTTATTATGTAGTATTTTTATGAACTGGAATAATAATGTTTTAAAGTTCAATGAAGTACAAAGTGATTTGTACGTAAAATCAAAACTCCTGAAAAGAAGCAGCCTATAAATTCGTTTTGCTATTTAATTTGATGCATTTGATCTGAAACTAAAATTTTATTAACACAAGAATGTTCAAAACGAATATTTTCGCTATTCTGTTTACCATGCGACTCTCGAACTACATGCCAAAATTTTTATTTTTCATTGGATTATACTGAATTCTTAAAAACCGAGTGTCCATATATATTCTTAATTCCAATATAAATCCAATTGTTTAAAATTAAATTACCACCGTTTAGTCATGATAGTCACAATAATCGCTTGTTTCGTTTCTCTTTATTATAAAGTATTTTTTGAACTGAAATAATAATGTTTTAAAGTTCAATGTGGTTCCAAGTGATTTGTATGTAAAATCAGCACTCCTGAAAAGAAGCACCCTATAAATTCGTTTTGCTATTTAATTTGATGCTTTTGATCTGAAACTAAAATTTTATTAACACAAGAATGTTCAAAACGAATATTTTCGCTATTCTATTTACCATGCGACTCTCGAAATAGACGCTAAAAATTTTTATTTTTCATTGGATTATACTGAATTTTTAAAAACCGAGTGTCCATATATATTTTTAATTCCAATATAAATCCAGTTGTTTAAAATTTGATCACCACCGTTTAGTCATGATAGTTACAATAATCGCTTGTTTCGTTTCTCTTTATTATAAAGTATTTTTTGAACTGAAATAATAATGTTTTAAAGTTCAGTGTGGTTCCAAGTGATTTGAATATAAAATCAAAACTCCTGAAAAGAAGCAGCCTATAAATTCGTTTGCTATTTAATTTGATGTTTTTGATATAAAACTAAAACTTTATTAACACAAGAATGTTCAAAACGATTATTTTTGCTATTCTGTTTTTGATGCGACTCTCGAAATAGATGCAAAACATTTGTATTTTTTATTGAACTATTCTATATTTTTAAAAACGGAGTGTCCATATATATTTTAAATTCCAAAATAAATCCAGTTGTTTAAAATTTAATAACCACCATTTAGTCATGATAGTTACAATAATCGCTTGTTTCGTTTCTCTTTATTATGTAGTATTTTTATGAACTGGAATAATAATGTTTTAAAGTTCAATGAAGTACAAAGTGATTTGTACATAAAATCAAAACTCCTGAAAAGAAGCAGCCTATAAATTCGTTTTGCTATTTAATTTGATGCATTTGATCTGAAACTAAAATTTTATTAACACAAGAATGTTCAAAACGAATATTTTCGCTATTCTGTTTACCATGCGACTCTCGAACTACATGCCAAAATTTTTATTTTTCATTGGATTATACTGAATTCTTAAAAACCGAGTGTCCATATATATTCTTAATTCCAATATAAATCCAATTGTTTAAAATTAAATTACCACCGTTTAGTCATGATAGTTACAATAATCGCTTGTTTCGTTTCTCTTTATTATAAAGTATTTTTTGAACTGAAATAATAATGTTTTAAAGTTCAGTGTGGTTCCAAGTGATTTGTATGTAAAATCAGCACTCCTGAAAAGAAGCACCCTACAAATTCGTTTTGCTATTTAATTTGATGCTTTTGATCTGAAACTAAAATTTTATTAACACAAGAATGTTCAAAACGAATATTTTCGCTATTCTATTTACCATGCGACTCTTTAAATAGACGCTAAAAATTTTTATTTTTCATTGGATTATACTGAATTTTTAAAAACCGAGTGTCCATATATATTTTTAATTCCAATATAAATCCAGTTGTTTAAAATTTGATCACCACCGTTTAGTCAAGATAGTTACAATAATCGCTTGTTTCGTTTCTCTTTATTATAAAGTATTTTTTGAACTGAAATAATAATGTTTTAAAGTTCAGTGTGGTTCCAAGTGATTTGAATATAAAATCAAAACTCCTGAAAAGAAGCAGCCTATAAATTCGTTTGCTATTTAATTTGATGTTTTTGATATAAAACTAAAACTTTATTAACACAAGAATGTTCAAAACGATTATTTTTGCTATTCTGTTTTTGATGCGACTCTCGAAATAGATGCAAAACATTTGTATTTTTTATTGAACTATTCTATATTTTTAAAAACGGAGTGTCCATATATATTTTAAATTCCAAAATAAATCCAGTTGTTTAAAATTTAATAACCACCATTTAGTCATGATAGTTACAATAATCGCTTGTTTCGTTTCTCTTTATTATAAAGTATTTTTTGAACTGAAATAATAATGTTTTAAAGTTCAATGTGGTTCCAAGTGATATGTATATAAAATCAGCACTCCTGAAAAGAAGCAGCCTATAATTCGTTTTGCTATTTAATGTGATGTTTTTGATCTAAAACTAAAATTTAAAAAAAACAAGGAAGTTCAAAACGAATATTTTTGCTATTCTGTTTATCATGTGACTCTCGAAATAGACGCAAAAAATTTTTATTTTTCATTGGATTATACTGAATTTTCAAAAACCGAGTGTACCACCATTTAGTCATGATAGTTACAATAATCGCTTGTTTCGTTTCTCTTTATTATAAAGTATTTTTTGAACTGAAATAATAATGTTTTAAAGTTTAATGTGGTTCCAAGTGATTTGTATATTATATCAGCACTCCTGAAAAGAAGCAGCCTATAAATTCGTTTTGCTATTTAATTTGATGTTTTCGATCTGAAACTAAAATTTTATTAACACAAGAATGTTCAAAACGAATATTTTCGCTATTCTGTTTACCATGCGACTCTCGAACTACATGCCAAAATTTTTATTTTTCATTGGATTATACTGAATTTTTAAAAACCGAGTGTCCATATATATTTTTAATGCCAATATAAATCCAGTTGTTTAAAATTTGATTACCACCGTTTAGTCATGATAGTTACAATAATCGCTTGTTTCGTTTCTCTTTATTATAAAGTATTTTTTTAACTGAAATAATAATGTTTTAAAGTCCAATTGTGTACCAAGTGATTTGTGTATAAAATCAGCACTCCTGAAAAGAAGCGGCCTATAAATTCGTGTCGCTTTTTAATTTGATATTTTTGATCTAAAACTAAAATTTTAAAAATACAAGGAAATTCAAAGCGATTATTTTTGCTATTCTGTTTTTCATGCGACTCTCGAAATAGATGCAAAAAATTTTTACTTTTTATTGAATTATACTAAATTTTTAAAAACGGAGTGTCCATATATATTTTAAATTCCAATATAAATCCAGTTGTTTAAAATTTAATTACCACCATTTAGTCATGATAGTTACAATAATCGCTTGTTTCGTTTCTCTATATTAAATAGTATTTTTTGAACTGAAATAATAATGTTTTAGTGTCTAATGGGGTACCAAGTGATATGTACATAAAATAAGCACTCCTGAAAAGAAGCAGCCTATAAATTCGTTTTGCTATTTAATTTGATGTTTGTGATCTAAAACTAAAATTTTAAAAATACGAAGAAGTTCAAAACGAATATTTTCGCTATTCTGTTTATCATGCGACTTTCGAAATAGATGCAAAAATTCTTTGTTTTCATTGGATTATACTGAATTTTTTAAAAATCGAGTTTCATACATATTTTAAATTTCATTACTAATCACATTTTTAAAATTTGATCACCACTGTTTAGTCATGATAGTTACAATAATCGCTTGTTTCGTTTCTCTTTATTATAATGTATTTTTTGAACTGAAATAATAATGTTTTAAAGTTCAATGTGGTTCCTAATGATTTGTATATAAAATCAGCACTCCTGAAAAGAAGCAGCTTATAAATTCGTTTCGCTTTTTAATTTGATGTTTTTGATCTAAAACTAAAATTTTAAAAATACAAGGAAATTCAAAACGATTATTTTTGCAATTCTGTTTTTCATGCGACTCTCGAAATAGATGCAAAAAATTTTTACTTTTTATTGAATTATACTAAATTTTTAAAAACGGAGTGTCCATATATATTTTAAATTCCAAAATAAATTCAGTTGTCTAAAATTTGATTACAACCGTTTAGTCATGATAGTTACAATAATCGCTTGTTTCGTTTCTCTTTATTATAAAGTATTTTTTGAACTGAAATAATAATGTTTTAAAGTCCAATTGTGTACCAAGTGATTTGTGTATAAAATCAGCACTCCTGAAAAGAAGCGGCCTATAAATTCGTTTCGCTTTTTAATTTGATGTTTTTGATCTAAAACTAAAATTTTAAAAATACAAGGAAATTCAAAGCGATTATTTTTGCTATTCTGTTTTTCATGCGACTCTCGAAATAGATGTAAAAAATTTTTACTTTTTATTGAATTATACTAAATTTTTAAAAACGGAGTGTCCATATATATTTTAAATTCCAATATAAATCCAGTTGTTTAAAATTTAATTACCACCATTTAGTCATGATAGTTACAATAATCGCTTGTTTCGTTTCTCTATATTAAATAGTATTTTTTGAACTGAAATAATAATGTTTTAGTGTCTAATGGGGTACCAAGTGATATGTACATAAAATAAGCACTCCTGAAAAGAAGCAGCCTATAAATTCGTTTTGCTATTTAATTTGATGTTTGTGATCTAAAACTAAAATTTTAAAAATACGAAGAAGTTCAAAACGAATATTTTCGCTATTCTGTTTATCATGCGACTTTCGAAATAGATGCAAAAATTCTTTGTTTTCATTGGATTATACTGAATTTTTTAAAAATCGAGTTTCATACATATTTTAAATTTCATTACTAATCACATTTTTAAAATTTGATCACCACTGTTTAGTCATGATAGTTACAATAATCGCTTGTTTCGTTTCTCTTTATTATAATGTATTTTTTGAGCTGAAATAATAATGTTTTAAAGTTCAATGTGGTTCCTAATGATTTGTATATAAAATCAGCACTCCTGAAAAGAAGCAGCCTATAAATTCGTTTCGCTTTTTAATTTGATGTTTTTGATCTAAAACTAAAATTTTAAAAATACAAGGAAATTCAAAACGATTATTTTTGCTATTCTGTTTTTCATGCGACTCTCGAAATAGATGCAAAAAATTTTTACTTTTTATTGAATTATACTAAATTTTTAAAAACGGAGTGTCCATATATATTTTAAATTCCAAAATAAATCCAGTTGTTTAAAATTTGATTACCACCGTTTAGTCATGATAGTTACAATAATCGCTTGTTTCGTTTTTCTATATTATATAGTATTTTTTGAACTGAAATAATAATGTTTTCAAGTCCAATGGGGTAACAAGTGATATGTACATAAAATCAGCACTCCTGAAAAGAAGCAGCCTATAAATCCGTTTTGCTATTTAATTTGATGTTTTTGATCTAAAACTAAAATTTTAAAAATATAAGGAAGTTCAAAACGAATATTTTCGCTATTCTGTTTATCATGCGACTCTCGAAATAGATGTAAAAATTCTTTGTTTTCATTGGATTATACTGAATATTTTAAAAATCGAGTTTCCATACATATTTTAAATTTCATTACTAACCACATTTTTAAAATTTGATTACCACCGTTTGGTCAAGATAGTCACAATAATCGCTTGTTTCGTTTTCCTTTATTATATTGTATTTTTATGAACTGAAATAATAATGTTTTAAAGTCCAATGGGGTTACAAGTGATATGTACATAAAATAAGCGCTCCTGAAAAGAAGCACCCTATAAATTCGTTTTGCTATTTAATTTGATGCTTTTGATCTGAAACTAAAATTTTATTAACACAAGAATGTTCAAAACGAATATTTTCGCTATTTTATTTACCATGCGACTCTCGAAATAGACGCTTAAAATTTTTATTTTTCATTAGATTATACTGAATTTTTAAAAACCGAGTGTCCATATATATTTTTAATTCCAATATAAATCCAGTTGTTTAAAATTTGATCACCACCGGTTAGTCATGATAGTTACAATAATCGCTTGTTTCGTTTCTCTTTATTATAAAGTATTTTTTGAACTGAAATAATAATGTTTTAAAGTTCAGTGTGGTTCCAAGTGATTTGAATATAAAATCAAAACTCCTGAAAAGAAGCAGCCTATAAATTCGTTTGCTATTTAATTTGATGTTTTTGATATAAAACTAAAACTTTATTAACACAAGAATGTTCAAAACGATTATTTTTGCTATTCTGTTTTTGATGCGACTCTCGAAATAGATGCAAAACATTTGTATTTTTTATTGAACTATTCTATATTTTTAAAAACGGAGTGTCCATATATATTTTAAATTCCAAAATAAATCCAGTTGTTTAAAATTTAATAACCACCATTTAGTCATGATAGTTACAATAATCGCTTGTTTCGTTTCTCTTTATTATGTAGTATTTTTATGAACTGGAATAATAATGTTTTAAAGTTCAATGAAGTACAAAGTGATTTGTACGTAAAATCAAAACTCCTGAAAAGAAGAAGCCTATAAATTCGTTTTGCTATTTAATTTGATGCATTTGATCTGAAACTAAAATTTTATTAACACAAGAATGTTCAAAACGAATATTTTCGCTATTCTGTTTACCATGCGACTCTCAAACTACATGCCAAAATTTTTATTTTTCATTGGATTATACTGAATTCTTAAAAACCGAGTGTCCATATATATTCTTAATTCCAATATAAATCCAATTGTTTAAAATTAAATTACCACCGTTTAGTCATGATAGTTACAATAATCGCTTGTTTCGTTTCTCTTTATTATAAAGTATTTTTTGAACTGAAATAATAATGTTTTAAAGTTCAATGTGGTTCCAAGTGATTTGTATATAAAATCAGCACTCCTGAAAAGAAGCACCCTATAAATTCGTTTTGCTATTTAATTCGATGCTTTTGATCTGAAACTAAAATTTTATTAACACAAGAATGTTCAAAACGAATATTTTCGCTATTCTATTTACCATGCGACTCTCGAAATAGACGCTAAAAATTTTTATTTTTCATTGGATTATACTGAATTTTTAAAAACCGAGTGTCCATATATATTTTTAATTCCAATATAAATCCAGTTGTTTAAAATTTGATCACCACCGTTTAGTCATGATAGTTACAATAATCGCTTGTTTCGTTTCTCTTTATTATAAAGTATTTTTTGAACTGAAATAATAATGTTTTAAAGTTCAATGTGGTTCCAAGTGATTTGTATATAAAATCAGCACTCCTGAAAAGAAGCACCCTATAAATTCGTTTTGCTATTTAATTTGATGCTTTTGATCTGAAACTAAAATTTTATTAACACAAGAATGTTCAAAACGAATATTTTCGCTATTCTATTTACCATGCGACTCTCGAAATAGACGCTAAAAATTTTTATTTTTCATTGGATTATACTGAATTTTTAAAAACCGAGTGTCCATATATATTTTAAATTCCAAAATAAATCCAGTTGTCTAAAATTTGATTACCACCGTTTAGTCATGATAGTTACAATAATCGCTTGTTTCGTTTTTCTATATTATATTGTATTTTTATGAACTGAAATAATAATGTTTTAAAGTCCAATGGGGTTACAAGTGATATGTACATAAAATAAGCGCTCCTGAAAAGAAGCAGCCTATAAATTCGTTTTGCTTTTTAATTTGATGTTTTTAATCTAAATATAAAATTTTAAAAATACAAAGAAGTTCAAAACGAATATTTTCGCTATTCTGTTTATCATGCGACTGTCGAGATAGATGCCAAAATTTTTATTTTTCATTGGATTATACTGAATTTTTAAAAACCGAGTGTCCATATATATTTTAAATTCCAAAATAAATCCAGTTGTCTAAAATTTGATTACCACCGTTTAGTCATGATAGTTACAATAATCGCTTGTTTCGTTTTTCTATATTATATTGTATTTTTATGAACTGAAATAATAATGTTTTAAAGTCCAATGGGGTAACAAGTGATATGTACATAAAATAAGCGCTCCTGAAAAGAAGCAGCCTATAAATTCGTTTTGCTTTTTGATTTGATGTTGTTAATCTAAACTAAAATTTTAAAAATACAAAGAAGTTCAAAACGCATATTTTCGCTATTCTGTTTATCATGCGACTCTCGAAATAGATGCCAAAATTTTTATTTTTCATTGGATTATACTGAATTTGTAAAAACCGAGTGTCCATATATATTTTAAATTCCAAAATAAATCCAGTTGTTTAAAATTTGATTACCACCGTTTAGTCATGATAGTTACAATAATCGCTTGTTTCGTTTCTCTTTATTATAAAGTATTTTTTGAACTGAAATAATAATGTTTTGAAGCTCACTGTGGTTCCAAGCGATTTGTATATAAAATCAGCACTCCTGAAAAGAAGCAGCCTATAAATCCGTCTTGCTATTTAATTTGATGTTTTTGATCTAAAACTAAAATTTTAAAAATATAAGGAAGTCCAAAACGAATATTTTCGCTATTCTGTTTATCATGCGACTCTCGAAATAGATGTAAAAATTCTTTGTTTTCATTGGATTATACTGAATTTTTTAAAAATCGATTTTCCATACATATTTTAAATTGCATTACTAACCACATTTTTCAAATTTGATTACCACCGTTTGGTCAAGATAATCACAATAATCGCTTGTTTCGTTTTCCTTTATTATATTGTATTTTTATGAACTGAAATAATAATGTTTTAAAGTCCAATGGGGTAACAAGTGATATGTACATAAAATAAGCGCTCCTGAAAAGAAGCAGCCAATAAATTCGTTTTGCTTTTTAATTTGATGTTTTTAATCTAAAACTAAAATTTTGAAAATACAAAGAAGTTCAAAACGAATATTTTCGCTATTCTGTTTATCATGCGACTCTCGAAATAGATGCCAAAATTTTTATTTTTCATTGGATTATACTGAATTTTTAAAAACCGAGTGTCCATATATATTTTAAATTCCAAAATAAATCCAGTTGTTTAAAATTTGATTACCACCGTTTAGTCATGATAGTTACAATAATCGCTTGTTTCGTTTCTCTTTATTATAAAGTATTTTTTGAACTGAAATAATAATGTTTTAAAAGCCAATGGGGTACCAAGTGATATGTACATAAAATAAGCGCTCCTGAAAAGAAGCAGCCTATAAATTCGTTTTGCTTTTTAATTTGATGTTTTTGATTTAAAACTAAAATTTTATTAAACAAGAATGTTCAAAACGAATATTTTCGCTATTCTGTTTACCATGCGACTCTCGAACTACATGCCAAAATTTTTATTTTTCATTGGATTATACTGAATTCTTAAAAACCGAGTGTCCATATATATTCTTAATTCCAATATAAATCCAATTGTTTAAAATTAAATTACCACCGTTTAGTCATGATAGTTACAATAATCGCTTGTTTCGTTTCTCTTTATTATAAAGTATTTTTTGAGCTGAAATAATAATGTTTTAAAGTTCAATGTGGTTCCAAGTGATTTGTATATAAAATCAGCACTCCTGAAAAGAAGCACCCTATAAATTCGTTTTGCTATTTAATTTGATGCTTTTGATCTGAAACTAAAATTTTATTAACACAAGAATGTTCAAAACGAATATTTTCGCTATTCTATTTACCATGCGACTCTCGAAATAGACGCTAAAAATTTTTATTTTTCATTGGATTATACTGAATTTTTAAAAACCGAGTGTCCATATATATTTTTAATTCCAATATAAATCCAGTTGTTTAAAATTTGATCACCACCGTTTAGTCATGATAGTTACAATAATCGCTTGTTTCGTTTCTCTTTATTATAAAGTATCTTTTGAACTGAAATAATAATGTTTTAAAGTTCAGTGTGGTTCCAAGTGATTTGAATATAAAATCAAAACTCCTGAAAAGAAGCAGCCTATAAATTCGTTTGCTATTTAATTTGATGTTTTTGATATAAAACTAAAACTTTATTAACACAAGAATGTTCAAAACGATTATTTTTGCTATTCTGTTTTTGATGCGACTCTCGAAATAGATGCAAAACATTTGTATTTTTATTGAACTATTCTATATTTTTAAAAACGGAGTGTCCATATATATTTTAAATTCCAAAATAAATCCAGTTGTTTAAAATTTAATAACCACCATTTAGTCATGATAGTTACAATAATCGCTTGTTTCGTTTCTCTTTATTATGTAGTATTTTTATGAACTGGAATAATAATGTTTTAAAGTTCAATGAAGTACAAAGTGATTTGTACGTAAAATCAAAACTCCTGAAAAGAAGCAGCCTAGAAATTCGTTTTGCTATTTAATTTGATGCATTTGATCTGAAACTAAAATTTTATTAACACAAGAATGTTCAAAACGAATATTTTCGCTATTCTGTTTACCATGCGACTCTCGAAATAGACGCTAAAAATTTTTATTTTTCATTGGATTATACTGAATTTTTAAAAACCGAGTGTCCATATATATTTTTAATTCCAATATAAATCCAGTTGTTTAAAATTTGATCACCACCGTTTAGTCATGATAGTTACAATAATCGCTTGTTTCGTTTCTCTTTATTATAAAGTATTTTTTGAACTGAAATAATAATGTTTTAAAGTTCAGTGTGGTTCCAAGTGATTTGAATATAAAATCAAAACTCCTGAAAAGAAGCAGCCTATAAATTCGTTTGCTATTTAATTTGATGTTTTTGATATAAAACTAAAACTTTATTAACACAAGAATGTTCAAAACGATTATTTTTGCTATTCTGTTTTTGATGCGACTCTCGAAATAGATGCAAAACATTTGTATTTTTTATTGAACTATTCTATATTTTTAAAAACGGAGTGTCCATATATATTTTAAATTCCAAAATAAATCCAGTTGTTTAAAATTTAATAACCACCATTTAGTCATGATAGTTACAATAATCGCTTGTTTCGTTTCTCTTTATTATAAAGTATTTTTTGAACTGAAATAATAATGTTTTAAAGTTCAATGTGGTTCCAAGTGATATGTATATAAAATCAGCACTCCTGAAAAGAAGCAGCCTATAATTCGTTTTGCTATTTAATTTGATGCTTTTGATCTGAAACTAAAATTTTATTAACACAAGAATGTTCAAAACGAATATTTTCGCTATTCTATTTACCATGCGACTCTCGAAATAGACGCTAAAAATTTTTATTTTTCATTGGATTATACTGAATTTTTAAAAACCGAGTGTCCATATATATTTTTAATTCCAATATAAATCCAGTTGTTTAAAATTTGATCACCACCGTTTAGTCATGATAGTTACAATAATCGCTTGTTTCGTTTCTCTTTATTATAAAGTATTTTTTGAACTGAAATAATAATGTTTTAAAGTCCAATGGGGTAACAAGTGATATGTACATAAAATAAGCGCTCCTGAAAAGAAGCAGCCTATAAATTCGTTTTGCTTTTTGATTTGATGTTGTTAATCTAAACTAAAATTTTAAAAATACAAAGAAGTTCAAAACGCATATTTTCGCTATTCTGTTTATCATGCGACTCTCGAAATAGATGCCAAAATTTTTATTTTTCATTGGATTATACTGAATTTGTAAAAACCGAGTGTCCATATATATTTTAAATTCCAAAATAAATCCAGTTGTTTAAAATTTGATTACCACCGTTTAGTCATGATAGTTACAATAATCGCTTGTTTCGTTTCTCTTTATTATAAAGTATTTTTTGAACTGAAATAATAATGTTTTGAAGCTCACTGTGGTTCCAAGCGATTTGTATATAAAATCAGCACTCCTGAAAAGAAGCAGCCTATAAATCCGTCTTGCTATTTAATTTGATGTTTTTGATCTAAAACTAAAATTTTAAAAATATAAGGAAGTCCAAAACGAATATTTTCGCTATTCTGTTTATCATGCGACTCTCGAAATAGATGTAAAAATTCTTTGTTTTCATTGGATTATACTGAATTTTTTAAAAATCGATTTTCCATACATATTTTAAATTGCATTACTAACCACATTTTTCAAATTTGATTACCACCGTTTGGTCAAGATAATCACAATAATCGCTTGTTTCGTTTTCCTTTATTATATTGTATTTTTATGAACTGAAATAATAATGTTTTAAAGTCCAATGGGGTAACAAGTGATATGTACATAAAATAAGCGCTCCTGAAAAGAAGCAGCCAATAAATTCGTTTTGCTTTTTAATTTGATGTTTTTAATCTAAAACTAAAATTTTGAAAATACAAAGAAGTTCAAAACGAATATTTTCGCTATTCTGTTTATCATGCGACTCTCGAAATAGATGCCAAAATTTTTATTTTTCATTGGATTATACTGAATTTTTAAAAACCGAGTGTCCATATATATTTTAAATTCCAAAATAAATCCAGTTGTTTAAAATTTGATTACCACCGTTTAGTCATGATAGTTACAATAATCGCTTGTTTCGTTTCTCTTTATTATAAAGTATTTTTTGAACTGAAATAATAATGTTTTAAAAGCCAATGGGGTACCAAGTGATATGTACATAAAATAAGCGCTCCTGAAAAGAAGCAGCCTATAAATTCGTTTTGCTTTTTAATTTGATGTTTTTGATTTAAAACTAAAATTTTATTAAACAAGAATGTTCAAAACGAATATTTTCGCTATTCTGTTTACCATGCGACTCTCGAACTACATGCCAAAATTTTTATTTTTCATTGGATTATACTGAATTCTTAAAAACCGAGTGTCCATATATATTCTTAATTCCAATATAAATCCAATTGTTTAAAATTAAATTACCACCGTTTAGTCATGATAGTTACAATAATCGCTTGTTTCGTTTCTCTTTATTATAAAGTATTTTTTGAGCTGAAATAATAATGTTTTAAAGTTCAATGTGGTTCCAAGTGATTTGTATATAAAATCAGCACTCCTGAAAAGAAGCACCCTATAAATTCGTTTTGCTATTTAATTTGATGCTTTTGATCTGAAACTAAAATTTTATTAACACAAGAATGTTCAAAACGAATATTTTCGCTATTCTATTTACCATGCGACTCTCGAAATAGACGCTAAAAATTTTTATTTTTCATTGGATTATACTGAATTTTTAAAAACCGAGTGTCCATATATATTTTTAATTCCAATATAAATCCAGTTGTTTAAAATTTGATCACCACCGTTTAGTCATGATAGTTACAATAATCGCTTGTTTCGTTTCTCTTTATTATAAAGTATCTTTTGAACTGAAATAATAATGTTTTAAAGTTCAGTGTGGTTCCAAGTGATTTGAATATAAAATCAAAACTCCTGAAAAGAAGCAGCCTATAAATTCGTTTGCTATTTAATTTGATGTTTTTGATATAAAACTAAAACTTTATTAACACAAGAATGTTCAAAACGATTATTTTTGCTATTCTGTTTTTGATGCGACTCTCGAAATAGATGCAAAACATTTGTATTTTTATTGAACTATTCTATATTTTTAAAAACGGAGTGTCCATATATATTTTAAATTCCAAAATAAATCCAGTTGTTTAAAATTTAATAACCACCATTTAGTCATGATAGTTACAATAATCGCTTGTTTCGTTTCTCTTTATTATGTAGTATTTTTATGAACTGGAATAATAATGTTTTAAAGTTCAATGAAGTACAAAGTGATTTGTACGTAAAATCAAAACTCCTGAAAAGAAGCAGCCTAGAAATTCGTTTTGCTATTTAATTTGATGCATTTGATCTGAAACTAAAATTTTATTAACACAAGAATGTTCAAAACGAATATTTTCGCTATTCTGTTTACCATGCGACTCTCGAAATAGACGCTAAAAATTTTTATTTTTCATTGGATTATACTGAATTTTTAAAAACCGAGTGTCCATATATATTTTTAATTCCAATATAAATCCAGTTGTTTAAAATTTGATCACCACCGTTTAGTCATGATAGTTACAATAATCGCTTGTTTCGTTTCTCTTTATTATAAAGTATTTTTTGAACTGAAATAATAATGTTTTAAAGTTCAGTGTGGTTCCAAGTGATTTGAATATAAAATCAAAACTCCTGAAAAGAAGCAGCCTATAAATTCGTTTGCTATTTAATTTGATGTTTTTGATATAAAACTAAAACTTTATTAACACAAGAATGTTCAAAACGATTATTTTTGCTATTCTGTTTTTGATGCGACTCTCGAAATAGATGCAAAACATTTGTATTTTTTATTGAACTATTCTATATTTTTAAAAACGGAGTGTCCATATATATTTTAAATTCCAAAATAAATCCAGTTGTTTAAAATTTAATAACCACCATTTAGTCATGATAGTTACAATAATCGCTTGTTTCGTTTCTCTTTATTATAAAGTATTTTTTGAACTGAAATAATAATGTTTTAAAGTTCAATGTGGTTCCAAGTGATATGTATATAAAATCAGCACTCCTGAAAAGAAGCAGCCTATAATTCGTTTTGCTATTTAATTTGATGCTTTTGATCTGAAACTAAAATTTTATTAACACAAGAATGTTCAAAACGAATATTTTCGCTATTCTATTTACCATGCGACTCTCGAAATAGACGCTAAAAATTTTTATTTTTCATTGGATTATACTGAATTTTTAAAAACCGAGTGTCCATATATATTTTTAATTCCAATATAAATCCAGTTGTTTAAAATTTGATCACCACCGTTTAGTCATGATAGTTACAATAATCGCTTGTTTCGTTTCTCTTTATTATAAAGTATTTTTTGAACTGAAATAATAATGTTTTAAAGTTCAGTGTGGTTCCAAGTGATTTGAATATAAAATCAAAACTCCTGAAAAGAAGCAGCCTATAAATTCGTTTTGCTATTTAATTTGATGCTTTTGATCTGAAACTAAAATTTTATTAACACAAGAATGTTCAAAACGAATATTTTCGCTATTCTATTTACCATGCGACTCTCGAAATAGACGCTAAAAATTTTTATTTTTCATTGGATTATACTGAATTTTTAAAAACCGAGTGTCCATATATATTTTTAATTCCAATATAAATCCAGTTGTTTAAAATTTGATCACCACCGTTTAGTCATGATAGTTACAATAATCGCTTGTTTCGTTTCTCTTTATTATAAAGTATTTTTTGAACTGAAATAATAATGTTTTAAAGTTCAGTGTGGTTCCAAGTGATTTGAATATAAAATCAAAACTCCTGAAAAGAAGCAGCCTATAAATTCGTTTGCTATTTAATTTGATGTTTTTGATATAAAACTAAAATTTTATTAACACAAGAATGTTCAAAACGAATATTTTCGCTATTCTGTTTACCATGCGACTCTCGAACTACATGCCAAAATTTTTATTTTTCATTGGATTATACTGAATTCTTAAAAACCGTGTGTCCATATATATTCTTAATTCCAATATAAATCCAATTGTTTAAAATTAAATTACCACCGTTTAGTCATGATAGTTACAATAATCGCTTGTTTCGTTTCTCTTTATTATAAAGTATTTTTTGAACTGAAATAATAATGTTTTAAAGTTCAATGTGGTTCCAAGTGATTTGTATGTAAAATCAGCACTCCTGAAAAGAAGCACCCTATAAATTCGTTTTGCTATTTAATTTGATGCTTTTGATCTGAAACTAAAATTTTATTAACACAAGAATGTTCAAAACGAATATTTTCGCTATTCTATTTACCATGCGACTCTCGAAATAGACGCTAAAAATTTTTATTTTTCATTGGATTATACTGAATTTTTAAAAACCGAGTGTCCATATATATTTTTAATTCCAATATAAATCCAGTTGTTTAAAATTTGATCACCACCGTTTAGTCATGATAGTTACAATAATCGCTTGTTTCGTTTCTCTTTATTATAAAGTATTTTTTGAACTGAAATAATAATGTTTTAAAGTTCAGTGTGGTTCCAAGTGATTTGAATATAAAATCAAAACTCCTGAAAAGAAGCAGCCTATAAATTCGTTTGCTATTTAATTTGATGTTTTTGATATAAAACTAAAACTTTATTAACACAAGAATGTTCAAAACGATTATTTTTGCTATTCTGTTTTTGATGCGACTCTCGAAATAGATGCAAAACATTTGTATTTTTTATTGAACTATTCTATATTTTTAAAAACGGAGTGTCCATATATATTTTAAATTCCAAAATAAATCCAGTTGTTTAAAATTTAATAACCACCATTTAGTCATGATAGTTACAATAATCGCTTGTTTCGTTTCTCTTTATTATAAAGTATTTTTTGAACTGAAATAATAATGTTTTAAAGTTCAATGTGGTTCCAAGTGATATGTATATAAAATCAGCACTCCTGAAAAGAAGCAGCCTATAATTCGTTTTGCTATTTAATTTGATGTTTTTGATCTAAAACTAAAATTTAAAAAAAACAAGGAAGTTCAAAACGAATATTTTTGCTATTCTGTTTATCATGTGACTCTCGAAATAGACGCAAAAAATTTTTATTTTTCATTGGATTATACTGAATTTTCAAAAACCGAGTGTACCACCATTTAGTCATGATAGTTACAATAATCGCTTGTTTCGTTCCTCTTTATTATAAAGTATTTTTTGAACTGAAATAATAATGTTTTAAAGTTTAATGTGGTTCCAAGTGATTTGTATATTATATCAGCACTCCTGAAAAGAAGCAGCCTATAAATTCGTTTTGCTATTTAATTTGATGTTTTCGATCTGAAACTAAAATTTTATTAACACAAGAATGTTCAAAACGAATATTTTCGCTATTCTGTTTACCATGCGACTCTCGAACTACATGCCAAAATTTTTATTTTTCATTGGATTATACTGAATTTTTAAAAACCGAGTGTCCATATATATTTTTAATGCCAATATAAATCCAGTTGTTTAAAATTTGATTACCACCGTTTAGTCATGATAGTTACAATAATCGCTTGTTTCGTTTCTCTTTATTATAAAGTATTTTTTTAACTGAAATAATAATGTTTTAAAGTTCAATGTGGTTCCAAGTGATTTGTATATAAAATCAAAACTCCTGAAAAGAAGCAGCCTATAAATTCGTTTTGCTATTTAATTTGATGTTTTTGATCAAAAACTAAAATTTTATTAACACAAGAATGTTCAAAACGAATATTTTCGCTATTCTATTTACCATGCGACTCTCGAAATAGACGCTAAAAATTTTTATTTTTTATTGGATTATACTGAATTCCTAAAAACCGAGTGTCCATATATATTCTTAATTCCAATATAAATCCAATTGTTTAAAATTAAATTACCACCGTTTAGTCATGATAGTTACAATAATCGCTTGTTTCGTTTCTCTTTATTATAAAGTATTTTTTGAACTGAAATAATAATGTTTTAAAGTTCAGTGTGGTTCCAAGTGATTTGAATATAAAATCAAAACTCCTGAAAAGAAGCAGCCTATAAATTCGTTTGCTATTTAATTTGATGTTTTTGATATAAAACTAAAACTTTATTAACACAAGAATGTTCAAAACGATTATTTTTGCTATTCTGTTTTTGATGCGACTCTCGAAATAGATGCAAAACATTTGTATTTTTATTGAACTATTCTATATTTTTAAAAACGGAGTGTCCATATATATTTTAAATTCCAAAATAAATCCAGTTGTTTAAAATTTAATAACCACCATTTAGTCATGATAGTTACAATAATCGCTTGTTTCGTTTCTCTTTATTATGTAGTATTTTTATGAACTGGAATAATAATGTTTTAAAGTTCAATGAAGTACAAAGTGATTTGTACGTAAAATCAAAACTCCTGAAAAGAAGCAGCCTATAAATTCGTTTTGCTATTTAATTTGATGCATTTGATCTGAAACTAAAATTTTATTAACACAAGAATGTTCAAAACGAATATTTTCGCTATTCTGTTTACCATGCGACTCTCGAACTACATGCCAAAATTTTTATTTTTCATTGGATTATACTGAATTCTTAAAAACCGAGTGTCCATATATATTCTTAATTCCAATATAAATCCAATTGTTTAAAATTAAATTACCACCGTTTAGTCATGATAGTTACAATAATCGCTTGTTTCGTTTCTCTTTATTATAAAGTATTTTTTGAACTGAAATAATAATGTTTTAAAGTTCAATGTGGTTCCAAGTGATTTGTATGTAAAATCAGCACTCCTGAAAAGAAGCACCCTATAAATTCGTTTTGCTATTTAATTTGATGCTTTTGATCTGAAACTAAAATTTTATTAACACAAGAATGTTCAAAACGAATATTTTCGCTATTCTATTTACCATGCGACTCTCGAAATAGACGCTAAAAATTTTTATTTTTCATTGGATTATACTGAATTTTTAAAAACCGAGTGTCCATATATATTTTTAATTCCAATATAAATCCAGTTGTTTAAAATTTAATCACCACCGTTTAGTCATGATAGTTACAATAATCGCTTGTTTCGTTTCTCTTTATTATAAAGTATTTTTTGAACTGAAATAATAATATTTTAAAGTTCAGTGTGGTTCCAAGTGATTTGAATATAAAATCAAAACTCCTGAAAAGAAGCAGCCTATAAATTCGTTTGCTATTTAATTTGATGTTTTTGATATAAAACTAAAACTTTATTAACACAAGAATGTTCAAAACGATTATTTTTGCTATTCTGTTTTTGATGCGACTCTCGAAATAGATGCAAAACATTTGTATTTTTTATTGAACTATTCTATATTTTTAAAAACGGAGTGTCCATATATATTTTAAATTCCAAAATAAATCCAGTTGTTTAAAATTTAATAACCACCATTTAGTCATGATAGTTACAATAATCGCTTGTTTCGTTTCTCTTTATTATGTAGTATTTTTATGAACTGGAATAATAATGTTTTAAAGTTCAATGAAGTACAAAGTGATTTGTACATAAAATCAAAACTCCTGAAAAGAAGCAGCCTATAAATTCGTTTTGCTATTTAATTTGATGCATTTGATCTGAAACTAAAATTTTATTAACACAAGAATGTTCAAAACGAATATTTTCGCTATTCTGTTTACCATGCGACTCTCGAACTACATGCCAAAATTTTTATTTTTCATTGGATTATACTGAATTGTTAAAAACCGAGTGTCCATATATATTCTTAATTCCAATATAAATCCAATTGTTTAAAATTAAATTACCACCGTTTAGTCATGATAGTTACAATAATCGCTTGTTTCGTTTCTCTTTATTATAAAGTATTTTTTGAACTGAAATAATAATGTTTTAAAGTTCAGTGTGGTTCCAAGTGATTTGTATGTAAAATCAGCACTCCTGAAAAGAAGCACCCTATAAATTCGTTTTGCTATTTAATTTGATGCTTTTGATCTGAAACTAAAATTTTATTAACACAAGAATGTTCAAAACGAATATTTTCGCTATTCTATTTACCATGCGACTCTTTAAATAGACGCTAAAAATTTTTATTTTTCATTGGATTATACTGAATTTTTAAAAACCGAGTGTCCATATATATTTTTAATTCCAATATAAATCCAGTTGTTTAAAATTTGATCACCACCGTTTAGTCAAGATAGTTACAATAATCGCTTGTTTCGTTTCTCTTTATTATAAAGTATTTTTTGAACTGAAATAATAATGTTTTAAAGTTCAGTGTGGTTCCAAGTGATTTGAATATAAAATCAAAACTCCTGAAAAGAAGCAGCCTATAAATTCGTTTGCTATTTAATTTGATGTTTTTGATATAAAACTAAAACTTTATTAACACAAGAATGTTCAAAACGATTATTTTTGCTATTCTGTTTTTGATGCGACTCTCGAAATAGATGCAAAACATTTGTATTTTTTATTGAACTATTCTATATTTTTAAAAACGGAGTGTCCATATATATTTTAAATTCCAAAATAAATCCAGTTGTTTAAAATTTAATAACCACCATTTAGTCATGATAGTTACAATAATCGCTTGTTTCGTTTCTCTTTATTATAAAGTATTTTTTGAACTGAAATAATAATGTTTTAAAGTTCAATGTGGTTCCAAGTGATATGTATATAAAATCAGCACTCCTGAAAAGAAGCAGCCTATAATTCGTTTTGCTATTTAATGTGATGTTTTTGATCTAAAACTAAAATTTAAAAAAAACAAGGAAGTTCAAAACGAATATTTTTGCTATTCTGTTTATCATGTGACTCTCGAAATAGACGCAAAAAATTTTTATTTTTCATTGGATTATACTGAATTTTCAAAAACCGAGTGTACCACCATTTAGTCATGATAGTTACAATAATCGCTTGTTTCGTTTCTCTTTATTATAAAGTATTTTTTGAACTGAAATAATAATGTTTTAAAGTTTAATGTGGTTCCAAGTGATTTGTATATTATATCAGCACTCCTGAAAAGAAGCAGCCTATAAATTCGTTTTGCTATTTAATTTGATGTTTTCGATCTGAAACTAAAATTTTATTAACACAAGAATGTTCAAAACGAATATTTTCGCTATTCTGTTTACCATGCGACTCTCGAACTACATGCCAAAATTTTTATTTTTCATTGGATTATACTGAATTTTTAAAAACCGAGTGTCCATATATATTTTTAATGCCAATATAAATCCAGTTGTTTAAAATTTGATTACCACCGTTTAGTCATGATAGTTACAATAATCGCTTGTTTCGTTTCTCTTTATTATAAAGTATTTTTTTAACTGAAATAATAATGTTTTAAAGTCCAATTGTGTACCAAGTGATTTGTGTATAAAATCAGCACTCCTGAAAAGAAGCGGCCTATAAATTCGTGTCGCTTTTTAATTTGATATTTTTGATCTAAAACTAAAATTTTAAAAATACAAGGAAATTCAAAGCGATTATTTTTGCTATTCTGTTTTTCATGCGACTCTCGAAATAGATGCAAAAAATTTTTACTTTTTATTGAATTATACTAAATTTTTAAAAACGGAGTGTCCATATATATTTTAAATTCCAATATAAATCCAGTTGTTTAAAATTTAATTACCACCATTTAGTCATGATAGTTACAATAATCGCTTGTTTCGTTTCTCTATATTAAATAGTATTTTTTGAACTGAAATAATAATGTTTTAGTGTCTAATGGGGTACCAAGTGATATGTACATAAAATAAGCACTCCTGAAAAGAAGCAGCCTATAAATTCGTTTTGCTATTTAATTTGATGTTTGTGATCTAAAACTAAAATTTTAAAAATACGAAGAAGTTCAAAACGAATATTTTCGCTATTCTGTTTATCATGCGACTTTCGAAATAGATGCAAAAATTCTTTGTTTTCATTGGATTATACTGAATTTTTTAAAAATCGAGTTTCATACATATTTTAAATTTCATTACTAATCACATTTTTAAAATTTGATCACCACTGTTTAGTCATGATAGTTACAATAATCGCTTGTTTCGTTTCTCTTTATTATAATGTATTTTTTGAACTGAAATAATAATGTTTTAAAGTTCAATGTGGTTCCAAGTGATATGTATATAAAATCAGCACTCCTGAAAAGAAGCAGCCTATAATTCGTTTTGCTATTTAATGTGATGTTTTTGATCTAAAACTAAAATTTAAAAAAAACAAGGAAGTTCAAAACGAATATTTTTGCTATTCTGTTTATCATGTGACTCTCGAAATAGACGCAAAAAATTTTTATTTTTCATTGGATTATACTGAATTTTCAAAAACCGAGTGTACCACCATTTAGTCATGATAGTTACAATAATCGCTTGTTTCGTTTCTCTTTATTATAAAGTATTTTTTGAACTGAAATAATAATGTTTTAAAGTTTAATGTGGTTCCAAGTGATTTGTATATTATATCAGCACTCCTGAAAAGAAGCAGCCTATAAATTCGTTTTGCTATTTAATTTGATGTTTTCGATCTGAAACTAAAATTTTATTAACACAAGAATGTTCAAAACGAATATTTTCGCTATTCTGTTTACCATGCGACTCTCGAACTACATGCCAAAATTTTTATTTTTCATTGGATTATACTGAATTTTTAAAAACCGAGTGTCCATATATATTTTTAATGCCAATATAAATCCAGTTGTTTAAAATTTGATTACCACCGTTTAGTCATGATAGTTACAATAATCGCTTGTTTCGTTTCTCTTTATTATAAAGTATTTTTTTAACTGAAATAATAATGTTTTAAAGTCCAATTGTGTACCAAGTGATTTGTGTATAAAATCAGCACTCCTGAAAAGAAGCGGCCTATAAATTCGTGTCGCTTTTTAATTTGATGTTTTTGATCTAAAACTAAAATTTTAAAAATACAAGGAAATTCAAAGCGATTATTTTTGCTATTCTGTTTTTCATGCGACTCTCGAAATAGATGCAAAAAATTTTTACTTTTTATTGAATTATACTAAATTTTTAAAAACGGAGTGTCCATATATATTTTAAATTCCAATATAAATCCAGTTGTTTAAAATTTAATTACCACCATTTAGTCATGATAGTTACAATAATCGCTTGTTTCGTTTCTCTATATTAAATAGTATTTTTTGAACTGAAATAATAATGTTTTAGTGTCTAATGGGGTACCAAGTGATATGTACATAAAATAAGCACTCCTGAAAAGAAGCAGCCTATAAATTCGTTTTGCTATTTAATTTGATGTTTGTGATCTAAAACTAAAATTTTAAAAATACGAAGAAGTTCAAAACGAATATTTTCGCTATTCTGTTTATCATGCGACTTTCGAAATAGATGCAAAAATTCTTTGTTTTCATTGGATTATACTGAATTTTTTAAAAATCGAGTTTCATACATATTTTAAATTTCATTACTAATCACATTTTTAAAATTTGATCACCACTGTTTAGTCATGATAGTTACAATAATCGCTTGTTTCGTTTCTCTTTATTATAATGTATTTTTTGAACTGAAATAATAATGTTTTAAAGTTCAATGTGGTTCCTAATGATTTGTATATAAAATCAGCACTCCTGAAAAGAAGCAGCTTATAAATTCGTTTCGCTTTTTAATTTGATGTTTTTGATCTAAAACTAAAATTTTAAAAATACAAGGAAATTCAAAACGATTATTTTTGCTATTCTGTTTTTCATGCGACTCTCGAAATAGATGCAAAAAATTTTTACTTTTTATTGAATTATACTAAATTTTTAAAAACGGAGTGTCCATATATATTTTAAATTCCAATATAAATTCAGTTGTCTAAAATTTGATTACAACCGTTTAGTCATGATAGTTACAATAATCGCTTGTTTCGTTTCTCTTTATTATAAAGTATTTTTTGAACTGAAATAATAATGTTTTAAAGTCCAATTGTGTACCAAGTGATTTGTGTATAAAATCAGCACTCCTGAAAAGAAGCGGCCTATAAATTCGTTTCGCTTTTTAATTTGATGTTTTTGATCTAAAACTAAAATTTTAAAAATACAAGGAAATTCAAAGCGATTATTTTTGCTATTCTGTTTTTCATGCGACTCTCGAAATAGATGTAAAAAATTTTTACTTTTTATTGAATTATACTAAATTTTTAAAAACGGAGTGTCCATATATATTTTAAATTCCAAAATAAATCCAGTTGTTTAAAATTTGATTACCACCGTTTAGTCATGATAGTTACAATAATCGCTTGTTTCGTTTTTCTATATTATATAGTATTTTTTGAACTGAAATAATAATGTTTTCAAGTCCAATGGGGTAACAAGTGATATGTACATAAAATCAGCACTCCTGAAAAGAAGCAGCCTATAAATCCGTTTTGCTATTTAATTTGATGTTTTTGATCTAAAACTAAAATTTTAAAAATATAAGGAAGTTCAAAACGAATATTTTCGCTATTCTGTTTATCATGCGACTCTCGAAATAGATGTAAAAATTCTTTGTTTTCATTGGATTATACTGAATATTTTAAAAATCGAGTTTCCATACATATTTTAAATTTCATTACTAACCACATTTTTAAAATTTGATTACCACCGTTTGGTCAAGATAGTCACAATAATCGCTTGTTTCGTTTTCCTTTATTATATTGTATTTTTATGAACTGAAATAATAATGTTTTAAAGTCCAATGGGGTTACAAGTGATATGTACATAAAATAAGCGCTCCTGAAAAGAAGCACCCTATAAATTCGTTTTGCTATTTAATTTGATGCTTTTGATCTGAAACTAAAATTTTATTAACACAAGAATGTTCAAAACGAATATTTTCGCTATTTTATTTACCATGCGACTCTCGAAATAGACGCTTAAAATTTTTATTTTTCATTAGATTATACTGAATTTTTAAAAACCGAGTGTCCATATATATTTTTAATTCCAATATAAATCCAGTTGTTTAAAATTTGATCACCACCGTTTAGTCATGATAGTTACAATAATCGCTTGTTTCGTTTCTCTTTATTATAAAGTATTTTTTGAACTGAAATAATAATGTTTTAAAGTTCAGTGTGGTTCCAAGTGATTTGAATATAAAATCAAAACTCCTGAAAAGAAGCAGCCTATAAATTCGTTTGCTATTTAATTTGATGTTTTTGATATAAAACTAAAACTTTATTAACACAAGAATGTTCAAAACGATTATTTTTGCTATTCTGTTTTTGATGCGACTCTCGAAATAGATGCAAAACATTTGTATTTTTTATTGAACTATTCTATATTTTTAAAAACGGAGTGTCCATATATATTTTAAATTCCAAAATAAATCCAGTTGTTTAAAATTTAATAACCACCATTTAGTCATGATAGTTACAATAATCGCTTGTTTCGTTTCTCTTTATTATGTAGTATTTTTATGAACTGGAATAATAATGTTGTAAAGTTCAATGAAGTACAAAGTGATATGTACATAAAATCGGCACTCCTGAAAAGAAGCAGCCTACAAATTCGTTTTACTATCTAATTTGATGGTTTTGATTTAAAACTAAAATTTTATTAAACAAGAATGTTCAAAACGAATATTTTCGCTATTCTGTTTACCATGCGACTCTCGAACTACATGCCAAAATTTTTATTTTTCATTGGATTATACTGAATTCTTAAAAACCGAGTGCCCATATATATTCTTAATTCCAATATAAATCCAATTGTTTAAAATTAAATTACCACCGTTTAGTCATGATAGTTACAATAATCGCTTGTTTCGTTTCTCTTTATTATAAAGTATTTTTTGAACTGAAATAATAATGTTTTAAAGTTCAGTGTGGTTCCAAGTGATTTGAATATAAAATCAAAACTCCTGAAAAGAAGCAGCCTATAAATTCGTTTGCTATTTAATTTGATGTTTTTGATATAAAACTAAAACTTTATTAACACAAGAATGTTCAAAACGATTATTTTTGCTATTCTGTTTTTGATGCGACTCTCGAAATAGATGCAAAACATTTGTATTTTTTATTGAACTATTCTATATTTTTAAAAACGGAGTGTCCATATATATTTTAAATTCCAAAATAAATCCAGTTGTTTAAAATTTAATAACCACCATTTAGTCATGATAGTTACAATAATCGCTTGTTTCGTTTCTCTTTATTATGTAGTATTTTTATGAACTGGAATAATAATGTTTTAAAGTTCAATGAAGTACAAAGTGATATGTACATAAAATCGGCACTCCTGAAAAGAAGCAGCCTACAAATTCGTTTTACTATCTAATTTGATGTTTTTGATTTAAAACTAAAATTTTATTAAACAAGAATGTTCAAAACGAATATTTTCGCTATTCTGTTTACCATGCGACTCTCGAACTACATGCCAAAATTTTTATTTTTCATTGGATTATACTGAATTCTTAAAAACCGAGTGTCCATATATATTCTTAATTCCAATATAAATCCAATTGTTTAAAATTAAATTACCACCGTTTAGTCATGATAGTTACAATAATCGCTTGTTTCGTTTCTCTTTATTATAAAGTATTTTTTGAACTGAAATAATAATGTTTTAAAGTTCAGTGTAGTTCCAAGTGATTTGAATATAAAATCAAAACTCCTGAAAAGAAGCAGCCTATAATTTCGTTTGCTATTTAATTTGATGTTTTTGATATAAAACTAAAACTTTATTAAACAAGAATGTTCAAAACGAATATTTTCGCTATTCTATTTACCATGCGACTCTCGAAATAGACGCTAAAAATTTTTATTTTTCATTGGATTATACTGAATTTTTAAAAACCGAGTGTCCATATATATTTTTAATTCCAATATAAATCCAGTTGTTTAAAATTTGATCACCACCGTTTAGTCATGATAGTTACAATAATCGCTTGTTTCGTTTCTCTTTATTATAAAGTATTTTTTGAACTGAAATAATAATGTTTTAAAGTTCAGTGTGGTTCCAAGTGATTTGAATATAAAATCAAAACTCCTGAAAAGCAGCAGCCTATAAATTCGTTTGCTATTTAATTTGATGTTTTTGATATAAAACTAAAACTTTATTAACACAAGAATGTTCAAAACGATTATTTTTGCTATTCTGTTTTTGATGCGACTCTCGAAATAGATGCAAAACATTTGTATTTTTTATTGAACTATTCTATATTTTTAAAAACGGAGTGTCCATATATATTTTAAATTCCAAAATAAATCCAGTTGTTTAAAATTTAATAACCACCATTTAGTCATGATAGTTACAATAATCGCTTGTTTCGTTTCTCTTTATTATGTAGTATTTTTATGAACTGGAATAATAATGTTTTAAAGTTCAATGAAGTACAAAGTGATATGTACATAAAATCGGCACTCCTGAAAAGAAGCAGCCTACAAATTCGTTTTACTATCTAATTTGATGTTTTTGATTTAAAACTAAAATTTTATTAAACAAGAATGTTCAAAACGAATATTTTCGCTATTCTGTTTACCATGCGACTCTCGAACTACATGCCAAAATTTTTATTTTTCATTGGATTATACTGAATTCTTAAAAACCGAGTGTCCATATATATTCTTAATTCCAATATAAATCCAATTGTTTAAAATTAAATTACCACCGTTTAGTCATGATAGTTACAATAATCGCTTGTTTCGTTTCTCTTTATTATAAAGTATTTTTTGAACTGAAATAATAATGTTTTAAAGTTCAGTGTAGTTCCAAGTGATTTGAATATAAAATCAAAACTCCTGAAAAGAAGCAGCCTATAAATTCGTTTGCTATTTAATTTGATGTTTTTGATATAAAACTAAAACTTTATTAACACAAGAATGTTCAAAACGATTATTTTTGCTAGTCTGTTTTTGATGCGACTCTCGAAATAGATGCAAAACATTTGTATTTTTTATTGAACTATTCTATATTTTTAAAAACGGAGTGTCCATATATATTTTAAATTCCAAAATAAATCCAGTTGTTTAAAATTTAATAACCACCATTTAGTCATGATAGTTACAATAATCGCTTGTTTCGTTTCTCTTTATTATAAAGTATTTTTTGAACTGAAATAATAATGTTTTGAAGTTCAATGTGGTTCCAAGTGATATGTATATAAAATCAGCACTCCTGAAAAGAAGCAGCCTATAATTCGTTTTGCTATTTAATTTGATGTTTTTGATCTAAAACTAAAATTTTAAAAAAACAAGGAAGTTCAAAACGAATATTTTTGCTATTCTGTTTATCATGTGACTCTCGAAATAGACGCAAAAAATTTTTATTTTTCATTGGATTATACTGAATTTTCAAAAACCGAGTGTACCACCATTTAGTCATGATAGTTACAATAATCGCTTGTTTCGTTTCTCTTTATTATAAAGTATTTTTTTAACTGAAATAATAATGTTTTAAACTTTAATGTGGTTCCAAATGATTTGTATATAAAATCAGCACTCCTGAAAAGGAGCGGCCTATAAATTCGTTTTGCTATTTAATTTGATTTTTTTGATCTAAGACTAAAATTTTAAAAATACTAGGAAGTTCTAAACGATTATTTTCGCCATTCTGTTTTTCATGCGACTCTCGAAATAGATGCAAAAAATTTTTATTTTTCATTGAATTATACTGAATTTTTAAAAGCCGAGTGTCCAAATATATTTTTAATTCAAATATAAATTCAGTTGTCTAAAATTTGATTACAACCGTTTAGTCATGATAGTTACAATAATCGCTTGTTTCGTTTCTCTTTATTATAAAGTATTTTTTGAACTGAAATAATAATGTTTTAAAGTCCAATTGTGTACCAAGTGATTTGTGTATAAAATCAGCACTCCTGAAAAGAAGCGGCCTATAAATTCGTTTTGCTATTTAATTTGATGTTTTTGATCTTAAACTAAAATTTTAACAATACAAGGAAGTTCAAAACGATAATTTTTGCTAGTCTGTTTATCATGCGACTCTCGAACTACATGCCAAAATTTTTATTTTTCATTGGATTATACTGAATTTTTAAAAACCGAGTGTCCATATATATTTTTAATGCCAATATAAATCCAGTTGTTTAAAATTTGATTACCACCGTTTAGTCATGATAGTTACAATAATCGCTTGTTTCGTTTCTCTTTATTATAAAGTATTTTTTTAACTGAAATAATAATGTTTTAAAGTTCAATGTGGTTCCAAGTGATTTGTATATAAAATCAAAACTCCTGAAAAGAAGCAGCCTATAAATTCGTTTTGCTATTTAATTTGATGTTTTTGATCAAAAACTAAAATTTTATTAACACAAGAATGTTCAAAACGATTATTTTTGCTATTCTGTTTATCATGCGACTCTCGAAATAGATGCCAAAATTTTTATTTTTCATTGGATTATACTGAATTTTTAAAAGCCGAGTGTCCAAATATATTTTTAATTCAAATATAAATTCAGTTGTCTAAAATTTGATTACAACCGTTTAGTCATGATAGTTACAATAATCGCTTGTTTCGTTTCTCTTTATTATAAAGTATTTTTTGAACTGAAATAATAATGTTTTAAAGTCCAATTGTGTACCAAGTGATTTGTGTATAAAATCAGCACTCCTGAAAAGAAGCGGCCTATAAATTCGTTTTGCTATTTAATTTGATGTTTTTGATCTTAAACTAAAATTTTAACAATACAAGGAAGTTCAAAACGATAATTTTTGCTATTCTGTTTATCATGCGACTCTCGAAATAGATGCCAAAATTTTTATTTTTCATTGGATTATACTGAATTTTTAAAAGCCGAGTGTCCAAATATATTTTTAATTCAAATATAAATTCAGTTGTCTAAAATTTGATTACAACCGTTTAGTCATGATAGTTACAATAATCGCTTGTTTCGTTTCTCTTTATTATAAAGTATTTTTTGAACTGAAATAATAATGTTTTAAAGTCCAATTGTGTACCAAGTGATTTGTGTATAAAATCAGCACTCCTGAAAAGACGCAGCCTATAAATTCGTTTCGCTTTTTAATTTGATGTTTTTGATCTAAAACTAAAATTTTAAAAATACAAGGAAATTCAAAACGATTATTTTTGCTATTCTGTTTTTCTCTAATTTTGTGTTTCTCTAATTTCATATGTTCTTGAATTGATGCGACTTAAGAAGTCTGCAACTTTGTTTTCTTTACCCTTAATGTAGTCGATGTTTATGTTGTATTCACCCAATTGGATTAGCCATCGTTGTAGACGAGGGTTAATGTCTTCTCCTGTGTACTTTGATTGTAACCATTTAATTGGTTGATGATCTGTTTGCAGATTACATTCTTTGCCGAATAAATAAGGGCGGAAATATTTCGTTACCCATATAATGGCCAGAAGCTCTTTTTCTATGGTAGAATAATTCTTTTCGTGATCGTTTAGGGTTCTATATGCATAACAGACTGGGTGGCCTTCTTGTGTAAGAACGGCTCCAATCGCTAGATTACTTGCATCTGTGATAAGCTTAAATCTTTTATTAAAATCAGGGTACCTTAAGACGGGATAATTCGTAACAACTCTTTCAGTTTATCAAATGCTGTGATATACCTGTGAGGATCATTAATATTGATTTTAGTGTATTTCTTAAGGTATTTGACCATTGGACCTACAATTTTTGCATAATCTTTAACAAATTTGCGGTAATACCCTGTTATACCCAAAAAGCTTTTAATTTGCTTTTGTGTTGTTGGTCATTTCAGATTGCGGATCACTTCTATTTTATTAGGGTTCGGCTTGATTCCCTTTGATTTCAATATGTGGCCTAAAAATTCTGTTTCTTTATTTAGAAAATTACATTTATCAATTTGGATCTTAAGTCCAGCCAATCTCAATATATCAAAGATCTTTTTCATATTTGTAAATGTTCTTCTGAAGACGTACTAAATATAAGAATATCATCCAAGTACACAACATACAGTTTATTTATATAATCGCGAAGGACAGAATTCATCAACCGTTGGAAGGTTGATGGGGCATTTTTTGAACCGAATGGCATTCTTAAATATTAGTAATGTCCAAATGGAGTTAAAAATGCTGTTTTATTACAATCAGATTCGTTCAATGGAATCTGATGGAATCCCTTTGCAAAGTCTATTGTTGAGAAATATTGGGCTCTACCTATTTTATTTAATATGTCTTCGATATTGGGCATGGGCACAAATAATACAACAGTCAGATGTGTAAAAACCATTATATAAAATGTCACATACGAATTGCGATTAACCGACAAGATATGATATGATTAGCAAAGACATAAACCTTTAATATTAATATATATTAACTGACAAAGCTTTCAGTTTTTTGTTTTTCTTTTTCTTAGGCACATACAGTCAGTTCAATTAACCGACAACAAAAAAGCATGATCGTGGAAAATAAAAGCATACATATGTATATTTATATACTATATATAGGTATGATATACATACAATATATATGTGTGCATTTATTTGCACGATCATGCTTTTTTGTTGTCGGTTAATTGAACTGACTGTATACATAAGTATGTATGTATATCGTATATAGCATACGTATATCGTATATATATGTACATATGGACACACTTATTTATGTATATATCCATATGTATGGATATATGTATGTATGTATGGGTATGATACGTTCGTACATTTTACTTTTTTCTGACACATATAATGAGAACTGTTTAACATTGCATATGCATAGTTATAGAATAGAAGATTAGAAGAGATATAGTATATGTATTTCAGATTTTTTCACTTTTTCAATGATTTTTGTCGAGTATATATGTGTTTTTGTTTCATTTTATTGGCGTAATACATTTAAGGCAAATTCTGTATTTTTCAATACAAACTAGTTATTGTTGTATATTTTAAATAATAATCTGTATTTTTGTATACAAATTCCCTAATATTAATTGAATTTTGGCTTTTATTTTTTAAACAAAAATGTCTTGGCGTAGAAATAAATGTGTGATTGGTTCTTGTCAAGCTACTTTGCAGTCTTCTCCGGAAAGAAGATTTTTTGAATTTCTCAAAAAAGGTACAGAAAGATATTTTCAATGGCTTAATGCAATTGGAGATTTTGACAAAAATAATATTAGGACCAGAAAACGTCCTTACATATGCAATACTCATATTGAAACCAACGATTTTGGGGGAAAAAAAATTGAAAAATTCTGCTGTTCCGACATGGCATGTGTATTGTGAAGTTCATCCCACTAATTTTGAAAGAATGAGTGTGAAACTGGCTGTGCAAATTTTAAGTCATAGTGTTGCAGCAGGAACTAGAACTTTGTTAGCACTAAACATATTTCCCGATGAAATAGCTAAATTTGCTTCTTCAACTGCAAGCTTTATTGAAAAAATGAACAAGCTTTTCGATATTCTTAATGGCCAACTACCAAAAAAAGGAATTCTGCAGAAGTGGTAGAATTTTTGAAAAAAATAAAGTCTTATATTGCAGACATTAAACCTAATAGGGCATATTGTTTCGAAGGTTTGATAATAACTATAAATTCGACCTTGGCCTTAGCAGACGACTTATTTTTGTGCCACAATGATATGTTTTACTTTTATCCTAAAAAACTCAATCAAGATCCGCTTGAGAATTTTTTTGCAAAAGTTCGAGCACGTAATGCAAGTTCCTTCTTTGTCGGAATTTAAAACTATATTTGCAAAATTGTTGGCAATAAATTTTTTGTTTTCTTCCAATTAATCCTATTGCGAAAGTGATGATGATGAGTTATAAGATGTAGATTGGACTACAGTATTAGAAAAACAGACTACCATTGAAAATGATAGTGTAGCTGAAAATTCTTTTTGCCGATATGAAGATGACGACGAAGAACTAGATGACGAAAACTTCACTTTGAAAATTAAAACTTCAGTTAATGATGCTTCTATTGGCTATTTTTCGGGATATTGTATTTTAAAATGTATAAAGTCTCTGAAAGATCCATGTGCAGACTGTAACACTACAATAATTCAAGAACAATGGTGTCATTCGAATTCGTCATCCATTTTGATTGGAAGCAGTACAAAAAGGGACATAGTAATAGAGGACTAGTTGAGCCAACTAATAAGTTTTTCAACATATGTGAGGAGCATACTGCAATTTTCATGAAGGACTTTAAGAAAATTGCTCATCAAAGACATTTAAAGAAAATTATAATACAAAAATGCATTGAAAAAACGAAAAATATTGATAATGAGTGGTTCAATGGAGAACACAGTTGTTACAATCTTTTAGATTTTATGATTACTCTCTTTATAAGAAAGAATTGTAAATGGATCAAAGATTCAGAAAAATTTGATAAACCTAAGCCATTTTCTAAAAATAATATCACCCACAAATTTTGTTAATTTAATTTCCAAATTTTTTAATCTTCTTTAATCCACTTTCTATATATTTAATCTTGGTGGAAAACAATTATTCTTGTAATTTGTGAGTGTAGTTTAATACAAAAATTCTACAGGTTGATCCAAAAACCACCCCTTTTTGCTAGATACATTCAAAACTTCCTGAAAAACAGTATGATTGACATTTTCGCTGAGCACCTCATATGGATATGCAGAACTGCCATTCGGAAAAAATATTTTGAGAGAAAACGGACAACAATTTATATTTTGAAATTGAATGAATGTGAATAACTTTGTAAAATAGAATTTTCGTTCACATAGGATTTTATTTTTATCTAATCAAAAAAAAGCCACAAAAATCTTCCACCCTAGACATTGAACCATAACTGATAAAAACATTTATATTGGATTAACTAATTTATTCATTCATTAATTTCAACCCGTAATTATAACAGAATATATACATACATATGTATACTATATTAGATTTAGAATAGTATGTATTATATTACACACGCATGTATAATACATTCATGTATGTATGTACCCACATGAATAATATAAATGCCATCTCATAGAGTATGTGCACCTGTATCAAATACTTACATACTATATATAGTATACTATATACATAAACATACATATTTCACACATACGCGAGTTTATCATTATTGTGTAGCATTATGTTCATGAATGATTGATGTAGTCAGAATGAAAAAAGTCGAAAACGATCCTAATGATCGATTAACGATTTTATTTTCTAAATCTGTACATACATACATATGTATGTATGAATGTACATGTATAAATTCTATAAAGATAAAAAACAACAAATTTGAAAGTTCTTAAGTTATTTGTTTTGTTGTTGTATTAATTTTTTGAAAAGCTCGCATAAAGTGGTCTGTGACTTAACTCAAGCTATAGTTAAAATACAAACATAAAAATTGTTTGTTCTTCTTCTTTAATATCACTGAATAACATTTCAGTCCATTTACAATACCCATCTGTATTGTTATTTTATTTGTGGTATGGGGAATTTGTCAGCTATAGTGACTTCATTCAGTTTTCGATAGTCGATAACTATCCTCCACTTTTTCTGACCAGAATTATCTGCTTATTTGGGTACGATCCATAATGGACTATTGTAGGGAGAGGTACTTTCCCTGATTATACCCTGTTCTAGCATTTGATTGATTTGGTGTTTTATTTCTTTTTCGTGGACTTGTGAGTATCTGTAAGTGAGTATCAGCTAAGCAGACTCGTGATAAAGGTCGTGAATCTGCTTATGCTAAAAGGAAAGCATAAGTTTTGCAGTCACTTCTGCCTGAGACTTCCAGGGAGCCGCCCGACCTAGCAAGTACCTCTAAAGAACCAAATGAAGATGAAGTCATTAATAATGTTAATAATAATGATGAATTGATTAGTAATGATCGTACTAATAACGTGCTACACCCACCGGAAGATAGTGATATTAATATGGCAATGTGGCGGCGTTGTGTTCTCGGTAGCATGTCCGATACTAGCCTACCTAAAAGAATGAATTTAAAGACGATGAATTTAAAGCAACGATAGGTAGTTTAAAGGGACTGGCTCCCCAACTATGTGAGAACCCCGCAGAATATAACAATAAGCAAATAGTTTATTCCTTTATAGACTCTTGCTACGAAAAGGTGGTAAAATATACATTGAAAAAGTCCCCAGCAAATGTCATCGATGGATAAATAAAGAAACAACAATTGAGCAAAAACTAATCTCCAGCTATTAGTTTGAATCAATCATGTAGAATTAGAAGACAACATGACTACGCTCGTACGTAAGAACTATTTACAGAAAATTCAGGCCTTCTAGCTAAGCATATTAGAGAAGAAACAGACTACATTCAGGTATCAGATAGCAACTCAGGTATCAGTGAAGTTCGTAGTGTGACACTGCCAGCAGTAGATCGCGAAGCTCTGATCTCCGTGGAGAACGTACACCCTCCATTTCAGGTGAAAGATTTTAAGAACAGAGTCAATAAGTTCAGAAATAACGTGTCGGCTGAAACAGATGGCATTAAAAAAAGTCATTTGAAAGGCAAATACGTTCCAGTGGTCCTCCAATATTGCTTCAATCTCATTTTATTAAGCGAAGTGCAGCCATCCATGTGGAGAACGAACCGCACTACATTGTTATTGAAACCAAAAAAGATAGTGCTAATATTTCCAATTGCCGGCCGATAACGATTAATTCGATTATCAGTCGGTTATATCGGGCACTTATTGACTCTAAAATCAAAACATCTATTCAAAAAACACCAAGACAGTAAGGGTTTACGGCTGAGTATGGTTGTTATAATAATGTACATATTCTCAATGAATTGCTGAGAGTTGGTAAAGCAAAAGAAGGATTGGTTTCGGTGCAGTTGGATATTACCAAGGCATTCAATACGGTGCCACATGAAGCAATTGAGTGGGCACTGCGCCGTAAGGGTCTACCTGAATATGCGGTCCGACACGTGGTAGAGTCCTATGAGGACATGTACACGAATATTGGTAAAGGTTCAAACACTGTTACTGTGCAATTGAAAAGAGGGATAAAACAGGGTGACCCACTCTCCCCGCTTATCTTTAACCTCTTGTTTGAACCGCTCCTCATTAAATTAGAGGACTTGACGGGATTCCAATGCGATAGAAACGCATGCATATCATCATTAGCTTTTGCTGATGATCCAGTACTTGTGGCCACCCAACCGAGTAAGGCAGCTGAGCTTCTGTCTTGTACGGAAGAATTCCTTAAGGGGCTAGGAATGCCGCATGCGCTGCAAAAGAGCATGTGTTTCCATATTAAGGAAACTAAAGACTCCTGGTGCATTGTGAATACCAACCTAAAACTTTTAATTTCTTTTAACATAAATCTTTTAATTTCTTTTACATAAAAGAAATAAATCTTTTAATTTCTTTTATCAAGAAATAAATCTTTTAATTTCTTTTATCAAGAAATAAATCTTTTAATTTCTTTTATCAAGAAATAAATCTTTTAATTTCTTTTATCAAAAAAGAAATAAAGCTTAAATTCTTTGATGAAAGAATTAAAATCCGCCACGATAAAACCAAAATTATTAAAATAAATTGGTAAAGTAAATTAACCTAAAAGGGATTTACACACATGGTAAAAAGGTTAGAAAATTTGAAAAAGTTATTTAAAGATACCCAACAACAAAAGTTACCGGGAATTAAATCATGTTTAATGGTCCATTAATAGTTAGAAATATTGGTTAATAAAACTGAACTGGTGAAGTGAACCTAACCTGAAAAGATTAATATAAGCGTGGTTGGAAAAAATCGGCCGGTAGATAAAAAGTGTAATTTAAGAAAAAGATTCAACAACAGTAATTATCGGAAATTTAATGATATCTAAAATAATATACATATGTATGTATATAAATCCAACGACATAGAGTCACTGGAATATTAATACTAAAACTAGTGGTGTAATACATAACACAATAACATATATATAAAAGATAACTAACTTATTAAAACAGTTCCTCAAAATGAACAATCACAGCTGCAAAAAATGTGAAAAAGAAGATAATGACGAGATGGTACAATGTGACAAATGCGATGCATGGAAACATTACACGTGTGCTGGTGTTAATAGTGATGTTAAAGATAAAGATTGGTCATGTCTCAAGTGTCAAGCAATTAAAGTCACTACACAGAGAACACTATCAAAAGCATCATCAAAATCAGACATCACAAACACAATGTGAAGAAAGAATGATAAATTTAGAATACGTCAAGAAAAAGTATGAATTGTTGTCACGAGAAGATAAAAACGATAAAGACACAATTATGTGCGAAAAACCAGAGAATAGATCAATCGAATGTGAATGTCTGGAAAACAACAAAAACACAGTACACGAATGGTTAAATAAAAATGATCAATGTAGACTTTCATCACATGTCATAGCAACACGTCAGATTGTTGGTAAAGAACTACCGTCCTTCAGTGGTAATCCAGAAGAATGGCCACTTGTCATTAGAAATTTTGAAGAAACAACCAAGACATGTCAATTTACAAATCAAGAAAATATGTTCCGATTGCAAAGATGTTTAAATGGGAAAGCATTAGAGGCTGTTAAACATAGATTGCTTTTGCCAAATCATGTACTAGAAATAATAAACACTTTAACAACACTTTTTGGTAAACCTGAATTAATAATCCATTCTATATTAAATAAAATACGATCAGAGCCAGCTGTTAAATTTGAAAAGCAGAAAACTTAATGCACTTTGCACTGTCAGTAAAAAATCTCTGTGCAACATTAGAAGCATCAGAGATGACATATCATTTACATAGTCCAATGTTACTACAAGAACTTGTATACAAACTACCAATTAAAATAAAAATTGATTGGGCTCTTTACAAGAAAAAGTTGCCACTAGAATCATTAAATTACTTCTCAGAATGGATATATGAATTAGCAGAAGCAGCATATGATGTGTGTCATCCAAATGAATTAGTAAAACTAAACAAAATAAAAGAAAGAGTGTTCGTAAATACACATGATAATAATACTAGAAGATGCATATTATGTACGGGTAGCTGTAGAAGTGTTGATAAATGCAACACTTTCATAACTAAATCAAGAAATGATAAATGGATCGTGGTGAAAGAGCTAAAGTTATGCAAAAGATGTTTGAAAAGACACACAAATAAGTGTATTATAACATCAAACTGCAGTATCAAAAATTGCACGTATAAACACCATCCATTGTTACATAACTACGAAGTTAATAAACCGAAAGTTGAGATAAAAACGTATAACAACAATAATGATCATAACGACGTGAATAATGACAAAATGAGAAGTAAACAACAGTCGATAAATAATTATCACAAATATGAAGATAATACCATTCTGTTCAGAATCATTCCTGTTAACATACATTATGACAACAAATCGGTAAATACATTTGCATTTTTAGATGAAGGTTCTTCTGTTACACTTTTAGATGAAAGCTTATGCGGACTCCTTAGTATTAAAGGAGATACGGTGCCATTATGCCTCACATGGACTGGTAACACCACGCGAATAGAAGAACAATAAAAAAAGTATCATTTGAAATATCTGAGATAAAAAATATAAAACGATACAAAATAACTAATGCCAGGTCGACCAAAAATTTAGGTCTACCCACCCAAACAGTTCAGTTCCGAGAAATGAGTAACAGCTACAAACATTTGAGAGGTCTACCCGTGACTTCATATCAGAATGCTATTCCACAGTTGTTAATTGGCTTAGACAATTGGGATGTAGCTATGCCTTTAAAAATAAAAGAAAACAATCCCAAAGAACCAATTGCAGTAAAATGCAGACTAGGTTGGACAATATGTGGTACTTGCAACGGCAATAATAAAGAAACTAAATATATTGGGTTCCATATGTGTCAATGTCAAAAACAGATAACGATATACATGATATGATCAAAGAACATTTCCAATTAGAATGTTCCGGAATAGAATGTTCAAATAAGAATATCATGACAACAGACAATAAAAGAGCCATGAATGTATTAACTAAGTCAACCATACGCAGAAATAGAGTCTTTATTAAACAAACAAATTCAGCACTATATTGAAAAAGGTTATATTAGAAAATTGAATGAGGTTGAGATAAATGAACAACATCCAAGAAAGTGGTACCGGTGTTCCCAGTATTTAATCCGAAGAAACCGAACAAAATACGCTTAGTATGAGATGCAGCAGCCGAACATCAAGGTATAGCATTAAATACGTATCTGCTGAAAGGTCCAGATCAACTGTCATCATTGGTGGCAATATTATTCCGATTCAGAGAAAATAAAATTGGCATAAGTGGTGACATAAAAGAAATGTTTCATCAAATATTGTTAAATGACGAAGATCAACAATCACAAAGACTCCTATGGCCAAATATGTTACAACCCCAAAAACCAGACGTCTTTATGATGAGAGTCTTAACCTTTGGTTCCGCTTGTTCACCAGCAACAGCACAATATGTGAAAAACTAAAACTCTGAAAGATTTAAAACAACACACCCAAGAGCTGTGTCAGCGATACGAGAAAATCATTACGTAGATGACTGGTTGGATAGCGCGGACTCAGAAGAAGAAATATCACAGTTGGCCAAAGAAGTAAAACACATCCACAGTGAGGGAGGGTTTGAAATATGTAGTTGGAAATCCAATTCATTAACAGTTCTTCCAGAAAATAATGCCAAAAATGAAAATTCAAATAAGAATCTCGACACATCGTCAAATTTAGAAAAAGTATTGGGTATGTGGTGGAATACGTCAACTGATACTTTCACATACAGCCTAACATATAATGTCACAAATAGAGGTATTCTGACAGGAAACAAATGTCCTACAAAAAGAGAAGTTCTAAGAACACTTATGTCAATATACGATCCACTCGGCCTTTTAGGCAATTTTTTAATGCAACTAAAAATCCTGGTACAACAAATCTGGAGATCAAAAACAGATTGAGATGATAAAATAAATAATGAGCAGTTTGATATATGGCTAAACTGGATCAAACTACTTCCTAAAGTTGAGAAGCAAGATATACCACGTTATTACATCACCAGCTAGGACAACCAAATATACACAAAAGCAGAACTACATACGTTCGTTGACGCCATTGAGAACGATTACGCAGCAGTATGTTACCTACGAACAGAGTATAAAGGTCAAGTAAAATGTACACTGATTGGTTCAAAAACAAGAGTTGCGCCTATTAAAGCAACTACCATCCTACGATTAGAATTGGAAGCAGCATTACTTGGCACAAGATTCGCAAACAATCATAAAAGCTCAAACATTTAAATTCAGTAAGAGAGTTTACTGGACAGACTCAATAACAGTCCTTAGCTGGATTGTATCTGACCATGGAAATTACAAACCATATGTTGCATTTAGAATAAGCGAGGTTCTTGAAGCTACACACCCTACTGAATGGCATTGGGTACCCAGCAAAGAAAATATAGCAGGCGAAGCAACAAAATGATAATGGACTCAACCAAACGTTCCACCTGATACAAAAGAAGAAATACGGTCAAAATATATAGGTCATATAAGAAAATATACATCAGACATACAGTATGAACGATTTTCCAAATGGAAACGACTATTACGATCGACAGCGTATATTTTAGATTTATACAAAATACGTTATCTAAACCGAAGCAAACAATGGAACAATCAAACCGGGTCATTAAGTCAAGATGAGTTATTAAAATGGGAATATTTATTATTCAAAATTGTACAACAAGAAAGGTTTCATGAAGAATACATTATACTACAGAAAAATAAAAATATACCTGATGAAGATAAGAAAGCGCTACCAAAGAATAGCAGTTCATATCGTTTAACGCCTTATGTTGACGATGAAAACATAATAAGAGCTTACCTAAGAATCGATCACGCTACAGAAGTAACGTACGATGCCAAAAGACCACTCATACCATACCGAAATCACCACATAACACATTTAATTATCCTACACTATCATTGTAAATATCATCATCAAAATCACGAAACAGTTGTAAATGAGCTACGCCAAATATTCATCATTAGCAACTTAAGGTCAACGTTAAAATCAATTAGAAGAAGATGCCAAATCTACAAAATACAAACTGCAAAACCAGTGACACCAATAATGGCAAATCTACCAGTTGCAAGATTGTCTTCATATACCAGAGCCTTCACATATGTGGGAATCGATTACTTTGGTCCAATGATGGTAACAATCGGCCGCAGTTCAGTCAAACGATGGGGCGTTCTCATAACCTGCTTAACTACCCGTGCTGTACACATAGAAGTCACACATTCGTTAACAACAGACTCATGCATTATGGCTATAAGGAACTTCATGAATAGAAGAGGTATACCACTTGAAATATATTCCGATAATGGTACAAATTTTCAGGGTGTCAAAAACGAGAAGTTAAAACAACAACAACTTGATGAAAACATAGTAGTTGACACCTTCATAAGTTCAACAACAAATTGGAAATTCAACCCACCATCCGCTCCACACATGGGAGGAATATGGGAAAGATTAGTACGGTCCATTAAAACAACATTAAAATCCATCAAACTACATCGTAATCCAACGGACGAAAATCTGGTCAACATGATGATTGAAGTAGAACACATCATAAACTCCAGGCCGTTGCCTTACATACTAATAAACGATGAAACTGAAGAAGCTGTCACGCCAAACCATTTTCTATTGGGGTCATCAAGCGGGGTGAAACCAATTGGTACAATGACCGATGAACCGACAATTGTACGAAAAAACTGGGAACTGACAGAGCAATTCGCCAACCGATTCTGGAAAAGATGGGTAAATGAATACTTGCCAGAAATCACCCAAAGAACTAAATGGTGTGAATATACAAAATCAATCCAAGTAGGAGATATAATAATAATAGCAGGTGAAAACCAACCAAGAAACAATTGGCCCAAGGGAAAAATAATTGACGTCATCAAAAGCAAAGATGTACAAATACGACAAGCAACAATTAAGACATCCTCTGGAATATATCAACGCCCGGTCAGTAAATTAGCAGTTTTAGACATCGGCAACGATAAGTAGGAGTAAGACGTAGCTGCGCACATCTTACTAGGTGGGGATCTACTTTCTTAAGTAGATTTAAGAAAGTTAAATGTCATAATTAATTTGGTTGGTTCGTAACACAGAATGAAATCTGTAAAAATCTGTAAACAAGTTGACAACTTGATAGATTATTATAATTTATATGTATATTGAAACTGATCATTTCGTTGTGCTATTTTAAACCATATGGAAGCAGAAAATTGCTAAAGGGAACAAAAGTGCAAGAATTTGAATTAAATTATATTTTATTTAATTTTTTACTATTTGAATTAATTTATATTGTTTAAATTTAGAATTAAAAGTTCTCTAACGATCAGTGTATTAAAACATATTTGGTAAAATAAGATAAAAACCGGCCAATCAAATATAGGGTTAATACAGAAATAAATGTGTACATAAGTTTAAATTAAAACGTGTATTTCATTTGATCAGGACTACAATTTTCGAGAAAAGTTTCCCTGACATGACTCAACACTCAGATGTATAAAAACCATTATATAAAATGTCACATACGAATTGCGATTAACCGACAACGATTAACCGACATTTTTATATGATTAGCAAAGACATAAACCTTTAATTTTGTTTAATTTTAATATATATTAACTGACAAAGCTTTCAGTTTTTTGTTTTTCTTTTTCTTTAAGCGCATACAATCAGTACAATTAACCGACAAATGATCGTGCAAATAAAAGCACACATAATTATTTTGTTTATACATATGCATATATGTATATATATATATTTATGTACACGTACCTATACATATTATGTTTTTATATTTTGCTATTATGTAAATACAAACAGTGTACTTGATACTTGTAATATCCTGATTTTTTGTTACGCAATTACATACATATGTATGTATATTGTATTAATCATTCAATCATGCAATTGATCATTTACAAATTCAGCCTTATTCATTTTTAAACTATTTTTATCTCATTTCTGTTTTATTTTCATCTTGTTTTTTGTTTTTGTTATGTTAAAACATCGTATAAAAAAACAACAAAGTAATAATATTTATTGAAAATATTTATTAAAATTGTATAATTTTTTATTAGGTGTATACATATATATATACTTATATATATTTTACATTATATATTATACATTACACATTATATATATTATATATATACATATATTATACATTATAGATTATATATTATAAAATTTATGTTGGATATAATATAATATAATATATTGTATATTACATGTTATACATATATTATATACTCTATATTAGGTGTACTATATATTGTATATTATACATATTTTATACACTATATACTGTATATTATATATTGTATATTATATATTGTACATATACATATTATATGTAATACATGATTTTCAGGTACGTCAGTTAGATGACTTTATATATTTGGCAATATCTTGTAAACTACTTTGTGTATTTGACTTGGTAATTATTATAGTCGGATGCAAAAGTCGAGAATTATTAATACATATTCAAACTTCAAAAATGTGTTTTTTTTTTTTTTGGAAAAATATGGTTTTTCAGTCACCCTGTATATTTTTTGCATTAGAAACTTTGTACTAATTATGGGAAAGTTGTTGTTTATCAGTATGCTGGAATTCTGAAAATTTTATGAACATCGGATAAAATTGTCACGAGTTATTCAAAATTTTCTGTCAATGTTTGAATTTTTCTTTCAATTGTTCGACATTTCTTGACACCAAATTTTTTGGATTATAGGCGTTAAGAAGAATAAGTGTGCAAAGTTTCAAAAATATCGTACCTAAGTACTGAAAGGAACTCCTATGAAATTATGTTGTTTTTGAATACCTATGTTATTAAAATTTTTTAGTTTATTTTTTTTTTAAATTTTTGTAAAATCACTATATGAAAATAGTTGTATTTCTTCAACATAAATATGTGGCCGGAGACTGGTGCACAAATGGCCGGTGAAAGGTAACTTTGTGGCTGGTAATAAAGGGAAGTGCACTTTTTTTAAAATTGAAAAATGTTGGTGAAAAAATTAGTTTAAAGTATAACTTAATTTTGAAGTGACAGGCCATACTACATTGTGAAAAAAAATTCTAATTACGACAAGTAAAACGTAGAAAATTAAGGGTTTGAAATTTAAAAACGTCTTAAATGGACGCCTACCTATGTATGTACATTATATTATATGGATCTTGTATTGTACTTTTTTCTGACACAAATGTTCAGAAACTATTCAACATTGCATAGTTAGATATAATATACATAAATGGGTATAACCAGTATAAAAGCAAGTATAACTTATCTGGTTCATTATTGCCTAATTTATATTTGGCTTGCCTCATTCAAGAAAATTTTGGTGTATCTTAATGACAATGTTTATTCAGAAAAATTAGAAAACGGACAAAAACATAAACTTTGAAAATGAACAAATATGAAAGGATTTGTAAAATATAAAATTTATTTCGTTCAAATAGGATTTCATTTTCATCAAATCAAAAAAAAGTCGCAAAAATCTTCCAACCCCGGTATCACCGTAACTGTTGAGATTGAACTGATAAAAACATTTACATATGTACATATATATATGATTTACTAATTTATTTACTCATAAATTTAAAATCGTAATTATAATATAATATGTGCATACTATATTAAGATTTAGAATAACATTATATTACACACGCACAAGCATACATACATACGCATGTATAATACATATGTATCCATGCACACAAATAATAAATGAAATATATTATATCTATCAAATAGTATACTATACATATGTATGTATATACATATATTTCACCATTTCACGTACATGAATTTCCAATGAATATGAAGTAGTGCGTTGATGAATGATTGTGTAGTCATAGAATGAAAAAGTCGAAAACGATCCTAATGATCGATTAACGATTTTATTTTCTAAATCTGTACATACATACATATGTATGTATGAATGTACATGTATAAATTCTATAAAGATAAAAAACAACAAATTTGAAAGTTCTTAAGTTATTTGTTTTGTTGTTGTATTAATTTTTTGAAAAGCTCGCATAAAAAAGTTTGTGTAATATGTGGTCTGTGACTTAACTAAAGCTATAGTTAAAATACAAACATAAAAATTATTTGTTCTTCTTCTTTAATGTCACTGAATAACATTTCAGTCCATTTACAATACCCATCTGTATTGTTATTTTATTTGTGGTATGGGGGAGTCGATTCCTTTTCACAATGAGGAATCATATTTACAATACTTAGAAGTAAAAATATCTCCTTGGACGGGCAATGCCCTGACAGAGGTCAAACATTCGTTGTTTGCATCTCTGCAGCGTGTAATGCGTCTTCCTCTGAAGTACCATCAGAAAATTAAATTAATATGTACGTATTTAATACCGCACTACTTGTATGCGCTAGTAATCGCAATACCACCTAATAACAGAGATAGACCAGGAGCTACGAGTAGTGTTTAAAGGTATTCTCCACCCTGCACAATAAACTGCTCATGGGTTGTTATACTGTGCTAAAAGAGATGTTGGATTGGGGTTTCCTAAGTTGGAAATTTTAGTGGTATCGACTACATTAAAGACCGGTTTAAAGTTCATTAAATATAATGACCCTGTAATAAAATCATTGGCGAATATTGGCGACATGGTGGAACGTTTTCGGAAGTCTGCTAATGCCGTCGGGTTAAACTGGCCTACTTCGGCTAGAGAGGTGGACGATTACAAAATTAGAGCCAAGAAACAAGAACTTGCCAAATGGAGTAATCTTCATTGTCGAAGGAAAGCAGTGGACTCTCTAGTTGACGATCATATCGGTAATTGCTGGCTTTAAAAACCCGAATTGCTCAAGCCATGCAGGTATATAACGGCCCTCAAATTAAGAACTGACACTGCTGCAAATAGAACAACATTGCGCAGAATTAAACGTGAGGTGCCTAGTATAATGTGCAGACAATGTTGTGCCCAGCCTGAGACTCTGTCGCACATTCTTGGTCAATGCATTAAAAATAAGTCTGCTAGAATCACGCGACATAATGAAATCAGAGATATGTATGTATGATCGAAAACGAAGTAGTGCAAAGAAACCAACAATTTGCATCTTCGAAGAAACCTTCAATCCGGCTAACTTCTGGAAAGGTCCTCTAACCTGACCTGATGATTAAGAACTAGGAAGGGGTCTTTGTGGTCGATGTAACAGGCCGCTATGAAGACGGAGATTACCTCGTAAGGGGGAGGTTGGATAAGATTAGAAAATATGAGCCACTTATTCCACTGCTCAAACAAAGGTTCCAGAAGACTTGCGGTGAAGTCCTACCTAAATTCGTAGGCACCCGGGAGTCTATGCCCAAGGAGACGGTCATGTTGTGTTTTTTAAGATTTTTGGTTAGAGGTTTTTTAGAGCAAAACAATTTTATTCTTTGAACAGTAAAACTCAACTCACCAAACTTATCAAAGATTTTCGTCGTGGCTATTTTCTCTCTTTATATATGTATATAACATGGGTTGGAAGAATACGTCTTCCAAGTCTGTGTAGTTAATTCGGGCTTAATAAATAACAACACTGTATTTTTATTTTAAAACTTTATTCACAAACACTTATTTTGTATACAATATAACGAACTTATTTTACTTTAAATTACTTTAAATCTAATTTTCAATAACCGACCGAAACCAAACTTAGAATTAGAATAATTATGCGACAATACTTTATGTAATTTTTCAAGCTTTATTTTATTTTAAAAGATTCTAAGTTGAAATTAATTAATAATCAAAGTTACGCGGTATTTTACTATGCGACTTTACTTGTTCAAATCCAAATTATAACTCTCTGATAATCGTAATTATTCTTCAATAAATACAATTATCAATTTTCCCTACTCCATTTAGTTTAACTGATAAAAAACAGTTCCTTATTTCAAAAGATTATTTTTACGTTACGTTAATTTAATATTTCGGCCTTGCCAATAGTAGGGAAGATTGGCGTAATCATTTTCTATTCTTATTGTCTTACTTCCTATTATGAAGACAGTAATTATTTTTCTTTTATTTCTTGTCTTTAATATTGCATATTGCTCTATATTGTATTTAAATGCTTAAAGTTTAATTGCTTAACACTATGCATTTTTCCTATATGCATTTACCATATGTTATTGTTACACAGTTGTTATTTTTGTTTTTGACACAATTGTCTTAACATAATATGTAATATTTGACTGACCGACTTATGAATGAATTATCAAATCAAATATCACCTTGTTCTGATTTATTTAACATACATAGTTATGTGTAACATGATTACTGTGATATACTTTTTGTTTTCCGTATAGCAGTTTACATTATTTTAAACATCTGGATTATTTTGCAATAATTTCGGTAACCTGATTTTTTAATTAGAATAGGAAATGATTTACCAATTGGCAAGCCAATTTAATTTTGTTTATTAATTTATTTGAAATTTCTACTCATGAATATTTTTGCGTAAATTTTGATTTTACATTTTTATTGATTCATCTTATTTATTATCAAATTGTGTTACAATTTGATATTTTTTATACAACATTTGGCGCAAATAACAACATAATTTTGATAAATATTGTAATCAAGTTAAGTATAAAATGCAGAAAATACGAGAAATTGTTAAACAAAATTTAATTGCTCAAAAACATCAATCAAAAAATTATTACGATAAAAACATGCGTGTAGAAAAATTTCACATTGGTGATCGGGTGCTCATACGTGATAATGCTAGAAAGCATAAATTGTCACCAATATGGAAGGGGCCATATGAAGTAATACGCGTGAACTCTGATGTAAATACGACCATAAAAATCGGAAGGAAGAATCGGAATAATTTGGCGCAGCCGGTAAACGTTTTAATAAAAACACTATAAACGCTTCCGTTTTTTTTGCTACATAACATATGAATTTGCTATAATAAAATTTTGCTGCGTAATTAATTTGGCGCAGCCGGTAAACGTTTTAATAAAAACACTATAAACGCTTCCGTTTTTTTTGCTACATAACATATGAATTTGCTATAATAAAATTTTGATGCGAAATTAATTTGGCGCAGCCAATAAACCGTGTTAAGATAAACACGTTAAACGCTACATTCGGTATTAAATAAATTTAAAAAACAAAATAAAGCCAAAATATAATAATAATAGGTGAAGAAGTAAAAATTTTAAAGAGAGATGAATTGAAACGAAAATATAAAAAGAATCTTTATGAAAAGCGAAACAAGCCAGAAATTACAGAAATTGAATCATGCAAACAAATTAAAAATAAAAAATCTGAGAAATTTGATAAAATAAATAAGGTAGAGGTTAATAATGTTAAAAACAAGATAAAGGTTAATGATTTTAAAAATATAACAAAAAATGTAAATATTGTTAAAATTTACGAAGAGTACAAAATACCCGCGCGTACTGAAAAAATTATTAAAATTAGAGTCAATTTCGATAATGATGTGATATGTGAATCACAAGAAATAAAATCAGGTGTATTTCTCGCCGGTGCAATAACGACACCGCATAAAAATCAAACGGTTGTTTCAATTTTAAATAATAACGAAAAAGATGTATACATTAAAAATTTTAAAATAATATTTTATCCATTAAATGACTTTGAATTATATGAATTTGAAAATAAAGACTATAAATTTAATAAATTGCTCAAATTTTATTCCAATGAAGAAAATAAAACACAAAATAAAATTGAAAATATAGAAACGAATACCTTATACAGTAGACAGTGTACAAAACATAATTTTAAAACGATACATAAACTTTCATGTGACAAAGAAACAAAATAATTATGAAAGATTAAAATTGTTACAAGAAAATTTATCAATTCCAGAATATCTGAATACTGAAGAATCTGAAAGTATAAAATCCATATGTGAATCCTTTAATGACATTTTTCATTTACCAGGTGACAAATTAACTTGTACAAAAGCAATAACACATCAAATTCCTTTACAACCAGGGAAGGGGCCTATTAATCAAAAAATGTACAGATTACCTCAAGTACAAAAAGAAATAGTTGAAAATCAAGTGAAAGAAATGTTAGATAATGATATAATCACACCAAGTAAAAGTCCATTCAATTCTCCTTTATTAGTAGTACCTAAAAAACCAGGTCCTTCTGGAGAAAAACGTTGGAGAGTTGTGGTAGATTTTAGGAAACTGAATGAAATAACAATAAAAGATGTACTATATATCCTTTACCTAGAATTGACGAAATATTAGATCAATTAGGCCACTCTAGATATTTCACAACATTAGATTTGGCTAGTGGATATCATCAAGTGTTGGTTGATGAAAAAGATAGGGAAAAAACAGCATTCAGTACTTATCAGGGACACTACGAGTTTAAAAGGATGCCTTTTGGTTTAACAGGGGCGCCAGCCACTTTTCAACGATAATTGAATAATATTTTGACAGGACAAAACGGACTGAAGGTGTTAGTTTATTTAGATGATGTTGTGATATACGGTAGAAATTTGGAAGATCACAATAAAAAATTAATTGAGGTTTTTCAACGAATAAGAGAAAATAATTTAAAATTACAGCCAGAAAAGTGCAACTTTTTAAGAAAAGAAGTAATTTATTTAGGCCATAAATGTTCAGCGGAAGGAATTAAACCAGACCCAGACAAGGTTAAATGTGTAGTAAATTTTCCTAGGCCAAAAACAGTCAAACAAGTGCAATCATTTTTAGGTCTAGCGAATTATTATAGGAAATTTATACCAAATTTTTCAAAAATAGCCGAGTCAATTACAAAGTTATTAAGGAAAGATACGAAATTTCAGTGGAATGAACAATGTGAAGAAGCATTTGAAAAATTAAAATTTGCTTTAACAAATCCACCTTTATTAACTTATCCTGACTATGAAAAGCCATTCTTTTTGACAACTGATGCTAGCGGTGAAGCATTAGGAGCTGTTTTATCACAGGGTGAACTTGGCAACGAACAGCCAATTGCATATGCTAGTAGAACACTAAATGATGCAGAAAGACGATATTCTACAATCGAAAGAGAAATGTTGGCTATAGTTTGGGCTGTAAAAAATTTCAGATGTTATTTATATGGTAGAAATTTTACGGTTTTTACAGATCACAAACCGTTAGTAGGAATTTTAAAATTAAAAGATACAACAACAAGATTAGCTAGGTTTCAGATCAAATTAGCAGATTAAGACTTAAAGATAGAATATAAGGCAGGGAAATTAAATCAGAATGCGGATGCTTTAAGTCGAATACCTTCAAGTGAAAAGGAAATTGAAAATAAAAATAAAAACAATTTAACAAGTCATAAAATTAATTGTAATGTAGTCACTAGGGCTAGACACCAAATAAATGTAGAAAAAGACAGAGGAAAATCAGTTGATAACACTGATAACGATAATGAAACAGATAACGAAACAGAAATAACTAAAGATTCACATATTCAAACCAAAGACAGTGCGAAAATACTAACAGATGAAAATGACATTAAGACAATATTACATGAATATCACGATACCCCATTAGGTGGACATTTAGGAGTACTTAAGACTTATAAAAGACTACGACCATTTTATAAATGGAAAAATATGTTGAAAGACATACAAAAATATATTAAAAAGTGCGAAAAATATAAGAAAAATAAAGCAGGCAAGCAAAATAAAATGCCTATGGTAATAACAGACACTCCGGATCAACCCTTTGAAAAAGTTTATTTAGACATTGTAGGGCCATTACCTGAAACACGAAACAATAATAAATACATATTAACATTTCAAGATGACTTAACCATATTTTTAGACTGTGTACCATTAAAAGATTGTGAAGCCACTACTGTAGCACAAAAATTTTATAAAAATATCATTTTAAAATATTCTATAATTCCGAAAAAATTAATAACCGATCAAGGCGCGAATTTCTTAAGCGAAACAATGAAAGAGCTATGCAAATTACTAAAAATCAAAAAATTACAGACAAGTGCATACCATCCACAATCAAACGGTTCATTAGAAAGAACTCATGGTCCATTGGTTGAATATCTCAGAACAATTGTGGATGAAAATCCAACTGAATGGGATGAATGGCTGGCAGAAGCAATGTTAGTGCATAATCATTCACCTCATACAGGAAGTAAATTCACACCAATTCATGCATTATATGGTATTAGTAATCCTTTACCATCTGTGTTAAATAAATCACCAGAGCTAATCTATAATTTTGACAAATATTGTAATCAAGTTAAGTATAATATGCAGAAAATACGAGAAATTGTTAAACAAAATTTAATTGCTCAAAAACATCAATCAAAAAATTATTACGATAAAAACATGTGTGTAGAAAAATTTCACATTGGTGATCGGGTGCTCATACGTGATAATGCTAGAAAGCATAAATTGTCACCAATATGGAAGGGGCCATATGAAGTAATACGCGTGAACTCTGATGTAAATACGACCATAAAAATCGGAAGGAAGTTAAAGGTTATTCATAATAATCGGTTAAAGAAATTTTAGGCTATTGATTTTTACTTTTTAAATATGCAAGTAATTTAATGGAAAATATTATAAACAAACACAAAAAAGCCTGGGAAAAATGGCATCGAATTTTAATTCATAAAACCGCATAACACGTATAGTACAACAATTAATATAAATTACAGTCGGTTACTTTGAAACTCAAAACTCCACAATTTTTTTTTATGAGTTAATATCCACTATGGGAAAATCTATGATATGTAAACAGAAAAACAAATAAATACATAAACTAAACATACATGACCATTACACATGACAAACATACATACCTAATGACATATATACAGTGTACACATTTATAAAAACATTATTTATCAAAAACGTTTAATGGGTAGTCTAATAGTCTAGGAAAGTCAAAATTACGATTCATATATTTATAAAAATATATATGTGTATATTAATTAACATACTTCCATACATGCAATTAATGAAAAACAAATATAAAAGTATAATTACAATAGTCAAATGTACATACATACAAAAAAAAAAAAAAGGAAAAATCAAGAACGAATTATTCTTGCACATCTGTGACAAGATCAGATTACAACTCTGTATAACTGCAACATATGAACATAAGAACATTATCATTAAAAATAAGGTAATACTATAATGAGAAGAAAAATATATATAAAATATTTACATATACCTATACATTATAATATTACCAATATAGAATAAACATTTCAAACAAAAATATATAAAAAAAAAAAAAAATTATATATAAATAAATATACATATCATATATGTAAACATATAATTGTCTAATTTAACAACTTATTGTAGTATAGATATATAGTGAATATATAAAGCCATACATGTATAAGTAAAAAATAAAATAGTAGATAAAAATGCATACGAAGCAAAATAATATATAAAAAAAAAAATATATAAATAATAAAAAATATTATGTAAGAAAATAAAAAATTAATGAACTTGCAAAATAAATAGCTCAATAGTATTAAAAATAAATAAATAAATAAATAATAACAAAAAAAAACAAAAAAAAATTTTTTTATAGTAAATAAAAATATAAGTATACATTTATATAAAAAAAAAAATAAATTAAATCGAAATTAAATTTAAGAAAAAAAAAAAAAAATACAGTACCGAACCAAACATTTTAAAAGGAAATTATGTATAAATAAATTACAAATAATATAACCCCACAAACCATTTTTTCGAGGGGGGAGGAAATGTTGTATAAAAAATATCAAATTGTAGCACAATTTGATAATAAATAAGATGAATCAATAAAAATGTAAAATCAAAATTTACGCAAAAATATTCATGAGTAGAAATTTCAAATAAATTAATAAACAAAATTAAATTGGCTTGCCAATTGGTAAATCATTTCCTATTCTAATTAAAAAATCAGGTTACCGAAATTATTGCAAAATAATCCAGATGTTTAAAATAATGTAAACTGCTATACGGAAAACAAAAAGTATATCACAGTAATCATGTTACACATAACTATGTATGTTAAATAAATCAGAACAAGGTGATATTTGATTTGATAATTCATTCATAAGTCGGTCAGTCAAATATTACATATTATGTTAAGACAATTGTATCAAAAACAAAAATAACAACTGTGTAACAAAAACATATGGTAAATGCATATAGGAAAAATGCATAGTGTTAAGCAATAAAACTTTAAGCATTTAAATACAATGTAGAGCAATATGCAATATTGAAGACAAGAAATAAAAGAAAAATAATTACTGTCTTCATAATAGGAAGTAAGACAATAAGAATAGAAAATGATTACGCCAATCTTCCCTACTATTGGCAAGGCCGAAATATTAAATTAACGCTACGTAAAAATAATCTTTTGAAATAAGGAACTGTTTTTTATCAGTTAAACTAAATGGAGTAGGGAAAATTGATAATTGTATTTATTGAAGAATAATTACGATTATCAGAGAGTTATAATTTTGGATTTGAACAAGTAAAGTCGCATAGTAAAATACCGCGTAACTTTGATTATTAATTAATTTCAACGTAGAATCTTTTTAAGTAAATTAATCTTAGAAGAATTACATTTACATTCTACATTCTCGAATTCTAAGTTTGGTTTTCGGTCGGTTATTGAAAGTAGATTTAAAGTGATTTAAAGTAAAACAAGTTCGTTATATTGTATACAAAATAAGTGTTTGTGAATAAAGTTTTAAAACAAAAATACAGTGTTGTTATTTATCAAGCTCGAATTAACTACACAGACTTGGAAGACGTATTCTTCCAACCCTTGTTATATATATAAAGAGAGAAAATAGCCACGACGAAAATCTTATTCCAATCACAAAAGAATTTACAAGAAAAACTCTTTAATGTATAACATAATCACAGGGCCTCGGATATGAGTCCTGTATTGTTATTTTTCGTCACTACCTCCCCGTGCTGGGAGTGGGTAATTTACGCGCCTGCTGTCTTCCTTAGATGTGGTAGCCGTTTCTCAGGCTCTCTCTTCGGAATCGAACCCTGATTCCCCGGTATACGTTGCAACCATGGTAGTCCAAGATACTACCATCAATAGTTGATGGGGCAGAAAGATCTGTCGACGGTACTAGACCGTACGATCTGCAAATTATCTAGAGTTCAACCGTAATAACGATACCTAATCGCATCGCTTGGTTTTACTCTAATAAAAACACACGTTCCAAAAGTTCGTGTTTACATTGCATGTATTAGCTCTAGAATTACCACAGTTATCCAAGTAACTGTTACCGATCTAAGGAACCATAACTGATATAATGAGCCTTTTGCGGTTTCACTGTAATTTCATGTGTACTTAGACATGCATGGCTTAAACTTTGAGACAAGCTATAAACTACTAGCAGGATCAACCACAATTATATTTTATATTTTAAAATATTTTATAAGAACTATCTAGATACATAATACATTTTTTATTAATGTATTTGAATCTGGTAGTATCTGACACATATTCATGTATATATGTATATGTATATATAAAAGACAAATAAGAATTTCAATCATATATCCCTCATAAATACTTATATTTTATACCTTTTCTTTCATTTATTAGGTATTTTATTATATTATTATATATAAAAGCCTTTCGACTATTTTATTATATTATATGTATATGTATTTAAAAAAATTTTAAAACAAATTGCATATTAATTTATATTATTAGTAGCCATATATGAAACTCACAAGAATTGAATATAAATACTCAATTCTGAATTATTCAATGCTTCACCTGGTATTAGACACAAATACCTACATTAAAGCATTAAATGTCAATATAATAATATTTAGACGAACTATGAATACCATTCCCTAATGGTACCATAAACGACTATATATTTTTTTAGCGGTCGACACATATCTTTAACGTATGTCAATATTGTTGTGAACAATTGGTACAGCACCAATCATGTATATGTTTTGCAAAACCGAAATGCTCAGAAACTGTAAGAATGTGTTCATGTATATGAACTTTATTTCATTAATACATTTATATTAAAATAAATGTTATTAAATATTATTACTAATCAGTTTGACTCATAAAGCATATTTACTTGGTTAATTAATTCAGTTTATTCTAAACTATATAGATTTCTTGAAAATGGAAGAGCCGACATAAAAAAAAGTACAAATGCCATCATGTACGTTTGAGGTATTAAAATGAGGTATGAATTTATTATATACCATTTAACCATAATAATATACTTTTTATAATATACATATAAAAGCCGATACCTATCTTTGAGATATGGCTTGTGTACATACATATACTCTACAAGTTTCCCAAGCCATAGAGATTTTAAACGTTAATATGTACACTCTGAAGGTTTTCCAAGCCTTAGAGTTTATCTAATTTATATCAAAATAAATGTTTTTAAAATAATTATTATGTTAATTGTAATTAAATGATGTATTTTATACAATATTTATTATATGTATACTTTTTTTATACCGACGGCATGTTAAAAAATGTAATTTTATTATATAGTATGTATATATAAGACAAATATTTTATCTATCTTTTTATATGTTTATATTGATAATATATACACTATTAATATATTTAATATCTTGTTGAAACAATATATAATAATAATATTGCTTCAGCAACATTTAAATAGAATCTGAGGCCAAGCGAACGATATATATATATGTACATATGTATACGTATATAGTACATATAATAAATCAATATTTTTGACCTCTTCATCATATCATTGGATAAATTCAAATTAATATCTCGAATCATCAAGCAAAGGTGAAATGATTAGCTTCAGTGGATCGCAGTATGGCAGCTGATCTACCACTTACAATACCTTGCCCGTTACCAAAGTCGTTTACAATTGATTTTAGCATTGACATCGTATTTAATAAAATTTAGTCAAATTAACTAGCTTTTTGTATAGGCGCTATTAATACATCCCATACTAGCTATGTTAAACGACACATTGGCTTCATTTTATTTATCTTTTATAATTTTTACATTATAAGCTCTAAATGGTTTATTGCCATACAATTCAATTACCCCATTACTATTATTACAGTCCAGCTCGGATACGACCTTAGAGGCGTTCAGGCATAATCCAACGGACGTAGCATCATACCACTATTCGCTCGAATAAGTATTGTGCCATAGGTCCGTACCTGCGGTTCCTCTCGTACTACGCAGGAATGTGACGTAATAACATATTATCAACAGGAGGATAAAACTGACCTGTCTCACGACGGTCTAAACCCAGCTCACGTTCCCTTGCATGGGTGAACAATCCAACGCTTGGTGAATTTTGTTTCACAATGATAGGAAGAGCCGACATCAAAGGATTAAAAAGCGACGTCGCTATGAACGCTTGGACTCCATAAGTCAGTTATCCCTATTGTAACTTTTCTGACACCTCTTGTTAAAAACTCTTTAAACCAAAAGGATCGATAGGCCGAGCTTTTGCTGTCTCTATGTGTACTGAACACCGACATCAAGTCAGCATTTGCCCTTTTGCTCTATGTGTGGTTTCTGTCCGCACTGAGCTGGCCTTGTGACACATCCGTTATTGTTTGAGAGATGTACCGCCAAATTCAATTTACTTTAATGCATGCATATATAAATCCACAATACAGTGAATATAATATACATCATTATTTCATTTAAATTTGTTCATGATGCATGTTCCATTTTATCAAGTAAGTAAGGAAACAATAAGAGTAGTGGTATTTCATTGTTGACATATGGCCTAAACTATATACCTCTCACTTATGCTCCACCTCTTATGTCTCATTATACTGCCAGACTAGAGTCATGCTCAACAGGGTCTTCTTTCCCCGCTAATTTTTCCAAGCCCGTTCCCTTGGCTGTGGTTTCGCTAGATAGTAGAGAGGGACAGTAGGAATCTCGTTAATCCATTCATGCGCGTCACTAATTAGATGACGAGGCATTTGGCTAGTTTCTACATGGTTTATCACCATGCACTTACCACCTCTTCTAGAGGCGTGGTTACCTCTACTAATATAAATATTAGTAACTCCTAGGCCAGCAGCTATCGACCAAATGGAATACAGAATACCAAATGGACACGTCCGCCAACTGACCACTCATCTCGTACAATCCCATATCTACTAGCTATTGTCAGTAGATGGGATCTTGGTGTTTATGTTGTCTAATATCACATCGGATAAAAAAATTTATCAAAAGAAGAACAAGCACTTCTAAAAATAAATAATTAAATATCACAAAATATAGTAACAAAATTTGTTACTATTAAATAAATAATTAAATAAAATAATAATAATTAATAAGGACTTCCAGTCCATTAATAATTAACATTATGTGTTGTATCACAGGTATTCGCTCACAGCCTGTATACAACCTTGGTCATGTTATAATAATATGACTTGTGTATACTTAAATAAAAACAATAAATAAATAAATAAATAAATACATAACAAGTCAATATCACAGTAAGAGAGTCATAGTTACTCCCGCCGTTTACCCGCGCTTACTTGAATTTCTTCACTTTCACATTCAGAGCACTGGGTAGAAATCACATTGTGTCAACCCCCGTTAGGGCCGTCACAATGCTCTGTTTTAATTAGACAGTCGGATTCCCCAAGTCCGTGCCAGTTCTGAATTGATTGTTAATTGATAGCCGTTATAAATTTAATAGAAGTTTAAAAAATTTCTATAAATTATTAGCAAGAATGTTCCACAATTGGTTACGTAAACTTCTCTCCGGGGAACAGATTTGTAATTAAAAAATTATATATATATCCTATTTACCTAGAACGAGTACATAAACCATATTATTGTTTCCCAATCAAGCCCGACTATCTCAATCTTCAGAGCCAATCCTTATCCCAAAGTTACGGATCTAATTTGCCGACTTTACATTATTCTATCGACTAGAGACTCTTCACCTTGGAGACCAGCTGCGGATATCGGTACGGCCTGTTGAGAAAATTGCATGACCCTACCATAGATTTTCAAAATCCGAGGAGAAAATATCGACACAGCAGTTAATACCATGCTCTTCTAGTCCATCTACCATATCTCTCTTCGAAAGACTTCCATGGTAGTACGACTATAAAACAGAAAAGAAAACTCTTTCGATATCTTTCGACGGCTACTCTATGGTTGTTTCTGTTACCAGGATGGGCATAAAAGCCCATATTTAATAACAAACGTATACTCAACAGGTTACGGAATTGGAACCGTATTCCCTTTCGTTCATATAAATTTATAAGTGTATTTATATTATATTATTATATATATAACTTATACAATTTTCGGCTTTCGCCTTGAACTTAGGACCGACTAACTCGTGATCAACCACTGTTCACACGAAACCCTTCTCCACTTCAGTCCTCCAAGGTCTCATTCGATTATTTGCTACTACCACCAAGATCTGTACCAATGGCGGCTCCATGCAGGCTTACGCCAAACACTTCTACGCACACCATTGTACCCCCCTACTCACTAAAGCTACAAAATTTATATATATATTATATATATAAATCATATGCTTTAGCGGTAATGTATAGGCATACAACTTGAGCGCCATTCATTTTAAGGGCTAATTGCTTCGGCAGGTGAGTTGTTACACACTCCTTAGCGGATTACGACTTCCATGTCCACCGTTCTGCTGTTTTAAGCAAGCAACGCCTTTCATGGTATCAGTATGAGTTGTTAATTTGGGCGCCGTAACATTACGTTTGGTTCATCCCACAGCGCCAGTTCTGCTTACCAAAAGTGGTCCACTGGGCACAATATATCATAACCTAAACCTTCATTTCAAGTAAGGTTAGGTTCTTACCCATTTAAAGTTTGAGAATAGGTTAAGGTCGTTTCGGCCCTAAGGCCTCTAATCATTCGCTTTACCAAATAAGATTATTTTTAATAATATTTAATTGCACCAGCTATCCTGAGAGAAACTTCGGAGGGAACCAGCTACTAGATGGTTCGATTGGTTTTTCGCCCCTATACCCAATTCTGACAATCGATTTGCACGTCAGAACTGTTTCGGTCTTCCATCAGGGTTTACCCTGACTTCAACCTGATCAGGTATAATTCACCATTTTTCGGGTCACAACATATATGCTCAAGGTACGCTCTAGTTAAAAACAAAACAATAATAATAATATTATAATGTATAACTGTATTGAACGCACCAGGATGGAATTAATATTTTATATTAAATATTAATTAATCCCATATTTTTATTAAAAAAGTTAAGTTAATTTCGCCTTTAACTCTCTATTCAAAGTTCTTTTCAACTTTCCCTCATGGTACTTGTTTGCTATCGGTCTCATGGTTATATTTAGTTTTAGATGGAGTTTACCACCCAATTAGTGCTGCACTATCAAGCAACACGACTCTTATCTTTCGAGTATCGGATTTTGAGTGATCTTGAAAAACGTGGGAGGTCGGCTATCATTTTTTCCTTCTTCAAGTTTTTGACCTTGACCGAAAAAAACGTGAATTAAAGTCGTTCAGTTGTGCGGTGCAGTTTTGTTTCGAAAGTTTTTAAAATTTGAAAATTAAAAAAAAAAAAAATTTAAATTAAATTCGGAAAAAAAATAAACAAATTAAATGTTTACAATTAAAATTCGCGAAAATTTCACGCGGTGAGACGTTTAGTTATTTCGGTAAAAAATAAAGATAATAAAAATTAGCAAATAAAAAACAAATAAAGAAATAATAATAAAACGACAAAGGAAAGTTAAAGGGTGGACATAAAGAAAATAGTGTTAAAGGGCGCCCATAGAACATAAATACAAGAAATAAATTTAAAAAAAAAATAAATAAATAAAAGTGAGAAAAGTAAATTAAAAGGATCAATACAACAGAAATAGGAGAACATAAGGGGTAAGTTAAAAACCAAATTAAACAGTGCAAGTTGAATAAAAAAAAAATAAATAAATAAAATTACTGTGTACAGTGAAAGTTTGTACAAAATAATAAAAGAAAATAAAAATAAAAAAAAACCCTCTCGGGAACCGTCAGTCGCGTTTTTATTTAACTTCTTTTTAGTTAATTAAGAATCCCAATTTTCTTTTATCACATTTAAATTTACAAGTGCCGGTAATTTTTATGCACTTTTATTTCGGGAACGTACCCCTAAATAAACATCGGTAAATTTTATAACAATATATTATATAATCAATGTGTATACCCTTATTTCTACACAAATTCCATACACGCTTATTCAAATTTTTTATTTTGAACATATAAAAATTTATATTTTTTTTATATAATATATAATGCAATATTATTTATCAAAGGCAAGAATAACATAAAATATATACAATAGTATATTAAGTACTTTTATAAGCCATATTCCATATAAACCAAATTCCATATTCCATATATTTCCAGGTTCACCAACGGAAACCTTGTTACGACTTTTACTTCCTCTAAATAATTAAGTTCGGACAACTTTTGCGAAACAACCATAACACATTAAAATGCGTCACAGTGATCACGTCCGGAGACCTCACTAAATAATTCAATCGGTAGTAGCGTCGGGCGGTGTGTACAAAGGGCAGGGACGTAATTAATGCGAGTGAATGACTCGCACTTACTGGGCATTCCAGGTTCATGTGAACAGTTTCAGTTCACAATCCCAAGCATGAAAGTTATTCAGTGGTTCACCCGGACCTTTCGGTCTAGGGAATACACGTTGATACTTTCATTGTAACGCGCGTTCAGCCTAGGACATCTAAGGGCATCACAGACCTGTTATTGCTCAATCTTATTATTGCGAGACGCAATTTGTCCATTTAAGAAGCTAGTGTCTCTATTATTGAGACAAAAAAACAGGTACGACTCCACCTTACATAAAACACATTCAAATACTCATTACATTTTACTGTAACTTATATATGAAGGCTATGTAAGGCTTCACAATCATAATCCTGAAAGCATCTATTTAATATATTTGAGTCTCGTTTGTTATCGGAATTAACCAGACAAATCACTCCACGAACTAAGAACGGCCATGCACCACCACCCATAGATTCGAGAAAGAGCTATCAATCTGTCTTACTCATTTATGTTCGGACCTGGTAAGTTTTCCCGTGTTGAATCAAATTAAGCCGCAGGCTCCACTCCTGGTGGTGCCCTTCCGTCAATTCCTTGAAGTTTCTGCTTTGCAACTATACTTCCCCCGGAGCCTAAAAGCTTTGGTTTCCCGGGAAGCGACTGAGAAAGCTATAAAAGTAGCTACACCCAATTGCTAGCTGGCATTGTTTATGGTTAGAACTAGGGCGGTATCTGATCGCCTTCGAACCTCTAACTTTCTTTCTTGATTAATGAAAACATCTTTGGCAAATGTTTTCGCTTAAGTTAGTCTTACGACGGTCCAAGAATTTCACCTCTCGCGTCGTAATACTAATGCCCCCAACTGCTTCTATTAATCATTGTCTCTTGATCTAAAAACCAATGAAAGTAGAACAGAAGTATTATTCCATTATTCCATGCACAAAATATTCAGGCAATTTGAGCTTGCTTTAAGCACTCTAATTTGTTCAAAGTAATTGTACCGGCCCACAACATCACTCGGTCAAGAGCACTGAAGCAGGTTTAAATAGGAGTTATATATAAAAATTCATATCAATAAATATATATTTAACTCCACCGGTAATACGCTTTCATACAAAAGGTAATGTACAGACCAATATATTAGGTGTACTACCCGTATGGTGCACAAATTCAAGTACGAACGTTTTAACCGCAACAACTTTAATATACGCTATTGGAGCTGGAATTACCGCGGCTGCTGGCATCAGGCTTGACCTCCAATAGGTCCTTGTTAAAGGATTTAAAGTGTACTCATTCCAATTACAGGGCCTCGGATATGAGTCCTGTATCGAGTTGTCTGGCAACACTGGAAGTGTTCGACACGTGAGATTTTGAGAAAATTAAATTGTGATTAATAGTTTATATTATAAAGGACATTTTTCTTTATAAGTGTACATACAATTTTTTTCATTTTAAAACAATATAATAAGTGAAATATTATTTTTATTAATTTTTCAATAAGGAGTAGCGTACTACTCCGAATAACATTAGTGGTTGCAACATGGAGGAGCCCCGTGGGGCTACAAATTCCAATAGGTTTAGCCTACTTGGAGTGGACGAATTCGCCGCACCAGCGCCTAAGAGGAAAATCAAAGGCAGGAAGTGCATGGTTGACATCACCAATACCCTAAATTTTCCCATTCCTTCTAATCCGGTCAACTCTAAACAAAACGATGTGAAATATTTAATCGTCGCCAATAGAGAGTTTGACAAGGCTGCCTCAAGTCATGACAACATTGTTTATAGAAGTCTGGACCAAGAAAATCCCTTTTTGGTAACTAAAGCTCTAAAGGATATCTCATCTGAAATAATTCAAGCCGAATTCAGTTTTGATGGCAAGCTACAAATGCTTGTCAAGAACGAATCAATCGCCGACAAGTTTCTTAATACGAAGTCTTTGTGCATTGGGAGCGGCAAAACCATCAAAATTGAAGTGGAATACCACAGACGGTTAAACTCTTCTAGAGGTGTTATCTTTTGTCCCTTGCTTAAATTTGTTTCTTAGCAAGAAATCATCGAAGGTCTCTGTAGCACTGATTCAAAAGTCTTTTTAATATTTTGTTTTTAATACTATTTTATTAACCGGCTACCGACTGTACAATATGAAATGACTCTTAAGACTGAAAGAATTACACTAAGTAGAGTAAAGTAATTGTAATGATAGCGGCACTGATTATATATTGTTATCATTAATATTTCTCCTCTCTTGTAACTGTAAGAGAAGTTGACAAGGTATAATGTGTATGTATGTATAATAGCCACTGGAGGCTATCTTGCAGGTAGTCTTACAGTGGGTGATAAATAGATGTGGAGGAGCATCATCTACTAACACTAGATTAGTTAATTAATACTTATCATTGTAATTATGAATATTGTTTTCTTATGCACTAATACTAATAATACTTACCATTGTAATCATACACTTTGTTTGCTTATATATTCAATTCTTATATATTCAGTTTTATGTAAATATCGCTAGAACTCATAATTGTAAACCTAAATTGTACTTACAAAAACTATGTAATCTCTCTTGCAATCCGGTCGTAGAGGTAGCAGGTTGTTAAGGTTGTTATAAGGTTGCTAAGGTTGTTAAGGTTGTATTATTTCATATATTATATTTTTTTAAAAAATCTCTAAATATAGTGGAACATTATTAATTATTAAATTAATAAATTCGAATTGTTATATGAAATATTTGTTTCATTTAACCAATATTTACATATATCATATCTCATATTTGGGGGCTCAACAAAAAAAAATACATATAAAAGTGAAAATTCAGTTCTATTAAATAGTGAATTATATTTCAATAAAAAATTTAAAAATTATATTACATTTCTTCACATAAAAGAAATTTAGGTACATATAATTTTGATAATTATAAAAAAAAAAACTAATTTTATCCAATTTGATAAAAAAAAAAAACGGAAGCCGGTAAGTACCGTATTCTTATTTTCTATACAGAGGTATACTATATAATAGAGTACAGTGTGCGCAAAAAAAATTGACACGTCTTAAATACAGTGTAGTGAAAAAAGTGAATTATCTCATAGAAATTATTAAAGTTAATTATTTTACTGAAATTATTGAAGTGAATTAATTTATTCAAATTATTGAAGTGAATTATTTGATCCAGTGTACTCTATTAAAAATTTAATTTGATTTATTATTATAAAATAATTTATTAAAATGAGCGGTAGACGGAATAGACGAAGTAATAACCGGCTTTCTATTCAAGACTCTTTCGTAGACTTTGAAGTAGATTCTAGAAACGTGACCGCGCGAGCAAATATGGCGGATGACTCGTTTGTTAAAATAAATTTTTCAGATTTTCAAAATATGTTTAGGAAATTTTCTGGTAACGAAACTTCTAGTGTTTCCAGATGGTTGAGAGAATTTGAACAGTACGCGGACACATTTCATTTAAATTCTTTACAACGTTTTATTTTTTGTAAACGCTGTTTGTGCGGAGCAGCTAAGGCGTTTATCGATTACGAAGCTAAGCCTCTAACTTATAATGATTTGAAAAGTGCGTTATACAGAGAATTTGGCTCACGAACGAACAGTGCCGAAGTTCATCGTCAATTACGCGAACGAAAGAAAAGAAATGATGAATCTTTACGTGAATACCTCTACTGTATGATAGACATTGGTTCGCAAGCCGAAGTAGAAGATGCCTCAATTATTGCATATGTGATAGATGGCATTCGAGATTTTTCTAGCAATAAGATTGCTTTGTACGGTGCTAAAACAATAGAAGAATTAAAAGAAAAATTATTAATTTATGAAAAACTTTGTAAAAAGAATGTCAGTAATACTTATCGAAAATTTGAGAATGAAACAGAACACAAAAATAATTCGCGTAGTTATGAAAAGTTTAAGAAAAGTAATAAACATTGTTACAATTGTGGGTCTTCATCTCACGAGTTGCGCGAGTGCCCAGAAAAAGTGAAAGGACCAAAGTGCTTTAAATGTGGTAAATTCGGACATATGCGTGCAGGGTGTACAAGTGAAAGTGTAAGTGTTAACACAAATGAAAATGCAAACGTTCGATGTACTAATATAAATTCAAAAAATTCTATGTATCGAGTGGTAAAGTTAAACGGTTTTTCACTTAAAGGTTTAGTCGACACCGGCAGTGACATTTGCGTCATACAAGAAAAATTTTTAAAAATTATTAATCCTAAATATATTTGTAGAGACTCTTGTTTAAACATATCAGGTTTAGGTGCGAACATTTCAACCAAAGGATCATGCATAGTTGAAATCGAAATTGATGCTGAAATTTTTAAAAACATTGAGATGCATATAGTGGACAATAATTGCATGCGGCCTAACCTAATTATTGGCATGAATCTTTTAAACCAAGCCGTGATCACAATCGAGAGGGGGAAGATCAGCACGCTAAAAAGAAATGTTGAAAGAGAACAACAGTTGGACGAAAAAGAAACAGAATGTTTTTTAGCTAAAATAAAAATAGATTCTTGTATAGATAATATTAACTTACCTTTTTTATCTTCTTCGCAGAATAAAGAAATTATGTCTTTGATACAAACATACAAACCTATGAATCCACCAGCATCACCGATCAAGATGAAGATTATTCCAACTACTGACGAAACAGTTCACAAATCACCGCGTAGATTTCCACCGCCAGAACGAAAAATTATAATGAATGAAATAAAAGAATGGATTGAGCAAGGCATCGTTAAAGAAAGCGTTTCTGATTATTGTAGTCAAGTAGTATTAGTAAAGAAAAAAGACAATTCATACCGACTTTGTATCGATTACAGAGATTTAAATAAAAGAATTCACAAAGACCGATACCCGTTGCCAAACATCGAAGATCAAATCGATAAGTTGTCAGAATCAGTATTTTTCACCACTCTAGACTTGGAAAATGGCTTTTTCCATGTGTCATTAGAAGAAACAAGTAGAAAATATACGTCATTCGTTACACAAGATGGACAATACGAATTCTTACGTGTTCCATTCGGGTTATGTAATTCACCCGGTGTATTTCAAAAATACATAAACTACATATTTCGTGAATTAATTTATGAAGGTGTTGTCATCATTTATATAGACGATATAGTCATCCCATCATCAACCATAGAAGAAGGTATCTGCAGATTGAAAAGAGTGTTAGAAGTAGCAGCGCGTAATGGACTTAAAATAAAATGGAAAAAATGTCAATTTCTTCAAAAAGAAATAAGCTATCTAGGTCATCAAATAAGCGGAGGTGCTGTTTCGCCATCAATAGACAAGACTAAAGCAGTGTTGAATTTCCCTGTACCGGATTCAGCAAAGAAAGTACAAAGCTTTCTGGGGTTAGCTGGATATTTCAGAAAATTTATTCCTAACTTCGCATTTATAGCAAAACCTTTAACAAATCTTCTAAGAAAAGAAGCAAAATTTATATTTTCAGAAGAACAACACAAAGCGTTTACACAATTAAAGGAAGCATTAGCAGCGAAGCCAGTTCTACGGATTTTTCGTTATGGAGCGGTTACAGAACTACACACAGATGCGTCGAAATTCGGATATGGAGCAGTTTTATTACAAAAAAATCCTGAAAACAACGATCCTGAGAACATTATATGAGTAGAGCAACGTCAGAAGCACAGAAAAAATATTGTAGTTATGAGCTAGAAGTTCTCGCTATAGTAGAAGCTGTAAAGAAATTTCGAATATACTTACTTGGTCAGCCGTTCAAAATTGTCACCGATTGTAAAGCATTCGAGTCTACACTCAAGAAGAAGGACCTTACAACAAGAGTAGCACGCTGGGCATTACTTCTTGAAGAATTCAATTACCAGGTAGAACATCGCTCAGGCTCACGACTGAAGCACGTCGATGCTCTCAGCAGGAATCCTGTGGTAATGTGCATCGGTGAAAAGAAAGAATTTCTTCAGAAGCTAGCGGAGGTTCAGAAAAACGATGACAGATTAAATGCGATAATAAAACTTTTAGAAAATGGACCATACAAGGACTATACAATTCAGCACGGTATTCTTTGTAAATTTTTAAATAATAATACTGTTTTTGTAGTTCCAGATCAAATGGTTAATAACATAATTAAAGAAGTACACGACAAAGGACATTTTCATCGAAAAAAAAATGAAAGAAATAATTGAAAAGGAGTTTTACATATCTAATCTTAATAAAAAAATCGATAGGCATATTGCCAGCTGCGTTAAGTGTATCCTTGGAGAAAGAAAATACGGGAAATCAGAGGGAATGCTGCATCCCATCCCAAAAGGAGAACGACCATTGGACACCTTTCATATAGACCACTTAGGACCAATGCACAATACCACCAAGAACTATAAATATATTTTTGCTGTTGTAGATGGATTTACCAAATACTGTTGGTTATTCCCCACAAAGACCCTTGGTGCAGAAGAAGTAATCCAGAAGCTCGAAGTAGTTGCTGACATGTTTGGATATCCTGAAAGAATCATTGCTGACAAAGGAGGGGCATTTACTTCAAAAAGCTTTCAAGAATATTGCAAAAACCACGATGTAAAATTAGTCTTCACAACAGCAGGCGTTCCACGGGGAAACGGTCAAGTGGAAAGACTACATGCAACGATAATTCCAGGGTTGACAAAACTTTCTCTACACAGTCCAGAAAAGTGGTACACATTTGTTCGTCCTTTTCAACGGGTGCTGAATTCAACCTTTCAACGAACAATCAACACAACTCCATTTCAACTACTCACAGGCGTAAAGATGAAAACGGACAGCGAAATCGAAATAATGAGCACCATCGAAGATGAGTTTCGAAGATTATTCAACGAAGAGAGAAATGAGCAGAGAAAACAGGCCAAAAAGGACATTCAGAAGGTTCAAGAGGAGAATAAGCGCTCATTCAACAAGAAAAGAAAACCAGCTACGAAATATAGCGTTGGAGATTTAGTAGCGATTGAGCGGACACAATTTGGAGTTGGACTAAAATTAAGAGCAAAGTTTATGGGTCCTTACAAAGTCATTGCTATAAAAGGGTTTGACCGATACAAAGTTGAGAAAGTAGGAGAACATGAGGGTCCTAATATCACCGAATCAAGCGCAGATAAGATGAAACGTTGGGCAGAACAAGACGAATATATTTTTAGTCAGGATGAAACAACAGATGATGGAGAAAGTCATTCATCAGAGTCCGATGAATGAGTCAGGAAAGGCCGAGTGTGGAGGAGCATCATCTACTAACACTAGATTAGTTAATTAATACTTATCATTGTAATTATGAATATTGTTTTCTTATGCACTAATACTAATAATACTTACCATTGTAATCATACACTTTGTTTGCTTATATATTCAATTCTTATATATTCAGTTTTATGTAAATATCGCTAGAACTCATAATTGTAAACCTAAATTGTACTTACAAAAACTATGTAATCTCTCTTGCAATCCGGTCGTAGAGGTAGCAGGTTGTTAAGGTTGTTATAAGGTTGCTAAGGTTGTTAAGGTTGTATTATTTCATATATTATATTTTTTTAAAAAATCTCTAAATATAGTGAAACATTATTAATTATTAAATTAATAAATTCGAATTGTTATATGAAATATTTGTTTCATTTAACCAATATTTACATATATCATATCTCATATGTATATAATGAGTGTCGCTACAGTCTCCAGAAGGAAACAGTGATTGGAACAAGGCATAATAAACGGAAGAACTACGTAAAGAACGTAGAATACAACACTGGATCCATTTGAATCTAGTAGTATCTAACACATATTCATGTAGATATACTATATATATAAAGGAAAAATATGAATTTTAATCATATATCCTCATATATACATATTTTATACGTTTCCTTTCATTTATTAGGCATTTTATTATATTATTATATATAATAGCCTTTCGACTATTTTATTATATTATATGTATATGTATTTAAAAAAATTTTAAAACAAATTGCATATTAATTTATATTATTAGTAGCCATATATGAAACTTACAAGAATTGAATATAAATACTCAATTCTCAATTATTCATGGCTTCACCTGGTATTGGACACAAATACCTACATTAAGGTATTAAATATCATTATAATAATATTTAGACGAACTATAAATACCATTCCCTAATGGTACCATAAACGACTATATATTTTTTTAGCGGTCGACACATATCTTTGACGTATGTCAATATTGTTGTGAACAATTGGTACAGCACCAATCATGTATATGTTTTGCAAAACCGAAATGCTCAGAAACTGTAAAAATGTGTTCATGTATATGAACTTTATTTCATTAATACATTTATATTAAAATAAAAGTTATTAAATATTATTACTAATCAGTTTGACTCATAAAGCATATTTACTTGGTTAATTAATTCAGTTTATTCTAAACTATATACATTTCTTGAAAATGGAAGAGCCGACATAAAAAAAAAGTACAAATGCCATCATGTACGTTTGAGGTATTAAAATGAGGTATGAATTTATTATATACCATTTAACCATAATAATATACTTTTTATAATATACATATAAAAGCCGATACCTATCTTTGAGATATAGTTTCCCAAGCCATAGAGATTTTAAACGTTAATATGTACACTCTGAAGGTTTTCCAAGCCTTAGAGTTTATCTAATTTATATCAAAATAAATGTTTTTAAAATAATTATTATGTTAATTGTAATTAAATGATGTATTTTATACAATATTTATTATATGTATACTTTTTTTATACCGACGGCATGTTAAAAAATGTAATTTTATTATATGTATATATAAGACAAATATTTTATCTATCTTTTTATATGTTTATAATGATAATATATACACTATTAATATATTTAATATCTTGTTCAAACAGTATATAATAATAATTTTGCTTCAGCAAAATTTAAATAGAATCTGAGGCCAAGCGAACGATATATATATATGTACATATGTATACGTATATAGTACATATAATAAATAAATATTTTTGACCTCTTCATCATATCATTGGATAAATTCAAATTAATATCTCGAATCATCAAGCAAAGATGAAAGGATGAGCTTCAGTGGATCGCAGTATGGCAGCTGATCTACCACTTACAATACCTTGCCCGTTGCCAAAGTCGTTTACAATTGATTCTAGGCATTGATATCGTATTTAATAAAATTTTGTCAAATTAACTAGCTTTTTGTATAGGCGCTATTAATACATCCCATACTAGCTATGTTAAACGACACATTGGCTTCATTTTATTTATCTTTTATAATTTTTACATTATAAGCTCTAAATGGTTTATTGCCACACAATTCAATTACCCCATTACTATTATTACAGTCCAGATATAGATTATTACGACCTTAGAGGCATTCAGGCATAATTCAACGGACGGAGCATCATACCTGCTGTTCCTCTCGTACTACGCAGGAATGCTGTCGTAATAACATATTATCATCAGGAGGATAAAACTAACCTGTCTCACGACGATCTAAACCCAGCTCACGTTCCCTAGCGTGGGTGAACAATCCAACGCTTAGTGCATTTTGCTTCACAATGATAGGTAGAGCTGACATCCTTTTGATCCTTTGTTCAGGAAGGAAGTTATCCCTATGGTAACTTTTCTGACACCTCTTGTTAAAAACTCTTTAAATCAAAAGGATCGATAGCCCAAGCTCTTGCTGTCTCTGTGTGTACTGAACACCGAGATCAAGTCAGCATTTGCTCTTTTGCTCTATGTGTGATTTCTGTCCGCACTGAGCTGGCCTTGGGACACCTCCGTTATTATTTGAGAGATGTACCGCTATAGTCAAACTCCCTATCTGACAATGTCCTTGAATTGGATCATACCAGAGTGTAAGAGTTATAACAAAGTTATAACAAGTTATACTTTAATGAATGCATATATATGTAAATCCACAATAAAGTGAATATAATATACATCATTATTTCACTGAAATTTGTTGGTTTATATAACAAACTCTAAATACTTTGATCAAGAAGCTTGAATCAAAACAAAATACCATAAAATATATAAAATATATCCGTATAATGGCTATGTTAATGACGCATGTTCCATTTTATCAAGTAAGTAAGGAAACAATAAGAGTAGTGGTATTTCATTGTTGACGTATAGCCTAAACTATATATCTCCCACTTATGCTCCACCTCTTATGTCTCCTTACACTGCCAGACTAGAGTCAAGCTCAACAGGGTCTTCTTTCCCCGCTAATTTTTCCAAGCCCGTTCCCTTGGCTGTGGTTTCACTAGATAGTAGATAGGGACAGTAGGAATCTCGTTAATCCATTCATGCGCATCACTAACTAGATGACGAGGCATTTGGCTATTTTCTACATGGTTTATCACCATGCACTTACCACCTTTTCTAGCGGCGTGGTTACCTCTACTAATATAAATATTAGTAACTCCTAGGCCAGCAGCTATCGACCAAATGGAATACAGAATCCCAAATGGACACGTTCCCATACTGACCACCCATCTCCTACAATCCCATATCTACTAGCTATTGTCAGTAGATGGGATCTTGGTGTTTGTGTTGTCTAATATCACATCGGATAAAAAAATTTATCAAAAGAAGGACAAGCACTTCTAAAAATAAATAATTAAATATCACAAAATATAGTAACAAAATTCGTTACTATTAAATAAATAATTAAATAAAATAATAATAATTAATAAGGACTTCCAGTCCATAAATAATTAACATTATGTGTTGTATGACAGTTCTAAGCTCACAGCCTGTATATCACCTTGGTCATATTATAATAATATGACTTGTATATACTAAAGCGATAATAATAAATGATTAAATAAATACCAAGTAAATATCACAGATATTACAGTGGAGGTGTAAAGAGCCTCTACTATGTTTAAATACTGGTTAGACCAGTTATCACAGGTCATTGAACAAGAGCACCATGCTTGTCAAATTAATTAAAATAAAAGTATAATAATAAACATATACTATAATAAAATAATTAAGCATGTATAATTAATAACACATTTCCGCCATAACATATTACTTGTGTAATAAAATGCCAACAACATTATTTCATACCAAGCCCATGTATAGACGTCTGGGCCATTGGCAATTTAGTGCATGCAGCCGATAGGAATAATTTGTAGCACTATTATGAGTGACCAGTAAGTGGGTATGATCTTGCCCAAGAGTCACCTTCTACACCACGCTTTACTCACTATTGCATATTAAAAAATAAATTAGTTGTTTGTATTTTATTAAACTAATAACGTAGTTCCAACTTTCACAGAAAACTCCTTCATACTTGAAGTTTATGCACTATGTTGACCTACAAGCCGTAATAGGTTAACGTTTTAGGATACCCTGATAATACATAATTAGTAAGTACCTTGCTAAGGTATTGCCTATATTTGTTAAGCATATTACTAGTCACACATATAGCTAGTATGCCAACATTCATTATCAACATTGAATTACACAATGCCATAGTAATAGTTACGGCAAATGTGTATATGATGATTCGATCGTCAGTTCATAATATATAGCCACAAAGCCATAAACACCAAGATCCAATGATCCTGAAACATCAGAATCGTTATTCCCGGGGAGCATCTTAGTCCATGAATTTATGATAAATCTCAATGAAACTACGTAACGAAATAAGGCTTATGGTCCTTAATGTCTTACGGTCCTCAATACCAAGTTTCTTTAAGAAACTGACCGTCTCCTTGGGCATAGCCCCCCGGGTACCAACTACTATAGGTAGGACTTCACCGCAAGTCTTCTGGAACCTTTGTTTGAGCAGTGGAATAAGTGGCTCATATTTTCTAATCTTATCCAACCTCCCCCTTACGAGGTAATCCCCGTCTTCATAGCGGACTGTTACATCGACCACAAAGACCCCTTCCTAGTTCTTAATCACCAGGTCAGGTTAGAGGACCTTTCCAGAAGTTAGCCGGATTGAAGGTTTCTTCGAAGATGCAAATTGTTGGTTTCTTTGCACTACTTCGTTTTCGATCATACATACATATCTCTGATTTCATTATGTCGCGTGATTCTAGCAGACTTATTTTTAATGCATTGACCAAGAATGTGCGACAGAGTCTCAGGCTGGGCACAACATTGTCTGCACATTATACTAGGCACCTCACGTTTAATTCTGCGCAATGTTGTTCTATTTGCAGCAGTGTCAGTTTTTAATTTGAGGGCCGTTATATACCTGCATGGCTTGAGCAATTCGGGTTTATAAAGCCAGCAATTACCGATATGATCATCAACTAGAGAGTCCACTGCTTTTTCTTGAAAATGAAGATTACTCCATTTGACAAGTTGTTGTTTCTTGGCTCTAATTTTGTAATCGTCCACCTCTCTAGCCGAAGTAGGCCAGTTCAACCCGACGGTATTAGCAGACTTCCGAAGACGTTCCACCATGTCGCCAATATTCGCCAATGATTTAATTACAGGGTCATTATTATTAATGAACTTTAAACCTGTCTTCAATGTAGTCGATGCCACTAAAATTTCCAACTTAGGAAACCCCAATCCACCATCTCTTTTAGCACAATATAACAACCCATCAGCAGTTGATTGTGCAGGGTGGAGAATACCTTTAAACACTACTCGTAGCTCCTGGTCTATCTCTGTTATTAGGTGGTATTGCGATTACTAGCGCATACAAGTAGTGCGGTATTAAATACGTACATATTAATTTAATTTTCTGATGGTACTTCAGAGGAAGACGCATTACACACTGCAGAGACGCAAACAACGAGCGTTTGACCTCTGTCAGTGCAATGCCAGCCCAAGGAGATATTTTTACTCCTAAATATTGTAAATATGATTCCTCATTGGCAAAAGGAATCGTCTCCCCCGTACTAAGTTTTAAGTTGGGATTCACAATGCACTAGGAGTCTTTAGTTTTCTTAATTTGGAAATACATGCTCTTTTGCATGTGCAAGCTGCATTCCTAGCCCCTTTAAGAATTCTTCCATACTAGACAGAAGATCAGCTGCTTTACTCGAGTACTATGTAGATCATCGGCAAATGGTAACGAAGATATGCATGTGTTTCCATCTCATTGGAATCCCTTTAATTCCTCTAATTTAATGAGGAGCGGTTCAAACACGAGGTAAAAGATAAGCGGGGAGGGTCGCCCTGTTTTATCCGTCTTTTCAATTGCACAGTAACAGTGTTTGAACCTTTACCAATATTCGTGTACATATCCTCATAGGACTCTACCACGTGTCGGGCCGCATATTCAGGTAGACCTTTACGGCGCAGTGCCCACTCAATTGCTTCATGTGGCACCGTATTGAATGCCTTGGTAATATCCAACTGCACCGAAACCAATCCTTCTTTTGCTTTACCAACTCTCAGCAATTCATTGAGGATATGTTAATTATTATAACAACCATACTCAGCCGTAAACCCTTACTGTCTTGGTGTTTTTTGAATAGATGTTTTGATTTTAGAGTCAATAAGTGCCCGATATAACCGACTGATAATCGAATTAATCGTTATCGGCCGGCAATTGGAAATAGTGTCACTGTCTTTATTCGGTTTCAATATCAATGTCATGTGGTTGGTCCTCCAAGCGGATGGCTGCACTCCGCTTAATATAATTAAATTGAAGCAATATTGGAGGACCACTGGAAGGTCTTTCAAATGACTTTTTGTAATGCCATCTGTTTCAGCCGACACGTTATTTCTAAACTTATTGACCTATTTTGAATTTCTTTAATTTGAAATGGAGGGAACACGTTCTCCATGGGGATCAGAACTTCGCGATCCACTGCAGGCAGTCTCACACTAGGAACTTCACCCCATAGATCCCGATAAAACTTTTCAATACCAGTAGCATTGGGCATAGAACTGCTATCTGATACCTCCATATAGTTTGTTCCTTTTCTAACATGCTTTGCAAGAAAGCCTGGATTTTCTGTAAATAGCTCTTTCGTCCGAGCGTAGTCATATTGTCTTCTACTTCTACGTGATTGATTTTGACTACGTGGTGGAGATTTCTTAGTGTTCAACTGTTTATTCTTTCTTCTCCCATCTTTGGCATTTGCTGGGGACTTCTTACATATATAATCTACCACCTTGTCGTAGCAAGAATCTATTAAGGAAAAAACTGTTTGTTTATTATAATATTCTGAGGGGTTCTCGAATAATTGGGTAGCAAGTCCCTTTAACCTACCTATCGTCGCTTTAAATTTATCGTCATATATTCTTTCAGGTAGGCTAGCATCGGACATGCTACCGAGAACACCACTCCCCCACATTGTCATATTAATATCGCTGTCCTCCAGTTGGGGTAGCACGTTATTAGTCAGATCATTATTTGTCAATACATTTGGTTCTTGAGAGGTACTAGCTAGGTCGGGCTCCCTAGCAGACTCAGGCAGAAGTGGCTGCAAAACTTCTGCTCGTTTTCTAGCGTAAGCAGGTTCACGACGTTTATCACGAATCTGCTTAACTGTTTTATTTCTTAATTCGTTTACTATTATTTCAACAGTATTGACCTCTCCCATATGTGTTACTTCTAACTCGAGCATTTTATCAATTTCTGACTTAGAGAAGGCTAACTGTCTATTACTCGAGTTTCTGACGCTAGGCCTATCTCTATTGTCATGTGAATCATGTGAAGTAACAGCAGCACGAGCAGCGTTGCGGGCCCGTGGGTGCCTATGCCTTTCGTGCTGTGATAGACCACGTTTTGTTTCAAATGCCAACGAACATATGCTACACACATGCGTCAGCCTGTTTTTTACCCACTGGAGGTCCTTGGCATTTAGGAATATAACACAAAGCCGAACGCTGTCTCTGGTATTCTTTCCCACAGTGAGCACAACAATATAATACTTCAATACCAGAATGCCTTTCTGCACTGTGCTCAACAGCTTCCTTAAGGCTAAGTGCCATATAGTTACCAACACCAGCACTGAGACAGATCTCGCAGGATCTACTAGTGAATGGTAACATGATCTTAATGGGCCCAGGCAACAACCCAGGAGCAGCTGGCCCTGACCGCTCCCTTCGTAAATCATTGGAATGAGATTCGTAATCATTTAAACGTTCGCCACTGTCGTCATTATTGGTTCCAACATTGGGGTATCCGAAACATCCGGACACGTATGTAGTTTTAGCGAAGTAGAGATAGAAAGGAATTATAAAATTCCTTATCCGCGTATTAAAGCGCGCACTCTCCTACTACTCCAGCTCTCAGGTGGACCAACGCTAACCAGACCGGACCTGGTGATGGAAATAAGCTTTCCACTTAAGGTAGAGGTACCCTTAAGAGAGCGATTTATTATTGATGATCATTTAGGGCTACACAGGAAGCACCACGAGAAGGCGATCATCATTACTTCCCAAATTAAGAGAGTCATAGTTACTCCCGCCGTTGACCCGCGCTTACTTGAATTTTTTCACTTTGACATTCAGAGCACTGGGCAGAAATCATAATGTGTCAACGCCCGTTAGGGCTATAACAATGCTTTGTTTTAATTAGACAGTCGGATTCCCCAAGTCCGTGCCAGTTCTGAATTGATTGTTAATTGAAAGCCGTTATAAATGTAATAGAAATTTAAAAAATTTCTATAAATTATTAGCAAGAATGTTCCACAATTGGTTACGTAAACTTCTCTCCAGGGAACAGATTTTTAATAAAAAAATTATATATATATCCTATTTACCCAGAACGCGTACATAATCCATATTTTTTTTTTTCCAATCAAGCCCGACTATCTCAATCTTCAGAGCCAATCCTTATCCCGAAGGTACGGATCTAATTTGTCGACTTCCCTTACCTACATTATTCTATCGACTAGAGACTCTTCACCTTGGAGACCAGCTGCGGATATCGGTACGGCCTGTTGAGAAGTTTGCATGACCCTACCATACATTTTCAAGGTCCTAGGAGAAAATATCGGCACAGCAGTAAATGCCATACTCTCCTAGTCCAACTACCACATATATATATATACATTATATAAACATACATATATATAAATGAACACAGTGTCGAAATAAAAAATTATAAATTTGAAAACTTAGAATTATTAGTAAATTATGATATAAAGAAACTAAATGATACAGAAAATATTAATGATGATTTAAAAAATGATTATAAAATATATACATAATGAAGAAATTCTGTTGAATATATAAAACATATTTTTATGACTGAAAGTATGTATGGTTCAAATAGTGAAGATAAGTAGTCTTTATATAGATTATTTTATGAATTTGAATATATTTTTATTTACCGGGTGATAAGTTATCATTTACAAATAGCATACAACATAGCATTCCAATCAAAGGTAATCAACAATCAATAAATCAGAAAAATTATCGGTTACCTCAGACACATAGGCAAGTAATTAATGAACAGGTGAATAAAATATTGCAAGATGATATAATTGAAATGAGCAAAAGTCCTTGGAATTCACCACTTCCTGTAGTCCCTAAAAAACCAGGACCGGATGGGAAGAAGCGTTGGAGATTCGTGATAGGTTATAGAAAGCTCAACGATGTTACTATCGGAGATGCGTATATACTGCCTAGAATAGAGGATATTCTGGACCAGTTTGGACATTCTAGATATTTTACCACATTAGATCTTGCAAGCGGCTACCATCAAGTAGGAGTGAAAGAAGAAGACAGGGAGAAAACTGCATTTAGCACACTTCAAGGTCGTTTTCAATTCAAACGAATGCCTTTTGGTTTAAAGGGTGCTCCAGTAACATTTCAAAGACTTATGAATCATGTTTTATCGGGTGCTTCTATATTTCAGTCATGGGCATATTTAGATGATGTTTTAGTTTATGCGAAAAATTTACATCATGAACAAAAATTAGCTGAGGTTTTTTCAAAATTACGATTACATAATTTAAAATTACAACCAGAAAAATGTAATTATATGCATAAAGAAATTACATATTTAGGGCATAAATGTACAACTGAGGGCGTATATCCTGACCCTGATAGAGTTAAATGTGTAAAAGAATTTCCTGTGCCAACATTAGTTAAAAAAGTTCAATCATTTTTGGGTTTATCAAATTACTATTCGTAAATTATTCCCAATTTTTCTAAAATAGCACACCCAATAAATAATCTTTTAAGAAAAAACGTAAAATTTGATTGGAATAATGATTGTCAAAAAGCTTTTGATATGTTAAAGAAAATTTTAATTATACCGCCAGTTTTAATAATCCTGATTTTAATCAGCCATTTATTTTAACTACAGATGCAAGTAATAATGCATTAGGTACTGTTTTGTCTCAAGGTGAAATGGGTAACGATAGACCTGTAGCATATGCCAGTAGATTTTTGAGTAATTCTGGAAAAAGATATTCATGTATTGAAAAAGAATTATTAGCTATTGTCTGGGGAGTAAAAAACTTTAAATTCTATCTTTATGGTCGTCCATTTACTGTGTTCACAGATCACAAACCTCTTCGTGGAGAAATTAATATTAAAGATCCCTCCAGTAGAATAGTAAGATTGAGACATAAATTATCAGAATATGGTTTCAGAATTAAGTATAAATCAGGTAAATCAAATACCAATACAGATGCATTGAGTAGAATTTTTCAATCTGATAAAGAAACAAACGATATTAACAAATGTATGGTAGTAACTAGATTAAAAGTAAAAACAATTTAACAAAATAATAAAATAAATTCTTCACCCAGACAAAATATAGTATATCATTAAATAAAACATATAATGTAAATATTGCAAATTTTCCTAAAAATAAACAAAAATTCTGTTTCAAATTCAAATGTAATTTTCCTAACTGATAAAGAAAACATAATGACAGTTTTAAAAGATTTTCATAACGCACCCCTAGGTGGCCATCAAGGTGTATTCAAAACATACAATAATATTAAAAGACAATATAAATGGAACGGAATGTTAAAAGATCTTAAACAATATATTCGTAAATGTGAAATTTGCTAGAAAAATAACTTAAATAGAGAACACCGAATGCCAATGGAGATTTCAAGCACTCCATACAAACCCTTCAAAAATGGACCTTTTATGGACATTGTAGGTCCACTACCGGAAACTTTAAATGGCAAAATATATATATTAACGTTCGAAGATGATCTCACAAAATGTATGGACGTAGAAGATAGCTGTACCCAATATGGAAGCAAAAACTGTGGCTAAAGCATTTTTGAATGAAATAATTAGCCGATATTTAATTCCTAAAATTCTTATTACCGATCAAGGTACAAATTTTATTTCTGAAGTATTTAAAGAACTTTGAAAATTTTTAAAAATAAAGAAAATTGAAACTACTCCATATCATCCTCAAGCAAATGGATCATTAGAAAGATCACACCGTCCATTAGTTGATTATTTAAGATCTTTCATTGATAAAAGCCCAAATACATGGGATGAACATTTACGAGCTGCAATGTTCGTTAGAAGTAATAGTATTCATACAGCTACAAAATTATCTCCAAACGATTGTTTATTTGGATTCGTTTCTAAAATTCCATCTAATATTAGCAAAACACCTTCACCCATTTATGATCATGAAAATTATTTCTTTCAATTAAGGAATGAAATACAAAAAGCGCATCAAATTGCACGCGAAAATTTAATTTTCAATAGAAATGTAGGTGATCAAGTGTTATAAAACATTATTTTAATTTAGCCAGGCAGAAAAACTTGTCATTTTTTTGGTTAGGACCATATTAAGTAGTAGAGATAAATAGTCCAGTAAAGACAATAATTTTGATAGGAAAAAGAAAACGCTGAATTTATAACAATTGGTTAAAACTTTTTAATTGAACATATGGTATATTAATAATTTTCATTAATATAATACAAAATACTCACAGTGTGTCATTTCAGCAATATTATATTTCAAAACATAACACGATAAATGATAACATTGAAAAATAAAAAAATAAATATAATAATATTAGCACGAGCATATAAAAACGTTTAATTCTTTAGTAATACAAAAATATTATATTGTACAACGTTTATATAATTTTATATTTTTAAGTTTATAAAAAAAAAACTATTTTTTCTTTTTTACAAAAATTAATTTTTTATTTTTTATACTTTTAGTTTATATTATTAATTTTACAATTTTCTTTCACTTATTCTTATGTTAAAAATATTTATTGGAACATATTGATAAGAGAATTATTTATCTTACATACATATGATTTATGTTAAAAATATTTATTCGGAATTTGGACTAATATTCTATGTAAAGGTTTCAAGTCCATCGAGATATTCTGATGTTACAATATGCTTATATAAATATACAAACAAAAACAGAAAAAAAATGCAAAAAAGTCCATAAATATTTAAAAGTATGTTATAAACACAGAATCTTGGGATCCACTTATTATACATATACTGGTGCAAAAACTGCCCAGTGATACACTTTACTTGTGGGAACGAGAACAGGGTGGAACTACTGATATACCCACATATGAACAATTTAAGAATTTTCTTGAGGCACCATTATAGTTCAAGTACTTTAAAAAAAAACAAACAAACGAATAGTTTACAAAAATATAGTATTTCCAATAGATACAAATTTTTATCAAAAGAAAATTAAAGCAATAGAATTTCGCCTATGTGATGCATTCCTGTATTCCAATATGTCTAAAATCATAATAAATTTAAATTAAAACGTATAAACTACAACAAAAAAGTACAATGAAATGAAATATAAAGAGTTACAAAATCCATGTCAAAAACAAAAAAATATGTGCATTTTACATATAGGAAATAATTGACACAAAAGTAATACAAACTAATTTAGCATAATGTATAACAAAAAAAAAAATAAACAAATATTAATTGCTAATAAGAAAAAACAAAGATTTGTGATAATAAACATGTAATTTTTAGATATAATAATTTGTTTAAAAAAAATGTAATTATGTACACATAAACATATTGTTACATAAAAATGCTACACTTACATTATTCTAATATTTAAAACCTTTAACAAACAGACACATGGCCGGATGTTTTGTATAAAACTGTACTTAGATATTTGCTGACTCCGCGAATTAGTTTCCTTTAGAACAATTGTAACTTGCTCTGATTATACTTTTAGTTAAGTTAAGTTTGAGACATAAGTTCAGTTCAAGTTTAGGTTTCTTAAAGTGTAAGTCAAAAAGTTTGTTTAATAAAGTACTTTTACTAACTGAAGTATCTGTTGTTTTTTTTTTAATTTATACCGTGTAATAATCTATAATAACATAACTATATAGTTTTAAACTTGTAAATTTTGTCTTTTTAAAGAAGGGGAAAGGAAAATAGGTTGTGAAACATATCGAAATATAATTTAATAAAAATATTAGTAATAATGGCATTTGCAATTGTAATGTATTGTCCAATTCTTAGTTAAATTGACCGAAATGACAATATTATGGCCACACTGCACATTCCATTAATATTGTAATATTTCGATTTGCACTTAATAATATATCGCTCTCTTCTTACATATTAATATTAAGTACACGTAAGCACGAAATTGTAATTATAAAGAAAGTTGAAAATAAAGTGAAGTTGGTGACAAGACCTCGAATAATCACAACAACATGACAGTTTGTTTAAGTTAATATTGGCAGAATTTAAAAATAGTTTCATTTACTTTGACAAGTTGTGACAAAGATGGTTTTATGTTTTACAAATTTTTATTTATTAATAGATATTTTGATTATTTAATAAAACGTACATATGTATTTAATAAAAATTATATTAATTGGTTGTAATTACTGAAGAAATAAATAATTTTGAAATAAATGGAATACTAAAAAGAAATTTCAAAAAATTGTTTTTGTCTCTTAATTTTTTCTTTCTATCTTATATCTTCATCTGACGAAGATTCTATGTCAAAATATATCATTTTACATAAATTCAAATAAACAACACTTTCCAAACATTTGACCAATTGCACGATAAAGTTGAGACGACATTGATTTTGATTTGGTTCGACCGTGTTCGACACAATTTAGTCTAAACAACTCACGTGAATTTATTAATATATATTTAGAAATTGCTATTCTACGTAGCAGACGGTGGTGAAAATTATACATAAGAGAATTAGAAGATTTTAAATTCACCAAAGACAGCTGATGTCATTTGACACATATACTTGATCTGCGCTGGAGTTCGAGTGTGTCAACTAATAGGCTAGTGCCATATGCATACTGAAGTGAAAAGAATTATTAATTTTAAAGCTATGCTTTGAGAGACACGAAAATTCCAAATGCATATGGCAAATGCAACATGAGATCTTGTAAAATCATACGATTTTGTGCAAATTTTTAGATAAGTCAGGTAGAGCATGTGAAGTGTCGTATGAGTTAACGTAATGGAATTGTGTCTCATAAAATTCGCACTAAAGTCCTATCGTGCAAAGTAGGTAATTGATGGATAGACATCATTGGCATCATGTCTGAGATTAAGAAGAGATAAAAATAATATTACATGACAACTAGTAAAAAAAAAAAAAAAAAAAAACAAAAATAACATGAAATAAACATATGAAAATAGTAAAATAATAATTAAAATTCTTTTGTTTTGTGTAATATTTTATTATTTTTACATTATTATTTTATTATTTTTTATTTTCATCAACTTTTACGTATCAACGATCAGTTGATTTCTGTCATCTCTTAACTCTTATCTAGAATAGCTATTTCTGCTAACTGTCTACTAATTGACTGCTTTTACGCTAAGCGTTTATTTCCAAGATACGCTTTCCAATAATTCCAGTTTACTTGGTAAAGGAATATTATTAACATTAGAATATTATTAATATTATTAAATATTAGATAACAACAACAACAAATTCAATATATGTATGTACATACTTCGATAAAAGGGAATGAATGAAACAACGTTGGCACATACAAAATTACAAAAGAAAAGACTTGAATGGATAATGTGTTTAGTAAATAAATTGGTATGATTTAATAAAGTAAGTTTTTATACAATTTATTAAAAATTGAACGTGAATTACAAGATTTTCCATCTGTTTTGTGCGATACACATACAGCATCAACATCAACCACGCGAACAAGGACCAGAACATACACATTAAAATTATGTGATGAATAGCATACAGCTGATGGACCAAGGATTAAAAAACCAATGATTAAAAACCAAGGATTAAAAAACCAATATATCACTTTCAAAAAGAATTTTTGTTAATGAAAATGATACAGTTTAAGTAAGATTTTTAGATTCAAGCAGGTTTATGCAAGCAAGTTTAGATTTTTTAGCTAAAAATTTATCTATTGACATGTTTAAAACAGTCCGTTCAGTTTTCACAAATGATGAAGAATTTAATTTGGTTACTAGACAAGGTGTGTTTCCATATGAATACATTAATTCTTGGGAACGACTGAATGAAAATTGCTTACCATCACAAGAAAATTTCCATAGTAAATTAACAAATAGTGATTGTTCAGATGATGACTATTAACATTATAAAAATGTTTGGGAAAAATTTAATTGTCAAAGTATTTGGAATTATTTAAAGCCATATTTAGTTACTTATGTATTATTATTAAGAGATCTATTTGAAAATTTTAGAAATGTTTTTAAAAGTATTTATTCATTAGATCCTTGTCAATATTATACAGCTCCAGGGTTATCTTGGATTATATGTAGGGTATATGGTCATTCACAAAATTTCTGTCAGCGCCAGCAAAATTTTTCAAAATATCAACGACCTGAAAATAATAATAATTATATGGGTTTAAACGCGTAAATATGAGTCAAGTTAAAAATAATAATGTAGGTCAAAAATGTTCTGATAAATGTTGTGATTTTTGTCTCCAAATGGGACAAGATGAAAATAATTGTCTTGCCAGAGAAAAATGGGAAAAAAGACAATTACAAGAACAGCTTGAACTGTTAAATTCGGAAAACGAATTAGAGACTGTCGTAAACACCCCGGCAAGTCTCTAAATAAAGCAAGTACAAGGTGTTCTAACAACAATAAATTACCGATTGTAAATTGACCTTTGAATTTATCAAACGTTATTTTATTTTATTTAACAATTATTTTAATTTGTGTTTCATTTGTAGTAGATACAGGGGCAGAAATAAGTATTTTAAAAGAAAGTAAATTGAAGAGTAATGTAAACATAAATGATAAAAATAAAGTGAAAATTATTACTATAAATGGTTAAAGTACTACAAAAGGTACATGTAATGGTAAATTTTTGTTAAATTCTACATAAATTCCCCTGTGAATTTCATGTTGTTAGAGATAATAAGTATATACCAAATGATGGTATTTTAGGAAACAATTTTTTATTTGAACATTGTAATGTTCAAGGCACCAAAAATCAACTTGAATTTCCTCGCACAGAAATTAATAAAGAAGTTTTTGCAATACCATTCAAAAACAAAGCGTGTGATAATATGGCATCATTGAAAAAAGGAACCAATCCTAGTTTGCACAATAATGAAGCTGGTAGTTTTGAAAATATGAATAAATCTTTGATCAATGATAAACAAAATAAATCACGTTAAAAAGTTGAAGTTAAAATCAGTTTTAAATAAAACTGATAAGGTTCTTACCAATTTTTCAAACAATGTTTTATCGGGTGCTTCTATGTTTCAGTCACGGGCATATTTCGATGATGTTTTAGTTTATGCGAAAGAGTTAATCATCATGAACAAAAATTAGCTGAAGTTTTTTCAATTAAGATTGATACATAAATTATCAGAATATGGTTTTCACAAATTAGTATAAATCAGGTAAATCAAATACCAATACAGATGCATTGAGTAGAATTTTTCAATCTGATAAAGAAACAAACGATATTAACAAATGTATGGTAGTAACTAGATTAAAAGTAAAAACAATTTAACAAAATAATAAAATAAATTCTTCACCCAGACAAAATATAGTATATCATTAAATAAAACATATAATGTAAATATTGCAAATTTTCCTAAAAATAAACAAAAATTCTGTTTCAAATTCAAATGTAATTTTCCTAACTGATAAAGAAAACATAATGACAGTTTTAAAAGATTTTCATAACGCACCCCTAGGTGGCCATCAAGGTGTATTCAAAACATACAATAATATTAAAAGACAATATAAATGGAACGGAATGTTAAAAGATCTTAAACAATATATTCGTAAATGTGAAATTTGCTAGAAAAATAACTTAAATAGAGAACACCGAATGCCAATGGAGATTTCAAGCACTCCATACAAACCCTTCAAAAATGGACCTTTTATGGACATTGTAGGTTCACTACCGGAAACTTTAAATGGCAAAATATATATATTAACGTTCGAAGATGATCTCACAAAATGTATGGACGTAGAAGATAGCTATACCCAATATGGAAGCAAAAACTGTGGCTAAAGCATTTTTGAATGAAATAATTAGCCGATATTTAATTCCTAAAATTCTTATTACCGATCAAGGTACAAATTTTATTTCTGAAGTATTTAAAGAACTTTGAAAATTTTTAAAAATAAAGAAAATTGAAACTACTCCATATCATCCTCAAGCAAATGGATCATTAGAAAGATCACACCGTCCATTAGTTGATTATTTAAGATCTTTCATTGATAAAAGCCCAAATACATGGGATGAACATTTACGAGCTGCAATGTTCGTTAGAAGTAATAGTATTCATACAGCTACAAAATTATCTCCAAACGATTGTTTATTTGGATTCGTTTCTAAAATTCCATCTAATATTAGCAAAACACCTTCACCCATTTATGATCATGAAAATTATTTCTTTCAATTAAGGAATGAAATACAAAAAGGGCATCAAATTGCACGCGAAAATTTAATTTTAAATAGAAATGTAGGTGATCAAGTGTTATAAAACATTATTTCAATTTAGCCAGGCAGAAAAACTTGTCATTTTTTTGGTTAGGACCATATTAAGTAGTAGAGATAAATAGTCCAGTAAAGACAATAATTTTGATAGGAAAAAGAAAACGCTGAATTTATAACAATTGGTTAAAACTTTTTAATTGAACATATAGTATGGTATATTAATAATTTTCATTAATATAATACAAAATACTCACAGTGTGTCATTTCAGCAATATTATATTTCAAAACATAACACGATAAATGATAACATTGAAAAATAAAAAAATAAATATAATAATATTAGCACGAGCATATAAAAACGTTTAATTCTTTAGTAATACAAAAATATTATATTGTACAACGTTTATATAATTTTATATTTTTAAGTTTATAAAAAAAAACTATTTTTTCCTTTTTACAAAAATTAATTTTTTATTTTTTATACTTTTAGTTTATATTATTAATTTTACAATTTTCTTTCACTTATTCTTATGTTAAAAATATTTATTGGAACATATTGATAAGAGAATTATTTATCTTACGTACATATGATTTATGTTAAAAATATTTATTCGGAATTTGGACTAATATTCTATGTAAAGGTTTCAAGTCCATCGAGATATTCTGATGTTACAATATGCTTATATAAATATACAAACAAAAACAGAAAAAAAATGCAAAAAAGTCCATAAATATTTAAAAGTATGTTATAAACACAGAATCTTGGGATCCACTTATTATACATATACTGGTGCAAAAACTGCCCAGTGATACACTTTACTTGTGGGAACGAGAACAGGGTGGAACTACTGATATACCCACATATGAACAATTTAAGAAATTTCTTGAGGCACCATTAAAAGTTTTAGAATGATGGACTGAAACTAAAGTTTTAACAATTTTCTTTTTATTTTTTAATTTGTACGCGACTAAGCTTATGATAATAATTAGTATAAATGCTGTAAGAATAATATCAATTGCGTGATTTATAGTATTTGTGCGCTTGATATAAGAGATTTGTTCTAAATTTTCTATATTAGTATCTTTTTTTTTCAATTCAGGTTTATATAATATTGGTTCAATTAATTTTATTTCATTATTTAAATTTAAAATTGTTAAATGTTTCAATATTTTAAAATTGTTTATCAAAAATATTTATAGTACAATTATTAAATTTTATTAAGTTATTTCCATTTATTTTTATTTTATCTTGGGTACAGTCTTGAAATAGAATAGTCTCGTCTATATTTTTTGTGATAATAATTCCAGAGATATCTGAGATAATTTCTTTATTGAAATTATTTTGATATTTACATTGTGTTATTTTATGTTTAAATAATTCTTTTGTACAATTATTTTCAATGTGCTTAAAATCAGCACTTAATACTGAGTTTTTACATTTTATTATTTTTTCTGGTAGATCTACAATTTGCTGATTTTTAAAATTTGGCATTGAATTATAAGTTTACAAATTTCTTTTGAATATAGTATATAGGCTTTTGTATAATAATAATAATTAAATTGTCTTTTGAAAAACATTTTACTTTTAAATATTTGATTCGTTCTAAAGATAATTGTGAAATTTCTTCGTCTGTAAGAATAGACATAACTTATATTTCTTGACGTGACAATATTATGGTTTGTGTGATTTTATGGATAAAATTATAATATATCATTAATTGATTTAGTGCATTATCTTCTAATGTTTTTTATTAAAGTTATTACTAATTTCATTAAATTTGTTTTCATTTTCCTCAAATATTCTAGTTAATTCTACATTATTCTTGTTTATAATTTTAGAAAAATTCTTAAATACATCCTCAATTTTATTATTTATTATTATTTGATGTTGTATTTCTGTGATCACGTTTATATTATTATCTTGATTTTCATATAATTTTTTCGTTATTTCTTCTTTGTCTATACTCATAATACCAAATAAAAAACTTTCAATATTTCCTATAATATTAAATAAACCTCTTTTAAGTCTTTTAAAAATTCCTAATAGTTTTTCTATTTGTTTAATTTTAAAATTTATTAAATTATTTTTCGGAATATTTTCGATAAATGTTTCGAATTAATTTTTAAAAATAAAGATGTTAATTTTATGAACTATTGTGTCAAAATGATCAATTGGATTCACATCTGTGAGTTCAATGTGAATTACTCCGTTACCAGATTGTAGGGGAATTACTTCAAGTGCTGTTATTGCTACCAGGATGTTGATCAGAATTAGAATTACTGGAAGAGGAAAAATTTTTGTAAAATCTTTTAAACCTAGCTTTATAAAAAGGTTTATTTTCAATTAAAGCATAATCTTTATTTATTCTGTTTGGATTAACTCTTTTATAGATACTATCCAATTTAAATCTTTTGTGTTTTTTTATATAATAAAAGTCAGGTTTTTGATCGAGTCTATTTCTATTGATTTTATTTAAGTTTTTCGTTTTATTTTTCTTTAGATTTTCATATGCTTGTTTTAAAATTTCTTGCTTGTTTTCGTGATGTAAGTCTTGTGGTTTCATTTTTGTTGTTGAGTGAATTGTTTGATTATATATAATAATTGCTTCTACGATAGGGTTCGAGAATTTTGTTTCTTCAATCGGTTTTTGATTAATGACTCTAATTTGTTCATTAAGGGTATAATGTAATCGTTCGTAATCAGCATTACTGGTTTTATTATGAGGAGTACAATGATGCAATTGAATATCTTCTGAATCTAAATAGTTTTTCATGGATTCTGTTTCCATTGCACTCTCTCTATCGCTTATTAAAACTTTTGGTTTACCCATGTACATGAAAACATTCGCTAAAGTATCTTTTATAGTAAGCCAGCTTCGGTCTTTCATTAAGAGTATTACTGCAAATTTAGAAAATTTGTCAATACAAGTACGACAATGTTCACTATTTCTAGGGTACCAAATATCAATGTGGAATATTTCTCTTGGTTTTGTAAGTCTTTCTGTTTCTTTAAAAGGTATTTTTAAAGGTTTTCTTTCATATTTAGTTAAATTACAAGTACTGCATTGATTAATTACTTTATTAATTTGCTTTTCTAAATTTGGATAATAAACTTTAATTTTAAGTTCTTCAAAAATTGTATCAATACCTCAATGATTGAATTTTTTATGTTCTTTTAAAATTATTTCAAGGATGTCATTTTTTTCTCTTATTTCTTATAGTATCGTATTGCATTTGATTATTTTATAGTTTGGTTTACTGTCAATGTAAAATTTCTGAAACTGTTCAAATAACTCAAAATCTTCAACATACAATGCTATTAATTTCCCAGATATTTCTTGGAACATTTTTTTGTATACTTTGGGGCTAAAATTTTCTTCTTGAAAAGTAGTTATTGCTCTTCTAAATGTTTTTTTTCTTTTTTTTTTTGTTTACCTTTTTTTTAAAATTAATACATTTAAAGGTCTTTCTGATATTTCAATATATGCTGAGTTATCTTACCTTGCGCTATGTTGAGTTTCAACAGAATTAGAATTATGTAGGTTACTCAAATAAACTTGTTGAGGTCTAGACAATGCATCAGCGACAACATTTGATTTGCCTTTGATATATTCAATATCAAAGTTGTATTATTGGAGCTTTAATTTCCATCTCTTTAGTTTTAGATTAGGTTCCCTTAAATTTTCTAACCATTGAAGAGGTTTATGATATGTTTGTATTACAAACTTTCTTCCATATAGGTATGGCCGGAAATATATAACAGACCAAACTATAGCAAGAAATTCTTTTTATATAGTTGAGTATTTAATTTCATGGTTATTTAGAGTACGAGATGCAAAACATATTGGGTGACAATTTCGTAAAAGTACCGCACCAATGCCACGGTCAGATGCATCCGTAGTCAAAACAAAAGATTTAGAAAAATCTGGATATTTTAATATTGGGTCTTTCTGGATTAAAAGTTTAAGAGTAATAAATGAATTAATATATTCTTTATTGTTTATGTCAACTTTTTTATTTTTCTTTAGAAAAATATTCATTGGTTTTGCTATTTTAGAAAAATCTTTAATTAATTTTCTTTAATATCCAACTAATCCTAAAAATTGTTTGATTTGTTTTTGTGTTTCAAGGATTTTATAGTCCTGAATAATTGAATAAAGATAATGTCGTCTAAATAAACATAACAAATTTTACCAATATAATTTGCTAATACAGCGTTCATTAACCTCTGAAAGGTTGCTGGTGCATTTTTCAAGCCAAATGGCATACGTAAGAATTCAAAATGCCCATTGTTTGTAGAAAAAGCAGTTTTAGGTCTGTCTGCCGGATTAATTTCAATTTGATGAAACCCTTTTGCTAAATCTATTATTGTAAAATACATAGCTCTTCCAAGTTTATCCAAAATATCATCAATATTTGGGATGGGAAATTTTTCGTCAACTGTAATGTTATTTAACTTACGGTAATCGATTGCGATTCTATATTTTTTTATTCCTGACGCATCTAACTTTTTTTCAACTACCCATAAAGGGGACGAGTAAGGAGAGTTACTAGGTCTTATTATGCCTTTTTCAAGCATTTCTTTAATCTGTTTTTCAACCTCTGTTTTATGTACTTCAGGGTAACGATAACTACGTGTATAAATGGATTTATCAGTAGTAGTTTTTATGAAATGCTTTATTTTATTCGTAAAATCAAATCAAAAAACAAATCTTTATATTGATTAAGAAGATAAAATAAATTTCGCTTTTCTTCATCATTTAAATATTCACTTCTTATTAGTGTTTTATCGGTATTTTTATTAAAATCTATATTAAAAACTTCTAGTTCACGAGGAATTTCATTATAACAATGATTGAATTCTTTCTCATCTTCTTCAGAAAAAAATAGTGGATACCGGCAATTGTAATTTTTCTGTTAGGGTATTCAATTATTGTTTGGCACAATACATCATTTCCTAATATCCCATCAAAATGGTTTTTCAAATCTACTATCAAAAATGTGAGTTCATTAAAAAGATTTTTAAATGCTCGTAATGGTTTTACTTTAGCCATAAATTTACTTGAAAATGTATTTTCGCCTAAAGTTCTTATAGTTTGATTGATTGGAATTAAACTTTCAGGAGGGCATAGACCAGTACATAGAATACTTATACTTGAACCAGTATCGATTAAAAACTTTAAACTTGATATCTCTGTTCTAAGTCTAACAAAGGGATCTAGAGTGTTGGAGGCCATGAAATGAAAATTTTGATTTCTTGTTTGAATGCTTTGGTCAACATCCATGGGTTGAGGAAAGCCATACCTTCTAATACGACTAATATCGGAGTTTTGCCTTGTCCTATTATTATTGTTACTATTAGTATCATAAGTGTGATTGTTTTTATAATTATTTACACTATTTGTATTATTTCTGTAATTGTAATTATTATTACTTCTATTATTATTCAAATTATTTCTAATGTTATTACTATTATTAAAATTATTATTTCTGTTGTTTTGTTGTTGAAAATTATGTTGATGTTCATAGAAGCGTTCTCTACAAGAGCTGTCTTCCAAATTATAAGACGATTCTCTTAAGATTAAAAGAGCATCTTCCATCGTGTTTGGGTTCCTAGAGACGATTATACTTCGTAGTGGCTCACGAAGCTTGTCCCTAAATTTCCGTAAAGCAATCCTCCTTATGATAGTTGCTTGTCCAGTTATTTGTTGTTCAGTAGCTTCAGGGTTATCGAAGTGGTATTTATTAATTATTTTCGTTATTTGCTCTTATTATTGTAGCTTATTATAGAATTCTATTGTAGAACAGTTATTTTGAATAGTTAACAGATGGTCTGTTAATGAAGTTAGTGAGGCAAGATTAGCATGATTTGCTATAAGAGTGGTTTTTATGGTTACCCATGTATTGCTCTGTGAGTTGGCATCGATTATAGTTCTTGCTTTATTCTTTATTTTTGTTTTTAGAGTTATTATAACGAAGGATATCATATTTGGCGGTATGTTGATTTCAAAAATACTGTCGTAATATTCAATAAATGGAAAAAGATCAGACTCACCATGAACATCTGGTCCACTCTTTATTAACTTCAAGATTTCAGTTAATGTTAGGGCCATATTTGTTGTTTTAAATCTTCAATCGTGTTGAGAAATTTCTACACTTTTTCGCAAGATTTACAGTTTTTTTTTTTTTTTTTTTTTTTTTTTTTTTTTTTTTTTTTAATTAGAATTTTCTTGTGTACGTATTTCTTTACACGTTTGCACTTGTGTTCACAAAAGATTTGCACTTTTAGTGGTTTTGTTTTTTTATTTTTTCGTAGCTTTTTCGCGGTTTCGCGAGCTTTATTTTTCGGCTATTTTGTTTGAATAATGTGAGAACTAAAACTTAACACCGAGTTTCACCGACTGCGCCAATTTTATATTTTAAAATTTATAAAAAAAAAAACTATTATTTCCTTTTTTACAAAAATTAATTTTAATTTTATATACTTTTAGTTTATATTATTAATTTTACAATTTTCTTTCACTTATTCCGAACAACTATTCATATATTATTTTCACAATTTCTTCTTATATTTATGCCGAACAACTTTCAACTCACAGCTCCAAAATAATTATATATGATTCAATTTTTATATGAAATTTTTCTTTGTTTCTAATTTTTTTTTTTTATATAGAAATTTACAAATAGTTGATAAAAATGTGCCAATGTTATTCATTGTACTTGCGATGCGTATTGGACTTATTGATAAGAGAATCATTCATATTACAATAATTTATGTTAAAAATATTTATTGAAACATATTGATAAGAGAATTATTTATCTTACGTACATATGATTTATGTTAAAAATATTTATTCGGAATTTGGACTAATATTCTATGTAAAGGTTTCAAGTTCATCGAGATATTCTGATGTTACAATATGCTTATATAAATATACAAAAAAAAGCAGAAAAAAAATGCAACAAAGTCCATAAATATTTAAAAGTATGTTATAAACACAGAATGTTGGGATCCACTTATAATACATATACTGGTGCAAAAACTGCCCAGTGATACACTTTACTTGTGGGAACGAGAACGGGTTGGAACTACTGATATACCCACATACTATATGAACAATTTAAAAATTTTCTTGAGGCACTTTTCCGAATGTTAGAAGCATTAAAGTCTTCACATTCATGTTACCATCGTGTTATCTCACAATCTATGATCCCAAGTTACAGCAAGGACACAAACGTTCAAAACCGCAAAAATGCTCAGTCATTTTTTACTAAATTTACACTTTGCTAAAATTGCAAAGGTAATCATCTAATTTTTCTGTGTAAAAAGTTTAAAAATGTATATATAAAATTTATATAAAAAAGTGCGTAAATTGTAGTAATGATTACCATTTCGAAAAAAATAAAACACCAAACCAAAAATGTGAAAATACAACAAAATGTATCAGTTGCCATAATGTCTTATCAAGAAATTGCCCAGCTTACATAAGATAATATGAAATAATGAAAATCAAAACAATAAAGCAAACTAGTCTGAAAAATGCAAAAACAATATTTGCACAAAGAAACATAACACTAAATATACCTACCTCCTATGCAACAAAAGTAATTAAAAATAATAAGTCAAATCAAAATAACAAAGAAAATGAAACAACGGCTCTAACAACTCAAAAAACAAACACTAATTCTGAATACACAAGCAACATTATAACAAAACCTGATGACAATAAATCAACACATCAAATAGACTCCAAATTTCCCTCAACAAGTACACCTACAACCTACAAGAAAACAAGTAATATACAAATAGAACACAGCAGTAACTTCAGCAACAATAAAAAATGGACTTACAACCTAAACACAAAGCGTAGAATCAATAACTACAACAGATGATGAAATCTCACTTACACAAGCAAAGCAATTTGATACAATCACCTATAAAAATAAGAAAAGAGGCAGACTAAAAAAAGATCCCGATATCCCCAATCCTATACATAAAGAAATAAAACTTAATTAATAACATCACAACAACGTTCAATAGAATGCTTCTCTTCTCTTAACAACGAAAGTACATAAACATCATACAATGAAATTATTATCATTATAACTTAACAAATATGATCCCAGCATAATACGTTTACAAGAGACTAAAATTCAACCACAGTACTAGCTATTTCCTAACAGATTTCCAAAGTATACCGGACAAATTGTCCCTTTTTTTGGTCTGTGATAGGAGGGGAAGTGGCCTGTGATAGATAAAAATATCTTTAATGAGAAATATTCTCACGTACTTTTTGTGTTCAAAATTTCATGTCGGTGTAATTATATTTCTCGAATCCCTGCATGTGTATGTAGATTTTTCCCCAACTCATATTTAATCATGTAAACCACAGTTAGGCATAAAAAAAAGTACAACTTTAAAATTCAAATGTCTTAATTTCTTACATAGGTTACAACTTTTTACGAATTTGTACGTAAAAATAACAAAACATTCAACAAGTGTACTTTTAATTGTCCTTCAACTGTACTATTTCTATTAGTCACAAATACATATGTATGTTTCAATCGTGTATTCTATTACACATTCAAACAATTTCAGTTAAGTGGACTATATATTACACAAAGTACAGTGCATTATCGATACACTTTTCATGTTTATTTTTACTTAAATATCATATCTTTTTACAAGGATTTCTTAACATGTTTATCGACTATTCTATGTAGTCTGCATGGATTGGTTGAAAATAAAAGCAATAAAAGTACTCCTATATACAATATTTTTACATTATGTTTGTAATCTGCATACGCAAAAGTATTGAAAATTACATGTAAAATGATATTTTTGAACAGGCGTACATGTTTGAGCATAAGGATTAAGGAATAATTTTTTCAATTTGATAATAAGTGGGACAGAAATCCTTGTACACGCATGTGCATTAATACATCAATATTGCATGTGTATTTGTATTTTTAAAATATTGTAATAAAAATGTATGTGGATTTCTCATATTAAGTATCACAGGCCACATACATTTTGTTATTGTTTTTTTCATATCTATTAAAGGCCTAATATGTTTTGCATTATAATTTTTATACATCAGGAATGAGAGAACGAAGTTTTTTTGGTAAATGTATTAGTGTACCAAACAATATAAACATGGCAGATATAATACAGTATGCCATCAATCATTGCGTATCAAATAAATTAATACCGACAAAACTTGTAAAACTGGACAATTATATAGTATATATAGAACGATTTTAAATCAGATCTTGTTATATTAAAAAATTAAAAAATTTGGAATAGGAAAAAATTAAAAATTTTGAAGCTATACCTTAACATATTGCTGTGAGCTACCTAAAATTGAATTAATTGATTTGTTTAAAAACATACATACATATATTAAGCCTCAAACGAACTAAAGTACCTGAATGCTGTAAAAATCAATAATAGAAATTTACACGCCTTAGACCACAACTAAAAACCTTTTGTTCATAAACAGAATAACAAAATTATGAAAATGATATTGATGAGGTAGTACATTTTTACTTATCTTTGATAAGTAAATACAGCTTCATTGTTATTTAAAATTATCTAACAAAGCTTCCACTAGCCATCAGGTATATTAAATTTTATGACCGTATGGTTGTCCTTCCACGTAATGTGTCCTTTTAATTAATGAAAAAACCTTATTCTTTCATAAATATTTCAAATCCCTTTTTAATGTAATTTTCAAAACTCTTTTTTAATGTACATATTTTCTTGAGTAATAAAATCTGTTAATTGTTATTGTTGTTATTATTATTATTATTATTATTATAATTATTATTATTATTATTATTATTATTATTATTGTTATTATTATTATTGTTATTATTATTTTTATATTTACTGTTTTTATTATGGCTCTTATTACTTTAAATTCAATATGGTTGAAAATGATTTCACTTTATTTTCGATTTTAATTTATTCAAATATTTCAAAGTGAGAACTTGAAGTTTTAAAAATCAATTTAAATTTTAAAATTTGTGCTAGTGCAAACAATTGCGATACTTTAATTAAATATACTGTTGGTGTACTGAAATTGTGGTACGTTTTAATACGTGTGATTAAATTAAAAGCTTGTAGATATTTAAACTAACATTTTACTCAATATTTACATACTAAATTAATTTTATTAATTTTAATTGCCCTTAATTAATTTTATTGGTTAATTTAACATTAGTTGCAATATTTCATAGTTTTTATTAATTCAATAGTGAGTTTGAGAGCCTAGTTTTTCACACAAAATTTTCAATTAAAATGCCTTCTACAAGAAGAAAATGTTCTCTTGTAAACTGTGCCAATAAAGGTACAAGTTTCCGATATTTTTCCTTTCCAAAAAGAGATTCAGAAAAGTGGAATCAATGGCTTTCGGTTTGTTTTCAATCTGCTGAAAACATAACAAATTTACGAAATCGTTTAATTTGTTCTGTTCACTTTGAACAAAAATATTTCGGACGAAAAAGATTATTAACAAACGCGGTTCCTACAATTAATTTATCTAAGAATTCTTCAAACCTTAACTCCACTTTATAAGAATCAGTAGGAAACCATATTAACGATGTGTCTTCTGACGCCCGTATTGAACAAAATGTTTCATGCGAATATTGTAATAATAAAGAAAATGAGCTTTGTCATTATAAATTGGAACTGCTGAAATTAAAAAAGAAAATTAAAGAAGTTTCTTTGAAAAGTAAACATCTTACAAAACAAAATAAAACATTAAAAAGACGAATAAATTATTTCAAATTTTTAAATAAGAAACGTTCTTGCTCGTTAAATAATACTTTAGAATATTGCGATATTACTGACTCGGCAAAAACATTTTGTTCAATGCTGGCTAACAAATCGTTCTTTTACACTGAAGAGGAAAAAGAAATAAGCCAGGCTATATTTTTTAAATCAGCATCGGCTTACAGATTTTTAAAAGAAAAACTTCAGTTTCGGTTACCATGTGAATCGTCGTTGTATAATTGGATTTCCATTAAAAATTTGAACACTGGCTTTCAAAATGAATTTATTGAAGGAATAAAAAAAGTAGTTAGTAAATTAGACAAAAAATCTCGTCAAGTAGTTATTATTTGTGATGAAATGACTATAAAACGAGATTTAAATTATAATGAGAAATACGACAAAATTGATGGATTTGTTGATTTTGGTTTCGGTTCGGAACAAAGACGCAACACTTTGGCTAAATCTGTTTGCCTTTTTTTAGTCCGAAGTTTGTACGGACGATGGAAGCAAATCTTGAGCTACGCAGTTTCTGAAACATCTGTACCTGTTGACAGATTAGAATCAATTTTACTTCAAAATATTGATTTATGTAGCTATCTTTCACTTGATGTTCATGGCGTAGTCTGTGATCAGTCAAGTACTAATCAATCACTCTTTAAAAATCTCAAGTGTAATAAAGACAACCCATTTTTCATTCACAATTCTAGAAAAATTTTTACTCTTTTTGATGTACCACATCTGTTTAAATCAGTTAGAAATAATCTGATTTCTTATCCCCTTAAAGTTAAAAACACAGGTTACGCACGATGGAAAGTTGTAGAAGAAATCCATAGGATAGATTCTATGTCAAGTACAAGAATTTGTCCTCGTTTGTCGCAAAAACATTTGCGTCCAAATAAATTTCAAAAGATGAATGTCAGATTAGCTGTACAAGTTATAAGCAATTCCTCCGCAGCTGGTATAAGAACAGCAGCGAAGTTGGAAGTTTTTGACAAAAGTCTTAAAATAGATGCTGAAACTACAGCAAGTACATTTGAAAAATTAAATAATATGTTTGATTGCTTAAACAGCAAACACGTTTTTTCAAGAAATTTATACAACAAACAGATAAAAAAGAATAGCTTTTCTTGGCAATATTTACTACAAATGAAAGAATTTTTAAACAATCTTTCATTTGAAGTAACAAATAAAAAAGCAAAAATTAATTGTGTTAATGGCCTTATCCACTCCACTAATTTAACGTTAGGTATAGCAGAGCAACTTTTCGATACTTTTAGTGATTGGTTCTATTTATGCACAAATAAATTAAATCAAGATCCCATTGAAAATCTATTTAGCCATATTCGTGCGAAAAAACGTAATCCATCAGTTTTCGATTTAAATCAGATAATAGGTAGGATAGTTTCAGTTCATTTATTATACACCTCAAAGTATGCTAACTGCGAGGAAGATGATGATGAACTAATTAGTATGACCTGAAAAACTGTTGTAGATAAGGAAAGTGTAATTAATTGTAGTGAAGATGAAAATTTATCTTGTTTAGAAATAAGTGATTTTGAAAATGATCGTTTAAGTGATAATAGTAATAGTCAAAATATAAATAATAATAATTTTGAAGTAAATAATGATGAAAATATAAATCTCTAAAGAGCAAGAATGTCAGACAACGCAACGAGGTATTTCGCTGGTTACGTTGTTTTTAAAGTGATCAAAAAAGCTAAAGTTACCGGTTGTGAAATATGTAAGAACCAAATACTTAAATCAGAAGTAGTATTGACTGACTCTAGTGAGTGGCTCTTACATTTTAAAAATTTTACAACAAAATCTGATTTTGGAGCTCTTCAAGCTCCTTCAGAAAAATTTTTCGAAGTAACGAAAATTTGCGTTCGTATTTTTGAAAATATATTTTTAGATAAACCTTTTGCCGAAAACATAAAGAAATATATAATGAATTCGTGTATAAACGCTTTACCTCTGTGGTTTGACGAAACAAATTGTTGCTTTGAACATAGATTAGCTTTTTTGAACTTCACAATTCTTGTTCTTTTAAGAAAAAATTGTAAATGGAAAGTTAACACACTATTGGCAGATACGGATACAAATCAACATAATAGCAGGCTACAAATTTTGAAACAATAATTTTTTTGGAACAAATCATTTTCAAAGTCATAAACTTCTATTTGTAATTGCATGTATGTATGTATGTACATAAATATAATATGCTTACTGTTTAGATTAACCTTTACATATATTTTTATACTACATAATATAAATTTGAATACTATTCAATTAACATTTTGTGCAATAAAAACTAAAAAAAAATTTACGTTAAGACTAACAGGGTTGGGGGGGGGTCCTCTTCAAAGATTGTCACCTTGTCGCGGTGAAGAGGCTCAGTAATTCTTTTTTGTTAGGTTTTAATTCGACAAAAAGAATGAAGCTAAGAACAATCAGTTAATTTTTAAAATGTAACGTTTCGATAATACGAAATTTTTTAAAATTTAAAAAATAAATAACCGAAAAGTCTTTGTATACTATATATATCGAATTAATATTAACTGCATAACAAGACCTGCTTTAAAATCGTTCTATATATATAATTGTCCAGTTTTACAAGTTTTGTCGGTATTAATTTATTTGATACGCAATGATTGATGGCATACTGTATTATATCTGCCATGTTTATATTGTTTGGTACACTAATACATTTACCAAAAAAAACTTCGTTCTCTCATTCCTGATGTATGAAAAATTGTAATGCAAAACATATTAGGCCTTTAATAGATATGAAAAAAACAATAACAAAATGTATGTGGCCTGTGATACTTAATATGAGAAATCCACATACATTTTTATTACAATATTTTAAAAATACAAATACACATGCAATATTGACGTATTAATGTGCATGCGTGTACAAGGATTTCTTTCCCACTTATTATCAAATTGAAAAAATTATTCCTTAATCCTTATGCTCAAACATGTACGCCTGTTCAAAAATATCATTTTACATGTAATTTTCAATACTTTTGCGTATGCAGATTACAAACATAATGTAAAAATATTGTATATAGGAGTACTTTTATTGCTTTTATTTTCAACCAATCCATGCAGACTACATAGAATAGTCGATAAACATGTTAAGAAATCCTTGTAAAAAGATATGATATTTAAGTAAAAATAAACATGAAAAGTGTATCGATAATGCACTGTACTTTGTGTAATATATAGTCCACTTAACTGAAATTGTTTGAATGTGTAATAGAATACACGATTGAAACATACATATGTATTTGTGACTAATAGAAATAGTACAGTTGAAGGACAATTAAAAGTACACTTGTTGAATGTTTTGTTATTTTTACGTACAAATTCGTAAAAATTTGTATGTAAAAATAGAAGACATTTGAATTTTAAAACGGTACAAATTTTTTATTCTCAACTGTATTTTAGGGGAAAGATAATAGCATTTTTAAATTTAAAAAATAAGAAATATTCAATTCTCACCAAAGAGAAAAGTTCTCATGCTTCCTTCACCCTGCCCGAATTCGTCTAAAAGCTTGAAAAATTTTGGGTACAAAATTTCTGCTTTAGATTGGAGTGTCTGTTAATGAATACTTCGTCATGATTCAACCAAGCATACATCCACAGTTTAAACATTTCAACTCGATATATAAAAGTAAAAGGTGGCGTTGGCATACTGATTCCTGATAATATTGAATATAAAGAAGTTAAACTCAACACTAGGTGGCCGTGCTGCTGCTTAAGAGGGAGTCTCCATTCTAATTTGTGAACAACGGAGTGGATTGGAGACTTCTTCTTGGCTGGTGGAAGTTCGACTATAACCTACTCGTGGTGGCTACCGGTAACAGACCGTAAGCTTGGCTTTGGTGCTGGCAAATATAGTCGGACGTGTGCTCCCTTCCTATCCCTTCCTGGTCCTTCCCCTCTCCAACGTTCCTTTAGTTCTAGTTCTTCCCAAACTTATCTTCCCCTGGGCTGCATCAAAGTGTTATGCGTTTTCGTGCTGAGGATCAGCCTGATTGAGGGCCTAGTTTAAAAATAGCTCAATCGCTAACGGAGCCTTCGAGGTACCTGGCGCCCCCCTCCCCCGTCGTATATAGCCTTGTCTACGTAAAGGGACCTCTGCGTAGATAGACCTTCTTTGTCCCAAACTCGTGGGAATTTTTTATGGACAAAAAACTAATTAGACAAAAACAAAAACAAAAGGAAGCTTTGCCCAAAGGCTGGCTTCCGATACTTCTGTGGCTGGGAGTATGAGTGTGGCTAAAAGGCCTAGCTCAAATATGCCCTCGACCTCCTCATCGACTGGAATTGGGACATCCAAGTCTGGTTTTGGTCTTGAATTCTCTGAACCAGGGTGTAGCAGTGGGCCAGAGGGTCCTATCGAAAAGAGGGGCTGCCCCCATCTAAGCTCGCCTACAGGGAGAGAAGAAAGGCCTAAAGGGTGAGGGATAAAATCGGGGCTATTCGTGTAGAGGAAAGAACCCCGGAGGACCTCAAATCCTTGGAGTGGGCCAATGGGATCATCAGCACGCAAGTTACGTCAAAGTCCCACGGTACTAATAAAGAAAATTTCCAGCAAACTGATGAATCAGCGTCTCAACCATATTTTTTCTATAATATTTATTTCGATATTTTTGTTTTTCATAATTGTGGAAAATAATGTAATACGACGCTTTACACGCGTTTGCTGATTATTTCAAAATTAACATTTTTATTATTATTTTTATTTTTTTTATTTTTCAATAATTCTTAAAAAGAAAGAAAAAGTAGAATTAGTTTAAAATAAAGTAAGTTAAGTTAGTTACTTAAGTAGCAGTTGTAAAGATCGGACGTTTTTGTTTAATAATTTTTTTTGAAAACTTATAAAAGTTTTTTTTTTTTTTTTTTTTTTTTTTTTTGAAGTTTCATTATATTAGAAACGTAACTCGCATGATGATAAGAAGCTGCTTGCTAATAAACGGCAGCGTTCTACAAAGGAGGAGGTGCGGGAGGCGAAGCGACCAAAGGTTGGCGCCCCCACGCACCTAAAGAGGAAGTTCAGCGAGGTGCTGAAGGATGCGATTACTATGGGCGTTATCGATTGCAGTAATCCTGATGATCTTCGAGCCAGTTATGGCGCGATTCCCGGGTGAACCACTTGTGTGCAGAGATGCTGGGTGGCATCAGGGACACGTGAAACTGGTGTCGTGTGTCGGGCAGCTGTCCGAGACGCTTTAGAGGGAGGCGATCTCAAGGCTTGGAGAAATCTGGCCTGGTGCCGACATCAACGTTGTGCACAGGGAAGAGATTCCTAGCAGAACTAGGGCTCGAGTCTGGATTCCGGCGCGTATGTCGGATCCGGTTAAGATACTCGGCCTCATTAAAACCTCCAATCCTAGCCTTCCAACAAACAGCTGGAAGGTTGCTAGGGTTGAGGAGCCTAAAAGAGACTCCAGACAGGCGGTCGTCAATAAGGAGTCTCTACCTATTCTTGCGAAGACGGAGGGACAAATTAGCTTTGGCTTTGGAGCTATTACTCTCAAAGTCTATCGTAAGGGTGGGGCAGCCTCAGGAGGGAAGACTGAGGAAAAGGATCCTGCTCCTCAGACGGAACCTCTGGTTGAGGCGGATATGGTATCGGAGGAGACCACGGACTCCGATACGCTCTGCCCGACCTCTGAGGAAGACGAACTGCTAAATTTGTCGGACTCAGAGATGGAGGCCAACATCACAGTGGTGCAGAGACCTGTTCTGCAGTGGTGGAGATCAATCTGCACCAAAATAAAACAGCCACGGCCAACTTCTTCCTTCGACTCAGCCAGGGGAAGGAAGTTGTGGCCCTGGTGCAAGAGCTCTGGTTAGTGGGCGGTAAAATCTGTGGGCTAAGAGTCCCTGGATTCAACTTGTTCTATGTAAGTAATGCAAGTGGACCTAGAACTTGCATTCTGGCTAGAATTCGTTTTAACTTCTTTATTCTCCCTCAGTTCAGCAACGACGATATAACAACGGTTGCATTGGACTTAGGAAGGAATCGCAGCATGTTGATGGTGTCTTCTTACATGCCCTACAACCAGCCGATTACCACTCCAGTGCTTTGGGCTCTTGCGGAAGACGCGGAGCAGCGAAGAACTGATCTCATAGTAGGATAGACGCTAATGCACACAGCTCTATGTGCGGGAGCAGTGACACAAATGAATGAGGTGAGTCACTTTTTGATTTTATATTAAGTACTTACCTTGTTATATGTAATAGGGGCTCAACACCTACCTTTGTTGTTAAAAATAAAGAGGAGGTGTTGGACCTTACCGTAACCACTGGTCATTCAGTCAATGTTGTTGACTGGAGGGTCGGTGATGATTTTTCGTGCCCTTAAGGAACAGGAAGAGGACGGACTGGGGGCGATATAGGGAGGTGGTGTAAAGACGACTCCCTGGGTGTCCCCCGTGCGTTATTACCTGTCCCGAACAATTGGACAAGACTGTTGAAGAAGTGACTGAGGTCTTGAATAAGGCAACAGTGGAGTCTTGTCCAATCTCTAAACCTAGAGGTAAGTATAAACCTCCATGGTGGTCTGCTGAGCTTGCCGAGTTAAGAAAGACTAGCCGGCTGGCTTTTAACAAAGTTAAATTCACTAGGGCTGCGGTAGACTGGAGGCTCTATAAAGAGAAGGTGAGAGTATATAAGAAGGAGCTGAGAAGGTCTCTGCGGTTGTCGTGGAAGACCTTCTGCAGCTCCATCAATGAGGATGCGAAAACCTCAAAGTTCAGAAAGATCCTGGCACAGAACCCAGTACCTCTACGTTCTCTCCAGAACAATTCCGGAATTTGGATGAGAACTGGAGAGGAGGTGTTAGAGTTGCTTATAGATACTCACTTTCCGGAAGGTGGTGAGGAAGCCCCAAGCACTAAATCAACCGGACGGGATGCTCTCATCCCTATTCCGTTGGGTTTCAGTGATGTTAAGAAGATTGAATAGGCCATACGTTCATTGAAGCCATATAAGTCTGCTGGCCCGGATGGGGTTATTCCAGCAGAGCTTCAGCGGGTGGAGGAACTGATCATCCCCTGGCTCAAAGTGATCTTTGATGCCTCTCTCAAGCTAGGGTATATTCCCGCCAAGTGGATGGAAGTGAGGGTGGCTTTCATACCGAAAGCGGGGAAAAGCTCCCATCACAGACCTGGCGACTTCCGCCCCATCAGCCTTTCTTCTTTCATGTTAAAAACGATAGAAAGAAGAAGAAACGCTGTCAAGGTCTCAGCATGCCTACACCGAAAGACGTTCAGTTGAGACTGCCTTACACAACTTGGTGGGGGAGATAGAGAAATCCCTCTCTTTCAAGGAATTTACCTTGGCGGCCTTCTTGGAAATTGAGGGGGCTTTTAACAACGTTGTACCACGTGCAATTATTGCGGCACTCACAGATCTGAAGGTGGAAAGCTCCCTAGTTATATGGATTGACAAGTTGTTGTGGAGACGTGTTGTCAGTGCCTCGCTAGGGAGCTGTGTCATTAGAAGAGCGGTGAGTAGGAAGACTCCTCAAGGGGGTGTTCTCTTACCTCTCCTCTGGAACGTGGTAGTCGACAGACTGCTGAGAAGGAAGGAGGGGAGTGGCTGCAAAGTTATTGCTTACGCGGACGACTTGGTTATTGCAGCTTCTGGCAAGTTGCCGTCAACTTTGACGGATATCTTGCAAGCTGCTCTTAACAGGCTCGAGAAATGGGTTCAAGAAAATGGACTGAGAGCCAATCCACAAAAAATGGACCTTGTGCTCTTTACAAGAAGGTACAAGGTGCCTCATTTGAATGATATAGTCCTTTCAGGTACACCTCTAATGCTATCCAAGGAGGTTAAGTACCTGGGATTGATTCTGGATTCTAAGCTCAGCTGGAAGCAGAACATATTGGAGCGCACGAGAAAGGCTATGATAGCCTTATACGCGTGTAAAAATGCAATTGGAAGATAGTGGGGACTCCAACCTCGAGTCGTTCACTGGCTTTTAATTGCAGTGATTAGGCCCATACTGCTGTATGGGTTGGTTGTGTGGTGGACGGCCTTACGGACGGCCGCCACAAGTAATATCTTGAGGAAGGTTCAAAGAGCGACCGCTTTACTTATTTCTGGAGCTCTTAAGACCACATCGACGGAGGCATTGTAAACTTTGCTTAATCTAATGCCCTTGGATCTTTACGCAATGGAGCTCGCGAAAAGCACTGCAATGAGGCTTGCGGCCAGTGGACAGTGGTTGCGGCTCCGTTTCGGTCACTCCAACATAGTCAATTCTCTACCGCCTCATAGTGGGAGAATCGATTATGTTACAACCAGGCCTAACTTTGGGGGAAGGTTTTTCACTAGCATCCCCTCTAGAGATGAGTGGGCTAGCGGTTAGCTACTGTGCCTAGATGGCTTAAATCTTTACACAGACGGTTCTAAGCTGGACAGTCGAGCCGGAGGGGGTGTGTTTTGTGACTCCCTGAAGCTGGACCTAGCGTTTCGGCTACCGGATTACTGTAGCGTATACCAAGCGGAGGTTTCTGCTATAAAGGAAGCAATCACGTGGCTGGGGAGAAATGTTATTAACACTACGGTGGTAAACCTTTTCTACGACAGCCAGGCAGCTATTAAAGTGCTGACAGTAGCGGCTGGAGTGCCTGTCTATACTTAATTTGATGGCAGAATACTTAAGCATTAGCCTCATATGGGTACCTGGACCCACGGAGGTCAAGAGTAACTGTACAGCGAATGAGCTGGTTAAGCTGGGAACATCCCTTGAGTTACAGAGCGGTAACACGGGGGTAGGGATCCCACTTGCCAGCTGTATTCTACATGTGCGGCAGGAGTCTACCAGGGCTTGGAACCAAAGATGGACATCGAGCGCTGGTAACTCCATAGCAAAGGCTTTGTGTCCTAGAGTGGATAATAAACTCTCTAGAGACCTCTTATCCCTAAATAGAAGGGACGTTAGTGCTCTGGTGGGGGTCTTTACGGGACACTGTCTTATTGGCAAACACGCCAGAAGGCTAAATGTCCCATAAATGACCTATGCAGGGCATGTCAAGATGAAGAGGAGGAGGAAAGCGATGAGCACCTTCTCTGTAATTTCATGGCGCTCTCAAGAAGTAGAGAAATTTTTCTTGAAGCTGCCTTCTTTCAAAATCTCTCTGGTTTAGGAGAGATTTCGGTTAAGAGGCTTTTTAGCTTTCTGAAGCGCTCGGGGTGGTTCGATCTCTAAAAAATTCCTGGTGTGGTATCGCAATGAGCCTTGTCTGGTCTAAGTGTGCTTGCTGGGAATTTTGGCGAGCGAACACCTCTACCTACCTAAACTCAACACTTACTTACAAGCTATAGCAATGACCATCTTCTCTCCAATAAAAATGACAATAATTAATACATATATAGATGCGAAATCGAATTATACAGAACTAAATGACCTTATCAAACAGATTAAAACGCCATATGTATTATTAGGTGATATGAATGCACAAAACACACTATGGGGATAGAAAAGGACGGATAAAAATGGAAACTACAATGAACGTCTCATTGACTACCAACAACTTTGCCTCATGCACAAAAAAAATTCATACTCATTTTAATTTCTCCTACAAAACCTTTTCAGCGATTGACGTTACTCTGTGTACGTCATCCATCCAAAATCACTTTGATTGGACCAATGAGGACGATCTTTTCGGAAGTGATCATTTCCCCATTATACTAGAAAGCAACATAAAAACTCATAATATCAACAAAAGACAGATCTTCATCACCAAAAAAGCAAACTGGAAAATATTTCAATCGCACATAAACTTCGACACAAACGTAAACGGTTTTAACAATACAAATGACTGTGAAAAATACATAAGGAACACCATTATCAATGCTGCAAAAGCTGCAATTTCTTTAACTTGTAGAAAAATCAACAAACCCCAAATTCCATAGTGGAACAAAGAAATAAAAAATGCTCTAAAAGAGAAAAAAAAATTACTTAAAATATACAAAAATACATGATACATGAAGACTACATTAAATTTTTAAAAATGGGATGTAATGCTAGAAAACTTATTTGGTCTTACAAGAAGAAAACATGGAAAGAATACGTCTCATCAATAAACTCTACCACTCCTACTGAAGAAATTTAGCGAAAAGTTAGATCGGTTCAAGGAAAACACAAATATCAACAACTGTCATCAATAACAACACCAAACAACCAAATTATCACGAATATAAAAGAATTATGTAACCATGTAGCTAACCACTTTAAAGAAATATCAAGTGATACAAACTATACGCAGACCTGTCTACAGAAAAAATACAATCATGAGAAAAACTCCTTTCCAGGACAGAGAGCCATATAATGAGATATTCAACATATTGGAACTCGAATGTGAAAGGATCATCACTAGGCAAAGATCTAATACATTATGACATGATCAAAAACTTAAATCACGATCAGAAATTGTACATATTAAAATTCTTCAGCCGCATTTGGCTTGAAGGAGGCATTCCTGAAGCATGGAAAAAATCGAATGTATTACCCATCCTCAAACCTGGAAAATCACCAAATAACCTGAATAACTACCGTTCAATCGCATTAACAATCGTATTGTACAAAATACTACAAAGAATGGTCAATAAAAGGGTAACCTGGTATTTGGAGAGACATCACAAAATAAATCCTAGACAATTTGGTTTCAGGAAAAACCCAAGCACAATAGATCCACTCTCTCTGTTTCAATCTGAAATTATGCATGCATTCAATGAAAAAAAAAATATTTGGTGGCCGTTTTTATCGACATAGAAAAAGCGTACGATAGAATCTGGAGAAGGAACATGCTCGATGAAGCTAAGAAGTTAAACGTAACAGGTAACATGCTCAGGTTCTTACAAGACTTTCTGGCGGGAAGACAATTTAGAATTATAATTGGCAACTGTCTCTCCAATATACATTCGATTGATAATGGCATACCCCAAGGGTCCGTCTTAAGAGTAGCTAGCAACAGCTGATTGAAATCGAAATCAGCTCAGTCAAAAATGTAAAAATTAAAAATCCGTTGAATCCGTTATTAATTTAAAAAAATAAATAAATTTGTAAATATGTTACGTCTGAATTCAAATGTACATATATCATTTCATGCATAAGTACTTATGTACATATGTAGATACATATATGAACTATGAACATTGAACACACAATTTGCGTGCAGGTGCACTTCCTTTACATACGCATCAAAATTCAAAATTGATATAAAAGTATGTACATACATCTGTAATGGTCTTATTCATCATACATATGTATATGTATGTACATATATTGTATATTGTAATACAAAACAAATGATTTATGGCTTGATCTGTAATTTGCAAAACTATAAAATAAAAAGTTGATTGTTGGTATCACTTTGTAATTTTATTATTTTAAAAGAAAAAAATGTTTTTAAAGTATTATCCAAATTTATTTCACAAAAATATTTTAATTCGACTGTACTATGCACTGGTCTCCTCCCGGAGTGCGCGCCATGTCGCGGTGGGGCGACTGAGTAGTTTTTAATGACGTGCTATATTAACCACGTGGTAACAGGAGGGAAATATGGCACAGAGAAAACGAAACTAAACGCAACCAAAAAATCCCAAACTCAAGGTGTTATGCTACCCGTGCCGAAGACTAAGTGGTATCAGGGGTAAATGATATCATTAACGAAGCCTCTAGGGTACCAGGCGACCGCCTAGAGTAATTAGCCTTCCATATGTACAGGAGTCACTGCATATGGTGACAGTGTTTACTCCATACTCGTGGGACCTAAATGGAGACCAAAAACAAAATAAAACAAAACTATGGGGTAGAGCCTGATCACACCCCTACAATGAATCAGGCAATCCCAAGTACGTCGAGTCTACAGGGGAGTGGATCATCCACACAACCAGTGGACTCGAACATACAGAAAACTACTGTTGACTTGAGCAAGCTCAAGATTACAGGAAAGAAACTGTCCGGGGCCCAAAAGGGCTAGTCCCGCAGGGCAACCCACAAGAAAAATTGGATCACGAGAAGGCGCGCCTGATTCAAAGAGCTATTCTGACCGAGGTCTGGGGGTGCGAACCCTCCAAAGGACCTAAATTCACGAATAGCTACTTTGATAAAGGCATGCTATTCATATCCTGCGCGAATAAGGCCGCTAAGGACTGGTTAAAGCTGACGGTCCTTCTTGTCACCCCATGGGAGTGTGCGATCCTCAGAGTGGGGGAGAACAGATCTTGTCTGTTTGTCAAGCATGACCCACGGATTTTAAATCTGCACAATCTCATTCACAGGGATTTAGTTGCAGCTAATTTGAATACCGGTATGGAAGGAAGATGCAGGAGTATTACCCTGGCATCCGTTTAGCTTCCATACGACAGTGCAGAACCTCCGCCGACTAAGGAAATGGAGAACCTGATCGAATACTGTGAGGGCAACAACCTCCAGTATGTAATTGGAGCTGATGCAAATGCGCATCACACTATGTGAGGGAGCTCCAATACGAATAGAAGAGGTGAGAACCTTTTGGATTATATTTTAACTCATAACATAAATATAATAAATAAGGGAAACGACCCTACATTTTTAAATGCGGTACGCAAAGAATTTATCGACGTCACTCTATCGTCAAATGAAGTAGAACCCAATATCTGCAGGTGGGAGGTCTTAAGGGAGCCATCACTCTCTGTTTTGCCCAAAAAGCAAAACATAACCCCTTTTTTTCTATTATACACTAACACATTATTTTATTATTTTTTGACCACCTTTTCACATTTATTTTCACATATTATTTTTTCACATCTTTTTTCACATTTATTATTTTTTCACATTTTTTATTTTTCACAATCATTTTTTATTTAAATATTTATTTCAATATTCACTATTACACACATTACACAACACTACTGCACTTGTCAAACTATTTATTTTCATTATTTGACAAGTGCAATAAACAGAATTTATTGTTTACATTGTTCCATTGTTTACACTGGGAAACAATAGAAATACAGTTTACCCAGATGGTATATAAACGAGATGAAATTCAACAGAAATCTAGATACTAGAAATCTAGAGACAGCTAATCTTAACTGGATCGTTAAATCAAAAAATATTTTTATACTAATCCGGATTCTAGCGAATCTTAACTAGAATCCAAAGTACCTTCGTAGTGATATCTCAAGCGAATCTTAACTTGGATATCATCTACATTTAAACCGATCTTCAGCGAATTTTAACTGAAGAGCCGGTACAATAATTTTTCAACCCAGACAACTTTAGTAAGTTTACTAAGTCTGACTAACACAAATTGTACATATAATTTATAATTTTTTTTAATTCTTTTATTATTTTCTTTTCTTCTTTCATAGACCGCCTTGGACATAGAAAGGTGGGATAGATCCAAGCACTAATCTGGTTTATTTATTTTACTTTGCTTTTCATTTTTTTATCATTTTAATTTATATTTATTTAATTGCATTTTACTTTTTATTTTTATTTTTTGAATTTTTAATTATAATATATTATTTGAATTCTTTTAATTTATTTGCCTAAATTTTTTTAAATTTTTATTAATTTGCTTGAATTTTTATTTTGTAAATTGTTTTTTCCTAATTTTTAAGTTAAATAAAACATAAGTTTTATAACGAATTTAAAACACGACTTTTTCATTTTTGCTGCCCAACACCCTAATTCTGGTATACGAAACAGCGGCACTTCATACTTATTAGTAATTAACATTGTATTGTCAATCTCTGCCATTTCTAGGTATTAGAAAAACAGAGACGGCAATACATTTTTTGGTCCTTCGAGCAATAGTGCAACCAGAATGGGACGTGGCAGTAAAAAAGTGGAAGTCGCTGCCATCGTTAAGACTCAAACATCTTTGCTTGAGCAACTTACACGATCGGCAAATAATTTTGACAAAAAATCAGGAAAACAATTTACCGAATCATACTACAAAGCAAGATTAGAATGCTTTGAAGTTTTATGGAAGAAACTCCAAGCAAATCATATACTTATATATGACAATGAAGAAGAAAACGATGAAGCTGATACATATATCAGCAGCGATTTATACGAACAATTCGAGAATTTATATCTCGAATACATTGTAAAATGCAAAGACGCATTAAAATCATTTAAATAAGAAACAAAAACTGAAAATATAAATATATCTCAAATAGACCCTGAACATACAGAAAAAGACAATATTCAATTAACTCCTATTCCAATACCAAAATTTGATGGTAATTATAAAAATTGGAGATCATTTTTCGATCTATTTTCTTGCTTAATACATAAAAAAGCAAATCTTGCAAGTGTTCAAAAATAACCTCAAAAGCTTCAGTAACCGGTGAAGCTGAAAAATTGCTTAGACAGTTTGACGTCACTGCCTCAAATTACACCAAAACATGGGAATTACTACAACAACGATACAATAACAAACGTGTACTTGTAAATACCCAGCTCAAAACCTTGTTTGGCCAACCAGCCATCAAAATCGAAACCTCAAATTCGATCAAACACTTGTTAGATCAAACTGAAGAAGTTCTACACGAACTCACGGCATTAGAGCTCCCAACAAACCATTGGGACGCCATACTAGTACATACACTTGTACAAAAACTTCCTCCTGAGACTCATGCATTATGGGAACAGCAACAAGGAAATAACACAGAGATACCTACGTACTCTCAATTCAAAGAATTTCTAGAAGTGCGCTTCCGTACTCTTGAAGCCATTCAAGAAATTAACAAACCAAGAACTTCTTTCCAAACACAGTCGACGTCAAAAAATACAAACAACTTTTTGAACACACTCAAATGCAAAAAATGCAATCAAAATCACATTCTGTTCAGGTGTCCTATATTCAGAAAATTAACTACCAAACAAAAAATAGAATTTGCCACACAACATAATCTGTGTAAAAATTGCTTAAATGATTCACATAATATAGAAAAATGTCCAAGCAAAAACACTTGTGCAATATGCAACAAAAACCACAATACATTAATACATGCACAAAAAACACCAAATGAATCCACAACAAGTACTTCTACAAATTTAACAGCACAAAGCCATAGACAGAGCACAAAACTTGCTTGTCTAGCCACAGCGCTAGTAAACGTAAAGGATAACAATGGCAGAACGACTCAATTAAGAGCGTTATTGGACACGGGTTCACAGACATCTTTCATCTCAAAGTCTGCATGTAAAAAATTAAAATTAAATTGTATTCCAACTGATACACAAATTTCAGGTTTAGGAAAAACACAAACAGCACATACGCAATATAAAACAAAAGTATGTATGAAATCAATTTATACCAATTTCAAAACAAATGTTGAAGTTTTCGTCATCAATCAGATTACTGGTAAAACACCTAATACCATAATCAACATCGAAAACTGCAAACATTTGTTAGAATTAAAACTAGCAGATGAAAGATTTTTTGAACCGGGTCCAATAGACCTCTTATTAGGTGCTGATATCTATGCGAAAATATTACAAAATAATGTAATAAGAGGGAATAAAACAACACCTACAGCCCAATTAACCTTGTTAGGATGGATTTTATTTGGATCTGCCATATCAGACGGCAATACAAAAACGTTTCACACGGTAACATCATCCACAGAAAATTTAAATGAACAATTACGAAAGTTCTGGGAAATAGAAGAAATTCATACTTCAAAACCACGAAAAAAGGAGGACATACTATGTGAAGACAATTTTCAAACAACCCACACAAGAAAAAGCGATGGAACATACGAAGTAGAACTCCCCTTTAAATCTATACATCAACTATAAATCAACTCAACTAAAAGCTATAAATCAACTATTAAGTCTAGAAAAAAGATTTGCTAAAGACCAGCATTATTTTCATTTATACAGAGAATGTATAAATGAATACTTAACAATGGGTCATATGAGGGAAGTAAAAGAACCAAACAGTAACGAGACACAAATACAACATTACTACTTACCTCATCACGCTGTCATAAAAGACAGTACAACAACCAAATTAAGAGTAGTTTTTAATGCATCTAGCAAAACCACAAATGGTAAATCATTAAATGAACAAATGCTCACTGGTCCAACAATACAACCAACATTATGGTCAACATTAATGAGACAATTCCAATATGTGATGACAGCAGATATAAAAAAGATGTACAGAATGATCTGGATCTCTGAAAAACATCACAATTACCAACGAAGTGTTTGGAGAAAATCACCCCATCATAAAATAAAAGACTATGCTTTAACAACCGTCACCTTCGGAACCACACCAGCACCATTCCTTGCAATACGAACATTGCAACAGTTAGCAAAAGACGAAGCTAAGAATTTTCCAAAAGCAGTCAAAGTCATACCAACTTGTTTCTATGTAGATGACTGTTGTCTGGGATCCAATGATGAGAGTGAAGCATTGGAATTACAATCTCAGATGATAGACATGTAAAAAACAGCACGTTTTCATTTGAGAAAATGGACCTCAAATTCACAAGACTTGTTAATCAACATTCCATACGAAGATAGGGAAATGAAAACCTCATTAGAACTTACTTCACAAGAGTCATTTAGAACTTTAGGTCTCCATTGGTATCCAGGTGAAGATGTTTTCCAATTTAAAATTCAATTACACGAACAAAAAACAAATTATACAAAAATAACCATTCTGTCTGAAGTAGCGTCTTTATTTGATCCCTTCGGGTGGTTAGCACCATATATAATTATAGCTGAAATATTATTTCAAAAACTCTGGATATCAGGCTGTAGCTGGGATGAACATCTCAACAATCATTTATCAGATGAATGGTTAGGCTTCCAAAATCAAATTACCCAACTCCAAACAATCAAAATTACTAGATGGACAAAATTCCACTCACACCATAGAGCAGAACTCCATGGATTCTGTGATGCATCAACACGAGCATATGCAGCAGTAGTATACTTAGTTATCTATCAAAATAACGTAAAAACTAGTTCCCTTATAGCTGCAAAAACCAAAGCTGCTCCTATCAAACCCATTACATTACCTGGACTAGAATTAGGTGCAGCAGTCTTATTGTCCAAACTCATGAAACAAATACAAACCGATATGGATCTTCAAAATATCCAAAAATACACCTGGTCTGATTCTGAAATAACATTAGCGTGGATTAAAGGATCACCATCAAAATGGAAAACATACATAGCAAACCGAGTCGTAGAAATCCAAGATAATGTCCCACCAGAAGAATGGCGATATGTTCCATCAGCAGACAATCCAGCTGATTGTGCGTCGCGAGGAATTCCTCCGGAATTACTGTCTTCCCTTACATTATTGTGGTCAGGTCCCAACTGGTTAATTAACACTCAAAATATATGGCCAATACAGTCCAAAATTGTCGAACCTAAAATAGAAGTTAAAACATTAACGACATTATTAAATATACAAGAACCATAATTATTATTCAAATACTCATCCCTTTCAAAATTAATACGAGTTGTAGCCTGTTTTCTTCGATTCCTTCACAATTGCAAATACCCTAAAAGCAAAAGAAAAAATCATCTTACATTAGAAGAACTAAATACAGCAGAATTACGTATAATATCAATAATTCAACACAAAAATTTCAGACAAGAAATTGAACACATTAAAAATAACAAACCTATACCAAGTAAAAGTCATAATATTAACCTTCGCCCATTTATCTGCGAAAAGGGTATATTAAGAGTAGGTGGTCGTCTGTCCAACACCAATTTACCTTTCAATACTAAGCACCCAATCATTATTCCATATAAACACCATGTCACAACACTAATAATTAATCATTATCACAAAATTACACTACATGGTGGAACACAATTAGTTCTAAACACTTTACGACATAAATATTGGCTACTAAATGCACGAAATACAATAAGACTACATTTGCATAATTGTATACAATGCTATAAAACACGACCAAAAACATCACAACAAATTATGGGTGACTTGCCTGAATGTAGAGTCAACATTTCATTACCATTTCAACACGTCGGTATAGATTATGCAGGGCCAATCAATATAAAAACATCAAAGATCCGAAACGCAAAAACCTTAAAAGGCTACATTGCCATATTCATTTGCATGGTTACCAAAGCCATACATATCGAGTTGGTAACCGACTTAACAACAAACGCATTCCTAGCAGCCTTCAGAAGATTTGTCAGCAGAAGAGGCTTATGCACAGATGTTTACTCTGACCAAGGCACAACATTTGTAGGCGGTAACAAGGTTCTGGATAACGAATTCAAAAAATACCTAAAAGAATTCAAAAACAGTATTAATACAATTTCAACAAATTTAAATATAAAATGGCATTTTAACCCACCATCAGCTCCACACTTTGGCGGTTTATGGGAGGCAGGAGTAAAATCAGTGAAGACACATCTGAAGCGGATTATTCCAGCAGCCAATTTAACTTACGAAGAATTAACCACATTACTATGCCAAATAGAAGCCTGCGTTATTTCCAGACCTTTAATACCACTGACTAATAATCCTGACGATCATTCATTAATAACTCCAGGCCATTTTTTACCAAGACGTCATCTACTGACTACTCCAGAACCATCCCATCCAGATCAAGCTTTACACATCAACAGATGGAAATATATACAACAGCTGACAAATCATTTCTGGAAAAAATGGTCAAATGAATATCTACATACATTACAACAACGTAGCAAATGGAATAAAAATAATACTCACATTCATGAAAATAATATCGTATTAATAAAGGATGAACGATATCCTCCCACACAATGGCCCTTAGGTAAGGTTATACAATTACATCCAGGCAATGATAATTTATGCAGAGTTGTAACCATTTAAACTTCAAATAGCATATTACAGCGACCAGTCACAAAAATTTGCAAACTGCCATAATGTAAATGTAGTCTAGACGTTATGTCAAATTTTCAAAATTTCTTTCCTTTCAAAATTTTCAGTTAATTAAAACAGTGTTTTTTTTCCTTTGTCCATAAGAATTTTTTTATATTTTTTTCATATAAATACGAAGTAAAATTCTAATTTTTCATCATTAAATTTCGAGCAGCAATTCGTAAGTTCCTAAAATTATTTTAAGAAATTAAAAAATTAAATTTAAAAAAAAAAACATAAAATATTTATAAACAAAACCTTTTTTCACCAAAGACTAGCTACACACAATGGATAAGACACCCACTGATACCTTAAACAAAAATTGCAGGAGAAGATAAGGCAGCAGCTAACAGCCACCAAAAAACGTAGTCTAAGAACTACGTTTAAGAGGCCGTTAGCAGCCTCCAAAAAGGTACCTAAACTGCCGGATCAGCAGAAGCTGCAACAACAACTTCAGGTTGAATATGAGCCGCAACCGCCAAAGGTCATCACTTTCCCGCCGTGGCATTTAATAGAGATCGACGTGCCGGAGGAGGATAGCCCAACACCATCAAGGTTTATCAACAACATACTCCGGCACTACAAGAATATAAAGGCAAAATCCCCAATACCGGAACTGCCAATGCCAGTTCCTTCTTCAAAAATTCCGGCTAATGTAGAATTAACTAACATTAGCCGAGAGGAACTGGCACAAATCAACATACCTTGGTTGGCAGTCACCGCAGCCACAAAGGAATTCAGGATGCCAGCGCTCAACAAAGGGTGGTTGCGGTTCACTAAGGGTAATGGGCGAATAAAAATTCGCTTACAAACCAAAGAAGTAGTAAGTACAGTTTCTTCGGAGGCGGGAAAATGTTTTGCCCAAAAAGCAAAACATAACCCCTTTTTTTCTATTTTACACTAACACATTATTTTATTAGCTAGGCCCAAAATAAGACGTAACGCAACGCGACGCTAGGTTCGAATACATTGAAACCCATAAGGCAAACTTAAATAGACGTTAACTTACGTTCGTCAAGTTTCGTTCGCTTCAAAATGTCAAATTTACGTACGTATAAGTTCGGTAAGAATCGAATAATACGTGCGTAAGTTCACGTAAGTATACGTCTATTTAAGTTTGAAGCATTAAAAATAAGGGATGCGTACATTTGTTGGTTATTTCAAAAAATTATTGATTGAAAGTATATTCTTTGGAAGTGTTTAAAAAAATATTTAAAAAAAATTATTGAAAAATGGTAAGTAAAAAAAATAATACAATGGTTTTTTTTGAATTTTATTTACATAAATTATATGGTTTAATTTTCAGGACGTAGTAGATGAAGAAAGTTTTTATACAAATTTAATTGAAGCAGTTAGAGAGGATAAAATTTTGTATGTGAAAAACCATCCACAGTTTTTAAACAAATATGAAAAAGTACAAGCATGGTTAAGAGTGAGTGAGCAAGTGGGAAAACCAAGTGAGTATATTGTAATTGTAGCCGTTAAAATCCGTTTAAAAAAATACATTATATATTAATTATTTTTTCAGGAGAAGAATGCGAAAAAAGGTGGCACCTGTTAAGAGAAAAATTTGCAAGGGAATTAAGGAAACGTGGAATGCCATCAGGTAGCGGGGCTTCAGCAGACCCTGTATGGATATATTTCGATTCAATGCTCTTTTTACAGAGCCACATAAAGACAAGACAGTAAGTATTTCAATCTGATGTTATTATTATTTTAAAAAATTGTTAAAATTTATTATTATTCTTTTTGCAGAACATTAAGTAATGAAAATGTTTTCAATTTGCAGAGTTCAGACGATGATTCCCTGGCTCTGACGACATATCCAGTTGCTTCACCATCATCAACGACTTTCTCGCAGGAACCGGAAACACCATCAAAAAAAAGAACAAGGGGTGCTGACGATGTAAGAGAGGAGTTTAGAAAAACTTTAAAATTATTTAGACAACAAATGGATGAAGAAGAAGATGAAGATATTACATTTATGAAAAATATCGTTAGTTTAATGAAAGGTATGCCGGAAATAAATAAAATTAGATTAAAAAAGAGAATTTTTGATTTAACCATAGAAGAAAAAGAAAATTTTTTATCACAATAAAACTAATTTTAATAAATTCAATTTTTTATAATAAGTTTAAGTTTATAAATTCATAGTTAAGTTTAAAATTAAGTTTGTTGTTAAATTTATTATTAGGTTTAATATTAAGTTTATAAGTAAGATTATTATTAGGTTAATAATTAAGTTTGTTTTAAGTTCATACATAAATTTAAGTAAAAATAAAAAAAAATTAATGTTAAAACATAAAAATGTATCTTCAATTCATATTAATGGGGTTATTGTTCACAAAAGAGCAGAGTTGATTCCTTATCCTGGTTGAAATATTTCTCTGATATGTATGTGCGTTTTGAGATGCACGTATAGAATTTAAGCCATTAAGGACCTCATTTCTCCAGAGTCCGTCGTGCATATCATAATCTTCGTCTATCCAATCTGCATAATGTGGAGGTATATACAAGTTCTTGCATTCTTCATTCAAACGTAAAAAATTGTGCAAAGCAATACACGCTAATACAATTTTTTCCACATTCTTTGGCAAAAGATTTAATGTTGTTAATAATATCCTCCATCGTGCTACGAGTATACCAAAACTGTTTTCTATCACTCTACGTGCTCTAGAAATTCTTCGATTATAATAATCTTTTTCTGGCGACAAATTAGCTCCTGGGTATGGTTTCATTATATTTTGATGTAATGGAAATGCGGCATCAGCTACAAAGAAGTGAGGTAGTACTACGTCTGAATTCGGTAGTCGTGTTGGTGTAGGAATATTCAATTTATTTCTGCAAATTCGTTGTCCAAAAGAACTTGCCTGAAAAATGCCTATTTTGTTGTTGTTAGTATAAACTACTACAATGTGTACTGATATTTTAATACTTTACCTCCATCACTTTGGGATCCATATGCTCCAAGATCAATATATGTGAATGTATAATTAGCATCACATGCAGCCATTAACACGATACTGTAAAATTTCTTGTAGTTGAAATATTCAGATTCTGAATGTGGTGGTTAAACCATTGCTATATGCTTGCCATCTATGGCACCGATGCAATTTGGTAAATTCCACATTCTATAGAAATCACTTGAAATTTTTTTCAGTTCTGACACATTTGGTTCACAAACATAAACAGGAGATAGCACATTCCATATGGCATCACACGTTTCGTATATTATATTTCTTACTGTTTCTTTACCTAGTTTCCAACTCCACGCTAGACTTTGGAAACTCGTTCCTTGCGAAAGATATCTTAAAATAAATTGATTAAAATAAATATACTTATATGTACGAATAATAAATTAACATTTTGTAATAACTTACAAAATTGTCAATGCTAAGCGAGCTTCTGGCTCTATAGGCTTTCTAATTGATGTTTTGGATAACCTTTAATTAAGCAATGTTAATAAACAGTTGAATACAGAAGGAACCATTCTAGTATGTATGAAAAACTGATTTTGATCCCATTTTTTAATTTCTAAAAATGTTACTTTATAATATCCATACGTATCTCTCGTTTTATTAATTTTTTTGTTTCGTTTTGCTTTCTTTGAAATTTTTTCCACTTTTTCATATTTTTCCCATAGGTCAAATAACTGGTACAATTTTTCAAATTTTTGAAGTAAATTCATGATTGTTTAACAATATTCATAAAATTAAATATTTCATATATAAGTTTATTTATTGAGAAATTCAAATATTTACATTGTCAAAATAATTTGTAACAGCTGTTTACAGGTGTATACGTTTCTATTTTGATTCAAATGTCAAAAATACGTAACTTTAGGTAAAATTCAACGAAACAGCGCGTTACGTTGCGTTTCTATTTTGGATAAAGCTATTATTTTTTGACCACCTTTTCACATTTATTTTCACATATTATTTTTTCACATCTTTTTTCACATTTATTATTTTTTCACATTTTTTATTTTTCACAATCATTTTTTATTTAAATATTTATTTCAATATTCACTATTACACACATTACACAACACTACTGCACTTGTCAAACTATTTATTTTCATTATTTGACAAGTGCAATAAACAGAATTTATTGTTTACATTGTTTCATTGTTTACACTGGGAAACAATAGAAATACAGTTTACCCAGATGGTATATAAACGAGATGAAATTCAACAGAAATCATCATTTTTGATCAAATTTTCAAAGTGAACACTTCACTAATTCCTTGTCTACTTATACAGTCTCAGCGAATCTTAACTGAGAATCAAGAAGGACGAATCTTAATCCTTCGAACCTCTAGAGCCTTTTAGCGAATCTTAACTAAAAGGTACCTCCGATTTAACGAGACAGCGAATTTTAACTGGATCGTTAAATCAAAAAATATTTTTATACTAATCCGGATTCTAGCGAATTTTAACTAGAATCCAAAGTACTTTCGTAGTGATATCTCAAGCGAATCTTAACTTGAATATCATCTACATTTAAACCGATCTTCAGCGAATTTTAACTGAAGATCCGGTTTATTAATTTTCAACCTAGACAACTTCAGTAATTTTACTAAGTCTGTACTAACACAAATTACACATGCAATTTATAATTTTTTAAATTTTTTTATTTTTTTCTTCTTTCTTTCATAGACCGCCCTAGAAGTCGAAAGGTGGAATAGGGCTAAACATTGAGTCCATTTTTGCTTCAAACATTAATTTAACTCTTTTTTATTTATTCATCTTTTATTTTTATAACTTATAATTTGAATTTTATTTTCTGGAACGTATGGTCGATTCACGTTTTCTACAGGGACGTGAATTTGTTTTAATGTGAAATGAGTATTTGTACTTTCGTGTATTTTTTTGTTGGTGATGTTTTTAAGTCATCCATTTGTGATTTTGCTAAATCAGATAAACTAATTGAAGGGTTCCCAAGTGTGTCAATGTGTGCTCTGGAAAATGTATCGGCTGTGACGTTTGCTTTTCCTTTGATATATCTTATTTCATTAGTAAACTGCGCAATGAAATCCAGGTGTCTAGTTTGGCGAGGAGATTTTTCTATTTTAGAAAATAAAACTGTCGAAAGATGTTTATGGCTGTGAATATGATTAAATCTCTTGCTTCTACAAAGTGCCTGAAATGTTTGATAGAAAGGTAGATTGCCAATAATTCTCGGTCGAATGTTGAATACTTCGTTTCTGCTCGTTTTAATTTTTTCGAAAAGAAAGCGAGAGGTTACCATTTATATCCATTTTGTTTTTGTAAAACTGCTCCAATGGCATCGTTTGAAGCATCTGTGCAAATACTAATTTTTACAAGCGGATTAGGATGTACTAATAATAAATTTTTTTGAAAACTTTCTTTGATTTTTGTGAAAACATTTTCATGTTTTTCAGACCATACGAAATTGATTTTCTTTTTTTTATTATTTTTACTTCCTTTAAGAAGGTCGTATAAAGGGGAAGAAAAATGATCGATGTTTGGGATGAAACGATGATAAAAGTTTATCATGCCCAAAAATCTTTGCAATTTTTTATGTGAATTTGGTGTAGGAAAATCAATAATGGCTTGAACTCGTGATTTGGATGAGGTTATACCAAAGAAAATCTATTATAAAGAAAAAATGCTTAAATTAGAGCTTCCTTAACAAAAGAGATGTGAATACATTTCAAGAAAAAAAAATAAAAAAAAAATAAAAAAAAGTAGCTCTTAAGGTCCGAAAGAGTGGTTTTAATTTAAGTTATTTTTAAATTTGAATTTTATATGTATGAAGGAATAAAAGGATACTCCAATTTTGTTAACAACAACAAAATTTTTATTATTTTATGAAAATTTTTTCCGCCCAAAATATTTTCATATCTGTATATGATTTTACATTGCAGCATAGCTCTCCAAAAATTATTTTAACATTGCTAATATACCTCGCCAAAGATTTGTTTACTTTTCTTCACCAAATTGAGGCGGTCTATATGAAATTTTGTTTACAATTATATTAGATCATATGCAACATACGCAATGCATCGAATTAGGATGTCCCTTGTTATTAGAATTTATTTTTTCATTGTTTTAAAAATTAATTTATTGTTAATGAATAAATTTCAAAAATTCATAGATTCAGTTCTTGTAATTTCGGTTCATATTCATTTTTTACAAATTTATTTCAAAATTATTTAGAACTGAAGAAAAATAAACATTCGAAAGGCTTGAAAAATAAAGTTGTGAAACTGAGAGACACCCTAAAATACTTACACTTTATCTATTCAAAAATGGTTAAACAAATAATTTAAAAACAAAATCATAAAACAGTACATGCATGCAGTACTACTGATATTCTTATGAATTTTAGGACATTTATTATTGTAATTTTTATGGTATGAACCCATGTAAACAAAAAAAAAAATTTAGAATTGGTACACAAAATTTAGTACACGCCATATAAACTGGTAGGAATTTATATGCCTCGCTGAAATTTGTATACTCTATCTAATAACGATTTTTAATGATTTATATATGTTTATATATTTCTATAAGATATGGATAGGAAAATAATTGATAGATAGTGTACAGAAATTTCAGAGAGGCATATAAATAAATTTACAAATGTTCATTAGTGAACATTTAAATGCCTTTTTTCAAGCTTAATATACTTATATTTACATACATACATATATACATATGACAGTTTGTATATAGGTACATACTTTGTTATACAACGTGTTTACGCACAATTGCATATATTCTATAATGGAGATTTTTTAAAGGTATAAAACTATTCAGTCATAAATACAAAGGGCCGTATGTATATACGCATTCAACATTATGATCATTTGATATTAAAATGTCCTTATTGAGTGTGAAAATCTACAAAAGTAATTTTTTATGATATCATTTGATATGATTTATTTTTTATTTTGCAGGCATGAAATCTTTAACAAAAAAATATAAAACTCTTGAATTTTCATTCTGCAAAATGAGTCTTTTCCTGCATACGGCCCTTAAAATGTACATATATTCATGGAAAGACAAACCCACTTCTTCCTAGACCTAAGAAAACAAAAATATTAGTGTGGCCACCGTGAAAAATTTTGTTCAATTTAATTTATATATATAAATAAGGCTTGTGCATTTTCATAAGCATATACATATGTATCATATAAAGATTTGTTTTATAACTAATAAGTTTTATTACTAAAAAAGTAAGAAAAATATACCATTTATGTATAAATGTATAATAAATGATTTTCATGTTGTAAAGAAAATTTTTTGTAATATATATGTTTGTAAATCAGGCAACCCTATTTTAAGGAAAATAAAAACTCATAATGGCTGAAATTTTTTAAAGATTTACGACCTTAAATTTTAAAATTTAAAAATGGAGAAATATGTGTTGCATAATTTTTTTTCTTTATCACGTTTTCGGACTTAATTAGGCTGTCTATTTTTGCCATAACCAATCCCATTTGTAAATGTATTGTACATCAGTGTAGATGTATTAGTGCGTTTGAATTTCAAGGTCAACGGTCTTTTGGTACTCACTCTTATACCTGCTTGTTTTCTTTATATAATAGATTTTCTTTGGTTATACCTTGACTAGATATTGAATGACCAAGAAAGTCAATTTCTGGTACGCCGAAAACGCATTTTTTTAAATTGATATTGATACCGTATTCTTGTAACCGGGTAAAAAGAATATTTATTTGTTTTTTATGTTCTTCTGGAGATTTACTTGCAACTAAAATGTCATCTAGATAAAAGAATACAAAATCAAGATTAGAAAGGATTTCGTTCATAAATCTCTGGAACGCTTGTGTACCATTTTTCAAACCGAAGGGCATTCGAAGAAATTCAAATAAACCGAACGGGGTATTACCCCTGTTTTGTAAATATCTTCTTCTGCCACAGGGATTTGATGGTACGCACGAATCAGGTCAACTTTTGAAAAATTTTGCACTTAGCGAGATTTAAGTTAAAATCTTGAATATTCGGTAACGGATATTTGTCGAAAACGGTTACGGCATTTAATTGCCTGTAATCTCCACAAGGTCTCCATTCATTGAATGTTTTCTTGGGGACCATGTGAAGGGGAGAAGCAACCGAAGAAGATGACGGTCTACATATTCCTAATCTCACCATTAAATCGAATTCTTCTTTAACAATTTTGGTTTTGTGTGCATCAAGACGACGAGGACGCTGATGGTAAAGGACCTTGTGTTACTATGTGGTGAACAACATTGTATGGGGCCTTTACGTTAAAGTCTGGTGGTGAAATAAGGGAAATTTTTTGATTAATGACCCGTATGTATGTAGTTTAGGCGAAGGGCAATTTACTTGACGTACAATACAATGGACCGAAAGTGGTTTTTTTTATCTATTATTTTATGACCACGCAAATCAACAACTAAATTGTATTTTTAAAGAAAATCGGCTCCAAGAATAGCATAGTCTATGTTTGCTACAACAAAAAGGTGATCAAAAATGCGTCTTAGGTTGAGATCAAGGGTTAACGATTTTACACCAAATGTCTTTATTACTGTTGCATTAGCTGCAATTAGGTTAAGGTTTGATTTTACGTTGAAATGGGAAAAATATTTTTTAGGCACTATAGAAATTTCTGCGCCTGTGTCGACGAGAAAAGGAATTTTCGTACGTTTATCTATAATGAAAAGACGGCGAGTATATTTTACCATCTTCGATGCCGTAGACGAAGTGGTCAATATTAGTTTTTTGTATTCGTATTGTTGAATTTTTTGTCATTTTGCATTTGACAAGGTGATAGACATTTTGATAAATTTTTTCCAAATTTTCTATGATACCAACATTTGAGATTTTGTGTATTTACTGGCGTAGGCTTTCTAAAATTTCTGTTTGTGTCCCTACTTTTTGATCTAGACCGATCCATCTCTAACTTTTTGATTCTATTTTTCAAGTTTTGTTCAGCCTTTTGTATTGAATCTAGAGATTCAGATGAAGATTTGTGCTGAACTGCAGAAATTGTTTTAGTATTAAAGGTGTCCAATATTTTATCCGCTATAGTGAATAATTTATCTAAGGGTTGCGAATTATCAATGAATATTAAACAATTTTGAATGTTTCCCGGTAGTTTGTTAAGCCAAAGTTTTTTAATAATTGTTGTGTTACTAAACTATTGTCGCCTGCTAATGATTGCATTTTTCTGTACAACTCAGAAGGTTTAGAGTCACCTAAATCGATTCGGTTAAGAAGTGCATCAAGTCTACGTTCTTCAGAATCTTTGCTTCTAGCCAATAGATTCTCTTTCAAATACTCATACTTATTTTTAACAGGAGGATTAATTAAAATGTCAGTTACCAATTCCATAGTTTCTGGAGGTAAAGAAGAAATTAGATAATCGTACTTAGTACTACATGAGCTTAAAAAGTGTACTAATCCGGAAAAATGCATTAACTGTCTAGGAGATCATAATGCCTGGCACAAAAACTGTCCTAGATTCTTAAAAGAAAAAGATATAATTGCTATCAAAATTACAGAAAAAACAGATATCAGGGAAGCTAGACGTAGATATAATGCAAGAAATCAATCTCGACAAAAATGGTCCAAGGTGATATCAAACACCATCAACATACCAACACACACATGAAAATGTTCAGACAAACAACAAACAAGTAACAAAGATCAAACAATTTCTACAAATGTACCAAATATTATCACTCCAGTAAATAACAATCAAAAAAATACACTAGACAAAAAAGGTAACAGAAATAACGGCAATAATATTAATACTAATATAAATAACAATACTAACGATAGTAATAATTTTTCATGCAATAGTACGAATATATGTATTAACTAACCAATCTAACACAATACCAGAAAAAAACAATTGCAATGCACAGTTAGATTTTTTTAAAATATGTAGTAATAAGAAAATAATTTAAAAAAATGATAATAAAATTCTTAAAAACAAAACTAAGCAAAAAATAAAAGAAACAAAAATAACAAAGAGCAATAAAATTAATAGAAATATGTATAAATGTAATAGTAATTCTAGTAATACTATGAGAATAGACCTTGACAATCCTGATAATGGTAGAATTGAATAATAAATACAGTATACCTCAATGGAATTACAATGATTTTTACAAACACTTAGATGAATTTCAACTACTTGCTTCTAATTATAATTCTTTCATTGCTTGTTTGCAAGACTAATTTCAAACCAGATCATATACCTAAATTAAAAAATTTAAAAAGTTTTTGGAAAAATAACCAAAGCGAGTCAGTGGCACATGGTGGGGTTAGGTTTAGGTTTAATTCACAAGGGTGAGATGAGGTTGTGTTGCCTCGACACTGCAGCTTAAGAAAGCTCATTGTATCCCTCACCCTTTGTTTGTCTACATAAAGGCATTTATTCTTTTAGCAAGAAGAATAACGTACTTTATGTAGTCTAGATTTGAATGATTTTCGAGATTTCTGCCTTCAGTGGTCTTCCATCTCCATCTTTCTAGTGCCACACATTCCTTCAGAATGTGTGTTGCTGTTTCTTCTTCTTCAAGACATAGCCTACAGTCTAGGTTAGTCGTATTGAAGCCTAGTTTTTGTAGGGGTACTTTAAACTTGTAATGTCCTGTTATTAGTCCAATTACAAGTCTAATAACTTTCCTTTCACATTTCAGTGTCAGGTCTGAAATCGCTCTGTTCGGTTCTTTCATAAGACCCCCAGAGCGTCTTTTTCCTCCATCAGAAATCCAGTGAATTTTGTGCTGGTTTTTTACCCAATCATTCACCTTTTTCCTAATGAAGTTTTTAGGCGGGCTCCGGCCCCATCAGGGGTGCACTGGATCTCTTCCTGCCCAATTCATCTGCTTTTTCATTACCAGCTATTCCTTTGTGACCTGGCACCCACTTCAACAAAATGGTGTTGTGGTTTTTTGCCAGTTCATTAAGATTTTGTTTGCACTCCAGTACTAGCCTAGAGTTGATTTTAACACTTTCCAGTGCTTTGATCGCCGCCTGGCTGTCCGTGAGAATGAGGATCGTTTTATTTCTATATCTCCTTCTTAAATTCTCTAGAACGCACAGGTTTATGGCGCATACTTCAGCCTGGAACACAGTGGCATATTCCCCAAGTGGGATTATTATATCCCTTCTAGGTTTTATGCCATGTATTCCGGCTCCCGTTCCTTCACCTGTCTTTGATCCATCCGTATACCAGATGAGATCACCTTCCAAGTGAATTTTACGCGATTCCTCCCAGCTTCTTATCTGGGTGAGGAATCTCTTTTCAAAGTTCATAGAAGTTTCAATGAAATCATGTCTCATTTCGAAACTTCTATCTTTGAGTGTTTGCAGGATACTGGCATGCCCGGCTTCCACCAGGGGTTCCCAGTGTCCGTTCAAATACAGCCTATACGCCGCTATCCTAGCTTGCCTTTTGATGACGAATTCAAGGGGAGGTAAGGTTAGTATAGCTTCTAAGGCTGCCGTCGGGGTGCTTCTGAAAGCTCCCGTTGTACACAAAAGGGCCAATCTTTGAATTCGTTCCAATTCAATTTTAACCTTTTTCTGTTCTGTTTTGGGCCACCACACCAGTGACCCGTAACTTATCATGGGTTTTAGAATCACATCGTAAATCCAGAGTACCATATGTGGTCTAATTCCACAGAGGAACAGAGCGTGAACCTGGTCCTTTACCTTGACGAGATGTCAGCGGAAGCGTTGAGAGAAACGGGATACAAAGCGTACCTCGGTTTCTCTCAACTGAACTTCCGAGTACTGTCAAAGCCTGCACATGTTGAAGGTTGTGCAAATAAACCTTCAGCATAGCAGGGCTGCTACAGCATCCCTCTGCAGGTTAATTACTGTAAATATATTAAATAGTAAATAACAATGTCATGGGGCTCGGAACACTAGCAGGCAAGGTTATTTACGACTTACATTGCAGACAAGCCAGGGTCTTGCATATTTGTCAAGAATGTCATACACATTTTAATTCTGCAAAATCTCTTTCACAGGGAACTAATTGCAGGGAATTTGACCATCGTTACGGAGGGAGGATGTAGGATAATTACCCTGGCATCCGCCAACCTTCCGTACGATTCTACAGACCCTCCACCAACTAAAAAGATGGAGAGTCTGGTTGAATACTGTGAGGACAATAACCTTCACTACCTGATTGGAGCAGATGCAAATGCACATCACACCATTTGGGGGAGCTTCAATACAAATAGAAGAGGTGAGTACCTTTTAGACTTTATTAATACTCATAATATAAGTATACTTAACAGAGGTAACAAACCTCCTTTTATAAACGCGATACGTGAAGAAATAATCGACATAACCATGTCGTCAAGTAAAGTAGAGCCCAATATCTGTAAGTGAGAGGTCTCTAGAGAACCGTCTCTCTCTGACCATAGGTACATAATGATGGCTATGGAGGGCATAGATAGACCAAACATTATGTATTGTAACTCGCGCAGAACTAATTGGGCCTTGTATAGTGAAAAAGTGAACGAGGGGGTAAAAAACCTTAAAAAGTCCATGAAGAATACACTTGACTTAGAGGTAGCCTCAGAACAACTAGAGGAGGTTGTTCTCGCCTCTTATCACGAAAGCTGTCCTGTATCAAAGCGATCTAACAGGAAGCCAATAAACTGGTGGACCAAAGAACTTGATGCCTTAAGGACAAAAGTAAAAAAATTCTTCAATAAAGCGAAGAAGACAGGACCACTGCTGCCGTTTTTACTCCGATCGGAGTATTTTACTCCTATTTCAACAAGAGTACTCGGATACTCCGCTTGTTACGATTTTACTCCCTTTTAAGGTTGACTCATAAAAAGTCATTAAATTTGGTTTTTACACTTTTTAATGGCTTAATAACATGTGCCATCATTTTTTTCATACATATATTAATACATGTGGCATTATTTCATATTAACTCATGTGGCATCATATGTGACTGCCGACTGCGTTGATTGTGTTTTACGCTTAACAATTTTTATAATGTTATGCGCTTTCAACTTCATTATGATACAGTTGACAGATAACAATATTAACAATCAAGTTCAAGTATTCTGTTAACCTGTATTATTTTCTTTGTTTTCTTAGTTTGTTGCAAAATTCTTTTTTCTTGTGTGCAAAATTTTTTTTGTTTAAAAATGGGTATATTTTTAAACCAGTTAATAATTTCGTTGGATAAAAAAAATGAAAAGGTAAAATAAAAAATACAATTAATAATTATGGTAATATACATAAGTATGTATTTAACATATAATTTTAGATTTTTGGTAAACTTGAATGAAGAAAAAACTGACGTAGAAGAGCGTGCCAAACAACATTCAGAAAAAGAAACAGTAAGTACGTTGCAGGATGAATTAAACAACTGTAAATCACAACAATCCGGTATGGAAGCTGATACTAATAATAATGCTACTGTTCCTAAAAATACGAAAGGTAAATCAAAACAACAATTTAGATTTCAATGGTGCAAGAAATTTAATTGGATAGAAGAAAAAAATGCTAAAGCATTTTGTAAAGTGTGCAATATACAATTAGCAAACAACATAACACACATATCTAGACATGGTCAGACAGAAAATCATGTAAATTTGACCAAATTATTGAAAACTCAACCTGATATCAGCAATGAAAGTTCAATGATGAATAAACTACGAAAACAATAAGAAAGTGTCAAAATAGCTGAACTTCGAATCATAATGTTCCTAATCCAGTTTGATCTTGCAATTTGTTTGATAGCATTAATTAAAGGCATTGCCACAGATTCGAACACAGTTAAAGACATTAAATGTGGAAGAACTAAAGCATCTGAGATTATATCTAGTATATTTTTAAATGAAGGTGAAAAAGTAATTGCAAGTAAATTAAAAACTCAAAAGTTTTCAATGATAATAGATGAAACAACTGACGTAAGCACTACCAAGTGTTTAGCAATAGTTGTGCGTTTTTTCGACTACGGTATTAATAAAGTTAAAGATGCTTTTTTGACAATGCTTTCTCTGAAAACCTCAGATGCAGAAAGCATATATAATGAAATTATTAAATTTTTTCCTAAACTTGAAGTTCCTACGAAAAATATGATTGGATTCTCAGCTGATAACGCTAGCGTTATGATGGGAAAGAAAAGAGGAGTGAGAAGTCTTTTAACGCAACAAAATCCTTATTTGTATGTAATTAGATGCATATGTCACTCGATGCATTTATGTTCCAGCGCGTCAGCACGATACCTTCCAAATGATGTGGTAAATCTTGCCAAAAATATACATTACTACTTTTCACATAGTGCTAAAAGGAAGAGTGACTTTTTAGAATTTCAGGAGTACTTCCAAGTTAAGAATCATAAGATTTTAAGTATGTCGACGACAAGATGGCTTTCATTTGAAAATGTAGTGGAAAGGATTCTGGAACAGTGGAATCCATTGCAACATTATTTTTTAACTTGTAAATTAGAAAATGATGATGAATTGGCAGTGAAACTGTATTCTGAGATGAATGAAAAGAATAAAATATATATTAGTTTTCTTCGTTATATTTTAAAATTGAATAATAAAATAAACATTGAATTTCAATCAGAGTCTCCTAGGATACATATGTTACTTTCCGTGATAGAATCTTATGTCAGATCAATTTTAATGAATTTTGTAAAAGAAGAATTTTTTCTGAATAAAGACAATGTTAATAAAATAGATATCAATGATATTACTCATTTGAAGCATATAGACAATGTATACTTAGGAGCCAAATGTGAAATGTTAATTTTAAATGCACAATTGTCAGATAACGAAATCAAGGAAATTAGGAAAAACTGCCAAATGTATTATAAAGAACTTTATAAGCAAATTTGTAAAAGAATTGATTTTAATGATAAAGTTTTAATAGCATTACAGGGAATAGACCCTAAAAATTTATGCCGAAACTTAGTTCCTTTGATTTCTGTATTTCCTAATATTGTCAAAGATTTGGAAATTGATGTTGAAGAATTAGAAGAAGAATGGAAAAATTTGCTAATGAAAACATTGCCGGATGTTTCAAATAATCAGAATTTAGAATTAGAAGAATTTTGGGCTAATATTTTTCATATGAAAAATGGATTAGGGGAGAATATGTATACTAATGTTAAAAAATTTATTGGGTCTCTTCTGAGCTTACCTCATAGCAGTGCAACAGCAGAAAGAATATTTTCAAAATTGAACCTAATAAAAACGAAAAAAAGAAATGCCCTGAAAACAGAAACTGTAAATTTGATTATGGTCGCCAAAGAGTTATTAAATAAAAACGATGCTTGGACATGGATGCCGACAAAAGACTCAATTGTGAACTATCAATAAATGTGATTTTACATAATTTACATATTTACAATTTTGAATACTTTTACTTTGTTTTTGTTTTTTTATTTTTGGTTGTATTATTTCAATACAACAATATTATAAAAAATTTTTATTTTTTCAATTGTATTATTTTTTTTACATTGAATTGAACTGATATTACAATGTTTATATAACTGAATTGAATTAATTTGATTTTTGTGATAATATATTATATAAGCGAAATAAATTTGATTTTTTCATTATACTCCCTTCCCATGCTAAATACTCCGCTCCAAGCCATAATTATACTCCCCTCTAAAATTTCAAAACGGCAGCGCTGGACAGGACAGTGGGATGTCTATAGACAAACACTGACTCATTATAATAAAAAGATTCGTGAAGCCAAAAATAACTCGTGAAAATCCTTCTGTGGAGAGATAACTTCAATCTCAGAAGGAGCCAGACTCCACAGGACTTTGGCCAAAAATTCCACCAATCCCTTGGGCCTATTAAAGACAAAGGATTGGGTTTACATGAAAAACGAAAGGGACACACTGGAGGTACTGTTACATACGCACTTTCCAGAGTGTGAAACCTGTCTGGAAATCGATGTCCAATCTGCTTTCGATGAGCTCCATCTAAGGGCGAATGTAGCACTGATTCAAAAAGTCACTTTATTTTTGATACTATTTTTATTATTGTTAGCTACTCTACAATATGAAATGACTCTTAAGACTCATAACAGAATTACATTAAGTAAAGTAATTGTAATGATAGCGGCACTCATTATATATTGTTATCAATAATATTTCTCTTCTCTTGTAAGTGCAAGAGAAGTTGAGAAGGTATAATGTGTATGTATGTGTATGATTAATATAAAATTAATAATGCAATATTGAAGTTAACAAACTTTATTTTTAAAGGAAATTAAGTTTACACCACGAGTTACAAATCTTAACTGTTCTTAATTTTTACTTAAATCGAAAAGAAAATTAATTCGTATGTTCAATACACGTGACTTAATTATTGTCTAAAAACTTTCTCATGAGAACCAAATAAATTGAAAGCAATCTTTCTGTCGAATTAGCATTAAAATTATTCGAAAAACAAAAGTATCAAATTACCGGATACTTGCTTGCAATTTATTTGGTTTGACAAAAAATTTCTTGTTTAAATTTGAAAAATTATAATTTTGAAAAATAATAATTTTGAAAAACAATTATGAGAAATTACAATTTTGATTCATAAGCATTTTGTACAAAGAACTTTTTATTTTATATACTAAAATTTTCCTTATGTATGGTGACGGTGTTAACTCTTCCCCCCCAAAAAATCCGCGTCTCGTGGATTAAACCTGTAGATTTACGGGATGTAATCCTTGTTGGTTTGTGGTGTCCGCTTGATAAGAGATGATCTTCGGAAGGACGATTGTTCCTTGATGATTCTTTTTTAATTTAGGTAGAATAATGAGGATGATGAACCCAGAAGCAATCAATGCAATTGAGCCATAATATGCAAAATGCGTTGTTTGTTGTGTTGTAAATAGTTTTTTCAGCTTTTCGACGTTGGTAAGATGCAGATCGTGAAGGTATTTCAGATCGGGCTTGATACCTTTTTCCGTAATATTTGGTTGTAGGATCGGTGGTAATATTTGAAACGCTTTAACCTCCTTGTTTGTGAATTCTTTTCCATTGATCATTATAGTCTCATTATTGTATTGTATCAAAAAGCTTCCTTCAAGATGTTTGCTAAAATTTCCGTAGTTAATTTCCCCTCTGAAGTTATTCAGGAAAATGGTGTTGTCATCTAGAGCTTCAACTTCCGCTTCTTTATCATGTTGGTATTCACAGCTAGCATTATGCCCTTTGATTAATTGAGGTATGCAATGATCTGCATCAATTTTCCGTAATTGATTGTCCCTGCATATGATTGTATCTTTGAAGGTTCTGCAGTTATCGGTAATACCAAATTGTTCGTCTTGGTTCATCAATAATTCTTTGTATTCGAGGAAGATCTTCTTATTGTTCTTCGTAATTGATCTTATCAGCACATGGTTATATTCTTTTTCGCTTGTTTCTGGTATAGAGATGACGTATAAAAGCATAGAATTTTTTATCATCATT